>OY728139.1:270813476-273313476 GCA_963277665.1 Viscum album | reverse complement strand
AAAGTACTATGTCCAGTGCTTTTCTCATATCAAATGGGTAAAACATAATCAAAATAAACATTCATATTGTAAAACTAACATACTAAATTTCAATACTTACCCCAATTAATAAACATAACCATAAACCACCCAGAGTAAAACAGTGAATGACAATAAAATTGTACATATCCTATAAAAATGATCATAAACCAACCATATAAATAATAAGGATGGTATTGATACAATATATAACTAGATTATAATAATTAAAATATAGGGTTTATGTCTATGTTTAATAGAAATACCATGAAAATGTCCTTAAAATCATTTTTAAGAAAAATAACCTTTACATTTTGAAAACAACATTTTAAAAAAAGTTCAAAAATCATTTTGAAAAATAATAATTTAAAATAACCTTTTAAAACTTTTGAAATATTTGTTACAACATTTATTATTTATATTGGGGTAAAATTCCATTCATTCCGTACATTTTAAAACAAATATTTCTTTCACATTTTCTGTAAAATCCAAATGACCATTGATTTGAAAACGACATGAATATTCCCTTCAAAAAAGTTTTTAAATAGTAAAAATGGATAAAAATATATTTAATAAATCATCTTTAAAAGGTTAAAACATTTTTGAAAACATTTTTAAAAAACATGGGTTTTTATGAAGAAGGGATTTCCGACAGAACAGATAAATAAATTAGGATTTTTTTTTAAAACATCTTCTCAATCATTTTAAGTACCAAAGAGTGGGAAAATGGTACAATTACTTGAAAAATATCATTAATAACTTAAATAATAGAAAATATATTTATTTTAATATATAAATATAAAATAATTTCCAAAAGGGAAACATAAATATAAACAATCTTGAATAATTATGAGATTGTGAAAAAAAATTCTTACCACTTCGGTAACTTTTAAATTGTAAGTCCCATAAATAAAGTTCATAAAATGAAAGTTTAAAACCCATGAATGAAAATATTTTATTGATATAACATATCAAATGTTCAGTATATTCACCACAAAAAGAAAATAAGTGGATAATATGACATATGTCTCACGGAAGTAAAAGTGAGATGGGAAACCCTTACCTCAGGTCTGATTTCTCTTGTACACATATTTACCTCATGTATAATGGTTTTAAAAATGTTATTAATTTATAATAGAAACACGATCATATTTATAATATTAAATATGATCCTATTGTAACAATTTTTAACCATTTTGTTAATAATATTCCATTATTTTCATTATATTGAGTGTTAATTGCCTTGCATTCTCATGCACATTTTGTCATGAATGTTATGGTTCATGTAAAAAGAATATATATATATATATTATAATTATAATTATGTTATAAAAATTATATTATCATATTAGGTATATTTTTAAAAACATTTAAGAAATTTTTACATGGAAAATGAATCGCATCGCTTCACAAAGATGATAGGTCATTTGTATGCATGAGAGACTATATCATTCCATCAAAAAGTGAAAAGGTAAGTAATTGGGTGATATATTAATTTTAAATAATAAATATCATCTAATATATATCACATATATTCATTAATTGTTTTATAATTACCTTCCATGAAAATAATAAGTGAAAAACAAATCACATCACTTCGTGAGGAGATAGTCTGCAGTACACATGAGCGACATTATCATATTTGAAAAAGAATGGAGTGAAAAATAGGTATACGTGATATTAAAATAAAATAAGTATAATAATATCATTAATATTTTATAAATTTGGTAAATTAATTATTATATCCATCCTTGAAAGGTTGTTATGGAAAACGAACTACATCGGTTCGTGAGGTGATAGTATGTCGTATACACGATCGATGATTTCATTTCCCATTTTATAGATGTAGAGATGGATAAATATTATTCCATAAAAAAAATAACATCTACTTATATTTTATATTTAAGTTTTATTATATTTTAATTTCTAAGATATAATTTAATTTGGACAAATAAGAAGGAAAATTAAATAACTTTGTTAAGATAATTACCTTCTCTAAGAGAAACCTCCTTTGGATCTTCTCTTAAGGAACCTATGGATTGTATTTTTGGAGAAAAATAAGGTCTAGAATATATCTAAGGATTATAGGGAGATATTTTATTCGGTTTTTGTTAATATTAATTGTTATAGGGGTGTGAATAAGTTAGGGGAGGGAGTGCCCTTTTATAAGGGGGAAAGGGAACCCACTTGGAAATTACGTGGAAATTTTCCAAAATGATAAACTCATTTACATTCCAAAAGCATCCAAAAAACCTTGTTTTAGATTTTCTGATATTATATAGTTGAAATATGTCCATAAAATAATATTTTTACAAGTTATTAGGTTATTTTAGCCCTTATCTTTTTAGCTTAACCCCAAAGTAAACCCATTTTTACCTTAACTATGATTATTAATTTTTATTTGTTTTCTCACTATTCATTTTTTTCATAAATTATGTTGAAATTATTAGATAATATAAATTATTCTAATTCAAAATATTGAATAAATTTTTAAATTTCAATTCACATCTGTGGCAGAATTCAATTTAAAATTATACTCAAAGACGTGATGAAATAGTGGGTTTTCAAAGATAAAATTCTCATAAGTATATAAGGTTTTAATATCCAAATTAAATATTAAATTGACTCCATTTACCTAACTTATTTAAATATTAATATAATTGAACTAATATTTCTTTAATACTAATTTACAATATAATTTATCTTTTTAAATAATTTAAATGAAAATGTCATTTTTAGTAAAAATCTATATATTTCACTATTCATTGAAAAATGAAACATTTTAGAAAAATCCAAAAAATTCAACCTAAGATAATTTTTATTTTATTATTTCCAAAATAAAGATTATTTTTTCAGATAAATTTTCTAAAATTGGTAAAAATTAATTACAAATTATGTACACAAAGTACGACTAACAACTTTTTGAAAAATAATGTTTTTCAGAAAACATTTCTTTTTCTTTCAAATGATTCTTATTTTATATATAATCAATATAAAACTATTGAATTTATTTTTTTCATGTGTGAACTATAAAATTTTTATAATTTATTTAGTAATATTCATACCCTCCAACTTAACAGCCAGGTTATAATGCTCATGTTTAAATAATAATATCTTAATATAGTATCATATTTCATTTAAAGCTGGTGTTGTGTGCATCAAAAACTATTAAATAGATTGAATTTATTTAAACAGAAATTTATCATAAAGCCTTATGATTTTATATTCTCTTATAATCTTGGTTTTTTGTGTTATACACGCTATCAAACTTGATGATCCAATTTAAAAAAAACATTTCGGTGTTACATTTATAGATGACATTATTATATATTATAAGAGAAAGGAAGATCCTGGAAATCATTTTGAGATTGTATTTAAGACCTTGAAGAATGATAGAATGTATTCCAAATTCAGTAAGTTTTAATTTTTGATATAAAAATTTTCATTCATGGCTCATATAATCTCTAGTGAGGGTATATCGGTGGATTTTTCATATATATAGAAGTTTTTTATAAATAGCCCAGACCTACCATGATAACCAATATTTGTAGTTTTATTAGGTTAGATAGATACTACCAGATCTTTTTGAGGGATTATCACGGTAATATAATCTAATAACCAATTTTTTTATAAGGGATCCAAGTTCCTTTAGATAGATGAATGTGAGGAAAATTTCAAGGACCTGAAAATAAGGTTGGTCAGCACACTTGTGATTACACTACCCTATAGTAGATAATGGTTCTTGATCTATAGTGATGAAATTGTAAAATGGTTTTAGATAGGACCTAATGTAAAATGATATTGTGATATCTTATGCCTCTCTCCAATTGAAAATTAATGAGAAGAATTACCCAAATTATGATTTGGAGTTGAAGGAAATATTTATTGCATTAAAAATATAGAGGCATTATCTCTATGGTAAAATATGTGATAGACATCCTGATTATAAAATCATAAAGTATATATTCACCTAGAAATATTTGAATATGACCCAAAGGATATGTTTATAATTGATTAAATATTATTATTTTTATTTAAACTACCACCTTGGGAAGGAAAATAAGGTGGATGATGCTCTATGTTAGAAATCCCATGCTAGTTTTTCTGTGATGTGGATTTAAATAGATCCAATATTTATTGACTTTAAAAAAATATAACCTTAAATCATGATTAATGTGGAAAATCATTACTTTCTCATATGAATTTCCAACCATCCATCCATGTGAGGATTAAATAAGTGCATAAGGAAGATTTGAAACTATAGAAGAAGGTGAGAAATGTTTCTGAGTTCAAACATGATTTTCATTTAATTATAAGGTTTAATAACCAATTACATGTCTCATCAATACCAAGATTAGAGAAGGTTTTTTTTTATGAAAACTATAGTTCAACATTCCCTATTCATTCTGGAATTACATGGATGTATAGAGATCTAAAAAAGATTATTTATTGGTGGATAACATGAAAATGGATATTTAAAATTATATATATTGATTCCTAGTATGTCCATGGGTTAAGGTAGAGATACAAATTTCTATGGGGATGTTACAACCATTACTCATACCAGAATTAAAATTGGAAAACATTACCATGTATTTTTAGACACCATGAAATGTGTTCTATACATGTTTCCATATAATTAAATATGTGAACCTCAATTAGATATTAAATTCTATGTTTGAGTAAAATATGTCTTTATTGAGGAAGGAGCATATTGGATTTCCATGTGCCAGAAACCAAAAATTCATTGACCGGGCTCAAAACATTCATGGTGAAAATCTATATTTTTCATGGGGGTCAGTAATGGTAGAAAAGGTACCGAACCAAAGGTATGGGACTATATCTCTTCACTAATATCAAGATAGGGTGTAGGGGAACATCCCATGTGGTATGGAGAAGTAGGTTCACCAATCTGGTTTGACTATCCCCCAGCAAGGTGCACCTACATCGAGCACCACTTGCATGAAAAAACATCAATGTAGATCCTTCTAGTGAAACCCAAAAGGTGCATACCACCTACTCTTAAGACCTACATAGGATAGCTACACCAAGGACCTATATAGCCATGTTAATTTTTCACCACTATGTGGGAGATTTGGGCTGAAGACCTACGTCAATGACCTAAGCTGACAACTTCCTTCGACCAGGTCCCCCTTTTCCTATAAATGGAACCCTTGGGCTCCTCATTTTCAAGGACTGAAAAATTAAAAGAATCCTTGGAGATCTCATTTCATATCACCTTTGCCCAGGTCCCCCATATTTTCTTATCTAATGCTCTCAAACACAAGATAAAAGAGAATTAAAGGGGATAAGTAAGATCTAAGTCCCTTCAGGATCTAAAATACAAGATAAATATTTAAGGACCCTTCATCCATAAGAATAAGTCACATGTTCAAGGTAATTTCCTTAAGAAAAGACCTATTCAGGAATCTTTATAGGACATCAAGGGACACTGAGGGTGCTTAAGTTAAGGCCTCTCCCAAGTGTTGTCTCGGTTGTCCGTCTCCCAAGGCACATTAATATTGTACAGTCTAATTTCCCCTATGTAAAATAACATTCAGTCACTCCTAGGACCTGCGTGGAACACCTACACAGCACACCTACACCCAAGGCCTACATGAGCCACCCTTTAACCCTCTTTGAAGACACCCCTAGTAGGGCCTCTTCTTTCTTGGATCCCTTGTCTAAAAGGGACCAAGTTGAAACTTTTACCAAGACCTTCGAACTTACAAAACCATGACAAAAGTCACACCATCATGTCTTAAATTTGGGTTTGTATTCTTATTGTTATAGGTATATCATTCTTTTCTAGTTGTCCAATCAGGGTTCTTTGGGCACACATTGGTTTGTATCCCTATGGTCATGAGAACCCTTACCCCAGGGAAATTTTTGGGAAGTTCCTTATCATAGATTATAAGGATATGACTCTGTATTCCCCTTATAATCATTGAGATTTTGACCCTCTATTTCCTAGTAATGATGGAATGGATAACACTTATTTTACCCTTCCAAACTTATAGATATCCTCCTATAGTGGCTGAACCAATTTTAGGGCACTTCTCTTGAGGTAAAACCCTAATCTTTCTTGTGGGGGTGGAACTCTTGCTACTCTTTACCTCAACCTGGGATATATCCAGATAGATCTCCAAATGTAAATATCTTTGATATTATAACAAGATAAGGAATGGGTACACTCAGATCCCCTATCGCTCACCGTTTGGGCTCTAGTACCATCCATCAGAGGATGAGAAAATTGTGGGGTTTTTTGAATCTTTTACATACTCTTATTTATAACACAAAAAATGACTCACATGGTATTACACATTTGTGATGATTAGAACACCTGTATGATCCACCTAAATCAATGAACTATGAGAACATTTATTCCCATCCAAACTGGATATGTTGGAAGCCTTCCTGAGGCCCGACATCCAGGTCATCTCATCCATAAAATGAGAAATCATGCCCCCATAAAATGGTCCTTCTCCTAGGTGTAATCCATAATCATAATTTCTTTAATCTAGGCATCTTACTTAATAATAAGCCCTAATATACCAAACCACCAAAAAAAATTTGTATTTTCAAATAAATAACTTTATGGGTGAGTGAGAACATAACAAAAATCACTTAGGAAAAGTGAGAACCAAAACAAGAAGAACCACAAGAAAAGTAGCATGTCCAAGGGGATCCACCATTGAAGACATGTGACAGAACAAACCCAAAACACCATAGGTAGATGATGACCAATTGAGAGGTTCATCGATTCCCCTGCAAAGACACCGTGTTAAAAGAGTACCCTAACATATCCAACTTCACCGAAGTCACCAAAACAATCGAAAACATCATGGAATCTGTCACACCCAACCATTATGGGGTCGTGCATGAAGTAGAACAAAGAAATGGCAGAGGAAACATGCAGAATTAGAGACATCTAGGTAGATGAATGTCACTCTGGAATTTATCATTATCTAGGGAGACATGAGTTTTTTTGATGTTAGGATCGAACCCATAGATGGGATACCTAAGTATCCCCATGAAATTAATTAGAACCCATGTGGTTCAGTGCTACTTAATTGGAAACAACATACCTTTTAAGGTCATGTGATAAAGACCCAACCATATAGTTTAACGTAATGTGTTATGGAAATCTAGGTGGAAGGATTCTATTCAATGTTTTGTGTGGGAATTATACCGAAGCAGCCCAAGAAACATGGAGTATGAATCAATTCCCCTAAAAAGGGTGTGACGATCTTGAACTACAATTCACTTGACCAACGTGAGGTCTTAAGTATTGTGGGTAAAAATCCCTAATGATCTCCTACCTTTGTAAAGTAGGCCCCTTTAGATACAGAACCATTATTTGTTTTTAGTTCCACGAACAAACCTATTGGAAACCATTTGAAAGTAATGATTCCTATCAAAGTCCCATTTTATAGGGAAACAAAAAATGGAGAACTTGATGTGAATCCTTAAAAAAGATAATAATTTTACCCATATATCAAGACCCTTTAAATAAAAGAGGTTCTAAAAAGCAATCAATTACGCATGTGTTCATCCACAAAGATTCTGCTTTAGCAGAATTTTGTGGATCATTTCTATCATATAGCTTTAGGCACTCTTTTATAGAACTCCCATTAATACAAATGGATTCCTTCATGTTTACACCCAAGATCACCCCGGCTGTAGCTCAATATGGATCCTTTTCCGCTCAAAGGATGCCACTACCAACTCAGTGTCTTCAACACTGGGTCTCCGACACACTGGTTTGAGAGTACCATCAACACAGTAACATCCTGACCATGTAGGCTACCCGATAGGACCGCTAGATCAACAATCACCCCTGGTCATCCTTTCAACAATGATCATGGGTCCAGAATCAAACAAAGTCAACCTTCGTCTTCAACTATTTCAGGATCTTATCCCTAGAATGCAACAACCAGTCCATCTCGTATTTAAGATAAGTGGATGATGAGGCCACCCTCGACCTCATCCTAAAGACACAAGGGTCCTTCCCAATGGCTACTACCAACAATATTCGGCGCCAACACTACAAGTTAGTGAACCCTTACCATGATAAGGGTGTCAACTTCAACTATCTGGTCAAGATACCTCAGACCCATACACACAATATGACCCATTGGGGATAAAATCCAACTAACAGGGAGCAAGTTCCTACCTTTTCCCCTCTGGAGAATCCCACCGACCCAATTTTGTGGAAAACATCGAGCAAACACATACACCCATCCACCTTAATTCCACTAGATAGCAGACTCGTTTGGTATTTCCCAACCAATAATATTGTTCAAATCAAGTGGAGTACCATGAGTATGAACATACACTTTCATACAATCATCAATTCTATCATCAGACTCATTTGGTAGAATTTAAGAAATATTTTCCATCCAATTTGGTAGCTACATTCAAGTAGGAACATACACCTACCTTCACCTCCCAAGCCTGCTTGTAGCCTCACCTGGAAACACCTATAGAAGTTATTCAGAAATCCCTGATGACAAGAAAGGGTCAAACTACACTTTTTACCCCTACACACGAGTATTGTCATTATACATTGTAAGTAAATGGGAGGATAGGAGTAGGTACATACACCTACTCCAAATATATTATGGATTTATATTCCTATTCTGGCCACTTAAGTCACTAAGAATATCCAAGAAATGGTGAAATTACATACACAAATTCCTACCCATATTCTGGAAGTATTCCAAAATATCATAATGGAAACTTTATTATTACTCGAGGGATAGGCACATGACTCTCTCCCCACACCTGGGGTGGCTCATCATCATGTCATCTAGGATTAGATACATACCTTTGTTCAAGTCTAGGAGGTTCATAGAGCACACTCCCCTATATCATACGAAAAACTAGATTAGGCATATAAACCCTCTATAACTAGAGTTAATCAGCCTGTCCTGATGGCTGTTTCAAGGTAGGCACATACACTAGCCCATGATAAACACTTCTCCCATCAATTGGTCCCAACTAATTTTAAGTAGGTGTCTTAGGAGAAGTCCTGTCGAACATAGTTGAAATATCAAGAGCTGATCTACAATATGAATCCACTTAATGCTGGAGTTCTTGAATCCCTCATACATTTATCTATTTCCTCTCAAGGTCTTACCCTCCCATTACCAAATTATAGGATTAGTAAAATTAATTCTAAAGCTCCTTGTTGGAAACTTCATCATTAATGATTTCTTCATGACAATTAAATTGATCTTGAGAGCCCATCTCTTGATGAGAGCCACAGAAACCCTTTGTGTGTCCAGAATACCTAGGATCAAGTAGATATATCCCTTATTGTAATCAACCATTATGGTCCTCCCCATGATGGAATTTATCGTAAAAGTCCTCTCCACAGTAGTAATTCACATTTTCAAGAGAATTCTCTAATAGAAAATATAGTGACAAGAAATCCCACTTATCTCAAGTCACTTGAAAGAACAAGGCTAGTAATAAATAATGCCTTGTCATTGGTAGGTGAAATGATTTCTCAATAGGAAGACATCCCAAGGATACTGTCATTATTTGAACCATCCTTGAGCCATTTTCCTTCTAGTGCAATTGAGTATGTCTCTCCTGATCTTTCTGATTCGGATCAAGTGGCAGGAAAATAACAAATTTGGTCTGATAAAGTAGATAAAATACTGGAAAAGGATGAAGAGGATATGTTGAACACAAGGAAACAACTGGAAAAAAATGTAGTACTAGTCATATTCTATTCATTATCTTCCCCTCAAAATAGTATTATAGAGATGTTTGTGGAATATTATATGCATGATATCCACCTCAACATATGGAAAACTATTCATCATTTAAAATTAAATGGATTACCTTAGGATGAATATCAAATTCATGTTAAGGTAATATATGGGTTTCTCACCAAAATTATTTAGAACCTCTCATGGTTTTCCAATATCCAAAAATATAGAAGCAATAGAGGGGACATCCTACATTCATGCCTTGATTCATTAAAGAGGCTGCATCGATTGATCACATACACCTCATACAGTGTTCATATTAAAGGATTGGGTGCACATGAAAAATTACCTTTTGCTGCACTCTCTAGCTAGAAAAGTCCTCCAAAAGAGGTCTCATGCAATGTTATTTTACCAGGATAGATACAAAAAAATGAATTACATTCTCAAATGTAGATATTCTCAATAAGAATAGGCCTTGAACAACTCTTATCAAATTTATCCTCGAAGAGATCAAGCTATTGAGATAATTTTTGTATAAAGAATAATAGAATATCGATAAGGCCTCTTGTTTAGATAATGCTAGTCATCAAATTTCATATATGTCTAAAATATCACAATGGTCATAAAAAATGAGTGATTTATGTGAGTTCCAGATAATGCACCCAACCCACATTCAGACCAAAATCTATAAAATAAGAAGAGAAAATTTGGTATTATCATCCATAGAAGTTTAAGAGAAACCCTATCCCATTGGGATCAGAACTTTTTTAAACCAAACCTCAAGACCAAAAAAACAAGGATTGAAGGATTGTGAAGGAAGAATAGGAATTGACCTAGCCCTTAGGACTGTGGCATTTTTTACCTCAACAATACTCTCCTAAAAAACATGTTTCTCCCAATCAGGGAAGAAGCTACTAGATGAGTCTTCTCAATTCATGAAATCCCGTGATTTAGTATCTTCACTTGGGACACGTGAAACTAAAATTTTAGGTGATTCCCTCAGGGTTACTATTTTCCAAACAGTTCATGGGGAACTATAAAACAAGAGGACAGGGTCTCATGGAGGACATAGAATAAGGCGATCTTGCATAGATATCAACAGAATGCTTGCAATGCATTACATGTCTATGAATGTCATCAATGTTGTCATTGTAGATCTTAAAAAAAATAAGTCCATCTCAAAGGAATCATAACAGGAAGTTCTTATTCTTGATGTAGTCCACACCAAAGAAAATAAAGGAGCTGTGTGTACCCAAAACCAGAGGCTTGCCCAGAATCAAGGCATCCCCTCAAATAATCCACCTCTACCTCAAAAGGAACCTAATATGGAAAGAGTTAAAAGTACGAATACACCTCACCTTCCCCCTACATAGTGACAATCCCTTTCATTAGAGGAAATATTTTCATATAAAGAGGAATAAATGAAGGAATTAAGAAGACTCAATGTAGATTTATGTCAAGGTTATATTCCTAATAGATATGATCTGCAAGAAGATCCTTAACTGGAAACTCTAGATGATGCACTTCAACAAAGAATGTTTTTCACAACAACTGAGTCAGATCATGGATTACATTTATTGTAGAAGAAAAAAAATCAGGGTTAGACACATCCTTTCAGGCCCTTCCCTATGGGTTACCCATGGAAAATTCTATCAATTCCACCACCAGTGGTCCTACCAGTCACAGCACCCATTCAGGCTCAAGTCACTGTACCTGTTTATGTTTCTTCTCAGACATATGTTTCTTGGATGCTTATGAATACAATTATGTCCTTAACAGCTTGATTGGAAGACATGGAAGAATGGTGTACACCATTATAGCTAGAAAATAAGGCTTGTCCCAAATGGGTAGATCTGACTCCTCCCCCACCAAACTTTAGGAATCACACATTTCCAATAGTCAACGGATATGTATATCTAGAACAAAAATTGATTTATTTCCACTCTCACTCTTATCCTATGATGTGAACCCTGGAAAAAAATGAGGTAGTGAAACTCAGATGCTTTTTGCAACCACTACTAGGGTCAGCCTTCCTCCAGTATACAAGTTTGCAGTCACGATCACTTATTGGATGGTAAGATATCCATTAGAAATTACTTTTCCAGTTCATATCAATGACGCAGATGACAAAAGTCAATGATATGAAAAACTACAAACAAAGGGATAATTAAAAGTTCTCATATTTCATTGATCAATAGAAAGGACTGACATATTTCATGAATATACCGCTCCCTCAAGAAGGGTTTTTGCATATCTATGTGCTGAATCTTCATGAAGAGTTGTGCACAACTTTGATCCCAGTGAAATACATAGGAGGATTTTAGTACCCATCTTAAATTTCTCTACAGGTGGATAATTCCATCATAGAGACCAAAGCTAAGTAATGAGTAATCCCATTATCTCTCGGAAGAATAGTAGGAAAATCAGAGGCTGCTATAGTCACACTTAAGTAGGAACTTGTACCCACACCTACTTTAAATCGCTCATCATACCATAGGGATCCACCTAACAAGATTCAACAGAAACACCTGCCTATTCAAGATGATCAAAATTTTCATAGGTAGAGACAATTTACGGAGTTTAAGAATAAAGTATATTCTTTTTGTAATAAACAGGTTCTTGAATAATTCATATAATCTTTTGAAAACAACCTAGTCTAATTTAAAAATCCCAATAATTTGAACGAATAATGAGATGAGGATATACCAAACTATTTCCACTTCCATAAAATGTTGGGGAACCCCATCTAGGATAGTTTTTTTTCAAATACCTCCATAAAAATATGGTGGAATATGGTCAATTGAAACTACAATGCTCTCTAGACCAGGTAGTATCTATTTCTTCTACCAATATAGAGGAATAAAGTGAGTGGTAAGAGGTCAAAAGAAATAATTTATAAAAATTTGATGACTTTATAGTCAAAAATACATTCAACATGACTCATTTCATTCTAAAAACGTAGCTTAAATAAATGATTGTGCCTCCTTTCAGTTCCACTACATCAAATCCATCTTCATAAAAATCTCAATCCTCCAAAGTTTAATCCTAAAAGAAGTGACTTGGATAGAAGGATAAATAGAAATAATAAGAAAATGAGATCATTTCAAGGGGAATGTTTTCCTTGACCATAGAAGATTTCATGTAAACCATCTCAAAAGCACAGGCACCACCCAGCCAAATGGAACAACAACAGTCGACCTGTCAAGAAGAATCTTCACCGGATTCATAGTTGATCTTTGGTTTTTTTAATGTCATTCACTTAAAAGTCACCTTATAAAATTATGATTATTATTATGAATCTTATTTATCTATACATGGTTGGAGAAATAAAGGACAAAGTCATTGATTTTGAGGATATAGGGGAAGATGAGTTCATGATAGAAGTCACTACTTCAACCAAACTCCTACTCAAACTATTTATGTAGTAGAACCTCATGGGTGAGCCCTCCAGTGGACTTATTAGGAACAAGTGAACTTACCCACACATGATAGGGTTTTCCCTGACATGATCACCATGTAGGAAATATTAGAAACTATGCCTCAACATCCATAGAGAATGGGTAAACCTATCTGACATAATCCAAAAAGAGTAGAATCACTTCCATCTTCTACCCCAAAGGATGGTCCATCCACATCAGGAACATCATCTCCTAGAGCATCTAAAAAACAACATATTCATGCTAGAAAACGCAGACCCTTGGATTAGAATTAAAATATTTCAAAGCAATTTTCCCAAGTACCATCCAAGTTGTTAATATTGGATGCCCTGGAATGTGTCAAAAGATATTTAGGATGAACTTATTGAGGATTTTCCAAGTCCTAAAGAGTTCTAAGTTGAGGTTTCTACCATAGAGGCTTATCGTATATAAAATGATTCAGTAGAATTTCATGCTATCATATCCTTCCTGCACCAGGATGAGGATGATGTCATGAATGGGAATATCAAGCCTCTGTATCTATCTGGTGATTTTAATGATACTAATGTCTGAAGATAATTCATAAACAATGGATAAGGGATCAATCTCATTCCAATCTAGAAACTTCACTGATTGGGCCTTAGTTAATCCCACTTGTCTCCCTACACTCTGATGTTATAGGGTTATGAAAAGAATGAGAATGAACCTCTTAGTGAGATTAATATCAGAACTCAGCTTGAAGATCTCTTGTCTGATTTAGAGTTCATGGTTTTTAGATAGGACACAATTTTTAATATTCTGTTGGTAATTCCCTGGATACATCAACATGAATCCATTACTTCATCATACCACCAATGTCTTATGTATTTCTTCAATGGTAAAATTGGGACATTTCATGGTGATAATTCCCCATTAAAAACTTTTGAATCTTAGAACATTGATTCAGATTTATATCCCACAAGGGGAAAATGGTCCATGGAAAATGATGTTAAAAGAATCAACGCCCAAAATGGTCTAGAAAAGAACCTAGATGACCCATTTAATAATCTATTTAAGGATTATGTTTTACCCATAAATAAAATTTAAAGGGTGGACCCAAACCTATGAAATTTATTAGTGGGATACAAAATTTCAGTTGTGGAAATTGAACCTAATGGAACAGGAGAAATAATTAACTCTCCAAACAAATAAGAATTCCTGGATGAAATTCTATCTTCTGAGATTCTGAAAATCTCTGATTCACCAATAACCCTAGAAAAAGTTGTCACATTTTTAGATAAAAATAGGGATTATGATTCTCAACCCTAGATCCTCCTTTCAGAGCTTCAGGAAGAACCTCTATCATTAGTTGGGTCATAAATGGTTTTCTCCTCTTCAGGATGTCTAAATATTAACTCCTCCCCTAGCTCTAAAAATTTTTCTTCATCGCATATCCTTTGATATACCCTTCGATAAGAGGTAGTAAAAGTAACACATGAGGAATAATAGATGAAGGTGGAACTTAAGTATTCCCTTATAGTATTTGAGGAGGGTTTCTCCACCACTGTGGATGAACACGGAGAAATAAATATGGGTATAGAGGAAGACCCACAGTCTACTTTGATTAGTTCACCCATGAATCATGAAGAGTAAGAAGTGTATAATTAATTTATAAAAAAACAACAAGATGTGTTTTATTGAAATTATAAGGAAATTTTAGGCCTTGAACTTGATGTGGCCACCCATTATTTCGTTTTTCTAGAGGAACATCAGTGTTTAAAATAGGAGGCAAGAATAATGCACTCAACTCATGCTTCTAAAATTGAGAACGAAGTCAACAAGCTGATCAAATACATCTTCATCCGAGAGGTGAAATACCTAAAATGGATAGACAATATTTTCCCAGTAAAAAATAATAATATTAAAATCATATTTTTCATTGATTTCAAAGATATCAACTAGAATTTTCCCAAAGATTATTTCCTGGTTCCAATTATAGAACTCTTGATTGTTGCAAGAGCTGGATACCAAGATCTCTCCTTCATGGATGGATACTCTGGGTATATCCAAATATAGATGGACCTAGAAGATGAATAATTCATATACTCCATATCCTTTCAAGGTGTATTTTTCTATCAGGTAATTCCATTTTACTTGAAGAATATTGGTATGACATATCAACGTGCATTTCACTACATATTCAAACACTTCATGGGAAAGTTTTTTGAATGCTATGTCGATGATCTAGTAGTCAAATCTAGAAATTATTATGATCACCTAGCTGATCTAGAGACCATATTCAGCAATATTCGACTACATAATTTGAATATTAACCCCTTGAAATGTGATTTTGGGGTGACCTTAGGAAAATTTATCAACTACATTATACCCCATCATGACATCAAAGTCAATCCTGAGAAGACTAAAGAAATCCTTGACATGTCACCTCATCAAAACATGAATGAGTTGAGAGGACTTCAAGGAAACTTTTCCTACATCTGGTGCTTCATAACTAATATTTTTGGTAATTGTTTACCCTTTACCAAGTTGATGAAGAAGGACGTCACATATTAATGGACCAATGATTTTCAAGAATAATTTGATACCCTCAAGAAATATCTCTTGAGACCACTGATATTAAAGCCACCTATTGAAGTAAAGTTACTCATTCTTTATGTAATATCCTTAGAGTAGTCACTAGGAACCTTTATTAAGAAAAATAATGATGTCAGGAATGAAAACAACCTTTATTGTCTCAGTCGTACAATGCACGATGTAGAGAGTCGATATTCAAATATTGAGAAAAGATTCTTGGCATTAATATATTAATTTTAGAAGTTTAGGGAATACTTGAAAAATCATGATATCCACTTGGTTTCTCTTAATAACCCCCTAAAATTTATCCTTAGTCGTCTTATGATGACAGTACATCTAGAATGGTGGATAGTTATTCTACAGTAGTTCAATATACAGTTCATGCCTTAGAAATCAGTGAATCGAAAATCCTTATCAGAATTCCTCACTAAACATCCATCTATTGAAGAGACATCATTAAATACTGAGCTACCTAATGAATAAATATTATCTATTCAGGATATCCCCCAAATATGGGATATGTATTTTGAGGTGCTTCTAAGAGTCCAACAGGGAAGTGAAAGGAAGACCCTAAACATAAAAAACTTGGGTTAGGAATTGTTCTTATCTCCCCATAGAAGGAAGTGTTTCCATAATCTTTCATGTAATCAAAATTTGGTACCAACAATGAAGAAAAATATCAAGATCTCATTATAGTCCTGGAAATGGCACTCTAAGTACTTGTGAACAACTTATAAGTGAAATTTGATTCATAATTGGTAATCATATAGATAATCCAGGATAATTCCATTTGACAAGAATAGATAAATATCTTGTGTGATTATTTCTAAGGTCTAATGGAAGAATTTCCCTCAGATACAACATTGTATTACATCTCGTGATAAAAAAATACTTAATCTAATACATGGTAAAATGTGGAATATCTTTGGAACATTCAAATCGGGATGATACAATCATCAAGATTTCTCATTGTCATGTAGTTTCACCTTTTGTTCAAATAATAATAGATGAAGTCAACTAAATCATCCCCATTTCTGATCCATATGGTCATACCACGGTATGGATGGAACCCATCAAGGAATATCTCTAAGACAGAGTACTTCCAATGGATAAATTTGGGAAAGATAAAGTTTGGCTATGAGTGGTCAATTTAACTCTTTATGATGGCCCAAAAAACTATAAGATACTCTACAAATGAGGATTTGACAAAATCCTCTTCATATGCATTGACGGAGAAAATTCTATGGATGTCATGAAACATGTCCATGTGGGAGCCTTTGGTGCCCACCTGTCTGGGTATATGCTTTCTGATCAGATTCGAAGGCTTAGATACTTTTGGCCACTGATGATGAAATATTTCATAGATTTCACTAAGAAATTTCATACCTTCCAAGTCCATTCCAACTTCATCCATCAACCCCCAGAGGTTTTACATATATCCAAATACTCTTGAACATTTTCTAAATGGGGAATGGATAGGGTGTGACCTTATCCTCCATCTACAACTATACAGTTCAAGTATATCCTTACTGCTACCAATTTATTCTCCATATGGGATGAGGAAAAACCTCTCAAATATGTTGGGGCAAAAATAATTGTTATCTTTTTTCAACGAAAATTTCATTACTATCACTAACCTTGTCGGGTCTCCGTCTGACCTGGTGCCCAACCCAGTCCGTGGAAAGGCCCGAGGGGCATTCCTGATCCCCACTAGCTAGGTCAAGTTCCTGGGTATCAAAACTAAACTTGGGAATGATTTACCCAAATAACTAAACATAAAACAAACAAAAAGATGAATAAATTCAAAACTAAAATCAAAAAACCAAACATTCCCTTAAAATCGGGTCAAAATTGAAGTTTAAAACTTGAACTAAAAACCCAAAAGAGGCTACAAAAAAGGAAAACCGAAACTACAACTCAAACCTCTGTGCGACATGAGGTGTCACATCCCCATGCCACAACCACCAAACCAACATGAGGATGCCACTGAAAATCTGATCCACCAATGCTATGAACAATTCCTCAACCTGGAATAAAAAAGAAACATGATCTACATACACCCAAAGAGGTATGTAGGTTGTGATCCAAGAGTACAGTAGGATGCCACTGAGAAAAAGGTTCCATGCATATTTATTAAATGAAAAATACATTTTCAATTTTAATTAAAGAAAAGAACTGAATTATTGAACAGTCTTAGAGAAAACAGGTTTAAATAAAATAGTTTCAAAAGGAACAAATTAAATTAAAACACACACACACTTACATTTAAAATAACCAAAGTGTCACACAAATGAGTGTAAATCAACCAAGGAGCACCAAATATGGGAGAGTCCTCATGTCTGTTAGCTAGCTTGGGCCCCTTGATCTTCGTGTCTTGGTGAAACATGGCTTAGAAACCATGACCCTCAGAAACTATGGCTTAGAAACCATGACCCTTAGAAAACATGGCTTAGAAACCATGACCATTAGAAAACGTGTCTTATAAACCACGACCCTCAGTCATTCATATGTTTAGTTAGTGTTTCAGTCATCAACCCTGCTAACTGAAATAGGACCAAATCCACCCCTGGATCACTAGCCCACTAGTCTAGTCCACCCACCTAGCTATGTGGGCATCCCTCTTTGTGCTCAAACAAGTTTTGAGTTCATATCATGTGATATATTCATGCACCCAAATAAAACAAGACACAACACATTACAAAAAACACTACATTCACTCGGAAATACCATTTTCAATGAATACACACACTAAATCATTCTCCAAACAGGTTTCAAAACATTAAAATAATTTAATGAACATTTAAGAATGTTTATAAAACATTATCAAAAGAGTGTCACCATGCTTTTCAAACACTTAAACCATTCTAAAAATCTATATTACACACACTAAAAATATTTCAAAACTAAATCTACATTACTTACACAACCAATTAAAACCAATGCGAAGCCAGATAAAGAACTTTCATGGTCAAAAAAACCATTTAATGACTTTATTAAACACTTTCAACATATGTCAATTGTCTTAAAACACCAAAAATTTACCTGAATACTCATTTAAGACATAATTCATATAGACACTACACCAAAACACCAATTTCACCCTTTTTACATCCTAGAAAAGTAACTACACAATTTATAAAACACTAATAAATATTTCAACATGGGTTTTCACAGCAACAACATACTCATATAATCTAAACACACTAATAAACACATTAAGACCTACTAAACCTCACGTAAAAACTAAATCACACCAAAAAATACTAATTATTAAGTTAAACGCACAATTTAATAAAAACACTAACAATTAACCAAAGATGAGATTTCAGTAGAAAGTACACATATTATGATGACACACTACTAAACAATTTCAATGCATATAAAACTTTAAAAGAAAAT
Organism: Viscum album; assembly: GCA_963277665.1. NCBI lineage: Eukaryota > Viridiplantae > Streptophyta > Magnoliopsida > Santalales > Viscaceae > Viscum > Viscum album. The sequence goes on along the minus strand of OY728139.1, from coordinate 273,294,347 downwards.
AAACTTCACGCCACACAATTTTAATTAAATAACACTCAAAACTAATTAAACTTGCAAATTAATTAATCAAATAATAATTGGATTTGGAACTACCTACCTCAACATAGACCAACATCACAACTTTGTGTGAAAAGATTGTTTCACTTCAATCACACTAAAAACAATACAATTAAACCCTTAAATCAAAAAAAATAGATCAATTACACTGAAAACAAACCAAATGAAAAAACTAAACCCCAATGAATATAAATTAGAACCCCAAATCGGAGGAGGAGGGTTCACTCTAAGGGAAGCCGTGCTGGAGAAGGGAAGAAAGGCACTGGAATTTGTGCCGGAAGGAGGCTTGTTCGGATTTATAGTGCATTGAAGGAAGGTAGAGGTGGAGAGGGTCAGTGGTCATGAAATGGAGGTCGGTGCATTGGTGCGAGATCTGGACATGGGAGAGGGGGTACTCTGCAGAAATTTCATACCAGCAGGGAGGGAACGTACGGTGGTTTGGTGCACCGGAGGAGGCCGGATGGGGTGCAGGGGAAGCTGGTCGGTGGTGCTGTTGTGATAGGGAGAGGTAGGGTTGCCGTGATGGAAGAGAGGCGAGGTATGGGGGAGGTGTGCACTGGCCGGCTTGCTGGAGAAGGAGAGAAAGGTTAGGGGGTTTACGGTGTAGGTAGGGTTAGTAGGGGAGAGGCTATTGCGCAATGGAACAAAGAGGGGGGAGGAAGAATAGAGTGAAAAAAATAAAAAAGAAAAGAAAAAGAAATAAATAGGAAATAAAAATAAATATGAATAAAAACCTTAAAAAAACTATAAATTAACTTAAAATAATAGTAATATTAGTGGGAAAAAATGTTAAAAATTCCATAATGATAACTTAAAAATAATTATAACATAATTAAAATAATGACGATAGTGATGATAATAATATTAATATTAATATTAATATTAATAACCTTAATAGTAATAATCTTAACAGTAATAATCTTAATAATAATACTATTATAATCATCAATATGACACTAAAATATTTTCACAATTACAATAATATAATAACATATTTTCACTAATAATAGTAATAATAATAATTATCAATTTTAATAAAAACACTAAAGATGATGAATTTATAATGACAACAATTGCTTAAAAAAAGAAACCTAATTAAATTGTTAATGAGGATAATAATAATATTAATATTAATAATCTTAATCTCATTATTATTATTATTATTATTATTATTATTTAAATAGTACTAAAATAATTGTATTTTCGTTCACATTAATTTTTCTATTTTGTCAACTTATTAATTAACCGTGCGCTGGGCTGGCCATATGGTGGTCTAGCGAAGCCACATGACTTCGACAATGCCTTGTGCGCACATCAATCATTACCACACCACAACAGTCTATTATCATCAAAATGAAAAAACATTCATCGGTTCTGGCTCGCACCTCAACAATGCAAATTTAAAACTAATTAAAATTATAAAATAAAAATAAAAATTACTAAAGATGTCTGGGTGTGACAATTCTCCCCACCATAACACTTTTTGCCCCCAAAAGGTCCCAAAAGACTTGACCAACCCAAGATCCAATCATGACCGTGGAGATACCTAAAACAAAATATCAATCACCCGAAGATTGGGCATTCAAAACGCCCCAGACTTGAAACTTCAAAGATCTGATAACCAGAATCACCAAGAAAAATATCCAACATCAAGGAATTAACCTCTAAACACAACTACAACACCAAACACCCTGACCCCTAACTTAGGGATCACTGGGGTTTCTCGATATCCCAAGAACACTTGTCAAGCGTCCCAATACCTGAGTTAACCAATTCTCATGGTCAAGGTCAGGTGGAGAAAATGTAAGAGGTTGACCCGCCAAGCACACATTGAAAATAGAGTTTTTCCACAAGTTCCCCCGATGGTGGTCTCCCCGCCATATTAGGATTCTTGTCCAACATTGCTTCTCCAAACAAAAATGACTCACAAGCATAGTCAAACCATTTACACTTGGTTGACCCTCCAATTTCCCTATGTTAAACCAAAGCAACACAAGAGGAGACACCAGTGAGACCCGTAGTGGGTATCCCCACCATTTTATAATTTTCCTAACACAACAACACCCGCATGGGCATTCCTAGTTTACTTTGTGAGGTATATACTGAACTCTTCATCACAAACCCACCAACACAGGCCGACTTGCACTGATTATTCCTATAGTGGAAAACACTCCACTTCATGAGATTATTTTGATAGTGGAAACCCCTAACCAGGAGGTGAACTGAACATGCACACGTCAATTCCACAAGACATGAGGATCTATAAAATGAGTACAATTTTTGTCCATAACCAACCACAAGAGGGTTCACAGAGCACGATCGTTGTCCTTACAAGAATGTGGATTCTCTGAACCACTTTAAGGACCAAGAAGAACTCCCATTAATTAAGACCATATCAAAGATAAAAGGGATTCATGCCCCTCACAACAAGAATGATGCCTTCGGAGAAGATATTATAATTAGGAAATTTAATTTGTCCTCATCCCTTCACTGCAGACTTGAGTCGGACCAAGCCCATACCACATCCGATGTGTTTTTGACTGCACACAAGCTTCACCCCAAGAACTATGGCTGGGGCCCTGATGTCTGAAGCATCTATCTCCTCACTGTCATAAGCTGAACACCTCTGAATATAACTTCCTCTGCTCAAAAATCAATCTACATAATTCTCCTTATGTTCCAAGAGGCTACTCCCTCAACATACCAACTGAAAATTGAAGTGAACGACTTAGAGTGTCTGACTGGCCACACAAGAGATTTTAGATTGAGCGGTCTGTCAAATGCACGATGTAAACTGATGAAAGGGGCACTCCAAGAATAGGTCCCTTTGGTTCACACTCCTCATCAGATGAGGAACCCACACTTACCACAATATGAACAATACCAACAACTATTATGGGCTTTAAACTGATTATTCCATACAACCTCTAGGGGACATGAAACTAGCCATCAGAAAGGTCAGCGCACCTCCTTATTCGCTTGTTGACTGGTCAGGCACCAATGAGATCCACCACTTTCCCTTACCTTCACTTCCTTAGGTACGACAGTGGGGTTAATCTAGTCTTGAGTATCACTCATGAAATATATATTTGCAACAAAAATAGAAGGATCACCATTCACTGGTTTAGTCCTGCTCCACCAGATGTACTCGAGACAACTTACTCCCACACATATTTTAGAGTTCGTCCAAAATAGGAGACACTTCCAACCTTTCCAAAGCTCTCAAAGATATTCTACTGATCTCAAATTCTACAAATAGTTGACACAACCAAACAGAACCCAACTCCCCAACTCCATTGGGAGTCTAGGTTGATCCAAGAACTGAGTGACCTACAGAAAACCCATGGGTCCATTCTAGGGGGAATATCCCAAAAAAGAAACACAAAATAGGTTTCTACAAATCCAAACACATCACAAAACAAACACCCACATACCAGACACAAATCCATTTATTCCAATTTAAATCACCAACTCTTTCTTAAATAAAATAAATTGCTTGAAAAACCAAGAACATTAAAATAAAACCCAACAACTCTTTTGAACTCATCACTTTCACTCCAGACTCAAAACCAATTTCCAATTTCCAAAACCATTTAATCACAAAAACCTATTTAAGAGAAAACCCCACTTTTCATGAAAAGCAGCCAAAAAAATAAATCACTCACCACTAATATTCCATGATGCCTCAAAAATATGCATTTTCATGCCACTTAGGAACCCATATACATGATCCACAAACTATCCATTAAAAACGTCTCATGCACATGCGATCACCCATAGTAATACCACTGGAAAAAACAAGGCTCTTTCATTTTCAAAAAAAAACATTCCCCATACTCTGAAAATACATTTTTATTTTCAAAACCATTTCAAAAAATCAAGAAAAATTTTCAAAATGATTTCCATTTTCAAAATAACTCACTTCAATTTCAAATAACTCAAGCTGTTATTTCAGAAATTCAACTTTGACAGACCAAATGCCAGATTCCAAAAACAAGGTCCAAGAGAAACGCACCACAAAAATCATGCCAAACTCACAACAAGATAAAAATAAGAGCAACCACAAGGTCATATTTCCTTTTAAAAACCACTTCACGCCAACCAAAAACTAAACCAAGACATCACCAACACTAAATAACCTAGATGGAGAACTAGTGGTTGTTCCAAACTCGGCCACATGGTTTACAAGACCATTCCCTAGTCAAGCACCAAACACAAGGAGTGTTGAACTGTACACACAGGAAACACATGGGTTGCTACACCATGTGAGACTACAGGCATTATCTATTTACTCTTATTTCCATCTCCCATCCACAAAGACCAAATCCAAAAACATAAATCCCATACTACCCCTGGTTAATCAAGGATTGAAATGAGTAAGAGTTCATAATTATCTCCCCACACCTACCCCTCGAGTATCGAAAATCCTCTATCTGATCTACCTGACACCCCAAAAAATAAGAACAAAACCCCTTTGATACCTTTTTTTCACGAACCATACCAGGTGCCTGTCCAACCCGGCACTCGACCCAGTCTTCGGTAAGTCCCTAGGGGTATTCCTGATCCCTAATGGCTGTCACAAGTGCTTGGGTGTCAAAAATAAACTTGGGAACAATTTACCCGAATAACTAAACATAAAACTAACAATAAGATGAATAAATTTAAAACTAAAATCAAACAACCAAACATTCTATAACGACCCAAAGCTTCATTAATGGAAATCCCTCTTGATCTAATTAAATGTCTCTTTATGTAAAACATTTATCTAAAATATCAACTTCTTTGGTTTTATGTTAATAATTGTGACCGTTACTTTTATAGTCATTGAACAGTGATCACATGATTAGTATAAATATAAGGCTTTAACAAACCCAATTTACTCAGACAAAAGAAGATATGGCCTCATCAAGGATAATTTCTCTATACGAAGCCCATTTTTCAGAGCTCAAAAAATAATTGGCGTCTTTGGTATTCTCTCTTGACCAAGCCCAAGCTGAGCTTCATCATGTCAAGCTCGAACGAGACCATCTACGGGAAAAGTGGAAGTTGGAAGATATTACCACTCGAGCAATGTTATCTAAGCCACCCCAAGAGTCTGTCGCCATCGCACACCTTACCCTTAGGTCTTATGAGGCGGTTTTAAGGGGTTATGTAACAAATCTCTAGTACTATGTTCATGTACACCATTCTTGTATATAATAATGAATATACTTTCTTTTCATTATTGATACATTGTAAATAGTTTTTAAAGTACAAATAATGTTTTTAGTTATTATTTAATTAAGAATTTTATTTTATTAAATTAAGGGATTTTTGAATTAAATAATATTTTAATAAAATATTATTATTATTATTATTAAGTAAATTTTTATTAAATATAAATGATCTTATAATTTTATGAATGCAATTATAATTTTTATTGAGGTTTGAAATCCATTTCTGTCAAAACCCATGAATTTTAGATAAATGTCAATTTTCATTTAAAAAGTTAAAATTAACATATTTAGAAAATTATTTAAATAAAATAGATGATATTTCTGGAATCAGGATGTCGAAATTATCCAATGGTGAATTTTTCATAATTTTCTGAGATAGTCAAATTTTTGGGTAAAAGTTAAATACCGTTTAAATATATAATGTAATTTATGACATCATAATGGCCCAATAGTGATGTAATAAAAAACTATAAGCTTTATGTTAGGCCAATATATGTTTTACCATTAAAATAATGTGATTTTGGGATTGTTTGACTTACTTTTCAAAGCATTAATGGACCCCTTAAGACTTATTAAACATCTTGTCTTTTTAAATTATTTTACGTGGGAGTGTGACTCACCTCCACATAAGCAACCCCATTATTTTAAGAAGTTTGGAATTTGGCATTATAAAATATTTTTTTCCTATACCCTTTTCCAAAAACCATGGGCAAAATCCATGATAGGATTTGGGGTTTGGATTAGTTTAATGTAAGGTGTCCAAAACCTAAATAATAAAGAATTCACTCACCTTTCCTATATAAACCCACCCAAGCTCCCACTTCCTCCTCACTCAAAGCCTTTGTTGTTCGTCCAACCTCTTCCCTACTCTCTATTGAATCCTCCCAAGGTGACCCAATCTCTCAAGAAGCCTCTCTCAAGCCTCTCTCAATCCTTTGGAAGCACACATCCAAGTAAGGGTTTTTTTCTTCCTTTCTCATTTTTGTCCAATTTTCTTTAAGTTGTTTTTCCCTTTTAATTTCAATTATGAATTTTGGGGTATGGTTTCAAACCTCCCTCATACTTCTTTATTTATGTTTTAATGATGGGATACCCCTTTCTCTCTCATTAAATGCCTCCCATGAACACTCGTTACTATGCCGAAATTCTGAATGGAACTTCTCTCTCCTCATTTATATTCAAGAAATACTTTTGTATCATGAATATAAATTCTATTAAAATTGTTGTTACATGATTCTATATGACCTAATTAATTTCCATTACATGTAAATACTATGAGGAAACCCTTTATCTCTCATCAACCATTTTTATGAATTCTTAAGTCACGCTGTTACGCTGCCGAAATCGCACCGATTTTCTAAGCCAATGCCATTGTGTAGTGAATACCATGCCCATTTCTCCATCAAGGGTATTCACCTTTATGTACATTTACTTATTTATTATAAAGTTTCATTTATGAATTCCAAATTCCTTTATCGTGTAATAAATGATTATGTTTTATGAATCCATGTTTTATGATCCATGTGGCACATTTATGCATGAAATTAAATGTTTAAGAAGGGTGCACCCTTATAGCACTCCAATGAATTGGTTAAAGTATAGTATCATGATACGTCATGTGAAATGAGTGTTGACTGATGCTAATTCAAGTGCAACTAGGGTTTACTCGTGCTTCATCTGCAATGATAATTTACTCATGCTCCATGTGCAATGAGCCTTGGCCCATGCTAATTCCATGTTAAGTGTTGTTCCCACATTTTTGTGTTATGATTATCATGCTTTATCATTCTTTTATGTTCATGTTTCTCTTGTTCTCTATTGATATGCCTATTTTCTAACATGTATTGTACTCCTCAGGTATTCCATGTTTATTCCCTTACTGGGCTTTATAGCTCACCCCTTTTCTTATGCATGTCCTCAGGTTATCCCATGCAATGCTAAGTATGAGGGAATGTAGTGGTCATGTAAAGGAAGTTTTCAATAAAAGATGATGTATTTCATGTTTTAAGTTGTTATGTAATTATCCTAATCCCCAAAGATACTAGACCTATCAATATATCATGTTGTATCAAGTTAATATTTTATGTAATAAATCATGTTTATGTTTGTAATAATCGCAGGGTTGTCATAGTTGGTATCAGAGGATAGGTTTAGTTATTTTTGGGATTAGGATTGGAAAACCCCGTAAAGCCTTAGAGACAATACTAAGTATAATGAAAACATCCCTAAGTTTTGGTAAGTACTGAGTAAGTGTTTTATCAAGAAAATACATCCTTTTCTGGATACGATCTAGTAGAGGAGGCTCCGGCACAGATGTATCCTAGGGGTAAAACCCGAAAACACCGCTTTGAGCTAGACTCGAACGGGAATAGGTGCACGACAATGGGCCTTGATGAAATCTTGTTTATGAAACTCCTGGGGGATATTTTTTGATAAATTCACAATCATAGTATGAACCCTTATTAAGGGAATTAAAAAAATTCCCCTAAGAATATATGTTAGAAGGTAAATCATGAAAAGCCTAGATTGAAGCCTACAGACTCATGAGTTATGGAAATAAAAGTTTATTTATAAGTCATCCACTTTTTTCTTTGGATTACCCTTTATGTGTTACCCCCTAACTTTCCTTTTATTCCAGCCAATTTCCAGTAATAGGAGGACACTGGCTAACAACCGATGTGAAGATCAGTCTGATGACTATACTAATGAGATGCCCAATCCAATGGGAGCGGGAATCGCGAACTTTGTCATGCTTCTCTCTCAGATAACTCAAGATTTGAATAGAAACACGGGTCAAGAGGAATTTCCAAGCACCCCTAAGAAGGAACAAGTCGATATCAAGAGCTTCATGAGACAAAGGCCTCCTACTTTTAGTGGATCATCTGATCCCACAATCGCTGAACAATGGATCAACTCCATTGAAAAGATATTCTCCATCCTTCAATGTTCTGAACAAGAGAAGGTTCTCCTAGTGTCTTATCGTATAGAGGGTTAAGCTGATCAATGTTGGACATTGATCATAAATACGAAGCCTGAGGAGGAGATCAAGGCGTTGGAATGGAAGTATTTCTGGAAGATTTTTTTCGATAAATATTTTCCGCGCACCCTACGGCTTAAGATGGAAAGGGACTTCCTTTCACTCAAGAAAAAATATGAAGAATTTTTTGGAGTGTATGAGGAAAACTTCACAAGGCTTGCATGATACGCTTCCGTCTTTGTCGTTACCCTTGAATGCAAGGTTGACTGCTTATTTGGTGGGCTTAATCCTAGCCTGCGGAAAGCATTAGTGATCTGTGACTTCAACAGCTATGAGGAAATTGTCCGATGTGCCCTCAAGGTTGAAATGGAGATCGAGGATTCATCGGGGTATCATGGGGACAAGAAGATTAATGTGGACTTCAATTCTGGTGGTCTGATGGATAAATCCAATGGTGCTAAGAATATCCAGCACCCCACTTGCCAAAAGTGCGGAAAGAAGCACCCTATAAATTGTCTCAAGGGGATGAGGAAATGCTTTAGGTATGGAATAGAAGGTCACCTAGATATTAACTGTAGGAAAGAAAGGCTCACGGCTGCGATAGAAGAGAGGAATGCTCCATTCGAACCTCAACACATTGTTCATTGCTACAACTGCAAATAACCGGTGCATTTTTCAAATTAGTGCCCTAATCCAAGGGTTTTCGGAGGCAACCAACAACCTCCAAGGCAGAAAGGAAGAGCATTTTCCATCACTTATGCCGAAGTGAACCCTGACAATGAAGTGGTGACAGGTAGGCTAGTTATTCATTCAAGAATAGTGAACGTACTTTTTGATTCAGGTTCTATTCATTCTTTTATATCTCGAAAGTTTAGTAGAACAATCCCATCACCACCACAAATCATGGAAGTGAAGATGTCGGTGAGTACGGAAAATGGGGAAATCATTTCATCCCATGAATATAAGTCCTCCCCTGTTATAATATGTGGATTGAATTTCCCAAAGAACCAAGTTATACTCCCTCTGGTGGAATTTGATGCAATTCTTGCCATGTATTGGCTTTCCTTATATAGAGCCAACATAAATTGTCGGGAGAGGGAAATCACACTCCATATGGAGAATCGACCCCCAATTATTTACAAGTGTAAGGAGGAAGATGAATCTCCTTTAGCTCCATCATCTCAAGCATGGATATTACTTCCCTATGAGCATGCGTATCTAGCTCAAATGATTGAGTCCAAGGAAGCAACCATACTTGAAGAAATGCCTATTGTGAGGGAATTCGCTGAAGTGTTTCCTGAGGAACTGCCTGGTCTTCCTCTTAGAAGAGATGTTGAATTCTCAATTGAACTTATACCATGGGATCTACCAATATCCAAGACTCCATATAGAATAGATTTCATGGAGCTTGAAGATCTAAAGAAACAACTATAGGAGAATGTGGATAAAGGGTTTATACGCCCAAGTGCTTCACCATGGGGTGCACCAGTACTCTTCGTCAAGAAGAAGGATGGGTCAATGCGCCTTTGCATCGATTATCGTGAGCTCAACAAAATCATGATAAAGAACAAGTATCCTCTCCCATGAATTGATGAATTGTTTGATCAGCTACGTGGATCACAATACTTCTCTAAGGTAGATTTGTGGTCGGGATATTATCAGGTAAGGGTGAAGAAGGAAGATGACCACAAGAATGTTTTTCATACAAGATACGGGCACTATGAATTCATAGTAATGCCTTTTAGACTCACTAATGCTCCAGAAATCTTCATGGACTTGATTAATAGAGTCTTTAGAGATTACCTTGACAAATTTGTGGTAGTCTTTATAGACGATATTCTAATATACTCCAAAACCAAGGAGGATCATGAGGAACATTTAAGAACAATACTAGAGACATTTCGCAAGGAGAAGATCTATGCAAAGTATAGAAAGTGTGAGTTTTGGTTGAAGGAGGTCTCATTCTTGGGCCATATCATCACAATCAATGGGATATCTGTGGATCCCTCCAAAATAGATTCAATTGAGGGATGGCAAAGGCTAACATCGGTAACGGATATCTGTAGCTTCTTGGGATTATCTGGATATTATCGATGATTTGTGAGAAGTTTCTCACGATTTTCCAACCCTTTTACGAAGATAACTCAAAAGGGAGTAAAGTTTTGTTGGAGTGATGAATGCGAAAAAAGCTTCAAGGAGTTGAAAAGGATTCTTATCACTACGCTCGTACTCACTTTACCCACAACTTAGGAAATGTTTTGTGGTATTTAGTGATGCTTTGAAGAAGGTATTAGGCTCTGTGATAATACATAATGATAACGTGAAATCCTATGCCTCAAGGCATTTGAAAATCCATGAGAGAAACTATCCAAAGCATGATCTGGAGTTGGCAGCGGTGATCTTTTCCTTGAAAATATGGAGGCATTATCTTTATGGGGATAAATGTGAGATATATACTGACCACAAGAGTCTTAAATATATATTCACATAGAAAAAGCTGAATATGCGCCAGAGAAGATGGATAGATCTCATCAAGGATTATGATTGTTCAATACATTACCACCTTGGGAAAGCAAACAAGGTGGAAGATTCCCTAAGTAGAAACAACCCAAGGATTCTATCAATGATGAGAATTGAGAAGGATCCAATCTTCTTAGACTTGTTAAAGATGGACATGGGAATCATAAAGAATCAAACATCATCAATCCTTTCACAAATGATTGCTCAACCGTCTCTTTTGGAAAAGTTAAAGGACGCTCAAAAGGATGATGTGAGAATTCAGGAAAAAGTGGAAGCTATCAAAAAAGGGAAATCCTTGGAGTTTAATGTTAATGATGAAGGAATCGTGTGATTTGGGAAAATACTATGTGTTCCATAAAGTCCAGAGCTGAAGAAGGAACTTTTTTATGATGCACATAGTTCAAATTTCTCTATTCACCCAGGGAGCACAAAGATGTATCGAGATCTCTGAGAAAAATTTTGGTGGGATAATATGCAGAAGGATATCGTTTTATATACATCAATGTTTTTTTTGTTCCAGTAAGTGAAGGTAGAGAGGCAGAAGTCTAAGGGGATGATGCAACCATTTCCCATACCAGAATGGAAATGGTAGAACATCACAATGGACTTTGTCACTGAACTTCCAAGGACATCCAAAGGCAACAATGCAATCTGGGTTGTTGTGGATCATTTTACTAAGACTACACACTTCATTTATATTAAAAAGGATTTCTCATTGGATCAACTGGAACAGATATATATCAGGGAAGTGGTAAGGCTACATGGAGTGCCACTATCTATTGTGTCTGACCAAGATCCAAGATTCACCACTATGTTTTGGAAGAGTCTTCAACATGCTCTGAATACTGAACTGAACTTCAGTACAGCCTATCATCCTCAAACTGATGGCCAATCTGAGTAGACTATCCAAACACTTGAGGAAATTTTGAGAGCGTTCTCCATGGACTTTAAAGGAGGATGGGATCAACATCTTCCTCTGGTTGAGTTCTCTTATAATAACAGTTTCCACTCGAGCATCCAAATGGCATCATATAAAGCCCTTTATGGGAAAAGGTGCAGAACACTGGTGTGTTGGGATGAGGTCGGTGAACGTAAGCTACTTGGACCGATGATAGAGTTCTATCGTGGGCGCCCTCAAATGATTAGTGTGATTTTGGGGTACTTAGGTGCAGTAGAGTGGCTGACCAAGGTCGTCTCTCAAAGGAGGAAGTGAATTAAAACAACTTTTCAGAGGTATTCTAGAAACAAAATAAAAGGGAATAAAAACACTACATGAAAGTATGGGGGTGGTTGTTTATAGTTTATAAATCTAGAAGAAGTTTGGTGGAAGAAGATTTCATTTTTTTTGTTTTTAATTTTGAAATGAAGTTTCGATTTGAATGACACAACAAGAAGATGTTTTTTTAGAAATCTATTTTAAAAGGCGTAATAGATCTAACTCTACCTCTTCAATCATTTTTTAATCATTATCATTTAAATTAATATTCACTTAATTATGATCCCTTAATTTTTTAAATCCTGAACCCTACGAGAATTAACTTTAACACGAAGATGAATTGAATTTAACCTTAGGCTAACTTCGGAACATGCAATCGCAACACCCTGATTTGATTGATGTTATAAGATTAGCTTATGGTCAGTGGTAAATTATGGCACATAACCACTCTAGAAATGAGGATTAATTGATTTTAGGGATTATATTTGAACTCCACAAATTTATCCCATGTGGTTTTGAATTACCGGTTAAGGTTGCGCTCTCACAGTTCACACAATTCCCGACCTCGCGTGTTTTGTGTTAACTATTCAATTGCTTGCTTAGTTTAATTTAAATTAAAAAACTCAATTAATGTATCATGTTTAGTGAATTATAGTAGATCATTGATTCAAAATAAATTAATGAAGAAGGTGAGAGGTTGACCGATTAATAAAAAGAACTACTCTTCCATGGGCGGTGTAGTCATCGTGGAGACGATTTGCATAAGCAAGGGATTGAAAGGGTATAACCCAATCTTGTCTTCACTCTTGATTCAAACCCAAAGAGGAAGATTAAGAGAAGAATAAATTTAAACAAAACATATGGAAAGAGAAGAAATAAAAGAATAACAATGAAGTTTATTACACAAATGAAAACATTACAAAATGAAGAAGAGAAGGAGGCTTCGATGAGGGGATCCTTGCTTCAAGAGCTACCCCTATTACAATGGTTGGAGAATTTGGGTGAAACAAATTCTCCTCTACCTCCAATCTACTAATTCACGTCCCAACCCCTCCAAATGAGAAAAACTCCAATTTATAGAGGGGAAGGGAGGAGAGGTTACAAGTGGTTTCAAGTGTGAATATGGAAATTCGGCCAAATATTTTAATGCAAATTGCACCACCCATTTGACTACTAAAACGCGTCAATTGGCCGACCTTGAAGAAGGATAATATGTTAGGATATGGGTCCTATATCGCCTCTAATTATTTGGGCTTAATCCAGGCCCAGATGAAGGAGTTATGGCCAAAATACAGAAGCTTCTCCATTCTGGCGAGTCCAGCCGAACTTTGACTTTATGGCCCATTTTCAACAATCTAATGCACTCTTTAGCTTTAGTGTCCTGAATAAAAGTTGTAGATAATTATGTTAGGAACACTCTTAAAAAAGTTCAAATTCAAATAATAAATATAAAAATATATATTTTTTAAATACTACAGTTAACTATAAAGGGTAAAACTGGAATTTTAATCAAATATTCAAATGAATGATCTAATCCCAAATATTTTGTAAATAAACATATTTAACACAATGTGAGGAAATTATATCATTTATTATCAATAAAATATTCAATAAAATAGTGTTTTATCAACTCCCCCACACTTACCCTTTTTCACACCTGGGCAAAACCTCATATCAAGTAAACATCAATATCAAATCAAAACCAATTTTAAAACACATATCCTTAAGATAAATCAATTTCACACCAAGAATCAAAGGATATCATGCCTCATAAAAAACCTTATTTCAAGTTCTCAATTTATATCATTGAATATATTTCCACTTCATTTATCCGCCCACGCACAAAACACTTACCTCGCTTGAATTTTCTCTCATCACTCAAATATCAATTTTTTTTTGCAATGTCTTTCTCATCCAAACTCATACAAGGGTCACCATAGGCTTGATAGATTCCTACATTGCTACCCGATGTGAGTCAAGGACATATGTTTATCATGAATACTTTTCAGGGTTGTTCTGTGGCTTTCGGTTGGTAGGATTAAGATGTGAAAAACTCCGAGGCTGAATGAGGAGGGTTTGACTCTTTTGAAGAAAAATTGAATTAATCTAATTTTCACTTAAATATGGTCTTCTTTTCAATACCCATAGTATCAATTCAGCTCCATCATCATGAAAAGTCATGAAAGTTTTACACCATTCATCATTTCATCATAAAAAATGTCAATCTTCTCAAACGTGATTTTCTTGAAAGCTCCAGATGGACATAGCTTTCCACCTCAATTAGAAGCTCCAGAAAAGGCACAACTTCACTTGTCATGAAAGCTCCAGAAAAGGCACAGCTTTCAATATAATGAAATTCTTTAGTAGCAAACACATCTCTTCAGAATTTAATTTTCCACCCAAAGTATCAAAGAATGTGGTGGAAAAACACAAGACAACTTCCCCCACACTTATGCTCAACTAGATTATGCAATTTCACTTCAAGAGTTGGTTGGATAGGGAAAATTGGCTTGCAATGTGGATAACCTAACAGGATGTGCATGGATTCTAAGGGCTACAAGTATTAAATATTCAAGGTAGGCCATTATAAAAAATTATTCTTTGAAATAGGGGCTTTAATACCAAACAAATTCCTCAATCCTTTAAACATAAGTACCTCAAACCCTCAAGTTTTGACAGGAATAGATCAATTTCTGGTTAAATCAAGTACTGTTTGGTTCTCTCAAGAAGTGAGGTGAATGTAAAGAATATGAAAAATAATAGTTTAGAAGCCTCACAGGAAAGTGATTTCAAATATAAAGACAGTGAGATGTGGCATGGGATTCAAAATTCGGTGTACTTTCCATGAAATTACTAAATATTTGAACTTGAAACGAAGTCATTTCAGCATTCATTTAAGCTTAGTTTCAAGGGGTAAATTGTTTCACTCATTGATATGCATTTAAAAATGGTGATGAGAATCATTTTAGCTCAAAAATTTCAAAAACACAAAGAAAATTGAAAAATAAACACACAAAATTTGAAAAACACACAATTTTTTTGTTTTTTTTTTGAACAGGAAAGCAATTGAAATTAATAAACTAAAAGGTTCCCTCCCCCACACTAAAAATATTGCATTGTCCTCAATGTGAACCTATGAGATGATATATTCACATGAAATGAAGAATTTTTAAATAGGAAAAATAATATAAAAGTGAAAGGGTTAGGAACAGCCTGATGTGCTCAAGTGATGATGGGGTCATGTAGTGTGATAAAATCCACTGCATCAGTAGGAAGTCCCTCAATGTATCTCTTCAAATGTTGCCCATTGACTGTAAAGCTCCTTCCAGTGTCCTCTTGTGTGATCTCCACTACACCATAAGGAAAAACATTAGATATAATATAAGGACCTAACCATCTGGAACGCACCTTACCAGGCATCAGCTTGAGTCGTGAACTATAGAGAAGGACCTTCTCTCCAACATGAAACTCTCTTTGTTGGATCATTTTGTCATGAGCTACTTTTGATCTTTCCTTGTAGAGCCTTGAGTTCTCATATGATGATAGTCGAATATCCTCAAGCTCTTGAATTTGCAACTTTCTTTGAATTCCAGCTTGGGCCAAATCCATGTTGCATTTCTTTATAGCCCAATAAGATCGATGCTCAACTTCCACGGGGAGATGACACGCTTTCCCAAAAACAATCTGAAATGGGTACATTCCAATGGGGGTCTTGTATGTTGTCCTATAAGCCCACAATGCATCATCCAAGCGCTTGCTCTAATCCTTCCTATTTGGCTGCATGGTTTTCTCCAAGATTTGTTTCAACTCGCGATTTGACACCTCATCCTGGCCATTTGTTTAGGGGTGGTATGGTGTTGATGTTTTGTGTGTCACCCCATACTTTAGAAGGAGGGAAGAAAAATTCCTATTGCAAAAGTGTGTCCCTTGGTCACTGATGATGGCCTTTGGTACTCCAAACCAGCAGAAAATTTGAGCCTTGACAAAATCCACTACAACATGAGAATCTTCAGTCCTGGTGGCCTTGGCCTCCACCCATTTACTCACATAATCAACAGAAACCAAAATATACAAAAATCCAAATGAACTAGGAAAAGGACCCATAAAATCAATGCCCCATACATCAAAAATCTCACAGAATAGTATGGGTTGTTGGGGCATCTCATGTCTCCTAGAAATGTTCCCAGTGTGTTGGCAAAGAGAGCACGACTTACAAAACACATGGGAATCATGGAATAAACTAGGCCAATACAATCCAGAGTCTAAGACTTTCCTAGCTGTCTGTTGGGGTCCATAGTGTCCACCACAGGCAAGTGTATGACAGAAATGTAGGACAGACTCAAACTCATGATCAGGAACACACCTCCTAATTACTTGGTCACTGCACATGCGCCAGAGGTAAT
Organism: Viscum album; assembly: GCA_963277665.1. NCBI lineage: Eukaryota > Viridiplantae > Streptophyta > Magnoliopsida > Santalales > Viscaceae > Viscum > Viscum album. Next base: position 273,277,958 of record OY728139.1, on the reverse strand, counting down.
GATCATCCCAAACATAAAACCTAGACTCACTTTTCAATTTTTGGACTTGATGTTTCTTTAAATTTGCAGGGATTTCAGAGGCAACAATGTAGTTCACTAAATCAGCATACCAAGGATGCGTACCTGAGATGGAATAAAGATTCTCATCGGGAAAATTGTCCCAAAGTGGTACCTGGTCCAAGGTGTCATCCTCTAGTGTGTGAGTAATCCTACTCATGTGGTCCGCCACCATGTTTTATGACCCCTTTTTGTCCTTTATCTCGATGTCAAACTCTTGAAGAGGGAGCATCCAATGGATAAGTTGTGGCTTTGCATCTGGCTTCTTCAGGAGGTACCTCAAAGCTGCATGGTCAGAAAAAACAACTACTTTAGAGCCCAATAAATATGAACGGAATTTATCTAAAGCAAATATGACAGCAATAAACTCCTTTTCCGTGGTTTTGTAGTTTGATTGGGATGAATCCAATGTCCTTGATGCATATGCAATCACATGTGAACGTTCTTCCACCCTCTGAGATAAGACACCTCCAACCGCGAAGTTGGAGGCGTCACACATAAGCTCAAATGGAAGGTCCCACAATGGGGGCTGTATGATAGGTGGAGTGGTCAGACACTTCTTTAGCTCATCAAAGGAAGTCCTACAAGAATCATCAAACACAAAATCATAATCTTTTTGAATTAATAGTGACATAGGAAGAGCGATCTTACTAAAATCATTGATGAAGCGCCGATAAAATCCTGCATGCTCTAGGAAAGATCTAACATAACACACACATGAAGGATATGGTAAGGATGAAATAATGTCTACCTTCGATCTATCAACCTCTATCCCATGTTTTGACACTACATGCCCTAAGACAATGCCATGCTCTACCATAAAATGAAACTTTTCAAAATTCAGGACTAGATTCTTCTCAATACAACAATTCAATACATTTCCCAAACTATTTAGACATTCATCAAATGAAGACCCATACACTGTAAAATCATCCATAAATACCTCCATGCAGGTCTCAATAAAATCAGAAAAAATACTCACCATGCATCTCTAGAAGGTACCTGGGGCATTGCAAAGTCCAAATGGCATCCTCCGGTAGGAAGATGTGCCAAAGGGACAGGTGAATGTAGTCTTCTCCTAATCCTCTGGAGCTATCGGAACCTGAAAATATCCAGAAAATCCATCCAAGAAACAATAGTGTGTTTTCCCAGCTAGTCTCTCAAGCATTTGATCAATAAATGAGAGGGGGAAATGGCCCTTGTGAGTGGTCTGATTTAGTTTCCTATAATCAATACACACACGCCAACTATTTTTCACCCTCATTGGAACTAAATCATCTTTCTCATTTTTAACAATAGTAAAACCAGTTTTCTTAGGCACAACCTGAATTGGACTTACCCACTGAGAATCTGAAATGGGAAATATTATACCTGCCTCGAGAAATTTCTCAACTTCTTTTTTAACAACTTCCAGGAGGGTGGGATTGAGTCTCCTTTGTGGCTATCTCACCGATTTATCCACATCCTCCAAGATAATCCTATGCATGCAAATAGAGGGGCTAATACCAGATATGTCAGCCAAGGTCCACCCAATCACCCTGATGTTCTCCCTCAAAATATTCAAAAGCTTTTCTTCATGTTGAAAAGGGAGATTGTTAGCAATGATAACAGGTAATCTCTCACCATTCAACAAGTATGAGTATTTCAGATTTGGTGGCAATGGATTGAGTTCTAATGATGGAGGGTGTAGTATGGATGGAGAAATTGATGCAACAAACATATCTGCACAATAAACATCATTATCAGAATAAAAATCATCACAATCAGAGAATAAAGCACCAAATCCATCAGCATACTCAATAGCTATGTCATAATCAGAGTTCACATGATCAAAATCAGAATATGATTCCATTTTAAAATCAAATCTTAGAGAGTCTTGTTCCTTAAAAAACGGGTGTAGAAGTACTCTTAGACATCAAACTAGAACCAATACTCATAATCTCCCTAAGCATAGGACAATCCAATTCCATGATGTTTTTACTTGGTGGTTCAAAATGGGAGATAACAAAAGCAGAATGGTCCTCTGAGGGGTACTTCATGGAATCCATAACATTAAGTATCACAACTTCATCTCCAAACTCCATGGAAAGTGTACCCTCATTGAAATTTATGATAGTTTTTGTAGTTTTGAGGAAGGGTCTACCTAAGATAATGGGGGCATGAAAACTTACCTGATCATCCTCCATGTTAAGCACATAGAAGTCTGCTGGAAAGATCATGTCTCTTACCCGAACAAGTACATCCTCAAGAATTCCCGCTGGATATGTCGTAGCTCTATTCGCCAATTGTACCACTACTCTTGTTGGCTTCAAATCACCAACCTGCAAGGAAGAGAATACAGAGTGAGGCATCACATTTATTGATGCTCCTAAATCACAAAGAGCATCAGATAAGTGCAACTCCCCTATGGTACATGGGATGGTGAATGTTCCGGGATCCTTGCACTTTGTTGGCATTGCTAGAGTTGGTGTAATGAGTGTCGAGACATTCCTTCCAAGGTTGATCCTCTCATTTACCTTGAGCCCTCTTCGATTGGTACAATGTTCTTTTAATAATTTCGCATACCTTGGAATTTGCTTAATGGCTTCAAGTAGAGGAATGTTGATCTCCACACGCTTGAATGTGTCCAAAACCTCCTTTTGCACTGCTTATTCAGCCATCTTCTTGGTTTGAAAAACCCTGTTTTGGAATGGAAGGGGTTTAGGAGGAAGATCATCAACCTTTTTCTTACCTTTATCTTTCTCCTTGGGTTTCTCATCATTTGGTATGGGATGGGGCTTCTCCGGAGTTGAGGTGAATCCCGGTGGTATTGTAGGTGCAGATGTATCAACTATTTTCTTCCCACTTCTTAATGTGATGGAACTGACATTACCCTTGGGATTGGGATTAGGTTGGGAAGGAAGGGCTCCAGAGTTCTTACATACCAGTTCGTGGAGGGCGGTGGAAATCTGGCTCATTTGTGTCTTCATCTCCCTCAACTCAGAACCTTGACTCTTCAGCTCATTCTGTTGATTAAGAACAATTTGTTTCAAAAGATCATCAGTGTTAGAGTCTACCTTGTGTTGGATATTCCCTTTTTGCTGACTCATTGATGTTTGGGCCTCAAATCTTCTTTGGGGTTGTTGGAAACCTTTTTGGTAAGGTGGAGGCTGCTGGAAGTTTGGTTAAAAAGGGGGCCTTTGTTGTTGTCCAGAGCCATACCTCATGTCTGACTGTTCTTTCCACCCTTGGTTGTATACTGTATCAAACTTCTTTTAGGTATATGGTTGTTGTTGTTGCTGCTGAAATGGTCTCCCAGGGAACACTAATGCACAATCTTCTGTCTCTTGTAGTTGTGGGCAACAGTCAGTTGGGTGGCTTGTCTCAGTGAAAATGCCACATGGCCTTGAAGGAGGGGGTTGGGATGTCTTTTGTGCCAATGCAATCTGCCTCACCATAGTTGTTAATTCTTCTAACTTAGTATCAATAAAATGACTTTAAAGAGAATGACTTACTTGATGTACTCCTCGAACATGTGGTTTACCTCTATCACCGAATTGTTGAGAGTTTTGGGCCATTTTGTCGATCAATGCTCATACAGCTACTGGTGTCTTGTCCACCAATGCTCCTCCAGCTGTAGCATCCACCATGCTCCTCTCTATGTTTTTGAGTCCTTCATAGAAGTATTGGATGAGTAGTTTCTCATTGATTTGTTGATGTGGGCAGCTTGCACACAACTTCTTGAATCGCTCCCAGTACTCATACATTGACTCCCCTTGTGCTTGCTTGATCCCCGATATCTCCTTTCGAATGGATGTGATCCTTGATGCCAGAAAAAATATTTGCAAGAAAGGACGTTTCAAATCATTCCAACATGTTACATCTTCAGGTTGCAAATAATACATCCAATCTTTTGCAGCTCCATTAAGTGAGAATGGGAATGCTCTTAATTTGATTTGATCTTAAGAAACATTTCTTGGTTTAAGGGTTGAGCAAACCACATTAAATTCTTTCAAATTTTTATTGGGATCCTCACTAGAGAGGCCATGAAACTTTGGAAGTAAGTGAATTAACCCAGATTTTAGTTCAAAGTCCGATTCGAGATTTGGGTATGCAATACAATTTGGTTGATAGTTAACATCAGGTGCAGCCAATTCTTGAATGGTTCTATTAAGTTCATTTCCATTGTTTCCAGCCATTGGTTCCTCTTTTATGTTTGAATTTTAATTGCTTCCAATTTCAATGATTCCAAAAGAGAGGAATTCACCAACTGGTTGAATATTGAAACTTCCCGTAGACTGAGAATTTCTCATTCGATCCCTAAGGCTACGTTCAATCTCAGGGTCAAGATCTAATAGATCTTCGAGATTAGTTCGTTTCATAGATCAAATAAAAATGAAAAGAAAGAAAGTGGACCATAGAAAAATAAAAATGAGAAGTTTGAGTTGATGGTCCAAAAAGAAGTATAAGAAAATAAAAGAAGAGGAAGAAAAATCAGATTGGGTACAGAAGGAAGAAAGAAGAGAGGAAGAGAATAAAATGTAAAATAAAATAAATACCTATAATTAGTTGAAATAATTACTTGCCTCCCCGGAAATGGCGCCAATTTGATAGAGCGCTGTCGTGGTCACCCTCAAATGATTAGTGTGATTTTCGGGTACTTAGGTGCAGTAGAGTGGCTGACCAAGGTCGTCTCTCAAAGGAGGAAGTGAATTAAAACAACTTTTCAGAGGTATTCTAGAAACAAAATAAAAGGGAATAAAAACACTACTTGAAATTATAGTGGTGTTTGTTTATAGTTTATAAATCTAGAAGAAGTTTTCTGGAAGAAGATTGCATTTTTTTTGTTTTTAATTTTGAAATGATGTTTCGGTTAGAATGACACAACAAGAAGATGTTTTTTTAGAAATCTATTTTAAAAGGAGTAATCGATCTAACTCTACCTATTCAATAATTTATTAATAATTATCATTTAAATTAATATTCACTTAATTATGATCCCTTAATTTGTTAAATCCCGAACCCTACGAGAATTAACTTTACCACGAAGATGAAGTGAATTTAACCTTAGGCAAACTTCGGAACATGCAATCGCAACACCCTACTTTGATTGATGTTCTAAGATTAGCTTATGTTTAGTGGTAAATTAAGGCACATAAACACTCTGGAAATTAGGATTAATTGAGTTTATGGATTATATTTGAACTCTATAAATTGATCCCGTGTGGTTTTGAATTACCGGTTAAGGTTGCGCTCTCACAGTTCACACAATTCCCGACCTCACGTGTTTTGTGTTAACTATACAATTTCTTGTTTAGTTTCATTTAAATTAAAAAACTCAATTAATGGATCATGTTTATTGAATTACAGTAGATCATTGATTCAAAATAAATGAATGAAGAAGGTGAGAGGTCGACCGATTACTAAAAAGTACTACTCTTCCATGGGCGGTGTAGTCATCGTGGAGACGATTTTCATAAGCAAAGGATTGAAAGGGTATAACCCAATCTTGTCTCCACTATTGATTCCAACCCAAAGAGGAAGATTAAGAGAAGAAGAAATTTAAACAAAACAGAAGGAAAGAGAAGAAATAAAAGAATAACAATGAAGTTTATTACACAAATGAAAACATTACAAAATGAAGAAGAGAAGGAGGCTTCGATGAGGGGATCCTTGCTTCAAGAGCTACCCCTCTTACAATGGTTGGAGATTTTGGGTGAAACAAATTCTCCTCTGCCTCGAATCTCCTAATTCACGTCCCAACTTCTCCAAATGAGGAAAACTCCAATTTATAGAGGGGAGGGGAGGATAGGTTACAAGTGGTTTCAAGTGTGAATGTGGAAATTCGGCCAAATATTTTAATGCAAATTGCACCGCCCATTTTACTACCAAAACGCGTGAATTATCCAGCATTCCAGAAGGATAATATGTGAGTATATGGGTCCTCTATCGTCTCTAAATGTTGGGGCTTAATCCAGGCCCAGATGAAATATTTATGGCCTAAATACAGAAGCTTTTCCATTCTGGCGAGTCCATCCCAACTTTGACTTCATGGCCCATTTGCAATAATCTAATCACTCTTTAGCTTTAGTGTCCTGAATAAAAGTTGTAGATACGTATATAAGTAACACTATTACAAAAAATCAAATTCAAATAATAAATATAAAAATATTTATCTTCGAAATACTACAGAGAACTATAAAGGGTAAAACTGGAATTTTCATCAAATATTCAAATGAATGATCTAATCCCAAATATTTTGTAAATAAACATATTTAACACAATTTGAGGAAATTATATCAATTATTATCAATACAATATTCCATAAAATAGTGTTTTATCAACCAGAAATGGTCTAGGAAATGGTGGATAAGGTGAAAACCATTCATCAGCATGTCAAGGTTGCCCAGAGTCGACAGAAGAGTTATGCATATAATCGTCTATGAGACCTTGATTTTAAAGTTGGAGACATGGTTTTTCTATGCATATCTCCCTGGAAGAAGGTCATGCGGTTTGGAGATAAATGGAAGTTAAGTCCAAGTTACATTGGCCCCTTTGAGATTCTTGATCGTGTCGGGGTTGTGGCCTATCAACTAGCACTTCCACCTACCATGGCAAAAGTACATGATGTCTTTCATGTATCCCTCTTAAGGAATTACATACTAGACCCTTCACATGTACTCTCTTATGAGGTGGTACAGTTGGAGGATGATCTTTCTTATGAGGAGAAACTGGTGAAGATCTTAGATCATAGAGAAAGATTTCTACGAAATAAGATGATGTCCCTCGTCAGGGTGTTGTGGAGAAACCACAAGTTTGAAGAAGTGACTTGGGAATAATAGGAAATGATGAAGCTATGTTACCCACATCTATTTTAGTGTGGGAAAAGGAAATTTTGAGGGTGAAATTTCTTAAGGGGGGAATATTGTAACGACCCAAAGTTTCATTAATGGAAATCTCTCTTGATCTAATTAAATGTCTCGTTTTATAAAACGTTTATCTAAAATTTCAAATTCTTTTGTTTTATTTTAAGAATTGTGACCATTACTTTTATAGTTGTTGAAAAATGATCACATGACTAGTATAAATATAAGTCTTTAACAAACCCAATTTACTCAGACAAAAGAAGAGATGGCCTCATCCAATAGAATTGCTACATATGAATCCCATTTATCAGAGCTCAGAAAAGAGGTGGTGTCTTTGGGCTTCGCTCTTGACCATGCCCATGATGAGCTTCATCATGTCAAGCTCGAACGAGACCGTCTATGGGAAAACTGGAAGTTGATAGAGATTACCACTCGAGCAATGTTATCTAAGTCACCCCAAGAGTCTGTCACTATCGCACACCTTACCCTTAGGTCTTATGCAGTGGTTTTAAGGGGTTATATAACAAATATCTAGTACTATGTTCACATACATAATTTTTGTATATAATAATGAATATACTTTCTTGTCATTATTGATACATTGTAAATAGTTTTTAAAGTACAAATAGTTTTTTTAGTTATTATTTAATTAAGAATTATATTTTATTAAATTAATGGATTTTTGAATTAAATAAATTTTTAATAAAATAATTTTATTATTATTATTAAATTAATTTTTATGAAATATAAATGATCTTATAATTTTATGAATGCAATTAAAATTTTTATTACTGTTTGAAAGCCATTTCTGTCAAAACCCGTGAATTTTCGATAAATGTCGGTTTTCATTTTAAAAGTAAAAAACTAACATATTTAAAAAATTATTTAAATAAAATAAATGATATTTCTGGAATCAGGATGTTGAAATTATCCAATGGTAAATTTTTCATAATTTTCTGAGACAGTCAAATTTTTGGGTAAAAATTAAATACCGTTTAAATATATAATGTGTTTTGTCAGATCATAATGACCCAATAGTGATGTAATAAAATACTGTAAGCTTTATCTTCGGACAATATATGTTTTACCATTAAAATAATGTAATTTTGGGTTTGTTTTACTTACTTTTCAAATCATAATGGACCCCTCAAGACTTATTAAACATCTTGTCTTTTTAAATTATTTTCCATGGGAGTGTGACTCACCTACACATAAGCAACCCCATTATTTTAAGAATTTTTGACTTTGGCCTTATAAAATATTGTTTTCCTCTCCCCTTTTCCAAATACCATGGGAAAAAAACCATTATATTATTTGTGTTTTGGATTAGTTTAATGCTAGGGGTCCCAAACCTAAATAGTAAAGAATTCACTCACCTTTCCTATATAAACCCACCCAAGCTCCCACTTCCTCCTCACTCAAAGCCTTTGGAGTTCATCCAACCTCTGTCCTACTCTCTCTAGAATCCTCCCAAGGTGCCTCAATCTCCCAAGAAGCCTCTCTCAAGCCTCTCTCAATCCTTTGGAATCACACTTCCAAGGAAGGTTTTTTTCTTGATTTCTCATTTTTGTCCAATTTTCTTTAAGTTTTTTTTCCCTTTTAATTTCAATTATTAATGTTGGGGTATGGTTTCAAACCTCCCTCATACTTCCCTCTTTATGTTTGAATAATGGGATACCCCTTTCTCTCTCATTAAATTCCTCCCATGTACACCCATTACTATGCCTCCGAAAGAAACTTCTCTCTTCTCATTTACATTCAATCAATACTTTTGTATCATTCATCTAAATTCCATTACAATTGTTGGTACATGTATCTATATGACCTCCTTAATTTCCATTAAATTTAAATATGATGAGTAAACCCTTTCTCTATCATCTACTATTTTTATGAATTCTTATGTCACGCCGTTACGCTGACGAAATCGCACCGATTTTCTAAGCCAATGCCACTTTGTAGTGAACACCATGCCAATTTCTCCATCAAGGGTATTGACCTTTAGGCACATTTACTTATTTATTATAATGTTTCATGTATGAATTCCAAATTCCTTTATCGTGGAATAAATTATTATGTTTTATGAATCCATGTTTTATGATTCATGTGGCACACTTATGCATGAAATGAAATGTTTAAGAAGGGTGTGCCCTTATAGCGCTCTAATGAATTAGGTAAAGTATAGTATCATGATATGTCATGTGCAATGAGTGTTGACTCATGCTAATTCAAGTGCAACGAGGGTTTAATCGTGATTCATTTTCAATGATAATTTACTCATGATCCATGTGCAATGAGCCTTGGCTCATGCTAATTCCATGTTAAGTGTTGTTGCCACATTTTCATGTTATGATTATCATGATTTATCATGCCTTTATGTTCAGGTTTCTATTGTTCTCTATTGATATTCCTATTTTCTGAAATTTATTTTACTCCTCATGTATTCCATGTTTATTACCTTATTGGGATTTATAGCTCACCCCTTTCCTTATGCATGTCCTCAGGTTATCCCATGCAATGCTAAGTATGAGAGAATATAGTGGTCATGTAAAGGATGTTTTCAATAAGATGATGTATTTCATGTTTTAAGTTGTTATGAAATGATCCTAAACCCCAAAGACACTAGAACTCTCGATATTCCATTTTGTATCAAGTGAATATTTTATGTAATAAATCATTTTTAAGTTTGTAATAAAAGCAGGGTTGTCATACATTCCCTTAAACTAGGGTCAAAATTGAAGTTTTAAACTTGAACTAAAAACCTAAAGTGTTTAAAATAAAGGAAAACAAAAACTCCAACCCAATCCTCCAAGCGATATGAGGAGTAACATCCCCAAGACACCTCCACCAAACCAACACGAGGATACCACTGACAATCCGAACCACAAATGCTATGCACGATGCCTCAACCTGTAATAAAAAAGAAACAAGATCTATATATACCCAAAATGTGTATGTAGGGTGTGAGGAAATAGCCTAGTAAGATTCCACTGAGAAAACGTTTTCATACATAATTATTTAATGAAAAATACATTTTAAATTTTAATTAAATAAAATAACTAAATGCTTGAACAATTTTAGATAAAATAGATTTAAAGAAAGCAGTTTCAAAAGAAATAACTTAAATTAAAACACAAACACACACTTACTTTCAAAATAACCAAAGTGTCACATTGATGAGCATAAATAAACCAAGGAGCACCAAATATAAGATAGGCCTCTCGGGTGTTATCTATCTTGGGTCCCTAGATCTTCACGTCTTGGTGATACGTGGCTTAGAAACCACGAGCCTCAGAAACCGTGGCTTAGAAACCAATACCCTCAGAAAATGTGGCTTATAAACCATGACCCTCAGAAAACGTGGCTTAGAAACCATGAACCTCAAAAAATTTGGCTTAAAAAACACAACCCTTATTCATTCTTATGATTAGTTCGTGTTGCATTCGTCAATCCTGTTAAGAAAAACAGGGCCAAAGCCACCCCCGGATCACTAGCCCACTATTCTAGTACACCCTCATAGCTACTCAGGCATCCCTCTTTGTGCTCAAACAAGTTTCGAGTTCATGGCACTTGTCATATTCATGCACCAAAAGAAAAGAAGACAATGTACATTCCAAAAAACACTACTTTCACTCAAAAATACCATTTTGAAAGAATACACACACTAAAACATTCTTCAAACACGTTTCACACCATTGATATAATTTAATGAACCTTTTAGAAAGTTTATAAAACATTATCAAAAGAGTGTCACCAGGCTTTTTACACACTTAAACCATTTAAAAAAATATTACATGCACTTAAAATATTTCAAAACTAAATCTGCATTACTTACACAAGTAATTAAAACCAATGTGCGGTTAAAGAAATAACTTTCATGGTCAAAAAACCCATTTAATAAATTTATTAAACAATTTCAACATACGTCGCATGTCTTTAAACACCAAAAATCTACCCAAATACTCATTTAAGATAGAACGCACACAAACGCTACACCAAAACACCAGTTTCTCCCTTTGAGCATCCTAAGAAAGTAACTGCACAATTTATAATACCCTAATAAAATGTTCAACAAGGGTTTTCATAGAAACAACATACTCATATAATCTAAACACACTAATAAACACATTAAGACCTACTAAACCTCAAGTAAAAACCAAATCACACCAAACAAACTAATTAGTAAGTTAATCACACAATTTAATAAAAACACTAACAATTAAACAGATATGATATTTATGAAGCAAGTACACATATTATGACGACACGCTACTAAAAAATTTCAATGCTTATCAAACATCAAAGAAAATAAACTTCACGCCAGAAAATATTAATTAAATAACACTATAAACTAATTAAACTTTAAAATTAATTAATAAAATAATAATTAGATGTGGAACCACCTACTTCAGCATAAAAAACATCATGACTTAGTGCACAAAGATCGTTTCACTTCAATCTCACCACAAACAATACAACTAAACCCTAAAATCAAAAAATCGGATCAATTACACCGCAAACAAACCAAATGAAAAAACTAAACCCCCAATGAATGTGAATTAAAACCAAAAATCAAAAAAGGAGGGTTTACCTGAAGGGAATCCATTCTGGATAAGGGAAGCAGGGTGCCAAAATTTTCACTGGTAGGAGGTTTCCTCAGGTTTTCAATGCACCATAGGCAAGTAGAGGTAGAGAGGGTCGACTGTCATGATAAGGAGGTCAGTGCGCTGGGGTGAGGTCCATCCATGAGAGGGGGGGGGGTAGTGCGTATAAATTGTAGACTGGAGGGGAGGGCGTGCACGGAGGTTCGGTGCACCGAAGGAGGCCATTCGGGGTGCAGGGGAAGTGGGTCAGTGGTGCTACTACGATAGGGAGAGGCGGGGTTGTCGGGATGGAAGAGAGGCGGGGCGCGGGGGAGGTGTGCACTGGACGACTCACCGAAGAAGGAGATCAAGTGTATGGGGTTTGTATCATGGGTATGGTTAGGAGGAGATTAGTTGTTACATGAGGGAACCAAGAGCAGGTTCGAAGAATAGAGTGAAAAAAATATAAAATAAAATAAAAATAAATAAAAAGGAAATTAAAATAAATATGAATTAAAACCTAAAAAACACTAAATTAACTTAAAATAATAGTAATACTAGTGGGAACAAATTTTAAAAATTCCCTAATGATAACTTAAAAATAATAATTACCTAATTAAAATAATGATGAACGTGATAATAATAATAATAATAATCTTAATAATAATACTATTATAATCATAAAGATGACACTAAAATAATTTCATAATTATACTAATTTAATAACCTATTTTTACTAATAATAGTAATAATAATAATTAGCAATTTTAATAAAAACATTAACGATAATGAATTTATAATGATAAAAATGACTTAAAAAAAGAAACCTAATTAAATTTTTAACGAGGATAATAATAATAATAGTAATAATCTTAATATCATCATTATTATTATTATTGTTGTTGTTGTTATTGTTATTGTTATTTAAATAGTTCTAAAATAATTTCATTTTTTATCATTCACTTAATTTTTTTATTCGGTCTACTTATTAATTAAACGTGCATCGGGCAGTCCGTATGGTGGTCTGGCAAAGCCACCTGGCTTCGACCATGCCTTGCATGCATGTCAAACATTACCACACCACAATGCTCGTTTATCAGCAAAACACAAAAACATTCGTCGGTCCGACCTACACCTCATCAAAAAAAATTAAATCCAATTCAAATTATAATATAAAAATAAAAATTACTACAGATGTTTGGGTGTTACAATTACCAAATTTGGTTTCCCTCGTACCATATTGATGAAAAACGACACTAATTTCTTTTCTACTGAGGTAGGGAAGCTATATCAGGAACACAATATCATGTCCAACCATCCATCCTGTTATTATGCAACAGTCAATGGAAAGATAGAAACTTTTAACAAGACTCTATTAAATATACACCAAAATATGGTGGAAATGATAATAAATATTGTCTTTATAAGTTCTTTCATCCCTTATGGGCTTACCAAAAAAACTACCTATACTGCAACACGAGAAACTCTATAGTTATTGGAATATGGAACAGAAGCAATCTTTCCTGCCTATTGATGATCAATTACCATCACACTGTGTTTCCATATATGATCAGCTATCCTCTAATGAACAATCTCATAAGCAACTAGATGAATTAGATCTATTGGATGAAAATAGGTTGAATACCATGCATCACTTAGAATTATTTCAAAATTGGATAGCACGATCTTTCAACAAGAAAGTTCACCTTTGCCCTTTCCTCCAAGGATAATTGGTTTTAGTCATTAAGACACTAATGATGCTTGGAAAGAAGAATTTAAAACATGAGACAAAGTGGGTAGGGTCTTACTCCATGCATAATTTCTAATCTAATGGATCTTATTCTTTAATCTTAGTGAATGTAGAACAATCTACAACTCCAACCAATGATAGGTTCATGAAGAATTACTTTTTTTAATCACAAAGAGTTTTTCTTAGTCATAGGATGTTAAATTGCATAGCACCATATACATTTGTTATGTACAACATTAAACTACATACCATATTTGTTCTTATTGCATGATGTTAAACTACACAACATGAGGTCCAAGTTGCATAACCTAAAACTGAAAAACATTGTTTGTCCTTACCACATGACATTAAACTTTACAGTTAACATCTCCATTATTTTAAGTTAATAAATTCCCCAGGATACTACAAATTGACATTATTTTTGGTCCCTTAAACTATGGGTATCTTCCATGTGTAAGATTCACTCACATCATTGACACTCCTCAGTGGAACTTGAGCCCTATTTCTCCCTATGTTTGGATCATACCTACATGGGTAACATCTTTTAAGAAATATGTGTCTTGATTATCATCCTAATGAGATACATAGTGACACCTAGATCTCCATTCTCAGGATCATCTATGAACATAAAGAAAACAATTTCCCCTTTCCCAATATATTAACCAAACCTATACAAAGAACTCTTCTAGAAAATATGGCTTGATTCTCATACCATCTTGTGTACTGAGCCTAACAATTTTTCTGGAATGTATTAGAATCCCCCTATTTCTCACATCAAAACTCATTTGATGTGGGGAATGATATTCTCAAGAACTATGTATGGCTTGATTCTCTTCCCATTAATATAAATAGTGATTACTAGATCTTCAATGTAGGGCCCAACCCTAACTAAAAAAGGGCTCATTACTCACATAAAACCCTACTTGTTGTGGGGAATAGTCTTAAAGAACTATGTATGGATTGATTATCATCCTAATGAGATATGTAGTTATGCCTATTAATAACCCCTTAGGGAATCGTTGGTTCCCTACATTACTAAGAAAAAAAATTATAAAACCCTAACTATGTTACTCAGTTAATTAGAATGTATTAATGGGATGTTCAGGCTCAAAACCATAGAGACACTGATTTTAGTTTGATTAGTAATTCAAAAGATTAATTTTTAGAAGGTGGTGAGAAAACATTGGTTTGATTGATTTTGAGAAAACAAATGACAAATACGGAGCAGATTCGTTGATTGGTTTGAGAATAGATTTTAAGAAGCATGCTAGGGTACTGTAATACAGGGGTTCAGATGAAATTGGATTTTAGAAAATGTGTTTCTTAATTAATGGTTGCGGTCATAGTTGATATTACTAAGATCCAATGGTCATGGTATCCCCTCCTCAACATGTCAATACACTATTTCCCTTGGTCCGGTAATATTGTATTTCACCAAATTGAGTTTGTCTTGAAACCGTATTTAAACTTGATTTCCCTGAAAGTTGAAAATGGTCATGCCTCCTTATATGATAATCATATTCACAATTTTAAAGTTCCTTTTAGATTCAAATATCGATGGTCACGATAAAAGAAAAAGAAAGTTATTGGAGTTTAATTATAAAAATTATGCAAACCCATTACATGGATAATTTAAATTAAAAAAATTGAACGCACCTTCCCCCTTTGATTACATTTACCTAGCCCATGTTGGAATTAACCCCTCATCCTAGTGATGAGTGATTTAGAGGGATACATAAAATAAAACATAATTAAAAGGAATGAACTTGTGGAGGCACAGTAGCTTCACGCCAAGCATGTATCTCTAGCAGAATTCTGAATGCTCCAAAGGTGAAACCAGGGGCTCTATTTATAAGCATAAAACTGGATCTTCCTGGACAATTTCACGTCATGTACATGTCCTAAATTAAGTGTAATGTCATTCAAATTTTTGAGAATCCACGTGATGCATGTGCAGATCTCGTCTGCGGTTTTACAAATTTAACCACCTACATGACGTGTACCTGGACTACACGTCGTGTATACCTTGTCTGCGTCAGTGATAATCTTGTGAAAATATTTATCATAAATTTTATGTTTAACCGCCATCACATCATGTACTGAAGGTAGAAAATGTGTACTTGCAGTTTACAGCGTGTTTTCTCATCACATCTTGTTCTAGTGGTGGTCTAATTCTCTGATGAATCCACAGTGTGTACTTGTGGTACATGATGTGTAAGAGTGTTTTCTCATTTTCTAGCTTCTCTTTATCTTAACAAATCTAGTGTCATTCCGCTTCACTTTTTTCGTGATTCTAAGGGTTCTTTTTCTCATATTTACACCCCTTTTTGTCCCTTTTCCACAAATTCATTTTTTTCCTTCCATAAAACATAAAATAACTCAATTCATTAAAAAACTGGAAATATTATTTGTTTAAATCCCAAAATCAATACATTAAAACATTCTAAAATATGTGCATGAAATAATCTTATCTAACCCCCACACTTGCATTCATCCTTGTCCTCAATGATGGAATCTCAACATACTACAATGGACATTCATCTTACAATGCTTTAAATTCAATTTCAATAAAACTAAATGATCAAACAGAAAATAAAATGTTTAAGCATCACATATAGAAAATTTTTCAATGCCTCATTTTTTAAAGAAACTAATCAATAATGTATTTTACTTTTCCTATTCAAATAACCAAGCATGTTCGTTCATCCTTTCTCATTTTTCAATCCATTATTAATATGCATGCCACTTTCAATCTACCTCTCATGAATTTTTCCTCTCATCATCAGAGTAAAAATGTAAATATCATAAAGTACATACCTCAAGAACATGTAAGTCACCCTAGATTTGCAGGTCATCTAACATATCCACTGCGTAAAGACAAAATCACAATTAATCATGACGGCTTTATCATTAAGGATCAAATGACTCAGAGGTTTCAGGGTAGGTAGGTAAATGATGAAATAAATTAAGGCTAAAAAAGGAGTTTTGACTCTAAAGTGCCTTGCATGATATTCAAAACTATCTCAATGAATGTCTCCTTCACAAATTTCATTTCTCCATTCCCCAAAATACTCAAATTAGTCCCATGATACATGTAAGGATAATGAATAAATCAACCTATCTGGCCCTTTTTTCTATTTTTTTAGTTTTTTTCTGAAATCTATTATTTGGACAAATATTGTAACCATAACCTAACCACATAAGATCAAAATCGTTAGTCTGGAAAATTGTGATTTTTTATCCTCCCAAACACAACCAAAGTTTTTTTTATTATTTTTTTAGAAAGAGATTTGAATAATGAAATACAATGTAAGATGTCATGGACTCTCCCAATATCAAGAATCCCCCATCAATATATTTTTAATGAAGTATATCCTGAAACACCCAATAATGTTCATCCCACACACTTATTCTTTTAAATATCATGAAAAATATTTAGAGGAGGGTAGGAATGGGTAAAATAGGCTTGTAACATGGCTCAATTCCTAACAAGGTTATTCCGGAATTCTACAGGCTTAAAATGGATTAATTCAGGGTGGGTCTTAGAATAAGGTCTAACAAAACGAATGCCTAAATAATTTTAAAAGTGATTCTGTTCAGTCATAGATTTAATATGATGCAAAGAAAGTTCTAGAATAAAACATTCATGAGTTTCTAAAAAAATATACTACACAAATAATATAAAATATTGGCTAAGTGGGTGTGTCAAGAATGAGACAAATGGTTGGGTCAATCACTCATGGAAATGCATATGGATAATTAAATTAATTAATTCAAATTTCTGAAATTCAAAGCATGGACATATCTCAAAGCAATGTCATCGACAATGATAAACATGCTCCTATAAATAATAATTCATCTAATCCTAATACAAAAGTTTATCTCTAAAAATTATTTTCTCCATTTTTTTCATTCAACTTTATTTAAAAAGAAATTTAAGATCATGGCACAATAAATATCCTAGGCAATTTCATGTATCCTATATCATTTTGAGAATATAATGATTCAATTGAAGTCATGAAATTGAAAATTAAATCTCTAAAAATATTAATATGTGGGGAATAGAGTAGAAAAATTCTGAATTGAAGTGATTAATCTCTTTGAAAATGATGCTCAAAACATGGGATGTATGGGTTCTGGTTGAACCCTTTCACAACGTTTAAATTCACATCACGACATGTAAATTCCCTTAAAAAGTGTAATATCTCTATAGCTTCTTCTCCAGTTTTCTTGCTTCTTCATTCCTCTAGCCTTAATGGTCCTACAAGAATTAAATACATGAGTGAAAGCATAAGCCATAATAATGAAATTTGAAAATGTTTGTAGTGAGAGAATTCATGCCTAAAAATAGAAAATAATGAAAAAAAACAACTTGGGTTGCCTCTCAGAAGATATTTTGATTAACTTTATTGGATTGACCTTACCTCTTTCAGCTCCATCTCATGTAACAGATGAATGAAATTTTTTTACTTATTCGAGGTCCATGAATGGTCTTAGTTGTGTCATATCCACATATGTTGGCCCCTGTCATTCTTCTATAAATAGCTTTATTCTTTTGGATGGTATTACTTTTTTGATCTCTATTGGACCGATCCACAATTTCTTTCTCAATATTGATGAACTAAATGGAATTTCATGAATCATCCATACATTTTTTTCATTTCTCAATTTTTGTGGAGTTTATCTCTCTTTTGTTTTCAATAGTCTTGGTCTTCATCTTATCTTCCTTCCTTGGTTGGGCATCCTCTTTCACAGTATCCTCTATCTCATGTATCTGTTCAATCTCATCAATATCCCCAACATCAACTGTCTCGCTTTATCTAAACTCATCATCCCCTTTCACATCATATTATTTCATGGATTGGTGGATGTTGAAGGTCACCTGATCACCTCCAACTCTCTGACAGAGTTCTCTATTTTGGACATAAATTAGCACATACCCTGTGATTGAAAATGGTCTTCCTAAAATGAGTGGATTTCTGTCCTCTTTCATATCCAACACTAGAAAATCAACAGGGAAGTATAATTTTTCGACTTTTATTAGGACATCTTCAATGAATCCTTGGTAATTTTATACTATTTAATCTATTAATTGAAGTGAAACTCTTGTGGGCTTCAAGTCGTCCAGTCCCAAACTCTTGAATGTCATATATTGCATAATATTGACACTCGCACCTAAGTCACACAATGTTTTCCAAAAAATTTTAGCTCTGATAAATATGGGAATTGAAAATCTACCTAGACCTCTTTACTTATTAGGTGGGTCATTTGATATAACTATCGAACACCCTCATGTGATTGGAATCATTTTATTCTCCTCTAGCTTCCTCTTGTTGCTTACCAACTCCTTCATGAATTTCACATATGTTGGCATGTTCACAGTGGCCTCTATAAAGGGTATATTAATATGTAATTTTTTAAAATTATTAAGAAACCTTCCTCTATGCACATTGTTATTCACTTATGTCATCTGCTCTAGAAAAGGCATCCTTGGTCTGTACTAACATGTCTCTTCTTCTTCTTCTTTAGCGAGTTCTTCCTTGTCATCTTCGGATTTATTTTCATTTTATTCCACTAGTGGTCATGCTAAAAACTCAATTCTACTTCATTTTGTTTCCTTCATACTTCTTAACTCTATATCCTTCAAGTCTTGATATGGGTATTATTTAGTGAATCCTAGAATCTATCCTATTTTTCTCTCTCTATGTGTCTTGGCTATTTGGCCAACTTGACACTCCAGATTCAGAAATGTGGCCTTTTGATATGATGCTTCTTCTTTAATTTCCTTGATTGAAACCCCAAAAGTAGTAGTGAATTTTTCCAATGTATCCTTCAATTAATGTATGTGTCTCGTCTATGTGGGCCCTTGTGGCGCTTGCTGTTAGTACCCTTGTATTCATTGTTGAAATCCTTTCCCTTGCTATTGTTTTGTTCTTCATCCCTGAAATTGATTACTACTATTGTAGTCAGCATAATTGTAATTTTCTATATGCATACCTTGAGGTTTTGGTTTTTCGACCATCATGATGTCTATATTCTTATTTAGTGACTCCAGTTGTGTTGTCGTCTAGTCATTATTATTGATTGCACGGACACCTTTTAATTGTGTCCCTTCTTCTTTCCACTAGAAACTGATGCTTTTCTTCTTATACAAAAGGTTTTGGTTCACTTCTGGTGACTTTTTCATTAGTGATCCTCTAGATGTAGCATCTAGAATTAACCTATTTTCCCATGACAACCCTTTATAGAAGGATTAAATTAGTATCCACAGCTCTATTCCATGATGGTGTCATTTACGATTCATATTCTTATACCGTTCCCATGAATAATAAAATGATTCATTATCAAATTGAAAAACAATTATATGTTTTACCCATATATCCATTGACTTTGAAGTTCGAAAGAAACAGGTGAGGAAATTTCTAGACAACTTGTCCCATGTAGTGATGGAATGAACAAGTTGGCTCAAAATCTAGTCTCGAGCTCGATCTCATAAGGGAAATATGAAAATACGGAGTCTTACCGCATTCCTTGAGACATTTTGGAATTAAAAATTGTTGTAGATATCGATAAAATCTCCCAAATTCTGGTTAGTATCTTCATGTGGAAGCCCAGTGAATTACACAATTTGTGATCACTGAGATTATGGCTGGATTGATCTCAAAATGGTTCGTAACAATGGGGGTTCTAGGATGCTTTGTCGCAATCCTGTGGTTAATGGTTTTCCATAGTCAGCGAGCATTCAAATCCCCTAATCTACTTGAATAATTTTATTTTGTTCTACGCCCTCAATAGTCTTAGTGACTTTACTCTCAGTTCTTGGTTTAGAATTATGGGTTGATTCAGTGAATTCTTCTTTCTTGGATTGAGTGTTGTACTCATCCATTAAAAATATGAAATTCATATCACGATCACACACATAATAAAAATAGAAATTGAAATAAAATAGTAAAATAACAAATTTAAATCCTAAAAAAATTAACAATTTATTGTCCCCGGCAACAATTCTAGTTTGGAAGCCCCTTAGGGATCCGTTACTTCCCTACGTTACTAAGAAAAAACAAATTTATAAAATCCATACTATGAAACTCAATTAATTAAAATCTATTAATGATAAGTTTGGGTACAAACCCACAGAGACAGTGATTTTAGTTTTATTTGGACTTTAGAAGATTAATTTCTATAATGAGGTGAGAAAACATTGGTCTGATTGACTTTGAGAAAAGAAATGATGAATGTGATGTAGATTGATTGATTGGATTGAGAACAGATTTTAAGAATCATTCTAGGGTAATGTAATACTGGGGTTTGGGTGCAATTGGATTTTAGAAAATGTGTTTCTTAATTCATGATTGATGTCATAGTTGAGATGATGAAAATGCAATGGTCCTGGTATCTTCTCCTCAACACAGCAATACCTTATTTCCCTTGGTCCGGTAATATAATATTTCACCGAATTGAGTATGTCTTGAAACCGTATTTAAACCTGATTTCCCATAAAGATAACAATGGTCATGCCTCCTTTTTGGATAATCATTTTCATGATTTTAATGTTCCTTTCAGATTCAAATATCGATGGTCATGATAAAATAAAAATATATGGATTGGAGTTTAATTATAGAAATTTTGCAAACCAAATACATGTATAATTTAAAATAAAAAAATCCAACACATGTTCCCCTTTCTATTTCATTTCCCTAGAATATGGTAGAATTACCCTCTCATTTTAGTGATGAGAGGTTTTTAGGGATGTAGAAAATAAAACATAATGAAACAGAATGAACTCGTGGAGGCGTATCAGCTTCGCTCTAATCTTGTGTCTCCAATGGAATTTAGAATGCTCCAAAGGTGAATCTCGGGGCTCTATTTATAGGCTTCGAAATCACTCTTCCCAACCACTGTCACATCATGTATATGACCTACATGAATTGTAATTTCGGTCTGCTTTTTTTGAATCTGCATGAGGTGTGTGTGGATCTCAGTTGCATTTTTTTAAATTTGACCACCTACACGACGTGTACCTGGACTACACATCATGTATACCTTGTATGCATCACATCCGCATAAGTGAGAATATTTCTCAAGTATTTCTCATAAATTTGATGTTTGACCTCTGTCACATCATGTAATGAAGGTTCACGATGTGTACTTGCAGTTCACAACATGTTTTCTATGGCATCCCACCTTTTTATAACATAACCTTTCATTACATTTTACAAAACCGAGGATCTTTAAGGTTTATTGTCTTGGAAACCAGGAACTTAAAACATGAAAACATATAACATCCTTCTTAAACACTTGAAAGGATTCTCCTTATGTTCATCCTAGGTTCATTACTGTATCTCATAACTTGGGGACATACATCAAAAGAAAGGGTGAGCAGAAGGCCCAGTAAGGGAAACAATGGGAAACATTTAACATGTGAACTTGAGACACATCAACAATGTCATGAAAAGAACTTTAAGGAATGAGAAAGAAATAATGAGGCATATTATAATAAAAATAATGTATTTCATAACTTGAAGATATGGCTACAAAATTTAATAGAGACAATCATTTCCGTTTCACCAAGGTTCATCCCCAAGGTGTCAATAAAAATTACCAAGGTTATTCACCAAGGTATCAGTCTAAATGGTCATCTGTAGAGATCAAGTCTTTACCCAATGCATTGGAGCGCTATCAGGGCACACCATTAAATTTGACTTTATTATCATGTGATCCACATATATAATCATCAATCATTTCATAAACAACTTATATATCATAAAACAAATGGGTTTCATTTCATAATCATAAAGTTTTAAAAACTTCTTTAAAGACATGATCTTTATGTCACTTAAAACCCACGGAAAAGGAAAGAAGGTCTTATGTATGTAAATACCAGAATTTAAAATATAACATTTTGGTATATATGTGAATACCCATTTAGAAGGAAGATCTTTGAGTATTCACTTAATAAAATAAAATAATTTGAGAAAAAGAGAGAGACATTTGAGAAGGAAATTCTGCAGCATAACGGTTATGCTTTGGGGTTTTAGAAAACATTGAAAAGAGAGGGGACATAGGTCACCCACTCATAAATGATACAAAGAACATTATAGGGACAGAATATAATGGATATAAGGACATGTTAATGAGATTTTAACGACATACCATATGAAATGAAAAACATGGAGGGAAGACAAAAATAAGATTTCTCTTATGAAAACTCGGCAGCCTAACAACGTCACTTAAACTTCAACAAAATGAATTGAAGAGATCAAATAGGGTCTCTCATAATATGAACATAAAAGATAAGTATGATAGATATAGAGATAATACACCAACATAATAAAAAATAACTTGAAATACTTGACATGAAAGTAGAACTTTGAACAATGATAAAGGTGAAAGAATCCCTTAAAAATTCGGCAGCCAAACGGCGCCACTTAAACATCAACAAAAAATGAATTTGACAAGATCAAATAGGGTATCTCATTATATGAACATATAATATCAGTATGATAGATATAGATATCATACCCAAACATAATAAAAAGGAACTTGAAAGACTTGACATGAAATTAGATCTTCGAAAAATGAGATAGGTGAAAGAATCCCTTAAAGATTCGGCAGCCTAACGGCGCCACTTTAACATTCTTAAAATGAAATGATGAGATCAAGAGGGGGTCTTTCATAATATGACCATGAAAAGGGAAGTAATATGAATATAAAAGAACATCCTTCAACATAAGAGCATGGAGCATAAAATAAATTACATGAAAGAGATTACTTGAAAAGAAAGAGAGAGGTCAGATCCCTTACCTTAAAACGTAACTTTTAAAACTTAAAGGTTTGAACCTTGAGGGCTTGGGAGCACCTTGGGAGGACTCCTTGGGAGGTAATGAGACCAGATATTTTTTGGGAAAGAGTTGGGAGTGAAAAATTAAGGAGGAAAGGGTGGGTATTTATAGAGAAGGTGAGGAGATACTTTAATAATTTCAAGGGACACCTCACAAGTGGTTTTCTCAAAACCATGGGCTCTCCCATGTTATTTCCCATGGAGTTAGGACACATGGGTCCCCCAATACAATAATTCATCACCATTGTTCTGACAACACTTAAAATATCTCATGACATCATCATGACACAGTTATGATGTCATTAAACATACTGATACCCTAAAACTGTATTTTCACTATTCATAGAAAATTCCACTTTCTCAGAAAATTCCAAAATTTCACCTCACCAAATATCGATGCTCTGATTTTAAAAAATGAACTCCATTTTATAAAAATAATTTTCTAAATATTTTTAATTTAATTTTTAAATAAATACACTATTAACCGAAAATTTATTTTTTTCTGAAAAAACCCCAAAAATTACCATAACATAATATCAATGCTCTTAGTAAAAAAATAAAGTCCATTTTACAAAAATAATTTTCTAAATATTTTTAATTTAATTTTTAATTAAAAAAACACTATTCATCCGAAAAACTAATACTTGACTAAATATTTATGAAACCATTATTTACCCATTTTATTGAATCACATTACTTAATCAAGTTGTCTAAATTATATTAATACTTTCTTTAAGTGAGATTACAAATCCATTTGGTCACATTACTAATCCTAAGCATAAAATCACTATTCATAATTTACTATTCATCAAAAATCAAGTTGATCTTATTAGACTCTAAATTTCTTACTGAACATAATTGTAGAAGACCATTTTTTGAAAATCATTACACATTTTTAATTACTTAAGGTTTACATAAACATTTTTTAAATATCCTTTTTCTAAAATTCATCAAAAATATGCATACTATATTTATCCAGTCATTTGAAAATTCATAAACTTCATCATAAGAAGAAATCCAAATTTTTATTTTAAACAAAGGATTAAACAAGGTAGTTAGGGTCTCCTTACATAACCCCTTATCACACCAGCATAGGACCTAAGTGTAAGGTGTGCTAGGGTGAGAGAATCCGAAGGAGGCTCGGCCAACATTGCATGAGTAGTAATTTCTATCAGTTTGAACTTCTCATGAAGAGGATTACGTTCTAGCTTCAAACGATGAATTTCAGCTTGGGTTTCGTCCAGAGCAAAGCCCAATGGTGCTACCTCCTACCCAAGTTCCGTTAGATGGGCTTCAATTGGCCCGAGACTACTGGTTGAGGCCATCGAATCTCCTTTCTATATTAAATAACCAAGGCCACTTTTATTTAGAGACAAAAGTTGCAACATTCAGTTTTCAATGGTCATACTGACTAATGGTCATATAATAGTCAAAACCCAACAGTCTCATTTTAATTATACTCATTTTATCAAATGAAACAGTTTTGTTGAGTATGAAAAATAAAATAACACACAAAATTATGAAACAAGATTTATTTAAAATTTCAGGTCGTTACAATCTTCCCCCCTTAAGAAATTACGTCCTTGTAATTTTTAAAATTGGGTTTTGAAATTTCATTGAACGTCATAAATCAGAAAAAGAGTCAGTAACACAATTACTTTAAAAGATAGAAAAGGAAGTACAAAGGTCACCCAAGTTAACCCTTACTAGGATTCCATGTAAGAAAACATGGATATGGAAGAAAAAAACAAAGGGTCAAGTTCTGAGGGAGAGTGATAGAAACCATGATTAGGAGAAAGTTAACAATAAGAAAATCACAAACTTATGATGTGTGTAAATGGTCTTTGATTACCCAGTAGGAAACATTAACAGACAACATTTTTGTTTTATGTTACTTTTCATAGTTTTGAGGAATTCATTTACTACATAGAATAAAAACATAAGGAAATATACCTACCTTCAAGTAGAGTTTCATCCTTTAATAAGTTTCTACCAAAAAAAATCTTTTCTCCAAACGATGATCATTCAGAACTACTTTGTCTCATCAAAGCACAAGAATCATCTTATAGATAATCACATAATCCACCAAAGATTAACTATCTATTTCTTCTATCTTTAAACATTATCCCAAAAACAGAAAGGGTAAGATAAAACAACTCTTCCAAAATAAAGAACCCCAGAGGAAGGGAAACTACTTTAAATCTTCTAAGTTCCACGGTACTACCCAAAGTTCATCATAGACCATTCCATAAATAGTTGTCCTTAAAATTCCTCAAAATAAACCAAACTAGGATTGAAACCCAAATACAAGAAGGATATGATAACATAGTCTTCCAAGATAATCTTCATCGTTCATCTCCAAAAAACATTAACCACTACTATCATCTTATAACAAAAGTAGCTAACCTAAACATATTTTCCCCAAGATAGGTTAATCATTTCCATAAGTAACCTAAATTACTATATTTTCTCCTTAAATTCATCGATTCATCAAAATATAAGTCAACCTTTACTCCTCAACGAAAATACTGTAGTAATCTATTTACCTCGATCAAATAGGGTTCCCAAAATAGTGAATGTCTTCCAAAATAATAATCATCTTTTAATCCCCTAATCATCTCTGTCATATTAATATGGCAATCGTCACATTTCCTATCACATTGGTTTTCAGGACATGTTCTTCCATTTCCCGCCATTAACTAAGGAAAGAAAGTACAATTAGGGGCTTAAATACTTAGCCAATAATCATTAAAAGGAAACTTAAAGCATATAAGGATAAAATTTTAGAAGAAAATTATACCCTAACTTGTGATCCCCTAGGTCCCAATCTAGGTTATCCATGATAATATATTCTTATGTGAATATTTATTTTATTTTATCTTTGTTCCATTAATAATAGTTCATACTAAGCTTATGAATTTACCAAAGCACATCCCTTGGGAGTGTCGTAACCAAGAGTGCAGCAAGGCCCGTTGTCTTGTTCCAGTTCTTGTTCGAGTCTAGCTCAATGCGGTGTTTTTAGGTTTTACCCCTATGTACATCTGTGCCAGAGCCACCTCTATCTGCTCGTATCTAGACAGGGATGTATTTTCTTGGTAACCCCTTACTCAATACTCACCAAAATACCAGGAATATTTCCTATATTTAAACTTTTCTATAGGATTCTTCCTAAAGTTTTCATATCCTAATTTCCACAAATAACTAAACCATCCTTTGATACCAACTATAGCATCCCACCTTTTTTCACATAAACTTTCATTACATTTTACAAAATTGAGGATCTTTAAGGTCTAGTGTCTTGGAAACCGGGAACTTAAAACATGAAAACATATAACATCCTTTTTAAACACTTGAAAGTCTTCTCCATATGTCCATCCTAGGTTCATTAATTCAACTCATAAACTAGGGACATACATCAAAAGAAAGGGTGAGCAGAAGGCCCAGTAAGGGAAATAAGGGGAAACATTTAACATGCGAACTTGAGATACATCAACAATGTCATGAAAAGAACTTTAAGGCATAAGAAAGAAATCATGAGGCATATCATAATAAAAATAACGTATTTCATAACATGAAGATGTGGCTACAACATTTAAAAAATACAATCATTTTCGTTTCACCAAGGTCCATCCCCAAGGTGTCAATAAAAATTACCAAGGTATCAGTCTAAATGGTCATCTCTAGAGATTAAGTCTTTACCCAATGCATTGGAGTGCTATCAGGGTGCACCCTTAAATTTGCCTTTATTATCATGTGAGCCACATATATCATCATACATCATTTCATAAACAACCCATATAGCATAAAATAAATGGGTTTAATTTCATAATCATAACGTTTTAAAAACTGCTTTAAAGGCATGATCTTTATGTCACTTAAAACCCATAGAAAAGGAAAGCGGGTCTTATGTATGTAAATCCCAAAATTTAAAATATAAAATTTTGGTATATATTTGAGTACCCATTTAGAAGGAAGAGCTTTGAGTGTTCACTTAATAAAATAATATAATTTTATAAAAAGAGAGATACATTTGAGACGGAAATTCTGTAACATAACGGCTATGCTTTGGGGTTTTAGAAATCATTGAAAAGAGAGTGGGCATAGGTCACCCACTAATAAATGATCCAAATAACATTATATGGACAGAATATAATGGATATAAGAACATGGTAATGATATTTTAAGGACATACCATATTAAATGAAAAACATGGAGGGAAGACAAAAATAATATTTCTCTTATGAAAACTCGGCAGCCTAACGACGTCACTTAAACTTCAACAAAATGAATTGAAGAGATCAAATAGGTTCTCTCATCATATGAACATAGAATATCAGTATGATAGATATATAGATAATACCCCAACATAATAAAAAAAATAATTTCAAAGACTTGACATGAAAGTAGAACTTTGAAAAAATGAGAAAGGTGAAAGAATCCCTTAAAAATTCAGCAGCCTAAAGGCGCCACTTAAACTTCAACAAAAAATGAATTTGACGAGATCAAATAGGGTCTCTCATCATATGAACATAGAAGATCAGTATTATAGATATAGATATCATACCCCAAAATAATAAAAATGAGCTTGAAAGACTTGACATGAAAGTAGATCTTCGAAAAATGAGAAAGGTGAAAGAATCCCTTAAAAATTCAGCAGCCTAACGGCACCACTTTAACATTCTTAAAATGAAATGATGAGAGCAATAGGGGGTATCTAATAATATGAACATGAAAATGGCAGTAAGATGAATATAAAAGAACATCCTTCAACATAAGAGCATGGAGTATAAAAGAAATGACATGAAAGAGATTACTTGAAAAGAAAGAGAGAGGTCGGATCCCTTACCTTAAAATGTAACTCTTAAAACTCAAAGGTTTAGACATTGAGGGGTTGGGGCACCTTGGGAGGACTCCTTGGGAGGTATTGATACCCGATATTCTTTGGTAAAGAGTTTGGAGTGAAAAATAATTGAGGAAAGGGTGGGTATTTATAGGGAAGGTGAGGTGATACTTTAATAATTTCAAGGGACACCTCACAAGTGGTTTTCTCAAAACCATGGGCTCTCCCATGGTATTTCCCATGGAGTTAGGAAACATGGGGCCCCCAATACAATAATTCATCACCTTTGGTCGTCCAACACTTAAAATATCTCATGAAATCATCATGACACATTTATGATGTCATTAAACATACCGAAACCCTAAAACGGTTTTTTCACTATTCATCAAAAATTCAACTTTCTCAGAAAAATCCCAAAATTTCATCTTAACCAAATATCGATGCTCTGATTTAAAAAATGAAATCCATTTCATAAAAATAATTTTCTAAATATTTTTATTTTAATTTTTAAATAAATACACTATTCACCGAAAATTCATTTTTTCAGAAAAACCCCAAAAGATACCATAACATAATATCGATGCTCTGAGTTCAAAACTAAAGTCCATTTTATAAAAATAATTTTCTAAATATTTTTAATTTAATTTTTAATTAAAAAAACAATATTCACCCGAAAAACTAATACTTGACTAAATATTTATGAAACCGTTATTTACCCATTTTATTGAATCACATTACTTAATCAAGATGTCTAAATTATATTAATACTTTCTTTAAGTGAGATTACTAATCCATTTTGTCATATTACTAATCCTAAGCATAAAATCACTATTCATAATTTATTATTCATCAAAAATCAAGTTGATCTTATTAGACTCTAAATTTCGTACTGAACATAATTGTAGAAGACCATTTTTTGAAAATCATTACACATTTTTTAATTATTTAAGGTTTACATAAAAAAATTTAAAATATCCTTTTTCTAAAATTCATCAAAAATATGCATACTATATTTATCCAGTCATTTGAAAATTCATAAACTTCATCATAAGAAGAAATCAAAAATTTTATTTAAAACAAAGGATTACACAAGGCAGTTACAGTCTCCTTACATAGCCCCTTATCACACCAGAATAGGACCTAAGTGTAAGGTGTTCTAAGGTGAGAGAATCTGAGGGAGTCTCGGCCAACATTACACAAGTAGTAATTTCTATCAGTTTGAACTTCTCGTGAAGTCGATTTAGTTCTAGATTCACACGATGAAGTTCGGCTTGGGTTTGGTCTAAAGCAAACCCCAGTGGTGCTACCTCCTTCCCAAGTTCTGTTAGATGGGCTTGGATTTGCCCGAGACTACTAGATGAGGCCATCGAATCTCATTTCTATATTAATTAACCAAGGTCACTTTTATTTAGAGACAAAAGTCACAACATTCAGTTTTCAACGGTCATACTGACTAATGGTCATATAATATTCAAAACCCAAAAGTCTCATTTTAATTATACTCATGTTATCGAATGAAACAGTTTTGTTGAGTATGAAAAATAAAATAACACCCAAAATTAGGAAACAATATTTATTCAAAAATTCGGGTCGTTACCATTTCTCATCACAGCTTGTTCTGGCGGTGGCCTGCTTGTCCAATGAACTCACGATGTGTACTTTTGGTACACAATGTGTTATAGTGTTTTTCCATTTTCTATCTTCTCTTCATCATAAAAGATTTGGTGTCTCTCCACTTCACTTCGCTCATGATACGAAGGGTATTTTTGCTCATATTTACACCCCTTTTTTCCCTTTTCAAAAATTCATCATTTACTTCCATAAAATATAAAACAACTCAATTCATTCCAAAATTTGAATTATTATTAATTTAAATTAAAAAATAAATACATTACAACATTCTAAAATTTATGCATGAAATACACTTATCTAACCCCCCAAAATTACATTCATCCTTATCCTCAAGGATAGAATCTCAACATACTACAGAGGACTTTAATCATATTGTGCTTTAAATTCAATTTCAATAAAAGTAATTGATCAAAAGGAAAATAAAATGTTTGAGCATCACATATAGAAAAAATTTAAATGCCTCATTTTTTTAAAAAACAAATAAATAATGTATTTTACATTTCCTTTTAAATAACCAGGCCTTTTCATTCATACATTCTCATTTTTAAATCCATTATTAATATTCATGAAACTTTCAATCTACCTCACATGAATTTTTCTGCTCATCATCAAGGTAAAAATATAAATATAATTAATCACATACATCACGAACATGTAACTTACCATAGGCTTTCAAGGAATCCAACATCTCCACCGCGTAAAGTCAAAAATCACAATTAATCATGATGGATTCATCATTTAGTATCAAATGACTCTAAGGTTTCAGGGTAGTTAGGTAAATGATGAAATAAATTAAGGATCAAAAGGGAGGTTTGAATCTAAAGTACCTTGCATGATATTCAAAAATATCTCAATGAATTTCTCCTTCAAAAATTCTTTTTCTCCCTTCCTCCAAAAACTCAAATTTGGCACATGATACATGTAAAGATAATGAATGAATCAACCTCTCTGGACCTTTTTTTATTTTTTTATTTTTTTTCTTTTACAAAAGTTATTCTTAAGAAAAATCTTACATCCATTTCCTAACCACATATGTTCAAAATTGTTGTTTTGGAAAATAGTGATTTTTTATCCTCCCAAACACAACCCAAATTTTTATAATTATTTTTTTAACTAGAGATGTGAATAATGAAATACAATGTAAGATTTCATAGACACTACCAATATCAATAATCCCCCAGAATAATATCCATAATGTATTATATCTTAGAACACCCAATAAAGTTCCATCCCCACACTTATTATTTTAAATATCATGAAAAACATTTAGAGGAAGGTAGGAATGGATAAAATAGGCTTGTAACATGGATTAATTCCTAAAAATGCTATTCAGGGATTCTAAAGGATTAGAAATGGATTAATGTAGGGTGGGTCTTAAGATAAGGTCTAAAAAAATAATGCCGTAATCAATTTAAAAGTGATTCTGTTCGGTCATAACTTTGATAAGATGCAAAGAAAGTTCTAGAAGAAAACATTCCCGAGTTTCTCATGAAATATACTAAAAAATTAATAGAAAATATTTGCTCAATGAATGTATGAAAAATGACAAGAATAGTTGGGTCAATCAATCATGGAAATGAATATAAATTAATTAATTAATTAATGCAAATTTCTGAAATTCAAAACATGGAAAAATCTCAGAAAAATGTCATCTACAATTATCAGCATGCCCCGCTAAATCATGATTCGTCAAATAACAATCCAAATGTTTATCTTTACTAATTATTTTCTCCATATTTTTTATTTAACTTTACTGACAAAGAAATTTAACTTCATGTCCTGGTAATTATCCTAGGTATTTTCATGTCATTAAGATCATTTTGAGTAAATAATGATTCAAGTGAAGGCATGCAATTGAAAATTAAAGCTCTAAAACTATTAAAATGTTGGGAATACAGT
The DNA here is from genome assembly GCA_963277665.1 of Viscum album. Classification (NCBI taxonomy): domain Eukaryota; kingdom Viridiplantae; phylum Streptophyta; class Magnoliopsida; order Santalales; family Viscaceae; genus Viscum; species Viscum album. The sequence goes on along the minus strand of OY728139.1, from coordinate 273,246,514 downwards.
ATAAAAATTCTAAATTGAAGTGCTTACTCTCCTTACAAATGATGATTAAAACATGGTTTGTGCGGGTTCTTGTTGAACCCTTTCACAATGTGTAAATTCCCTTCACGATGTGTAAATTCCCTTCATGATGAGTAATATCTATACAGATTCTTCACCTATTTTCTTGCTTCTTTCTACCTCTGACCTTAATAGTCCTTCAAAAATAAAATACACAAGTGAAATAATAGGCCATAAAAATGAAATTTGAAAATTTTTGGAGCGAGAGCATGCATGCCTATAAAATAGAAAATAATGAAAAACAAACAACTCGGGTTACCTCCTAGAAGAACTTTTGTTTAACGTTGTTGTCTCAACCTTACCTCTTTCTTATCCAACTCATGTAACATATGAAGGTGATTTTTTTACATCTTCAGGGTCCATGAATGGTTTTATTTGTGTCTTATCCACATATGTTCTCCCCTATCCTTCTCTAAATAGCTTGATTCTTCTGGTTGGCAGTACTTTTTTGATCTCCATTGGACTGATCCACCATTTCTTTCTGAATCTGAATGAACTAAATGGAAGTTCACAAATCATCCATACTTGTTTTCCTTTCTCAAATGTTTTTGAATCATTTTATCTTTTGTTTTCAACAGTCTTGGCCTTCATCTTCTCTTCCTTCCTTGGTTGTTCATCCTCTTTTATAGTATCCTCTATCTCATGTATCTCTTCAATCTCAAAAACATCCTCAACTTCAACTATCTCTATTTCTCTAAAATCATCATCCCCTTTCACATCATAGTTCTTCATCGGTTGGTGGATGTTTAATCTCACTTGATCACTTACAACTCTCAGATAGAGTTCTCCATTTTGAACATCAATTATCACATGCCCTATGACTAAAAATGGTCTTCCTAAAATGAGTTTAATTCTCTCCTCTTCTATATCCATCACTATAAAATAAGAGAGGAATTATAATTTTATGACATTGATCAATAAATCTCCAATGACTCCTCGGGGATGCTTTACTATTGAATCTCCTAATTGAAGTGAAACTCATGTGGGCTTCAGGCCATCTAGTCCCAAAATCTTTAATGTCGTGTATGAAATAATATTGACACTTGCACCTAAGTCACACAAATATTTCCCACATTTTTTATCTCCGATAAATATGGGAAATTAAAAGCTAACCGGATATCTTTGCTTCTTAGGTAGGTCATTTGATACCACAGCCTAACACTATCATGTGAGTGGAATTGTTCCAATCTCCTCCAACTTTCTCTTGTTTCTTATTAACTCCTTCTTGAATTTTGTATATGTCTGTATGTTGGCAAGGGCCTCTGCAAAGGGTATATTAATATGTAATTTTTTAAAATGATTAAGAAAAATACCTCTCTGCAAATTGTTCTTCACTTGTGTCATCCGCTCTGTAAAAGGCATCCTTGCCCTGTACTGATGTGGATCTTCTTCTTCTTCAGCAAGTTGTTCCTTGTCATATTCATCTTTATTTTCATTTTACTACCCTGGTGGTCATTCTAAAAAGTATATTATACTTCCTTTTGTTTTCTTCCCAACTCTGAGCTCTATATCTTTCAAATCTTGATGTGGGTATTATTCAGTGAATCCTGGATGCTCTCCTATTTTTCTCTCTCTAAGTGTCTTAGCGATTTGTCCAACATGACACTCCTGATTCTAAAATGCATCCTTTTGATATGATTCTTATTCTTTAATTTCCTTGGTAGCGACCTCATAAGTAATCATGAATGTTTCCAATGTCTCCTCTAATGAATGGAATTGGCTTGTCTATGTCGGTCCATGTTCCCCTTGCTGTTGGTATCGTTGTGGTCTTTGTTGAAATCATTTTCCTTGTTGTTTTTGTGGTTTCCATCCCTAAAATTGATTACCACTATTATATTCATCGTGATTGGAATCTTCTATATCCATAACCTAAGGGTTTGGTTTCTGGGCCATCATGATGCCCATGTACTTGGTCAGCGACTCCAATTGTGCTTCCATCTAGTCATTATTGTTGATTTCATAGACACCTTTTCATTGTGACCCTTCAACTTTCCATTGGAAATTTTTTCCTGTCGTATCAACCAAACGGTTGTATCTCGCTTCTGGAATCTTTTTTATTAGTTATCTTGTAGATGTAACTTCTATAATTGACATGTTTTATTTTGACAACCCCTTCTAGAAATTTTGAATTAGTAACCACAAATCTATTCAATGATGGGGGAATTTATGAGTCATATCCTCATACTGTTCCCATGAAGAATACATTATTTATCATCAAATTGAAAAATATTTACAAATTTTACCTGTATATCCATTGACTTTGAAGGTGGGAAGAAACGGGAGAGGACATTTCTAGAAAACTTGTCCCATGTAGTGATGGAATTAGCAGGTAGGCTCTGAATCTAGTATCGAGCTCGATTTCATAAGGAAAATCTTAAAATACAGAGTCTTACCACATTTCTTGAGACATTTTGGAATTGAAAAGTTTTAAAGAGCTTGATAAAATCTCCCAAATTTTTGTTAGGATCTTCATGCGGAAGCCTGGATAATTGAACAGTGCTTGTGGTAATTGAGATTATAGCGGGCTTGATCTCGAAATGGTTCACAACAATGGGGGTTCTAGGATGATTGGTCTTAATACTGTGTTTTATGGGTGTCTATAGTCAATGAGAATTTGAAGAACCTAATCGCATTGAATAATTTGATTGTATTTTGCGCCCGCCATGGTCAGAGTGACATTACTCTCAGTTCTTGGTTCAAAATGCTAGGTTGATTTTGTGATATATTATTTCTTTGATCGAGTGTTGTAATCATGCATTAAAAATACGAAATTCACAGCATGATCACATCCTTTGTGAAAAGATAAATTGAAATAAAACAAGAAAATAAAAAATTGAAATCCTAAAAAAACTAACAAGTTACCATCCCCGGTAACAACTCCAGTTTGGAAGCCCCTTATGAAGTCATTAGTTCCCTATGTTACTACGAAAAAACAAATTTATAAAACCCAAACTACGATTCTCAATTAATTAAAATGTAGTAAAGGAAATTTCAATGTTGAACCCATAGAGATAATGATTTTAGTTTGATTAGGACTGAAAAAGATTAATTTGCAGAAGGTGATGAGAAAACATTGATTTTATTGATTTAGAAAAAAGAAATGATGAATGTGAAGTAGATTGATTGATTGGTTTGTGAATAGATTTTAAGAAGCGTTCCAAGGTTATGAAATATTGGGGTTTGGGTGAAATTGGATTTTAGAAAATGTGTTTCTTAATTCATGATTTGTGTTAGAGTCAAGATTTTGAAGATCCAATGGTCATCCCTCCTCAAGATGGCAATACCCTATTTCCCTTGGTCCGGTAATATAGGATTTCTATGAATTGAGTTTGTCTTAAAATTTTATTTAAACCTGATTTCCCATGATGTTGAAAATGGTCATGCCTCCTTTTAGGATAATTAGTTTTACAATTTTAATGTTCCTTTTAAATTCAAATATCTTGGGTTATGATAAAAGAAAAATAAAGGGATTATAGTTTTTAACTATAGAAATTAGAAAAACCGAATACATGGATAATTTAAAATAGAAGAATCCAACGCACCTTCCCCCTTTGATTACATTGACCTAGAACGTGGTGTAATTACCCTCTAATCCTATATATGAGAGGTTTATAGGGATGGAGGAAATAAAAGATAAAGAAAAGGAACAAACTCATAGATCTGCAGAAGATTCTCTCCAAGATTGTGTCTCCAGTGGAATTCAGAATGCTCCAAAGGTGCAGTTGAGGGATATATTTATAGGCTTCGAACTGGATCTTCCTGACAGCTATCACGTTGTATCCTTGGACTATATGATGTGTAATGACGATCCAATTTTTCTGAATCTTAGTGATGCATGTGTGGATCTTGACTGCGATTTTGAAAATTTAACCACCTACAGGATGTGTACCTAGACTACAGGTCGTTTATAAAATATTCTTTTCACATCCATGTCTATGAGAATTTTTCACAAATCTTGCTCATAAATTTTAATTTTAACCATCGTCACGTCGTGTACTGAAGCTGCATGACATGTACTTGCAGTTCACAGCATATTTTCTTATCATGAGTTGTTCTGGTGATGTCATGCTTCTCTGATGAAGTCATGACCTTTACTTGTGGTACACGATGTGTAACAGTGTTTTTTAATTTTATATCTTCTCTTCATCTTAAAAAAATATGTTGTCGCACCGCTTCACTTCACTCGTGATGCAAAGGGTCATGTTATTCATATTTACCCATTTTTTCCCTTTTCCACAGATTCATCATTTCTCTCCAAAATTCATAAAACAACTCAATTCATTCCAAAATTGGAAATATTATTCATTTAAATCCAAAAATTAATACATTAAAACATTATAAAATGTATGCAAGATGTACACTTATCTCCCAGATCTCGAATCTTGGTTCCATTCATGATAAAAAACCCCATTAATTCTCTATGATTATGAGTTAAATCTGCATAGAGAACTTTTCTTCAATAACTATGTGTGTCTTGATTCTTTCCCCAGTAATATATATAGTGATTCCTGGGTTCTATACCTTATCAAAGCTACAATATATTTATATTTTCACATCGGTTCATCTTTGTTCATACCGCATGACTTTAAACTACATGGGAGTTTAAGAACTACATATGGATTGATTCTCATTCCAATGAGATACTTAAAAAGACCCAAATTTCTTATCTTAAGTCTTCCAAAAATAAAAAAACCTCTTTACTCCCTATGTGTATGAATCAAACCTACACAGGGAACCATTTTCAAGAACTATGTGTGGATTGATTATTTCTTCAGCAAGATATATAGTAACACCCATATCTTATACCCTGGCTCATCCACTATATAATCATCATACCTTTACCCTTCACTTCTGTTACCTTTGTGTTGTAGAATAAACTTTTACCACTCATCATTTCTCACACTGAGCACGGCTCATGTGGGATTGGGAATTTTATAAAATATTTCTCTGCATAAATAATGAGTCTTAGTTCCTATTTTGGGTATCAATGGTCCTAGATGTAAGACCTTAAAATGCACAACATATGTCCTCATCACAAGACATTAAACTACATGATTTTATCAAGAACTACGTGTAATTTAATTTTCATTCTATTGAGATATGTATTGACACCAAGATTTTCATTCATGGGCCCTACTGAAATATTTACATCAATTCACATAATCTCACTTACATCCATACTGTATGATGTTAAATTTCATGGAATTACAAGAACTATGTGTGGATTGATTCTCATTCTATCGAGATATGTAGTGACACTCATATTTTCTATCTTAGTTCTAGTGGCAATTAAAAATTACGCATTCCCTATGTACGGGTCACAAATGCATGGTAAACCTTATTAATAACTATGTGTGTCTTGATTATCACCCCTATGGGATATGTAGTGACATCCAATCCTTAGATTTTGGTCCCATACACAACATGATACACGTAATTTCTCTTTTATCCCATAAGTGACTAAGATCTATGTGAGGATATTTAATATAATTTCTCATCCTATATATGATCCTTTTTAAAAAAAACCCATTATCCCCCACATATGGATTCAATCATGATAGGGTACCTTAATTTAATAACTATCTATGGCTTGATTCTTACCCCTATGAGATATGTAGTGATGCCCAGATATTTATTCTTGGGTCCTGCTATATCATGGCATGAAAAATCCCTTACTCTCCCATGTATGAGTCTGATCAATATAATGAAATCCAATACGTGTTCTCATTTTACGGATGCACCATAATTTTCTTATTACTCTTCATATCAATACACCTATGTTCTTTCCGTATCATATTAAGTTGCATGATACCAATAGAACTACGTATATCTTGATCCTCACCACACTGAGATACAAAGTGAAGATTAGGTATTAAATACTTATCTCATACATTAGATAAAGGAAACAAGATATGTCCCAATTTTTTATATGAGTTAGATCTATGTAAAGGACTCTAAAATAATGGCCAGTATTAGGCTAAACACTTCCTTTATGAATTGGAAAATTACCCTTTTTCATGTCATACTCATTATTTTGAATACTTTCAGATATTCATAATCTTTCTTTTTTTCTAGTGACAAAATGTATAATACCTGAGAACTCTTTTTCATGACTATGAAATACATGCCATAGTTTTCCTTGCATCAGTTTATCACATAACGGGCCTATCAGCCAAAGGATTCCACTGTTTGGATATACAGTACATGCCCCAGTTGTCCCTACATAATATATCTCCCATAAAAGGTTTTTAAAATAGTGTTAACTTTAATATTGTGAGAATAAACTTATGTCCCCTAATCTTTAATGATGGTATGTAGGAACCTATAATTTAAAGTGGTCATCCTTTATATATTTGTCACATATCCTTTATATTAACCTGAATGTCATCAAGACTGTGGATTAAATTTTCCCTTTTCTTATGTTCAAAGCATATTGGAATAACTTTGGGCCTTTCAACTACATATCATCCATTATTTCCATAATATTATGGTCCTATCTATATGACCTAAAACTGAAGTCACTGTAATTCCTATGTTTTGGTCAGACCTTCAAAGAAATATTATTCTCTAAATTCTTTGGAAAATATTACTTAAAATACTATTTTTGTATTCTGGTACTTTTCCCCATAAACCAGACTATGTGCTTGGGAAGATCTGAATCTCCATAAACTTTCATCAAATTTTAGCAATAGAATGTTAGAAATATTGAGAGATCATTTACATGACTATGTAGTATGTTCCCCAAATAGCCTTGTACATTTAACTCATATAACGGACCTATAATCCTAAGGATTCCATTGTTTGGGTAAGCATAATATTCCCAAGTTGGACCTGAATAATACATCCCCCATAATGGGTTTGTCAAATAGCGGTAACTTCATTCTTGGAAAATACCTACTCTAATGAAATTAACCCTTTTATTATATCATTCTTATAACAACCCTTCTTTTTATTACATATTTAAGCATGATTAATTACATATAATTTCACATAAGATAACTCCAAGGATCAAGAGGTCTAGTGTCTTGGAAAATTTGGAACATTACACAACAACTTAAAAAATAAAATTTGACATCTTTATTGAAAATTTCTTTTACATGACCATAATATTCCTTCATACTTAGCATTTCATGGGATAACCTAAGAACATACATAAGAAAAGGGTGATATATAAAGCTCAGTATGGGAGTAAACAAGTCATAACATGAAAAATACAATACATGTTATGCAACAGTAATATCAATGGAGCATAACAGAAACATGAACATAAAACCTTCATATAACATGATTATCATTACATGGAGATGTGGAAACAACATTTCACATTAAATTAGCATGAGACAATGCTCATTAAACATGGAGAATGATTAAACCATCATTAAAAATGAATTATAATGAGTCATAACTCATTGAAAATGAAGTATCATGATATTATTCTTTACCCAATGCATTGTATCACTATCAAGGCGCACCCTTTAAAACATTTCATTTCATGAATAAGTATGCCACATGGATCATATAACATGGAATCATTCAAAATAATCATTTATTCCATGATAAAGGAATGTGGAATACATAAATTTAAGTACCATTAGATATTTATATATTTATAAAGGTGAATACCCTTGATAGAGAAATGGGTATGGTATTCACTGCACAATGATTTTTGCTTGGAAAATCACGGTGTAAATTCGGCAGCATAATGGCGTGACATAAAAATTACTAAAAATGTTGGTGGGAGAGAAAGGGGTATCTCATCACATCTAAATTAAATTTACAGTAAGGGTTTAATATATATACATGTCCCAACACATGGAATTTGTAAATAGAAGGCATAATATAATAAAGAAACTTGAAGAGATAGGAGAAATGGAATAAATCTTACGAAACATAGACATGGTAATGGGTGTATGTGGGAGGGATTTATGAGAGATAAAGAGGTATATAATCATAAAAAAATAAGTATGGAAGTATGGGGGAGTTTTTAAATCATACCCTAGCATTATTAATTGAAAATAAAAGGGCAGAATGAATAAGGAAACTTGGACATAAATAAGGAAGGAAGGAAAATGGGGATCTCTTACTTGAGTGTGTGACTCCAAGAGCTTGGGGAGGGGCTTATTGAAAGCTTGGGTCAGCTATATTGGATTCTAGAGAGATGATGGTAGATTAGGTACGTTTTACAATGGGTTTTATTAAAGATAAGTGGGAGCTTGGATGGGTTTATATAGGAAAAGAGAGGGGAATTCTTTAATATTTCCCAACCTTTGGTTTTGTAATCTATATAATTAAATATTCAAAACCATGAAACAAACCATTGTATTTTTCCTTAGTTTTTTCCAAAGGGGAGGGGAATTTTTTTTAAGGTCAATAGCCTAACTAATTAAAAAATTAGGCTTTTTTATGTGGAGGTGATTCACACTCTCAAGGAAATCATTTTAAAAAGTTAAAATATTTATAAGTCTCGGAGTGTCCACTAAGAGACCATAAAATTAATCAAAAAAAAATAATTACATTATTTTAATGGTAAAAAAAAATATTTTCATAATATACCCTTTATATTATTTTATTAGATCGCTATTGGGTCATTATGATGTCATAAAACACATTATATATTTAAACGGTATTTAATTTTTACCCAAAAATTCGATTGTCTCCAAAAATTATGAAAAATTCACCATTAGATAATTTTTATGTCCTAAATATAAAATAATATTCATTTTATCTAAATAATTTTATAAATATGTGAATTTTTAATTTTAAAATAAAACCCGACATTTATTGAAAATTCATGGATTTTGAAAAAACTGCTTTCGAACCTGAATAAAAAATACATTTGTGTTCATAAAAATTATAAAATAATTTATATTTAATAAAAACTAATTTAGTAATAATATTTTATTAAAATATTATTTAATTAAAAAATTCAATAATTAATTAATATATATTTCTTAATTGAAATTTAAATATTAACTAAAATACTATTTGTGATTTCAAAACCATTTACAAAGTAACAATAATAAAATGAATGTATATTATTTATAAAAAAACAATGCACAACATCATAGTGCTAGGGTAATGTTACATAACCCCTTATAACATCCGTATAATACCTAAGGGTAAGGTGTGCGATGGTGACAGACGCTTGGGGCTGCTCGGATAACATCGCACGGGTGGTAATCTCTATTAACTTCCACTTCTCCTGTAGGTGATTCCATTAAAGATTAATGTGTTGAAATCATCTTGGGATTGGTCAAGAGGAAATTATAGTGATACTAACACCTTCCTAAGCTCTAATAAATGGGCTCTGTATGTAGCAATTCTACTAGATGAGGTCATCACTTCCTTTTTCTGAGTAAATTAGATTTGTTAAAGCCCTATATTTATACTAATCATGTGATCACTATTCAATGGCTATATTAGTAACGGTAACTATTCTTAACAGTATTTTAAAATAAAACAACATAAAACCAAGGAAGTGCATATATTTTATATAACCATTTTAGATAAGAAGACATTTAAATAGATCAAGAGGAATTCTCATTAACAAAAGTTTGGGGCGTTACAATATTTCCCCTTAAGAAATTTCACCCTCAAAATTTTCTTTTCCCACTTGAAAATAGATGTGGGTAACTCCACCTCATCATGTCCTTTGGTTCCCACATTACTTCTTCAAACTTTTGGTTTCTCCACAACACTTTGATGAGGTGCATTGTCTTATTTAGTAGAACTTTTTCCCTATGATCTAAGATCTTCAAGGGATTATATTCATAGAAGAGGTCATTATCCAATGGTACCACCTCTAGATTGAGTACATGTTATGGGTAAGGTATGTACTTACTTAAGATTGATACATGGAATACATCATGTACTTTAGATAGGTTCAGTGGGAGTGTTAGTCGATAGTCCACTACTCCAATGTGATCAAGGATCTCAAAAGGGTCGATGTACTTTGGACTAAGCTTTCCCTTCATCCCAGATCTCATAACCATCTTACACGGTGATATACAAAGGAATATCATGTCTCCAACATAAAAATCTAGGTCTCGTCGATGATTATCAGCATAACTCTTTTATTGACTCTAATCATATTTAATATTCTCCTTGATGGTCTTAACCTCATCCACCATTTCTTCAACCATTTCTGGACCTTGGAGTTTTCTCTCCCTAGCTTCATCCCAACATGCCACTGTTCTGCACCTCTTCCCATAAAGGGCTTCGTAAGGATCCATTTAGAGGTGAATCTGAGATCTTGATCTAATACAATCGATAGTGGTACTCCATGCATCCTTAAAACATTTCTGATGTATTTCCATGCTAGTTGATCTAGTTAGAAATCCTCCTTAATTGCAATGAAGTATGCAGTCTTTGTAAGACGATCCACAACAACCTAGATAGAATTGTTTCCTTTGTATGTATTCAGAAGTCTAGTGACAAATTCCATGGTGATGTTTTCCCATTTCCATGTTGGTATGGGTAATGGTTTCACCATCCCCATATATGGCTACCTCTCATCCTTCACTTGTTGACATATCATAAACTTTGATGTATACTTAACTATCTCCTTCTTCATGTTATCCCACTAGTAATGCTCTCAGAGATATTGATACATCTTTTTGTTTCCGGGGTGAATGGAGAAATTTGAACTATGTGTATCATCCAAAAGTTTATTCTTTAACTCCATATTTTATGGAACACATAGTCTTGATCCAAATATAACAATTCCTTCTTCATTAACATTGAACTCCGAGTATTTTCCTCTTCTGATAGTTTCTACTTTCTTATGAATTCTCACATCATCCTTTTGAGAATCCTTTAACCTTTCCAAAAGAGACCTTTAATCAATCATTTATGAAAGTATTGATGATATTCCCTTATTTACTATTTCTATGTACATATTCATCAAATCTAGGAATATTGGATCTTTTTAAATTCTCATCAATGATAGAATCATTAGGTCCTTTCTACATACAGCATCTGCCACATTGTTTGCTTTTTAAGGGTGGTAATGGATTAAGAAGTCATAGTATTTGATCATATATCACCATCATCATTGGTGCATATTCAACTATTTATATGTGAATATATACTTCAGGCTTTTGTGATCCATATATATTTTACACTTCTCCTCAAAGAGATAATGTCACCAAATTTCTAAAGAAAATATTACTAAATCCAACTCTAGATCATGTGTCGGATAGTTTTTCTCATGAAGTTTCAATTGCCTTGAATCATAGGAAATTAATTTGTCATTTTTTATCAACAAAAATCCCATTCTTTTCTTCAAAGAATCACTAAATACCATAGAACGTTATTCACTTATGGGTAGTGTGAGCATGGGTGTAGTGATAAGCCTCCTTTTCAACTCCTTGAAGCTATCTTCGCATTCATCACTCCAAGAAAACTTAACTCCCTCATGAGTTATCTAGGTAAGAGGGTTTGGAAATCATGAGAGATTTATCACAAATCAGCGATAATATCATGCTAACCCAAGGAAGCTACAGATATTCATCATAGATGTTAGCCTCAGGAATACCTCAATTGCATTTTTCTTGGAGGGATCTATAGATATATCATTACTTGTGATGATATGACTCAGGAATTAGACATCCTTAAACTAGAACTCACACTTATTGTACATTTCATAGAGCTTATCCTATCACAAGGTCTCTAGTATAGTGCTTAGATTTCCCTCATGATCCTTCTTAGTTTTGGAGTATATTATAATATCATCAATAAAGACTACCACAAATTTGTCGAGGTAATCTCTAATAACTCTATTAATCAATTACAAGAATATTTATAGAGCATTAGTGAGTTTGAAATTCATTACTATGAATTCATAGTGTTTGTACCTTGTATGAAAAAAAAAGTCTTGGGGATATCCTCTTTCTTCACCATTACATGGTAATATCCCGACTGCAGATCCACCATGGAGAATTATTTTCCTCCACATAGATGATCGAACTAGTCATAAATTTTTTGTAGAGAATAATTGTTCTTTATTGTGATTTTTTTGAACTCACGATAATCAATGAAAAGGCGCATTGACCAATCTTTCTTCATGATGAAGAGGACCGGTGCACCCCATGTTGAATCAATTGGGAATATAATAAATTTATCCAGATTCTCTTATATTTGTTTCTTTAGCTCATCAAGATCCACAATAGCCATTCTATAAGGATTCTTAGATAGTGTAAAAACCCTAAGTATAAGATCAATCGATAATTCAACATCTCTTCTAGGAGGAAGACCAGAAAATTCCTTGAGAAACACTTCAGCGAATTCTCTCACAATATAAATATCTTAAAAGATGGTTACTTCCTTAAAATAAATCATCTGAGAAAGATACGCCTACTCATAGAGCTTTAATATCCATGCTTGAGATGATGGTGCTAAAGAAGATTCATCATCCTCCTTGTATTTGTATAGAATCGGGGGGTGATTCGTTTTATGGAGAGTAATTTACCACTCACAGCAATCTATGCTGTCTCTATATAGGTAAAGTCAATCTATGCTATGAATTGCGTCAAATTCCACCAGAGGGAGTATGAAGAGGTTTTCTGGGAAGTTCAATCTAGAAATTGTGATAGGGGAGGAGTTATATTCATGGGATGTAATAATTTCTCTATTTTCTATTCTCACAAGTATCTCTAATTCCATGATTTGTGGTGGTGTTGGGATTATTCTAATAAACATTCATGATATAAAACAATTCTTAGAACCATAATCAAAAAAAGAAAATTCATTATTCTTAAATGAATAATTATCATGCCTATCACCACTCTATTTTTGGGGTTCTCTTTGGTGGTAGTGATGGAAAAAAGATCACCCTTTCTACCTTGGAGGTTATTGTTCGCCTCTAAAAATCATTGGCTTAGGGAACTGGTTTGCAAAGTGCCCTGGTTATTTATAGTTGAAGCAATACAAAATTCATTGAGGGTTTAATGGAGAATTCATATCCTCCATTGCAGAAGAAGATTTTTCTTGTCAGAAATTAATGGCTAGGTTCCCTTCTCTTCCACACCTAAATCATTTCTTCATCCCCTTCAGGAAATTTCTGGGGTTCTTCTTTTATCACCTTTAGAAAGAGGGGTGATATAATTTCTTAGCGCCATTGGATTTATACATAGAAATTCCAGAATTAAATTCCACTTTATACTAATTATCCCCATGATACCCCTAAGATTATCTGATTTCCATTTTGAATTTGATGGCACATCGAACAATTTCCTCATAGCCATCGAAGTCATGGGTCGCTAGGGCTTTCCATAGGGTTGGTTTTAGCCCACCAAATAAATAGTAAAACTTTTATTTGGGGGTATCAACAAATCTGGACGCATATCGTTCAGGTCTTGTGAATTTTTACTCATATGCTCTAATGGATTCGTCATCTTTTTGCTTGAGGGAAAGAAAGTTCCATTCCATCTTAATTCAAAGGGTGCGAGTAAAATATTTATTGAATTTTTTTTTACCAAAATACTTTTATTATAACTCCTCGTTATCTTACTTAGGATTCATATTTTTTATCAAGGTACACCATTGATCAACTTCACCCTCAATACGATAATCAATAATAAGAAACTTTACTTGTTCAGAACATTAAAGGATAGAGAATATCTTCTCAATTAAGTTGATCCATTTTTTGGTGATTGAGGGATCAGATGATCCATTAAAATTATGAGGCCTTTGTCTCATGAAGCTCTAAATTTTATATTGTTATATTTGGGGGGGCGATAATTTGGACCCATTTTCTATTCAAAACATGAGTTAATTGAGAGATTATTTTGATAAATTTTGAGATTCTCACTCCCATCAGATTGGGAATCTCATTAGAATAGTCATCACATTGATCTTTGCATCAATATTTAGCCCAAGTCCTCTTATTACCATCCATTGGCTGGAATAAAAGAAAATTTAGGGGTAACACATAAAGGGGAATCTAATTAAAAAAAGGGATAAATTATAAATTACATTTATTTTATTAACTTATGAATTTATAGGCTTCAATATATGTTATCCATGATCTACTTCCCAACATATATTCTTACGGGCATTTTTTTATTCCCTTAATAATGGTTCTTACTAATCTTATGAATTTAACAAATAATATCCCCTGGGAGTTTTGAACTAAGAGTGCATCAAGGACCTTTTTCATGCACCTATTTCTGTTCGAGTCTAGATGAAAGTGGTGTTTGGGGTTTTATCCCTAAATACATCTGTTCCAGAGCCACCTCAACTTGTTCTTATCTAGACAAGGATGTATTTTCTTGATAAAACACTTACTATATACTCATCAAAATTTAGGGATACTTTTATTATAATTAGTTTTATCCCTAAGTCTCTCACTACGGTTTTCTAATCCTAATCCCAAAAATAACTAAACTTATCCTCTGATACCAACTATAACAACCCTTCTCTTTATTACTTATTTAAACAAGATTTATTACATAAAATTTCATATAATACAACTCCAAGGATCGATAGGTCTAGTTTCTTTGGAAATTAAGAACATTACATAACAACTTGAAACATAAAATACGACATCCTTGTTGAAAACTTCTTTTACATGATCGCAACATTCCTTTATACTTCTCATTGCATGGGATAACATGAGGACATAGATAAGAAAATGTTGAGCTGTAAATCCTAGTAAGGAAATAAAAAAGGCATAAAATAAAGAATAATATACATGTTAGGAAATATGAATATCAATGGATCATAATAGAAACATGAACATAAAGGCATTATATAACATGATTATCATAACATGGAGATGTGGCAAAAACATTTAACATGATATTATCATGAGCCAAGGTTCATTTCACATGGAGCATGATTGAACCCTTATTACACATGAATTATCATGAGTAAACCCTCATTTTACATGAATTATCATTATTCAACACTCATTGAACATGATGTATCATGATATTATTCTTTACCCAATGAATTGAAGTGTTATCAGGGTGCACCCTTTAAAAACATTTCATTTCATGCATAAGTGTGCCACGTGGATCATATAACATAGAATCATTTAAAATCATAATTTATTAAAAGATAAAGGAATTTGGAATAAATAAATGTAATTACCCTTAAATATTTATATATTCATAAAGTTTAATACTCTTGATAGAGAAATTGGTATGGTATTCACTATAAAATGATTTTTTCTTGGAAAATCGTGGTGCAATTTCAGCAGCATAACGACGTGATATAAAAATTCATAAAAAAGGTTTATGAGAGATAAAGGGTTATCTCATAATATATACATTAAATTTATAGTAAGGGGGTCATATATATACATGTCCCAACACATGGAATTTGTAAATAGAAGGCGTGGCATAATAAATAAACTTGAAGAAAGAGGAGAAATGAAATAACTCTTATAAAATTATGGCATGGTAACAGGTGTAAATGAGAGGGATTAATTAAAGAGAAATATTTATATCATCATAAAAACAAAAGGAGGTAAGTGGTGGTTTGAAATCATACCCCAAAATTTTTAATTAAAAATTAAAGGGCATAACAATATAAGGAAACATCGACATAAATAAGGAAGGAAAGTGAGGATCCCTTACTTGAGTGTGTGACTTCAAGAGATTGGGGAGGGGCTTCTTTAGAGCTTGGGGTGCCTTGGGAGGATTATAGAGAGATTATGGAAGAGTAGAGAAGTTCTCCAAGATTTTTTAGTGAAGATAAGTGGGGGATTGGGTGAGTTTTTATAGTAAAATATACGGGAATTCTTTAATATTTCACAAACTTATGTTTTGGAATATATATAATTAAATATTTAAAACCAAAAATAAAAAAATCGTTTTCTTACCATAGTATTTTAAAGAAGAGTGTATGAAATTATTCTATCAGTCTATTGTCTGGCATTATAAAAATAGTAGGCTTTATTATGTGGAGGTGAGTCACACTCTCAAGGAAATCATTTTAAAATGTTAAAATATATTTTATGTCTTGTAGGGTCCACTAAACAACCATAAAATTAATAAAAAAATAAAAATCACATTATTTTAATGATAAATCATATATTGTACTAATATACATTTATTAGTATTTTATTACACCACTATTAGGTCATTATGATATCATAAAACACATTATATATTTAAAAGGTATTTAATTTTTACCCAAAAAATTGACTATCTCAGAAAATTATGAAAAATTCACGGCTAGATAATTTCAAAATCCTGAATTCCAAAATAATATTAATTTTATCTAAATACTTTTATAAATATGTGAATTTTTACTTTTAAAATAAAAAACAGATTTTATAAAAAATTCATGGGTTTTGAAAAAATAACTTTCAAACCTTAATAAAAATTACAATTTTATTCATAAAAATTATACGGTTATTTATATTTAATTAAAATTAACTGAGAAATAATATTTTATTAAAATATTATTTAATTAAAAAATCCATTAATTCATCAAAATATATTTCTTAATTAAATATAAATATTAAATAAAAATACTATTTTTTCTTTAAAAACCATTTACAAAGTAACAATAATAAAATGAATGTATATTATTTATATAAAAATAATGCAAATAATCATAGTGATAGGGTCCTGTTACATAACCCCTTATAACACCCACATAAGACCTAAGGGTAAGGTATGCGACAGTGACAGACTCTTGGGGCAGCACAGATAACATCGCTCGGGTGGTAATCTCTATTAACTTCCACTTCTCCCGTAGGTGATTCCGTTCAAGATTAACGTGTAGAATATCAGCATGGGATTGGTCCAAAGTGAATCCCAGTGATGCTACCTCCTTCTTGATCTCTAACAAATGGTCTTTGTGTGGAATAATTATACTGGATGAGGTCATCGCTTCCTTTTTCTAAGTAAATTGGATTTGTTAAATCTCTATATTTATACAAATCATGTGATCACTGTTCAACTGCTATATTAGCAACGGTAACAATTCTTAATAGTAATTTAAAATCCAAAAACATAAAACCATGGAAGTGAATATGTTTTATATAACCATTTTACATTATAATACATTTAATTAGATCAAGATAAATTTTCATTAACAAAATTTTGGGTCATTACAATTCTTTGGATTTGGAAATCCCCAAGTCATAGCTTACAATTATCCCTTAACATACCTGAATATAGTAGAAAATTTACAGAAAAATTACCTATAATTGTAGGACCATCAAATATTTGCTCAAAGATAAAGAACATATATTAAAAACCCTAATGAACTTGTTGCCTAACTTTAAACTATACAGTATAATGTCCTTGCTGAATGACTTTAAACTGCATAGCATAATTTCCTTACCACATGGCTTTAAACAACATAGAATAATGCCCTTTCTACATGACGTAAAACTACAAAGAATAATATTATAAATCCCCTTTCTAACAAAAGATACCCTCTTTAATACACCAAATTCGTGTAGGAGTGATTTCCCATTTCATGGCCTATGGTGGTATAGATTTACCATGTATTCTTATACATCTTTCCTTGGAAAAGCCACCCATAGTGGTATTGAGACATCCAAATCCTAAACCCCTTTGTCTATTATCAATATAATGTTACAATTTCTAGGAAATTATTTACCTGAATATATAATATGTTCCGTAGATGGCCTTTCACAAGTCACCCACATAACGGGCATGTTATCCTAAGGATACCACTACTTGACTATACAGTACACGCCCTAGTTGGACTTGTATAAAATAGCCTCCATAATAGGTTTTCCAATTAAAATTAACTTCATTCTTAGGAGAGAACTCCCCTATTCTGACATTTCAAATTTTAGATTTGGTAACCATAAAAAATCTTGACTGAAGATTCCCCTTTGGAATATCTAAATAATATTGGGACCTTCCCAGCCAACAATATTTGTTTGGGTTATAATCTCAAAATTAATGGTCAAAATTATATGACCTAAAACACTAGATTTATTTGTCTGACTATCATGAATTTAAACTTCCCAAAAAAGAGACATAGTAATCACTATATTGAAACCCCTCAAAATAAACTCTCTACAAAAGTGAAACTTTTCCTGATAGGACCCATGGATTAGAAAATAATTAGAGAATCCTTCCACACTTGACGTAAATCCAAAACCCACAAAATGATGTTGGAATGCATCAAGGAGCCCTATATTTACCTTAGAACAATATTCGTTTCATTTAAAACAAATATAATTCTAAGGGGGGAATTGTGTAGACACCATGAAATGTGTTACATGCAATTTTACATAGAATTGAAGATGTAAACCTTAGTTAGACATTAAATTCTATGTTTGAATAAAATAATTCTTTATGGAGGAAGGGGAAGATTGGATATCCATGTACTGAAACCCAAAAATTCCTCGATCAGACTCAAAAAGTGTGTGGTGAGACTCTCCATTTTTTATGGGGGTTAGTGATGGTAGCAAAGGCACCGACCCAAAGGGTCAGTACTATAACTCAACACTGATCCTAAGTAGGGGTGAGGGGGTGCATCCCCCATGGTGTGGATAAGTAGGTTCTACAAGATGGTTATAATACCCCCCCCCCATATGTTTTGCACCTATGTAGGGCACCACTAGCATACCAAAATTCTAGCGTAGCTCCTTCCGACACAACCTAGAAGGCATATCCCACCAATGCTGAAGACCTATGTAGGACAGTTGTGTTGAGGACCTACGCAGTAGTATTATTTTTTCACCCATGTGTGGGAGATCTACACTGATGACCTATGCTAATGACCCACACCACCAACTTCCTTCGATCAGGTCCAGTCTTTGACTAGAAATAGGACCCTTGGGCTCCTCATTTTCAAGTATAGAAAATCAGAAGAGTCCCCATATCTCTCATTGCATAGCACCATTTCCTAGGTCCCCCAAATTTTCTAAATTAATTCTCTTAAACACAAGAGTAAAGATAATTAAAGGGGATAAGTAAGATCAAAGTCCCTTTAAGGTCTAGAATACAAGATACCTATTTGAGGACCCTTCTTCCATAAAAATAAGTCACATGTTCAAGGTCCTCTCCTTAATCAAATACTTGAGCAGGAATATTCCAAGGACATCAAGGGAAACCCAGGGTGCTTAGGTTAAAGCCTCAACCAAGTGTTGTTTTCCCAGAATTCCATTTCCCAAGGCACATTAAGGTTGAACAGGCTAATTTCCCCTTTGTAAAAGAACTTTCAGTCACTCTTAGGACCTACCTGGCACACCTATGTAGTGCACCTACACCCAGGACCTGCACGAGTCACCCTTTAAGCCCTCTTCAAAGCCACCCATGGAAAGGCCTCTTCTTCCTTGGATCCCTTGTCTGAAAGATACCAAGTTGAATTTTCTTCCAAGACCTCTATAATTACACAACCACGAAAATAGGCACACTATCATGTCCTCCATTTGGGTTTTTATTTCTATGTTCATAGGTTTCCTAAACTTTTTCATTTGTTCTGTCAAGCTTCTCAGGGTAGAAAAATGTTTTTATCCCAATGGTGAAAAGAACCCTTACCCTAGGGATAGTGTTGTCGAGTTATTAATCTAATATTCTAGGGATAGTAATCTATTCACACATTCTCGTCTCTCAGATCTAAAACCTCTAGTTCCCAGTAATGATGGCAAGGAAAACACTTTCTTTTCCCTTTCACATGGAATGATATCCTTCTCTAACTGCGAAATGAATTTTAGGGCACTCCTTCTGAGGTAATCCACTACACTTTCTTATAGAGGGTTCACTCTTCATCCTCTTCACCTTAGCCCGAGACATATCCAGGTAGATCACAAAATGTTACTATCATGGATATAAAAACAAGAGAGGGAATGGGTACACTCAAATCCCCTCTCACTCTACCTTTGGGCACCAATACCATCCATCTGAGGATGGGAAAAGTGTGGGGTTTTTTTAATCTTTTACATCTTCTTGTTTCTCACATTGAGCATGAATCATTTGGGCTTAGAGGTTTGTGATGATCATAACACCTGCATGATACACCTCAATTAATGAACTATGAGAACTATGATTCCCATCCAAATAGAATAAGTTAGAATCCTTCCATAGGCCTAAGCTCTATTTCCTATCATCTATAAAATGATAAATCATGCCACACTAAATGGGCCTCCACCTAGGTTTATTCCCCAATCCTAATTCTCTTGGTCTAGTAATTTTCCTTAGGAATAAGCCCCAAGTTAAACCCCCAGACCACCATGAGATTATGAATCACTCATGGTCCCTTTTACCAGGATATTCTTATTAGGATTAAACCCCAACTCATTTCTCTCAAAGGAACATACTCTCCTGCAAGAAATACCGAAATAAGTAGGATTTGATTCCCGTCCAAATGGGATATGTAGGAAGCCTATATAAGGTTAAAACCCAACACCCCAAAATCAATCTCATTCTTTCTGGGGGCATATCCCTAGTAGGGTCTAATTCAACTTGGAAACTCATATCATTTTTAGGTTCCTTAGACTGCTTCAGCATAAGTCCCACACCAAATATGGCATCCTGCCTTTTTATTACATAAATTTTCATTACATTTTACAAATAGAGGATATTTAAAGTCTACTGTCTTGGAAATAAGGAACATGAAAACTTAAAACACTATTTTAAATCCCCTTGAAAATATTATTGAAAAGTTTATTCTATATACAATTACTGCATCTCATAACCTGGAGACATACATCAAATGAAAGTGTGAGCTAAAGGCCTAGAAAGGAAAGCAAGGGAATCAGTTTACTCGGGATATCAATAAGAACTTGATGAAAACCATAAGACATGAGAAACGGAAAAAGATGAATATCATAATAAATATAACATGAATCACAACTTGAATATGTGGCTACAACATTTCATTTATAAATTCATGAACATATCACCAAGGTTCATCCCAAGGTGTCATAAAAATTTAACAAGGTTATTCACCAAGGTATCATGAAACTTGTCATATCTAGAGATTAAATTCTTTACCCAATGCATTGGAGTGATATCAGGGTGAACCATTAATATTTATTTACTCTAATTTGATTCACATAGATCATAATCAAACATTTCATAAATAACCCATGGAGAATAAAATAAATGGGTTTCATTTCAAAATCGTGACGTTTTAAAATTTCTTAAAAAACTTGATCATTATGTAATTTATAACCCATGGAAAGGGAGTGTGGGTTATATGTATGTCAATTCCAGAATCAAATATATCATTTTTATGTTTTTATAAAGACCCATATAAACAAAATTGTTCTGGGTATTCGCATAAATAAAACAAGATAATTTCTTGAGAGAAAGAGAGAAATTTTGAGATGAAATTTCAGCAGCATAACAGCTATATAACATGGTTTTAGAAAATATTGAAAAGAGAGGGAAAAAGAGTAACACAATCATAAATAACTCATTATACAGTAGGTGTACAAAATAAAAAGAAATATAATAATTGTATGGATATTTTAAGGAAATACCATATGAAAATGAAACTCGAAGGAAAAGAGAAGATGTGATTTCTTTTACAAAAATTCGGCAGCCTAATGGCGTCACTTAAAAATTAAGAAAATAAATTGATGAGTTAAAAAAGGGTATATCATAATTTGGATATGAAATTGACAATAATAATAATAGATAAGTATATACACCCACATAATAATATGGAAACTGGAAGACATGACTTAAAGGAAATCATGACTAAAAGAGGTGGGTGAAAGTTTCCCTTGCCATGAAGAGTAACTTCGAAAGCTTGAAGGTTGGGACCTTGGGGAGCTTGAAGGAACCTTGTGAGGACTCCTTTAGAGGTAAAAAGACTATAAATTCGTTGAGGAGGATTTTGGAATGAAATGAATGGGGGAATGGCTTGGTATTTATAGCAAAAAAGAGAGGATATTTAATTAATTTCCAAGGGACTCCTCATCGGTGGTATTTAAAAAACCATAGGCTTTACCATGGTATTTGACCATGGTATTGGCCAATTGGGACACTTCATAACATATAATACTATTTACAAGTCTACCAGATTTATTAAATCATGATTACATCATCAATGATGTCATTAAACACCCGAAACTCAAAACTATATTTTTACTATTCAGTGAAAAATCAACTATTTCATAAAAATCCGAAAAATTCACTCTAACCTAATATCGATTATATGAATTCAAAAATGAACTCCATTTTATGAAAATAATTTTGTAAATATTTAAAATTTAATTTTTAAATAAAATCATTATTTATTCCAAAAATACAACTTTAAAACTATAAATCTTTTTGTAATACCTTAAGAAAGTAATCAAGGTCCCATAAAATTGCTATATAACCATAAGACAATAAAGTAACAATATATGATTAAATTTTATGAAAATAAATTTCCATTTTAATTTATTAAATTAATTATAAAATTGTAAATAAAATATTTATGACATACATAAATACCAAAACTTATACTATGATCATTTTTTCACTTTTAAGATGTCTAAAATGTATTTATACATTCATGGGTGAAGTTTCTATTTTTTTGGTCAATTTACTATTCATTACTATTCATACAGGTATGTTACTATTCATACTTTATTATTCACTAAATATTAAGTTGATCTTATTAGACCTTAAATTTCTTACTGAACACAATTATAGAAGACAATTTTTTGAAAATCAATTCACATTATTAATTATTTAAAGAATACAAAAATATTTTAAAATACCACTTTTTCCAAAATTCATCAATAATATGGAACTTCTATAAATTCATCCTATATTTATCCGGATATTTGAAATTCACAAATTTTACCATAATACAAAGAAAAAATATTATTTATACAAAAGGATTGTAGAAATTAACTAAGTCTTTATTACATATCCCCTTATAACACCTACATAGGACATAAATGTAAGGTGTACTATGGTGATAGAATATGGGGGTGGCTCATACAACATTTTCTGAGTGGTGATTTCTATCAGCTTGAACTTCTCCCTTATGTGATTCCATTCAAACTTCACATGTTGAAGTTCAGCTTGGGCTTGGTCTAGAGCAAAGCCCAGTGATGCTACCCCCTTCCCATGCTCCGGCAGATGGGATTCATATGGCCCGAGTCTACTAAATGATTCCATCAACTCTTCTTTTTGTATTAATTAACCAGAATCATTTGAATTTATAAAAAATAATTGAAACATTAATAGTTAGTTTCCAACAGTCATATTAACCAACGATCATATAACAGTCGAAACCCAATGGTCTCATTTAATTATACTCACTTCATTAATTAAAGGATATAGTTTTGTTTAGTATAAAATAAAATAACACAAAAAATTAGGAAACAAATATTATTAAAAAGTTCTATTTGTTACACCAAACATTAACTAGGAACCTTCCACCTATATTTTCATGCCACATGACATTAAACTGTATGGTTAGATCATTATAACATGACATCAAAAGTTATGATGTGTCCCATTAAGAGGCACTGAACTACATGGGTTCTGATTCCTTTCACAATGATACATAGGTATCCCATCTAGGGGTTTGATCCCAACATCAAAAAACTCTCGTCTCCCTGAGTAATGATAAATTCTAAAGTGAAATTCATCTACCTGGATGAAAATAAATTCTAGAGTTCCACACTTCATGGCGATAAAACTAGCATCATCTTAATAACAACGAAATAATCTCTAAGTAGTATATAAGAGGATACCATTGATGGAGAAACTCAGATACATATAGATGTCTCCATTGATGAAGAACCTCAGATACATATAGATGATTTTAAATTCCATAAATTCTAATAATTGATTGCTAATTTAAAGGTAAACCCATGTCAAACTTTGTAAATTAATAAAGGTTTGGTGAAAATATATTAAATATATAATAGATTCCTGTAGTATGCAACAGTTCCTGTAAAAAGGGTGTGATGTTCCCAACCTCCAATCCTCTCAACCAATGTGAGTTCTTAAGAATTGTGGGCCAAAATCCATAACAATCGCTTGCCTTTGGAAAGAATGTCCCTTTGGATACCTAACCATTATGTGGTTATAGTTCTACGAACAAACCCATTGGAAACCGTTCATAAATAATGATCCATTTCAAAGTTCCATTTCCTAGGGAAACATGATTTCATCATCGAACCCCCAAAATATCTAAAGGGGACAATTTTATTTGGGTTGTAGTCGATCACCTTATGAAATCAGAACATTTTATTTTTATCAAAGAATATTTATATATTTATTGGATTTCTATGATATAGATTATTGAATTTGTAAGGATGTATAGATTACTAAATACTATTGTATCTGATCGGGATCCAAGGTTTACCACAAAAATCTGGTGAATTATTAAACAATATTTGAATATAAAGTTGAAATTTAGAACTCCATTTAAACCTCAAACATGTGTTAATTCTGAGAGGACCAGTCAAAATTATATGATATACTGATATCTTTTTCTATGTATTTTAATGTTGGTTGGGATCAAAACCTTATATTGGTATAATTTTCATACAACAATAGTCTTCACGTGATCATTTAGATGACTCCTTATAAATCCCATTATGGTAGTAAGTGAAGAAATACAATGTGTTAGGAAGAATTTAGGGAGGAATCTATTGGGACAAAAACTAGATGATTAAATGGAAGACAAGTTTAGATCAATTTAGTTTCACATTAGGGTATCTTAGATTCAATAGAAACATTATGCTGAAATCATTGGTGAAATATAGTGTTCAAAGTTGGCGATAAGGTATTCCTATGAATATCTTCTTGGATGAAGGTTATTATATTTGGAAAGAAGGGAAATTGTATCCCTTTATATATTGGCCCCTTTAAAAATCTTGATCATATTGGTATGGTTTCTTTTCACTTGGTGCTTCCACTGAATCTCTCTCAAGTTCACGATATGTTCTATATATGACTCCAAAGGAAGTGAATACATGATCCTTCACATATAAGGAACATAGAATTCATACCAATAGATCATGATCTCTCTTAAGGAGAACAACTGTTGTTGATCCTAGATCAAAGAGATAAAGAGTTGTGAAATAATACCACTCACCTCAAGAAAGTTTTGTGGCGAAACCATAAATTTTCGGAACTTATGTGAGAACCTGAAGATGTGATGAGGTATAAGTATCCTAAGTCATTTTTATTAAAGTGATTGAATTTGGAGGAAAATTTTATTATAAGGGGGTTTGAATTTAACATGTGGATAATTTCTGATATATTTATCTTTACATAAATTTGATTTATTTGATACCTTGATTACATGCAACAACTAGTTTAAACATATCAAGATATTCCACTGAACTATTATTTATTAATGTGATAGTTATTGACTATAATTTGGATTTGTGGGTATGAAAAGGACTTAATATTTTTTTTCATTTTTATAAAATTAATTCATTAATTTTTAATTTTTTAGAAAGTAAAATAAAATAATTTGAAGGTAAAAAGAGTTTCTTTTCTAAAAAACTATTTTTATGCGTATAATATGTTTTATATTAATAAAATAAATTAATATATATTTATGAATGATTTTAATTAAATTTTTCAATAGTATATTCAATAAAATATTTTAAAATTAATCTAATTCTTTTTATATGTAAATTGTTGAAGGTAAACTCAGTTTCTGCTTAAAAGTGCATTTTACTAAAAGTATTTCTGTTTCATTTTAAGCACTTATTTTAAAATATATATCGATAACTTATATAAATTAAATATTTTAAAATGGATTAAATATTTGGAATAATAATAATTAATATTATTAAGTAAGTTAAACATAATTTTTGGTCATTATTAATTGTAAATGGGGTTTAAATTCATTATTACGTTAACGATTAAAAGGGGTTAATGAGGGGTCAAACTAAATAGATAATGATTTAAATGAGATAAAAACGTGTCTAAATATTATTGGATGAATTAATTTAGATCCCATATAATATTATATTTGAAATTTAGCCAATTTTTTTCCACTTTCCAATGTTATTGACTTTATTATATTTTAATATTCTTAATAATTACAAGTGTGTCTCTCCCCTAACTTATAGAAGTGAACCCCATATTCTCCCTTATACACACCACTTGATCCATTTATATCAACCAATAACTATCCAAATTATCTTTTCAATTTCCCTATACACATTATATATGTTCTTATCATCTTGAAATACTAACCCAAGTGTTCTTAGGTAGAGATTCAAAGGAGGTTTCTCAAAGAAGAGGTATATTTTCTTACCAATCTTTTCTAAGTTTCATTCTTATTTTACTTCATCTAAGTATTTTATACCCGTAATAAAATAATTAATATAGTATAATAAATATAATTAGATGTTATTATGAGTATGGTAAAACCATTTTCACCGCCTTTACATAAAATGGGAAAATTAATGTACCACTTGTGCGTATGTGTGGACTATTACCTCTACATAGTGATAGGATTCATTTTCCCTCACCATAATTAATAGTTTGATATTATTATAGTTTTAATGATTACATATTATATCTATGAAATTATTTTTATTATTAAATTATAATATATTATCTTCCTTCTTACCTTTCCATCTATTGGAGAACTATAACGTCGTCCAGTAGTACATGTGGACTACCACCTTCATGAAGCGATGTGATTTGTTTTTCATCATTAGTTTATATGAATAATTATAAAAGTTTATAAGATTAAAAATATTATAAATATTAAATTATAAATATTATATATATTATTAACCTATTATTAAGGTGGAAGTACTAGAACCATCTAACCAAAAAATGTGTGGAATACAAACCAATTTTCACCCAAATGTTTATTTTAATGAAGAAACAGTTAATAAAAGGATAATTAGAAATTATAAACAAATGATACATATTATGTTATATATTAATATGGTTCTATAATATATATATATATATAATAAATATATATTTATACATGATATTTGAACATGCATGAAGAAATACAGGACTTGAGGTAAGGATTAATGTAAGAATCTAATTTCATTCCAAGATTGCTTAAGCTAAATTTCCATTAATGGAAATTATATATATATTATCCTTTAAACTCAATATATTTTCTTATTCAATATTTATTACTAGAATTTTTATGTATTATTACAATTTTCCTCTCCTCGGTACATAAATGATTTAGAATTTTTTTAAAGAAATGTTGACATTAATTCCCCTATAGTCATTAAAAGTTTTCTTCAATATCTATTATATTTGAAATTGTTTTATAGAAGTTTTTACCAATAATTGAAATGTTTTAAAATTTTAATTTTAATTATTTATTTTAAAAGGTTTAAAATAAAACATTAAAAAAAATTCTAAACAAGTCATTTTTTACTTTTTGAAAAAGTGTGAAAATAGTGTTCTCTTATAACATATATGGTATGAAAATATTTTCCCATTTTAATTACTATTATTTGATTTCAATATTACTTTACAATTTTCCGTATTTATTTTCAAAGAAATATTTTTCTCAATATTTTAATAATATTTAGTTAAAAGTTTATAAAAGGAATAGGATATTTTTATTATGTTTTCATAGAAAGGTTTGAATTTTACTTTAAATGTATTTTCATCTATGAAAATATCCTTTATAAATTATTATGTTTCATTGGAGATATGATATTATGATACCATCCACTTTTTATCTTTGTATGGATGATGATGATGATGATTTAAGGATGATTCTATGAATCCCATTTCTTTATCATGGGTTATGTTATGATGGAATGATAGAATGTTTATAAAACATGTTTCCTTTCCATGGGTTATGATATGATGATATGGAAAAAGTTTTATGATCTTATGTCACAAATATATATGGTCTTAATTGTGTAAAATGTTGGACAAGAATTATATTTCCCTCTAACTAATTGGTTAAAGTTATATATGTCATGATATAATAAGGATTTTAATGGGGAGAGAACTCAAATTAGTATGAGATTCTGTCTAATAATCTAGTATTGGGAGTGAACCTTGACTAATGAAATGATAAAATGGGGAGTGAACCCAATATAGTATAATAGTATTAGAAGTGATCCTTGACTATGGAAATGATTTTATAAATATATTTTTATGATAAAAATCAATGTATTATACCTATGATATGTTCTCATGGTTTATGATTAATTGTTCAGGATTCCACATTCTTCTAAATTATGTATTTTGTTATGAAAAATATGTATGCCATGATTCATTAAAGATCTTTGAATTCTTGGGTATGACTATCATAAGTTATGATCATGTTATAATTCCCTTATTTTTATTGATTGATATCTCTTATGTTTACCCTTACTAAGAATATGAGCTCACCATTTCATATGTTCTATTCTTCCCTAGGTTATGATGAAAGTTATTAAGTAAGAAATTTGTAAGAAGGGTACTATAAGAGAGGAACCTTATGAGAGATGTCAAAAATATTTTATGAAATAAGTTTATTGTGTATCTAGTCTCTAAATACAAGAAACCTCTATGGTACTAATGTATTACTGTGAAATTAATTGAATATTTATCTAAAATGATATAATATTTATGTATGTTATTCATGGGTCACCTAAAACAATTGATGGTTTAACCCACAAAACAAAATGATTTCAGGAAATTTACACCTTTTTATAAACAAGACCAAAGGAATATTTGAAAAGATAACCCCATTTCATGAAATCCCCCCTTTTTACAAAAACTCAATTTTACACAACCACCACACCAAAAAGATGACACATAATTATTATAAATAAAATCAGATAAGCATGTTCAGCATATAAAGATAGCCACATTGAATCATACATCTTTATTAGGGATATCTCAAGAGTGGTCTAAAAAACAAGGCAATGGGATGAAGAACCATCCCTGACTCAAACACATGGTTTTATGGTACATGGGTCAGTTATACAATGATCGCTTTAATAATCATAAGATCGAGCATTTGGAAACTATCTGATTTATCATACCATTAATCTAACCTAATTCCATTGATCTAGTTTCTATTCCCATCCCAAAACCTAATTCAACCTCAAGGAAACTCATGCAATTCCAATCAATATAATCCTACCAAAAATAATGAATTTTAAAAAATCTAGAATTAAAAATTAAAATCCCACTGCCCATTGTAACTCAAGTTTCATCATAAAGGATGGAGATTGGACACACATTAAAGACCAAAAACTTGAGTCTTGATAACAATACTAATTCTATCTTACCATAATACAACCAAATATAAAGAGAGTAGCTAAATAATATATGTCCCTACTGATAAACCTAGTCTTGGATACAATTTGTAATGAACTTTCCTGGGAGTTCTATCTTAATTAACATCCTACCTGGCTCTCCATTGGGCTAAAGATAGTTCATGATCCCCAGAGGATGGAAACTAGTGCATGGGTGTCAATAATGCTCATTAGAAACAATTTCACCATCATAAATCAATATAAAATGAACAAGCATAGAAAAAAACATTCAACTTGGGAAATTGTACAACCAAAATAAATACATGATAGAAGAAGATACATAAACATCTGAGGACAAAGAATCCAATAAAATATCCCAAAATAAGATCTTAAGGATAAGGAACATAAAAATCTCTAATAATCTCCATTACTAATCCTTATTCACTCACCACATCCCACTCATCAGTCCTTTGATAAACATGAATCAAAGAACATAAATAATGTTGGGTAATAGAAACCTTCAAAAAACAATTTAGGTGGGAGCTAAAAATCCAAGTAGGTCAGCATCTGTCAAGTCTATATAAATTCCCATAGTAATAAAATTCATAAAATTCAAGTTTTAATATAAGATAAAAATATTTTTTCATAGGATTTAAAAAAATATTAATATCCCATTTATATATTTATAAATTTCTAATCTTTTATAAAGCCAAACAAGATGGTTATATTTTTAATCACAATATTTTATATCTTGAAAAGGGTATTTAAACCAATGGAAAATGATATAAATTACCTTTTATACCTATTTCTAAAAAACATTCTTGAAATACACATTTTCTATAAAAAACTTCATGGAATATTTTTTTCTTAAAACATATTTATTAAAAAAACCAAATCGTATTTCGTTAAAATGCACTTTAAAACAATTTGAAAAAATTACTTGAAAGTAAACCAACACGCACTCAAAGTAATAGATAAATTACACAAAGGAACTCAATAATAAAATAAATTCGATATATTAAAACAATTAAGCAATGGTTCTATTAGTTAATTAACTTGGGGGATGTTATTGAATCTTGAAATGAAATTATCAAAAGTATCTTAAAAAAGACATAGTGTCGTGGGCACTATCATTAACTAGTGAAAATGAATCTAGGTCAGCACTAATGAATATATAAATATACCCAATATACCCATCATACTACATGGGAATAAAAATCCCTTTATATCCTTCACTACCATGGTAAAAAAAGATCACTAGCTCAAATGACCCACTATCCCCTCTTCCTAACAAATGGGGTATAGTCAGGCAGTATTCCCTAGATATCCCACTACTACAAACTTAGACTTTATCTTATATAGGTTTCCTACTATATTCTTAAGATTCCCATTAAAATTAAAATGGATGTGAATAAAAAAAACAATCACATATATCAAATATAAATCATTTCAAAATAGAAAACTCCATATATCCTATAACATCTAAAGAAATAACCCCTTATTTTAAATCCTTGAACAAGAGGAAAATAATAATATAATAATGTAAAGCATCCACCAAGGGACTTTATTCCACATCAAGAATAATAATAGTTATATAGGGGTTTAATAAGGGTATCACACATTTATAAAATCCACTTTACCTAAGGTACTAACTGATATTTAACAAAAATCAATAAGGGAGCAAACCAATTTTCACACTATTTAAAAACCACTTTTAAAATATCCTTTGAAACCCATTTATCAAACCAATATTTGAAATCCAACTTGGAAATATAAGTGTTTCCATAAAATCACATTGGAAGGAAACACACCACTTTTTAAAATAAAGAGGCAAATTAGCACTAAACACCCTTTTATTTCAAAAACCACACCTCCCAATTAAAAAGAATTTAAACCACCATGATGCCTAATTGTCCCCAAAACCATTTAAAGAGAGGGAAATTCAATTTCCATCAATTTTCAAAACACACATTTAAAACATTATGCGTGATCTTTAAATATAAAACTAGTATAAAACACCCCCTTTAAACATTTAAATGACTTTAGAAAATCCACTAGATAATTTTTACAAATACTTGGAATGAGACCTAGTATCATGAAAATTATTTAAACTATTTTAATTATATATAAAAAACAATAAGGGTTTTCTATGCAAAAAAATCCATAAAGAACTAAGTCGAAACACTTACATCCCTTTTAATAAAGACACTTAGAAAATGTCACAAGTTCTTGGCATTGGTTGCATCCATTAAAATCATAAAAAACCATTTTTGAATCACTTATATCCCACTAATGGATTATAAAATGATTCTAAAATCATAATAAATAATTCATAAACACACAATCAATTTATAACATCCATTTTAAAGTAATTCCATAGAAACACCAAGCTCGTTTCAAGAAAAACCCTCTAAAACTCATTTCTTTAATTGGAAAATGCACATTTGATCTAAGAAACAATCTATAATACACTAGAAAATATAAATCCCTTCATTAGAAACACCATTAATTCTAATACAACCCTAAAAAAATTTATGGTTTGTAGGAATGATTAAACTCAAGAGAGATAAAAAAAGGGAATATAATAGGAGAAAAAAAGAGTAAGAATGGATGGAATACCAATTGGAATCCTATTGGAATCGGGTGAAAAGGTTATAGATATTCCATGGAAAAAAACATGGATGAATGATAAATTAGAATAAAGTATCCCAAGCCTTAAAATCCCAAAGGGACAAAAGATGAAATTCACACTTTTAATGAAATATGAACAAGTCACATGGTTTGGCCGCCATGTTTTGAAAATCGTCTGACAAACATGGGTGGACACTTCCTAGAAAACCAAAATAACATCATTAACCTAGTAACCTTTCATGGTTTGATTAAAATTGAACAAATAATACCAAATAACACCATCAAATTACTTATCCTACATGCATTCTTATCACATGGTTTACCAAATTGTGGGCAAGTCATGCACTAATACCCAGATTATAAAGATAACATGTATATTTTCCCCTTGGTCTCAAATTGTTAATAATAAACTATGTGATACCAATATAGTCCAACCATGTGCTAAAAATAATAACTAGAAAATTCCCTATGTAAATTTAGTTACATTTTTCTATTTAAAAAGTGCATGAAAACCATGAATTGAGTGAAAAACTATAGATTCTACAAGTTTCAGGCTGAAACTTATCAAAAACCTTAAACACAAAAAAGTAAAATACAATAATATAAAATAAAAGGTAACAATTACATGTGGGTATCATGTTTCATCTTATATATATTCATCATAAGAAACATGTGTGTCACCCTTTCTTTTATTCCATGTCTTAAAGTAGTGGGTGGAGAGATAAGTAGATAGAGTGACCCTGGGATTGGTAGTGAACATTTATTAAGAATTATAATCACATAAAATGTGAATTTATATACTTGTTACATCAATATATCATTATTGTTTTCTCCATAGAGAATCCCTTATTGTCTAACTAAGTAAAAAACTCAGTATTGCTGCATTTATTTTCCTTATCTAGAAATTGTCATAGTGTGATTGAGATTGACAAGTTCAGTGTGTTCTTGACAACATGATAAAATGATCCATTTAAATTTCAATAAAAATAATTCATTATTGAGTTTCTTATTAGTATAAAAAGACATATTTTATGTAGTTAATGTGATAAATAAAAATGATCACCATGAAAGATAAATAAAATCATGAAAAACTAGAAATGAATAAACTACATGTACCTTAGACTAAAAATGATTCCGACTATTGGTGTACTCATATCCATCCATTGTTATATGGGTTTGATGAAGGTAATTATAGTTTAATCCAAATGAAATTACAACTCTAGAGGTATCCATGAGTTGTTGAATCTCTTAATTTTCAAGTAGTATTCACCACCCTCCATGTCATGATTGCACTTAATCATGATAAGGAGATAGGAAAAGAGAGCTATAGGTTAAGTACATTCAACCAAGGATATAAAAAACATTCATACTTCCATCACATGGTACTATGATCATTATAGGGTCCTTGAGTAAACTCCTCAACTATTCATGAATTAACTCACATGTTATGAGTTAATGCAAGAACTAACTTGTAACTCATATATTTTTTCAATCCTTACTATTTCATCATATTGAAAATTTATTTTATGATTGATAACACATAAGAGATTTTAATGTTAATGGTTTAATGTTTTTAAGGATATTAAATTCCTGATAGTTCCTAAAGTATTAACCCATTCAATTCCAGGCATTATGACGCCATCATGTCATAAAATATGATATTATCAAATAGCTAGAATACTCTATCATTATATTGTAAAATATGATACATCCATAGTATTAAAGATAATACTCGAATCATATGCATGTGATACACCATGAAAAGTTATATTGTACCATATTATATAGCTTATGTATATATATATCATATATTTATATAAAGACTTTAGGGTATATCTCCTTCAATATTTCACTTTCACAAAGGCTTAAAATACTTTGTTCCATTTCACTTTATATTATACCATATGCAATAACTTGTGAAACCATATCAAAATATCTTTTCTAAATTTTCCAAAACTCTTTTAGAATTTTATCCTCATCTTCACTATGTATCACATAATGAAATATCTCATGAATGCACACCCAAAACACTTTTGGATTAACTCTAAAACACTTTTATATCAACACTCTGAGTAAAACTCAATCCTCATTCCATCAATCACAATGTGTAATCCCATGAGAATTTGTATAATTAACACTAAATATGAGTCTTTGGATAAATAAATATAAGTAAAGTGATGACTCTAGTAAAACATCAACATTACTCATGATAAAAAGGAATCTAGTGTGATCTCCATTAAACACATGCATCTTTATACCTATTTCCAGTAGTAATATTGCATTTTATAATGAACTCTCATATGTTACCTTTTCCCAAGACATCAAGTGACAATGTGACATTAAGTATTTATATCACATATATAAAACTCATAAATTCTTTATTCTCCAAGTATAAACTAACTAGGGTAATGAATGTGTCACATTTCATTCATCTTTATGGATGAGCACATCACATGCCTCTCATCTGAATAGATAAGAACATCATATGTTCTATATAGGTGTGGATACACACTCTTTGGTCTATCTTAATCAAGGTCCTACATTTCACACTCCTCATATGATATAAAAAACCCCATCTCATTTGACCTCCAACCAATGACCTGGTCAATAATATACCTAACCACCCCTTGATTATCTAATCCTCGAGGCATGCATAAGAAATTTATAAAATTATAGAGGTTCTCGTAAAAGTTATCTTTCCAACCTCAGGTATTAAGGACTCAAATGTGATCCATGTACCCCTAATATTCAATATACACAATGTATGACACTCCATGTGGTCTACATCATAGGTCATCCAATAAAAAAACACTTTTTATACCTCATGAGCATATTTTATATATCTATACAAGAATCCTACTCACATTAACCTTTACATTTTTTTGTAACCTGTAATACTATATGATGAACATTGGTTAGTAATAAATCAAAGTAATACTTTTAGAGTTCGATTATAGTTATATTTCATGATATACATGTCAATATATACATTTATATTTTCAATATGAAATAATGATAAAGTGGATTTCTTATTTTATATCATACATTTTATATTCTTAAAACTCGTTTTATGAATTCTAAACAAAATGATATATAATTTCTTGCATATAATATCATATATGATAGACTGTCATATCACCTTTATGCTTTATACACATTCTGGGGTTTTCTTAAAATGTTGTATCTATATATAAGTCCTACCATATCTCTATGGGACCATATAATAATAACCTCTCACTAAACTCTTTAGTGAGTAACATCTATAAAGAATGAAATTTTGAATAATTTTTAGATTTAGGAATTGTATCATTAATGTTAAACTCCTTAAATATATTAAAAATCCTTAACTGGATAATATAAAATGTTATGATGTTAATAAACCTTGTTGTCAACATAAAACTTTTCAAAGTGCATCATCATTTTTGGAAGTCATTCCATAAAACTTTTACATTTAAATATTTGGTAAATAATGCAAACATTTACACTATTACTTACTAGCACATCCTCAACTATTTTTTAGGATAAAGTGGCTATCAATATAGTATTAACTAAATATATCTTATTACATTTTTATTTATCATCACACCTTAAAACTCTTTTAGTATATTAAGGTAAATGCACTATGTATTTTTACCGGTATAATCCTTTGGGAGATAGTGATTAAAAAATTTCTCATGGTAACTAAATTAAACACTTTATATTTCTATTTATCATCACATATTCTAAATTATTTAGGATATCAAGTGAAAAAAACTTTAATTTCAAACTGTTATAGTGTTTTATTTCTTAACTTTGAACTTCTTTAAGTTGAAACATACTCTCACTTCCCTCTTTGACACTATATTATCTTCAAAATATAATTCTAAGAAACTCAAACTACTTTATGTTAAGAAATATAACTTATTTATTTTTAGTGGGAATATTTTAAAAATAAATTATTATTACCATATCATATATTATATTATATTTGTTTGGATTATTTTATATTTTTAAATATGACTATTCATCAAAATATTCCACTAATGGGTGGTGGGTACATCTTCCATCATATTTTAAAAAATATCTAGATAAAAAACTTTTATCCTGAATAAAATATTTTTATCTTTATATTCATTTAAAAACATGTCATAAAACTCGATGAATCATAATCAACGTGTATATAAGTCATTATCTCATATTGTTTACAGAAAAAACCTTTATTAATAAAAAAAATTATCTGGTCACATAATATAAATTATATGAATATACACATCCTTTACTTAGATTCATATAAGATCGATATATTCCTTTACATCCAAATATTTTATGTAACAACTATTTACTTCATCATTTGATTAAAAAATATAATCTCTGTCAATTCTAATTAGGATTTTGAACTCATGTTTATTTACAACATTTGTGAAGTATATAATTGGTATCATCTACCCTTTAAAACTAAAGAATTAAATTTCAATAAAACTGAAATTTGACGTAGACCATCCATGGAGTTTCTTAATACCTTTATGTATCATAAACATCATTTTATTATTTAATAATTAATATTTATTACTAATTTTACCTTTAGGTTTAAATGACCAAGATTGGATAAACAAAGAAACATTTTTATACTCTCTAATAAACTTCTCTTCTTCAGGTTTATTCTTGTACCCACTTGTACTATCTATATAGAACTATAACCTAGACATTATATTCCCAATTAATCTATTATAAACACATTGAGAATATAAATTAAACTTTTATTTAATACATTCACATTTTTAGAATATTTACATCAATGAAAATAGAATTAATTCCTCAAAAAGAATAAGCCTTAATAAAACCTCTATTATCACCAAGTCATTATAATTTCCAATCATATTGAATATATGAATTGAGACTAAAAATACTTAGTTCATTATTTATCTAATTACTTTAAAACATTATGTGAATCATTTTATACTTCACATAATCATATTTTTCCACTGGTTGAATAACGTCAACTATTGGTTACCTAGGAAGAGGTCTCTCTAACACATATAATTGTTTTATTACTTAAGAACTTTTATAAAGTTATAAATCTTACAAGTTGATTACCTTAAGACGCTATTTTAAGGGATATATTTAAAATTTAATTATAATGATGATGATGATATTATCTACAATAGAATATTTTATTTTATGAGTATCATGTATTACTACCATTTAATAAAGAATTTTATTAAATGATCTCCCACTAGATGATGACCCCTTTTAAATTCATCATATTCATCAGTGGGTTAAGATCCATATATCAATAAGAAATGAGTAGGATGTGACATTCTTCTCACCACTTAATTATTTAGGTATGGAATCATACTAAACATATCCTATATGACTCTTTTATAATCGAGTGTAGAGATATATTCCTAGAGTATCCTAACCATTATAGTTTCCCAGCTAGGTGTAACCCAAATAAAATTCCAAGAACCAAACACATAACTATTAGGGTGACGTTATTAATTTATTTCCATATACAATATAATCTATCATCACCTAGCTATGGTATAAAAATTCTATGTTAGATGTTCAAGATCATGATAAGTTTGTTTTGGAAGATATATCAAACTTAGTCTTTAAAGAGGATTTAATATCACAATTTTATCCCATATTTTTTCCTTTATGTATACATGATTCTAGTGATTTAGTTTATAATATTTTCCCTTATAGAAAATCAATATGTTTGAACAATTTTTATGTGAAACTATTTACACAACTGAAATTTTTTATTACTCGCCAAAAAATAGAGGACAAATATATTTACGCATATTCAAAAGAATATTATGCATAAGGTAAAAAAATTCATATAAAATTTTGGAATTATATAAAATTGATAATATACACATGAATAATCCTAGATAAACATATAGTAGACCCCATACTATCTAGAATAATGTATAATCCACTACGATAGTGGAAAGTCTAACCCAATGTCCTTCTACCCATAGAAAAATTACTCAAGAAATGTTCTAATTAATCAAAACTCTAATAACTAATATGTGTAATATCACATACATACCTCACTTTTATTGTATTTTTTTCAACAATTTATTGTTTTTTATCCAAGTTATTTACTTTCAGGTTGATTTTATTTGAAATTGTTTTGGAAGTGCGGTTGTAGTGAATGCTGAACAGTTTTTGCATGATTAGCTAAAATTGTGTGACTTAGCCAAACATAACCTACTGTAATTTTCAAAGGAACTTTCATGGTAATCTCACTATAATTAAAACTATTCCACCAAAAACTAAAATGTGTCCCAAATTATCAAGTGATGGTTTTATGATTGGGGCATAGTTTGGTAAACTAGGTGGACAAATCATAATGCTCTCCAAGATTCTTAAAAATGAGAAATTGCCCATTTAATCTCATTATAATTAAACCCATTTGGATCTCCCTCTACTCCCACTTTACTCCCTTATCTCGTGGTGGATCCCCTCAAGATTATTACTCCATATAATGACTTATCTATTTGATTCTTTTCACATTATATGGCAATTTCATGAGGTAAACTCATTTAAACCATCTCATATCATGTCCTTCTTTATTTTACACAATGTTTATTTCTCTATCGAGGTCATGATGGCCTATTATTTTTTTCTTTCTCAAATTTTTAGGGGTTTTTAAATTTTTAAGGGTTCCTCTTACTTGTCTAGGGGTCCCTTAGATTTATTTAGGTAAATTAACACTGTAATGTATAAATGATCCGGATTTAAGGTAGGTTTTTTCATACATAGATCTTTAAATTTAAAACCCAATGATTTTTTCATATTTAAATTATTATTTTTAAATGTTTTTGAAGGTTATAATAGATTTATCTACTTTTTTATTCCTTAAAAGGTTGAATTACCTCTTGTTTTTTATGATACAAAAGGGTTTCTCCTATATAAAAATATTTTAGTTTTTTTAACATTCATGAACCCCTGATGTTTGTTGAAATACTTGATTGGATCTTTATAATTGGTTCCCTAATATGTGATGGGTATTTGGGTATACAAATTCATATAAAAATTTTAATTCTAAAACTATGGGTGTGTTTAGACTCTTTTTTAAAGGTTTCAAAATGTTTTTTGATCTTTAAGATAATTTAATAAGCATTATATGATTTTATTGTCAAGGATATTCCAATAATTTGATTTCTAAAATGGTATTTAAAGGTCCATTTTTACACCTTTTAAAATAGTTTTTATAAATATAATGATCCCTATTGAATTATGACCCTTTTTATGTGAGATTAATGAAATGATAATGTGTAAGATGATGTTTACCTAGACTTGATACAAATGTTTTATTTATTCTTGATGAAAATGGGTCTTTACTATGAAGTTTGTTCAGAGGTGAGGGTGAGATTTCATTGTTAATTGAAGTTATTGTATTTTCAAGTAATGAATCTTATTAGATATCCATTATTTATATGTCTTGTGAAAACAGTGGTGTCTAGGTGGTAAATCTAGGCACAGATATTACATTATTTTTGGATTATGATCTAACCAGTGTCTCCATGATAATACTTTTCTCTACTGGGGGGTATTTTCCCCTCTATTGGTCTAGGTATGGTTGGGAAATTGATCGGGTAGGTACAATCACATCAGGCACCAATTATATGGAATCAATATTAATTTTTTCATGAATCTTCCCCAGGGCTCCTAGGTCTTCCCTTGAGAAATGTGATTACATTTGTTCTTATGATAGATTCTCTCTGGTGTTACATTATTATTTCCTATATTATTGGTTATATTTATAAGAAAATTGATTTACTTTATCTCTCTTTTCATGGGTATTTTATTATAAAGAAATAATTAACTGTTTCTTTATCAAATTAGGAATTAACTCAATGTTTAAAAAATAGTTTAAAAGTATGTAACATGATACTTGTTTTAATATAAATGAAAATATTTTATTTATTGATTTATCCCAAACTAGAATGAAATTTATTTAATTTTAAAGGTTATGTATAGTGTGTAGGGAGGACACCTACTTGAATTTTTTTCATGCCTATTATATTACTGGTCTTTCACAGGTCTTCTGGAATGAAAGAGATGATATTGGTTTTTGGTTCAAGTTTTTTTTGGAGGTGGTAAGTGATTATGATTTTCTTGCACATAGATATGGGTAGCTATAGTTTTTGTTTTCATTTTAATATATGGATTTTATTTATTTTCCCCTTTAACTATTGTTTCCATAGACTCATTTATTATTATATTAGATTGTATGTAAATTTTTTATATCATTCATGCCGTGAATGCTCATGGGTTTTTGTTTATTATTATGAGTGGTGATTATTTTCCTTTTCCTTTTTTGGTTTAAATTTTATTAAGATTTTTATTATTTTATATGGGTAGACCTTTGATGTATGTAATTTTCATGTTAGACTTTTAAGGGTAATTTATGCTTCTATTCATGTATATTGGGAGAAATCATTCCCAATGATGTATATGTTGATGCTATGGAACTAATTTCCAACACCTAGAAATTGGGAATTCACATCCAACCATTTCGCAAGCCAGATCAGGTACCTTGGTCATGGGTATCCTAGGATGGTTCATGAAAAAATTGTAACATATCCATATTATTATTTGGGGGGTCACAGTAAATGAGAGCCATGACTATCGAAATAGGAGGAGTAAATATAAATAAGTGTCTAGAGAATAACTTTCTCATTTATACCTTTAGTTTTCTAGATTTTTTGAAATGTGTGTGTCTCAAATTAAAGATTTATTATTAATTATTTTTTATGCGTATTACCTTCATTTGAGTATTTTTTATCAAATTTTTATGAGATATTTCTGACAAAATCCATGTAGTTAGGTGAAAATAGGAAGAAACCCATAGAGTCACATGGTTACATTTCATGGCTTCTAAAACCGTGTATCTTGGTCTAGTAGCTTCACAATGAGATTTTTAAAGTTAGGGACTGATTTTCCAGACCGTGTGGCTAAACTGGGAATAGTTTTGAATATTTTAAATTTTTTAAAATTTTATTATTTGGAATTTTAAGTCATCTTATTTTTTCCATTTTTGATTTATGGTGAATTTAGCTAAATTGGGAAATGTTTTCAAAATACTTTCAATTTCATAATGAGATTCGGTTTTAGAAAAAAAAAATGAATTAAAGGGTTGTAAATTATGAATATTCATAAAACTGAATTTTTAATGCTGAATGTTACAAGTTTTTCTTATATATAATATAATTTTTTAAAATAGGTAGTTAATATGAAAAACATAACATCTGCATAACTTGTTTTATAATTTTAAATAAACTATGTATGAAAAATATTAAATAAAATTAAGTATTATGTTTCCTATTTATAGTTTTCAAATTAATTTTAAATTAATATTCTAAAAAAATACTATTTTATAGTAATATTTTGTTTAAAAGAATATTTTAATATGAATATATGAATTTGATTATTTTTATAATAATAAAATAATTTAAATAGAAACAATTATTTTTATCAAAATGTTATTTAATAAAATATTTTGAATGATTAAATTTCTAATATATATATATATATACATATAATTATGTATGTATATGAAATTATATTTATTAGTTTTGAATTATAAATTAAGATTATATTATTTTATTGTACTTATAAATTTTTTTATGAAGTTTTGAATTAAATTAATCTTAATAATATAATATAAAGATATAATTTTGAATTAAAGGTAAAATTAATAAAATTAATAATAATAATTAAAATAAATAAATTATTATTTATTTTATTTTTTGGAAGAAAACTTATTATTATTTTAAATGTAATATGAATTTGTTTTATATTTATAATTTATATTTATAATTTTATTTAATTGAAATATAAATTTAATTTTTTTATAATGATAATAAGAAAGGTTTTATTGAAATAAAAAATGAAATAAAAAATAAAATAGGAAATCAGGTTTTAGGGATCTCATTTTGAGGGATAAGTTCGAATATGGGTCCATTCGGGGGTCCCCAGGTCACATGGGAGATCTGAGGGATTTTTGCCGAGTCGCTTCACCGAGACGAGTCGTGGCAGGTTGAGACCAACCATCTCTGAGGGCAGATCGGTTGTCGGAAGGGGAGTTAAAGTGAGTTTAGCGACTGACAGGAGTGGTCCAAGCGTCAGACCTGTACTTCGAGTGAGGCCTGAGCATCGATGTGGTTTGTATGTGGTTTAGGGTTTGTCTATTGATGGAGGACTACTAGACTAGGATTTCAATTTCGATCTTCTTCAACCTAAGTAAGTGGGTTTTGTTTTATTTTGTAAGAGTTTTTCTAATTCTACACTTGTTGTCGTCATGATGGATTTATTTTCCCATCCTACTTTTATTTAGATTGTAGATCTGACTTTGATAAATAGATTGCAGGTTATTGGTCCACTGATATGGAATCAGCTATCTCTCTAGCTATATTTTTATTTTATTTTTTCATCAGTTAAGCTATTATTTCTTCAGATGATTCTAATATAGAATATTTATATCATTGTCAAAATTAATCTCTCAATCTTACAAATACCCATCTTTCACTACAAGCTTATTTGTGTTTCCATTTTGAAATCTTAGAGATCCTTCTCTGGTCTGCTAGTTTTCTATGGATATCACTATTAATAGTCATTTTAAATTATGGGTTTTTTCAAAGTTCCCTGATGTTTTGTTGTGGAAAGAACCTCAAAAAATTGTCTATATTTTATTTTTCATTGTTTTTAATCCAAAACTTCTCTTATACACTTTTTCCAAGAAATTATATATATAAATAAATATTGAAGATGATTTATAAATATGAAAGGGAGTGAGGAGTGAACTCATCCCTCACGAAAGTGGGTAGGTCCAAATAACCTACCAAGTTTCAAGTGGCCTCATGGTTTTTGTTTTCAAAAGATTTCATAGTATTTTCTAACAATCATTAGATTGTCTTTAAAGAATTTTTAAATTATAATTATTTTCCAACTATTAAAATATTTTATAAAATTATTTTAGAAAAATATTTTAGAAATTTATTTTCAGTGGAATTTTAGAAAGCTCTTTACTGGAAATATTAATACTTACCTGTCCTTTTAAATTTATTTTCTATTGGTTTAGAAGAAATCTTTTGTGATGTGAGTTTCTTTAAGGAAAACGTACATGTGAAGTCTTTTATTTTATTTTATTTTTTTCTATAGAGTTCAGTTAAGTTTTAAGGAATATAACTAATTCTCCAAAACCTAGACAGGAAAAATTCTTGATATGTATTAAATGTGTTTTTTTTGTTAATTTTCTTTTATAAAAAAAATACACAACATTTATATACACAGAACCCAGAAGAGTAGGTTTAGGGATTTACAGTTGCTATGAGAGAAGTAGTTGAGAAAAATATATAGATTAGATTTTTTTGTCTAAGTGGTATAGTATAGGATTTTAATGGTCCTAGTTTTTGTTCTCTCAAAATTCATTATTTATTTTATTTTTAAAATTCTCTTTAAGGATGAGCAGTAACATACATTCCAGCAAGAATAGAAATGAAATAACCCCATTATAAATTTAAAATTTCAAAACCATCCACAAAACCTGATGAGATCCAGATTTTAGAATCACCTGCATCATCATTATGAGACCATTGTTTTTGTATCTAGTCATCATCAACTTGAGTACCACTGCTATCATCACAATCCTTCACAACATCATCATCAACCTCTAACCACCGCACCAGAGATCGTCGGAGACCACTAGTGTCGTTGAAAACATATCACCAAAACAAAAACTAAGCAGTAACACTTCATCAAAATTCACAATCCATCGATATGCCACCTTCAAGAACAAAACAATAAAAACATCACCGATTACATGGGGAAGAAAACTAAAAAATATAAAAATAGAATCAAAGAACCACGTTTGAATGGATGACAACCATCGAACCACACGTCCCAAAACTAGATTGATACCACCGCTCCAACGTTGACCAGGAGGCGAGAATCAGAGTGTGAGATCAAAGCAGTGGTTGAGTGACCGAGAGATCCAAACAACGGCAAAGATGGAGAGGAGAAAAAGGAGAGAAAACAAACCTAGAGCAGCGAGCCAGCATCACCTTGATATCTATAGACTGTCAAAACGCACAACCCAAAGCCTCATAGAACCACCGCACTATATCCGACTTGGAGAGGTGTAGAGGAACCAAAGTTTATAGCCACATAAGGGAGATAGAAGGCATCTGTAGTTGACAACCAGTGTCGGATCCTCAGGATTGCCTTGCAGATGTCGTTGTCGCAAAAGAAGTAGAGTCAGAGCGTCTTCACAAGAGAAAAATTGATAACCAGGACCAAAAGAGAGACCCAGTCACGAACAAGCCATGAAAGTAAAGTAGGTGTAAGAAATCGAAGATGAACCACATCAATTGGATGGAGAGCCATCGACGAAGAAAGAGAAACCCTAAAAGAAGGTGAGGGAGACGCAAGAGTGTCGAACACCAGGGAGAAGGAATGTAACATCACAGTAACTTATTTTATAATTTTAAATAAACTAAGTATGAAAAATATGAATTAAAATTAATTATTATATTTCATATTTATAGTTTTCAAATTAATTTTAAATAAATGGTCTAAAAAATACTATTTTATAGTAATATTATATATAAAATAATATTTAAATATGAATATATATGTATTTGATGATTTTAATAATAATGAAGGAATTTTAATAACAAATTTTATTTTTATAAAAAGGTTATATAATAAAATATTTTTCATGAATAAATTTCTAATATATATATATGTATGTATATGAAATTATAATTTTTGATTTTTAATTATAAATTATGGTTATATTATTTTGTTACTATTGTAAAAAAAATTTTATAATG
The DNA here is from genome assembly GCA_963277665.1 of Viscum album. NCBI lineage: Eukaryota > Viridiplantae > Streptophyta > Magnoliopsida > Santalales > Viscaceae > Viscum > Viscum album. Next base: position 273,201,895 of record OY728139.1, on the reverse strand, counting down.
TTTTGAATTAAATTAATCTGAATAATATAAAATGAGGATATAATTCTGAATTAAATTTAAAATTAAATAAGATTAATAATAATAATTAAAAGAAATATATTTTTATTTATATATTTTCAAAGAAAACTTATTATTATTTTCAATGTAATATGAATCTGTTGTTCTTTCTTCGGATGATTCTAATACAGCAAATGTATATCATTGTCATAATTAATTTATCAATCTTTTGTATTCCCATCTTATACTACAAGATTATATGCGTGTCTATTTTTAAATCTTATAGATCCTTCTCTGGTCTGCTAGTTTTCTTTAGATGTCACTGTTAATAGTCATGTTAAATTATACTTTTTATTAATGTGATGTGATGTTACTATTTTTCTTCCAAAACATAAACAATACACTTCTTCTATGGAATTATATATATATAGAAACATTGATGTTGAGTTATAAACAGAATTTTATTTGGTTTTAAATATGACTACCTCTCTGCTACCTTTGATTTTGAGTTCTACACTTCCCCCTCCATTCTATTGTGGAGTTCTTCACCTGGTTGAAGTGTTTCACACACACTGGGGGGTTTTCACACTCTACTTGATCACCGCACCACCTGTGGTGTCTTATACACTCCCTGAATGGTGTATCCAAGACTCAATGGGGAGTCAAAATCCACTAAGGTAAGAGATTTATTATTTATTTTCAAATTTATTTTGAAAAGTTGATATTAAATTTATTTTCAGATTATGGTTCTTGATTTTTACTAAATTCTATAAGGGGTTAATATTTATTTAAACACATTTATTTTTATGTTCAAGTTTATTTTCAAGGGGAATTTATTTCTAAAAACTATTATATATAAGTATTTCAAATTCCATGTTTATACAGTTGTGATCTCTAAGTTATATTTTAAAATTATGATTTATGTAATTTTTATGCTCATGCTCGACTTATATTTAAGATTTATTTTTCATACTCCATTATTCTTTACTTCAAAGTCATGTAAGCATTATTTTTATGGGTGTAATATATTTATGTATACAAATATATATTAATATATATGTGCATGGATTATTCAATTTTCAAGATCACTTTACACCTAATTTCAATTTTATGATTATTTATATTTGGATATAAATATACATATATATACACTATTTACTAAATGTAAGGATTATACATGAATAGATTGTTTCCATGTTTCAAGTTACTTCAAGAACATGTATAAATTATTATATCCAAAGGATTATAAATATTTTTAAATAATTGATTTCGATAATCTATGCAGGTGAAAACATGTATTAATTTATTTAAGAAAATAAAGGTTATGAATTCCAAAACATTATGAAATGGAATCATGTTATATGCATGTCATTCATAAAATCGTGATTATGGTCATACATCATTGATTTTCCATGACATTTCAAACATTAATATATGTAAATATATATGTATATGTTTATACATGTAGTCATGCAAATTGAATAAACATTTTTCATTCACAGTAACTACCTACAAAAAATGTATTTTTGTGAGATTAGGAATGAAATTTTAAGTACATGGATGTTAATTTACTTTCCATGAAAATATGAAAAGTCATAGTATTAATATATTTTGATGTTCCAAGTGTAAAAAGTGATTTTCAATGAAGTTTTATATTTATAAATTTGTATATAAATATAATTATATTTTTATTTAATGTATAAATACATTTTTAAAGAAGAAATCTAGTGAAAATTATATATATATGTGTGTGTGTGTATAAAAAAAGCTAATAGTGTTTTATAAAAGTTTGAACTTGGACCTGGTAAACATGAAAGGTAGTGGGGAGTGATCACTTCCCTTAAGAAAGTGGTTAGTCCCAGATATCCTTTTGTGTTTCAAGTGGCCTTATACTTTTTTTTCAAAAGCTTTCATAGTGTTTTCCAACAATCATTATATTATATTTAAATCATTAATGAATTATAATTATTTTCCAAGTATTAAAATATTATATAAAATTATTTTACAAAATTATTTTCATTGGAATTTTATAAAACTCCTTGCTAGGAAAGTTAATACTCACTCTATGTTTTAAATTTATTTTCTATAGGTTTAGTAGAAATCCTTTGTGATGTGAGTTTCTTTGAGGAGGCCGCACATGTGAATAATTTTCATTTATTTTATTTTGTTCTATATAGTTTGGTCATGTTGTAAGGAATGTATCTAATTCTCTAGAACCTAGATCAGAAATTTTCCTGGTGTGTTTTACATTTTTTGTATTTTTTTAGTTGTTTTTATAAAACAAAATACACCATATTTATATGCATTAAACCCATAAGCATGATTTTGGGTTGTTATAACAAGAGTTTTTTCAAAGGGTGTTTTTATAAAAAAAAAATTGGGTTGAAGAGTGATTTTATTTCGAAATTAAAAGATTGATTTTAGGTTATATACTTGATTTATTAATGTTTCGGAATTTACAACTTATTTGATTCTTTTTTCCTATACTTTCTTTTAGAGTACACCCAGACCAAGTCTCTAAGGACTCATGTGAGAGATATCGCGGTGGTTCTCCACTAGAATGACTTATGGTTGATCAAGGTGTTGGATTTAGTTCTCTAGAACCAAGTACTTTATACTTTAGATTACATGTATATTCAAATACCTCAATATTAATTAATGTCTTGTCACATATTGACTGATTGAAAGATAAGTTTTTTATTTAAATAAAAATATAGGAAACAAATGAAGAAGTTGATGTAGTCAAAAGTGAGAGTCTGAGAACATACATGACCAGTATTATATTACAATATTGGGTGAAAGAGACTAATAAAGAAAAAAAGTTAGTGTAAAGGGATCATTTCCTTTGGTATCTAGAATATTTTCTACCATGTTTCTCTCACACCAAGTATATTGTATCTCGATACTATTACTCCTCCAGTATTGAATCATAATAATTAATATTAATAATGTAAATGTTTAAAAAAAATGAGTGGTATATATAATGGAAAAGAAGGTACAATAGGAAGTCATTTATTGAGATAGAAATCATAGAGTAACAGAAAACATGTCATAAAAAATCAAAAAATTAAGCTAGAAAAGAACACAAATTCATGAAAATGCGGCATCAACCAACCCCATTCCAAGAATATGTACAGGATAGAATGTTTGTGTAGGATGACAGAAAATGCTCCTGACAGAGGATCTGTCACAATTATTCTAGAGTGACATGATCCCAAAACCCATTACCACCGTATGTGTATCAGACCTAAAATATTTTAAAAGTATATCTTCTGTGATAGATAATAATGTAATGAAAAGAAAAATAATAACATGTATCACAAATTATAAATTAAATGGATTGAAAAGGGAAAAATCGGATGTAATAAGATATAGTAAAACATGATGTAATAAGGTACCAGAATATCTTTGTTGATGTTGTTGGGGATCCCAATAACTACAACTTTGAAGCTGCTCCTAATTTCTTATACGTTAATAGTTGAAACAAAATGAACTCATAGAAAAATATTACCTAAAACATAGACTGGTTACAGATCTAAAAATTCAATACCTCAAAAATCACAGCAGGTCCTATGTGCGTAAGATCACCTACAATTATGTACAACTGGAATACAACACACTTGTTAGCCATTTAACATGCTCAAACTCTAAAATAATTCAACATACACTTGCATAAAAATAAGAAATGTTAACTCCAATGATTTAATGAAAATAAGAGACAATGAAGTAAAATAATTAATACCTAAGAAAACTGAGTTAGTGTGCCCATACAGGTGGAAAAAAGAGCAGAACCTAGAATGTAGGAGTATTGGTAACATATTTTGAGGAAATAAAGTTACATAATGAGAAGCCTTGTATATGAAATACATAATGAAGAAATATATGTAATATAAATACTTAATGACTAGGAACATAAGTTAAGAAATTGACCATTGAAAGAAACATATTGAGCAGTATCTACTGTAATAAGATGTTCCAGATCCCAGAACTGAATTTTGTATCATGTTTACAGAAATCCAAGGTGCCTAGGAACAATTATAGCCTTCTCTTACTCCAACAGAACCATCATTTCCTTCATCAATCCAACCTTGAATGAGTCAACATAAATATACATAGTTCGTGAAGAAATTGATGTAATAGAAATACTGACTGACTGGGAAAACAAATCAAATTGAACCCACTAATCACAAGTTTGATACCCCATTCAAAAAAATAAAACAATGTACAAAATTACCTTACTTCCAAAGGTTATGAAAAAGCCATGAATTTTTCATATTGAAATTAATTAAATAATTAATTATACCTTTTTAACTCATCAAAAAAGGTTTGAGAATAATTAAAATTAAGTTTCAACATAATTATATAAAATCTCATTAGATGAGTTTAAGGGGGTATCCACTTCCCACAGTGATAGTTTTCTGCATCACATGGATATATTACCTCATTTAAGCACCTTTATCTTTTATTATAAAACAATTTTTTTAAAAAACACTCTATACTGTAGAAATATTCAAATCACATGGAGTATTGGACCCATTTTTATTGTATGCTTCTGAGAGATTAAATTGAATATATGTGACAAAAATTGATATTTTGTTTAGAACCACATCATATCAGGTAACATAATGTATAAAAACCTCTAAAAAATCACAGTAAATACACACCATGGTGTGCTATCCTGGATTAGGCCATTCTGACCCAGTTTATAAAAGAAAAAAAATTTGAATTTGGGACTCCTACCAAAGAATTCTTCATAAGGTATGTTTTTTTAAGGTAATATAACTAAATATAATACAAAATAGATTATAAAAGAAAACATACCAGTTTCATGCTCTTGGTGGTGGTGAAAACCTTTTGAGGTAAGGAGGAGATGGAGGTGGAGGCAAAGCAAAATATGAACCTTTTGATTTCAATAAATATAAACCTTCATATTTCAATTCTTAACCTACGTATACAGTTTTGAAATAGATATGAATCTGCATATTTCAATTGTGAATACATATAAGCTACAAAAATAATATTCAAACATTAATATGTATAAAATTGATACATATAAGATAAAAAATAATATAAAAAATGAATATGAAACAAAAATAACCTTCATGTGGTTGTACAATTCACCCATTTATGTTTTACTGTGTTTATAATTCCCATATCATAACAATGTGATTCATAATTCAATCTACATGTAAAATCATGTCTTGGACCACTTTTTTGAAAAATCATTTCATTCTTACAGAATGATTATATTTATACTACCAAAACTCATCCGAGATTATGGTATGAACATTAAAATTGTTCTATCTAAAACACATTACTACCAAATCTAGATATTGATAATAAAACAATCAAGATTCATGACTACCTTTCTATTGTAAAATGTAAACTATAATAAACTTCTAATGATAAACAACTAATTAGAAAAAAAATTAAAAAATTAAAAAAACAGTCAACATGCAGTATTAAATTTCTATTTTAGCAGAAAAAGTCAGTCACTTTTTCAGTCTTCTTGTTTAAGTTTCCATTCATTCGGGTGTGCAGTTCAATGGGAAGGATTGTTTTGGCCATAGTGTCTCGAGACAATTAGAGATTATGTTGCACCCCATCATCACTATCTAAATCGCCCGACAAGTTTTTCTACATATAGAATATAGTTAGAATTTTAAATAGAAAATATTGGTGACAAATAAAATAATATAATCTAAAATTAATTTGAACCTGTATATTTCAATTGTAAAATAAATATGAAGCTGTATAAAAAATTAAGGCTTACCGTAGTAAAACATTATGGGTTACCATAGGTAGAGGGAACCAAAATTATGAGTCAGAGGTGGATTTGCAATGCGTTGAGGTTACAATAGTGTAAATAAAGAACAACCATAGACACCAGCGATTAAAATCATGACCCCAAGGTTGAGGCGAAAACCTTTGGAGGTGAGGAGGAGCCAAAGGCAAAGGCAGAGCAAAATATGAACCTTTTGATTTCAATAAATATTAACCTGTGTATTTAAATTCAAAAGAAAATATGATCTTGCATATTTCAATTCTGAATAAAGATAAGTTAAACAAATAATATTCAATCATTAAAATGTATAAAACTGATATTATTATGAACCTTCGTATTTCAATTCTGAAATAAAAATGAACCTGCATATTTCAATTATGAACCTACATATTTCAATTATGAAATAAATATGAACTAGGATATTTCAATTGTGAATACATATAAGTTACACAAATAATATTCAAACAATAATATGTATAAAACCGAAACATATAAGATAAAAAATAACATTAAAAATGCATATGAAACAAAAATAACCTTCATGTGGTGGTACACTTCACCCATTTTCATCGTGTTTCTGTTTAATGAACCTCTCATAGAAACAATTATAATGGTGGTTAATATATATCAAATAAATATTGAAATAGTAAGTGGATAGTAGTAATAAAAAGTAGAACATGGGGAAATAATATTACTGGAAGATGATCATCAATTAGGAACTTTGTATAATGGAGCTCGCACAGAAACGAATGAAATGATGGTTACTACAACTCAGCAAGAAAGAGTACCCTATCCTCTCTAATAATGGACACACCTATAACCACCATGAAATATACAACATCATAATAATTGTAGGGATAAATATTCAGGGCTCTGATCAGTGCAAGGATTACCTCATCATCAAGGGCTCTAATCAGTGCGGGATTTATCACAATCAGGGCTCTGATAATTGCATTTTGATTGAAATCATTCAGTAGTTCCATCATTCTCTATCAACCACATTGATGATTTGAGATCAATAAAACTCAAAATCAATGGTCATATAACATTATGTTTTTGAAATCCAACCTAACAGAGTCATCATTCCATAAAATAACATTTAAAAAAAGCTAAACTGCATGAAAAAAATTACAAAATGAACAGCGAAATATGGGATGAAGGAAATATACCAAAGGTTGAACTCAAAAGGAAGTCACTTTACACAACCGACAATGAAATCATACCTTTCTATGAGAAATTCAAAGAGGAAATAGAGATAGATAGCTAGAGGGGTTACCACATTAAGAAATTAGGGGTTACCATAGGTAGTGGGAAGAAAAATAGAAAGACAGAGGTTGGTTTTTAGGGCACTGATCAATACAGGGATTACCTCACCATCTAGGGCTCTAATCGGTGGAGAATGTATCTCAATTAGGGCTCTGATCATTTCAGTTTGATGGAAATCATTCAGTAGTTCCATCATTCTCCATCAACTGCATTGATGATTTGAGATCAAGAAAACTCAAAATCAATGGTCATATAATATTATGTATTTTAAATCAAACCTTACAGAGTCATACCTTGGATGAAAAAGGATTGTTTTTTCCAATAGAAGTATAAGGAGAACTGTTGATCATAGTAGTTACATGACTAAGAATCGATATTTAACTGATAGAGAAGAAATTTCATACTGGACTATTTTGTGCATACTGTGATGAGGAGGCAACGACTGACTTAGTGAAAGTATGAGAATTTTTTTAATACCTTGTCAAATTAATAATGGAACAAGTGGTTATTAAATAGAAGCATAACATATAAATCATATAGGTAAAAATAGTTCAATGACAACATGCTCACAGGATGAAACTGTGTTGTATATTGGTATTCATTCAATGTCTTCCCCTGTTTGATCCAACAGATTTTATTGACAGATTTGAACAGTGTTATGGGACTTTAAAAAATGGAGATGAGAAATTATAGCAATACATGGTTATCTTTTTTGTAGTATGAAATCAAAGTAATTAAATTCGATATTGTAAATGAGACTAACCATTAGTGGATATCGGTGATAATGGGATGCATCAACATATTTCTATGCTATTAGATGGTGTGACCAGTTAGGCTGTAAAACATTTTCCAATAGTTATTATTCTCATAAAAGTGTCAATAAAATAAAAATATACATTTTCAGGCAGGAAGATAATATATTACAGAGTTATGATATTTCAGTTTTCAATAAGGTAACCATAGAAAAAGTAATAGACTTTTTAAATTGAACTCACCATTACTGGGTACTGATGACAAATGCATACATGTTCTTGTTTGAGTGATTCATGTTGGTGTAACAGGCTTATTTGCATCAATGTTTTGAAGAGATATTCTACCTATATAATTGAAAATATAGTAACTATATAATCCTATGATTGATAAAAAAATGGAACAATATCAAGTCTGTAGAATATAAATAAGATAACCATATTGAAGTTGTTGCTGTAGTAGGATTCTTTGAAATCTTGCCTCTGTAGATCTCTACGGGGAGTGCATGTTTGTATTCTGTATCTTTTTATTTAATTGTAAAGGAAATGAATACAACCATAAATTGTAGTACAATGATCTGAGTGTAGAAAAATATATATTCTAAAGACAGTCAATCATTATAATGTGCATAGAATCACTGAATATTCAGCTGACTGTAATGTAATCTCTATTAAATCATAAGAAACATCACTGCTAGAGTTGTATGTCTGAATGTGGCCTGTTACAGTTACTATGATGAATTGAATGTAAACTCATCTAGTAGTGAGTGGTCAATAAACAAAGGTCGAGCAGATTAAACATGTGAACTTGATGTATTCGAATAGAAAATATTAGTATGAATGTAACGTTACTTTTTGATAACCTGTAAATAATCAAAGATGCACAAAATTGATAGGTATTGATGGAAAGAAGGAGAACATACCTGTTGTGGATATGTCGCTCTGTAGATTATTTCAAGAATGTATGGGTGATGGTTAGGTGGTCCTCCAAGAGGTTGTCAATCATCGAAAATAATGGTTGCCACTAAAGTTGGTAATGGAAGGGGTTGTTGGAGAGGTGAACTGAAGCAGAATCATAGGGTACTCCTGGGCAGGTTAGATGAGTATGGTTTGTTGAAGAAAACAGAGGACGAGTAGGAGGTTGCTGAGCACGAAGGATTTGAATCCCTAGACTGTGAAGATCGAATGGAGAAGCTAGACCGGGGATAATGAATGGATAGGTGGAGGAAACCCTAGATTGGGGTTTCTGAAGGAGGTGAAGTTGGATTTAGCAGTTAATGTAGTTGACGATGGAGGAGTAGGTTATCATCGGTAACCCGGATGCAGAGATAAAGGAAGGAGGTGAAGGAGGTGAAGGAGGTGAAGGCAGTCAACAAAAAAGGAGCAGTGGGAGGCATGCATGAAGGAGTTGTAACCTAGATTGGGGAGACCGAACGGAGAAGCTTAGGAAACCATCGATTGGGGAGAATGAAAGAGGTGAAGGTGGGGTATCAAGAAGCAGCACAAACCCTATTTTTGTGAGACTAATGAAGGTGAAGTCAGTAGATTTCAAGGAAGGAAAATCAGTGGAGTTGCACAAATAGGAGATTGGGGAGACAGAATTTAGGGAGGAGGCGTAGAAGCCAGAGGAATTGAGGGTTATTGCAGAGGTGTTGCACTTAGGAGAGCTTCGAGGAGACGAAATCATCTGAAAAGTGTAGGAGTATGTGATGAAAACCGTGAGCAGAAGCAGTGTGGGCTGGGGGATAATCGGTAAGGGGAGCGGGATAGGGGAATCAGAAAGGGGGTCAAGAAACCTAGGGGATTTGAGGAGGGGATCGAGAACCAGAGAGCGGGAGAGGGGTTTCGGGGAGGGGAGCGCGGGTCGAAGGAAATTCTTGAGCGGGGGATGGATATTGGGTTATTTTTTAGTGTTTGGAGGGAGTAATAAAGAAAGAAGGGTGATGTGGAAGCATGGTAAGGTGACACATAAGCAAGGAGAAGCCAAGTTTAGTATATATAATAGATAATAGATTCCTTGGAAGAAAATTTTATAATTCTTGAAAAGTATAAGTGTTATGTCTATGTTAATATGAGAAAGGTTAGGGATATATAATATTTTTAACATTTAAATATTTGAATTAAATTTCAAAGTTAATTATCATGCACGTGAAAAAATTTATAAATAGCGGAAAATAAAAGATAGAACACATGAAATTTTTATTATAGTTCAGTTTAATGTAAAACTATGTTTACACTTATCACCTCTATACAACTTGAGATATATGGTATTCACTAACGACCTAATTTTTAATGATGAATCATAACCCAATTAAAAACTACCTTATCTAGTGAAGGTGTAACCAACATATACAACCTTACTTTTTATGGGGAGTCAAAACCTGTTACAACACATGCCTTTTGAGGTAAGAGTAACCTAACCTAACTTTATAATTCAATAGTAACAGCATGAAGATCATGACATTAGAATCTATAATTCACACCCCAAAAGAAATAATTCTTTTAAAGGGGAAAATCATAAACCCATTTTTATGTTTAAGAGATAATATGGGAACAATTTAAGCATGTAATAATCAAAGAAACATGATATATAAGTTGGTGTAGAATGATTGAAGCATAGACATTGGTTCTTGATCAATAGAATAGTACATATCATCATATTAGTGGAACTCATATAAGTTTAGTTCTTCCTTAAGAGTTGTCTAGTAGTAGAGAAAATAGTTCACATAAGATCACTAATATGTTCATAGCATCACACAGCTCTTGAAAGTTCACAATGTATTGCATGTATGAGTATCTCATGAATCTATCATCCATCCATGTAACCTCCTAGTCATTAAATATGATCCAAAAAAAGATAAACAATAGTTTCAAATGGTTAGTGTAATTATAAAATGATAATAATGATAATCCAAAATTATTAATGAGAGAGAAATTAGATTCAATAAATATAATTGATATTCAAAAAAATTAGAATAGTTCAAACCAATTTAAATCCATCATTTTAATAGTTTTAAATACCTTCGATAATGATCGGTTAAAGTGATCTCAATAATATCATAAGATAATTCTTCAATAGAAAAATTTGGAATTGAAAATACATGACGTGTTAATATATATAAAATCAAAAATTCAATAACCATTCATTAAATAGTATTAAAAATGATTATATTTTTTATTATTAAAACTTAATTTAGAAACAAATAAATAAAGAAAAAAACTCATAATAAATTGATTTGACATTTTGAAACATCATGTTGTATGTTTATTTGACAATGAAAAAAATATATAAATTCAATTTAATATTTTTAAAACACTCCAAAATATTTCACATAGATTCCATATAATTAATAAAAGTTTATAAAATCAAAAAAAAACTCTTAATATTAATGTAAAGAAAATAAAACTATTGAAATATGTGAAAAAAATCATTCACTAAGATGTTTTTAGATATATAAAAAATTGACTTACCAAAGGTATGGATATGGAATTTTGTCCTTTCTCAAGATTTTTTATATAGGTATTATCCAAATTCAAAATGTTTTTCACTATGACATGGTCTAAAAATATTTATCACTTTGGGTTGGTCATTTTACATAGGTTGATACTAAATATAAAATGTGTAGCAGTATGGAATGTTTTAAAAACACTTGCCATTCTTACTCTTATGTGAGTGTAGCTCTCAACTTATATATGTTTCAAAAATTTATTTTAAAATATGTGATACATAAAGTTCCATTATATATGTTGTATGAAGGTATGTTATACAGGCTGTGTAAAGGTGAGTTGTACATGATGCGTAAGGGTTAGTACAGTTACTATATAAATATAATGTTGAATTAGTTGCATAAATTTCATAAGAGATCACCTTCATAAATGTGACTTGAAATTTTAAACTCATGTAAAGGTAGCCCTACATTTAATTTTCATAGAAAGGTAAAATAACACTCTACATAAAGGTATGTTGAAATATATATATGTTGCGTAAACTTAAACTAAGGCCGCCATAAGAGAAAAATAAACAGTTTAGAATATTTATTCTACATAAAATAAACCAAAATAATTATAAAGAATAATATGAATAAATGATGAGTAAATAAAAAATAATTAAAAAATAATTAAAATAATGAATAAAAACATTATTTATAAAAACCGTAGTAAAATTGAATTACATAATAATTATATGATTTTGTGAGAAATTTTAATTATCCATTAAAATAAAAATCATTTTAGGTATTTATAGTATTCAATAATATAAAATATAGGAAAAATTTAATACTAAAAAATACTTCCAACTATAAATTAATCCTACCAAACTCCAAACACTATAAACTCCCCCTTTTTGAAAATTACAAAACCAAAACAAGATTTTATAAAATTCTACCCCTTTTTGAAATTTATCAATGAGATAAAAAATTCAAATTAAAATTTTCTATAAAGTTAAAAAAAATTCAAATATTAGTAAATTTAATTAATAAATCCCCCTAAATAAGTTTATAAAAACTAAAATACCATTATTTCAAGTTAAAAATTTATTTTCTAAAAATTCATTACATCCAAGGGTTTAGTAAAAATATTAGAAAATTGATTATTAGTTAAAACATATTCTAGAATAATATCACCTTTATTAATATAATATATGATAAAATAAAATCTCATGTGAGTACGGTTTATTCTAGAATGTTCTAAAGGATCCTTTTAAATTGAAATAATAGAAGCATTTTCTCAATAAATAGTAATATTTTTAAAATTAATAATATTGTCACATAATGTTTTTTTAATCCATAATGATTGAGAATAACATGATGCATAATAGATGTATTCACATTCAATATTAGATAAATTATCTTAATTATTTTCTTTTAACTCTAAGACACTACTTTTTTTAATTATAAAATTAAAAATACTTGAAGTAAATTTTCTATCATGTATGCATCCTTAAAAATCAGAGCTATAATAACTAAAAAAATAAAAACAACTCTGTCTAGGATAAAGCAGTCCAAAATTTATATCTCCACTAACATATCTTATAATTATTGTATTATATTTTAAGTTAGATTCATTAGTATTAGATTGAAATATTAAATATATAAAAATATCAAACATAATATATGTTCAAGAGGTATTCAAATAAATTAAACTACCAATCATACCTCTAAACATTTTAGAATCACTAGATTTTATAGATTTGTCTGATTCAAATTTATAACTAGTATTTGTTAAGAACCAACCCTAGATTCCATCCAACCCCACACCCAACCCAGCATGTGGCATGTCCTGAAGAGTGTTCTTGATCCTCACTGGATTGAAACTAGTTTCTGAACATCAAATGTCACATTTGGGAATGATTTCACCCACAATAAACATCCATAAATTTCTCACAGAAATAAAGAATTACATAATAAACAATAACCATATATAAGAATATAAAACTACCACAAGTTAAATAGTTTACATTTTAACCAAAACCAAAGAATCAAAATGGGGAGGGAAACTAACTAGACCACAACCAAAAACCTCATTGCAACAACAGGTTCATCACCCTCAATCCACCTCTACCATCACCTCCAATAAGAGGAACACTAGAAAATGGATCCACCATCACTACCACAAAACATATTACCTTTACCTAGGTCAAAGATAATGAGATCTACATAAACCCAAGGGTGTATATAGGGTGTGATCTAATTACCAGTAGCATACCACCCAAAGAGAGAGATTCCATGTCAAAATATTATAAGAAAAATCAGAATTCTAGTTTTAAGGGAAAAAGAGATAATTTTTTTAAAATAAAACATGATTTGAAAATTATAAAAAAAGTACATGCAACCAAGATCCAAGTCACATGAATATTATCACATAAGAACCACGAGAAATCCCTAATGCACTAGTGTTAGTGGGACCCTAGGAACCCCGTACCTTAGTGAACATGGTATAGAAACCATAACCCACAACTACCTCATGCATGATCCACTAGAGGGGAACGCATCTAGAGGTCTAGTGGTCTCCAATTATCATATGATTAGTCAGTGTCATAGCATCAATCCTATTAGCGGTAACTAGGCAATGATCCCATAAATCCAACTGACGCAGTAGTCCTAGTCTGTCATCTAGTCACCAAGGATTGTATTTGTGCTCAATTTTAACTTATCATGTCACAAGAACTACCACATACTCATCCTCATAAAATAAAATACATAACACACAAAAAATACACCACATTCACAAACAGACTTCCAATATTGAAAAAACAAACTCCAAACAACCATTTTCAAAACCCCTTACACACATACACATGTCTAACATTGGAGACATCCATGAAAAACAAACATTTTGATTTGTAAAATAATATATCAACCCATAAACACACCAAAAACCTTTCAAAACATGATTCAAACTACCCAAAAAAATCTATATAATACATTTAGAAAGCAAGGAAAGCATTAAAAAATCATACAATAATTCTAAAGAATGAAATCACTTGCCTCAAGCGTGGAAACTTCTAGAATCTATTGGAAAACCATAGACTTTCCATAAGGAGACCATATAATGGAATGATCATACAAAAATCATCATGATTCAGCCGTAAAAATCAATATTTAACCCTTATTAGGTCAACTAATCTATTGGATAAAGAAGAACCCAAAGAAGAAGGAAGGGGGACTAAGAAGAAGGAAGAAATCAAGAGGGAAGGGACTTACTTGAAGTTTCTTAGATATTCCACACTGAATCCACCAAATAAATGAGGTAAAAGGGATCCAAGAGGGATAAGAAGAGGCTCCGAGGACTTTGAAGCATGAATGGGGTGAGAAATGGTGGATTTGGGGTTCAATTTGAAGAGGGAGAAAGAGTAAATTTCACATTTTTAATTTTTTGGGAAGGCCGCACAGTTTGGCTGCAAGGTATGAAAAAGCATGCATCTTCCTCTATACAAGAGGAAACCAGTCACATTGTTTTCCTAGGAAGGGTTCATACTCATACAACAGTTCATGTATATGAGATAGTGCCATTGTACAGGACACGTGATCTCTCCTGGGTTGGTGCTCGGTTTCTACTAACTATGCCCCACCATGCGTCACCTGCTGTCGGTCCAAAAAAAACATTCATTCTTCACAAAAAACACTCATAAAAGGTAAGGGACCAAGATAAGAACAAAATAAACAAGAAAATACCTCAATAATAAACCATGGATTTCAAAATTCTCCACAATATGAAAAAATTACTCCTTCAAAATGTCAAACCAAAGTCTGATTAGAGAACAAAAAAGGGCACTACTCCTCAACCCAAGACTTTCACTTCCAGTATCATGATCACCATTTTCATGTTTCAAAAGAACAAAATATAATGGTATGGAATTCCTATTAAGCACTTTCTCTTAGTAATACACAATCCATACAGGTTTTTTGAACATAGAAAAATTGGGTTCCAACTCCAACTCTTCCCTATTCAGCACAAGAGACAGATCCATATTGTACATTTTCATTTGAGAGACATGAAAAACATCATGAATTGAAATAAAATTGGGAAAAAATATAATTATAATTATAAATCACAAACTCTTTAGGTGATATAAAAAGGTCCAATATACCTCAACGTTAGCTTCCCTGGCTTAATAAGATAGCAGTGACCCAAGCAGGGTTCCACTTTCAAAAAACTCACAGTCACCCATTGAGAATGCCAAGGCTCGATGCCACTGATCGATAAAAAACTTATAGTGGATCTACACTATCAACAATCGATGCCTAGCCAAATGAACCTTTTTAGACATCTTCTACACAAGGCTCAGTCCCAACAAGAAGTCTCACCCACTTCCTTCCAACACAAAGGTGATCGACATGACCGACTATAAATCCCCTCAAAGGGAGCCATTCTTATCAAGAATTGGTAAATATTGTTAAATGAAAACTTGTACAATCCCAAATGGATATCCCATGAGCCTTAGAAATCCAAAACAAATTCTCATAGCATGTATTCCAAGATTTTATTTGCTCACTCCATATGAACATCAATTTGAGGGTGGTATGTCATACTCAACATAACCTGCAACCCCATAAACTTCTGAAGATCCTCCCAAAACTGAGAGGTAATATGGGGTGCCTCTTTGAAAAAATATCCAAAAAACAACATAAATCCTCACTATCGCTTGAAAATATGACCGACCTAATTCATATACATTGGATAATTCCCTAATTGGAATTGAATGGGCGGATTTGGTGAGACAATTAATTACCACCCATATTCAATTCTTTCCCTGGGGTGTACGAGGTAAGACAATGATAAATTTCATGGATACCTTGTCCCACATTTATGTAGTAATGGGTAATGGTTGAAGAAAACCAAATGGATTTTGGTTCTCTTACTTGTCCAGCTGAGATATATAACACCGAGATACAAATTCGGAAATATCCTGCCTCATACTCAGCACCAGAACTAATGATTCACATAATATAACATCTTGGTGGAGTAGGATGAACGACCCACTGAGACTAATGGTTATCCTACATCACCACCTTATACAGTGATAATGGAACCACAAGATAGACCTTGAACTAAATAACCCCCTCAGAAGACAATGAAAAATCATCTGGAATCTCCCCACCATGAAAAAGTTGCATAAGCCACATGCACAACTCATCACCAAACTTTTGTTTCCAAATCAACTTTTGAAGGGACGGTTTTAGTTGAATATTATACAAGAATGAAACACCACTATATTCCATGGACTCCATATACATCTAGGAGAAAATCCCCATCAAATTACACTCATCACTAAACTCTTTTAGAGCCTGTATGAACACTTTATTTCTCAAGTCATCTTCTACTACATTACCCTTTCTTGGGTTGTACATGATATCAAAATCGAACCCATGAAGGTAATCCACCCAATGATGATGCCTCAAATTCCAAACCTTCTAGGTGAAAATTTAGTCCAAGCACTTATGGTCTGAATATACTACAAACTTCTCCTGGAAGAGATAATGATTCCATGTCTTCAGGGCATGAATAATTTCCACTAACTCCAGGTCGTGGGTGGGTAATTATTTTCATGTGGTCGGAGTTAGAAAGAACCATATGGCACCACATTCTCATTATACATCATCAAACTCCCATGACCCATACCTGAGCCATCATGGTAGACCATATATCCCATTTACAGCTTCTGATAAGATCAAAATAGGATATGTGGTCATCCACTACTTAATCTCTTAAAAATATGCTTGACATTTTTAAATCCATTAAAACTTTATCCCTTTTTAGGTAAATGAAGTCATGGGTTATTTATGGTAAGATAAATCTATAAAAAACCACCTATAATACCTACCAAGCCCAAAACCCTCCTGATCTCAAAAAAATTCCTTAGATATTTCCATGACATCACCACTTTGATCTTATTGGGGTCCACTAAAACCCCATGTTCTGAGATTACATGACCCAAAAACATTACCTCTCTGATTCAGAAGGTACACTTGGAAAATATAGTGAATAGGTGATGATATCTAAGAGTTCCTATCACAATCCTTAGATGCTTATCATTCTCTTCCTCATTACCTTAATAGACCAAGATCCATCCATAAACATGAAAATCAAAGAGTGGAGGTATTATTGGAACACCTCTTCGTGATCTCCATGAAAAACATTGGAGAAATAGTCAAACCAAAAGTCATGAATAAATACTCAAAGTGTAACACCCCGAGATTTTATGAAAAATATTCTTTTTAATTTCATTAATGTCTTGTGTTGTACGCTACACCAAAAGGATCTTGCACAACATGCATCCTTGACTTGCCTTTCATTACACGCAATCGCGACCTTCCTTGATAGCGTGTGTAGTACGCAATACCGAGTTTCACTAAACAACGATATGCTATTAAAATATTATTAAAACTAGCCATTATGAATAGTAATAACCACTTTTTGAAATTTTGTAAATTTTATTTTTCAAAATGGAATTCATTTTTGGATTCGTAATATCGAAATTATCTTAGGGTGAAATTTTGGTGATTTACGGATAACTTTCATATTTTGATGAATAGTGAAAATTACTATATTTTAATTAAAAACAACTTTTTCAATCGAAATAATTAATAGTGATAAATTATTAATTTGAGTGGTTTTAAATTATATTTAGAATATATTTTTACAATTTAATAGAATGTTGGTCATTGGATGTAATTTCACATTTAAACCAGTTATAAACAAGTGTCAATCTTTTAATAGTTATTATCTCTTAAAAACATGCCTTTTGTTTTGATGACGGGAATTAATTTTTAAATTAAGTAATGCAACTGATATGTTTTGAATTTGGTAAAATAGAAATCATTTTTGAGTTCATAATATCAAATATATCTTAGGCCTCATTTTTGGCATTTTTCTGAAAACTTTTAATTTTTGATGAATAGTGAAACCACTAAGTGGTAGTTAAAAAAAACTAAATTTTTCATAAAACTTAATTTTACCGCTTCTATGGGTGGAACTTCAAAAATCCGAAAGACACGGTTGATGTTAGTAAGTAAAATGTGGTTCAATGAGAAGAAAATAATTTTTTGGTGAATATTAACTTTTTACTTTTTTTACCACGGTTAAAAGTAAATAGGGTAATTAAGGGTAGAAATGATATTATTATTACCATAAAACATGTCCTAATTCTATTGGACAAGTGTAATTCGACCAAAAACAAACTTAGGAATAAAATATGACCATTTAGGCCCACTTGGATTAGATTAGGACATTTATTATTAATTTATTTAAAGAAGGGTTAAAAGAGTTAAAATCAAAGTTTATTTACTAAAACATTTTTAATATGGGGTTATATATAAGATAAATTAGACTATAAATATTAATTAGAAAGCTAAAACGATTTCCTACACAATGGTAGTTTATTTGTAATTTT
Source organism: Viscum album (assembly GCA_963277665.1). Classification (NCBI taxonomy): domain Eukaryota; kingdom Viridiplantae; phylum Streptophyta; class Magnoliopsida; order Santalales; family Viscaceae; genus Viscum; species Viscum album. The sequence goes on along the minus strand of OY728139.1, from coordinate 273,183,207 downwards.
TAGACATTAAATAATTTAATTTAGTTATGACACAACGATGATGCAGTAATTATCTTATTAATGAAATATTGACATAATTGATGTTATAAATACCCAAATAAATATAATTTGAGACCTTTATGAATTACACTAATTTTATAGGTTAATATTACATGTTAGTATTGATTTAATTAACTTTTTTCGAACTTATCATTCTGTTATTATTTTCAAAAAAATCAATTACTAAATAGTGTCAAAATTGACATAAAATAGTTTTTAAAACAAATATTATATTATTAATTGTTATTTTATTCCTAAAAATCTAAGGTTCAGCCAAATGACTTAGATAAGGTTATATATATTAATAATAAACAACCTGGGGTTCGTTTTGCTTATTATATTAAGTTTATTAACCTTATAGTGTAAGAACACAAGAAGACATGGTAAAAGTAAAATTATTTAACTTAAAGTTAAATCTAAATGATAAGGTTAAAATAGGAACCTTAACTTGTCTAAATTATATTTGATGAGAGGTTTTAGACCCATCCCCACCTTAGCCACAAAATAAATCAATTTGGATCTATTTAAAACCGAATTTGACTTTATAATAAAATAATATATTTAGTTATTCCAAAGGTGCCCCTCTCCTCCCTTATAAAAGGGTACCACCTCCCTCTCTTCCTCACACAACTTTGAGCCTTCAAGCTCGGCCAACCCCTGCAAAAGTCTCCTCTCCACTTCCCTAGAAACATCCTAGAGGTTCTGGTCTTCCTGAAAGACCAATTTTAGTGCCCTAAAAGAAGGTCTCAAAGAAACACTTCAAAGAAGAGGTAATGTCCGTTACCGATTCTTTCATCTTTATTTCTTCTTCCACTTCTTCTTCTCTAGTTGTTTAATTATGAAGTAATAACATCAGTATCACTCATATACTGATATGTTATTATAAGTATGAAACAACCCTATTTCACCATATATCCATCCTACGGAAAAAGAAATCACCGCGCGTGCGTACGTACGGAATACCGTCTCCACGCCGTGGTGTGATCTATTTTCCACCACCACCTTACTTGGATGGGTATAATGGTGTAAATAATGACTATATATGAATATTATAAAGTGATATTGATTCTGAAATAGTATACATATACTCCAATACAATTCCACGATCATAGGAACGATATCATCACTCGTGCGTACGTACGGAACACTACAGGAAATATAGGCATTTGCGACGGGTCATTTGCGACGGGATCCCGTCGCAAATCGCCCGTTGCAGAAAACGCCGTCGCAAATAGATTTGTGGTTTTTTTAAAAAACTTATTTGCGACGGGCCCGTCGCAAATAAGTTTTTACGACGGGCCTTTTCCCGTCACAAATAGTTCCTTCGAAGCAACTATTTGTGACGGGCCCGTCGCAAATAATAATAAAAATTTTAAAAAAAAAATAAAAATTATTTATTAATATATAAATCAATAAACCTATTTATATTGATATAAATATAATATTTATTTTTAAAATATGATTTAGAAAGGATGAATAAAAATCAAATATGAATGTATAAGATGTTCAGTAAATGTGGGTTATAAAATATTTTACAAAATATTTTTAATTAATAATTACATAATTTTTATCAATTAATAGTCATTTAATAACTCTTTGAATATAAAAAAAATAAAAAAATTAATGAAAGATGGAAAATAAGAAGAAAATGAAACCCAAACTTCAAACGGCCATAACTTTTGATCCGGGACTCCGTTTGAGCTCTACAGCATATCAAATCGAAGCTTGCGACGAGCTCTACAGCCCTATGGATGGGTAAAACCCGTCCAAGGTTTTTTCGAGGCCCAAAAGGCCCTGAAGGCCTCCAAAACTGAGTTTTTAGTCGGGGCACCCCGGTTTTTCACCGTTCAAACAGCTATAACTTCTGATCCCGATGTCCGATAAACCTCTACCATATATCATGTCGAAGATCTTTTAATGTTCTTCGATTTGATTGATTGTGGAGCTGAAACGGACTCCTGGATTAGAAGTTATGGTCCTTTTAACATTCAAATGGCTATAACTTCCGATCCGGATGTCCGTTTGGCCTGTACCGCATATCATATCGAAGATCGTTTCATGTTCTTCGATTTGACTGGTTGTGGAGTTGAAACGGACTTACGGATTAAAAGTTATCGTCATTTTAACATTCTTAGAGGATTTTCACCCCCTCATTTCTATGTATTCATTCATAACTATACATATATATATATGTGTGTGTGTGTGTATGTGTGTGTGTGTATTGTATATATGTATTTATTTGTTTATTTATAAATACACATAAAAACACATATTTTATAAATTTATTTAAAACTAAGCTTATAAATATATATTAATTAATATACAAATAAATATACGAATAAAAACTTATAACTACATATATATATATATCTATATGTATATATATATACAAATAGAATAAATATATATTAATATACGAATAAATATATATTAATATACGAATAAATATATATTAATATACGAATAAATATATATATTAATATATGAATAAATATATCTATATATATATATATATATATTTATTCATTCATATAACCAAATATATTTATATTAATATAAATCTATATTAATATATGGCTAAATATAACTATATATATATAACTATAATTATTTCTAATTATGACTAATTATTATTAATTATTCCTATTTATTATTAATTATTTCTAATTATTATTAATTACTCCTAATTACCATTAACTATGAACAATGAATACTAATAATTTAAATTTATTAAATAACAAAACAATCTAAACATAATTAAATTACAACTAATTAAAAAAAATTAAAACTAATAAAAAATTAAAAATAAATATTAAATTAAAAATAACATAAATACCTTCAAAATTGATCTGAGGTTGATCTCCGATAATTGTTGAAGACTTCAATATCAAATCTGCAAAAAAAATTAAACTTAAGAAACTGTGAACTCTAAAATTAGAGAAGTTGAGAGTGAATTGAAAAAAACGGCTGGGTGTATTTATAAGTTAGATTATTTGCGACGGGACTATTTGTGACGGGTTTCCCGTCGCAAATAATACTATTTGCAACGGGACCCGTCGCAAATACTTTAGCCCGCATTTATTACGGTCAACGGTTAAATAGTTATTTGAGACGGGGGTATATTCCCGTCGCAAATAGTTTCTACCGCCGCCGGTTATTTTCGACGGGGGTATATTCCCGTCGCAAATACTTTTTACCACCGCCGGTTATTTGCGACGGGTGGTAACCACCCGTCGCAAATAATTTTCCTGAGTTTTGGCGCGCAATGCGCGCCAACATTTTTGCGACGGGTGGGATTTCCCCGTCGCAAATAAGTAGTTATTTGCGACGGGAAAGTCCTCCCGTCGCAAATAGGTTTTTAACAGGACTATTTGCGATGGGATTTATTCCCGTCGCAAATAACCCGTCGCAAAAAGCCCTTTTTCCCGTAGTGGAATACCGTCTCCACGATGTGATGCGACTTATTCTACATGATCTTCATTTCATAATGATTATATAAATTAATTGAATGAATTAATATGATATATATTACTCTAATACCATTCTAGAAAGGAGGTATCTATAACCTAAAGAAAAGAATAAGAATTTATTCGACAAAACACGCATAAGAACAAAAAGTTATAAACACCCGAATAACAAGTAGCAATGAAATATTATTACTAAGAAGCTAAGAATATGACCATATATGATATAATAAAAATAAGTATGATTCTGGAATAAGTCAATAACATTATTTAAATCATTATATAGGAGGTTCGGACACTTATAAAGCAAGTCGGACCTAAGGTAAGGGAAATATCACAATCTCATTTTTTTTATCCGAGATTGTTTATACTTTGGTATTTACTGGGGTGTATTTTATCATCCACATCCATGATTCCCCAATATGTAATATTTATATCCTTCTACAATAGTTTATATCCAATTTTACCCTTTGGTGAGTTTTTAGTAAAATATATGAAAGGAATCTTTTGTTGTTTTTTGTACGAGGTAATTTTTGACTTTTCCGATAAAAGTACGAGAATAATGTTTTATTTTAACTTATACGACATAAATGGATTTTTAAAACCTTATTTCCAAGAAGCTTCATTTACATGTTTTCAAGTTTATTTTTAATCAACTTCTTTTAGTTTAAAATTTTATGACATGTTAAGAAAGGAAAATGTTTTTGATGTAGAAAGATATTTTCCTCAAGAATGGAGTTCAAGTGTTTTATCAAAATTATTTTCCATCTAAGATAATATAGGGTTCTGTTTCTATCCCTATTATTATATTTACTTGATTATGTTGTGATGGAAATATTTTTATGAATTCCTTTATCTTATATGAATTGTTTTATGATGTCATGATGTTTAAGATTCCCATTTTTATGACATGGGTTATGCAATGATGTATGATTTATGATTTTGTGGCACACATAAGAATGGTATCATTATGAGATGGGTGGGACCTATATCTCCCTCCAATTCATTGGGTAAAGATTTTATATCTCATGAGATAGACATGGCTAGAACGGTAGGTTATACCGGTTCAGTGAAACAGGACTGAAATGAGGGTGACTCGGTTCAGAAAGGGACTTGGTCCACTAAGATAGTCTTGGAAATGAGTCTTGACTAACATAAAATGATTCTCTATGATTATTTGTGTATGCCACAATGTTTCATGTTTTAAGTTATAATTTTTGTGATTACATTTCACTGCCATGATTTATCCCATGTTATGAAATTATGATCACTTTTGCAGGTTAAGATTTCCAAAAGTTATGTGCTTATGTATATAATGTGATTGATATTTCTTTTGTTTACCCTTACTGAGCATTTGAGCTCACCCTTTTATGTTTTCTTTTCCCCAGGATATAAAGAAAGGTTTTAGGTAAAAAAACGGAAGATCTTTATGGGAGATTTTGAAGATCTTTCACCACGATTAGAAGATTATATTCCGAGTTTCCAAAGACACTAAACTATTACGGTCCTTTTGTGTGTGTTTTTGTTATGTACTAAGTATTCAACAAATGTAATGTAATGTCAATGTACGTCAGGCTTCGGGTCTCTACAGTTGGTATCAGAGGAAAGGTTTAGTCAACCTTTGGAAACTAGGATGCGAAAACGTTAGTGAGATCCCTAGAGATATTTCTAAGGTATGTCTAGGGATGTCCCTAAGGTTAAGTATACGTATAGGTTATAGTACTAGAATTACGCTAACGATCATAGAATTAAACCTAAGATGTTAGATATTGAATGTACTCCCCCTTTATTATGTTGTTTTCCCTAGCATGATTTTTGACTCTCATACTATTATTTTTGGGTTTTAGACGATGGATGGAACCCGAAGGAACCGTGTTGATCAATGCAATGGAAAATGCAATGATTTTCCTCCTGAACAAACAAATGTTATGGGAGATGGAGTGAAAAATCTTATTGCTATACTTACACAAGCTATGAATCATTCTGGACTTCCAAATGAGCAGAGAAGGGAACAATATTCTATTGAGTCCTTCATGAGGCAACGTCCACCTTCTTTCAGTGGGTCTTCTGATCCACTTGTTGCTGAACAATGGATCAGTACCACTGAAAAGATATTTTAAGTTCTTCAATGTTCTGAACATGATAAATTCATCTTAGCAGTGTATCGTTTGGAAGGTGATGTTTATCAATGGTGTAATCTTATTAAGAATATGAGGCAAAGGGATGAAATTGAGTCCATGGAATGGGACGAGTTCAAGAACTTATTTTTCAATAAGTACTTCCCTCGTATTCTTCGAACAAAGATGGAGAAGGAGTTTATTGAACTAAAGCAAAAGGATGATGAATCTGTTGGTATATACGAAGAGAATTTTACAATACTTGCAAGGTATGCATCTGGCATTATCATCTAACCTGAAAGTAAAGTTGATCGATTTTTTAGTGGCTTAAAACCAAGTCTTCGAAGGACATTAGCTATAAGAGACTTCAGTAGCTATGAAGAAATTGTGTGTTGTGCTATCAAGGTAGAAATGGAAGTTGGTGTTACATATCCATCTCATGGTTTTGAAAAGAAACGAAAGATGGAGTTCAAGGAGAAATCTCAGAATAATGGTGAAAAGAAGATGAATGTTTCCTTATGCTCAAAGTGTGGAAAGAAGCATGGTGGAGATTGTCTTAAAGGGACTAGAAAATTTTTTAAGTGTGGAAAAGAAGGTCATCGAGCAGCTGAGTGTCGAGGTAATGGAAAAAGGGTTTCTAATGATGTGAATAAATCAAACACTGTAGAGAATGCACCACTAACACTTCAATGCTTCAAGTGCAAGGAAATGGTGCATTATGCTAATAAATGCCCTAATCCAAGGTTAAGTGATGATCAACATGAGCAACCACTTAAGGAAAAGGACAAAGGGAAGTCACATGCGATCACTATTGGCGATGTTGAATATGACAACGATGTGGTGGAATGATTAAGTGTTTATATAATGGGATTCTAAAATAGTGTTGTATATAGTATCGTGGAATATTGGACTATTTATGTATTGGTCTATTGTGGTTTTCAATAATTTTATGGTACCAGTAACCATGGAAAGTGATTGAGATATTTTTGGAAAAATAATGATATGCGAATAATTAAGGGAAAACGAGAAAATGAAATATTTGACAGTATTCATGAGCTCATGATTGATATAAGGACTAAGTGATATCATGGTTTGAGTATATAGAATTTTGAGGATTTTGGTATGTGGAAGGTGTTAACTTTTAACTACATTCATGTTTTCACTAAGGTTCAATGGGTATTCAAGAGAATAAATGATTAAGGACTTTGAATGTTTGGAATGTGACCAACAAAACATATCTTATGATATATAGGGATCAACGATGGTATTAAATCTCTAGTAATCATTTTCACTATGTTATGAGAGTGGACTGTAGTATTATGGATATGCCTAAATATTGGAATGGATTATTGTAACGCCCCGACCCCGGCTACCGAGAGTCGGTGCATTACTTCGTACCATTGGCATGATCACAAAAGATCAAGTCTCGAAAGACCTATTAGTTTAGTAGCCTTGGAAATAGTAGATACATTCGTAAACGTTACATTACATCATAAAGTTAAAAACTACAATAACAAAGTCTCCATAGTCCACACTCATATCCTCTTCTGACTATCCCTGCAGGTCATTCATAAAATACTTCTTCACATCCTAGAAAATATTAAAACATTGGAAGGGGTGAGCTCAGATGCTCAGTAAGGATAACAATAATGCGGAAGCTTTCATAAATAAACATTAACATTTAAGGCAATGTACAACTAAAACAAAAGTCTTTTAAACATGAACTTCAACATAATATGGCAAAAGTAGAACGAGAAAATGCCATTTACCTATTCACATGGATATTCTACTGGTTGAATAATCACATGCAATATCAATAACCACTTTCATAATGAGGGAATGTATAATACCAGACATTCTGAAACATTTTGTCAAGGCCTCGGCCAAGACGTCTAAAATGATTAAGGCCTCGGCCAAAACAATAAATCAAATTGGGAAAGGGCCTCGGCCAATTCCACGTCTAGTTGTCTCATGAGACCTACCGATGCAATTTTTTAGAATATAATTACATTTAAAATTGCTCAAATATACTCCAGTGTTTTTTGAAAACATTATGCAAGCTTATGAAAACAAAATAACTAATTCTGAGACTGCTCGACTAATTACAGGCCATGATGGGTCCACGCCCAATCCCTTCCTGTCTACCACACTCGAGAGTCGGGTTTTCTGAAAACATTTTTAAGCTTGCGTTAAATACGTATACATTTGCACTGGATTTTCAAATATTGGAGAGAAATATCTATTTTTTGAAATCATTTAAAAATCACATATTTATAAAATAAAATCTTTTGAATAAATGTAAAAGTCAAAGGGGTTTATACACCGTATAAAAGAAATTTGTGTATAAAACCAAATATGCCTCAATGAAAGGAGATTTAGAAGAAGTCCTTACAAAGATCATTTTTAAAATAAAATAGATATATTATGTGTATTCACTATAGGTACACATAAACAATACAAAATAAGACATAATAATATCATGACATAATTTGAAAGTAGGAGATTAACCCAAAGAATGGAAGTTGGGTTAAGAAGTTCCCTTACAAAGATCATTTAAATAAAATAGATCTATTGTGTGTATTCACTATAATTACACATAAAGAAAGTACAAATACAAGATATGACATAATAATATCATGACATAATTTGAAAGTAGAAGATTAACCCAATGAATGGAAATAGGGTTAAGAAGTTCCCTTACCTCGTGTCTGACTTGACTCAACCGTTCTTTAACCTCCTCAAAATCGGGTAACTCTTTTTGATTTGAGCCAAAGGATTCCTTGGGAAGAGTTCTTCCCAAAGTGAGGCTTCTATTAGTAAGAGGGGGAAGTTGGGAGAGTATTTGGGCAGAGGTTGGCCGAGCCAAATGGCTTGAAGGTGTGAATAAGGTGGGAGAGGTGGGGGCCTTTTATAAGTGGAGAGGAGGGTCTTTTTTGGAAAGATTGAAATGTTACATTATTACACAATGCTTTTCGGATTCTAAAGGTCCCCCACTTATATAATTCGTGGCTAAGGTGATAAGGGTTCGAAAGCTACCAATCCAATAGTATTTGGACAAGTGTAAGCCTTGTATTTTGCATTATCTTTTCATTTTATTAAAATCGTTAAATAATGATGTCATCGCTGCATCATAATGATGTCATAAATAATTTAATTTATTTAATGTATAAAAATTATAAAAAAAATAATATGATGTAGTAAATCTTTTTAGATTTCTAATGAATATTTATAGTCAAAATTTGGACTTGTGTAACCCCACTTAGAAACTGTTTTAGTAAAATAACTCATGTTTGTGTCAATTTAATTTTAACATTAAATAAATATATATTAATGTCATTTTCCAACTAAAGTGGCTCCATGGGGTCCCCAATTTGACCCATAGGTTGTCTTGGTCGGCCATGAATCATCCAATAGGAGTAGGACAAGTGTCATGCTCATCTCATATTATTAAAACATTATTTGTAGCTTAAACTCCACTAATTACCTCTAATCGCGATTAAGAACTTAAAAGTTACTATTCACTAAAAATTTATTTTTATCTCATTGAACCACATTTTACTTCTTAATGAAAACCATGTATGTCATATTTTTGAAAATCAAATCATAGAAGTGGTAATATTTCATTTAAATGAAAAATCAGTTATTTAACTACCACTTAGTGGTTTCACTATTCATCAAAAATTGAAGTTTTTCAGAACAAAGCGAAAATTTCACCCTAAGATATAATTAATATTCCGAATTCAAAAATGATGTCTATTTTAAAAAATTCCAAATATATAAGTTGCATTAATTAATTTTATAATTAATTCCCGCAGTCACAACAAATAGCGTATTTTAAGAAACAATTTATATCAAAAGATTGACAATTGTTTATGTCCAATTTCAATGTTAAATTAATTCTAATGACCACCATTGGATAAAATGGTAAAAATATATTCTAATTATACTTTAAAACCACTAAATAGTATAATTTATCACTATAATATATTTTGATTAAAAAAGTTTTTTTTATGTATTTTTCACTATTCATAAAAAATTAGAAGTTCTCAGAAAAATACCAAAAATTCAACATAGGCTAATTTCGATATTCCGAATCAAAAAATGAAGTCCATTTTGATAAATAAAATTTATAAAATTTCAAAAAGTAGGTAGTACTATTCACAACGGCTAGTTTAATTAGTTTTGGTGTGTGTTAGAGCTCGAGGTTGCGTACAACACACGCTATTGCATTATTCCAAGGAAAACGTACCATGGAAGCTCGGGGTGTTACATTCTACCCTCCTTCAATAAATTGCGTCCTCGCAATTTGAAAATTTTTTTTCTTTGAAAATAAAAGGTTGAAAAGAGAAAATACCTTTGTGGAAAACCCACATCGGAAATAAGATTAATAAAATTTAGCCATAATAAGAGGGAAAGGGAAATGAAAAAGTCACCACCCAATTATGATCTCAATTAGGAGAACATTGGTGGAAATTAGAGACATATAATTGGAGGAAAAACGTAAATATTTGTAGGGAGTGATTGATGTCATCAATCACAATCAACTTTCAAATTGAGGGCCTCAAAGCCATCAATCTATGTTGATTTAAAATATCATCAGTTCAACAAGACATAAGGTATTAGGATAACACATTTTTTTTATTTCAATATCCCTTTACTAAAGTTTACGAATTAATTTATTCATTGATTAAGAGATAGGTATATATATATTTATGCTTGATAATTAGAGTTTCAACCTTCAACTCATCTTTCACTCAAAAAGATAATAGAACTCAAAAATATTATACTTATCATAATTGTATAAGGTTCTAAATGTTAACACATACCATTTAGATTAGTAAAATTATTTTGTAACAACCAGGGACTTCCTGTAGGCTAGTGGTAGGAAATAAAGGCCTGTCGCACTATGATTGTGGGTTCGATTCCTGCAGCTTTGTCTGACGCGACGGGTTATGCCCCACCCTGCAGGTTGTCCTTTTCCTAAAACTATAGTATTATAATATTCCAAAAATAATCTTCAGAAATGTTTTAACCTTAAACAATACTATCCATGGTTCAACATAATCCATTCCAACCTTAATAGTTATCCAAAATACCTCCGTCCAGACTTTCTCTAAAAGGTCTCTAAATTCCAAAATCAATTGTAACATCAGATTCCCCAAACAAATTAAAGTTTCTCTTTTTGTAAAATACTAAAAATATGATTGCGTTCATCATATTAAAACCTCACTAAAATTAACAAGTACTGCAGTACAATCCTTATATATATATCACATTATTCTAATAACCAGAATATAATCCATGAGTCCAAAAGCACCAATACATTAGTTATTCTGCTTCAACTGTAGTAATAGCATAAGATTGTCCTTGATCCCTTGGCCTTTTCTGAGGTAAGTTTCCCTGACGCTTAAGACATTAATTTTCATAATGACCCATTTCTCTACAATTGTAGCATTCAACTTTGATAGCCTCTTTCTTTCCCTTGCAATCACGAGCCTGGTGACCCTTTTCTCCACATTTATAACAAACTCCCATTCCTTTTAGGCAAGTACCAGGGTGATTCTTCCCACAATTATCACATAATGGAAAATCCTTCTTTCCCATTTTCCCTTTATCTGTCTCTTGTTCCACCGTTCTCTTCTTCTCTTGCTTTACTTTGTTGTCATAAGACTTATAGAATTCCTTTTCTGTCTTGATAGCACACGAGACAATATCTTCGTATGATGAGAAGGATTGTGATACTAAAGATCGACGGAGAAATGGTTTTAACACATCAAAGAGACGATAAATCTTACTCCTTGGGTTACGTATATAATCGGCAGCATGCCTCGCTAACCTTGTAAAGTTAGCCTCATACTTTGCGACGTTCTCATCCTCCTTCTACCTCAGACTCAGAAATTGCCTTTCTATATCTGCTCGATGGTCACGAGGAAAGTATTTTTCTAAGAAAAGCTCTTTGAACTCCCTCCATTCCATATTCGATACGTCATCATCTTCCTTTGTGTTTTGAATCAGCGACCACCACTGATCGGCATCTCCAGTGAGGCGGTAAACTGCCATGACAACCTTCTCCCTTTCACTACTCCCCAAGGCATGGAATATTTTCTCTAAGGAATTTATCCATTGCTCAGCTACTATAGGATTTGTACTCCCATTGAAGGTTGGTGGTTGTTTCCTCATGAAGCGGTCTAATATTGATCCTCCACGTTGTGGATCAGGGTGATCCATACAAGTAAGGTTTTTATTCATAACCTGAGTGAGTTGTCCCAGTATGGTAATAAGTTGATCAGCACCAGTTGTATCTCCAGATCCACAATAATTATCTTGAGCAGGAGGGAAATCCCTACATGGAGTGCGTGCATGGATACGGTTTCCATTCCTTCCACTAGGCGCCATTTCTAAAAAATGGCATAAACTATATTAGTTTATGAAATAAAATACATAATTCCATATTTGTAAAACACTTTACACAAATTGAACTATTTATGGATATAATCCATAATCATAAAAAGAAATGTTTTCTTTGAGGAAGTATATAATCATAACCCTTCATAGTGGTTTGTAATGAAAATGAGAATTATCCTAAGCATATCCCCCGGGAGTGTCGTAACCAAGAGTGCAGCAAGGCCCGTTGTCGTGCACCAGTTCCCGTTCGAGTCTAGCTCAAAGCGGTGTTTTCGGGTTTTACCCCTAGGTACATCTGTGCCAGAGCCGCCTCTACTTGCTCGTATCCAGACAGGGATGTATTGCTCGGAAAACTCACAAAATCTCTACAATAACAAAATTCTATAAAGTTCTTCTATACTAATCCTCAATGTCTATCTTCGGGCTATGTGCTCCAATCAGAGTTTATCTAAATCTAGCTTCCAAGGTTAGTACTAAACTGCCTCTAATACCAACTGTAACGCCCCGACCCCGGCTACCCAGAGTCAGTGCATTACTTCGTAACATTGGCATGATCACAAAAGATCAAGTCTCGAAAAACCGATTAGTTTAGTAGCCTTGGAAATAGTAGATACATTCGTAAACGTTACATTACATCATAAAGTGAAAAACTACAATAACAAAGTCTCCATAGTCCACACTCATATCCTCTTCTGACTATACCTGCAGGTCATTCATAAAATACTTCTTCACATCTTGGAAAATATTAAAACATTGAAAGGGGTGAGCTCAGATGCTCAGTAAGGATAACAATAATGCGGAAGCTTTCATAAATAAACATTAACATTTAAGGCAATGTATAACTAAAACAAAAGCCTTTTATACATGAACTTCAACATAATATGTCAAAAGTAGAATGAGATAATGCCATTTACTTATTCACATGGATATTCTACTGGTCGAATAATCACATGCAATATCAATAACCACTTTCATAATGAGGGAATGTATAATGCCAGACATTCTGAAACATTTTGTCAAGGCCTCGGCCAAGATGTTTAAAATGATTAAGGCCTCGGCCAAAAACCATAAATCAAATTGGGAAAGGGCCTCGGCCAATTCCACGTCTATTTGTCTCATGAGACCTACCGATGCAATTTTTTAGAATATAATTACATTTAAAATTGCTCAAATATACTCCAGTGTTTTTTTGAAAACATTATGCAAGCTTATGAAAACAAAATAACTAATTCTGAGACTGCTCGACTAATTACAGGCCATGATGGGTCCACGCCCAATCCCTTCTTGTCTACCACACTCGAGAGTCGGGTTTTCTGAAAACATTTTTAAGCTTGCGTTAAATACGTATACATTTGCACTGGATTTTCAAATATTGGAGAGAAATATCTATTTTTTGAAATCATTTAAAAATCACATATTTATAAAATAAAATCTTTTGAATAAATGTAAAAGTCAAAGGGGTTTATACACCGTATAAAAGAAATTTGTGTATAAAACCAAATATGCCTCAATGAAAGGAGATTGAGAAGAAGTCCTTAAAAAGATCATTTTTAAAATAAAATAGATATATTATGTGTATTCACTATAGTTACACATAAATAATACAAAATAAGACATAATAATATCATGACATAATTTGAAAGTAGGAGATTAACCCAAAGAATGGAAGTTGGGTTAAGAAGTTCCCTTACAAAGATCATTTAAATAAAATAGATCTATTATGTGTATTCACTATAATTACACATAAAGAAAGTAAAAATACAAGATATGACATAATAATATCATGACATAATTTGAAAGTAGGAGATTAACCCAATGAATGGAAATCGGGTTAAGAAGTTCCCTTACCTCGTGTCTGACTTGACTCAACCGTTCTTTAACCTCCTCAAAATCGGGTAACTCTTTTTGATTTGAGCCAAAGGCTTCCTTGGGAAGAGTTCTGCCCAAAGTGAGGCTTCTAGGAGTAAGAGGGGGAAGTTGGGAGAGTTTTTGGGCAGAGGTTGGCCGAGCCAAATGGCTTGAAGGTGTGAATAAGGTGGGAGAGGTGGGGGCCTTTTATAAGTGGAGAGGAGGGGCTTTTTTGGAAAGATTGAAATGTTACATTATTACACAATGATTTTCGGATTCTAAAGGTCCCCCACTTATATAATTCGTGGCTAAGGTGATAAGGGTTCGAAATCTACCCATCCAATAGTCTTTGGACAAGTGTAAGCCTTGTATTTTGCATTATCTTTTCATTTTATTAAAATCGTTAAATAATGAGGTCATCGCTGCATCATAATGATGTCATAAATAATTTAATTTATTTAATGTATAAAAATTATAAAAAAAATACTATGATGTAGGAAATCTTTTTAGATTTCTAATGAATATTTATAGTCAAAATTTGGACTTGTGTAACCCCACTTAAAAACTGTTTTAGTAAAATAACTCATGTTTGTGTCAATTTAATTTTAACATTAAATAAATATATATTAATGTCATTTTCCAACTAAAGTGGCTCCATGGGGTCCCCAAGTTGACCCATAGGTTGTCTTGGTCGGCCATGAATCATCCAATAGGAGTAGGAGAAGTGTCATGCTCATCTCATATTATTAAAACATTATTTGTACCTTAAACTACACTAATTACCTCTAATCGCGATTAAGAACTTAAAAGTTACTATTCACCAAAAATTTATTTTAATCTCATTGAACCACATTTTACTTCTTAATGACAACCATGTATGTCGGATTTTTGAAAATCAAATCACAGAAGTGGTAATATTTCATTTAAATGAAAAATCAGTTATTTAACTACCACTTAGTGGTTTCACTATTCATCAAAAATTGAAGTTTTTCAGAACAAAGCCAAAATTTCACCCTAAGCTATAATTGATATTCCGAATTCAAAAATGATGTCTATTTTAAAAAATTCCAAAAATATAAGTTGCATTAATTAATTTTATAATTAATTCCCGCTGTCACAACAAATAGCGTGTTTTAAGAAACAATTTATATCAAAAGATTGACAATTGTTTATGTCCAATTTCAATGTTAAATTAATTATAATGACCACCATTGGATAAAATGGTAAAAATATATTCTAATTATACTTTAAAACCACTAAATAGTATAATTTATCACTATAAATTATTTTGATTAAAAAAGTTGTTTTTAAGTATTTTTCACTATTCATAAAAAATTAGAAGTTCTCAGAAATATATCAAAAATTCAACATAGGCTAATTTCGATATTCCGAATCCAAAAATGAAGTCCATTTTGATAAATAAAATTTATAAAATTTCAAAAAGTAGGTATTACTATTCACAAAGGCTAGTTTAATTAGTTGTGGTGTGTGTTAGAGCTCGAGGTTGCGTACAACACACACTATTGCATTATTCGAAGGGAAACGTACCGTGGAAGCTCGGGGTGTTACAATTATGTTGGACATAAGTTAGTATTTTTTAAGGATAAAAGTTTTTTCGATATTATTGATGGGATATTATAGTAATATAGTTTTAGAAAAAGGACAACCTGCAGGACGGGCGACAGCCCATCGCGTCGGACAAAGCTGTAGGAATCGAACCCACAACCGAAGTGCGACTGGCCTTTATCGCCTACCACTGGCCTACAGGAAGTCCCTGTTTAGTAGAAACTAGTTTTATTATATTAAGCAGTATGATATATGAAGTATAAGTCCATTTTAGGAACCACATATGATTAATCTCACTATAGAATGACTTATGTATATTTAATAACTTTTTCTAACCTTTTTTTTGAGACAGATGGAATGACTCGTCCTTCTATCACATGATCTGCTAACACTTCACGAATAACAAATTCAACTTCATTTATGTAAGAGATGAAGTGGAAATTGTTCAAAGCATGAACAACAGTGAGATTGTACCAAAATAAAGTAAGTATTCAAATTCTTCAACTTTAGGGAAACGATCTTGAAAACCAAAAATGTTGTCCTAGTGCTCTTATATCTGATTAATCAGATGGTACCTTAGATCGTCACAAATTTATGGCTTTGTGATTGCTAGCTTTTCCAGAGCCATGTTCTCTACCACTCTCCATCAGAACATGATGGTTAGATTTCTCTTCCATATCCATATTTTCACCTACATGGAAACCCAGTGATTAGTTTATTTGGGTAACCATTACGTTTCATACATTTGTTTTTAAAAATTGGTTTTGGTATTCCTTTTTACGATGTGGGTTTCTATTAAAGAAACTTTTGAATAGTAAACCATTTATAACCCCGATGAATTTCGAGGGCGAAATTAATTTTAAGGGGGGTAGAATGTAACACCCCGAGATTTTATGAAAAATATTCTTTTTAATTTCATTAATGTCTTGTGTTGTACGCTACACCAAAAGGAGCTTTCACAACACGCATCCTTGACTTTCTTTTCATTACACGCAATCACAACCTTCCTTTATAGCGTGTGTAGTACGCAATACCGAGTTTCACTAAACAACGATATGCTATTAAAATATTATTAAAACTAGCCATTATGAATAGTAATAACCACTTTTTAAAATTTTGTAAATTTTATTTTTCAAAATGGAATTCATTTTTGGATTCGTAATATCAAAATTATCTTAGGGTGAAATTTTGGTGATTTACGGATAACTTTCATATTTTGATGAATAGTGAAAATTACTAAATTTTAATTAAAAACAACTTTTTCAATCGAAATAATTAATAGTGATAAATTATTAATTTGAGTGGTTTTAAAGTATATTTAGAATATATTTTTACAATTTAATAGAATGTTGTTCATTGGATATAATTTCACATTTAAACCAGTTATAAACAAGTGCCAATCTTTTAATAGTTATTATCTCTTAAAAACATGCCTTTTGTTTTGACGACGGGAATTAATTTTTAAATTAATTAATGAAACTGATATTTTTTGAATTTGGTAAAATAGAAATCATTTTTGAGTTCATAATATCAAATATATCTTAGGCCTAATGTTTGGCATTTTTCTGAAAACTTTCAATTTTTGATGAATAGTGAAACCACTAAGTGGTAGTTAAAAAAACTGAAATTTTCATAAAACATAATTTTACCGCTTCTATGAGTGGAATTTCAAAAATCTGAGAGACACGGTTGATGTCAGTAAGTAAAATGTGGTTCAATGAGATGAAAATAATTTTTTGGTGAATAGTAACTTTTTACTTTCTTTACCACGGTTAAAAGTAAATAGGGTAATTAAGGGTAGAAATGATATTATTATTACCCTAACACATGTCCTAATTCTATTGGACAAGTGTAATTCGACCAAAAACAAACTTAGGAATAAAATATGACCATTTAGGCCCACTTGGATTAGATTATAACATTTATTATTAATTTATTTAAATAAGGGTTAAAAGAGTCAAAATCAAAGTTTATTTACTAAAACATTTTTAATATTGGGTTATACATAAGATAAATTCTACTATAAATATTTATTAGAAATCTTAAAAGATTTCCTACATAATTGAATTTTATTTTTAATTTTTAGACATTAAATAATTTAAATTATTTATGACACAATGATGATGCAGTAATTATCATATTAACGAAATATTGACATAATTGATGTTATAAATACCCAAATAAATATAATTTTGAGACTTTTTATGAATTACACTAATTTTATAGGTTACTATGACATGTTAGTATTGATTTAATTAAATGTTTTCGAATGTATGATTCTATTATGATTTTCACAAAAATCAATTACTAAATAGTGTCAAAATTGACATAAAATAGTTTTTAAAACAAATATTATATTATTAATTGTTATTTTATTCCTATGAATCTAAGGTTCGGCCAAATGACTTATATAAGGTTATATATATTAATAATAAACAACTTTTGGTTAGTTTGGCTTCTTATAGTATGTTTATTAACCTTATAGTGTAAGAACACAAGAAGACATGGTAAAAGTAAAATTATTTAACTTAATGTTAAATCTAAATGATAAGGTTAAAATAGGAACCTAAACTTGTCTAAATTATATTGGATGAGAGTTTTTCGACCCATCCCCACCTTAGACACGAAATAAATCAATTTTGAGCTATTTAAAACCGAACTTGACTTTATAATAAAATAATATATTTAGTTATTCCAAAGGTGCCCCTCTCCTCCCTTATAAAAGGGCACATCCTCCCTCTCTTCCTCACACAACTTTGAGCCTTCAAGCTCGGCCAACCCCTGCAAAATTCTCCTCTCCACTTCCCTAGAAACATCCTAGAGGTTATGGTATTCCTGAAAGACCAATTTTAGTGCCCTAAAAGAAGGTCTCAAAGAAGCACTTCAAAGAAGAGGTAATGTCCGTTACCGATTCTTTAATCTTTATTTCTTCTTCCACTTCTTCTTATTTAGTTGTTTCATTATGAATTAATAACATCAGTATCACTCATATACTGATATGTTATTATAAGTATGAAACAACCCTATTTCACCATCTATCCATCCTACAGAAAAAGAAATCACCGCGCGTGCGTACTTACGGAATATCGTCTCCACGCCGTGGTGTGATCTATTTTCCACCACCACCTTACTTGGATGGGAATAATGGTGTAAATAATGACTATATATGACTATTATAAAGTGATATTGATTCTGAAATAGTATACATATACTCCAATACAATTCCACGATCATAGGAACGATATCATCACTCGTGCGTACGTACGGAATACTGTCTCCACGATGTGATGTGACTCGTTCTACATGATATTCATTTCATAATGATTATATAAATGAATTGAATGAATTAATATGATATATATTACACTAATACCATTCTGGAAATGAGATATCTATAACCTAAAGAAAATAATAAGAATTTATTCGACAAAACACGCATAAGAACAAAAAGTTATAAACACCCGAATAACAAGTAGCAATGAAATATTATTACTAAGAAGCTAAGAATATGACAATATATGATATCATAAAAACAAGTATGATTCTGGAATAAGTCAATAACATTATTTAAATCATTATACAGGAGGTTCAGACACTTACAAAGCATGTCGGGCCTAATGTAAGGGAAATATCACAATCTCATTTTTTTATCCGAGATTGTTTATACTTTGGTATTTAATGGGGTGTATTTTATCATCCACATCCATGATTCCCCAATATGTAATATTTATATCCTTCTACAATAGTTTATATCCAATTTTACCCTTCGGTGAGTTTTTAGTAAAAGATATGAAAGAAGTCTTTTGTCGTTTTTTGTACGAGGTAATTTTTGACTTTTCCGACAAAAGTACGAGAACAATGTTTTATTTTAACTTATACGACATGAATGAATTTTTAAAACCTTATTTCCAAGAAGCTTCATTTACATGTTTTAATGTTTATTTTTAATCAACTTATTTTAGTTTAAAATTGTATGACATGTTAAGGAAGGAAAATTTTTTGATGTAGAAAGGATATTTTCCTCAAGAATGGAGTTCAAGTGTTTTATCAAAATTATTTTCCATCTAAGATAATATAGGGTTCTGTTTCTATCCCTATTATTATATTTACTTGATTATGTTGTGATGGAAATATTTTTATGAATTCCTTTATCTTATATGAATTGTTTTATGATGTCATGATGTTTAAGATTCCCATTTTTTTTACATGGGTTATGCAATGATGTATGATTTATGATTTTGTGGCACACATAAGAATGGTATCATTATGAGATGGGTGGGACCTATATCTCCCTCCAATGCATTGGGTAATGATTTTATATCTCATGAGATAGACATGGCTGGAACGGTAGGTTATACCGGTTCAGTGAAAGAGGACTGAAATAAGGGTGACTCGGTTCAGAAAGGGACTTTGTCCACTAAGATTGTCTTGGCCGTGATTCTTGACTAACAAGAAATGATTCTCTATGATTATGTGTGTATGCCACAAAGTTTCATGTTTTAAGTTATGATTATTGTGATTACATTTCACTGCCATGATTTATCCCATGTTATGAAATTATGATCTCTTTTGCAGGTTAAGATTTCCAAAAGTTATGTGCTTATGTATATGATGTGATTGATATTTCTTTTGTTTACCCTTACTGAGCATTTGAGCTCACCCTTTTATGTTTTCTTCTCCCCAGGATATAAAGAAAGGTTTTAGGTAAAAAAAGGAAGATCTTTATGGGATATTTTGAAGATCTTTCACCACGATTAGAAGATTATATTCCGAGTTTCCAAAGACACTAAACTATTACGGTCCTTGTGTGTGTGTTTTTGTTATGTACTAAGTATTCCGCAAATGTAATGTAATGTCAATGTACGTCAGGCTTCGGGTCTCTACACAAAGTGTCCATACCTACTTCATAAATTTGTCTTAGGAACATCCACCTATATGACTCTGACTTGGTGATACCCATAACACAAATCGATCTTCGAGAACTACCTCACCACTTGAACTGATCAAAAAGGGCATCAATATGGTGAAAAGGATGTTTTTTATTGATCATTACCATATTCATATTTATTTAATCAATACACAACATAATAGATCTATCAACCTTATTAGTAAACAAAACTGGGGTGGTCCAAGGTGTGCTGCTCGAGTGAATGAATACTTTTCATTACAAATCATCTAGTTCTGTCATTAATTACCTAAACTAAATAGGGGATATATAGTATGAGGGAAGAGATATTTCTTATGTCCCTGATTCCAAATCGATGGTGAACTCCACATCCCACTATGGAGGAAAACCTAAGAAATCATATGGAAATACCTCTGGGAACACAACCACCACAAGAGAAAATCCACCTTTAGAACTAGAATTATCGTCGTCCAACATGAGTGATGAGATATAAAAAATAAGACTTCCTAATTCAAGAAGTGATGTTATAGAACATCCTAATTAAGGATCCCATTTACCTTAGAAAACCCACCCACTCCCACAAAGTTCTACAAAACATACTCTCTGGTGGTAGTAATCAATGTACGCCTAGAAATACACCATCCAATCCATACCAAGAATCTTATCAAAGTGATCCATTTCCAGAACTAGGAAATCTCATTCCTGCTTAACCCCTGATAGAATGGGTGCACATGAAAGACATCTAAAACCATTCTCTATATTATTTCCAATTGGTTTTACCAACTATATTGCATATGGCATAGGATCTGTTGGAAATTTCAATGCAGCCACAAGATGGGAATAAATAAAATAAATATTGGCACCTATGTCAAATAGAACAGTAGATATGGATGCGTCAATAAGAAATATACCTCAATCCATTGCAAAACTAGCCTCTGATTCCACTGTAGATTGATTCATAAGATGAAGATGCCTTGTCTCTACCTAAAACTTAGAATGACACCTATCATGCAGCTCTAACTTAAGCTGACTCTACCCCGATGAAGATCCATCCCTACTTTCATGACCATCAAACAGAGAACGCATTGTCCTAGACAATTATTAATGTTATAAAATTCCCCTCAAATTTGTATAACCTAAACCACCTTGATTTGGGTGTTCCACTTTGCAAAACCACTAAAATTTCCCCATAGTTTAACACTGATGACAAGGTCTAGGTGGAGTTGAATACATCAACTACATATGCCCCACCTTCCCACACAAATGGAATAGGACTATCCCAGCATCTGAAGATGCAAACAAAAATGGTCGATAAGGATGGCCAAAACTACCACCTCCCTTATTACCTTACTCATCTCACTTCCTCTTCTTCTCAGAAAAATTTCCACTACCTTGGCCCACTATTGAAATGGCCTCATAAAACCCATACTTTCCAAACTGTTCAATATCCACCATTAAATCACAATCAACCTCCTCGACATATCTCTTCAATTTGAACAAGAATACATGAGATATAATGTCTTTTCTCAACCCCATTTCAAACTTTTGAACCTTCAAATGCTCATTGTAAAGTACCTAAGTTGTGAATAAAACCAACTCATCAAAGTTGTTCGCATACTCTAACACTGTTTGATCCCCCTGGTGGAGATCCAGAAACTCCCAGGTCTTGTAAAAGGACAAGTTATTAGGGAAATACTACTCATTGAAGAGGACCTTTAAGTCCTTCTAACTCATTTGTCTGTGCTTTCTAGCCGGAACCACTGACTCCCACCATCTATAATAGATACCTTACAACAAGAATGAAGTACATTTCACCCTAAATACATTAAGAGTTTCAAAAAACCCAAATATCCTTTTGATATTATCAAAAAAATCTTATACTTCTTGGAGATTTGTGCTACATTGGAAGGAAGGAGGCTTGTTATTGAAAAAATCCTGAACTTTGTCCCATTCAGGGCCTAGTTTGGCTTCCCAAACATGAGAAGGACCAGAGCCCACTCACTAACCTAAGGCTTGGACACCCCAAACATCTTCTTCTACTAATATATGATAAAATTTTGTGGTAGAAATCTATCTGGAATCTTCCTATAGCTACAAATAAATTCTCCTAGTAGGAATATTTTTCCTAAAATTAACAAACATAAGAAAAACTATCAACACACCATTATGAAAAAATTTCAACAACAATAAAAAATTCCAAATGCTTAATTAAATAAAATCAAAACCATATTCAACACAATAACAAGACAACCTGCTTCACCTTCGCCTAGTGTCCTTGCATAGTCTACAGCCAGTACGTCTCACCTAGAAGAGAATTAAAACCAAATTCCCAACATCCTATAGTGACACAAGGTCTATCACAAGGTGTGTTGGTCAAACACCCCACTCGCAAGTAGAACCTCAATCCCCGACAGTCCTAGAACCTATCTATCCATACTTTCCCAAATAACATGACCCAAAGAAAGGGTGAAACCTCCCTATGATACAATTTTCTCATGAACAACCTGATATGTCATCCAACCCGACACCCGACCCAGCCCATGGTATGGAATGAAGGGCATTACCAAACCCCATGGACTGGAAACTAGTGTTTGGGCATCAAACATCACATTTTCGAATGATTTTTTCCATAATAAACATCCATAAACACCCCATAACAATAAATAATCATATAATAAACAATAACCATATCCAAGGAGACACAACTATCACAAGTTAAATAGTTTAAATTTTAACCAAAACTAAATCATAAAAACTGTGAGGGAAACCAAATAGTCCACAACCAAAAACCTCCATGAAACAATACGTTGATCCCCCTCAAGACACCTCCACTAACATCTGAAAGAATTGGAACACTAGAAACTGGATCCACCATCATCATCATAGAACATATTTTCTTTACCTATTTCAAACATAACGAGATCTACATACACCCAATGGTGTATGTACGGTGTGATCCAATTCCCAGTAGGATACTACCCAAAGAGATATATTCCATTCCAAAACATTATATAAAAAATCACCATGATAGTTTTAATCCAAAAGAGAGAAAAAAAATTAAATAAAACATACTTAGAAAATTATAAAGAAAAGAACATACAACTAAGAGCCAAGATACAAGAATATGATCACATTATGACTACAAGTGATCCCTAAGGCACTAGTGTTAGTGGGACCCTAGTAACCTCATACCTTTTTGAACATGGTATAGAATCCATAACCCATAGCATCCTCATGTGCGATCCACTAGAGGGTAACACACCCCAAGGTGTAGTGGTCTCCAATCATCATATGTTTAGTTAGTGTTGTAGCATCAATCCTATTAGAGGGAATTGTGCCTCATACCCACCAATCGAAAAATCATATTAGTCCTAGTCCACCCATATAGTCACCTAAGATTCCTATTGTTCTCAATTTTCACTTATCATATCACAAGAATCAACACTTTTACATTCAAATAAACTAAAATGGAGAACACACAAAAAATCCACCACTTTCACAAACACACTTCCAACATTGAGAACACAAAATTCAAACAACCATTTTCCATAGGAAAACAATTTTCAAAACCCCTTACGCACATAAACATGGCTAATGTTGGAAACATCCCTGAAAACCATCCATTTTCATTTGGAAAATAATCTTTCAGCCCATACGCAGACCAAAAACCTTTGAAAATATGATTTTCACCACCCACACAATCCAAAAAAGAATTTTAGAAACCAAGGAAAGAATACAAAAATCATCCACTAATTCTAAAGCATGAAATCACATACCTCAAGCTTGAAAAAATACAGAATCTAGTGGAAAACAATAATTAAACCACAAGGATACCCAATAAAGGAAAGATCATACAACAACCATCAATATTCAACCCAAAAAATCAATATTGAACTTGTATTATGTTAACCAGTCTTCTGAAGAAATAATAAACTACAGAAGAAGAAAGGAGGAACCACAAAGAAGGAAGAAATCAACAGATATGGGACTCACTTGAAGTATCTTGAATATTCCACACCAAATACCCAAAAATAATGAGGTCCAAGGGAGACAAGAGGGGTGATAAGAGGTTCCTAGGTATGTAAAGCTTGAATGGAGTAAGCAAGGGTGGATTTGGGGTTAAATTTTAGAAGGAAAAAAGGGTAAATTCCACATTTATAAGTTTTTGGGAACATTGCATGGTTTGGCTGCAGGATCTGCAAAACCATGATGTAACCATGAGGCTTCCTCTATCCAAGAGGAAATAGGGCACATGGTTTTCTTAGGAAGGGTACACTCCTATGTGGTAGGTTGTACGTGCAAGATAGTGCCACTTTCTAGGGCACGTAGTCTCTTTGGGTTGGCGCACAGTTTCTACTAACTGTGTGTTAGCCGCACACCCCCATCTATTGGTCCAAAAAATTCCATTTTCACAAAAAACTCCTAAAAAATGCAAGGGACCAAGATAATACCAAAATAAACAAGATACTACCTCAAAAATAAATCATAGATGCGATAATATTCATAGGGGTTTTAAAAGTTTTACAATAATGTAAACCAAATATATTAATTAATTCTTTATCATATTTAGATTGATTTATATATATGATAGTGATTTTTGTTTTTTATGATTTATAGTGTTTTTGTGTATTAATTTTTTTATGTTTTCTGAATATTAAAAATACAAAAAATAATGTATAATTATAATTTCTCATAGAATAATATACTTAATGTGTAATTTAACTTTACTATGGTATAAATATACTATTTTATAATAGAGGATGTGGAGAAACTATTTATATGTTTATCATCTTTTTCCTCTTATGGTCACTTGTTTCTTCACGGTCACTTGACTTGTCATGTTCTTGTGTCTCATAGTAGCTTGTCTACCTCAATCGCATGGTATCTTTACTTGTCACGCGGCCACTTGGTCTGCTAGTATCTTGTCTACTTCATGTGAATAAATCTGTTTTTGTTCATGAGGTTGATTCATATTTTGTTAATGTGGTTGATTTATAATTTTTTAATATGGTTGATTCATAATTTTTTCATGCGTCCATATAGCATCCTGTCTTTTTAACACATAAACTTTCATTACATTATACAAAACTAAGGATCTTTAAGGTTTAGTGCCTTGGAAACCAGGAACTTAATACATGACAACATAAAACATTATTCTTAAAAACTTGAAAGTATTCTTCATTTTTCCATCCTAAGTTCATTGTAGCATCTCATAACCTAGGAGCATACATCAAAAGAAAGGGTGAGCAGAAGGCCCAGTAAGAGAAACAAGGGAAACATTTAACATGTGAGTTTGAGATACATTAATAAAGTCATGAAAAATAACTTTAAGGCATGAGAAAGAGATCATGAGGCATATCATAATAAAAATAACTTGTTTCATAACTTGAAGATGTGGATACAACATTTAACATAGAAAATCATTTCCGTTTCACCAAGGTTCATCTCCAAGGTGTCATTAAAAATTACCAAGGTTATACACCAAGGCGTCGTTAAAAATGGTCATCTCTAGAGATTAAGTCATTACCCAATGCATTGGAGAGCTATCAGGGTGCACCCTTAAATTTGACTTTATTATCATGTGAGCCACATATATCATCCTCAATAATTTCTTAAACAACCCATTTTTCATAAAATAAATGGGTTTTATTTCATAGTCATCACATTTTAAAAACTGCTTTAAAGACGTGATCTTTATGTCACATTAAAACCCACGGAAAAGGGAAAGAGGGTTTTTTGTATGTAAGTCCCAGAATTAAAATAGATAATTTTTATATATATGTGAATACCCCTATAGAATAAATAGCTTTGAGTATTCACTTAATAAAATAAAAGAATTTGAGAAAAAGAGAGAGACATTTTGAGACGAAAATTCGGCAGCATAATGGATATGTTGCAGGGTTTTAGAAAACATTGAAAAGAGTGGGGAAATGGGTCACACACTGATAAATCATCCATATAATAGTATAGGGGCAGAATATAATGGATATAAGAATATGGTAATGAAATTTTAAAGACATTCCATATGAAATGAAAAACATTGAAGGAAGAAAAAAAATAAGATTTCTCTTATGAAAATTCGGTAGCCTAACGATGTTACTTAAAACATCAAAAAAATGAATTGACAAGATCAAATAGAATCTCTAATTAGATGAAAATAATAGATAAGTATGATAGATATAGAGATCATACCCCAACATAATAAAAAGTAACTTGAAATACTTGACATGAAAATATATTTTGAAAACGAGAAGGGTGAAAGAATCCCTTAAAAATTCGGCAGCCTAACGGCGCCACATAAAACATCAAAAAATGAATTGACAAGATAAAATAGGGTCTCTAATAATATGAACATAAAATATCAGTATGATATATATATATATCATACCCCAACATAATAAAATGGAACTTGAAAGACTTGACATGAAAATAGATTTTGAAAATGAGAAGGGTGAGAGAATCCCTTAAAAATTCGGCAGCCTAACGGCGCCACTTAAACATTCTTAAAACGAATTGATGAGAGTAATAGGGGGTATATAATCATATGAACATGAAAAGGAAAGTAGGATGAATATAAAATAACATCCCCAACCTAAGAACATGGAGCATAAAATAAATGACATAAAAGAGAGTACTTGGAAGGAAAGAGAGAGGTAGGATCCCTTACCTTAAAACGTATCTCTTAAAACTCGAAGGTCAGGATCTTAAGGGCTTGGGGGAACCATGGGAGGACTCCTTGGGAGGTAATGAGACCAGAGATTCATTGGGGGAGAGTTGGGAGTGAAAAATAAAGGAGTAAAGAGTGGGTATTTATAGGGAAAGTGAGGGGACAAGGCATTAATGGCCAAGAGACACCTCATTGGTGGTATTGGAAAAACCATGGGCTTACCCATGGTATTTTCCCATGGTATTGGCCACTTGGGACACCTCATACCTTATCTTACTATTTATAAGTAGACCATATGGATTATATTCTTAATACATCATTTAATGATGTCATTAAACACCTGTAACTTAAAAACTGTATTTTCACTATTCATCCAAAATTCAACTTTCTCAGAAAAATCCCAAAATATCACCTTAACCAAATATTTATGCTCTTATTTTAAAACAAATTCCATTTTATGAAAATAATTTTCAAAATATTTTTAATTTAATTTTTAAATAAATACACTATTCACCGAAAATTCATTTTTTTCAGAAAAATCCCCAAAAATTACGTTAACATAATATCGATGTTCTGATTTCAAAAATGAAATCCATTTTATAAAAATATTTTTATAAATATTTTTAATTTTATTTTTAATTAAAAACACTATTCACCCGAAAAAACTATTACTTGACTAATAATTTCTGAAATAGTTATTTACCTATTTTATTGAATCACATTACTTAATCAAGGTGCCTAGATTGTATTAATACTTTCTTTAGTGATATTACTAATCCATTTTGTCACATTACTAATTCTAAGCATAAAATCACTATTCATAATTTACTATTCATCAAAAATTAAGTTGATCTTATTAGATTCTAAATTTTGTACTGAATATAATTGTAGAAGACCTTTTTTAAAAAACATTACACGTAATTAATTATCTCAGGTTTACATAAATATTTTCAAATATCCTTTTTCTAGAATTCATCAAAAATATGCATACTATATTTATCCGGACGTTTGAAAATTCACAAACTTCATCATAAGAAGAAATCACAATTTTTATTTAAATCAAAGGATTACACAAGTTTGTTACGGTCTCGTTACATAGCCCCTTATAACACTAGCATAATACCTAAGAGTAAGGTGTGCTAGGGTGATAGAATCTTGGGGCGGCTCGGCTAACATTGCACGAGTAGTAATTTCTATCAATTTGAACTTCTCGCGAAGGAGATTCCGTTCTAGCTTCACACGATGAAGTTCGGCTTGGGTTTGGTCCAGGGCAAAGCCTAGTGGTGCTACCTTCTTCTCGAGTTCTGTTAGATGGGCTTCAATTGGCCTGAGACTACTGGATGAGGCTATCAAATTTTCTTTCTATATTAATTAACCAAGATCACTTGTATTTATAGACATTAATTTCAACATTTAGTTTCCAATAGTCATATTGACCAATGGTCACATAACAGTTGAAACTCAACGGTCTCAATTTAATTATATTCATGTTATCAAATGAAAAGGTTTTGTTGAGTATAAAAATAAAATACCACACAAAATTAGGAAACAAGATTTATTCAAAATTTCAGGTAATTACAGGCCACTTGTATGTCTCATAGTTGATTAATTTGTACATGTTGTCATTTTTATTCCCTTATAATTGATATCTCATCATGGTATGTTAAACCGCATATTCAGTCATTTGTTTACATGGTCACTTTATAATTACGGTTGATACCTCTTGGTTGATTAGTTTATACATGCGGTTGGTTGTCCACCCTTAGGTTCAATATTCCCTCAAAGTAGAACTGCATGGCCAATTTTCAAGTGCAGTTGTTCCTTTAATTATTATTTTTTTTTTGAAATTTTCATAATACTCTATTTTTATGTATTTAAATATTTTCATTTACTATATGTTTTTAGTAGTTGATTTAACTGATTTATTGATTCCAAAAATCTTTATTATTCATATGAAAACTATGTAAAAAATTTTTTGAAATATTTTGATATAATTAAATGGTGATTTAAATTTTTTCTACATTCACACTTAAACCTGCAACATGAAGTTTTAAATTTGGAATTTATTTATCATGAGTACTTTATTTATTTTATTTTTTTATAAATTAATGTTTAATGATAATGAACTTATTCAAATTTTTTCTGTATATTTAATATAGTATTATTATTGACTCACATATCATCATGCACATGGAATGTTTTTCAAAATTAAAATTAAAATTTTACAAATTTTATCGATGTGATATTTATAGTATTTTCTTTGAATGGTTATTACGGATATGTATTGAACTATTTAATAATGAATTCAAATTTTATTAAACCAATATTTATTTTTTGAATTTTTAATGATATTTTTGGAATGATAATCTCCCTCCCTCTGATAGTTTTAAATTATCTAATTGATTTCTTATTTTTGTTGAGTTTTTGTTTATATTTATTTAAAGGAATCAATACCCATTAAAGGATTTAGGAAATGATATAACGCTGAGACATTTTTCTTTTGACGTGGTATTTCAAAATTTTGTAATGTTGTGGGATTCTATGATCATTCGTATTTACAATTGATCTTGTATAAACAAAGTTTCATCTTTGGGACAAAATATCAAGTATAACCTAGTCTTCTATGACTAATATTACTATCATGAAGAGGTGTGTTGATCCATTACTCAAGAACTGGTGGTTGTACATCATCTGTCTTCATCAAATTCTTCTATATGGTTCTTTCTGAGTTTTTATTAATTCTTTCTATCTCTCTCGCATATTATTACATTTTTTGGTCTATGATTTTCCCCAAAAAAACATTATTTCTCTGCAAGTTGTAAATATTGAATTCTTTTGTCAGGATAATAGGGTTGTGAATCTGAAATTCTAAATTTGTTATTGTAATTGGTCTTGATTCCAATTTAAAAGTTTGGTGTATTTTGGATATACCTCCATTATAAATGGTAGGTTATGATTTGGTTATTAATATCCTTTTAAAATTAGTTCATTATTGAATAACTCATCTCTCATGAAGTAGAGATCTGCCAGAGTAGACATATATTAACATGGAACCAAACAACTATAAAACAACATGTTCTCTCTATTTACATTTACACTATATATTATCTCTTTCATGTGCATAATTAGTTCTGATAATTATCTTTGAAAAATGTTCTTTTAAATTTTAATCTAGTCTATTCACCCTTATAGACCAGTTCTCATCACCATCTCAAACCTAAAACTTGGTATCATAGATGAATTTTCTTGGATATATGTTATGTTTCTTTTTTTTAAGGTTATCAAAATATCATAGACCCAAGATTATAAGGAAAGAGATCTTTTTAATATGGAATGAATGAATGTAAATAATATTTGGATTCCTCAAAATCCATCACACTTTGATATATATTATTACAATTAGTATAAATATAGAATGGAGGAATATCTCAAGAAACTCATTTTTGATTATTGGAATATGATGGTAAAACCATATAAATTACCTAATTCTAACCCTTACACTTTTACTATAAATGATGCTTCTAAATATGTTTTGAATTAAAAAAGTACTAATATTTCATATTTTTTATTTACAGAAATGTATTTAGCTATGTATCTGCTTATTAAGACAAATCAGGAAACTTAGAAAATTCTTCACTTTATTCACTTTAGCTCAAATAATCTGATTATAACTAAACTTGGAATTATTCAAGTGAAATTCTAAGATTTTAATATGGGTGAAGATGAGAGTGTCAACCAAATGTTCCATAGATTCACTAGAATGTTGAAGGGAATGAATTCCCTTGGATAAACTATGACAACTGGGCCCGGGTGACAGCCCAGCCACCCCGCCTTAACATGGCAGTCGGGTCCTGGCCCACCAGGTACCACCAGTTGCCCCGAATCCATGTGGGGCCCACCCCAGGGTCCACTCACATGCCTGAACGGGTCATCTGACTAATGATTGTCCCCACAGGCCAACACATGTCCTTTCCAGTGTGTTTTTTCTTCACTCACACACCCCCTGGGAACTTCCCAGAAGGTCACCCATCCTGATCACTACTCCAGGACAAGCATGTTTAACTGTGGCGTTCTAATCAAGTAGACTCCCGAAAAGGAAGGAGCACCTTGTTGACATGAGTCATATCATTTAGTCATTTAACCCTTTATCATTTGAGCGTGTTACATTCACCACCCCCCCCCCTAGAGCACAACACCCTCATTGTGGGCCCTACATCTCAACCCAGGCATTGCACTGCGCACTTAAGGCTGAGTTCCTCCTCTAATACCAAATGTGACAACTAGGCCTCGGTGATAGCCCAGCCACCCCGCCTTAACATGGCTGCCAGGTCCTTGCCCACCAGGTACCACCCGCATCCATGTGGGGCCCACCCCAGGGTCCACTCACATGCCTGAACGGGTCATCTGACTAATGATTGTCCCCACAGGCCAACACATGTCCTTTCCTGTGTGTTTTTTCTTCACTCACACACACCCTGGGAACTTCGCAGAAGGTCACCCATCCTAATCACTACTCCAGGACAAGCACGTTTAACTGTGGCGTTCTAATCATGTAGACTCCCGAAAAGGAATGTGCACCTTGTTGACATGAGTCATATCATTTATTCATTTAACCCTTTATCATTTGAGCGTGTTACATTCACCCCCCCCCCCCCCCTTAGAGCACAACGCCCTCATTGTGGGCCCTACATCTCAACCCAGGCAGTGCACCGCACACTTAAGGATGAGTTCCTCCTCTAATACCAAATGTGACAACTGGGGCCCACCCCAGGGTCCACTCACATGCCTGAACGGGTCATCTGACTAATGATTGTCCCCACAGGCCAACACATGTCCTTTCCAGTGTGTTTTTCCTGCACTCACACACACCCTGGGAACTTCCCAGAAGGTCACCCATCCTGATCACTACTCCAAGACAAGCACGTTTAACTATGGAGTTCTAATCAGGTAGACTCCTGAAAAGGAAGGTGTACCTTGTTGACATGAGTCATATCATTTAGTCATTTAACCCTTTATCATTTGAGGGTGTTACATTTACCACCCCCCCCCCCCCCTAGAGAACAACGCCCTCATTGTGGGCCCTACATCTCAACTGAGGCAGTGCACCTTGCACTTATGGCTGAGTTCCTCCTCTAATACCAAATGTGACAACTGGGCCCCAGTGACAGCACAACCACCCCACCTTAACATGGTCATCGGGTCCTGGCCCAGTAGGTACCACCAATTGTCCCGCAGACATGCGGGGCCCACCCCAGGGTCCACCCACATGCCTGAACGGGTCATCTGACTAATGATTGTCCCCACATTCCAACACATGTCCTTTCCAGTGTGCTTTGTCCTCACTCACACACACCCTAGGAAACTTCCCAGAAGGGCACTCATCCTAATCACTACTCCAAGCCAAGCATGCTTAACTGTGGAGTCCTAATCAGGTAGGCTCCCAAAAAGGAAGGTGCACCTTGTTGACATGAGTCATATCATTTAGTCATTTAACCCTTTATCATTTGAGTGTGTTACATAAACTTCAGATAATCCTATGTTTACCGAAAGATCCCTGAGAAATCTTCCCCTGAAGTGGAATGCAAATAAATTAGAAATCAATGAAGGAAACAACTTTAAATAATATGTGTTGGATGAACTTGCTGGTTCATTACATAAATATGGGGTGAAGAAAAATAATATCACTAAAGAGGATACTTAAAAAAGTAAATAGTTTTTATTTAAATCCAATATAACTATTTCAAGTAACTATTTTATTTATGAATATAGTAAAACATAATATAACATTAGAACTTATTTACTTCTAATTATTTGGTACAATTCATATTTATAGTTTACGTGGTAGGAAATATTTTTTGAAATTGTTTATTATTTTAGTATATTTACTTGGACGTGTTTTTTTGCCTCATAAAAGTGATACTTTATCTAAATTTATTTATTTTTGTAAATGAGTTCAAAATATAGAGGGTTATTTAATTATTTCTATTATATGTTATAATATAGGTGAATTTTTTAATCTTGAATTTTGATTTTTTTATGAATAAAATGGTTATTTCCATATTTTTCTACTCCTAGAACTACACAAAAAATATTATTCTAGAAATTAAAAATGGATCTATTTAAAAAAAGGATAGAACTATATTAAATGAATATAATTTACCTAAATATTGTTATTTTGAATCTATAAATACAACCTTCTATATTTTTAATAGAGTTTTAGTTATTACTTTTTTTAATAATAGCATTTATGAATTGTTTAAAGGAGAGATACCTAATGTTTGTTATTTTAAATTTTTTCGGAGTAAAGTTTTTATTTGAAATACTAAGGATAACTTAGTTAAATTTTTTTCTAAAAGTTATAAAATAATTTTTTATATGGTATTATAATAAAATTAATGTATATAGAGTATATAAATTATAGAATAGAAATTGTAAAAGAGTCTGTTCATATTAAATATGATGATGATAACTTGAAAATAATTCATATTTATAGCTTTTTTTAAGAAAAATATTTTTTCAAAGAAAAAAGTCAAGATGATAATTTAATTATCGAGGAGGTTATTACTCATTATTATTGTTAGGAAAAAATACCTCAAGGTGTTCTCTCGGAATTTTTTGGGTGTGATTATATTTTTTGACAAAGCCAGGTGACCGCAAATGAGTATCGTTGGTGTTTGTCAAAGAAATGTTTTTAAGTTGGCGCAGTTTCCCAGTGTTTTCCAAATTTTGAGGCCACAAAATTAGGAGTTTTGTATTGGAAAAAGGAAGGATTTATTCATAGTATTGAACGGTATGAATAATGTTAAATAAAATTGGTAAAGGGTGAGAACTATGTACCATAATTCATGGGTCGTGTACCATGATCTGGGAATGGTACGCGGAGCAGCAGGAATGGTACGCGGGTGAGGTTCGTGAAACCAAAACTAGTTTGCAGCGGAGCGATGGTGTGGTACATGGATGGATTTTCACTAGAGGAGGAAATAAACCATGTAGGAAAAAATGCATTACACAGACCTCATGGAAAAATAGTTCGCGGGTGGCTTGCAGTTCGCAGTGGTAGAAGAATCATTAAGCGGTGGAGGCTGGATTAAAGATTTGGTAAATCTTGATTCAGCATATTAAGCAGATATAATTTCCTATATAAGAAATAATAATCCCACTGATTACTATAGAAATTTAACATCATTAGAAAGAATATTTTTCTCTGATAATTTGGCAAAGTCCGAATGTGGTTCGCACTGGGGTGTTTGTAGGGATTCTTAAACCGCAAAGAAAGTCCAGTACATGGTGGAGGATGTGCAATGCGTAGAAGGAGTTGAATCAGTACATGAAGGAAAAATATTCTGTATGCAAGAGGGATAATTTTTCAAGTGGTACTCATAAGCAAAGGTAGTCTGCAAACTGAGAGTAGTTCACGGACAGGATCACTTTCGCAGAGGAGGTTTGTTGAATCAATATGTGGAAACAGTATGCAATCACAATGGAGGACGCAGTCCATGGATGAAGGGATGTTTGTGGAATAGGAAGAGGTATGTGAAGAAGTTGTCTCATGTACCATACATGGTACTTAGTAGGCCGGATAGTAATGTGGTTTGGGATTTTCACGAGGAAGCTTATGAAAGCTTCAAATCAGTTTGCGAAAGAATTTTCTGGTACGTAGAAGTACCTGGGAATGTAGACTTCATATATGGGTGAAAAGGAACATCAATAGATAATCTACCTATATTTGAGGATATATGAATTCATAAAAATTATGGGACCTACATGTCTATAAACTGTGATTGAACTATAATTTTATAAACTATGAGTTGATTACTTTCCAAGAGCAGTGAGAGAAGGAAGAGGAAGATGGTGACACTTTCCACCCGTAGTGATATAGAGAAAGAGGAATAAGGAGTGACCCTTGGGAATGTAGTGAGAATAAACTAAACCTAGTAAAGTTAGTGAGCCCAGGCATAGAAGATCTATCTTAAACATTGTACTCATTATTGGCAGTGAGCCTTAGTGAATTTGGTACATCGATACATTATCCTTGTATGCTCCTTGGATGTATCCCAGTGAGGGTGAACCAAGTAAAAATCACTGTGTCCTATGCATGATTTCATATCAGTATGTATATTTCTAAAGGAGGAAGAGGGAATTGAGTTTTGTCTAACAACGAAGCAAGATCCAAAAGTGAGAAAGTTTTAATCTACTATACCCTAATTCACCCCCTTCTCAGGGTATTCAACCTAGTGGACCTAACAGTTGGTATCAAAGGGAAAGGTTGAAAGTTAGTAGTTACCTCTTAGAAGAATAAATGTAGGTGGCCAATCATAAAATAATTCTAATCTTAGATGGATATAATTTTCAACTATGGAAGAATCGAATGCAGCACTACTTCCGATCAGTTGGGATGGATGTCTTCAAAACAGCTATTCATGGAATATCAGTTTACATTAAAATTGGTGCTTTATAGGAAGATGAAGGAAGGTAATTGGATTTTGATGATAAATTGATCAATGATTTAGGGGGAGCCATATCAAATTCAATTTAAACGAAGGTGATGTTCTATAAAACATCACATGCAAAGTGGGAAAAATTGTTAAACATTTATGAGGGAGATAAAAATCTGAGAAGCAAAGCTGCAGGTTCTATGTAACAAGCATGAGGATCTTAGAATTAATCCCAATGAGACTATTGATGCATTATTCTATAGGATAAATATTATTGTGGAAGACATGCAGGGCCTTGTAGAAGTCATTAAAGATATAAATATTGTGAAACAAATCTTGAGGAAACTTCCACCATGGTTCAATCCGAAAGTTTCAATGTTGGAAGAAAAAGACCCAAAAGATATGAAACTAGATAACCTATACAACAACCTTGTAGCATATGAAATGAGAAATGATTACAATGATGCAGTGGAAAAGAGGAATTCAAAGGATGTGGTGTTCAAGGCCATGAAGAATCTCTCCATTAAAGATAGTATGGAGAAAGACAATATAGATGATGTCATGTCATCTTTATCCTCTAATATGGAAAGAGGAAAAGGAAAGTTCAAAGGTAAACTTCCATTTTCGTGCTTTCGATGCAGAAATATTGGGAATTTTGCATCAAAGTGTCCTAATAATTTTAATGATGAAATTGAAGAAAATGATGAAATTCCCCAAAAGAAGTATTAATCAAATGAGGAAGGGAGGAGAATTACTAGGAGAAAGTTCTTTAAAAAGAAGAATCTTCTTTCAAGAGAGGATGAAAGTTCAGAATAATCTGAGGTAGAAGAGTTGGAGGACTGCATAGATCATAAAGTATATTATTTGGTGGCAGTTGCTAGAAATTATTTAACAATAGAAGAAAGTGACAATGAAGAAGGAGTAATTGAAGGAAGAGTTGATCTCCATGCAGAATTAGAAGCTCCCCTTGAAGAGGTAGATATTTTAAGAGACAAAATGAATAAATATCACAAAGTAGTTTGTGATGCCAAACTCTTTATGCAATAGAATGAAGAAGATAATTCTGAGCTAAATGAAGAAATTGAAAAGTTTAGGTCTTCAATGCTAGAAAACTCCGAAAAGGTGGTTGAGTACAAACTCAAAATTAAAGAACAGAAAATTTAAATTGATAGTTTGACTAAAACAGGAAAAGATCAAATCAAACGTATCAAGAATATAGAAAAATAGGTCGTTAGTTTGTGAAGAACAATTGAAGAACAAGAGAAACTACTAACTCTTGGTTCGACATCAGTAAAGAAGATCATACAAGAAACATATAAGATGATATTTGAGTATAAATATCCATCAGAACAAAAGGGTATTGATCTAAAATAGAAAGCATTTATGGTTCAAGTCAGACCATAAACACCCACTCCATTATTGAATACTGATTTGGGTATGAAGTAGAATCAGAATATTCATTTAACCCAAGGTACAACTAATAGTTCATCATTTCTAGACAGGAATGTACCTCACATAAGATGTTATTGTTGTGGTAAGATAGGACACTCTCAAAATGTATGTTCTATAGAAAAGAAGTACCAAGGGGAACAAGACCAACAGAGGTGGTCATACAGAGTGCAAAATTATAGGCCATCATTCGACGGTCATTGTTTCAGGTGTAAAGGATCATACATATGGCAAGATATTACACATCAACAATGCAGAGGAATGTGCCAAGGAAAACTGAATTTGTTCCTAAGAAGCTTCATAAAGTATCTTCAAGTGAGATGAAAATTCAAAATCTATATGAATATATTTAGCTTGAATCTGACCAATCATATACTAAAGAATATCAACATTATCATTCCATTTCAGTTATGAATTCAAAGGCTTGGATCAAAAAGAAGAGGGTCGAGCAGGTCGTGGTTGCAGAAATTGCATTCAAGGAATCATATCACACAGGGATATGGACAATTAACAGTGGATTCACTTCCCATATGATGGGAAATAAGAATCTAGTAAACAAAATTAGGTATGATAATGAAGGTATTGTAATATTTGGTAATGATGAGGGATTAAAAATTATTGGTTAAGGAAAAGACATGAGATGAGCAAATGTCTTGGTTGTTGAGGGGCTTAGTCACAACTTTCTTAGTGTTAGTCAATTTTGTGACTCAAGACATGCCAAAAGTTTTTCCAAGAAATTATGTATCATCAAGGAAAATTATGGTGGTGTTATGTTGCAAGGAAAGCGTACAAAATGTAATATCTACCTCTTGCGTGGAGAAGATGATATTTGCTTTCTATCCAAGGATGAAGAAAACAATTTATGGTATAAAAATCTTGGGCACATTATCCAAGGTTCCTTGGAAGATCTGGTAAAATATGATTTAGATAGAAATCTCCCTAGATTATCATGTGATCATAATTATACATGTGATGCCTACCAATAGGGGAAAATCATTCGAAAGATATAAAAGTAAAAGGAGCAAAAGTCAAAAATATTGCATGAGCTAGTGTATATTAATGTGTGTGGCCCAATTTCCTAAATGGATGTTAATGGGATGAGATATTATATTCTATTAATTTATGAATATAGCAGAATGGAATGGGTTTCAATAATCACCCACAAATCTTAAGTGTTCAGTTTCATTACAAGATATCGACGAGAATGTGAAAAGATGCTTGGTCAGAAATTCCGAATGATTCGAACAGATAATGGAAAAAAGTTCAAAAATATCCAAGTGTAGGATTATCTTTAAAAACATGGGATAAATCATCATGTTTCAGCATTAAGGACTCCATAGTAGAATGGAGTAGTTGAAAGAAGAAATACGATTGTTAACAACATGGCCAGAATGATTCTCATTGAGAAAGACCTTCTAGAAAATTTTGGAAATAAGGAGTGATGACAACATTATACACTTCAAATTGATCTTTACTTTATACAAAAGAGAAGAAGACTCCATATGAGTTATGGTATGGAAATAAGCCGTCATTAAAGTACTTTCGAATATTTAGAAGTAAATGTTTCATTCTCAATAAGGAGAAACATAGTAAGTTTGAAACCCATGGGGATGAAGGGATATTTCTTGGCTAATAAAATAAAATAAAATAATACAAATGATTTAATAAGTGGCTTGGAAAGATAATTGAAAGTCATGATGTGACTATAATAAAAAATTAATAGATTCTTCAGCAAATACATGATAAGACTAAGGAGGATAGTAATGAAGAGATGAGAAGATCAGGAGATTCTCCAACTCTATATATTTATTCTGAAGAAGACTCAAATGATGAGAATAAATCAGTGTCTTCCCAAATACTAGAAAGAAAAGATGAAATTGATAGGCTGAACATAATTGGTGATCAAACAACACTAGTATAGAAATGAAGGATGAAGTCTCTACAACAAATATCATACTTATCACAAGTAGAGCCTAAATTCATTTATGAAGAATCTGAAGATGAGAATTGGGTTCAGGTAATGAATGAAGAGCTTGACCAAATTGAGAAGAATCAAACTTGGGAAGAAAATTTGAGACCATAAGACAAGAATTTCATAGGGAAAAAATGGGTCTTTCCCAACAAAAATTAATAAAGACAGTGTTGTGATTCGAAATAAATCATGACTTGTGTGCAAAGGGTACTCCCAAATAGAGAGTATAGATGTTGATGAAACATTAAAACCTATTTCATGGCTGGATACAATTAGATTATTCTTGGCTATAGCCATGAAATAAAAGTTTAATGTTTTCCATATGAATGTTTAGTCAGCATTTCTGAATGTAGTTATGGAAGAAGAAGTCTATGTTGAGAAACCAGATGGTTTCCTCATTCATGAAGATGAGAATTTTGTTTGTCAACTAAAGAAGGCTTTATATGGTTTGAAGAAAGCACCAAGAGCATGGTATTCAAGGCTTGACCAGTTTCTAAAGAAGCTCAGTTTTCAATGTGGTAGAGTTGATTACAATTTGTATTACAACAATGGAAACAGTCAAAAGATTGTGGTGGTGGTTTATGTCGATGAAATAATATTTGGTGGATCAGATGAAGCACAATGCAGACAATTTTCTGAATTCATTAAAAGTTTGTTTGAAATGTCGATGATTTGAGAGCTGACATTTTTCCTTGGATTACAAGTGACACAAGGAAGAAATGGAACTTTTATTTCTCAATATAAATATGCCAAGGAGGTTTCGAGAAGGTTTGGAATGAATAATTTCAAAGAGATAAAGACTTCAATTACTACCCTGTTGAAATTCTCATGAGATGATGAAGGAAAGCCAGTTAATATCATAGAATATAGGAAAATAATTAGAAGTCTGTTTTACCTAATAGCGACAAGGCATGATATTCTATTTTCCACATGCCAAGAAGTGAGGTATCACAACAATCCTAAAGAGAGCCACGTGATTACAGTGAAAATAATTATTCGGTATATCAAGGGAACAATGGGTTTTGTCTTAAAGTATAATGAAAAATCTCAGCCAGAGTTATTAGGATATAGAGATGCGGACTGGGCTAGTTCATTAGATGATAGGAAATAAACATCAGGAGGTGCCTTTTATCTTGGAAGGCTGTGTATTTGTTGGTTAATCAAGAAACAAGACTAAATTTCATTAAGCACCGAAAAATCTGAATAAATCGCAGCTACTCAAGCTTGTGCACAACTATTGTGGATGAATGAACAACTTAAAGATATGGGAATTGAAGTGAAATCTCGGATCGGAATCCATTGTGATAATTCAAGTGCTATAAATATTAGAAAAAATATATTCCATCACTCAAGGACAAAGTACATTGAAACCAAATATCATTTTATCAAGGAGAACGTGGAGAAAGGTCTTGTGAAGTTGGAGAATATGACTACATAATAATAGGCTGCAGACATTCTGACAAAGGCCTTACCCAATAAAGCATTTGAAAGGCATCGACTGGCTCTAGGAGTCCATTCGACTTCTTGTACTTGAAAAAGTGTGGATATGGGACCCCGTCTCCCCGAGGTATGATATGTTTTTCTATAATGTGCTGATATGTGTTCTTTACCCTATTTCTGAAAAACATGATGTTCCCATAGGGTTCATTGACAAAGGGGGAGAAATTGGGACTTCTAGGGGGAGAAAAGACACTGGGAGAAGCTGTTAAGTAGAGCAATGGGGTAGGGGGAGTTGAAGATGAGATAAAACTGGTTAGAGGAGCTATAACATAGGGAGAGTGTGAATTTAGACAATTCTATAAGTGATTGATCAAATAATAGATATCACGATAGCTAAGGATTGTGATAAAAGCATAAGAGTGGTGTTGGAATGGTGTCATAAGGCTTCCAGCACTCAGAAATTGGTATCAGTATGGTATCAGTAGTTGGTGACTATAAATGAAGTCATTCATTGATAAAATATTTATTAAACTCTTTTTTCTCGCATTGAGCATAGATTATGTGGGCTTAGATTATGTTTTGAGTAAACCCTTGATCATTATCTTAATCGCATGAAGTGAATGATGGTTGAATATGAAAGTAAATTTATCAAGATATCAAAATACAAAGAATTGTTTTTAGAAGAGTTGTCAACAAACCCAAATGGGGATATTTTTGGGAAAAAATCCCTCAAGGTGTTTTCCTGGAATGTTTTGGGTGTGATTGTGTTTTTTGACAAATCCAGATGACCTCAAATGAGTAATGTTGGTGTTTTCCAAAGATAGGTTTTTAAGGGGGCGTAGTTTCCCAGTGTTTTCTAGATTTTAGGGCCTCAGAATTGGGAGTTTGGTGTTGTAAAAGGAATGATTTCTTCATAGTATTGAACAATATGAAGAATGTTTAAGAAATTAAGAAAAGGGTGAGAACTGTGTACCATATTTCATGGGTCACGTACCATGTTCCCGAAACCATACGCGGAGCG
Organism: Viscum album; assembly: GCA_963277665.1. Taxonomy (NCBI): domain Eukaryota; kingdom Viridiplantae; phylum Streptophyta; class Magnoliopsida; order Santalales; family Viscaceae; genus Viscum; species Viscum album. The sequence continues at coordinate 273,141,878 of OY728139.1, read as the reverse complement.
GCAGGAACGATATGTGGGTGAGGTTCGCGAAACCAAAAATGGTTCGTGACGGAGTGGCGGTGTGGTACCCGGATGAATTGTCATTGGAGGATGAAATCAACTGCGTAGTAACAAAGGAAGTACATGGATGCCATGAAAATATGGTTCATCGGTGGCTTGTGGTTCGTAGTGGTAGAAGAATCGGTAAGCGGTGGAGGCTGGATTAAAGATTTGGTAAATCTTGATTCAGCGGATTAAGCGGGTTTCTTTGCCTATATAAGAAATGATAATCCCTCTGATTATTATAGAGATTGAACATCATTAGAAAGAATATTTTTCTCTGTTATTTTAGTGAAGTCCAAAAGTGGTATGTGCTGGGGTGTTTACAGGGATTCTTAACCCGCTAAGGATATCTGATATGTGGTGGGGGAAGTCTGGTGCGTGGAAGGAGTTGACTCGGTATGTGGAGGAGGACTATTTTGTACATGAGAGGGATAGTTCCGCAAGTGGTACGCAGAAGTTAAGGCGGTCTGAGAATAGAGAATAATGCATGGAAATGAGGTTTTTCATAGAGGAGTTTCATGGAATCAGTATGTGGTAGTGGTACGTAATTGCGAAGGCGGAGGAAATCCACGGACTAATGGAAGTTTGCGGTAGTGGAAGTGGTACATGAAGAAGGTGTCCCATGTACCAAACCCAGTACTCAGTACACATGAGAGTAATGTGGTTCTCAATTTCCACGAGAAAGCTTGCAAAATCTTCAAATCAGTTTGCAAAAGAATTTTCCGGTACCTAGAAGTACCCAGGAAGGTGGACTTCATCTACTAGTGAAAAAGGAACTTCAATAGATTATCTACCTATAGTTGAGGATGTAGTAATCCATGAAGATTAATGGATCTATATGTCTATAAACTATGATTGACCTACAAATATATAAACTGTGAGTTTATTCCTTTCCAAGAGTAGTGAGCGAAGGAAGAGGAAGATGGTGACCCTTTCCACTAGCAGTGTTCCCGAGAAAGAGGTAGAGGGAGTGACCCTTGGGAATGCAGTGAGTAGGCCTTAAACCTTGTAAGGGCAGTGAGTCTGGGTATAGAGGATCTATCCCGAACATTGTACTCATCATTGGAAGTGAGCCTTAGTAAATTTGGTACATCAACACATTGTCGTTTTATGCTCCTTAGTTGTAGCCCAGTGAGGGTGAACCAAGTAAAAATCATTGTGTCTTGTGAATGATTTCATATCAGTCTGTATTTTTCCACGATAGTAAGAGGGAATTGAGTTTTGTCTAACAATAAAAAAAGATCCAAAATGGAGAAAGTTTTAATCTACCATACCCTGATTCACCCCCCCCCCCCCTCTCAGGGTATTCAACCTAGTGGACCTAACAATTTTGATCCTAAATCATGGAAAATTCATAAATAATATAATTGGCAATGTTGATTCTGGAATTAAAACTTGAAATTATATTTTTGAATTTTTATACAAATTATAATTTTGTTTTTAAATGTGTTCCAAATAATTTTTTTGATGATTTGAATGATATTAGTTTGATCATTTATATACAGGATGAAATTAATCAATTTTCTTGAAATAATTTTTGGACTTTAGATAAACCCCATAAAGATAAACATAATATTGGAACTAAATGTATTTTTAGAATTATAATGGATGAATAAGGACAAATTTTTTAGAATAAATATGGACTTTTTGCTTAAGGTTATTGTTAAACATATGTATATATTTTAATGAATATTTTTCACTTATTTCTATGATTAAATATATAATAATTTTGATGGATTTTTGTTTCTTTTAAATGTTTTAAATTATTTCAAATAGATATTAAAATTGATTTCTTAAATGGTTTTATTTATGTTAATCAATAACCTTGTTTGAAAAGGAGAAATTACCAAATCATTTTTTAATCTCTCCAAGTATTTATATGGTATTAGGAAAGTGCCTAATTCTTAGTATGATAGACTATATATTTTATTGAAAAATGATTTCAATAAAAGAAAATCTAATCCTAATTTATTTATTAAAATTATTTCAAATGATATTTTGATTATTCAAATTTATAGTGTTGATGTTGTTTTGTAATATTCAAGTCAACAAATTTATAAATAATTTAATTACATAATGGAAAGAAAATTTGAAATGAGTTCATTGGGTAGACATAAATTATTTTTGGGCCTTAAAATTAATCAAATAAATGATGGAATTTTTTGAATAAAAGTAAACATGTTAAACATTTAGTTAATATTTTTGTTTTATATTATTCTAAAACTTTTAGAAACCCTATCAGTAATAATTATATATTAGATTTAGATAAATATAGAAAATATGTATATTAACAAAAATTTATAGTTGTGATTTTAATTTTCTTATATTTTACTTCTTATAGACTTTATATTATATTTAGTGTTTGTTTATGTTCAATATTACAATTTGACCCTAAGTAATATCACTTAAAATATGTTAAATTAATCTTAATATATGTTAAATGAACATTAAATTATGGACTGTTTATTTTTAGTCATGATATTTTTGATTTGATTAATTATTCTGATTCTGATTTTAGAGGATATAAAGTTGATTGAAAAAATTACTTCAGGTATGTGTCATTTTCTTAGTAAAAGATTAGTTAGTTGGAGTTCAAAGAAATAAGATTAATTTTCTTTATATAATTATGAAAGGGAATATATTCCAATTTCATCATGTTGTTCTCAATTATTATGTATTATACAAACATTATCTTATTGTGATTTTAATTTTTAAAAGATTTCTTTTTATTGTGATATTTATTCTGCTATTTTAATTTCAAGGAACCCTTTAAACCATTCTAAAACAAAACATGTTGGCATGAAATTTTTTTTTAGATTTTATGTTAATAAAGGAAATATTATTATTAAAAATGTTTCAACTAGAAATAAATTTTTATTTTATTTTTACCAAATCATTAGATATTTCATGGATTTAGAAAATAACATTTTAGCTCAGTATGATGAAGATTTAGTTTGAAATATTATTTTTTACACTTATTTATAGATTTTAATTGATATGAATTTATTAAGGGGGATTTTTCTAATGTATTTAAATTATTTTCCTTAAAATATATTATTTTTTGATAAATTTCAAATGGAGGAATAATTTTGTAAAATATTTTTTTTTGGTTTTGTAATATTCAAAACTGGGAGTTTTGATAGTGCAGTATTTTTTTATGATTTATAGTTTTTAGTTATTTTTTGAATATGAAAAATACCTCAAATAATAGATAATTATAATTTATCATAGTATTATGTAGCCATTGTTAATGTATTTATCATGTTTTGATTGTCATAGTCACGTGTGCCTTATGGTCACTTGACTTGCTACATGCTTGTGTCTCAAGGTATCTTTTTAACCTCAGTGATATGGTATATTGATATACCATGGGGTTTCTTAGTCTCATAGTAGCTTGTATTGTTCATTTGATCGATCCATATTTGTCCATACAATCGATTCATATTTTTTTATATGGTCAATTCATAATTTTTTTCATATGGTTGATTCATAATTTATTTATGCAGTCAATTATTTTTCTTATGGTTGATCATTTTTTATATGTGGTTGGTTGTATTCCATTATGGTCGATAGCTCCTCATGATAGGTTAAACCTCCTGACCAGTCATTTTTTTCATGTGGTCACTTTTTACTTGAATTTAATACCTCACAATTGTTTAGTTTCTAAATGAGGTTATTTTTCTGACCTTGCGGTCGATCTAGCCTCACAGTCGGTCTATAAGAGAATTTATTATGTTCGGTAAGTCTTTTAATTTTTTTTTAAATTTATAGATTTTTATGTTTTCATGTATTTTGATATTTTATTTTAATTTATATTATTAGTTGTTGTTTTAATTGAATTATTGATTAAAAATATTCATATAACTCATATGGAAATATGTGACGTGTTTTTTGAAACTTTTAAATAGATTTAAGTGAACATTTACATTTTTCAATATTTATGCATAAACCTACAATATAAAGTTTCAAAATTTAAAATTATTTATTATGATGGATTTCTTTATTTTTTTTATTTCTAAATTAATTTTTAGTACTAAATAACTTATTAAAATATGTTATATATTATGTAACAAAGTATTGGTATTTTTTCACATGTCTTCACATATGTAGAATTTTTTTCAAAATTTTAATCTTAATTTTTTAGTAGGAAGTGATGTAATGTTTATGGTTTTTAATTTGACTAATTATTATAGATATATTTTTAATAATTTAATTATTAATTGAAATTAGTTTGAACGAGTCTTTAATTTTTTATTTTTAACTGATATTTTTGTAATGATAGTCTCTCTAGCTCTATCTAATAATTTTGAATTATCTAAATAATTTATTATCTATTATTAATTTAAAATTTAGTTTTATCTAAAGGTAATCAATAGTCTTTAAATAATTTAATGATATTATATTGTGTTTTAATGTTTTTATTTTGATGATAACTTTTATGTTTTCAATGTTTTGTGTGATTCTATGATCTTTGGGATTTCCAAGAGATCCCATATAAAAAAAGTGTCATCTTATGGATGATTTTTGATGGAGAACTTAATATTCTATATCTACTGTTACTACCTTAAATAGATATATCCATTACTAATGAACCAGTTGTTTTTCTTCAGCATTATTCATCAAATTCTTCTACCTAGTTTTGTTTGAGTTTATATTAAAAAAAGTATCTCTATCACATGTGATTGCATTATTTAGTTTAATTTTCCCTATAAAATCATTCTTTCTATTTAGACGTGACTCAAATATTCTAAATTCATGATATTTGGGTTATGAATCTCATATTATAAATTCATTATTGTAATGGTTTGTGACTCCCTATGAAAATTTATGTAGATTCTAAATTCAGGTTCTTTGGGTTGTGACTCACAAATTATAAAGTCATTATTGTAATGGGCTATAAATCCCTATTAAAAGTTATGTTCCTTTTATTATACTTCCAATAGAAAAGGTAGGTTTTATTTGGGTTATGATTCCTCATAAAAAATTAGGTCCTTAGTGAATAACACATCTCTCAAAGATTAAAGAGGTGTAAGAGTAGATGTAGGTTCACATCGAACCAAACTAATATATAACTTTCTACATAAACTCTTTACTTTTCTGATGAATATTATATCTTTCATTTAAATAATTATATTTGATAATTATATTTGATAATTATATTTGATAATGATATTTGATAATTTTTCTATAATATTTTAATAATACTTCTTCACCCCCCATAAAATATGCTATCACCATCTCAGACCTAATAAAATATTCCATCTTTCATTTTAGAAATTTGAATACCTAAAAATAATTTGATTTTACCTATTAAACTAATATAAAATTAATTTTTCATCAACTTATAAAATTCATTACTAATAAATTCACTTGAATATCCAAACACAATATCATATATATAAATTTGAAAAATTAAAATATCATTTGAAATCCTTTTAATTAATAAATTATGATCTTTTTTATATTTTTTAAAATAAATTTTCAAACTGAAGAAATTATTTCTATCTTACCAAGCTTTAGGTTATTTCTTAAGAAATTATAACTCTTTAGATAAATTAAAAACATGATTTTAAAACCTTTAATTTTCAAAACTAGGTGTTTGGTTGACATGAACATCTTCAAAAAAACCATTTTAAAAATCACTTTTAAAATAAATTTGTAACAATTTAAAACCATAAATGATGAAAAATAAAACAAAATTATAATAGATTATATCCTAGAAATAGGTGAAAAGATTAATAAAATTAGATACCTTCTTATTATAAACAGACTAGAGCTACAATTCTAGCTTTATTCATAACAATTTAACCAGATTTATCAATTTTATTTCTAAATGTCAATTTACATAAAATAATTTTTTTATCCTCAGGGGATTCAACTGAATTCCAAAAATTATTTTTATAAAATTTATTAATTTTATATTTTATAGAAATAATATAATTATAATATTTTAAATCAACATCAATGTTATAAGGAACATAAAAAACAAAAGTATAATTTTCCTAAAAATTTAAAACATGTTTTCAAGTATTAATTACAGAATAAATATCTCTAATAACATTTTTAATATGGTAATATTTATTAATTTAAAATTATTTAGGTTCATAAAGAGAATGAGTATTCTCCCCTAGATAATTATGTAATTATCTTTGATTTCTTTTTCACCAAATTAAAATTCTCTAAAATATTCTTGAAAGAATATTCTCTAAATCTGATTTATTTTTCAGTTTATCATCATCAAGTTTAGCAAAAATATATTCTTATATAATCAATGTTTATTATTATATAATCTATAAGATTTAATTTTAATATAATACCCAAGAATGATTCATTCATCTCTATTATAATAAAAATTTTCCAAATTATCCTCAGTATTTAAAATAAGAAATAAATATATAAAAACATTGAAATAACAAAAACTAGGTTTCTTTATTTCAAGCATTTTAATTACAGTTATCTTTTAAAAATATCTAATTAAAAAACTATTTAAAATATAATAATCTATATTTATGGATTCAACCAAAATATATTTAAGTAAAATATAATCATTTAACACAGTTCTATACATTTCTATAATTGTTCTATTTTCCATTCTACAGTACCATTTTATTGTCATGTTCTAGAAGTATAAACATTATGTAAATAACTATCTTATTAATATTTTTTTTAAAATTCATTATTAAAAAATTCAACTCAATTATCACTTATAATAGAAATAATTAAATAACCTTCTTGATTTTGAACCAATTTTCAAAAATAAGTAAATTTTGATAAATTTTCACCTTTATGAGATAAAAAATAAGTATATGTGAATCTACTAAAATCATCAATGATTCCAATAAAAATTAATTCCTCCTAAACATGAAATATATAAAGAAATAAATAAATATAATTAATAATCTATAATGTAATATTAGATTTTATTATATTAACAGATCTAAAACTTACTCCATTATCTTTACCTTTTAAACAAGAATCTAAAACATAATTCTTGATAATTTTCAAATTTAGTAGGTTTTATACATGTCCTTTATTTAAAAGTTTGTTTAATAGAGAAAAGATTGCATTTCTAAGACTCATATTCCATAGGATAGAATCTATATATATAGCATTAATACACTTAAAATTATGGTTAGTTAACTTATAAAAATCAATAGAATAAATATTTTATTCACTGTTAGCATAAAATAAAAGATATTTATTATTGAAAATAAAACATTTATTATTTTAAAATTTGGCACTTATTCCATCATTGAATAATTTTAAAATAATATTTATGTAGTTTTTTAAAACATTAATATATAATATTTTTTAAGTTACAATAGTGTTAGATATACATACTTCACCAAATTATTCAACCTTTCCTTTTGAGTTATCATTGAATGTCATTGAGTTTCCATCACATTGATTATCAAATAGAAACTTTTATAGATCTAAAATCAATTGTATGAAGTAAACAATGTCCATGTATCTTGTATCTATAATAATTTTAAGGAACATTTCATGAAATATTATTTAATTAGAAAACAAATTTGGTACCCATGCTATCATGGGTCCAATCAGGTTAGTATATGAATTATTAGGTACCCAAATAGATTTTAAACCAATATTTATGGGTAATTTAGAAGATAAATACTTGTAAATAAAATTTTTAGTATATACTAAATATTGATTAAATCTAAAAGAAAAATTATATTCATATTATCCTTTCATTCCATATCTAAAACATATAACATTTGATATAATTCCTTTGTAACTTTTTATAAATAATGTGTTGTATAACTTAGGTATTTTTTATTATAGGAAAATATAATATTGTTTTTATTTGGTTTCATAATTTACACAATTTTATCATACTTATATTATCCTTGAACAAAATAAGATAAATTTTATTTCAAAATTTCAATTTTTTCATTTATATTTTGATTCTCTTTTTCTGTAATCACTAAATCAGTGTAAATTTTTTCATTTGAACAAGAAGTAGTATTTCTAAAAACTTAATTTTCTTTATTGTAACCATATTTATTTATAGTAAAATATGGTGGATTATGAGGAATCTTATTATCATTTACATTCATTATTTTTATCATATGAAGATAATTTTCCTTCAACTATTGGGACTATGATATTTATGTTTGTATAATAAAATATAATCAATATAACGTATTTCAAAGTGGATTAAGTTTTGATACTAATTTTTTTGTCAGATTTAAGATTACAAAGTTCTAAATTATGGGTAAAATATAAAAGTTTTAAATTTTAAATCATTAAATTAAATATATAATTTAATTATAAAATTTAATTATCATAAACATGTAAAAATAGTAAATAGTATAAAATTAAATAGAGAACATATAAACTTTTTATATAATTTCTTCTCAATGTGAACATATTTATACTCTTCACACCCGTATAATCCATAAGAGGTATGGAATTCAATAAGGACCTATTTTTTAAAGGGTAATTAGAACCCAATGATAACCTACCTATTCTAGTAGAGTTATAACTAACATAGACAACCAAAATTTTAAAGGGTAGTCACAACCTATTACAATTTGTACCATTTAAGGAAGGTATAAACTACCCTAAATTTAGAATATGGGAGGTACAAACCAAAATAAAGAATGTTTTTTAAGGGAAATAATAAACCACCATTTAAGTATATTAGTGAATAAGGGAAATAATTTAAGTATAGAAGTCTCAATGAACCTGGGTGTAGAAGTTGATTTAGAAAAAATGAAGCAAAAAAAATAGTTCATGAGAAATTTAATAGATTATCTCTTCAAGGAAGTATAATTCATATATGTTTAGTGCCTACTCAATAATTTTCAATTAGTAAAGAAAATATTTCACACGGGATCATTTGTATTTTCACAGTATCACACAACTCTTAAAAGTTCAAAGTGTATTTATTGTATGAGTATCTCATGTATATATCACCCATCCATAAAACCTATAAGTATTGAAAAAATATCCATAAAAACTAAACAACAATCTTCAATAGTTTGTGTAATTAAAAAATAATGATAATGATAATCCCATATTATCATAGAGTGATAAATTATCTTCCACAAAAAATCATTGATATTTAAAAATATAAAACCAATTTAAATACATAATATGGTTATTAATAAATACCTTCCATAATATCAATAAAATATGTCCCAAAAATATCTCAAGATTGTTCTTCAATGGTAATTTTTCAAATTCAAAATACTTAACATACAAATATGTAGAAAATCAAAGTTCTATAACACAAATTTAATATTATAAAAAACCTTGACTATATTAATTGGTTTTAAAAATTAATTAATAATCAAATAAATCAATTTAATTAGCGCATAATAAAATAATTCTAAATTTTTAAATTTCTCATTATAATTTCATGAGATAATGATAAATAAATTAAATATTTAATTAAATATATTTAAGAAAAACTCAAAAATAGTTTATCATATATTACATATAATTAATAAGAGTTTATATAATAAAAAAATATATTAAAAACCTAATATTAATGTGATGAAAATAAAACTATTGAAATAAGTGAAAAATAGAGCATTATCTAAGTTGTTTCCAAATATATAACAAATAGATAGGCCAGAGGTATGGTTTTGGCATGGTGTACTCATTCAATATATTTTACACACTCACTATACTAGTTCAACATGTTATTCACTATTTCATGGTCTAAAAACACTAACTATTTTGGGTTGGTCATTTTACACAGGTATGAACTTAATCTTAAATAGGAATCTCTATGTTTTTGTTTAAAAACACTTATTTTTTTAACACTTAAGTGAGGGTAACTCTCAAATTATATAATATGTGTAAGAAATTTTGAAATATGCATTGTTTATAAGTCAATTATGAAGGTTGTGTAAAGGTGAGTTATGTATGTTGTGTAAAGGTGATTTATATAGGCAGCATAAATCTTAGTACAATTTCTATGTAAAGGTGATGTTAAACTAGATGTCTTAAGGTCATAAGATAACAAATAAGTAAATGTAACTTGAAAATTTTAAACTCAAGTAAAGGTATTCCAGTACTTAATTATCATTTAATGGTAACATAACACTTTATGTAAACATAAGATGAAAGATATATATGTTGCATAAACTTAAACTAATACCTATATAAGGGTAAAATAAAAACTTAATAGAATGAATTTTACACCAACTAAAACAATAATAATTATAAATAATAATTCAAATAAATGATGAATAGATAAAAACAATTAAATAATAATTAAAATAGAGAATAAATTGAATAAAATAGTTACATAAAAATTATTTATAAAAACTTTAAATGTAACAACTGTATAAAAGATGAATTACATAATAAGTTTATAATTTTGTGAGAAATTATAATTATCCCTTAAAATAAAAAACATTTGTGGTATTTTTTATATTAAAAAACATAAAATATAAACAAAATTAAACACTAAAAAATCTTCTCGACTACAAAATAAATCCTAAAAACTCTAATCACTAACAATAATAAGTAGAATAATAACCTAAATTTCCATTTTCAACTGACATGGAATTATAAATACTAGGGTTTTAGGCCAAAATATTATTACCTTTGAAATGTAGTGATAACTCAAAAATCCGTGAGATCACCTTAATATTCATATTTTGGAAGTTAAAACACTTAACATCGTATCTAAAACCATTCTAAGATTCCTAGATAACCCAATAACCAAATGTGATGGAAACCGTATAAATAATACCTTAAACCAAAATTAATACCAGTACCTTAAGACCATGATGGAAAGAAAATATTGAAGGAATCAAAAAAACAAGGATGGTTCCAAGAAGACCCCTTAGTAATGACCAAACAAGGGGAACTCGATCTCTATTCAAAAATAGGTTCTCTTGCGAATCAAGTATTAGATAGATACAGTAATGGGATTTGGAATCTATATGAACTTCTTATCACTAGAAAACATTTTCCATTGAGATGGCATGATGATGAAAGTGACAAATGAGAAAATTGTATTTATCTAAGATAACCATATCCCATCACATTTTTCCTATGGATCAACACCATTTGAATAATTTTGAATATTCACGTAGCCTTTGGTATAAGAGTACCCAAAACTGAATGGGGTGAATCAGTAATAATTTTCTTCATCACGTATTTGTTTTTATTCTATGTAATATTAATGTGATAATTTCTTAGAGTATATATTACATTGAAAATGTCAAAATACTTATCTGCTACTATGAGATACTTAAAGTGTTGTTGTGATATTTGTAACCTTATTTTCTATGGTTAGGGTAACATTCTATGGAGGGACACATATTATATTTAACAATCATGTGTTTAATACTTATAACTAGATGAATTTTTATCTCATAAAGTTTTCACTTGATAATCTCCATGATGGGATATTATGATGACATCCCACCAATAATAATTCCACATGTTTATGTGTCTATGGATATTCCTATATGAAATTTTTTGAAATGATCCTTAGACTTGAGATTATTATTAATTCATATCATGAGTTATCTAATTTTATATATTTACCAAAACCCTAAAAACCTATGCAAGGTATGAATTAATATATGTTGCGTACATCATGAATGATATCACATTAATTAATAAGTTAATATAGGATTTTCCCCATCTAATTTAAATAATGTTATATCTTAGGCCCCTCTATTGAAAGGAAATATAGAACTAAATTCTATGTCCATGGTGTATTGATGAGTTCATTTTAGATTGTCAAAGAAAGATAAATCAGGTACATAGATTTATGAGACAAGTATTCAATCTGTGTGATTAATAAATATCATGACAAAGGGATTATATTACATAATGAGCATTTATATGTGGTTTATTTCATTGAAACATTAACTTCTTCTTTCATTGGTGCCTTGATGTGTAATTATATTTTAATATTAGACTCTATATAATCACATCCAATGCAACTGAAGAATAGTCCTAGAAGGTCACACACATAGTGTTTCCATTGATCTTAGTTAATTTTTATTTTTAATTTAATAGTAGGAATAAATGTTATTATCTACACTAGAAAATAATATTTATTCATAGTTTGTTGATCCCAAATATTTGGTCGCTATATTTATATGTGATTTGAGTATTAAAAAAATATTTATTAGTAAGATATTTGAATAGAGTATTTATTCATCTCTTGTTTAATTTGTAAGTAAATAAATAATATTTATTATTAAATAAGTAATAATTAGTTATATGAATATTAAAATAAAAATATATTTGAGAGAACTTGAATATAATATTTATTTATTTTTTGGAAGGATAATATATATTATTTGAGGTTTGGTAATTGTTTTGGAAGGAAAAATGGCTGAATTAAGGCCCAGTAAATAAAATGATATAATTATAATTAACATTTAAATAAATAAGGAATTATTTATATAATTAAATTGATAATTATTTACTCAGGTCGGTGCTTTCAATTATACAATATTATTATTATCATTATTATTATTATTGGCATGGGGTTATTTTAGGTTCAATATTTGATTAATGGACTTTGTACAATATTAAAAGTTAAACCTCGTCTCTATATATTCCAATGCTATATAATTTCTAGGGAAAGTGAAAGATAATTTGTTTTGTGCACAATGATTCTTATTCCTAGATAATTCTCTCTATGAAGAATGTCTCTAGGGTCCCTCTAGATACTGGAAGAATTTCTCCACTTACTTCCTCCCTCTCAAGACCCATAGAACTGGAGAGATACAATATAAAAATATGAAATATTGTATTACATTCAAGACAAACAATGAAAGACCTATGTATATTATATTCTAGTACCTAGAGTTCTATCATTGTCATTTTAAGATTTTTGATTATGTGTGGATCACTACTATAGGTATTATACTTTGTATCCTATTAGGAACATGATGGTATAATTCAAACAAGGTGTTTGAATGATCAATATCTTTATTGAAGAAAGAATATCAAGATTGAGGTAAATCTTGTTATTAGATTAAATTTAAATATAACATGAAAGATCATATCACTTGGTTCTAATATTATATATTTAATTTATTCAGGCACATTCATTAGACAAGATGATTCTTCATCTTGTTATTGTATATTAATCATTGAATCCAACAAAATCCAAGTTGGGAGTGGGCCCAACTGGATAAATTTTCATTCCCAGAACCTTCAAGTTTTATCCGAGCATTCATGTTAAAATTTATAATTATTATTTTATTGATCAATATCACAATTTTTTGTTATATCTTTATTATTATTATTTTTAATCCATTATGTTATTATAAAGGGTTTTTTCATGGTCATATGACCAATAAAAACTTAGAACAAGTAAAGAATACGAGATTCTTTCTGAAGCTTACAAAGATTCTAATTTCATGGTAGGATTACATAGTTCATAACATAATTAAACATTATTTAGTCTTGATCAACCACAGACACATGTAGTAGTTCCAATCAAGAAACTTTGTGTGGGGTTTCATCACACAACATGTAATGAAACTGTGTATTGACCACAAGGGTAGAACATGGTTTTCATGGTTACATGATATGTATATGGACTACACATTGTGTAACCCAAAAATGATGCATCTGTCGTGTGGTAATAGATGTGAAATTTAACTAATACACACACTATGTAATTAATTGACACCCTACGTATTAAATAAAAGTAGAGCGATGGGGGTTATCCTTGTTTACATGGAATGTACTTTGAGTACACAATATATATCTATTAAAGATTTTTTCCCTAGAACCAACTTATATATAATTTATGATAACCTGTATTCATAGTTTTTAATATTATTAATCTTCTTATCACATCATGATTGTTCTTCTATGTGACATAGTATGTGATAATATCCTAAGAGTAGTTGTTGCATTAAAAGGTCATATAAGTTCCCCGCTGTGATGAGAACCCAAAAGTGCCACTATGGTATTCTTAAATATATGTTATATAGTCGGATTATATCATTTGAGGGACGCAAATTATATATTATATTATGGGTGGATAATCATAGGACTTTAAGGAACCTTATCATGGTGTACATCCTTGGTAATATCTAGTGTAGGATATTATGAGAACGAGACCCTCCAGTAGGAAATCAACATTTAAATGTCTCATTGTATGTTTCTATATATGGATGTGTGTATTGATACTTATAATTTAACATTATTATTAATGAGTACTACAAGTCTAATACTTTGATGTATTGATGAAAACTGATATAACATATGTTCTTGGTGAGGTAGGATACATTGGGTGCACCATGAGTAATATTGCATTAATGAATAATGTGAGAAAGGATTTTCCCCTTATGTTCTTTAAAGGAAGTTGATATCTCGGGTCCTTTTATGGAAATGATATATCCCAAATAAACCCATGGCCATGTTGTTCTATAGCCAAGTTTGATTTCTAGAAATTCAAACAAAGGGACATTGAGCACATAGGTTGATGGCATTAGCGTTAAACCTTATTGATTAGAGATATCATGATAAAGTGATTATATTACACAGTGAGTGTATGTATGAGGTATTATGTTGTTGTGATATTAATGTTTTTATATATGGGTTCCTTGGTATGTTGGTAGACTCTAACCATGGAATTTATGTTGCTTCACCTAATGCCACTGAGAAATAGGCCTATAGGGTCACACACTAAGTGTATCCAAAATCTCAGTTAAATAATATAAATTATTATTTATTATTTAACAGGTTAAATAAATATTATTCCTAAATTTGGTATAATAATTATTCATTTTTTCTTGATCGCATTTATTCAATCACCAGTTATTCGAGATAATATTTTGTGTGTTGAATATTTAATAAATATTTATTTCTTATTTAGTGATTATAATATTTATTTATTTATTCGAGAATAATGGAGTGATATTTATTTAATAAATAAATATAAATTATTTAACACCTAATAAATATTATGGATGAATGTAATACCTAGTTTTAGACCTGGTGAGAAATAATATATATTGAATATTATTGGAATAAATAATATTTAATTTTAATTTGAAAGTTATCACGTATAGAGAAATAATATTATTATTATTATTTTAGAAATGGGGTTCTGCAAGGTATTGAATAAATAATAAAGGTCGGATGTGTAATTATTTATTTCTAACACTGGTGATATATAAACCCAATTATATTATTTTTCAATAGATCCAATTCATTTGTTTTGTTTTGCATAATGAATTAAGAGAATCATCTTGAAGTCCTAAAGATATCCCTTCTCCAAGAACGCTCCTAAGAATAGAGAGTGATCTTCCTCCACCTTCCACTCTTATGTCAAGATATATCAACGAGAACAATTTGGAATTGATTCTCATGGTGATCAAAGGTGAATTATGTAAGCAATAGGATTTTCTATTCTAGCACCCAGAGATTCGTATAGAGACATTTGGAGATTTTTGGAACATGGGTGGATCACTGGTCGATAGAATTTGTTCTTAAATCTTATAATGAAATGATGGTACAATAAAGATATATTTTTATATCCATCAATGAAGAAATAATTATAGTAAGTTAATTATTTAATTGATTATATTAATTATAAATTATATGTGATGACTGTGTTCTTGGTTTTAGTGTTTTATCCCTTTTATTTATTCTTTGGTTCAATTTTGTTGATCACAACATTTATCATCTTATAAATCTTGGATTGATAATCAATCATGAAAAAAATAAAAGTTGGGAACAACCCATCACACACTTCCTCTATGCCTAGAACCTCAAAGTAGTATCCAAGGGGTCACATAATTATTTATAATTATTTAAAGATCATTGATTGATTTAAGAATTTGTTATTTAGTTTTCAATTCATGTTTAATCATCATTAATCCAAATTTTGATATTAGATTCTTCAAATTTTGTTTCTCATAAATTCAGTTAAATTGATTAATTTTATGAACAAAATAATATAGAAGATCTCATCTGAAGGTGCTAATGAATCTGGTCAGATAACACAAAAGTACACATCATGTAACCCGGAGGTACACATTGTGTACTAGTTTTTACTACCCCAAGAATTAATTTGAAACTAATTTAACGCATGTTAATTTATTAAATGTGGTGTATTTAATTATAAACCGCATGTTGACCAGTCCGGCCTGGTGCATGGTCATCTAGAGTACATACCGTATAGCCCGTGTACATGGTGTGTAGTCCATTAGTCTCAGATGGTTTTTGTATCTTCTTACACTGCCTACCTAACCGGTGACCATGTAACTTAGAGATCACATGATGTGTATCCCATGTACATGACTTTTACTTCATCTTTTTCCATAGAACGATTTACATGTCATGTCCCTATGAATGTCCCTCATATAGATAGTAAGAAAAGTACATGCCATGTAGTTGGATTGTACACACAGTGTACTTACACCAAATTGAATAGAATTGAAATTTATTTATTATACTATATAAACGTTTTCAATATATTCTTTTATGTAGTAATTAAGTTGATAGGACACACCATATGATGGGTTTTAATATATATATATATATATATATCTGTGTGTGTGTGTGTGTTTAATTAATTTTTGTGTAATGTTTAGACCTATATATCATGTATGATTTTTATTATAGTTATTACTATAGGTACATTGAAGCATAACAAATGAAAAAAAATCATTTAATCCATGTAATCATTAAGTTGATAGTACATGTCATCAAAGTATGTGATATGTCATGTATGCCACATGTCACAAGAGTAAACAATATATGAGTATAATACATGTTAGGTAGATTCAGATGAGTATTCCCCATGTTGTCTTTAAGGTACATTTATGTACATAGTTAATTTTAAATAAATTTATTTAATTTGTTTAATATTATTATGAATAATAATCTCATGGAAATTCTGATGAGAATTAAGATAAAATAATTGATTAATTTAAAAAGATAATTAATTGATTTAATCATGAATTATCTTAAATAATACTGATTATAATTTAATACCAATTTTATTAAATTCCTATTTTGTTTCATGTTAATGGATGATCATGAGCTTAGACTAAGACCTTTTTCTGTGATTGGTTTCATTTAATTTATTGTTAAATTAAATTTTTGGCATGTGTTCCATATCTCCTCTTATTATGTATGGGCCTATGTACCCATTATTTATTTTATATAGACCCCATATTTCCCTCACCTTCATATGAGTAAAATCATATGTAATGGAAGGATCTCCCAAGCTAGTGGAGGCAGTTCAAGTTTTGATCTTAGTTGAAACCAATCCAAGAGAGATACATAGTTGGATAGGTGGAGAGCTCTAACATGAACCTTAAATTGTTCAAGGTGTTTTATACATAGGAAGATAGTTATTGTATCATCGAATATATAAATTAACCATTTATATAATCGCATGATCATACCACTTTAATATTTTATTTATGTCAAGTTTCATGGTTATTTCATTATGAATGCTTTTTTTCGATCACATGAATTAATGAATTAAAAAGAATGAAAGATAGAAATTAAATATATTGGATTATGCAATAATATTATCTAATATATGCTTAATAATTTAAGTAAATCCACTTAATATTAAAGAACATGTAATAAAGATAATAATTTTAAATTTATTCATAATTGATAAAATCCATCAATTATATATTATGTCGGTGTAGCCTTCCACTACTTCAGTTATAATTAAACCATAGTTAAAAGTGCTTGACCATCCAAAGTTAGTTTTCTTTCAATTATCTTGGAATTATAACATAAATTTTTGGTTTGAATTAACTTATTTCAAATCAAGGGTTTAATTCCAAATTAGGACTTGGGGTAACTGAGAGGAAAGGGTTGAGAAAAATTTAATTTAAGGATTTTAGGATTGGGGAGCACACTCAATAGATCAAGGAACTATGATTTAATGCATATGAATTTTGAATTCCTACCTAAAACCATTCAAATTTCTTAACTAGCCTAATTTGGGGTAATGAGAAAGAGAATATGAATAATTTCCACTAAAATGTCTAAGAAACAGGATATTCTAAATCCAATGGTGAGGGATCTTTAGTTTCAATACAATAGCGGGAGATTAATAAATTGAATATTAATTTATTTGTATAAATTTTATCAGATAGAGTACTAATTATATTATAATATTATTTTTAGATTCAATAATAAAAATGACTTTAAACATATCACTAAGATCTATACTTGATAAGGATAACCTTCTCACTAGAAAAATTTACAAGAGTGTCAAATGCCCATGTGTGTTATCCTACACTATGAAAGGAAATTATATGCACTATAAGAACCTATTCATGATTCACCTGGTAATTAGGATAGTGAGTAAGAGTTATCTATCTATGAGAAACATTTGAATGATGATATATATGTTTAGGGATTTATGTTATCATCCACAACAAATTAGATTTTAAAGCAACATGAGGACACAGATGTGTATATGATGATGTAACACCATCATGAAATCTATAAAGAGAATATGAGACAAGAGGTATATGAGATATCCAATTCTCTTTTCATATCTAATCTTGGATATTCTATGCCAACTTGGCCTCATGTAGTCAAGATTATTGGCTACACTGAAAACTTAGACATCTTAGGGATTAAATGACCAAATGATTTATTAAAAAATATCATACTTTCATCACAACCCAAGACCTTATCTAGTTTTATTTTTAATTATAATATGAGAGATAATGATAAGAGACTTTCAAAAATTCTTACTTTGATTCTCTAACTAGATAAGGACATGGGTCGTGACAAACCCATAGTCCTTATAGTGAATAAGAAAAAGAAGAATAAGGAGTAGGTAACCAAGACTCGTAGCAAGTCTAATGCTCTCGATCACCATAATTCCTAGAAGATAAATATCCAAAGGCATGTCAAGGAAAAATAAGTATAATGTTTTATATGTGGAAAGCAAGGCCACTAGAAGAAAAACTACACCCAAAATCAAGGGTAAGCTAAAGGCGAGTTCGTTATAGAGTTTAATCTTTCAATTTCTACACATTAGGTATTAGATATATCTTTCAGTGCTCACATCTAAATCCAAATACCATAACCAAGTAGATTCTAAAATATTATAGAGGAGAGGTGTATTTTTGAGCTTCCAATAGTGAAAGACTAGCTACTCCAGCCATTGGTGAATACCACATTTCATTTCCAATGGGAATGATATTAGTTTTAAAGGATTTTTATTATCTACCAATCATGACTGAGAACATAATTTATGTATTAGGCCTTGATGTGGATGGTTTTATTTTCATGTTTGTGAATAAAAGTTTTTAATTTTATAAAGACAAAATATGTTATAATATGGCACATTTAATTAAAAGTATTTATGTTTTAAATTACAAAAAAATGATGTATTGTAAATAGACAACGAATCATGTTCACAAAACTTATATAAAACTCGGATATGGAACCACCATATTTGTCATTTAAATGAGAATTATTTGAAAAATCTCTATCAAGATGGTTATTTATACTCTTATGAGATAAAACCACTTGAAATATTTCATTATTATTTA
This sequence comes from Viscum album, assembly GCA_963277665.1. Classification (NCBI taxonomy): domain Eukaryota; kingdom Viridiplantae; phylum Streptophyta; class Magnoliopsida; order Santalales; family Viscaceae; genus Viscum; species Viscum album. The sequence continues at coordinate 273,122,325 of OY728139.1, read as the reverse complement.
AAAGTCACAATGACAAAACTTCTATTTGGTGGATAGGTTGAATGGGAAATATAGATTCTATGATTGGTACACACTGATATATATAGACCATTTCTAGAAGAATATAAATGTGGATATTCTTACTTCATAAATTCTTCTAATGACTTGAGTAGATATGACTATGTATACTAGATGAGGTATAAGCCTAAGTCCTTTAATAAATTCAATGAATTCAAGAATGAATTATACAATCAACATGAAAAGAAGATAAAGAAGAATAAATCTTTTCAAGGTGATTAATATCTTAACCAATATTTTATTAAATTTCTACAAGTATTTGGGATTCTATATCAACTCAGGAATCATACCTTGTTAGACATGGCAAGGTTAATTTTGAGTTATGAAAATATTCTATTATACTTTTGTGGATATTAATTACAAAAAATGGCATATATATTAAACCAAGTAATAACTAAAGAGGAAAATGGAAAACCCTTTCAGTTATGGAGTGGAAAGAATTCTGTTTTTTCATAAACGTGTATGGAGTTGCGAGGTATTTTTTATGGCCTTATCAGGAAAAAAACTAGCACCTTATGGAAAAAGTGTATCTTTATATGGTATCTGAAGGAAACAAAGGGTACTACCTATAAAACCCCTCAGATAAGAAAGTTACCATTTCTAGACAAGAAGTATTTATTTAGTTAGAGAATATCCTCAAAAAGAATAGTTGGAGCAAGATTAACATAAATTAATTTGATTCTCAAGATACACAAGAGTTGGTATAGGAACAGATTCCATAGGTCCCCGTGGAAGAAGCAGTTCCTAAAACACAAGTTCTATATAGGAACAAAAGAGAGGTAATAGAACCAGATTGATATGGTTTTCTAGTCATTGAAGATAGCGACACATTATTGGGTGACAATGATGAACCTCTCTCCCTTGAAGAGGTAGTAGATAACTCGGAAGTTTAAAGGTGGAAATAAGACATGAATTATAAAATGGATTTCATATATCAGAACCTTATTTGTGTTCTGTTTGATACATTTGTTGATGTAAATCTCATAGGGTGAAAATCGATATTCAAGAGAAAATAGGACATGTAAGGTAAATTAAATATATATAAATCAAGGATACTTTATAATGGTTCTAAATAGCATCAATGTATTTACTACAATCAAACCTTTTCACTAGTTTCCATATTTAAATCCATTAGAATTCTACTTTTTATAGAAGCATACCGAGACTATGAAATTTTGGAAATTTATGTCAAAAATGATTTCCTGAATGGGAACCTTTAGGAAGATTTCTATATGACATAAAAGGAAGGTTTTGTGACTCAAGGTTATGATATGAATATTTTTAAGTTACAAATATCCATTTATAGATTGAATCAATCATCCGGGTCATGGAACATTTGATTTTATGAAGATTTAAAATATTTTGTTTCATTAACAATGAATGAAATCCATGTTTTTATAAAAGTTTTAATGAAAATTTAGTTATTATCATAGTATTATATTTTGATGAAATATTACTTATTGTAAATGACATACCACTCTTACAGTCATTAAATGAATGGTTAAACAATAGTTTTTTCATGAAAAACTTAAGTGAACCAGCCTATATTCTAGGGATCTAGATCATTAATGATATATCTAAGAGGCTTGTTAGACTAATTCAAAGTACATACATTGACTAGATACTAAAGATATTTATTATGGAACAATCCAAGTGAGGATTAGTTCTAGTGTAACATGGTATACATCCTTATAAGAAAATGTGTCCACAAAATAGGAGAAAGAGATAATGAGTAAGATTACATACACTTATTTGATAGGAGAAATCTTATATTCCATGTTATTTACAAGACATTATTTTTCCTATGCATTGAGTATTGTAGAAAGATACCAATCTAATCGAGGAGAGAACAATTGGTCAGTTGTTAAGTTTATGCTTAGGTATCTGAGAATAACTAAGGATATATTCCTAGTGTATGGAGGAAACACAGAGATGGTCATATGTGGTTATTATTATGATAGTTTTCAAAGATATCATAATGATATGAAGTTATAGTCAGGATATCTTTTCTATCTCAATAGAGGAGATGTGAGCTAGAAGAGTTCAAAGAATCCATTTGATACTAATTCTACATTGGAGTTTGAGTATATAGTTTCTTTTGAGGCATCCAAGGAAACCGTTTGGGTATGGAAATTTTTCCAGGATCTTGATTTGGTATCTATCAATAAAGACCATATCATATTGTATTAAGATAATAATATAGTGTTGTCTCTTTAAAAAGATCCACAATCACACCAATTTAAAAAACACATACTACAAATGTATCAAATTTTGAGGGATTTTTCTTAGAGGGGTGAAGTTATAGTAATCAGAGTTCCTATGAAAGAAAAAATGGTAGAACACTTGACTAATGTCCTAGCTCAGTGGAATCATTTGTATCATGTGAGACCTAGAGGACTGAAGTTTGTTAGTAGTTAGATCTAAAGAATGTGGGATTCTAATGCAGTTGGTTCCATAGAACCACCTTCTATATGCTTTATGAAAACCTGTATTCCTAATTTTTAATATTAATAAACTTCTCATCATTTCATTATAGTTCTTCTTCATGACATATTATGTGATAATGTTCTAAGAGTAACTGTCACACTGAAACGTCATAGTAGTTCCATGTTATGATGATAACCCAAAAGAGTCACAAAATTATTCTTAAATATATGTTATATATGTGGATAATATCATTTTAGGAACAAAAATGATACAAGTTTTCAGGGGTTGAGACTCATATGACTTTGAGGGACCTTCTCATGGTGTACACCCTTTTTAATATCCAGTGTAGAATATTATGAGAATGAGACCCGCTAATAGGAAATCCATATTTATATGTGTCATTGGATGTTTCTAAATGTGGATGTGTGTATTGATCCTTAGACTTTATGATTATTATTAATGAGTATTATAAGTCACATACTTTGATGTATTTATGAAATCTGTGATAACATATGTTCGTAGTGATGTATAATACTTTGAGTGCGTCACGAGTAATACTACATTAATTAATAACATGAGAAATGATTTTTACCTTCTGTTATTTAATATAATTTTATATCTTAGGACCATTGATGGAAATGATATAGCCTAAATAAATCCATTATCATGTTTTTATATAAGTATGTTTCATTTTTAAAAAGTCAAATAAAGAAACTCGAGCACATAGGTTGATGGAACCAGCATGCAACCTGCTTGGTTAGAGATATTGTGATAAAGGGGTTTTATTACACATTGATTATCTATATGAGGTATTATTTCATTTCCATAGTAGAATTTTTATCTATGGATGCCTTGGTTTATTTCTAGATTCTAACCTTGGACTTTTGGCTGATTCATCTAATAACACTAAGAAATAGGTATAGAGGGTCACACACTAAGTGTATCTAGAATTTTAGTTAAATATTATATATTATTATTTATTATTTAATAGGATGAATAAATATTATTTTTGAATGTGGTTAAATAATTATTCGTGCTTTTATAATCGCATATATTTTGTCACCAGTTATTTAAAAGAAAATTCTATGAGTAGAATATTTAATAAATATTTATTTTCTATTTAGTGAATATAATATTTACTTATTAGTGAATAATGCACTGGTATTTATTTAATAAATAAATAGAAATTATTCATGTACCAATAAATATTATAGAGGAATAGAGGATAGAGTATTTAGGTCTAGTGAGAAATAATATACATTAAATATTATTTCAATAAATAATATTTAATTTTAAATCACTAGTTAAGCACATGTTGATAAATAATAATGATATCATTATTTTAGAAATGGGGTTCCTCGAGGGATTAAATAATTAATAAAGGGGAATTGTGAAATTATTTATTTCTAACCCTTGTGATATATAAACCCAATTATATTATTTTTCTAGAGATACAATTCATTTGTTTTTTGTGCACAATGAATCCAAAGAAACCTATCAAACCCCTAGAGGGTTCCCTTCTCTAATAACTCTCCAAATAATGAAGGAAAATATTCCTCCACCTCCCACTCTCAAGTCAAGAGAGTTCAAGGAGAATACTTTGAAAGTGATTCTCATGGAGATCAAAGGAGAATGATGTAAGGAATAGGATCTACTATTCCAGCACCAAGTGATTTCTACAGCGACGTTTGAAGATTCATGGTACATGTTTGGATCACCACTATAGGGAATCTTATCTTGATTCCTAAAACTTAATGATGGTATAATGTAGATATATTTTTAGATCCATCAAGGATGAATGATTTATCACATGGTAATTATTTAATTTATTAAATTAATTATAAATAATATGAGATTATCAAGCACCTAGTTTCAGAGTTTTGTACCTTTTCCATTTTATTTTTTTTAATTTTGTTGATCATAATGTTTATCATTGTGTAAATATTGGATTTATCATAAATCATGAAAAAACAGAAAAGTTAGGCATGACCCATCACACACTTTCACTACATATGGAACCTAATAGTGGTATAACAAGGGGCACATAATTATTTACAATTATTTAAAAATCATTGATTAATTTACACATTTTTTTATTTAGTTTTCTATTAAAATTTAATAATTATTTAATCTTAATTACAAGACCTGATTCTTCCTCTTTCGTTTCTCTTAAATATAATCAAATTGATGAATTTCATGAATGAAATAAAATCAAATATCTCATCTAGTGGTTTCAAGGAATCTGGAAAAATAACACATGAGTAAACTCTATGTAACCCAAAGGTACACACCATTTACTAGTGTTTAATGCACCAAGAATAAATTCAGGATTAATTCAATGAATGAGAATTTATTACATGCAGTGATCTTAATTATAAAATACATGTTTACTGGGATATCTTGATTCATGGTCATTTAGAGTACATGTCGTATAGCCCACATACATGGCGTATAGTACTTTAGTCACAGATGGGTCATATATATTCTTACTCGGCCTACTTGACTAGTGATCGTGTAGCATGGATACCACATGACGTGTAACCCATATACACTCCATGTACTGTAAAGTTTTCTATGGAATGGTTTACAAATTGAGTCTCACTTGTTCCTTGGATATATGGTAAAAAAAGTACATGCCATATATTTGGATTGTGCACACTATGTACTTATACCAAACTCCACAGAATTAAAATTAATTTATTATACTATATAAACCTTATCAACAGGTTCTTATGTATGGCCATTAAGTTTATAGGAAACACCATGTGATGGGTTTTAATATATATATATATATATATATATTCAATTATTTCTACGTAATGTTTTGATATGTATATATTGTAGGAGTCGTATTATAATTATTAATCTACATGCATTGCAGCATAACATGTGATGGAAAATCATGTAATCTATTTGGTCATTAAGTTGATAGTACACCTTAGGAATGTTTGTGATAATTCATGTATGCACATGTCATATGAGTGAACAGTATACGAGTATAATACATGTTGGGTACATTCAGGCAAGTATTCCATATGTTGCCTCCAAGGTACATTTATGTACACTGTTAATTTTAAATAAATTTATTGAATTTGTTTAAAATTATTATGGATAGTAATATCAAGGAAATTAATATGATAATTAAGAAAAAATAATTGATTAATTAAATAATATAATTAATTTATTTCAATGTAATTTATCTTAAATAATAATTATTGGAATTGAATGATAACATTATTAAATGTGAAATTTGTTGCATACTAATGGATAATCATGTGCTTAGACCAAGACCTTTGTATGTGATAAGTTCCATTTAATTTATTGTTAAATTAAATTGTTAGCATGCATGCCATCTATCCTCTTATTATGTAAGGGCTTAAGTTCCCTTGGTTTATTTTATGTAAACCCCTTGTTTCCCCCACCTACGTGTGAGTAAAAAAATATGTAATGAATAGAGCTCCCAAGATAGTAGAGTCTGTTAAATTTTAGAGACAAGGAAAAACCAATCCAAGAGAGATACATAGGTGGGTAGGTGTAATGTTGTAACAAGAACCTTAATTGGTTCAAGGTATTTTCCCCCTAGGTCGACAGTTAGTTTATCATCCTCCAGATAAAATAACCATTAGTAGAAGCTCATGATCATACCACTTTAATATTGTATTTCTATTAAGTTTTAGAGTTTTTTCATTATGGATGTTTTTTCATGATCACATGAATTAATGAATTGACAAAATTCAAGATAGAACTAAAATAGTTGTCCTATACGTAAATACTATCTAATAAATGGTTAATCATTTAAGTAAATTCACTTACAAATAAATATAATTTAATAAATATAATAATTGTTAGTTTATTAATAAATTATAAAATCCACCAATTATATATTAAGTTGGTATGGACTTCCAAAACTTTAGTTAAAATCGAACCATAGTTCAAAGTGCTGAACAAGACAAATTTGGGGTGATTTCAATTATCAGATAATTATAACATAATGTTTTGGGTTGACTTAACTTAGTTCAAATAAAGGGTTGATTTATAAAGTATTAATTCTTGTAACTGAGAGGAAAGGGATGAGGAAATCAAATTTAAGGATTTTAGGATAGGGGATTCCACTCAACAGATTAAGTAATTGTGATTTAATGTAGTTGGAATTTAGAATACCAACTTAAAACTATTAAAATTTCATGACCAACCAAATATAGGGTAATGATAAGGGTGATATATAGTTCCTTGACACTATAATTCCCATGAAATAGGATATTACAAAGCCAAGGGTGAGAGATATTGGGTTTCAATAAAATATTGGGATATTAATAAATATAATATTTATTTATTTGCCTAAATTTTATTAGAAAAGTACTAGATCTGTTCTCTTATTATTTGTAAGTCCAAAAATAAAAATGACTTCAAACATATCATTGTGATCTATACTTGAGAAGGATAACCTTATCATTGGAAAGTAAGTCCACTGGAAGAAAAATTGCACCCAGAATCATGGGTAAGATAAAGGTGCATTCATTTTTTAGTTTAATATTTCAATATCTACACATTGGTTATTAGATATAGCTTGTGGTACTCACATCTGTATCCAAATACAGGAACCAAGTAGATTATGAAATATTTCTTGAGGAGATGTGGATTCGTGACCATCCAATGTTGTGAGATTGGCTTCTCTATCCATTGGTGACTACCACCTTTCATTGCTAATGAGAAAGATATTGGTTTTAAAGGATTTTTATTGTATACCAACTATTACCAACCACATAAGTTTTGTATCATTCTTGGATGCAGATGGTTTTATTTTAATGTTTGGAAATAATTTTTTTCTTTTATAAAGAGAAAATATGTTATAGTATGGCACATTTGAATAACAATTTTTATGTATTAAATTATGAAACCAATTTATTAGAAATATATAATGAATCATGTTTACAAGCCTAATATAACAACCAGATATGGAATCATCATATTGTTCATGTAAACGATAATAAGTTGAGAAAGATTTATCATGATGGTTATTTGGACTCTTCCAAGATAAAAACCCTTGAAATATGTTTTTATTTTTTACACGTAAAAATTACCAAACTGAAATTCAGTGGATAGGATGAAAGGACCACAAATATTAAAGGATTGGTACACACTGATGTGTGTGGACTATTTCCAGTAGAAGCTACAGGTGGGTATTCTTACTATATAACTTTTACTGATGACTTGAGTAGATATGGATATCTCTAATGGATGAGGTATAAGTTCAAGTACTTTTAAAAATTAAAATAATTCAAGAATGAAGTAGAGAATCAACTTGGAAATAAGATAAAGAATATTTGATCTGGTTGAGGTAGTGAATATCTTAACCAAGAGTTTATTGAATTTCTATGGTATTTTGGGATTCTATATTTACTGATACACCATACACACCAGAGTGAAATGGTGTTAGTGAAAGGAGTAAAGATACCTTTTTAGAAATGGTAAGTTAAATTATGAGTTTTGAAGGTATTCCGTTATCCTTTTAGCAATATTCATTATAAAATTTGGCATGTATATTAAATAAAGTACCAAGTAAAGTGGAAAATAGAATTCTGTTTGAGTTATGGAGTGGAAAGAAACATGTTTTTTTCAATACACTTGTATAGGGTTATGAGGAGTTTGTTATGTCATTCTCTGATAAAAAACTAGCACTTCAAGTAAGAAAGTGTATCTTTATATGGTATCCCAGGGAAACAAAGATATACTACCAATACAACCCCTCATAAAGTAATGTTATTATTTCTAGAAAATATTAATTTATTGAGAGGGAGAACATCCTAAAAAAGGATAGTGGGATAAAAATTGACTTCTTTGAAGTTGATGCTCATGATATACAAGAGTTGGTTTAGGAAAAGATTCCATAGGTCCCCATGGAATAATTAGTTCTTGAAAAATGATTACTATGTATAAGAATAATAGAGTTAAGTGAACCAGAGAGATATGGTTTTCTAGTAACCAAACATGGTGACTCTTTATTGGTTGACAATGATGAACCTCTTTCCCATAAAGAGATGGTAGATAGAGAAAAAGATATAAGGTTGTAGGAATCAATGAATTATAAAATGGATTCCTTATATTAGAATCATGTTGGGGTTCTCATTAATGCACCAGTTTATATAATGTAGGGTGTAAGTGGGTATTCAAGATAAAACTAGACATAGAAGATAATTTAAATACCAATAAAGTAAGGATAGTTGATAAATGGTTTAAACATAATCAAGGTATTGAGTATGATTAAACCTATTCAACAATTTCCATATTTAAATCCATAATAATTCTTCATGATATAGCAGCTTACGGTGACTATGAAATTTGGAAGATTAATGTAAAAACTACTTTAATTAGTGGAAATATTTAGGAAGATGTCTACATGACACAACCAGAAGGGTTTTTGACTCCAGGTGATGCCAAAATGATATTAAATTTTCATAGATCCATTTATGGATTGAAGAAATCATCCAAGTTAAGTAAAACATAGTGGAACCCTTGAATATATTCCTATCATAGTAAAAACATGAGTATTATGTGAGATCTAGTGGACTAATGGTTGTTAGCAGTTGGCTCTAGTGCAAGTGGGAGTCTGTAGAAGTCAGTGACCTTGAACGAACTTCTGTGTACTTTATGATAACATGTATTCATAGTTTTTAATATTAATAAACTTTTTATCACATCATTATTTTTCTTCTTCTTGACATAGTATTTGATAAATTCCTAAGAGTATTTATCGTACAGAAAGGCCATAAAGTTCCCCACTATGATGAGAATCCAAAAGTGTCATGATAGTATTATTAGATATATTTTATATAGAAAGATGATATCATTTTAGGGAAAAAATGATACAAGATATCATGGGTGGAAGCTCATAAAACGTTCAGGCACCTTCTCACGGTGTATTCCCTAAGTAACATACAGTGTTGGATATTATGAGAACATGGACCGCCGGTTAGAAATCCATATTTATATGTGTCATTGGATGTTCTTATATATGAATGTGTGTATTGATCCTTAGAGTTTAAGATTATTATTAATTATTATTCTAAGTCATTTACTTTGATTTATTGATGAAAACTGTGACGACATATGTTCTCAGTAAAGTAGGATACATTGGGTACGTCATAAGTAATATTGCATTAATAAATAATGCATGAAAATATTTGTCCCTTATATTATTTAATGTAATTTTATATATCATTACCTTTTATGAAAATGATATATCCTAAATAAATCCATCTTCATTTTGTTGTATAGGATAGTTCGGTTTTCAAAAAGTCAAATAAAGAGACATCGAACACATAGGTTGATGACATCAGGATAAAACTTGCTTGATTAGAGATATTGTGATAAAGGTATTATATTACACTATGGGAATTCGTATGAGGTATTATGTCATTTTAGAAATAACATTTTTCTTTATGGGTGACATAGTGTGTTTCTAGTTACTAACCTCAGACTTTAGGATGGTTTAACTAATTTCATTTAGAAAGAGGCCTAGAGGGTCACACAAAGATTGTATCCAAAATCTCAATTAAATAAAATATATTATAATTTATTATTTAATAAGTTGAATAAATATTGTTCCCACATGTGGTTTAATAATTATTCATGTCTTATTGATCACATATATTATGTCACCAGTTATTTGAGAGAATATTATGTGAGAAGAATATTTAATAAATATTTATTTGTTTTTTAGCGAATATAATATTTATTTATTTATCAATGAATCAAATAGAGATATTTATTTAATAAATAAAAAGTCATTATTCAAGGCCCGATATATTTTATGTAGGAATGGTAGAAATATTTTTTAGGTCTGGTGAGAAATAATATATATTGAATATTATTTGAATAAATAATATTTAATTTTAATTTACAAGTTAAGAGCATATCGAGAAATAATATTATTATTATTATTTTAGAAATGGGATTCCAAAAGGGATTAAATAAATAATAAAAGGAACTTGTGCAATTATTTATTTCAAACCCTAGTGATATATAAACCCAATTATATTATTTTTCAAGAGATCTGATTCATTTCTTTTGTTATGCGCAATGAATTCAGAGAATCCAATCAAACTACTAGTGATCTCCCTTATACAAGAATGATCCCATGAATGAGATTAGTCTTCCTACACCTCCCACTATCAAGTAAAGGGGGATAAAATAAAATGATTTGGAATCAATTCTCATGGTGAACAAAGGAGGACGATGCAACTGATAGAATCATTCATGCTAGTACTCGGATATTCCTACGGTGATGTTCAGAGATTTTTAGAAAACATATGGATCACTACTCATGATTCCTACAAAACAACGATGGTAAAACATAAATCAATTGTCATATACATCAATAGAGAAATAATTCTCACAAGGTAATTATTTAATTGATTAAATTAATTATAAATAATATGTGATGATCAAGAACTTGGTTCTTGAGTTTTATTCCTTGTCTATTTTCTTTGATTTAATTCCATTGATCACAATATTTATTTTCGTGTAAATCTTAGATTGATTATCAATCATGATAAAAATGAAATTTGAGAATGAAACATTGCACGCTTCCACTATGCTTGAAACCTACAGTAACACGGTATTGTCCCAAGTGGATTACAAACTATTTTCCTAGGCGTGTAATGCAAGATAGATAAAAAATAATTATATTTCATGTTGATGGGGTAGACATAGTATAACTCCAATAAATTTTCATGGAGTATATTCCACGATAGGTTGTACAGCATATAAAATAAATTACCCAAAATTAAAAATTAATTATGAAATTAAACTGAATTACATCGCATGTACCTATAATACGTGTCATGTGATAGGGTTTAAAGAATGTTAAATTCATCATTAATTTCCATCTAAATTTTAGAACTGTACACCATGTATAGTTTTTATACATGTTGTGTACTTGACATGAATTAATATTGGTACATGCCACATAGATTGATACATTTTATTATCTAATAAATTCTAATATAACTACTTGTATTAACATATGAAACCACATTCCATGTAATTACATGACATTCCATGTACACTATATACCATGTAAGTACATAATATGTCAAAAATAGGGTATTAGGTAGTTTAAATGGGTAAACATCATCTTGTATACAAGTATAAATCATGTAAATAAGTGATTTTAAATAAAATTAACATACCTAATTTATTTATGAATTATAGTGTAAGGAAATCTTATGTATCTCTATGACTTCTTGGATTAATAATTGTGATAATTAATTAATTAATTAATAATACCATTAGTAATTAATTCGGGAAAATTTTATTTTAATTAAACGTGGGATATAAAATATATTCTATCATGTATGAATGTAATGTTGTTGCATGTATGTGATTGAACGTAACCTTGATCATCCAATTTATGAGTTGGGATTCTATTTAATTTAATATTATTACATGGGTTTTTATATGTGATAAAGTTATATTAAATTAAATAACATAGACTATGATTCATCACTCCCAAATTTATTATGTAGGACCTACTTATCCATGGTTTATTTTATGTATCGCATGCCCCTTGTTCCCCTTAACTATGTGTGAGTAAAACATGTAAAGGATGTAGCTTCAATGAGAAGAGGCGGTTCAGAACTGAAATAAAGGTGAAACCCAGCATGAATATACAAAGGCTTACTGTGTAATGCTTCAAATCAATCCAATAATGAATCAAGTAGTTCTTTCCCATATGATCATAGGTTGATTTATCTTTTTCTCGATAAATCAAACATTAAAAATATCATGATCATGCCACTTTAATTGTTTTATTTTGTCAAAGTGCATGGTTATCATTAATTGAATCTAGGTTGTTGGATTAGTTGTAAGTCACCCCCACTAAACTACACAAGGTCTTTAGTTCAAGTATAACACCACTAATTTTAATAAATTATTTTTTATTTTGAATAAATTAAATTTATTTGAAAACTTATGTTATATAAAACACCAAGTTTTAACAAACTGCAATGTCTTATTAATTTTATTTTTTAAACACAACCATTGTAAAATAAATATTAAAATTATAAATATTAATAGTAATAAATAATTTTCATATATAAATTATAATTTTTATATATAAATAAAATATATTTAGAAAAAAAGAACATAATTTTTAGAAAAGTCTTTATATGTATTTAAAATAAAATTTTCTCAAAATTTGTTTTTTATTTATTTATGTGAACAATAAAACAATTAATTTTTGAAACTTTCGGAAAATATATTTTATAAAATAAAATTCACTTTTTAAATAATTATGAAAAAATTATCTTAGGGTTAATTTTTTGGGAGTTTTTTGAAAAGATTAATTTTTTATTGAATGGTTAAAAATACTGGGTTTTTTTAAAAACTACCTTTTCATTTAAAGGATATATAAGGTTACTTTTTTATTTAAAATGGGTTTAAAAGAAAAATAAAATCAATTATATATCAATTAATAAAATTTATTTCATTATAATCATTTTCATATTTTATTTTTATATAAAAACTTTTTAAACTTTTGAACATTTTCTCTTTGTAAAACTGCTTTCTCATCGCATTTGTGGGTTTAATTTTAAATTACATTTTTTCACTTATATGAATAGAATTTGTAAAATTTAATTCCATATTTGTAATCCTTATGATTTATATTATCTAATAAGTTTATAATAATTTTTTAATAGTATTAATAGTAAAAATGGTAAAAATTATTTGACACGATTAAGGTAAAAATGGATTTATTGGGGGGTAAGCTAAAAATATAAGGGTTAAAAATGAAAAAAAAACTTGTAAACAGACATTTAATGTCTATATTTAAACATTATATATCATATAATAGATAATGGCCCATTTTTGAGCCTTGTGTCAAGAGAAAAATGTAGGTACACCTTTTTATTTTCAAAAAATTACAAGTGTGCCACTCGCCTCACTTATAAATGACCATCACTTCTCTTCTCCTCTTCATGCTTACAAAACCCTTTGGTTAGGACAATATATGAAAAAATAAATACTTTAATTCCATAATACCATCATATAACCCTTATTTTGTTCATAAAGACAACTTCAGAAGCCTTTTTGTGCAAACCAAAAGAAGTTAGCTGATGAATAGGTAACACCCCTAACTGAGAGTTTTATTTTATTTATTCCTCCACCTATTAAAATTATTATTAAAAATTATGATACAATAAAATTAGTATATTAAATATATTTATATTTTTTATGTTAATTTAATGACCTAAAACCATCTCCTCTTCCATAAAATGGGATATAAAATCATCATTTGTTTGTATGGCGGACTACCACCTCACAAACTGATGTTATTCATTTTTCATAACCACCTGTCAAGGATGGATATAATGATGAATTAAATATTTATATATGATATTTATGATATTATTAAACTTATTTAATTATTATATCACATAAACCTTCATAACTTCCAGTCTTTGGGAATAAGATAATGTCCCTCATGTGCGCAATAGACTACTTCATCGCAAAGCGATGTGATTCACTCACACTTTAAATGGAAGTTAATAAAAAAAGTGTTTAACTAAAATATATGATATATATAAAATAAAAATTATTTTTTAATAGAAATATATTATTTACCATTATTTCTTTCATTCTTTCAAGAAAATGGAAACAACATTCATGCGTACATACGACCTACAGTCTCCATGAATGATGTATTTCATTTTCTATCTCTTAATATTATGGATTAATATAAAAACATATATAATTAATATATATTATATTTATATCAGGGTTAATATTCTTGAGATTATAGAACCCTGATCAAAGTAATATTACAAAAAATAACAAATCAAAACATACTTGAAAAACAAATTAGTTATTGCACGAAATGTGATTTTAACATGGAATTGTTAATAAATAGTTAATAAAAGGACATAAGAAAATAAAATATGGTATGATATATATGTATATATACATTTTAATATATTTATAATAAATTTATATTTATTATAAATAAGGTTTTAATAATTACGAAGGAATTTGAGACTTAAGGTGATGGATTTGCGTCTCACATTTTACTTTTGTGAGACACATGTCATATTCCCCAAATTTGTATATAGTTTATATGATTTCCATGTATTTATTTTATGATTATTATCATGAAAATTATTTTTATTTATATATACATTTGATTATTGCTCTTTTTTAGGGTTTACAGTTCAAAATATACCAAAGTGGTAAGGGATCTTTCACTCAATTTTTCTTCCTTGAGACATATGTTATGTATACACATGTCTTATTTTATGAGGTGTATATACAGACCCTTTTACATTTAAGATCATTAATTTATTTATTCTTATGATATTTTATGTTTCATTTAATGTTATTCCTTCATGGGGCTTACAATTCAATGTTACCAAAGTGATAAGATTTTACGTTACGACCTCATCATTTATCTATATTGCTTGTGATTAACTTTCTAATAGTGAAATCATTTGATATATATCTCAAGAAACTCATTAATTTTATTATAATCTATCAATTTCATTATAAGACATGTTTCCCTTTATTTTTCCCTCTTTATGTACTCAAGATTTCAAAATTATGTATTTAATATGAATCATCTTTATTTTTCTCTTCGATCAAAAACTCGTTTCACTTCTAAAACATTTTTTTCTAATTTTTTTTAAATTGTTTTCATACATTCTAAATACGATTTATTAAATACATTTTACCCATGTTTTAGTTTTTAAAAAATATTTTTAAATGAATCTTCATGTTGTTTTCCAAAAAATTCCCATTTTGATTTTACTAGAAATATGGAAGGAATATTCATTTTAATATGTATGGCATGAGCCAAATTATCCACCATCATGACCAATCATTTATTTGAATATTAAATTATAATATTCCAAGTTTATTTTTAAATAAAATCAATCTTAAAAATTTTTTTATTTAAAAAAACAAATTAGAAAGGATATTTTCCTCAATAAATGTTTTAAATGCTCATTAAAAATCATTTTCCATCTAAGATTACATCCGTTGATGATACATATGAATTACTAGGGATATTATCCAAGGATACCATACTTATTATTTATCTTCATAGTTTTTTTTATGATTGAATGATGTTTTTGAAATTTGTTTCTCTTTTATGGGTTACACCATGAATAAATGCTTATAAAATATGCTTCTTTTCATGGGTTATACTATGATGAAATACTAAAATGATTTTGAAACATCTCTATTTTACAAAGGTTATGATATAAGGAAATATTTATAAGAAAAATTCATTTCATGGGTTATGATATGATAAATTTTGTATATTCTTATGACATATATAAATATTATTTTCATTATGGGATATGTGGGACCCATATCCCCTTAAATGCAATGGGTAAAGATTTATATCTCATGAGATATACAGTAATGTAATGGGTAGTATACTTTGTTTAATAAGGTAATTTGGAATATATGATGGTCTTGGGAGTGAACCTTGACTACTATAATGGTTTGGGAAGTGAACCCATTCCATTATGATATTTTTGGCAGTGAAAATTGATTGTTATAGAAATGATTTTCTATGCTTATTTTCATGCCACAATTATATGAATTATATGAATGTCATGCTATCATGGGTCATGTTCTTTTATTTACTTCTGATTTGATTCTTATGAACTTCTATATTTATGCCATGACTCAAGATTTTAATCTTTGTTATGTAGGGTATGGTTTTTATATGTTATGTTTGTGTCCTCATACCCTTATTCTCATGTTATGATTACATATCTCTATTTTTTACCCTTATTGAGCATCTGATCTCACCCTTTCTTATGTTTCTTTTCCCCATGTTATGAAGAAATGTATTATGTATGATATTTCTAGGAAGGGTGCTTGTTATAAAGAACATAGTGAGGGATAATGTATTTTACATTTGAACTAGTTTTCGATGTTTCCATGTTTCCAAATGAATTATACCATTATGATACTCATGTGTTTGTTTGTATATTTTCATGAATTTTCCTCTAAAAATGATGTAGTATATTTTTATGAGAATCCTTGGTCACTATAGTTGGTATCAGAGGATATATTTAGTTTACCTTTGGAATCTATGATGATAAAAATTTAGTGAGATCTCTAATGAAATTTCTAATGATAAGTCTATGGATGATTTAATGTATAAGAAAATGTCCTATAATTTTTTTAAAGGATAGAGTGAGTGGTTTTAAAGAAATTAAATCTCAATATAGATATTACAAGTGGATGTGGTTCTAGAAAATAGGTTCTTCAGGGTAATAACTCTGAAAAAGGCACATTGAGTTGGACTCGACCAATACCTAGTGAACAAATGTAGTCCTTGCTTCACACCTGGTTTTACACTCCTGGGGGATCTACTTTGGAAACTTATAAACTCATTATGAACATCCATAAAGGATTTAAATAGATTATAAACAAAATGTGTAATATATTAAAAATAATTTATCATGATTTATACATCCTATAAGTTTTTTTTCATGATTATGTAGTTACCTGCTATGATTATTATTACTTACACTATACTTTTTTTGTTTTAGTCAATATTTGGATCATGAATTAATCATGTTAATACTGAGTGTGATGTACAATGAAATAATTTTCCACCTGAGTAGACAAATATTTTTGGATCTAGAATGAAAAATCTTATTGTTATCCTCATGAAACATTCTTAAGCAATGAATCACGCTAAACATAAAAATGATAAAAAGGTGGGAAAAATGACATACACAAATTTGGTGCACATTTTATTCAATTCTCAATGATTTTAAGTGTTTTTCAATGAATTAATTAATTGATTTCAATGTTTTAATAAATAATGGATAATTTTAAATATGGAATAGAAGTGTTTTTAAATGAGTAAAATAAGAATGTTTTTAATTTTGGAATTTGATCAGGTGATATATTGAATCTGAGCTTATGAATTTGAAACTCATTTTTAGGTGCTTATAAAAAATAGATAGTAGGTTGGCCAGCCCTCAACCAAGTAGCTCTCCACATAGCCAAGCCCAATGGGATAACCTTCCAAGACCCTATGGAGAGCCAGCTGATCCGTGGTAGTTCAAGGAGGGTATCATCCCTATGCATGGGGCCTGAAGTGGTCAAATCTGTAGGCATGCATAACTACCTCAAGATCCGAGTAGTGTTGCACGGGGTAACTCCATGTGGCACAAGGCGTATGGAATCACCAGGATGGGGTGTTCCGCAATGGAGGGTAAGATTCCTCTATCTCCCACATGAATTCATTATAGTGTGGGATCCATGATCAGGCTTATAAAAAAATTCCTCACACCATTCTAGTTTGAGGTGGGGTATCTTTTTTCTTCACTATTCATCCCATTTGAAAAGTTTGCATGCATTGTCACTTGAATGATTCTCTCGCACAGCCAAACCATATCCATTTAGGCTTCACCACATAATGGTGATGGCCACCACTTCAAAATCAGTTATCACCATCTATGAACACTACTTGTGCTCCACCTCAGGATAATGTCTACTGCCAAGTACTGAGAACACTCAAGATCACCTCCTAAACCCCATATGATTCCCATGTGACCATATCAAATATTTATCCATCCATGTGAAGGATGGATGATTTGAAAGATACTAGAACCTCTACTTTCTCTATTACTGCCTCCTCTTGATTTGATCCCAAACCCTTCCACCACCATGGATTCCCTCAAGACCCTAGACTGACTCCTATGTAACAAATTTCAAAGGCTCCTCTAGCCACTTCTAATGTCTGAGGCTGATGAGGAGGGTTTTAGGAGATTTCCACCACACCACCGAGATCCTTATACCCTATTTTTGTTTTTGTAATCCCCAGTTGGAACTTACATGTCACCATGCACCATACATAAGTTTTTCATAATGAAGCTAAAATGATTTCCAAACATTTCCTTGGTCCACGCACAAATAATTACACATCTGAATGACTCAGGTGTTTCTATGCTCAAATATAGTGGATATATGGGTATTTTTAAATTGGATATCCCCAAATATATGGAGATTCCTTTAACCTAAGATGAGGAATGACACTTCTTTATACCTGTAAAAATAAATCCTCCTTCCATAATTGGAACACACCGACATAGAGAAGAAGAGGCTCGAACTACTTTCACCCTTTGTTTTCTTAATTATTTTGTTTTCATTTATTTTTCTTCCATCTCTAGCATGTATTCTTCACATTATTCTTCAATGACCCCCCCCCCCCTTATAAGAGGGGTATAAAACCTTGTCGTTGGGTGAGGGGAAGGGTACCCCTTTATGATTCTTGAGTTTTGAGTGTAATCCAATTCAAAAAATATTTTATTTTTAATTGAATGGTTTCAATTTAATAAACTTTAAATCTAAATTAAATAATATTGTGTTTTATTTAATTATGAAATTTTAAATTTATTTGATTTAATAATTTATTCTCCCTCAAGTTGATTTTGGATTATATCGATTGGTTGATAAAATATCTTGTAGAGGAGTGATTTTTTTATTAATAAACACGTGAGGAAAGAACGGTGGACTGATTTGAATATTTGGGTAATATCAATACCAGATTTAGTATTTCCTAAATAATTTAAAGAATTTTTATTGTGACTTTCAAACATTGATAAATCTAAATCAAATTTGATCAAATATAAATGATTGTTACTCCATTTACTTGATAATTTTAATAAAAAAACCTTCTTTTTTTATTAAAAATCATGATTTCATTAAAAAAGTAGAAAACCTAACCTACATCCAATCACTTCCCTCAGATATGAATATCAAAAACTCCAAGTTACCTTACATTCTAGTCTTCGGAATCATGTTCTTTAATTTACTTTATTATACATGAAAACTATATTAAAAAACTACTCTCTAGAGATGAATTTTTCTTACTGTTAATACTACACCCCTAGGGTAAAATAAATTGCCCTTTACACACCCCATGATATATGTGCGTTAAAACTGGAACCATTTTTTGGGAGTAAGTGTTAATTTGATTCAAAACTTTGGAATGAATTGTACCTACAACAATGAACTATTTATTTTTTACCCTGAGATAGAAAGATCTTTATTAACTAGGCTTCAAAGGCTTAATATTGAAAATAACTTTTACGAAATCAATTTGGAAGACTCAAGTGTTCATTCTAAACCACAGATCATGGAAATCAATCCATAATAGAACTTAAGGGACCTTTGTGTACCATATTTTTTCAACCAGTAGAATAGGTTAACCATGCATGTGCAACAAAATGATTTTGAATTACGTGTTAACATGATTCATGTGCTACTTAAATTACCTAGTCTTGGAGGTGAAGACTAAAATAATCACATTCAATAATTTGGATTTGTTTGCTAACGTGTTAATCCAAGAGGAGTAGCTGAGGATAAATTCAAGTGGAGGTCATTCCCCTTTTAACTTATGGGAGAAGTTAAGGAATGGTTGCATAGCTTACAACTAGGATATATACATGACTGGGTTTATCTCCAACAAAGCTTCATACAGAAGTTCTTCCCAACCTTCCAAAGCATAGAAATTAGAAAGGAGATATAAACCTTTTGGAAAGCTACTAATGAGACTCTCTAGGAAAACTAATAATATTTCAAGAAGCATTGTGCAAGCTATAAACATCAAATTGTGGAAGAGCACCATATCCTGGTAATCTTCTATCAAGGATTGATATACAATGATAATTAAACTTTTGTATGAATCCTATGGGGGATATTTTTTTGAAAAAACCCCAAGATAGTACATTAATCTAATTGAGAATATATCTTATAATTCACAATAATTAAGAACAAGAGTCACTGGTATGAGAGGTGTTTATGAGGTAAGAACTTCTGAATCATCACCTAACATTGAAACTAAAATTGAATAATTCACAAGCCTAGTGAGATAAATGGTTGTAAATAAAGTGAGTGACAAAACATTTCCATCATAGTTATGTGGATTATATTTATCACCCAATCATTACACTGATCAATGTACTGAGATACAGGGTATGGAGAGTTGTGTGGATGTATTCCAGTAAATTCAGTTTCCAAATAATCAACAATGGAAAGAAGGGAAAGCCCAAAAAGGATTTGGAGGACAAAAAAATCAAGGGAGACCCCCTTTTATAATCATCCAACTTTACAAAAGCAATATCAAAACCTGGTACCATTCCAAAAATCGTACAAATATCCCTTCTATCAACAAAAAAATCCTTTCATCCACTACCTTTCCAATGAAATACTTTTGCAGAGCCAGTAAATAGTGCACCACCAACTGAGAACCAACAACTACAATCTGATGTTGAGTGGTTAAAAGAAATTATAAAATATTTATACATCTAGTTAAATAATATTTTAATTATTCTAACCTAGAATATAGAAAACCTACCTACCTAAATAGTCCCAAGTCCAAAGATAACTTCAGTGAAATTATAGACCAAAGTGTAAAAGAGCTTCCACTGCCTGAACCAATTAAGTTTTATGATTCCAAAAAAAATCCCAATGATCAACCCATATACCCAAAAGATAATCCGTAAACACAGTTAAAAAGTAAAAAAAAGGGAGAAAAAATACAATAAGGCAACATTCCCTTCTATGTTAACTCAATCAACAAAGGTTGGAGAAGAGAAACTATAAAGATATATCTAGGAAACCTTAGGGAAAGTTGAAATCAAAATTACAAAGATAGAGGCAATACAATAAATCCCAATATATGCGAAGTTTATTAAAAAAATATTCCCCAAAAAAGGGGGTCTGATGTGGATAAAATAATAATCTTTGGGAGGAGTGTCGCATCCATGATCACACCACTATTTCACAAAAATGTCAAGATCTAAGGACATTTTATATTCCCTGCACAATGGGTTCTTTGAAATTTTATGATTCTTTGTTTGATATTAGTGCTTCAATTAAAGTAATGTATAAATATATATTTACATATTTGAAACCAAGTGAACAGAATCCCACAAGTGTGGTTGTCCAACTATAAAATAGATGCACTATTTTTTAAGTCAGAGTTGTGGAAGATGTGGTAGTAGGAGTTGAAGGACTAATTTTTTTAGCAGAATTTTACATACTCACCATGGATGAGGATAGTGAACTAGTGAATTCACCCATTATTTTGGGAATACCATTCCAAAAAATATCTAAATTGATCATTAATGTGCATGAAGGAACCCTCTCTATGTTATTGGGAGACAACAATGTGAACTTCAATTTTATTAACTCTAAAATAAACCCTTCAAACAATCATCCACTCTTTGAAATTTTTTATGAATAAGGTATTGATACCTTAAAATATTTAGGTATTATTCAAAAATTATTAGACATAGGAGATAAATTGGCTATTTTAAACACCCGTAAAGGAGGGAGTACTTAGAAATATAAAAATTATTCCTTTAAAATTTAAAAAATAACCTCTGAATTCTTTGATAATTTTCTAGAAGAAACTAATATGATACACTTTACCTAGGAAATTTAATATTTTTAAGTAGTAAATTTGAATTCATTATCATCTATTAAACAACTCCTAAATATTTAATTTAAACCCCTCCTATTTTAATTAAAATATGTGTATCTTTTGGAGGGAGAAATGTTTCAAGTGATCATTTCTAATAATCTCTACAAGACCCAAGAGTAAACTTTGGTTAACATTCTAAGAAGAAATTACTGATTCATAGGATGGAGTCTAAGAGATATAATCAGAATCAAACCCAAGTTTTCCTCCCATAGAATCCCTTTAGAAGAGGAATCTCAGCCTATTAGGCATCCCTAGAGAAGATTGAACCCCACCATTATGGAGGTTGTAAAAAATTTGATTTTTTTTGTAGATAGAATCATTTTTTAAATTTCTGACTCCAAATGGGTCATACCCATCTATATGGTTCTCCATAAAATTGGATTAAATATTATGGAAAATGAAAATAATTAATTAATTCCAATGAGATTCCAAAAATGCTGGAGGGTATGCATTAATTATAGGAAGTTAAACCAAGTTGCCTGAAAATATCACTTCCAAATCCCATTCATTGATCAAGTGATATAAATTCTAGTAGGTAGAAAAATTACTACTTTTTGGATGGTTTTTCTACTTATTTTCAGGTACCAATTTTCCCATAAGACCAAGAGAATAAAACCTTCACCTTTACTTTCTGGACCTTTTCTTAAAAGAGGATTCCTTTAAGATTGTGCAATACCCTGGGTAAATTTTATCAATGTATGGTAATAATTTTCTTAGATCACATTGAGGAATACCTAGATGTATTTCTCAATAACTTTACTATTTTTGGAATCTCATTTGATCATTTTAGGGAATCTATAGAAAATTTTGAAAACATGCATAGAGAAAAATCTTGTTTTGAACTTTGGAAAGTGTCACTTTATGGTTGAAAAAGGAATAGTTCTTGGACATATCATTTTATAAAAATTCATTGAGGTGGATAAATATAACATTGAAATGATAAATTATTTTTTACACCCCACCCATGTGAGACACATCAGATCATTTTTGGGGCATGTGGTATTTTATAAAAGATTCGTCAAAGAATTTAGTAAGATTTCTCTTCCCATTTCAATATTGTACTTAAAAGAAACTGACCTTGTTTTAAATGATAATTATAGGGAGTCATTTGATGATCTGAAATAGAATTCGATTAACCCATCGATAATGCAACCACCAAATTGGGAACATCCATTTTAGTTACATTGTGATGCATTAACAAAGTTATGGGATAATTTATTTCCTAAAGAATAGAAAGAAAATCCAAAGTCATTACTTATGCCTCATGAACCTTGGATTCCACTTAGATAAATTACACAACCACTAAAAATGAGTTTCTTTCTATTTTATTTTAATTAGATAAATTCAAGTCATATTTACTTGGAACTAAAGTAGTTTTATTTTCGAATCATACAACACTTTGGTACTTGATGAAGAAGGATGGTGCCAAACCAAAGATGTTAAGATGTATACGACTCTTACAAAAGTTTAATCTAGATATCAAAGGAAAAAAAATGAGCTAAGAAATAGTGGAATATCACCCCAGTAGGCTACCCAACACTTCTAAAATAGAAATTCCAGAACTTTTCCCACTCAAAGATTACATACCCAGAGAGAAGCTTTACATCATAGAAGGTTAAGTAACATGGTATGATGATATAGTAAATTATTTGGCCACATATTAGGTACCTTCGTCCCTTAACTCTCATCAGAAGCAAAAACTCAAAGTTGAATCTAGATTTTATATCTAGGAATATCCATTTCTATGGAAAATTTTCAATAACTAAGTCATAATAAGATTATTTCCAGCAAGTAAAATACAATATTTTTTAAAAACAATCATACACTTTCTTGTGGAGGCCACTTTGGGCCTCAAATAATGGCTATAAAATTATTGGAATCTAGAATTTACTAGTTGACTATGTTTAAATATGCTCATGATCATTTTAAAAATAGTAAAAAGTGTCAATTTTAAAAGAAATATTTCAAAGAGACAAGAGATTCCCCAAAACCCCATCATTTTTATGAAATAATTGAAGTATTGTAATTGATTTTATGGGACCCTTTCCCATGTATTTTGGTAAATATATTATTTTATTTTCTATTGATTATGTCTATAAATGGGTGGAATCCATGTCCACCAAGACTGATGATGCCAAAGTTGTGTGTGATTTTTTTAGGGCCAATATCTTTTTTAAGTTTGCAAAGCCAAGATCCATCATCAGCGACCCAAGGAATTTTTTAACTATATAATAATGGAGTATATTATTAGAAATTATGGGGTTTATTACAAGACTTCTACACCTTACCATCCCAAAACGAATGGCCAATATAAAGTGTCCAAATAGGAGATTAAAGGTATTTTGTAGAAAAAATCAAACCAAAATGAAAGTATTGGATCCAAATTCTTGAAGATACTTAATGAGAATACTAAACAATATACAAAACGATTATAGGTATTATCCCCTACCGGTTGATTTATTATAAAATCTATCATATACCAATGAAATTGGAGAACCAAGCCTATTGAGATATTAAAAAAGTGAATCTTGATTTGGTGAGTGCTGGAAAAGAGAGAAAACATTAGTTATAGGAGTTGAAGATATAAAAATATAATCCTTTGAAAATTCAATAATTTATAATGAAAGAACCAGAGTGGAATAAGATAAACTGATACAACCAAAGTCATTTCAACTTGGAGACCAAGTTCTAATATACATTTCATAGATGAAGTTAATTATAGGTAACCTTAGTTCTAGGTGGTAAGGAACTTTTCTTGTTAATAATTTCTATCCTCTTTTTTCCATTCAGATCAAGAAACAAGAGGAAGGAAACCCATTCACTATAAATTGGCAAAGGCTGAAAAAGTTTCATTGGAGTTTACCTTAATATCCAGTGGGTGAGCTCAAACTTCTCCAACCCATCTACCAATTTCTTCTCATGAGGTTAGGTTGATCCAACATCATTAACCAATGGCGCTTCTAGGAGGTAACTGGAGTTTTACTATTTTCATAGGATATAGGATTCAATTACCTCTTACTTAAACCCTCTAAGCTTAAATAACATGATCCTTATACTTAATTGAATAATTATATTATATTGGTTCATGATGTAAAAAGACACCCCCATGTAGTTGTTAAAATGACTAAGCTTCATTGGAAAAGGAGTATAATTTTTATGTTTATATTTTAAACTCCTTATATTTTTTTCCAACATCATGTTTTGAGCTTTAAACTTGAAAATTGCATGCCAAAATTTGGATTTATGCTTTACTTGAATAATATAGAAGACATAATTTTCTTAGGAATTTTGTTATTCCATTTCAATGTTAATAATATTGAATGATTAAAATGGAGAATTAAATTATTAAAGTGAAGCATGGATATTAAAATAAGGACTTAGAATTTGGGGAATTAATTGATTCATGTAAATGAAATCTCCCAATAATTTTTCATGCTTTTAATTTATAAGACTCACGTGAATTGGTTTTTTATTATTAATCATGACTTGAGTGATTTTACTAAATCAAATTTTACATTATCAATAGGATTTTTAGACTATGTACTTCCTATTTATTCTTAATCATATTTCTTAAGTGATCTTGGGACATGTCACTGATTGAAACTTCCATTTGAACTTATCAAAGTTATGACTATGAAAAAACACATTTAAAATTATTGAGGCATCTTCTAAAAATCCTTTATCCTAGTAAAGACTAAATGTACATCAATAATTATTTATCCCATAGAAACCATGAATGACCTTATTATGGATTAGATACATTTCAATTCAATTTTATACATTTCTACACTCCTCTTAGTATTTTCATGATATTTGAAGTCAACATTTTGGGTGAAGGAAGTAATGAGGAATGGGATGAAATAAATTATAGGGAATAAATTGTGGTGTATATACTATGGGAATTTAGAAAGGTTTTTGATTTATAAATTATAATCTTTATTGTTTTACCCTCTTTATACAAAATGAAAATAGTGAGTTGTGATTTGAAAAAACCAAAAATCACCAAAATTGAACTGATGATTTTTATCCTATGTGGTTAAGTGCGCATGTGAGGTTTATCCCAAACATAAATTTCTAAAAAATTAAAAAGTTCCTTGAAATAAAAAAAGTATAAAATTTAAGAAAAATTCAATAGGGTGAAAAAATCATTCATTATGCTTTACTTTGACCATGACCATACTTTGAGTTTGTGAAAGTTGTATTTGTTAAAATTTGAAGGGAAGAATTTCATTGAGCATTTAATTTAGATATTATGAAATTTAAATTATATATTAATGTCCTATTGAGATTTAATTTTTAATTCCCATCAACCATAAGCCTCATATTCATTTGAAACTTTAGTCAAATTCCTAATGATTTTATGTGAATTTTATCTTTTTAAAGTAGAAAAGTACTTAGTTTGGAATCTTATGGATAAGGTTCATGTTCTCATGATATGATCATAACACCACTAAATTTGTATCATGTGATATGAGATAAAATGTTAAATTAGGGCAGATCATGATTTTTCATGCTTGATAATAATAAATTAAGGTGATTCAATGGATGATAAGAAAAGTACCATCACATTCAAATGGTTAAAAGTAAAATACTTGAGTTGAATGCTTCTTTGAAAAATGAGAAATTGAATTTATATTTTATGTGAAATTTGAAAGTTTAATTTAAAATTTAAAATTTTTTGATTTTACTACATTGAAATTTAAATATTGGTAACATTGGTTTCCCATAATTTCAATGTTTAGATTTTATGCTTGAGGAAAAGTATGATTTAATTGTGGGGGTATTTTAAAGACACAAATTTGGTGTATTTGTTTTTCAATTTTCAATGATTTTAAGTTATTTTCAATTAATTAATCCATTGTTTTCAATGTTTTAATAAATAATAGTTAATTTTAAATATATAATAGAAGTGGTTTTAAATGAGTAAAATAAGGGTGATTTAAATTTTTGAATTTGATCATGTGATATGTCTAAGATGGGGTTATGAATTTGAAACTCTTTTATTGGTGTTTACAAAAAAATATCCAACAGGATATACACCCTCAACCATGTATCTAACCACATATCCAATCCCAGTGGGATAGTTTTCCTAGTGACATGGGAGAGAAAGTAATATTTTTGTATTGCACGGGGGCACCCGACCAAAGTATGGGGCCTATGGTGGTAAAATTTATGAGCATGCATAGATTCTTCAAGATTCAAGTAGTGGAACATAGAGAAACTCTATGTGGAACTGAGAGGAAGGCATGGTTGGTATGGGGTGGTCTAAAGTGGGGAGAGGGATCCCGTTGGCTCCCACAAAACTTCATTATAGTTTGGGATCCATGCTCAAGCTTATAAACTAACTCCCACCACCATGTCAATTTGATGCGGGTTTAATTTTTTCCAGTATTCTTCATCCCATTTGAAAATTTCATACACACCACCACTTAAATTTTTCCCATTCCTCACCTTGTCATCTCCACCATGGCTCCACCACCTAATATTAATGGCCACCATTACAGCACTAGATTTCACCATCTATGACCACTTTTCAATCTCTAACTCCATATAATGTCTACTATCAAGGACCGAGAACACTCGGTATCACCTTCTGAACCCCAGAGGATCTCCATGGGCCCATTATGAGCCTTCATCTAGATTTTTGAAGGCCATAGAATTTAGAAGATACTGAAACCTTTACTGTCACCATTTTCTCCACCTCATGAGCTCGATCTCAAACCCTTCAACCACTATAGATTCCCTTAGAACCCTTAGTCGACCCCCATGCAACAAATTATGAGGGCTCCTCCCCCCACTTCAAAGGTCATAGGAGGAGCAAGTTTTGAGGAGCTCACCACTATTCCACTAAGCTCCTACTGCCTCTCTTTTTACACTGGAACCCCAGTGTGGAACTACAACAGCTCCATGCACCATTCACAACCAATGAACAAGGAGTTTGAGCCCATTCCCACACGTTTCATTAGTCCACACACAAAGAATTAAACACCTGAATGACTAAGGTGTTTCCAAACTCAAATGCAGTAGATCTCAAGGTAATTTTAAATTATATATCCCTAAAGATATGGAGATCCCATGAACCGAAGATAAGGACTGAGGAATACTTGTGCCTATAAAAAGAGATCATGCTGCCAAGTAGAGGAACATAGCAACTGCAATAAGAAGAGACTCAGACTACTGCCTCCCTCTATTTTCTTCATTCTTTTATTTTTACTTATTTTTCTTCCATCTCTACCATGTATTATTCATATTCTTATTCAATCCCTCCCTTTATAGAGGTTTATAATCCCTTATGGTTGGGTGAAGGGAAGGGTACCCCTTTGTGATGTTTGAGTTTTTAGTGTAATAAAATTCAAAAATTAATTTCTTTTTCAATGAATAGTTTTAAATTTTAAAAAATTTGAATTTAAATTAAATAAGATTGTGTTTTATTTAATTCTAATATTTTAAATTGATTTTATTTAATAATTTATTCCCCCTCTTCTTGATTTTGGATCGTACTTATTGGTTGATAAAAAATCAATTAGAAGAGTTATTTAGTGATTACAAAACACGTGAGGAATGAATGGTGTACTGATTTGAATATGTGGGGAATATAAATACTAGATTTAATATTGCATGGATAATTCAAAGAAATCCCATTTTGGGTTTTAAAAATTTATAAATCTAAATAAAATGTGATTAAAGATAAATAATTTATACTCCATTAAATTAATCATTTTAAAAGAAACAATAAGATTTATTTTTTATTAAAACCCATTATATCATTACAAAAGGAGAAAACCTAACCTCTATCCAATAACTTCTCTCTCATATAAATTTCACAAAATCAAAGTTCCATTTCTTTCTAGTATTTTGAATCTTGTTCTTTTATTTAATTTTGTATTCATGATAACTAGATAAAAACATTTATATCTATATATTACTTTTGGTTACAACTAATACTACACCCCTAGGGGAAAATAAATTTCTTTTTCCACACCCCACAATAGATGTGCATCGAACAATGATCTATTGAGTCCTTTATAAGGAAACTTACACTTTACTTTAGTAGATTCATTGATCTTCTAGTTTTTGATAATTGGATCAACATTACTACAAAGATATTTTTTGTTCACTGGTGTTCTAAATATGAAAAAAATCATTTTTTTCTATCATTTGGAAGAGGAAGTGGATCAATAGTGTAATCTCATTAAGAATACAAGGGAAGATGATAAAATTAACTCCATGGATTGGGACAAGTTCAAGAAATTATTTTTCAATAATTACTTTCCTTTTATTCATCATATGAAAATGGAGAAGGAGTTGCAATATGTAAAGAAAAAGGATGATGAATCTATTAGTACCTAAGAAGAAAATTCTAAAATAGTTGAAAGGTACAACTTCGGTATTATCATCTAACCTAAAAATAATACTGATCAATTATTCAGTGTCTTAAAACCATGTCTTTAAAGTTATTTGCCTATAGGAGACTTAAATAGGTATGAAGATAACGTTCAATGTTATATCAAGGTGGAAATGTAGGTTGAAGTTATATATCGATCTCATGGATTTTTTAAGAAGAGTAAAATGGAATTCAAAGGATAATCTAAAAACCATGGAGAGAATTATATGAGTTTTCCTTTGTGTTCATAGTGTCACTATAGAAAAATTGTTATCTAGTGGTGGGTTTTTAGTGGTTTTTTATTAAACTTTCGCTAAAATTTTAAAATTATTTAGTGATGTTTTCTTTAAAAATGATGATAAATATTATGTTTTTATTAAAAAAATACACCCCCACCCCCCCACCCCCCACACACACACCCCATAATTATCCCTCAACTCCCATCCTCTACCCTAAGATCCCCTAACCACAATCCTTAGCACCATCATGCTTCCCCCATCATTGATTCTCGACCACAACCACCCTCGCCCCTCGATCCCTTGTCGACACTACGATCATAGCCCCCTGACTCGTCACCCTCACCATTTCCCTTTCCATATCTGTTATTGTCTCCCTCTTCCTCTCCCTCCCTGGAGCCATCACCTTCACTCAAGCCCATTCTGTAGATTTAGTCAATCTTGATTCCCCCGTTATGTATTCCTAATGGTAAGCCCTCATTTATTGTTATTTTTTCTCCCTTCTACCCTTTCCACCTCTCTAAATATTTCTTACTCCAACTAACACCAAGGAATATCTAATGATGTGATTTGTTTTCTATGTAGAGGAGGTTGATTATTGGCTCGATTTTTCAGTAACTTAGTTGTATACATCACCTCGGTCTCAATGTATATGGTTAATTTTCATATTTCAATTTTGTATAATTATTTATGTGACTTAATTATTAGAAAAATCTGATATAAGGTGTTTCCCATAATAAATTCATCATAGTTGTCTCTTTATATATTTTATGGGATGTAAATTTTGTTTTGACTTGTAGGTATTTCATTTATTTTATTTTTAAACTTACTGGATGTTTTAAATATTATAGGTTTTATAAAGTTCTCATATATAGTGGTTTTATAAAACCAATAGGGGTATTTTGAAATGAGTAGAGTATTTTATTTGGGTCAGTTTTATAAATAGTTTGAAAATGAATATGTTGTGTGTTTTCCATTAGATTTGTTCATTCAAAAGAAAATCTATTTTAAATTCCTATAACTATGATTAACTATATGTTTTCTACATTGATTTAGAGTCATGATACTCTCCTTAACATGGACT
Source organism: Viscum album (assembly GCA_963277665.1). Classification (NCBI taxonomy): domain Eukaryota; kingdom Viridiplantae; phylum Streptophyta; class Magnoliopsida; order Santalales; family Viscaceae; genus Viscum; species Viscum album. The sequence goes on along the minus strand of OY728139.1, from coordinate 273,091,621 downwards.
ATAGCGTACAGGCTCTCTATCATCGTATTTAATCTATCCTTATATGAGCCACCAAGAAAACAAAAATTCACCTAGTAATCCATCCCATTTTAAATAGTTATTCTAAAAAATATACTAAGAGGTCCACCATGGAGTGGTCTCAAATATTTTCTCATTTATTCTTTTCTATTTATCTATTGAATACCTTCAACTTCAACCATAGTTTTGTTAATGCATGAGCTTTTTCTTTTTATTTTATATTTAACAACTATAGATGAAAAACATCATTTACTATGTTGTGGTGGAAAACTACTCCTTATTTTTCATAGGTAATTTTTAATCTCAAAAAACCACATTACAAAATTTGGAACCAATCAACTCATTTTTTTACAACCACCATAATGTGGTTAATTTTTACGCAATATAATACTTTTCCTACAAATAGAAATTTCATTTGGGTTACTTCATAAACATTTTTAGCCAATATTTATGAATATATAACTCATTTAAAAAATAGTTTTGATGTGTTCATCTACCTTTCTAACACACACAACACTAAAAATGAACTATGTTTATTTCTGGTAACACAAGCACTTTGAAGACTCCTTTTCTCACTTAACATGCCCCTTTAGACATTCACCTATATATGTAAACATCAAGGATAATTTGAAATAATTAAACTATACCATATATATAATATTTTCATCCCTTAAAAGTATAATGATCATCCATGAATTATTATAAGAATTTTATTATTCATAATTATCCTATAAGAATCATCATAGAGGTTCTCCCATTCTCTCATCATAGTTACTCACTTTCACTTAGTCATGACTATCCTCATCAGTCCTATACTTCCTCCCTCCAATACTAATATTTTACATTATTTTCATATTCCTTTAATTACTTTTTAAAATTGAATCTTTTATTGACAACCAATTGTATGTACAATAATAGTAATGGAAATAAGAAACCTAAGGGAAATTCAATGTCATTATATGTCAAGGGAGCCTCAATATCCTCCTTTTTATTTTTAATCAATACCACAATTCTAATACCAAATATTATATCACTAATCTTGTTTAAATATTCTAGTATCTACATATTGTTAATAAAAAACTCTTCATTTTTTTGTCTTTGTTTTTTTAGTTGTTATTTGAATGTGTGAGACTGATCCACTGAATAAAGATGGGCCAAGTGATAGTGGGATTGTACTCATCATGAGATAAGAATATCTCTTGGTGTGACCTTTAAGGTGGGATTACAGGGGGTTTTAGGTAATCAAGGACACCCCATATGAGGGTTTGGGTTCCAAAGGGATTTTTAAAATATTTATAAGGCACTATAGAGTAGTTTTCCTATGATGATGAACATCTATTATATAATTTTTCACTTTTTCATAATTGGTATTGTAGTTGTGTAGACTTTATCAACTTGGGAACTATATAAATGTTGAATATTATTTATTTCTGTAAATTTAGAAACTCTAGTTACTATCCCATTTCATTTATTTATAAACTCATCTTCAAAATAGGTTTTTTATAGTGGTTGTGTCACCAAAAAGTTTCTCTAAAATATAGTGAAATTGTTTTTTTCTCCATAGGTACATGTATTGTTATATAATAATATAAATCTATCTATTAATATTATTTTTATATTTATAATTTATTATTATATTTTTTACTCCTATTCTAAGATCGTTTGTTATTGGTAATCATCATAATTTTTAAATAAATATATATCAGAGCTTGAGTTTGGAAGATCAAAGTAAGTGTTCTTGAGATGAATGATGGATATGGAAGAAGGAAAGATAAATACTGATCATTTTGATGGATCTGACATTATATTATAGATAATATATATAAAATATTATCTTTATCAGAAAAATGTGCATTGGTGTACCGTGTATATATATCTTATCTATCTCATGATTAAAAATCAGTTGACTTCTTTTAAAGCGGGGTCTCTTTCCATAAAAAGTGAATTTAGGGGAAAAGTTAGATTTTTATATTTTTCTCAATGTACGGTTTGATAAATGATTTTCAAAGAACATTTGAAATGTGGTTTTAAAGTGGTGTGAAAATGGATTGGATTTTTAATATCTTTATGAAATCACGATTGACACTTTAAGATAAATGTTTTTATAAATGTTTGAGACCCTCTTGAGCCTCATGTGACTATAGTTACTTCCAAGGAGACTTTTGATCCCATGACAGGATGATTTTTATTGATGAATATTTGTATGTTTCCTAATGATTTTATGATTTTTATCTTGATTCTATTTTAAATAATACTATCCATGATTTATTTCCTTTTTTATATTAACTTTTTTAGTACTTATTGACTCTTCTTATAACTACTAGGGTTGTGTTTTTCTTTCACTTCCATTTATCACTTTTACTAATTAGTAATACTTATGTGTTATTATTATTTTTAAATAAAGTGTATGAACATTGTGATATATATGGATAAAATCCGAATCACAATACCAAGGAACACACCTCAGTATGCTAATGGTATGGAGAATTGTTTAGATTTTGAAATTTCCATTACATCTGTTGATGGGAGAATAAGATGTCAATGTCCTAAATGTAAATTTAGAAGATGTTTGAAAAGAGTTTTAGTTTAAGAATAGTTGATATTTAAATAATTCCCTTATCAATGTTTGTGTAAAATTTGGAATAGATAATTGAACGTTACAAAAAGTTTGAGAACTGATTTCAATTGACATAATGAGCTCCCAACTTCATCGACAATGGAAAATGAAATTAAAACCCTTATAAATGATGCATTTAGTGTTTCAAGTCTACAATATCAATATCAAAACATATTAGAAAAACCATTTGAGGGTGCTACAAATAGCAACTTGACAAGTGATGTTTTTGGGACTATTGAACAACCAGATCAAGATTGTAACATATCATTGGATCCTCCTCTTCATTATATGGAGACTAATATAAGAGAGGAATAAAATGAGTATAAAATCATGTTTCATGGTTTAGTTGATGATGGGGATCAAGAGTTGTATGTTGGATTTTTGAAATATTCAAAAAAAATTACTGAATTTGTACCATATCAAATGCCTAGGTGGAATTACAAAAAAGGTTATATCCATGATTTGAGAATTTTGGAATAATCAATTTTCTAAAGATAAGATCCTGTAGTATTTTATGATATGAAAAATTATGTTAATGAGTGATTTTGGAAGACTGAATCAACATACTTCTATAAATAAGAAGAAAAAGAACATAGCTACAAAGGTTTTAATTTCCTTTAAATCCTCAATTTCAAAGATTATTCATGTCATCTAAAATTTCCAAGAACCTAAAGTGGCATTCTATAGATAATAACAGTGATGGAATAATGTGATATCCCAGAGATTCACAATTATGTAATATATTTTATTCATTACATCCATATTTATCATCTAATCCTAGGAATTTGTGATTGGGATTAGAAGTTGATATATTCAACCCATTTGGTACTTTGAGCATCAGTTATAGAATTTGTCCAGTTTTTTTGATCCCTTACAATATACCTCCATGGATTTGTATAAAACAAAAGTATTTTATTATTTTGATGATTATTCTGAGAAAACAATGCATGGAAATGATATTTATGTATACCTGCAGCCTTTGATTGGAGAATTATAGGAGTTATGGAGATAAAGTGTTGATAAATATGATGAATCTTCTAGAATAATGTTCAAAATGAAAGCTTCTCTAATGTGGACCATTAGTGACTTCCCTGGACATGGAAATTTAACTGGTTGGAATACTTACATGAGTTTGGATTTTCCTATTTTTAACTTTTATTTTTCTCTTGAACACCTTGTAGTAAAAAATGGTGTTTCTTGTTTCATTGAATATTTATCGATATATCTCATAGATTTTGGTTGAAAAGGTCCAGATTTAATGGTTTTATTGATCATAAACCACCTCCAAAGTTTTTGATAGGTTTTAAAATATTGGCACAACTTGGAAATGTTGAAACAGAATTTAGGAATGTGCATCATACAAATGATAGTGGGAAGTGAGTTCTAAGTGCAACATCAAGTGAAATTAGAATGAAAAATGAAAGAAAAAAATATTCTTCGAACTTTTGTATTGGAAATTTAATTAGTTACAACATAATTTTTATGTTATTCTTATTGAGAATAATTTTTGTGAAGATTTGATATTCACATTGCTTAATGAGAATATAAAATTGAAGGACCATCTCAATTATTGGAAGGACCTACAAACAGTGAACATAAAGCATGATCTCTAGCCTGATGAGAATGGAATGTATGATCTATACATTTTTTCAATGAAAAATAGGGATAAATATACAATTCTAATAATTTTAAAACATGTGAAGCTATTTTATGGGTATTCAAGTAACATATCGAGGTTTTTTGACTTAAAGCATCATAGGTTACATGGATTGAAAAGTAATGATTCACATATTTTTTGCAGTAGTTACTACCATTGGCATTGCATACATTATTACTAAAAAAGGTTACTGTTGTTGTACTCCAATTTTTTCCATTCTTTAGAAAACTATGTGAGAAAACTACACAGCCATTTAATCTTGATAAATTTCAGAAGATAATTTAATTGACACTATATGAAATAGAGATGATGTTTCCTCCATCGTTTTTTACTGTCATGATGTATTTAATTGTGTATTTGGTAGAGGAAGCTAAATTAGTAGGCCTTGTACATTATCTATGGATGTATCCAATTGAGATGAACTTTCTTTATATGTTTTTCATTTTAAGTAAGACATTCTTGGCACTTTATTAAACACACAATTATGTTTTATTTATTTATTTTACAAATATCCTAGGAATTTGAAATCACATGTCAAAAATAAAATTCAACCTGAAGGATCTATTTATAAAGACTATTTGGTAGAGGAGTGTCTTAAATTTTGTTCTAGATGCTTGGATAATATTGATAAAAGATTAAATCAAGTTGGATGTGTTGATGATAGATCAAATCAATCTCAACTACATGAGAAATCAAAAACCTTCCCTGTTATTGGTCGATCGGTTCGGAGGAGATCAAACGTTACACGGACAGAAATGGGATTATTATAGGCAAATAATATGTGCTTTTGAATAGTGAAATTGAAAATTCATTTATTAAATAGATCAAGATACAAACAAAGAGATGATTGAGAAGCTGAACATGAAATGAGAAATATATAACAAAATATATTAATAAAGAGCTTATAGAATGGTTTGCACAACATGTAAGTTAATAAATATTGAAATCAATATTGATATTAGGTTGAAACATATATTTTGTAAATTTAATAATATATATTACTTTTTTTTCAATCATTAATTCTGATACTCAAGCTGAGTTGTGAGAAGATTTAACATTTTTGGCTCGAGGTCCTCTAAGACAAGATGGAAATTTTGACACTTACAATGTGAATGTCTTTAAATTTCATACATTCAATCAGGATGAGGGTTTGAAAATATATAATAATGGTATATTTAAGTTTTCTAAAGTGGGATACTATGTAAAGTGGACTTATATTATCGAATTAAACTACCATGATCATTTTTTAGTTTTTTTAATCAAATGCAATTGGTTCGGTATTATTAAGGTTGTTAAAAGATATTCCTTGAAATTTACTTCAGTGAACTTCTCTCGCTTGATTGATGTTAGTGACCATGAATTAAATGATCCATATATCTTATCATTTCAAGAAAAAGTGGTATATTATGTGAAAGATTTCATGGATGAAGGGTGGATTTTGGTTTTTCACATAAAATAAAGAGACTTGTATGATATGGGTGATGAAGTGGAATATTTTACCTCTAACATTAAATCCCACAAACAACAAGAATTAAACTTATTTGTTCATCATGATGTTGAAAATATTAGTCTTAGAAAGGTGTATGAAGTATATGAAGTAATTATGGAGTTGTAAAATGATATGACTAAAAAATAATGATTGTATATACAATCATCCATTCATTTATCAACTAATTATGTTATATGTGAAGTCATTCATTATCACGACTATGTATATTGTTTTTTCAGTAATTTCATATGTTAACAATTCAAATTTTATCTACATGATTTTTTTTTTAAATATATGTTCTAAAGATAATTTTATTTCATTAAATTATAGTAATTACAAAGAGGAAGCATTTTACTGATCCTAGTTAACTATCAGTTGACATTCCCTCGACCATAGTAATAGATGATGATCCATCGATATACCTCCCTACAACATCTAAGACACCCTCCACCTTCCCCCATATACCATATCTCACATCCTTAATTTTTTCATCTTCTGGAACACCCGTTGTCAATGTCCCGTCAATAGCTGAGATAGTGCCTTCCTATTCAGCAGGCTCAGTAGAGAAGGATCAGGTTGCCACTCCTATTTATTCATGGGGATATTGGAGGGTGATAGTTATAAGTACAAATTTTAATGTGAATAAATTTATTGCACATTTTTTATACTGCTAATTGTTTTTTTCATGAAATATGTAAAATATTATATTATAGAGAGAAATATAAATAGATCAGATGTCTGGAATCAAAAAAGACTGAAGAAAGTTATCCCATTTGGTTACTATGGGGTCTTTAAGGATGATGGCATGGGATTATTTGTCTAGAGGTAGTTTCTTTCCATGAAAATCAAAATTCAGGAACAGAGGGATCGTATAAAGATTCAATATGAAAATGTATTTTCTACCTAGAAATCATTGGTTGAATTATATTAGAAGACAACTGGATTTTCCTTTGGTGATATTGCATTGATTTCAAGTAGTGAGTAATTAAATCACTAAACTTAAAAATAATTTATTACAAAAACTTTTATTTGTTTTAAATTAAAATTTAAATATAAAACCTTATTTAATTTTCAATATAATTATCATGTAGGTTTTAGTAGAAGTAAGTGGAGACGAATAGGGAGAGTGTGTTAAGAAAAGTTCATCTGGTAGTGATTGGGGTTCACTTTGGATTCAAAGATGATATCAAACTAAACTTATAGAACTTTATGTATAATTATATAAAATGTTATGATTACCACCTTACTAATCCCCTTGATTATCTTTTGTTTTGGATCATATGTATTGTGGTATTATTAGATAATGGATTGATTCATATATACTTGAAATGGGAACTTTGTTAATGGTTGTTGGTGGTGGGGTGGATAAATTGTTTTAGGATATATTGGCTTTTGTTTTTCTTTGTCTATTCTGGGGCTACAAATTTTGCAACTGTAATTTGTTTTTGAAATGGTATTTAGCAGTGGTTTAAACCACTGCTAAAGATGTATTTTTTTGAACAGTGGTTTAAACTGCCTCTATATAATGTTGAAATTTATTTAGAGACGGTTTTAACCACCATTATAGAATATCAATATTATATAATGAAAGTTTTATCATTTTAGTGGTGGTTTTCCCTCCCAAAAACATGGGGGTATAGCATTAGTTGAAACTACTGCTGTATCCAATACCTTTTTTAAGAGGTAAAGCCACCATTAAAACCAAAAAAAACTATCTCTAAACAAATGTTCTGCAATGGTTCCCAAAAACCTCCGATAAATGGAAGGGGCCGACATGATAAGTTAGCTAATTATGAAAACAGAGAGAAATCTCCACATAATAAACCTCATACACTATAGTGTTTCAAATTCAAGGAGTATTGGCAATATTCTAACTTGTTATCAAAACCAAATTTTAATAGAGATAATAAATTTCAAAAACTACTTAAATCGAGAGATAAAAGGAAATATCATGCGATCAGTATTTATGATGAGGGGTGCAATAAATATGTGGTGAAAGGTATAATTACGGTCTAATCTAGTTTTTATTTGAATTTGGATATACCCATTCTTTCATATATGAATAATTTTCTAAGGATAACAAGATTACACCAAAGGATTAGATATAGAATTAGCATTAAAACCCCCTAATGGTACAATGATTTCATCACACATATATAATTCTTCTCCCATTGAAGTTTGTGAGAATATGCTTCTTGAAAATCTTATCATTCTTCCTATGATTGAATTTTATGTTATATTAGGCATATATTAGATTTATATACATAAATACCACATTAATTTTTTAGTAAGGGAATTCACATTTGATATTGTGAACTAACCTATGATTGTCTATTATGCGATTATAAATATCAAATTATGGGGGAAATAACATCCATTATATGGGTTTTGATTCTTATTAAAGAGGGGATTTTATGTTATATGGTTGAGAATAAACTCAACATCGATGATACACCTATTGTGAGGGTGTTTTTTGATGTATTTATAGAATAGTGTCCTAGAATTCCACCAAAATGTGAAGTTGAGTTCTCAATAGAACCCATATATTATACCACGCCAATTTCAAAGACTCCATATAGAATGGCCATGATTGAGTTATAGGAAATGAAAATGAAACTCTAGGAGAACCTTGACAAGGGATTAATTCATCCTAGTGTGTCACATTGGGGTGAACCTGTTCTTTTTGTAAAAAAGAAATATATATTGATCCAACTCTTCATTGATTAGCAGAAGTTCAACAAGATCACGATCAAGAACAAGCATCCTATACCTTGTATTAATGACTAATTTGATCAACTGAACAAAGCTCAATACTATTCAAAAATTAAATTTCATTATAGATATAATAAATTAAGGGATAATAAGGAGGATATACCCAGGATATAATTCCATATAAGGTATGGACACTATGAATATATAGTGATGTCATTCAGCCTTACTAATTCTCATACAATCTTTATTGATTTAATGAATAGTCTTTAGATATTACCATGATCAGTTTATGTTAGTCTTTATAGATGATATTACTATATATTAAATAGAAATTAATAGAATGAATATTACTTGAAAATTATACTAAAGACCCTAAGGAAAGATAAAATATAGGAAAAATTTACAAATTATTATTTTTCCCTAAAAAGTAATTCATTTTTTGGGTCATATAATCTCAAGATAGGGTATATCAGTAGAGAAATCAAAGATGAAGGCTATTGAGTGTTAGAAAAAACCAACCATGGTCACTAGGATCCATAGTTCTCTTGGTTTATCTAGATATTATTTATGGTTTGTGTATAATTTTTTATGACTATCTAATCCACTCACCAAGTTACTCTGAAGGGAGCCAAGTTTTTCTAGATAGATGAGTGTGAGGAAAATTTTAAGGAATGAAATAAAATATTATTCAATACACCTATGATTACATTACCTTATAGTGGAAAAGAGTTTTTAAAATATATTTATTCATACAAGAATGGATTTGGATTTTTTATTATATAGCATTATATGGTTATAGCTTATTCCTCACTATATTTGAAGTTTCATGAGAAACATTACCCAACACATGATTTAGAGTTAGCTGTAGTATTTTTTTCATTAAAGATATGGTGGAATTTTCTATAAAGATAAAATTGTGATATATATAAGTATCAAAAAAGTTTAAAGTATATATTCACATAAATGGAGTTGAATATGTGTGAGAGATTATGTTTATAGATTATTAAAGATTATGACCACTCAATACATTGCCACCTTGGGAAAGAGAACATGGTTATTAATTCCTTGAGTTGAAATGATTGTGATAGGTTATCCATGATGATGATCACAAAAGATCCAATATTTTTGGATTTTAAAATGATGGATATTATAATATGGAAGTAAGGGAACTAATATTATCTTACTTAATTAAATGTTCTACCATCTATCCAAGTAATGATTAAAGAGGTGTAGAAGGAAGATGTAGAGTTGAATAGAAGGTTAGAAATGTTCCTTAGTTTAACCTTGATCATGATAGAATGATAATGTTCAGAAATCATGTATGTGTTTCATCTATACCATATTTTTAGATGGATTTTTTAGAGGAATATAATAGTAATTCATTATCTATTTATCTTGGAATTATGAATATGTATATTAATTTGAAAGAGTATTTCTGATGGGACGTAATGGAGAGATATATTATAGAGTTTGTATCTCGATGCTTTGTATGTCATAAAGTTAAGACTAAGATAAAAAATTCTAACAGGATGTTATATCTATTACACATAACTAAATATAAATGGGAAAACATCACTATATATTTTTCTATCAGACTCCCCAAAACATATAAAGGTAATAATTCTATATGGGTTAATTTCAATCACCTAATAAAGTCATCATACTTAATCGATATTATATAATAATTATGTATTGGTCATATTTTTAGAATATATACTAAGTAAGTGGTAAGGTTTCTGGAATTTCCACATTCCATTGTGTCTGATCGGGATCTAAGATTTACCTTGAAGTTCCAGAAAAGTCTTCAACAGGTTCTAAATACAGAGTTAAGTTTCAGCACATCATATCATCCTTAGATAGATGTTTATACTAATAGAAGAATTAAAACCCTGGAGTATATGTTGAGATATTGTTTTATGTATTTCAAAGGTGTTTGGGATTAAAACCTTCCTCTAGTTGAATTTTTATACAATAACAGCTTTCACTCGAGTATTCATATGGGTCTTTATGAAGCCCTATATGAAAAAAAGTGTAGAGATCCAATGTGATGGAATGAATTTAGATAAATAAATATTTTGCAACCTAAGATAGATGAATAAATGTCATAGAAGGTTTTATCCATTTAATAACACATTAAGGAATCTCAGAGTTGGAAAATAAAGTTATGATGACAATCTCCAGTGTGATCAAGAATTTGAAGTTTGTGACAAGATGTTTCTAAGAATTTATCCATGGAAGAAGGTAATGAGATTTTAAAAAAAAAGGAAACTAATATTGAGTTATATCAGTCACTTTGAAATTATTGATCATATCAGGACAGTACCCTATTGATTGGCACTTCCAGCAAACCTCTCTCAAGTTCATGTTATGTTCCATGTATCGCTGCTGAAGAAGAACACACCAATCCTTCACATGTACTAAACTTAGCGGTCTTACTATTAGATTAGGATATTTTTTATGAGGAATGACCAATTGAGATTCATGATCATAGAGATAAAGTGTTATAAAACAATACCACTACCCTTGTTAATGTTTTGTGGTGAAACCAGTAGTTTGAAGAAGCTACGTGGGAACCTGAGGAAATGATGAGGTAGAAGCATCCTCATTTGTTTATATCAATGTGAATAATTTTGATGGAAAAATTAATTTCAAAGGGGGTATAATTTAACACCTAGAGTTTTTATGAATTGTTATTTATTTTGAATAAATTAAATTTCTTAGATACCTTACGTTACACACAACACTGAGTTTTAACAATGAGCGGTATATTATTAATATTATTATTTAAATGTGATTGTTATAACCAAGAAATTAAAAATAGAAATATGAAAATTAACAAATAATTTTTAAATATTACATATAATATATAAATGAAAAATATTGATAAAAAAACTAAATTTTTAGAAAATTCGTAATATGTTTTGAAAATATTATTTTCTCAAAAAATTGTTTTTTTATTTTTTTGTGAATACTAAAAAAACTAATTTTTGAAAATTTTGGGAAATGAATTTTTTAAAATAAAATTAATTTTTAAAATCAAAGTTTCAAAATTATCCTCGGTTTATTTTTTGGGATTATTCTGAAAAGTTTAATTTTTCAGTGAATAGTGAAAAATAATGGTTTTTATTGAAAACTTCATTTTCATTTAAAGAATTTATATGGACTATTTTTGTTTTAAAATGGGTTTAAAAGTAAAAATACCTTAATTATATATAAATTAATCCAATATTGTTTATTTTAATAATTTTTATATTGAATTTTGATATAAAAACATTTTAAACTTTTGAACATTTTCTCTTGGGAGAATCGCTTTCTCATCGTGTCTGTGGGTTTAATTTTAAATTAAAATTTACAAATTTTGTGAAATAAATTTTAAAAAATTGATTTAATATTTGTAATAATAATAATTTATATTATATAATATTTTCAAATTAATTTTTTATCATAATTTATAGTAGAAACATCAAAAACTATTCACCATAATTAAGGTAAAAAAGGTTTATTAAGGGTTAAACTAAAAAGATATGGGATAAAAATGACCCAAAACTTTTCCAACACACATTTTATCACCATATTTTAATTTTATATCTTATATTATTGATAAGGGTCTATTTTAGAGCCTTCTTCAATGATAAAAATGTGGTTACACATTTTTCTTTTCAAAAAATTACAAGTGTGCCACTCACCTGACTTACAAAAGGCCGATCATTATCATCTCTTATTAACCCTTAAAACCCAATTTGGTTCATAAAATAAATTAAAAAATCACTTAAATAATTACCTCAGACAATAATATAATCCTTTTTTCAGAAATCCAACCTATGAATCTTTTTGGTTCAAACCAAAAGAAGTTATCCAAATAAGAGGCAACACCCCTAAGTGAGTGTTTTATTTTTTTTCTTCCTCCTACTCATTAAATTATTATTAAACCATGATGAAATAATAAAATCAATATATTAAATATACTGAGGTATTTTTATTTTAATTTCATGACCAAAAACTATATCCTCTTCAATCAAATGGGATATGAAATCATCATTTGTATGTACGATGGACTACTGCCTCAAGAATCGATGTTATTCATTTTCCATCACCACCTCACATGGCTAGATATAATGATGGATTAAATTTTTATATATGATATTTATGATATTATTATACTTATTTAATTATTATATTACATATAATTTCATACTTTCCATTCTTTGGGAATATAATAACATCGCTCATGTGTACAACAGACTGCCACCTCACGAAGCAATGTGATTCGTTCATTCTTTACATGGAAGGTAATAAGGATGGGTTTAATAAAAATTTGTGATATATATGATATAAAAAATATTCTTTAATGGAATTATATTTGTTACATTTATTTCTTTAAATCTTTCAAGAAAATAGAAACATTGTTCATTTGTACGTACGGCTAACCATCTCAATAAATGGTGTATTTCATTTTATGTCTATAAATTTTATAGATTACAATAAGAAATATATATAATAAATATATATGATATTTATATAATGTTTTAAATTCTGGTTATTATGTAACCATGATTAAATTAATAGTAATACTAATAAAAAATCAAAACATACATGAAAAACAAAGTAGTCATTGCCTAAAATTTGAATTTAACATGGAAATGTTAATAAAAGTGTAATAAAAGGTCATAATAAAATAATATATTGTATGATATATATAATTATGGTCCTTCAATATATTTATAATAAACTTATTTTTATTAAACATGAGTTTTTAATGTGTATGAAGGAATTCAAGACCTAAAGTAAGGGATTTTTTCTCACTTTTTTACATCTATGAGACACATGTCGTATTCACCACCTATTTATTTTATGTGGTGTATGTACCTCCCATGTATATATTTTATGATTATTATCCTAAAAATTATTTATATTTACATATCAATTTTAGGATCTATCTTTCACAAGGTTTATGGTTCAAAAGATTCCATAGTAGTAAGAGATTTTTGTCTCAATTTTCCATCCTTGAGACATATGTTGTGTTATGAAACTATATTATTTTATGAGGTGTATGTATAGACAATTTGAAATTTAATATCGTGAATTTATTTATTCTTATGATATAATAATTTTTATCTAATGTTATTTTTTCATGGGGCTTACAATTCAAGGTTACCAAAGTGATAAATATTTTGTGTTCCAATCCCATCATTTATCAATTTTCTTTATGATTATGTTTACAATGATGAAATATTATGATATATATCTCAAAAAACTCATGATTTTTGTTAATCATTTATTCATGTCATGATAATAAATTTGTTCCTTCATTTTCCTCTCTTTATGTACTCAATAGTTTAAAATAATGTTTTTAAGAAAAATCATCTTTATTTCTCTCTTTAGTCGAAAACTCATTTTTCTTCCAAAATAATGTTTTATAAAACTATTTTAAATTATTTTAAAATTACCTAATAGTTTTATTGAATAAATTTTTACCCATGTTTCAATTTTTAAAAAATGTTTTTAATGGAATATTCATGTTATTTTTTAAGCAATGCCCATTTGGATTTTATTGAAAATGTGAAAGGAATATTAATTTTAACATGTATGGAATGAGATTAATTATCTTCCATCATGAACAATAATTTATTTTAAGATTAATTTATAATATTACCAGGTTATTTTATAATAAAAATATTTTGAAAGTGTTTTATCTTTTAAAAAATGTTTTTCAAAGTGAAAAGGATATTTTACACAATAAATGTTTCAAATGATCATTAAAAATAATTTTCCATCTAAAATGGAATGCATTTGTGTTACCTATACCTTAATGAGGATATTATCTAAGGATACCATTCTTAATCTTTCTATGAATAGCTTTTTTTATGATGGAATGATGTTTTTTAAACCTGTTTCTCTTCCATGGTTCACACCGTGAAGAAATGCTTATGAAACCCACTTATTTTCATGGGTTATAATATGATGAAATAATGAAATGATTTTAAAACCTGTCTCCTTTCCAAAGGTTATGAAATGATTAATTGTTAACGAAACCCATTTCATTTCATAGGTTATGATATGATGAATAGTTTATGATCTTGTGGAATACATACATATGATTTTCATTATGTGAGGATTGGGACCTATATCTCCCTCTAATGACTTAGGTAGAGATTTATATCTCATGAGGTAGACATGACTATAATGGTGGGTAAACTTGGTTCGATAAGGGACTTTGGCCACTATGATGGTCTTGGTAGTGAACCTTGACTACTATAATGGTTTGGGGAGTGAACCCATTCCACTATGATAGCCTTGGAAGTGAGCATTGACTACTATAGAAGTGATTTTCTATGATTATGTTTATACCACAATTCTATGTATTATTCCAATGTTATGCACTCATGGATCTTGTTTTTTTATTTCCTTGTGATACATGTATTATGAAGTAATAAAATTTATTCCATGACTAAAGAATTTGATCTTTGATATGTAGTGTAACGTCCCAAACTGAGATCCACTTAACCCATGTCCCAAGTCGATTGGTCACATGGCCTCATGAATGCCTCCCCATATGTTAGATTTTGCTGACCAGCAATGAGGGTGTAAAGGTGGTACGGTGGGGAGACTATTCCCTCTTATTAGAGTGGTATAGAAGATACAACCATAAACATACAACAATGGAAGCATGTATAATAGATAGAATAAATAAGTAGTGGAATAATAAATAAACTGAATAATAATCAAATCAACTAGGTATTTTCATATACATAAATGAATGTCATGATAATATTCAAAATGGGGAACAGGGATATACAAACATGCTATAAAAAAGTATAAAAAGAACAAAAAATGTTCCACTAGAATCTTGAGCCCATGCTCGGTCCTATGATCCTAAAATCCAACAATAAGTAAGGCATATAAAATACCAATAGAAAATAGATTTACCTTATTAGTACCTATAGATAGATAATCTTCTTGGGTTCCGAAGAAGCCTAAGTAGGGTGTGAGATAAAATATCAATAGGACACCACCAATGTTATCTATAAGAAATATAAGTTGTTCTCATAACTAAACAGTGTTTAGGAATAGTTAATTAATTAATAATTCTAAATAAATAAATAACTACCCACTCAGGTTCCTAAATGATGCCTTGTAGATCTACCTACTTCTGATCATGGATGAGATTAAAGTATAATCAGTCACTATATATATATATATATATATAGTTATATATTTTATCCACCTATATTAACCAATTATGTGTGGAAGTAAGTTGCTATATACCTAGAATACTAGTTTTTGACTAGATTGGGGAATAAATCAGGCATCCATAACAACTATAATGAGCCTATAAGATCAAGAAAATCGGTAAATTCCCTATATATTATAATGATTGGTAGACTTCATGCTCATCAATTGATACGGTTATTGTTCCTTCATGTCAACACTCGAACAAGGGATGTGGTGTGTAAATTCCACCATCCAACTAGTGTCAATGGGGTGAGAAGTCATTCTCAACACCCTATATAAGTGATCATGATACCGTCGTGCTCAAAGGATCACTTAACATTGTTCCACATCCATTTTTATGGTCATATATATATATATATATATATATATATAATAATATAGGCATGATGAATTATCTCTCATGTTTCTCAATAGTCAAGTTCAATTAAAACATGGTATTTCAATTCATAATAATAATTTAATAAGGCATGAACATATGGAGTTGCCTTACCACCCTTTAATTCATTCCATTTAAAAATTCAATTCTTTTAAGGAAAAGAAAACCAACTTGAATAAGACATCCTATATATTCTAGCCATTTAATTCACTAAATCAAGACAATTCAATTATAAGGATCAATGAACACTTATGATGTGTCCTTGGAAAATGGGAATCTTCCATTAAGGGAAATTAAATTATTTATTTGGGCCAAGAACTTAATAGGTGCCTTAGATTCTTTAAACATTTATATAATAGAGGGAAATTCCTCTTTAAATCTAATCTAAATGATTTGAAGGTGTTCTCATAAATTAAACAATTAACCATTAAGAGAAATTTCTGGTGGCACACCCAAGGGGTGCCCATATTTGAGTTTAAAACATCTAATATACTAAAAAATATCAACATGTGTATATCGAGGTGTATAGATCAATTTAACATGAAGAACTCAACTAAAAATCAATGTATTGAAAAGGTTGGTGTGCGGAACAACGACAAAGCTATGAAAACAATTAAACATTTGGGTAAAATGATGATACAACCTACCTCAAGGCCATTGATGACTCCTCTCTTGATATCAGCCTTAGATTTGGAGTAGATAGGAAGAAATCAAAGAATTTTCCAATGCATTGAATCTAGGGAAAAATAGATTTCACCTAAATAGAACAATGGATCTGAAGTTAAAACTAGATTTAGGGTAAGGATAAGGGAGAGTATACCTCAAGCTATCCAAAGCCTTTGATAGATCTTGACTTAGAAAATGAATGAAGTGTTTATAAACATACCTAGGTTGAAGTAGTTGAGAGCTCACGGGAGGAGGAAAACCTGTTCAACAAATGTAAATGAAGGAGAGGAAGAGAGGGATTAGAAATTAGGGTCATTAAGGGAAAATTGGTCAATTCTCCCTCAAAATAGGGGAAAACAGTTAAGGTGAATGGTTTCCCAAACCGTTCCCAAACAATTCTCAAGACACTGCTTATAGGAATACAATAAATGGTTAAGGTGAATGTTTTCCATAACCATATGTAAACCATGATAAATCCCACTATCAAATGTCAGTAGTTTCTCACACAATCATGTTCCTAGAGTCACACAGTTTTAGAAAAACCATGTGGCTTCTCTTTCACCTCAAGTTTGCATCACATTGTTACAAGAGACTATGCTAGCTAGGTTTCACAGTTTCTACTAACCATGTGGCTCAGTTATTTTTCCCATTTTTCGGAAACTGAGCTCCAAACAAGCCATGGATACTCCTGGGACCTTTCTTAGGCCTTAGTTCACATTTACAAAGATTAAACCAATGATTTAAATTGAAAAAAACATTGCACATTCATAAAAATACAGGTTATTACAACCTCCACTCCTTAAATAAATTCATCCTTAGGTTGGCCTTCTAAGGGTAAGGAGGCACTGTTAGAGAATAGCTCCACCCACTGAGCTCCTATAGCAGCTTCTTGCTCCCAGGTATTATATTGTAACTGGTCTTGTTGTCATATCACCTATACCAAAGGAAATAACCTACCTCTGTGTTTCATCATGCTTTAATCCATGATAAAACAATATATTCCATTAAGGAAGCATCTACATCCAATTCAACCTCATTAGTCTGAAAGACATGTGATGGGTTTTGATAATATCAAGGAAGTTTAGATATGTAAATTAAGGCATGAGTAGACCAATATCTATGAGGAAGTTTCAACTAGTGATACACTGGTCTGATCCATTTCACAACCTCAAAGGGTCCAAAAAACCTATGTGAGAAATTACCCTACCTCTGAATACATCTATGACCCAAACTGGGTGAGAATCACAAGAAAAACCAATATCTGACCTCAAACTCGAGAGGTATTCGGTGTCTGTTGGCATATGACTTCTATTTAGATTGATCTATCATCATGCGTATTATAATCAAGTGTACATGCTATGTAGTATCTTGTATGAGATGTGGTCTAGGAATACCTACCCCGGACCTCTATCCAGCATAGAGGTGATCGACAAGGCCTACCATATAATGCTTTATAAGGATCCATCAATGGTAGCCTGAAATATATTATTATAAGAAAACTCAATTAGGGGGATATGTTTCTTCGAAGAAACCTCAAATTCAATGACACATGGACAAATAATTTCCTCAAGCACATGAATAGTACACTAAATTTGTCCATCGGTCTAAGGGTGATAGGTTGTGCTCAGAAGCACATATATACCCAAGTTATTCTACAACCCCGACCAGAACAATGATGTAAAGCAAGTTCCCCTGTCATAAATGATAGAATGAGGAGCTCCATGAAGATGTACAACCTCCCTAACATACAACCTTCTTACCTCATCTACCGAGAAGGTATCTTGTATGGGTAATAAGTTTGTGACCTTCGTTAAATGATCAAAAACAACTCACACGGTAACATTTCCATGGGGTGATCTAGTTAGACCAGTCACAAAATCCATCGAAACATCATCCTATTTCCACTCAGGAATGGAAAATGGGTATAAAATCCCTATCGGATGTCGATATTTATGGATTTACCTACTAATAGGCAGAACACCAAGTGATGAAGCTGGAAATCTCCCTTTTCATACCAGGCCACCAATATTGGCTCTATAGATCCCAATACATTTTGGTGAAACCTGAATGAACTGTCCATGTTGTGGCATGGAATTACCACATCATATCCTCTCTAATGTATGTTGGGACCCATACATGCCCATGGAATAGTAAGGTATCATCCCCAATAACAGTCCAACTTGAAGATGTATCATTATCTGAGATTCTTTCCCTTAGTATGAGGCCTTCAATTTAGATAGTTTCCTCATTCATACCCATTTCAGAGGATTATAAGTCACTGATAAAGATAAGAGGATAATCTGACAATGGTCTTTCTGAACCTCAATGTACATCTCTAAGAATAAGGTCATGAGCTTCCATTTTCCATTGGCCTCCTAAAATTTATGTACCTAAGTCTTCTGGCTTAGAGAATCGTCCACTACATTTACCTTTCATTATATGTACGCAAGATCGAAATCAAATGATTGTAGGTACTCAACCCACCTACGCTATTTGATATTCATATTTTACTGTGTAAATATATACTTGAGGATTTTTTTATTATTGAATACCATAAAATTCCATTCAAGTATATATTGTCTCTAATAGCCTAAGTCATAAACTACATCATCTAGATCGAGTTCGTGCATCAGGTAATTCCTCTCATGAGGCCTCAACTGACAAGACTCGTATGTGATGACTCACTCATCCTGAATCATAAAATCTCCAAGCCTAATTCCTGATGCATCACAGTATACTATATAGGTCCTATCTGGATTTAGAAGAATCATTATTTTCACTGAATTCAAACAACCCTTCAGCTCCTAATAGGATACATCACAATCTTTTGTCTATATTAATTTCGTACCATTATTTTTCAAACTCATAATTAGCACTAAAAGACGTGAGAAATCAAATATGAAGTGTTTGTATTGTCTAGATATCCCCCAAAAAACTCTAAATGTTAAATACATTCTTGGGATTCTCTCAAGAAACTAACTCTATCACTTTCTCTAGGTCTATTTAAACTCTTGAATCCAAGATAATGTGACCCAATAAGTGGAATTTGTCAATCCAAATGTGTAATTCACTAAGATTACCATAGAGTTTATGCACTCTCAATGTATTCAGCATGATCCTGAGATAGTTTTCATGGTCGTGTATGGAGAATTAATACCCTAAGATGTCATCAACAAATACGACCATGAATGAATCTAGATACTGGTCAAAAAACTTTATTTATTAGAACCATAAAAACTCCAAGTGCATTTGTGAGACTGAACAACATGACCTGGTACTCATATATACGATACCTACTCCTGAAAGTTGTGCGAGGTATTTCTGAGGTCCTAACACACACCTAATGATAACCAGGTCTCAAATATATATTTGAAAACACTCTTTATCCTTGGAAATAATCAAATATGACATCTACTCTAGGCAGTGGATATCGATTCTTTACCATGATCTGGTTCAATCGATGGTAATCCACATAGAGCCTGAGGGTACCATCCACCTTCTTGGTAAAAAGATCTTGTGAACCCCAAGGATATGTATTGGGTAGTATGAAGACTTCATCCTCCATATCCTTCAATTGCTTCATGAGCTTCAAAATATAAATTTATGTCATCCTATAAAGAGGAATGGTCACTGATGTTTCTCATACTACATGCTCGATAGTGGATTATACCTCTCAAAAAAGAGGTATAATAGATAATTCATTGAGAAATATGACCTTGAAATTATCTACTATAGGAGGAAATATAGCAGGTCATAACCCCTGGTCATTCAGAAAAAGACTAGAAATCTGAGTTGCCACATTACCAAACTGTTGCTGCTAAGGTTCTGATCACATAGCTTACACATCCCATTCTCCATTATGCACATTTCTAATACCCTATGGTGATATAAACTTCACCCACTAATGATATCATTCAATGTGAGATCGATAGGTAACTGACCATCCCATCCTGATGATTATGTCAAATATCTTCATGGCGAGGGAAAAAAGATTCCATATGAAGAGGTTTCCACCTATCTCAAGGAGAAAATACATAGAATAGTGAATTCATTATGATTGGATACCTAGTGGGGTATAAAGCATCATAATACCATGAAAGTGTTTGATCTTGAGGCCCAAAATCACCATAATAGTCTTAGATATAAATGAGTTATATGATCTTATGTCAAATAAAAATGACACTAAAGTAGAGGTTATTAGAATAGTACCTCGAACTGTATAAGATTTGGAACTCTACTCATCTGATATAGTCTTAACTGCATGTAAATGGCCTATATCATGACCCTAAGTCATTTCCTAAATACCCTAAGCAATCCCACCCTACTGGCACTGAGATTCATAGGTCTAACTACATCTTCCTCGACCACCACCTCATCCTAATCGTATGGTGGTATTCCCTCTTGTAACACCCCCAGATTTCATAGTGTGTTATTTCTTTAAAATAATACAATAACTTGCACTACACGCAACACTGAGTTCAAGCACACCATGACTTACCAAACAAGACGTTCAAAAGAGGTTATGAATAGTATTAACTAAATTTTAAACTTTATATAATCCTTATAATTTTAGAATCCATATTATGAGTTTCTTAGACATAATACAAGAACAAATTCATTTTCAGTATTTCACTTTTATCAACTTTTAATAGTGAATCCTTTTTAAATACAATATTTTAAACTTTTTGACTAAATGGGGACATCAAAAATTTAAAATGAAACATCCCAAGCTTCCACGGTACGCTTTCTTTGAATAATACAGTAGCGTGTGTTGTACGCAACCTTGAGTTTTAACACACACCACAACCAATCAAACTAGCCGTTATGAATAGTAATACCTAATTTTAGAAATTATATATATTTTATATTTTAAAATGGACTTCATTTCTGGATTCAGAATATCGAATTTAGCCTAAGGTGACATTTTGGTACTTTTCGGATAACTTTCATATTTTGATGAATAGTGAAAATTACTAAATTTTAATTAAAAACAACTTTTTTAATCAAAATAATTAATAGTGATAAATTATGAATTTGAGTGGTTTTAAAGTATATTTAGAATATATTTTTACCTTTTAATATAATGTTGGTCATTGGACATAATTTTACAATTAAACCGAACATAAACAAGTGTCAATCTTTTGATAGTTATTATCTCTTAAAAACACGCTTTTTGTTTTGACAGTGGAAATTAATTTTAAATTAATTTCTGCCACTTTTTTGTTTTGAATTTAGGAAAATGGATTCCATATTTGGAATCAGGATGTTCAAATTGTGTAAATAGGTAACTTTTATTTTTAGACATTTTGAATAATTACTGCGGTAAATATTTTATTTACCATGGTTAAGGGTAAATCTGGTAAATAAGGGTTAAAAAATAATATTATAATAATACTAAATTACCCTAAAACGTATCTTAACCCTATTGGTTGATACATGGTCGACCATGGACATCTTTGGGTCGATTTGGGGGCCCCATGGATCCACTTGTAAGTGATAATGACACTTTATTTTAATTAAGTTAAAATGAATACAAAAATGACACAAGCATATATCTTTTAGAAAAACAATTGTTACATAGGGTTATATATGTTGGATTTTAAATTATAAATATTCATTATAAATATAAAAAGATTGGATACATAATTATATTTTATTTATAATTTTTAGACATTAAATAATTTATTTTATTTATGACACAATGATGATGCAGTAATTACTGTAATAGTGAAAAATTAAAATAATTGATATTATAAATACCCAAATAAATATAATATGAACCTTTTAATGAATTAAAATAATTTTATAGGATATTATGATATATTAGGATTGATTTAATTGACTTGGTTCGAAGTAATCAATCTGTTATGAGTTTCACAAAAATCAACTATTGAATAGTGTCAAAATTGACAAAAAAGAGTACTTAAAACAAATATTATATTATTAATTGATATTAAATTCCTAAAAATCTAAGGTTCGGCCAAGAGACTTATATCATGATAGTTTCATCATTAATGGACCAGTTGGGGGTCTCTTGGATGTATATAGTAAGTTTATTAACCATATTATATAAAAATACAAAGAGTCATTGTAAAAGTGAATCTAATTAACTTAGAGTTAATACTTAAAGATAAGGTTAATATAAGTACCCCAACCTATCTAAATTCTATTGGTTGAGTTGTTTTCGACCCATCCCCACCTTAACCTTTGAATAGTCAACTTTGGAGCCATTGGAAACCGATTATGAATTTATTATAAATTAATATTTCT
Source organism: Viscum album (assembly GCA_963277665.1). Lineage (NCBI taxonomy): Eukaryota > Viridiplantae > Streptophyta > Magnoliopsida > Santalales > Viscaceae > Viscum > Viscum album. The sequence continues at coordinate 273,068,583 of OY728139.1, read as the reverse complement.
AGCTTTTCCAAAGGTGCCCCTCACCCCTCTTATAAAAGGGCACTCCTCCTTCTCATTTCTTCACACCTTCTAAGCCTTTTGTTTCGGCCAAACTCTGCCCAAATACTCTCCCAACTTCCCTCACTACAACCTAGAGGCCTTAGTTTTATCAGAAAGCCAACCTAAGGATCCCTTTTGATCAAATCAAAAGGAAGAACCCGAAGAAGAGGTAATGATTTCACCACCCTTTTTCCAAGTTCCTTCTTCTTCCACTTCTTCTTACTTTGTTGTTACCATTATAAAATAATAAATCCAGTATCATATATATACTGTGATGTTATTATGAATATGGTACAACCATATTCAGTATTCTATCCACCCTTTGAATAACATGTCACCATACGTGCGTACGTACGGCTTACCGTCTCCACGTCGTGGTGTAATTGTTATTCAAATTTGGATGGGTATAATAATGATGTGTAACTCATGTAAATAATAAATATAACATGTTAGTGATTCTGTATATATGATATACCATTCATTTATATATTATTTTAATATCAAAAGAATGATATTGTCGCTCATGCGTACGTACGGACTACCGTCTCCACGAACGCGATGAGATTCATTCTCCATCATATCCATTCAAGTATAATTATCATTTGATGATTTAAAAATGATGTTTAAGGACTTGATATCATTATAGATATGAATAATATACAACCTATCCATTACAAACATGGCTTACGTAATAAAACATATAAAAGAAAACGAGTAAGTTAACACCCGAAACAACGATAATACTAAGACATTATTAACAAAGAAAAGTTAAAAGATCATATATGATATGATATTAATATATATGATTCTTGTATAATTTAATAACAATTATTTCAATATTATACAGGAGGTTAACCTACCCCAACCAAGGAAAAGTACAAGGTAAGGGATTTTCTTATCTCACATTCAATTCCGTGAGATTTCCATTATTCACCACTAAATTATTGAAAGTGGTGTATTGTGTACTGGCATTTGATATATATTATCATGATTATCTTTATATTCATGTTATTATGTAAATAATTTGGTGGTTATTAACTTTTGGACATACGACTCAGTTGATTAATGTGGTAAGGGGTTTTTATCTCACTCTTTATTTCCGTGAGATTCATGCCATATTTCCACTATTATCTTTTGTGTGGTGTATGTACTGCCCATAATTGTATTCTTTGTGTAATAAACTTTACCTTATGTGTATTTAAATTTTAATTGTATGATACCTCTTTCATGGGTTGTATGTTTCATAAGTTACCAAATTGATAAGGGTTTACTTCACAATCTCTTTAATATCCGAGGTTGTCTTTACGTAAGTATCTACAGGGACATATTTACTATCCATGTCCATATTTCATAAAAGAGTTTTCGAAGGGATTATTTCTAAGGGAACTTTTACTAAAACATCATTTTAAATGTTTTAAATATTTATTCTTCTAAATCAACCTCATTTATGTCCACGTTTTCAAAATGATTTGTAAGGATTTATTTATATGAAAATGAATGTTTTAAAAGTGTTAATTCCATTCAAAAGTTTCAAAGTGGTATGTGACACTTTGATTCAAAAATTTATTTAAATGCCTTACTTTCTAAATTGTGTAACATTAAAATGTTTTCATGAAAAAGGGATATTTCTCTCAACAATTTTTTAAAAAAACATTTTCATCTATGTCAACATCCTTTGATGGATTTTAAGATTATTTGAAGTTGATTTATTATGATATAAAACTTCCATATTGTAATGAAGTTTTGTGATATGTTTGACTGTAGATGTGTCATTTATATAGCATTCATGGTTTATGAGTAAAGTATTGACATTTCGTATGCTAGTTACGATAAGAATGTTTATGTTATATTTCAACCTTTACTTCATATGAATGTGTTGGACAATTATGTTCCAGGTTGGGGACTGGTTAAAGTAAGCCCTCCAGGTTGGGGACTGGTAAAAGTAAGCCCTCCAGGTTAGGGACTGGTAAAATTAAGCCCTCCGGTTTGGTCTCCGGTTATTAGAGGCACTCCGGGTTGGTGTCCGGTTATTAGAGGCACTCCGGGTTGGTGTCCGGTTATTAGAGGCACTCCGGGTTGGGTTCCGGTTACAGTTAGCCCCAAGGTCTTGGGACGAGGCCTTGGCAAAGAAATTAAAGTTTAGCATTATGCATTCCATCATTATGAAAGTGGTTATTGATTTTTCATGTGATTATTCGATTAGTAGAATATCCATGTGAATAATTAAATGGCATTATTTCATTTTACTTTTGCCATACTATGTTGAAGTTCAAGTTTAAAAGGCTTTTGTTTTATTAATGCATTGCCTTAAATGTTTATGCTTATTTTGAATGTTCCGCTATATTGTTATCCTTACTGGGCATTTGAGCTCACCCCTTTTCTATGTTTTATTTTCCCCAGGATGTGAAGAAGTAAGTTATGAATGACCTGCAGGGATATTATGAGAGGATAATAGTGTGGACTGTGGAGACATTATGTTGTTGTAGTAGTTTTTCATTTTTTGATGTAATGTAAAACTTATGAATATATCTAGTGTTTCCAAGGCTACTAAACCAATCGGTCTTTCGAGATTTGATATTTCTTGTGATCATGCCAATGTTATGTAATAATGCACCGACTCTGGGTAACTAGGGTCGGGGCGTTACAGTTGGTATCAGAGGAAGTTTAGTACAAACCTTGGAAGCTGGATTTAGATAAACTCTGATTAGAGCACGTAGACCTAAGATGAACTTTGAGGATTAGTGTAGAAGAACTTCCTAGAATTTTGGTATTGTAGATATTTTCTGAGTTTTCCGAGCAATACATCCCTGTCTGGATACGAGCAGGTAGAGGCGGCTCTGGCACAGATGTACCTAGGGGTAAAACCCGAAAACACCGCTTTGATATAGACTCGAACGGGAACTGGTGCACGACAACGGGCCTTGCTGCACTCTTGGTTACGACACTCCCGGGGGATATGCTTAGGATAACTCTCATTTTCTTTACAAATCATTATGAAGGGTTTATGAGTATATACTTCCTCAAAGAAAATATTTTTTATGATTATGGATTATATCCATAAATAGTTCAATTTATGTTAAGTGTTTTATAAGTATGGGATTATGTATTTTGATTCATAAACTAATCTAGTGTATGCCATTGTTTAGAAATGGTGCCTAGTAGAAGGAATGAGAACTCTAGCAATGCACATGATACAAAGAGAAAGAAGGATCATATATTTCATGGTCTTAAGCCAGAATTTATAAGAGAAATAGTCTCGCATGTATTATCATGATATGAAGAAATAATATCATGTGTTGATAAGATAAGTAAAGAGTTTACTAAGTCCTATGGCTTTGAAGGGAAGCAAGAGAAGAAAAGGATGGAAGAGAGAAAGATGGATAAAGGGAATAGGGAAAAGACGAATTTTCCCATATGTGGTAACTGTGGAAAGAAACACCCTGGAACTTGCCTGAAAGGAATGGGAGTTTGTTATAAGTGTGGAGGAAAAGGGAACAAGGTACGTGACTACAAGGGTAAGAAAATGGTTTCAAATGTACAATGATTCATTTGCAAGGAGTTTGGACACTATGTGAACCTATGTCCCGGTCATCAGAATATGCCGCAAATGATGTTATTGGATAATAATCAAGTTATGATACTACCACAGATGAAGAGGAATGATTAGAGTTCTTATGTTGATTATGTCAATTGAGTGTTGTATCAATAATGTACTTGTTATAATAATTATGGAGTATATAAGGATTGTACTGCAGTACTATTTCATTAAGGACTTGAGATTGTGTGGAACAAAGAAAGGTGACTCAACAGCAGGATAAATTTTTGGAAAATATATGATTGAGAGAATGATAAACAATAATATAGTTCTGATACCGAGTTAGTGATTTTGGAATAATACATGACTGTTTTGGATAAATTATATTGGATATTCTTGACTACCTTGGAACTGATTAATGATCTGTATATTCCATTATTGTTGGGGTTTAAAACATTTTTGGATTGATGAGGTATATCCAGCATTCTATATGGAATAAGGGAGCATGAATGTAATTAATAATGAATATGGTAATTCAGGATGTTTAGTGTATTAAAAGAATACATGATGAAGGTATTCATATGCTATTATGTGGTAAAAAGGATCTACATTATGTTTAACTTCCTTATAAATGTTGGACTGTGAGTTTGGTCAGAAATATTTTGCATAAATTCTAGTTTGAGATTAATTTTGGATTGCCATAAAAGGACAACCCGGAGGTCAGGCGGCAACCCGTCGCGTCCGGCAAGGCTGCGAGACTTGAACCCGCAACCGAAGGGCGACAAGGGTGTATAACCTACCACTGGCCCATGAGATGTCCTGGATTAAATAATGTAGTTTTTATTAAAAGATCATGTAGATGAATTATAAATTCGTTTATTTTGGAACCCTATACGAATAGTGTAAATAGAATGTTTTTTACATTCTATTATCTTTTAGAGTGAAAGATGATTTTGTGGTAGAAATTTATTAATGGATAAAACTCTAATTATAAAGTAAGTATATCTCCTTATGATCTTAGCCAATCTCATAAATAAATTCCTCAATATTAAGAAAATCAACTTAGAACAAAAATGTTTTCCTAGATGGTACCTTAAATCATCACTAATTTATGGCTTTGGGATTGTTGGCCTTTTCATAGCCATGTTCTCTACCACTCTCCATCAGATAATTGATGGTTATATTTTTCTTCCATATCCATATTTTCCTACATGGAACCCTAGTATGTGTTATTTTCGGTAATCTTCATACTTTCGACTCTTTATTTTAAATAGAGGCCTCATTAATTCATTTTTCGATGTGGGTTTTCCCACAAAGATATTTTTTATTTTCAACCTTTTATTTTCGAAGAACAATTTCAAATTGCGAGGACGCAATTTATTGAAGGAGGGGAGAATGTAACACCCCAAGATTTCATAGTGTGTTATTTCTTTAAAATAATAGAATAACTTGCACTACACGAAACACTGAGTTCAAGCACACCATGACTTACCAAACAAGCCATTCAAAAGAGGTTATGAATAGTATTAACTAAATTTTAAACTTTATATAATCCTTATAATTTTAGAATCCATATTATGAGTTTCTTAGACATAATACAAGAACAAATTCATTTTCAGTATTTCACTTTTATCAACTTTTAATAGTGAATCCTTTTTAAATACAATATTTTAAACTTTTTGACTAAATGGGGAAATCAAAAATTTAAAATGAAACATCACAAGCTTCCACGATACGCTTTCTTTGAATAATACAGTAGTGTGTGTTGTACGCAACCTTGAGTTTTAACACACACCACAACCAATCAAACTAGCCGTTATGAATAGTAATACCTACTTTTCGAAATTATATATATTTTATATTTTAAAATGGACTTCATTTCTGGATTCAGAATATCGAATTTAGCCTAAGGTGACATTTTGGTACTTTTCGGATAACTTTCATATTTTGATGAATAGTGAAAATTACTAAATTTTAATTAAAAACAACTTTTTTAATCAAAATAATTAATAGTGATAAATTATGAATTTGAGTGGTTTTAAAATATATTTAGAATATATTTTTACATTTTAATATAATGTTGGTCATTGGACATAATTTTACAATTAAACCGAACATAAACAAGTGTCCATCTTTTGATAGTTATTATCTCTTAAAAACACGCTTTTTGTTTTGACAGCAGGAATTAATTTTAAATTAATTTCTGCCACTTCTGTGTTTTGAATTTAGGAAAATGGATTCCATATTTGGAATCAGGATGTTCAAATTGTGTAAATAGGTAAATTTTATTTTTATACATTTTGAATAATTATTGCGGTAAATATTTTATTTACCATGGTTAAGGGTAAATCCGGTAAATAAGGGTTAAAAAATAATATTATAATAATACTACATTACCCTAAAACGTGTCTTAACCCTATTGTTTGATACATGGTCGCCCATGGGCATCTTTGGGTCGATTTTGGGACCCCATGGATCCACTTGTAAGTGATAATGACACTTTATTTTAATTAAGTTAAAATGAATACAAAAATGACACAAGCATATATCTTTTAGAAAAACAATTGTTACATAGGGTTATATATGTTGGATTTTAGATTATAAATATTCATTAGAAAGATAAAAATATTTCCTACATAATTATTTTTTATTTATAATTTTTAGACATTAAATAATTTATTTTATTTATGACACAATGATGATGCAGTAATTACTATAATAGTGAAAAATTAAAATAATTGATATTATAAATACCCAAATAAACATAATATGAAACTTTTAATGAATTAAACTAATTTTCTAGGATAATATGATATATTAGGATTGATTTAATTGACTTGGTTAGAAGTAATCAATCTGTTATGAGTTTCAAAAAAATCAACTATTGAATAGTGTCAAAATTGACATAAAAGAGTTCTTAAAACAAATATTATATTATTAATTGATATTAAAATCCTAAAAATCTAAGGTTCGGCCAAGAGACTTATATCATGATAGGTTCATCATTAATGGACCAGTTGGGGGTCGCTTGGATGTATATAGTAAGTTTATTAACCATATTATATAAAAATACAAAGAGACATTGTAAAAGTGAAACTAATTAACTTAGAGTTAATACTTAAAGATAAGGTTAATATAAGTACCCCAACCTGTATAAATTCTATTTGTTGAGTTGTTTTCGACCCATCCCCACCTTAACCTTTTAATAGTCAACTTTTGAGCCATTGGAAACCGATTATGAATTTATTATAAATTAATATTTCTAGCTTTTCCAAAGGTGCCCCTCACCCCTCTTATAAAAGGGCACTCCTCCTTCTCATTTCTTCACACCTTCCAAGACTTTTGGTTCGGCCAAACTCTGCCGAAATACTCTCCCAACTTCCCTCACTAAAACCTAGAGGCCTTAGTTTGATCATAAAGCCAACCTAAGGAGCCCTTTTGATCAAATCAAAAGGAAGAACCCGAAGAAGAGGTAATGATTTCACCACCCTTTTTCCAAGTTCCTTCTTCTTCCACTTCTTCTTACTTTATTGTTACCATTCTAAAATAATAAATCCAGTATAATATATATATTGTGATGTTATTATGAATATGGTACAACCATATTCAGTATTCTATCCACCCTTTGAATAACATGTCATCATACGTGCGTACGTACGGCTTACCGTCTCCACGTCGTGGTGTAATTGTTATTCAAATTTGGATGGGTATAATAATGATGTGTAACTCATGTAAATAATAAATATAACATGTTAGTGATTCTGTATATATGATATACCATTCATTTATATATTATTTTAATATCAAAAGAATGATATTGTCGCTCGTGCGTACGTACGGACTACCGTCTCCACGAACGCGATGAGATTCATTCTCCATCATATCCATTCAAGTATAATTATCATTTTCTGATTTAAAAATGATGTTTAAGGACTTGATATCATTCTGGATATGAATAATATACAACCTATCCATTACAAATATGGCTTACGTAATAAAACATATAAAAGAAAACGAGTAAGTTAACACCCGAAACAACGATAATACTAAGACATTATTAACAAAGAAAAGTTAAAAGATCATATATGATATGATATTAATATATATGATTCTTGTATAATTTAATAAAAATTATTTCAATATTATACAGAAGGTTAACCTACCCCAACCAAGGAAAAGTACAAGGTAAGGGATTTTCTTATCTCACATTCAATTCCGTGAGATTTCCCTTATTCGCCACTAAATTATTGAAAGTGGTGTATTGTGTACTGGCATTTGATATATATTATCATGATTATCTTTATATTCATGTTATTCTGTAAATAATTTGGTGGTTATTAACTTTTGGACATACGACTCAGTTGATTAACGTGGTAAGGGGTTTTCATCTCACTCTTTATTTCCGTGAGATTCATGCCATATTTCCACTATTATCTTTTGTGTGGTGTATGTACTGCCCATAATTGTATTATTTGTATAATACACATTACCTTATGTGTATTTACATTTTAATTATATTATACCTCTTTCATGGGTTGTATGTTTCATAAGTTACCAAATTGATAAGGGTTTACTTCACAATCTCTTTAATATCCGAGGTTGTATTTACGTAAGTATCTACAGGGACATATTTACTATCCATGTCCATATTTCATAAAAGAGTTTTCAAAGGGATTATTTCTAAGGGAACTTTTACTAAAACATCATTTTAAATGTTTTAAATATTTATTCTTCTAAATCATCCTCATTTATGTCCACGTTTTCAAAATGATTTGTAAGGATTTATTTATATGAAAATTAATGTTTTAAAAGTGTTAATTCCATTCAAATGTTTCAAAGTGGTATGGGACACTTTGATTCAAAAATGTATTTAAATGCCTTACTTTCTAAATTGTGTAACATTAAAATGTTTTCATGAAAAGGGGATATTTCTCTCAACAATTTTTTAAAAAAACATTTTCATCTATGTCAACATCCTTTGATGGATTTTAAGATTATTTGAATTTGATTTATTATGATATAAAACTTCCATATTGTAATGAAGTTTTGTGATATGTTTGAATGTAGATGTGTCATTTATATAGCATTCATGGTTTATGAGTAAAGTATTGAAATTTTGTATGCTAGTTCCAATAAGAATGTTTATGTTATATTTCAACCTTTACTTCATATGAATGTGTTGGAAAAGTATGTTCCAGGTTGGGGACTGGTTAAAGTAAGCCCTCCAGGTTGGGGACTGGTAAAAGTAAGCCCTCCAGGTTAGGGACTGGTAAAATTAAGCCCTCTGGTTTGGTCTCCGGTTATTAGAGGCACTCCGGGTTGGTGTCCGGTTATTAGAGGCACTCCGGGTTGGTGTCCGGTTATTAGAGGCACTCCGGGTTGGGTTCCGGTTACAGTTAGCCCCAAGGTCTTGGGACGAGGCCTTGACAAAGAAATTAAAGTTTAGCATTACGCATTCCATCATTATGAAAGTGGTTATTGATTTTGCATGTGATTATTCGATTAGTAGAATATCCATGTGAATAAGTACATGGCATTATTTCATTTTACTTTTGCCATACTATGTTGAAGTTCAAGTTTAAAAGGCTTTTGTTTTAGTAATGCATTGCCTTAAATGTTTATGCTTATTTTGAATGTTCCACTATATTGTTATCCTTACTGGGCATTTGAGATCACCCTTTTTCTATGTTTTATTTTCCCCAGGATGTGAAGAAGTAAGTTATGAATGACCTGCAGGGATATTATGAGGGGATAATGGTGTGGACTGTGGACACATTATGTTGTTGTAGTAGTTTTTCATTTTATGATGTAATGTAAAACTTATGAATATATCTAGTGTTTCCAAGGCTACTAAACCAATCGGTCTTTCGAGATTTGATCTTTCTTGTGATCATGCCAATGTTATGTAATAATGCACCGACTCTGGGTAACTAGGGTCGGGGTGTTACACCGCTACCTACCTATCGTGATCCTACTGGCCCCTCTCCAAAATGTGGGGTAGGAGTAGATCCCTGCTCACTGGGTAATTATGGGAAATTTTTGCAGAAGAATTGGATATTCCCCATCCTGCCACATCCTCTGCATTCCACTAGATATTGTAATCACTGAGGATTTGTTTGTTTAGGCTTCCTACATTGGTGAAATATCAGAAAGCTATCAGTGTGAGGAGACTGACTGCTGCTACCTCCATGATTAGCATCAAAACGTTACTTTCACCTAGAAGAAGAAGCACTAATAGGTCTAGGTGCTGAACATCCCTGACTCGCACCATCACCTTCCTTAAAATGTATCCCTATAATAAGGTCTTGGTTGACCATTTCCAAAATAATATTCAACCTAAAAACATTGTCATGTGACCGGATGGCATAAACTATCCCATCCTCGAATCATCTAGAAGTCATAATATCATCACCCTCTATAGTAGGCTTCAACCATTGTAGCTCTATAAAATGAGCAGAGTATTCCATAACATGCATACTTTCCTACTGTAGGTTCATGAATTCTCTAGCTCTTTCATTCCTTAGATTCTGGGGAAATAAATTTTCATATAAGATCGTTCAGAAATCTACCTAGACTATATCTCTATTTCGATCTTCCTCAGTGATATCATCCCACCTTCGCTTGGAATAATCATGTAGCATATAAGATTCAAGATTGAACGTATGATCTGGAGGCATCTCTAGATTCTTGAATATATAAAGGATATACTTGATCCAAGATTATGCGGCATGAGCTCTGTTATCCCTAAAAAAGGTGGAAGGATGTTACTGCTGGAATTCCCAAGTCAACTCTTCAATATTCGAGGCAGGTCGAACAAAACCATTCATATTTTGTAATATACGAGGAAATCCTATCATAACTAGGTTTCAATGCCCATATCAGGAACAAGAAAAGGTGACACTGGTAGAACTGTAGGAGTGTTCACTCGTGGTTCAGGGCCCACCACTTCCAATGCATATTCATCACCACATTTATGGCATACGAATAGAAGATGTTGTGGAAGAATGATACTATAATGCCAAATGCATTCCTCAAAAGAGACTTCAACAATTGAAAATATTTCAGATAGAAAACTAGGACAGGTGCATCGCCTTCCTATAGAAACAATTGCACCACTCTTCATACTCCAAAATCCAATTCTGGGCCATATAAGAGACAAAAATGTCCATACACTAGTGCAGAAATCATTTCTTACATCACCATTTTTTACGTCGGTTATATATAACCGACGTAACAATGCGGCGAGTAGATTTTTCACGTCGGTTATTTTAATAACCGACGTTACAAATCGAGCCTGTTGGGTTTTTACGTCGGTTATTTGATAACCGACGTAACAAACCAAAGTGCGGTGTCTTTTACGTAGGTTATTTTCTAACCGACGTAAAAAACCCTCGGGTGCTTTGGTTTTTTACATCGGTTATTTGATAACCGACGTAAAAAACGCGTAGATATCGGGTTTTTTACGTCGGTTTCCAAATAACCAACGTAAAAAACCAAAGCACCCTGGGGTTTTTTACATCGGTTATAAAATAACCGATGTAAAAAAGCTTAACAATAGTTTATAACGTCGGTTATATAATAACCGACGTTATAAATCATTTAAAAAAATTAAATCCCGTGTTCTGTCATTTACGATTTTTTCGATTGACAGTCGCCGGCTCGTCTCTCTCTCGCGCGGTAAACTCTAATCGGGTCATCGATCGCCTGCATTACACTCATTTTGGCTTCATTGTTTATCTTCTTCACTGCTCTCGGATCTATCATCTCAACTCGCGACATTCAAGTAAGCCTTCCACGAATTTATTTCGTTCGTTTTTTTTTCGATTCTTGATGTTCTTTTCGTTCGTTTTTTAATCTCGTGGAATTTTTTTTTTGCAAATGGTTATTATGTTCATTCAACTCGCAACATTCAACTCGCAAATGATTATTAAAACATTGTGGATTAGCTTCAGCAAAATCTGAAAAATAATGGGTGGTACTGTAACGTTCCATTCTTCCAGCAACATTATTATTTTCATTCCCTAAGTTATAAAAATAAGTATTATGTAGGATGATTCAAAAATTTAATCTGTGAGATGAGTTGATTTATGTGTGAAACCCAGGCCAAACACATATGTATTTTTTTATTGGTATTACATATATATAGTTCGACGTATACTTTTTTTTACATTACCATGATATTAACATTACTTTTTCTAAAGAAATATTAATGTCCTTAGATTATATATCGGATCAAAAGGATATAGTAATTCTAATATATAATCAGAATGATCAGATAATATGACAATATTATTAAACATAAAACAAATGGTCTATATTCATATTTTTAACATGACACTTACGATGTATAGTTATTTGGTGTTGGGTACTTATGAAAACTACTACTACTTTCAAGATTTGTTTTATATTTTAAATTGTTTTACATTCAAATTATGATTTTTTTCATATAAACATGTTTTGTCTTATCGTAAAAATATATATTTTTTGTTGATATTTGTTATAGGTAATAATGAGTCGAAGTTGGATTACGGCACATCTAATGAGCAATGAATTTGAGGAAGGTGTTGATGCCTTTTTGGAATTTGCAAAACGAAATGTTCCAAGTGGTGACATTTTTTTCTGTCCATGCCTGAAATGTTTGAATATGAAGAAGTTGAAAAGTAGAGAGATAAAATATCATCTGATATGTCATGGTTTTAATCCAAGTTACAGCCCTTGGATTTGGCATGGTGAAACTGGACGGAATGTCACTGATGATGATGATTCGCAAGATGGTAATTCCGATGGAATTGAAGAAATGATTCGCGATATTGTAGCAGAATAAATTGAGATAGAACCGACAGTTGCACGTCTATATGGTGATGCTGAAAAACCATTATATCCCGGTTGTACAGATTTTACGGTTCTGTCGGCGGTGTTAAGATTGATTAACCTAAAGGCGAAGCATGGATGGAGTGATAGAAGTTTTACAGAGCTGCTACAATTGATGAAAGACATTCTTCCAAAAGATAACGATCTTCCAGATTCACATTACAAAGCCAAGAAAATATTATGCCCGATGGGATTGGGATACAAGAAAATACATGCCTGTCCGAATGACTGCATTATATATAGGAAGGAATATGAATTTATGTTAGAGTGTCCAAAATGTGGGACATCACGGTATAAGGTGAAAGAAAAATCATAGGGTGATGTAGAGATTACAAAGCTCCCTTCAAAGGTATTTTGGTATCTTCCTATAATTAATCGTTTCAAATGTTTATTTTCTAATTCACATGATGAAAAAAGGTTAAGATGGCATGCTGAAGAGCGGGTATGTGATGAAAAAATACGTCATCCAGCTGATTGTCCACAATGGAAGAAAATTGATGTGCAGTATTCTACATTTGGAAATGAAATAAGAAATCTTAGACTAGGGTTGTGCATAGATGGAATGAATCCATACCGAACACTCAGTAGCACACATAGTTCATGGCATGTTTTATTGGTAATTTACAACCTCTCTCCTGAAGTTTGTATGAAGCGCAAATATGTCATGTTGAGTACAATGATCTCTAGTCCAAAGCAACCCGGTAATGATATTGATGTTTACTTGTCACCGTTGATTGATGATTTGAAACTGTTATGGGCTGATGGTATTAGGGTGTATGATTCTTATAAAATGGAATATTTTCAACTGCATGCAGTGCTTCTGTTCACTATAAATGACTTCCCAGCGTATGGAAATTTTTCTGGATACAGTGTTAAAGGGCATAAAGCATGTCCAATTTGCGAACAACAGACTTCCTATTGTCAATTTCATCATGGGAGAAAAACAGTGTACATGGGTCATCGAAAGTTTTTGCCTATGGAACACCCTTATAGAAGACTAAAAAAGGCATTTAATGGCTCACAAGAATTTGATACTGCTCCAAAACCTTTATCCCATGATCTGTATTTTGAGAGGGTGAAAAACCTTGACGTGACATTGGGAAAGACACAGAAATCTGGTAATGATAGACATATTTGGAAGAAATGGTCAATATTTTTTGAGCTACCATATTGGAGGTATCATGAAGTTAAACATAATATTGATGTCATGCACGTGGAGAAGAATATCTGTGATTCTTTGATTGGAACATTGTTAGATATTAAAGGAAATACTAAAGATGGTTTGAATGTAAGATTAGACTTACTATCAATGGGAATATGTTTGGAGTTAGCTCCCACTCCTAAAGGAAGACGAACATTTCTTCCCCTGGCTTTTCATAAATTATCGAAGAGGGAGAAAATTAGCTTCTGTCAGTGTCTTCATGATACCAAAGTGCCTCAATGTTATTCTTCTAATGTAAAAAAAAATTTCTCAATGAAGGACTTGAAGTTGATAGGTATGAAATCACATGATTTCCACGTCATGATGCAACAAATTCTACCAGTTGCATTGCGTGGAATATTGCCCATTCGTGTCAGAAAGACTATAATGAAGTTGTGTTATTTTTTCAATTCAATTTGTAACAAGGCTATTGATGTGAATGCTTTGAACATTTTGGAAAAGGATGCAATTTTAATACTTTGTCAATTGGAAATGTATTTTCCTCCAACTTTTTTTGATATAATGGTGCATTTAATGATTCATCTAGTTCGAGAAATAAAGCTTTGTGGACCTGTATATCTTCGTTGGATGTATCCTTTTGAAAGGTATATGAAAATATTAAAGGGGTATGTTAAAAATCTATATCGACCTGAAGCCTCCATTATTGAAAAGTATATTTCTGAGGAGGTAGCAGAGTTTTGTATGAGCTACTTGGCTGCGGCGCAACACATAGGTTTGCCTCCATCTCGCCATGAACGAGTTAATAATGAGGGAAAGGGGATTCGCGGCTTGAAATTAAAATCATTGTCAGCTGAACAGATGAAGAAGTTAGAATCATACATCTTGAAGAACATATCTGATGCTCAACCATATATCACATTGAACATTAATGAGTTGAAACAATGTCATCCAAAGAAGAAAGAAATGTGGATTTTGAATGAGCACAACAAAACTTTTTTGTCATGGATTAAAAAGACTTTGCTTGGTAGATCAGATGTATCAGAGACATTAAAATGGATAGTGGGTGGTCCATGTTTAAATTTGATAATGTGGTCTGGTTATGACATTAATGGTTATAAATTTCATACAAAAGCTCAGGACAACAGAAGTGCGGTTCAGAATAGTGGTGTATTGGTGTTTGCAGAAGCAATACATTTTTTGAGTGCTAAGGACAAAAACCCAATTTCTGCATCAAATGCATATTATGGAGTGATTGAAGACATATGGGAGGTTGATTACTTTAAAATTAAAGTTCCCGTTTTTAACTGTAAATGGTTTAACGGTAACAACAGTGTCAGACACGATGAATTTGGAATGACACTTGTTAATCTGAATAGATTGGAAGACACAGCTGATTCTTTTATAATGGCAACACATGCAAAACAAATTTTTTATGTAGTAGATCAATCAGATATGCAGTGGGCTGTTGTTTTACAAGGAAAAAAACAATATGTTGGTGAGGATGAACTTGATGAATATGCTGATTTATGTGAGATCCCTACATCAATGGAAATATTAACAGAACATAATGAAGATCATGTTGAAGACATAGTTTGTGCCATAAAGAATGATCACGACGAAGGAATTTGGGAAAACAATTCATATGTACATTCCTAAAATTACAGGTAACATATGTTTATTTCTTGTTTACATTTATTTTTTCCATAAATGTTAGATATTGTAAGTTTTTTATTTATTAAAACATGTTTTAACATAAAATAAGTATATGTTATTATTTGTTTTAAGTTTGTTTAGTTTACTTTATCATGTTTATTGTTGTACCCCTCTCTCTTGGATTTTAATGATCACAATCACTCTCATCGTGTTCTAACTTTTTTCAAGTGTTTTGATGCTAGGAAAAAGGTTGCCCAGGAGTTGGCCCAAGAAGGCTGATATTGACTCTCTGAGTCTACCGGCCAACCGGTGGATTCCCACCGGCCAGCCGGTATGGGCACCGGCCAACCGTTTCTTGCCCACCGGCCAACCGGAGGGCAAGGCAGTAGGCTTGCCCACTGCCTGGTGACACCGGCCAACCGGTGGATGACCACCGGCCAGCCGGTATGGGCACCGGCCAACCGGTTCTTGCCCACCGGCCAGCCGGTGGAACCCAGACATAAAGAAATTCTCTACGACCCAACAGTTTATAACCATTACATGAATTTTAAAATGCTTATTTTTGTTCACTGAAAATTACTTTACCATGTTTACAATGTTTACCAGGTTTACCATTTTTTCCATTTTTTACCATCTTGACCATCTTGACCATCTTGACCATCTTTTCCATCTTTACCATTGTTTAACATGCTTACCATATTACCAATGTTTACTATTATGTAACCTAGTACACTTTTCTATTTTCTGATTACAGTAGTATTAAAATATTTGAATTTGTATATTTGTGAACTGACGTTTGTTTTTTTGATTTGAAGGATAATGACAGATCATTCAGATGATCAACCACATGATTCTGGGGAGGAGCATATTGCTGGTCATACCTCTGGGGATGAACATTCACATGCTCCTATTACGACAAAGAGTTCAAAGGTTGGTAAACGTGGTTGCACACGTTTACCAAAATTATCACTTGCCCGTACGCAGGATCAGAGGATAGTAGTTGAGTTTGATGATGATGATATTCCTAGAGGTCCGAATGCCAAAGATTTTAAGAGTTTTGTTGCAACTCAGGCTAAGACCAAAGTAAGCATTCTGTATGATGATTGGAGAGGTGTGGATAAAGCGGTTATCTCTCAGTTGTGGGAGACGATTTTGGTAAGATCTTTTGTCATTTTTTGACCATTCTTTTAATGTTTCTGGTATATATAATATGTTTAACCTCTTCTTTATCAGATGACATTTGATATTCCTGACACTGGAGGATTCAGGAAGAAATGCTTATCGTTGGCTGCCAGGAGATGGAGGGATTTCAAATCAACCCTCACATCTGATTTCATTTATGGTCATAGGAGTCATGACAATCCATGTCGTATATATCCTTTTATAGATGAAGACACATGGAGACAGTTTTTTGAAAGTAGAAAAAAAGAGTCATTTCTGGTAAGGGCAATGTAAACTTTTATATACTTTCTTATATAAATTATTTTATTAATGTTTTGTTAATGATTTCTTATTCTTAAATTACAGCAAACAAGGAAAGCTCATCAGGAGATCCAATATAAAAATGTATACCCTCATAGTTTATCTCGGGGAGGGTATACATTATTGGAAGAAAAAATGATAGAAGAAAAATTTCAACAACTAAGAGCTGAGTCTTCAAGCTCTGGAGAGGTGGCCCCTCCATCCCCTCCATCTAGACATGAAAAATGGAAGAGAGCTCAGAAGGGAAAAAAAGGGCAATATCTTTCGGAAGAATCGAGAATCGTAGCTGAGAGGATTGTAAGATATCTATTTAATTTATTTAAGTTAACTTTTATCTTCATATAAGTTTCAATCATTACAGAAATTTTCAATTAATTAATACAGGACTCTCTTGAGGAGAAAAGTTCAGAGGGGACATTTACAGCTACTGGGAGGGAAGATATTTTATTTGCAGCATTGGGAAGGCCCGAACATCCTGGTCGTGTAAGAGGATATCCGACAGGTGTATCGGTAAGAAAAGTGTTTCCACGTTCTTCAACTTCTAACATTGAGGGGGTTTATAAAAAAAATAGAATCCTTGGAGGCTGAAGTTCAAAATATTAATGCGAAGATGGAAGACAAGATTAGAGATTCGGTGCAGTCTATGTTTGCAGAAATGCAAAGACAATTTCAGACTGCAGCTCCCACTCCTCCACCTCCCCCTGCAGACCCCATTATTTATCCTCCACCTCCGCCAGTAGCTCCCACTCCTCCACCTCAGCCTGCGGACCCCATTTTTTATCCTACGCCTCCGCCGCAGCTTCCTACATATTGCGAGTTGTATGTTGATGATTCTCAACATCATATAGTAGCATACGGGTTGGTATATTGTATAGGAGATACAGTTCATCATCAACAATTAGAGGTAGAGAATCAGAGGGTCAATGTACAGGATATTATAGATAGATCAGCTAGGGTACCAATACCTACAGATGAGGTGGCGACAGTTGGACAGAGTATCGGCCATTTTTTAGTTTGGCTATCCAGACTTCTTCGACTCATTACCATAGAGGTATGAATGTTATATCTTTTATTTTATTTTTTTATTAAAGTTGTTTTATCATTTGAAAACTACTATAATTCTCAATTTTTTTTCACAGGAATACTTTAAAGGTAAAGAAATACTGTATAGACAACAAAAAAGACAACAGGCTATGACATCAAATATAGATTCCAGTGGTCTTGACAGATTATCAAGATATTCACATTTGTTATTGGGTTTTTATGAGTTTCCAATGGAATCTCATGTTTGTGGACGTGAAATAACTATGGGGATTACAAAATCTGATATCATGGAGCTTGTTACTGGAGATAAGTTGGGCATCAACGTGGTGCAAATTTTTTCCATGTAAGTCTTAACACCTTTTCCCTGCGTTATATTTATTAAAAATGTATACTTATATATGTTTTGTATTAGGTATCTTTATAAAATTTGTGAGAGGAATGAACTGACAGAAGTATATGGATTCATGGACCCGCAATTGATTTCCCCTGAAGCATGTGCATTGACTGAGGAACAAAGAATGGTTTATATTGCTGAAAGATTTGAAAAGAATATAATCCAACAATGTTGGATGATGCCTTTTTGTGAGAGGTATGAAACACATTTCTCTCAAATAGTTAATTATCTTTTAACATAGAAAACCACTAACATTAAATTTCCTTTTATCAGTAATCATTGGATGTTAGGGATTTTTTGCCCAAGGGAGAAAGCTCTTTATTGGATATGCTCTGTTCATGGTGATGTGCGGGCAAGTTTTAAGAATATATTGGAAAAGTAAGTTTCAATTTTTCAATAGTTTTATATATTATAATAAATTTTAAATTTACCCCATTCATATTATTTTTCTAACAGTGCATGGGCCTACTTTCGAAAAAACACAAAGAAAAGAAATGCAAAGATCAAATATATAAAGGCGAAGGTAAATTTCCATTTATAATTTGTACTTTTTGATTTATTACATAAAAATAATATATTGAATTTACACTCATTCAAAACAGAATTTTCATAAACAACAAGGCCTCATCGAATGTGGATATTATATGTTAAGATTTATGTATTAAATAATAACAACTGGGACAGTTGTGAATTTTGACCTGGTACGATTTCCTCTTAAACTTTGCCATCATATTTCAATTTGATTTATTCATTATACACGTAAACTATATTCTTTTTCATTTGTAGCTTTTTGATGACCCTCAACCCTATACTGCTGAAGACATCAAACACGTACAAGTGGAGTGGTCAAATTATTTTACAGGTTTGATTGAATTTTAGTTGTTTGTAATGTAAAATGTAATTTTGAATATTGTCGTTTTAATTGTCTATTTGGTAGTTGTTTAGGTTTGATTTAGTTTTTTTTTTTGAATTTGACAGTGTAAGTTTTGAATGTTATATAAGTGAATGTTTAATTTTTCTCTACTTCTTGTTTTGGTCTACTTTTGATGGTTCTTCTGGTATGGATTTGGGTCTGTGGGGGAGGGGTTCCCAGGGTGTGGGGGTGTGTTCAGTGGGGTTGGGGGGTGTCTAGCGGTCTGGGAGGGCTGTCCGGTGGGGTGGGGGGACAGTCTTGGGGGTGGCAGGTGTAACACCCCAAGATTTCATAGTGTGTTATTTCTTCAAAATAATTCAATAACTTGCACTACACGCAACACCGAGTTCAATCACACCATGACTTACAAAAAAATGGCCATTAAAAGAGGTCATGAATAGCATTAACTACATTTTAAACTTTATATAATCCTTATAATTTTAGAATCCATATTATGAGTTTCTTAGTCATAATGCAAGAACAGATTCATTTTCAGTATTGCACTTTTATCAACTTTTAATAGTGAAACCTTTTTAAATACAATATTTTAAACTTTTTGACTAAATGGGGACATCAAAAAAATTAAAATGAAACATCCCAAGCTTACACGGTACGCTTTCCTTTGAATAAAACAGTAGCGTGTGTTGTACGCAACTTCGAGTTTTAACACACACCACAACCGATCAAACTAGCCGTTATGGATAGTAATACCTAAATTTTGAAATCATATATATTTTATATTTCAAAATGGACTTCATTTTTGGATTCGGAATATCGAAATTAGCCTAGGGTGATATTTTGGTACTTTTCGGATAACTTTTATATTTTGATGAATAGTGAAAATTACTAAATTTTAATTAAAAACAACTTTTTTAATCAAAATAATTAATATTGATAAATTATAAATTTGAGTGGTTTTAAAGTATATTTAGAATATATTTTTACCATTTAATATAATGTTGGTCATTGTACATAATTTTACAATTAAACCGAACATAAACAAGTATCAATCTTTTGATAGTTATTACCTCTTAAAAACACGCTTTTTGTTTTGACAGCGGGAATTAATTTTAAATTAATTTCTGCCACTTCTGTGTTTTGAATTTATAAAAATGGATTCCATATTTGGAATCAGGATGTCCAAATTGTGTAAATAGGTAACTTTTATTTTTAGACATTTTGAATAATTACTGTGGTAAATATTTTATTTCCCATGGTTAAGGGTAAATCCGGTAAATAAGGGTTAAAAAAATAATATTATAATAATACAAAATTACCCTAAAACGTGTCCTAACATTATTGGTGGACACATACCCGACCATGAGCATCCTTGGGTCAATTTGGGGACCCCTTGGAGCCACTTGTATGTGGTAGGGACACTTTATATTAATAAAGTTAAAATAAAAATAAAAATGGCATAAGCTTACATCTTTTAGAAGAACAATTTTTACATAGGGTTATACATGTTGGATTTTCGATTATAAATATTCATTAGAAAGATAAAAAGATTTCGTACATAATGATATTTTATTTATAATTTTTAGACATCAAATAATTTAAATTATTAATGACACAATAATGATGCAATGTTTACCTCATTAATAAATAATTTAAATAAATAAGATTATAATGATTAAAATATTATCTAAAACCTGTCCAATTCTTATTGGTTGATGTTATTTAGAATATTAGTCATCTTATCTTCGACCTCAATGATTTTTGGACCATTATAAACCGAATATAATTATATTATAAAGTAATACTTTCACTCTTTCCTAAAGAGCCCCTCTTCTCCCTTATAAAAGGCGACCACTTCTACTCATTCCTCACACCTCTCAAGCCACTTGGCTCGTCCAAACTCTGCCCAACTAAGCTCCCCACATCCCTCTCCTCCTCCTTGAAGCTTCCCCTTAGGCAGAAAGCATTTCAAGAAGTCCTTTGGTTCCAACCAAAGTGAGTTACCTAAATTAAAGGAGGTTAACCGACCCCAACAAAGGAAAAGTACAAGGTAAGGGTTATTTCACAATCTCTTCATTATCTGAGGTTGTTTATACGTAATAATCTACTGGGATATCTTTATCATCCACATCCATGTTTCTTAAAAATGTATTTCAAAACATTTTTTACTATTTACAAGAATATGGGTTAAAGTCATTTATACCATTGTTTAACTTTTTATAAGAGGTTTATAAAGGAATCTTTCCGTCGTTTTCAAAACAAGGTCCTTTTTAACCTTTTCAACAGAATTGAGGTAAGAATGTTTTTTTAACTTATACGGCGGGTGCGGTTATTTTACGCCGTTATAAAATCTTCAAAGCTTTCCTTACAAGCTTATAAGAATATTTTCAAAGAAAATGTTTTATTTTATATGGATCTTAAATGATTTCAAAATAAAAGGAGATATTTCTTTAAAAAAAATTTGATTTCATCTACGTCAACATCCTTTGATGGATTTTAAGATTATTTGAAGTTGATTTATTATGATACAAAACTTCTATATTATATTGAAGGTTTTGTGATATGTTTGACTATGGATGTGCTATTTTTATACCATTCATAGTTTATGGTGAAATTATTGACATTTCGTATGCTAGTTTTAATACGAATGTTTATGTTATGTTTAAACCTTTTCATATGGGAATGCATTGGACTTAATAAGTGACGGGTGGAGCCCGCTATAGCTCCTCGATGCATCGGTAGGTCTCATGAGACAAACTAGTGTCTTGGCACAAGGCCTTGACAAAATCTTATTTGTAGTCTTGGCACGAGGCCTTGGCTATGTGGTTATGATAGTCTGGCATTATGCATTCCAACATTATGAAAGTGGTTATTGATTTTTGCATGTGATTATTCGATTAGTAGAATATCCATGTGAATAAGTAAATGGCATTATTTCATTTTATTTATGCCATACCATGTTGAAAGTTCATGTTTAAAAGGCTTTTGTTTTAGTTATACATTGCCTTAAAAGTTTATTCTTATTTATGAAAGTTTCCGCTATTTTGTTATCCTTACTGGGCATTTGAGCTCACCCCTTTTATATGTTTTATTTTTCCCAGGAAGTGAAGAAGTAAATTATGAATGACCTGTAGGGATATTATGTGGGGATTTGAGTGTGGATTATGGAGACTTTATGTTGTTGTAGTAGTTTTTCATTTTATGATGTAATGTAAAACCTATGAATATATCTAGTGTTTCCAAGGCTACTAAACCAATCGGTCTTTCGAGATTTTATCTTTCTTGTGATCATGCCAATGTTACGAAGTAATGCACCGACTCTGGGTAGCTGGGGTCGGGGCGTTACAGCAGGGATGTCCAGGGGTGTGGGAAGCCGGTCCAGGGGTGTGGGAGTGCTGTCCAGGGGTGGGGGGGTTGTCCAGGGGTGTGGTGGGGGCTGTCAAGTGGGGTGAGGGGGTGAGGAGGTGTTGTTCAGGCGGGTGGGGGTTGTCGAGGGGTGTTTGGGGGTGTCCGGGGGTCGGGGGCAGTCCGGGAGTGTGGTGGGGGCTCCAATGGGGTGGGGGAGGGTTGTCCAAGGGGTATACATGAGGGTGGGAGCTCCAATGGGGTGGGGGAGGGCTTTCCAGGGGGTATACATGAGGGTGAGAGCTCCAACGGGGTGGGGGAGGGCTGTCCAGGGGATATACATGAGGGAGAGGGCTCCAACGGAGTGGGGGAGGGCTGTCCATGGGGTATAAATGAGGGTGGATGCTGTCTAGTGGGTAAGTTTTATATGTTATCTATTTACATGCTTATTTTTGATGTACTTCTGTCTTTGTGGTATGATTTCTTGATTTATTTTCTGGTTGATTCTGGTGGAGAGAAGATCACTGCATTCTGTTTAAAAAAAATTGGGTTTATCACGTCGGTTATTTAATAACTGACGTGATAAAATGCCTGGAAAATAGTTTATCACGTCGGTTATTTCATAACTGACGTTATAAAAGGCCTGTAAACTAGTTTATCACGTCGGTTATTAAATAACCGACGTGATAAAAGGCCTAGAGAATGGTTTATCACGTCGGTTATTTAATAACCGACGTGATAAAGGGCCTGGAGAATGGTTTAGCATGTCGGTTATTGAATAACGGACGTGCTAAACGGCCTGGATAAGGGTTTATCACGTCAGTTATTGACTAACTGACGTGATAAACCCCCTCCCACCAGTTTATCACGTCGGTTAGTCAATAACCGACGTGATAAACCCCCCTCCCCCAGTTGTTCACGTCGGTTTTATATGAACCGACGTGATAAACCACGCTCAGCCCAGTTTATCACGTCGGTTCTTATAGAACGGACGTGATAAACCACCCTCACCCCAGTTTATCACGTCGGTTCTTTGATAACCGATGTGATAAACCATTCTCCAGGCCTTTTATCACGTCGGTTCTAACATAACTGACGTGATAAACCATTCTCCAGGCCCTTTATCGCGTCGGTTCTAAAATAACCGACGTGATAAACATCGCGATTTTATGCTTTTTGACGTCGTTTTTTAAATAACCGACGTCAAAAACCTTATTTATAACGTCGCACATATTAACGTCGGCTAGAAACCGACGTAAAAAATTAAAAATAACCGACGTAAAAAACGTTTTCTGCACTAGTGATAAGAAAGTAAGATATACCCCACTACCCACTACGAAGGTTAGGTTCAGATCTGAGAATCAGTTTCACTTGTATATGATAACTAATTTCACATTAAAAGTTTTATTCATTCTAGATTTGTTCCCATCCAAGTATTTAAATATCTTTTAATGGTTTAATTAGATAGATTATCATTTCTAATCCACAAGGGCCTATACTCCTTATGAACCAAAATATGGCATCCACATAACATACACCCTAATACGTTTCATCCCATGCGACCAACGGTCCATTGATCAATGTACTATAATTTTCTGCTTAAGGTGTCTACTTTAAACTATACAAGAAAACAATATTAGGTTAAGGTAGACACTTTAAGTTTAAATTATGTTTTCAAAACTATGAAAGAAAATTCAACACAATTCAATATATAATCAAGGCACTAAAAATATGAAATAGTAAAATGCACACTAAAAATAGACATGACATGGAAAAAGGAATGGAATATTAATTCTACTATGCCTATAATGATGCATGTAATGAAACACCCTCATTTCATCAGTCCTAGTTAAAATAAATCATTATTTCAATAATACCAACTTAAAAACGACATAAAACTAGTGTTTCGCTAAATGGTGAAGTATTATCAACTATAAATGAAATAATAAATAACAAAAATTTCTCATCCCTGTAAATTTTTGTTTACCTGGTACTTGGGTTAGCTACATCTAGGAATATGGTCAATTCCAAACTCCTTTAACACCTAGTCTCATATCTAATACCCAAAAATTTAGACAAAGGAAAAAATAAATCATTAATACCACATTGTAACTTCTAGACCTGGGATCCACTTGACCTGTATCCCGAGCTGGTGGGTCACATGGCCTCAAGCACGCCTCCCCATATACTATAGGCTACTAACTAGCAATGATGGTGTAAAGGTGGTATAGTGGGGAGACTATACCCTCTTATCAAAGTGGTATAGTGGATAAAACCATAAACATACAACAATAAAATCATATATAATAAACAGAATAAATAATTAGTGGAATAATAAATAAATAGAGAAACTGAATAATAATAAAATCCACTATGCAGTGTCATATAAATAGATGCATAGCATACTGATATAAAAAATGAGGAACAAGTAGATACAAACATGATACAAAAAATTAAAAAAAAGAACAAAAACTTATCCACTATCATCTCAAACCTATTCTTGATCCTTTGATCCTAAGCTCCAACTATAAAAAATTCATATCAAAGACCGGTAGCAGGGATCTTTCCCTTATCAATACCTATAGGCATATAATCTTCTTGAGTACCAAAGGTATCCTGAGTAGTGTGTGAGATAAAATCATAGAAAACCACCACCAACGATATTTAGAAGCAATCCAAGTAGTGATCATAACTAAATAGTGTCCAAATATAAATAATTAATTAACAATGCTGAATAAATAAATAACCACCCACTCAGGTTCTTAAAGGACACCTGGCGGCTCTACCTTATTCGAATCATGGCTAGAATGAAACTCTGATTAGTCACTATATATATATGGTAATAGTAAATATATATATATATATATAATATTTATATATTGCATACACCTTTATGAACCAAGTACATGTGAACCTTAGTGTCCATATACCTGGAATACTAGTTGTTGGCTAGACTGAGGCATAACTCGGGCATCCATAACCAGTCTAATGAGCCTATAAGCTCAAGAAAAAGAATACATTCCCTATGTATCATAATAAGTGGGAGAAATCATGCTCTTCAATTGAGATGGTGAGTTTTCCATCATGTCAACACATGAACAAGGGATGTGTCATGTAAATCCCATCATCCAACCAAAGTCAATGGACTAAGACGTCATGCTTAACACCCGATGTAAGGGAGAATGATGTTGTTATACACAAAAGATCCATTACCATCATTCCAAAACATTTTCAAAGTTTTATCTATATTTAATAATATTGGTATGAAGAATTACCTTTCATGCTTCTCAATAGTCAAGTTCAATTACAACATGTAATTTCAATTCATAATAAGCATTTAATAAGGCATTAATATATGGTGTGACCTTACCAACCTTTACAAGTCATTCCATTTAAAACATTCAATTCATTTATGGAAAATAAAACCAACATGAATAATATATCTTATATATTCTCACTATTTAATTCACCAAAGTGTGATAATTCAATTATAAGGCTCAATGAAGACTTAGGAGGTGTCCTTGGAAAATAGGAAACTAGAATTAAGGAAAATTCCATTATTAAGTTAGGATAATAACTTAGTAGGTGACTTGGATTCTTTAAACATTTATATAAGAGAGTGAAATTCCATTTTAAATATAATAAAAATACATAGAAGGAATTCTGGGAAATTAAACAATTAACCATTAAGGGAAATTCATGGTGTCACACCCAATGGGTGTCCATATTTTGGGTCTCTAATATACTAAACAAGGATCAACAAGTGTATATCGAGGTGCATAGATCAATTTAACATGATGAACTCAGCTAAATGGTGATGTGAAAAAGGCTATCATACGGAAAAATGGAAAAGATATTAAAACAATGAAACATTTTGGGAAAACGAAGATACCACCTTCCTTAGGGTCGTTAATGACTTATCACTTGATATAGGCCTTAGATTCGGAGTAGGTTGGAAGAAATAAAAGAAACATCCCAATAACCTGAAATTAGGAGGAAAGATATTGAACCTAAATAGAATAATGGATCCAAAGTTAAACTTAGATTGAAGGTAATATAAACGGAGATAATACCTCGAGATATCCAACACCATTGATGGATATTGATTGGGACAACGGATGAAGGAGTTATCAACTTACTTAGGTTAAAGGAGGTGATATCTCACAGGAGGAGGAAAACATACACAACCACTAGAAATGAAGGAGAAGAAGAGTAGGTTTAAAATTAGGGTCATTAAGAGATAATTGGTCAATTCATCCTCAAAATAGGGGGTGCACGGTTAAGGTGTATGGTTTCCCAAACTATGCACAAACCATGCTCAATCCACTACTTAAGGGAAGACTCAACATGGTTAAGGCAGGCAGTTTCCATAACCATGCGCAAACCATGGGAAATACAACTATCAAATGTCTGTATTTTCTCACATGGTCATGTGGCTCCTCTTGCACCTATATTTTTTCCTACATGGTTTGAAGAGACTATGCGAGTTGGGTGGAATAGTTTCTACTAACCGTGTGGCTTAGTTATTTTCCCCATTTTCCAGAACCCTTGCTCTAACAAATCCTCAGACTCTCCTGGGGACTTACTCAGGCCACAGTTCATGTTTACTAATATTAAACCAAGGATTTAAATTGAAAATAAAATGATCCATACCTTCATGAAAATATGGGTCGTTACATGAAGTGTATGGTTTTCATATATTATTCTCATGTCCACATACACTTATATTCATGTTATGGTTATATAACTCCCTTTTTTACCCTGACTAAGAATCTAATCTCACCCTTTATTATGTTTCATTTCCCTATGTTATGAAGAAATTTATTGTGTATGATATGTTTAAGAAGTGTTCTAGTTATGAAGAACATAGTGGGAGATAATGTAATTCACATATGAACCAGTTATCAATGATACCATGTTTCTAAAGGTACTATACCTTTATGATCCTCTAGAATGTACTTTTATAATGTAATGAATGTTCGTCTAAGAAAATTTAATGTCTATGTATGAGAATCTTGGGTCTCTATATCGAGCCTCAATGGCCTCCTAATTTAGGGGGATTTATATAGGTACTAAATTATCATTATGGTAGCGATGATGTAGTAGTGACAAATACTATAGCAGTACTATTCACATTGGGATTGCTTTTCCATTTCTAGGCCTTCAAGCCTTTGGGCATTCAGTCCGACCATGTTGGACCTCTGGGTGGTGTATGAGAGTAGCTTCAAGACTAGTGGAGTGAAGTATGCTTAAAGGGTAGTAAAATTCATAGATGGTTGGAAATAGAAGCTTATTTTGGAGTGGTTGGGATCACACCTATTCATGACCCCCCCCATGGGGAGATAATGGTGGACCACATACATTGATTTGGGGAGACAAGTTGGATCCATAAAGCCGAAAGATGGAGCAGGGGTCATTTTAGTGTTAATATTTGTGGAACTTTTCATAATACCAATATGCTTATGGTCCTTTGGGTTATGTAGTGGTCCTTTGAGCCATGGGAAACCAAACCATATAAGGGTTCCCTCTTATCCAAGTTAAAAAAGGGATTATCTAATTAAATAAAATTCAATGGACTTCAGGACAAGGAACATGGTCGTCTTTTATGCAATGCATGTTTATATGACATTGAATTTGATCACATAAAATAAGATAACAATACATGAAATATAAAGTAAATGAAATAGATTACATGTAAATTATGTTATTAAATATATGGTTAATTAATTATGTAAAATCCATATAACATTAAAAATATATGTAAAAGGTATGATAATGAAATTTACACATAATAAATAAAATCACTCAATAAAATATTAATATAGAAAAGTATTCCACTATCTAATTTAAGATATACCCATATGAAAGTGTGGTTTAGGCCATAGTCAAGGGAACTTTTAATTGTTGAGGAGTCTAACCAAATATGATGGGTCAACATAACAAACTATTATTGAATTTAACAACCATATTCTTTTTAACAAATATATAAAATTGAGTGATGAGGAAATCCAAATTAGTATTTTATGACTGGGGAGTTCACTCAAAAGATTAATGGATCACAGAGCTATAATGTAACGACCCGAAATTTTGAATAAATCTTGTTTCCTAATTTCATGTGTTATTTTTATACTCAACAAAAATGTGTTTTTTTTTATAAACATGATTATAATTAAAATGATACCATTGGGTTTTGACTGTTATATGACCATTGGTCAATATGATCGTTGTGAACAAAATGTTTTGATTATTGTCTCTAAATACAAGTAATCTTGGTTAATTAATATAGAAATAAGATTCGATGGCCTCACCCAGTAGTATTGGACTGATCGAAGCCCATCTAACAGAACTTGGGAAGGAGGTAGCACCATTGGGCTTTGCTCTGGACCAAACCCAAGCTGAACTTCATCGTGGGAAGCTAGAACGGGATCGCCTTCGCGAGAAGTTTAAACTGATAGAAATTACCACTCGTGCAATGTTGGTCGAGCCTCCCTCGGATTCTCTCACCTTAGCACACCTTACACTTAGGTCATATGCTGGTGTGATAAGGGGCTATGTAAGGAGACCATAACTGCCTTGTGTAATCCTTTGTTTTAAATAAAAATTGGGATTTCTTCTTATAAAGTTTATGAATTTTCAAATGTCCGGATAAATATAGTATGCATATTTTTGGTGAATTTTAGAGAAAGGATATTTTAAAAAAAAATTATGTAAACCTTAAATAATTAAAAATGTGTAATGATTTTCAAAAAATTGTCTTCTACAATTATGTTCAGTACGAAATTTAGAGTCGAATAAGATCAACTTGATTTTTGATGAATAGTAAATTATGAATAGTGATTTTATGATTAGGATTAGCAATATGACCAAATGGATTAGTAATCTCACTTAAAGAAAGTTTTAAAATAATCTAGGCACCTTGATTAAATAATGTGATTCAATAAAATGGTTAAATAACGGTTTCATAAATTATTATTCAAGTATTATTTTTTTTTGGTGAATAGTGTTTTTTAATTAAAAATTAAATTAAAAATATTTAGAAAATCATTTTTATAAAATGGATTTCATTTTTGAACTCAGAGCACCGATATTATGTTATGGTAATTTTTGGGGTTTTTTCTGAAAAAATAAATTTTCGATGAATAGTGTATTTATTTAAAAAATAAATTAAAATTATTTAGAAAATTATTTTTATAAAATGGAGTTAATTTTTGAAATCAGAGCATTGATATTTGGTTAAGGTGAAATTTTGGGATCTTTCTGAGAAAGTTGAATTTTCAGTGAATAGTAAAAATACAGTTTTAGGGTTTCGGTATGTTTAATGACATCATAAATGTGTCATGATGATGTCATGAGATATTTTAAGGGATGGTCGACCAAAGGTGATGAATTATTATATGGGGGGCCCCATGTGGCCTAACTTCATGGGAAATATCTTGGGAGAGCACATGGTTTTGAGAAAACCACTTTTGAGGTGTGCCTTGGCCATTAATGCCTTGTCCCCTCACTTTCCCTATAAATACCAAGCCATCCTCTCATCCATTTCGACTCCCCACTCTCCCTCAACGAATTTTTAGTCTCATTACCTCCCAAGGAGTCCTCCCAAGGTGCCCTCAAGCCCTCAAGGTCCCAACCTTTGAGTTTTAAGAGTTTTGTTTTAAGGTAAGGGATCTGATCTCTCTCTTTCTTTTCAAGAAATCTCTTTTATGTAATTTCTTTTATGCTCCATGTTCTTATGTTAAAGGGTGTTCTTTTATACTCCTCTTACTTCCCTTTTCATGTTTAAATAATGAGAGATCCCCTCTTACTCTCATTATTTCGTTTTATGAAGTTTTAAGTGGCGCCGTTAGGCTGCTGAAATTTTTGTAACGGATTCTTTCTCCCTTCTCATTTTTCAAGATATATTTTCATGTAAAGTATTTCATGTTACTTTTTATTATGTTGGGGTATGATCTCTTAATTTATCATACTGATATTTTATGATCATATGATGAGAGACCCCATTTTATCTCTTCAATTAAGTATTTTGAAGTTTTAAGTGGCGTCGTTAGGCTGCCGAATTTTTAAGTGGTTCTTCACCCTTCTCGTTTTGAAGTTCTACTTTCATGTCAATTATTTCAAGTTCTTTTTTGTTATGATGTGGTATGATCTCTATATCTATAATACTGATATTTTATGATCATATTATAAGGGACCCCATTTTATCTCTTCAATTCAGTATTTTGAAGTTTTAAGTGGCGTCGTTAGGCTACCGAATTTTTAAGTGGTTCTTCACCCTTCTCATTTTGAAGTTCTACTTTCATGTCAATTCTTTCAAGTTCCTTTTTGTTATGCTGGGGTATGATCTCTATATCTATCATACTGATCTTTTATGATCATATTATAAGAGAACCCATTTTATCTCTTCAATTCAGTATTTTGAAGTTTTAAGTGGCGTCGTTAGGCTACAGAATTTTTAAGTGGTTCTTCACCCTTCTCGTTTTGAAGTTCTACTTTCATGTCAATTCTTTCAAGTTCCTTTTTGTTATGTTGGGATATGATCTCTATATATATCATACTGATATTTTATGATAATATTATGAGAGATCCCATTTTATCTCTTCAATTCAGTATTTTGAAGTTTTAAGTGGCGTCGTTAGGCTGCCGAATTTTTAAGTGGTTCTTCACCCTTCTCGTTTTGAAGTTCTACTTTCATGTGAATTATTTCAAGTTCCTTTTTGTTATGTTGGGGTATGATCTCTATATCTATCATACTTATCTTTTATGTCCATATTATGAGAGACCCCATTTTATCTCTTCAATTTAGTATTTTGAAGTTTAAGTGGCATCGTTAGGCTGCAGAATTTTTAAGTGGTCCTTGCACCTTTCACCCTTTTCAAAGTTCTAATTCCATGTCAAGTCTTGCAAGTTACTTTTTATTATGTTGGGGTATAATATCTATATCTATCATACTGATCTTTTATGTTCATATGATGAGATACCCTATTTGATCTCATCAATTCATTTTTGGTTGAAATTTATGTAACGCTGTTAGGCTGCCGAATTTTCATAAGAGAAATATTATTTTTGTCATCCTTTCATGTTCTTCATTTCATATGGTATATTTTCAAATTTCATCACCATGTTCTTAAATCCCTTATATTCTGTCCCTCTACTATTTTATGGGTCATTTATGAATGTTTGACCCATGTCCCCTCTCTTTTCAACGTTTTCTAAAACCCTGTATCATAGCCGTTATGCTGCAGAATTTTCATCTCAAAATGTATCTCTCTTTTTTCTAAAGATATTTTATGTTATTGAGTGAATACTCAAAGTTCTTATTTCTATAGGGGTATTCACATGTATATCAAAATGTTCTATTTTAAATTCTGGGATTTACATACATGAAACCCGCTTTCCCTTTTCCGTTGGTTTAAAGTGACATAAAGATCATGTCTTTAAAGCAGTTTTTAAAATGTTATGATTACGAAATGAATCCCATTTTTTTATGCTATATGGGTTGTTTATGAAATGTTTGATGATGATATATGTGGCTCACATGATAATAAAGACATGTCAAGGGTGCTCCCAGATAGCGCTTTAATGCATTGGGTAAAGGCTTAATCTCTAGAGATGACTTTTTAGATTGATACCTTGGTGAATAACCTTGGTAATTTTTAATGACACCTTGGGGATGGACCTTGGTGAAACGAAATGATTTTCAATATTAAATGTTGCAGCCACATCTTCAAGTTATGAAAAATGTTATTTTTATTATGATATGCCTCATGATTTCATTCTCATGCCTTAAATTTCTTTTCATGACCTTATTGAAGTATCTCAAGTTCACATGTAAAATGTTTCTCTTGTTTCCCTTACTGGGCTTTCTGCTCACCCTTTCTTTTGATGTATGTCCCCAGGTTATGTGATGCAGTAATGAACCTAGGATGAACATGAGGAGAAGCCTTTAAAGTTTTTAAGAAGAATTTTTTATGTTTTCATGTTTTAAGTTCCTGTTTTCCAAGACACTAAACCTTAAAGATCCTCGGTTGTGTAAAATGTAATGAAAGTTTATATGATAAAAAGGCAGGATGCTATAGTTGGTATCAAAGGATGGTTTAGTTATTTGTGGAAATTAGGATTTGAAAACTCTAGGAAGAACCCTATGGAAAATTCTAAATATAGGAAATCTTCCTGGTATTTTGGTGAGTATTGAGTAAGGGGTTTCCAAGCAAATACATCCATCTCTGGATACGAGCAGGTAGAGGTGGCTCTGGCACAGATGTACATAGGGGTAAAACCTGAAAACACCGCTTTGAGATAGACTCGAACGAGAACTGGTACATGAAAACGGGTCTTGTTGCACTCTTGGTTACGACACTCCTGGGGGATATGCTTTGGTAAATTCATAAGTTTAGTATGAACCATTCTTAAAGGAACAAAGATAAAATAAAATAAAGGTTCACAAAAGAATATATGATCATGGATAACCTAGATGGGAACCTAGGGGATCACAATCTAGGGTATACTTTTCTTCTACAAGTTATTCTAATATTCTTTAAGTTTCTTTTCATGATTATTGGCTAAGTATTTAAGCCCCTAATTATAGCTTATTTTCTTAGTTACTGGCGGGAAATGGAAGAACATGTCCCAACAACCAATGTGATAGGAAATGCTACGGTTGTCGTATTAATATGACAAAGATGATTAGGGGATTAAAAGATGATTATTATTTTGGAAGACGTTCAATATTTTTAGGAACCTATATGATCGAGGTAAATAGATTACTACGGTATTTTCATTGAGGAGTAAGGTTGACTTATATTTTGAAGAATCAATTAATTTAAGGTGAACTTATTGTAATTTAGGTTACTTATGGAAATGATTAACCTATCTTTGGTAAAATATGTTTAGGTTAGATACTTTTGTTATAAGATGTTAGGTGTGGTTGATGTTGTTTGGAGATGAACAATGAAGTTTATTTTGGAAGACTATGTTATCGAATCCCTCTTGTATTTGGGTTTCAATCTTAGTTTGGTTTATTTTGAGGAATTTTAAGGACCGTTATTTATGGGATGGTCTATGATGAACTTTGGGTAGTACCATGGAACTTTGAACATTTAAAAATAGTTTCCCTTCCTATGGGATTCTTTCTTTTTGAAGAGTTGTTTTACCTTACCCTTTCTGTTTTTGGGATAATGTTTAAAGATAGAAGAAATAGATAGTTAATCTTTTGTGGATTATGTGATTCTCTAGAAGATGATTCTTTTGTTTTGATGAGACCAAGTAGTTTTTAATGCTCATCATTTGGAGAAAATATTAGTTTTGGTAGAAACTTATTAAATGATGAAACTCTACATGAAAGTAGGTATAATTTTCTTATGTTTTTATGCTATGTAGTAAATGAATTCCTCAAAATTATGAAAAGGAACGTAAAACAAAAACGTTGTTGGTTTACGTTTCCTACTAGGTAATAAATGACCGTTTACACAAATCATAAGTTTGGGATTTTCTTATGGTTAACTTTCTCCTAATCATGTTTTATATCACTCTCCTTTAGAACGTGACCCTTTGTTTTCTCCTCCATATCCATGTTTCCTACATGGAATCCTAGTATGAGTAAACTCGGGTGGCCTTTGTACTTCCTTTTCTTTCTGTTAAAGTAATAGTGTTACTGACTCTTTTTCCGATGTGGGACTTTCAATGAAATTTCAAAACCCAATTTTAAAAATTCCGAGGACATAATTTCTTAAGGGGGGAAGATTGCAACGACCCGAAATTTTGAATAAATCTTATTTCCTAATTTCATGTGTTATTTTTATACTCAACAAAAATGTTTTTATTTTATAAACATGATTATAATTAAAATGAGACCATTGGGTTTTGACTGTTATATGACCATTGGTCAATATGATCGCTGTGAACAAAATTTTTTGATTATTGTCTCTAAATACAAGTAATCTTGGTTAATTAATATAGAAAGAAGATTCGATGGCCTCACCCAGTAGTCTTGGACCGATCGAAGCCCATCTAACAGAACTTGGGAAGGAGGTAGCACCACTGGGCTTTGCTCTGGACCAAACCCAAGTTGAACTTCATCGTGTGAAGCTAGAACGGGATCGCCTTCGCGAGAAGTTCAAACTGATAGAAATTACTACTCATGCGATGTTGGCCGAGCCTCCCTCGGATTCTCTCACCTCAACACACCTTACACTTAGGTCCTATGCTGGTGTGATAAGGGGATATGTAAGGAGACCATAACTGCCTTGTGTAATCCTTTGTTTTAAATAAAAATTGGGATTTCTTCTTATAAATTTTATGAATTTTCAAATGTCTGGATAAATATAGTATGCATATTTTTGGTGAATTTTAGAGAAAGGATATTTTAAAAAAAAATGTTTATGTAAACCTTAAATAATTAAAAATGTGTAATGATTTTCAAAAAATTGTCTTCTACAATTATGTTCAGTATGAAATTTAGAGTCTAAAAAGATCAACTTGATTTTTGATGAATAGTAAATTATGAATAGTGATTTTATGATTAGGATTAGCAATATGACCAAATGGATTAGTAATCTCACTTAAAGAAAGTTTTAAAATAATCTAGGCACCTTGATTAAATAATGTGATTCAATAAAATGGTTAAATAATGGTTTCATGAATTATTATTCAAGTATTATTTTTTTCGGGTGACTAGTGATTTTTAATTAAAAATTAAATTAAAAATTTTTAGAAAATTATTTTTATAAAATGGATTTCATTTTTGAACTCAGAGCACCGACATTAGGTTATGGTAATTTTTGGGGTTTTTTCTGAAAAAATGAATTTTCGGTGAATAGTGTATTTATTTAAAAAATAAATTAAAAATATTTAGAAAACTATTTTTATAAAATGGAGTTCATTTTTGAAATCAGAGCATTGATATTTGGTTAAGGTGAAATTTTGGGATCTTTCTGAGAAAGTTGAATTTTCAGTGAATAGTAAAAATACAGTTTTAGGGTTTCGGTATGTTTAATGACATCATAACTGTGTCATGATGATGTCATGAGATATTTTAAAAGATGGCCGACCAAAGGTGATGGATTATTGTATGGGGGGCCCCATGTGGCCTAACTTCATGGGAAATATCTTGGGAGAGCACATGGTTTTGAAAAAACCACTTTTGAGGTGTCCCTTGGCCATTAATGCCTTGTCCCCTCACTTTCCCTATAAATACAAAGCCATCCTCTCATCCATTTCGACTTCCCACTCTCCCCCAACGAAGTTCTGGTCTCATTACCTCCCAAGGAGTCCTCCCAAGGTGCCCTCAAGCCCTCAAGGTCCCACCCTTTGAGTTTTAAGAGTTATGTTTTAAGGTAAGGGATCTGATCTCTCTCTTTCTTTTCAAGAAATCTCTTTTATGTAATTTCTTTTATGCTCCATGTTCTTATGTTAAAGGGTGTTATTTTATACTCATCTTACTTCCCTTTTCATGTTTACATAATGAGATATCCCCTCTTACTCTCATTATTTCATTTTATGAAGTTTTAAGTGGCGCCGTTAGGCTACCGAAATTTTTGTAACGGATTCTTTCTCCCTTCTCATTTTTCAAGATCTATTTTCATGTAAAGTATTTCAAGTTCCTTTTTATTATGTTGGGGTATGATCTCTAAATTTATCATACTGATCTTTTATGATCATATTATGAGAGACCCCATTTGATCTCTTCAATTCAGTATTTTGAAGTTTTAAGTGGCGCCGTTAGGCTACCGAATTTTTAAGTGGTTCTTCACCCTTCTCGTTTTGAAGTTCTACTTTCATGTCAATTATTTCAAGTTCCTTTTTGTTATGTTGGGGTATTATATATATATCTATCATACTTATCTTTTATGATCATATTATAAGATACCCCATTTGATCTCTTCAATTCAGTATTTTGAAGTTTTAAGTGGCGCCGTTAGGCTGCCGAATTTTTAAGTGGTTCTTCACCCTTCTCGTTTTGAAGTTCTACTTTCATGTCAATTATTTCAAGTTCCTTTTTTTTATGTTGGGGTATGATCTCTATATCTATCATACTGATATTTTATGATCATATTATAAGAGACCCCATTTGATCTTTTCAATTCAGTATTTTGAAGTTTTAAGTGGCGTCGTTAGGCTGCCGAATTTTTAAGTGGTTCTTCACTCTTCTCGTTTTGAAGTTCTACTTTCATGTCAATTCTTTCAAGTTCCTTTTTGTTATGTTGGGGTATGATATATATATCTATCATACTGATATTTTATGATAATATTATGAGAGACCCCATTTGATCTCTTCAATTCAGTATTTTGAAGTTTTAAGTGGCGTTGTTAGGCTGCCGAATTTTTAAGTTGTTCTTCACCCCTCTCGTTTTGAAGTTCTACTTTCATGTCAATTATTTCAAGTTCCTTTCTGTTATGTTGGGGTATGATCTCTATATCTATCATACTGATAGTTTATGACCATATGATGAGATACCTCAATTTATCTCTTCAATTTATTATTTTGAAGTTTAAGTGGCGTCATTAGGCTGCTGAATGTTTAAGTGGTCCTTGCACCTTTCACCCTTTTCAAAGTTCTAATTCCATGTCAAGTCTTGAAAGTCACTTTTTATTATGTTGGGGTATGATATCTATATCTATCATACTGATATTTTATGTTCATATGATGAGATACCCTATTTTATCTCATCAATTCATTTTTGGTTGAAATTTATGTAACGTTGTTAGGCTACCGAATTTTCATAAGAGAAATCTTATTTTTGTCATCCTTTCATGTTCTTCATTTCATATGATATATTTTCAAATTTCATCACCGTGTTCTTAAATCCCTTATATTCTATCCCTATACTGTTTTATGGGTCATTTATGAACGTTTTACCCATGTCCCCTCTCTTTTCAACGTTTTCTAAAACGCTGTAACGTAGCCGTTATGCTGCAAAATTTTCATCTCAAAATGTCTCTCTCTTTTTTCTAAAGATATGTTATGTTATTGAGTGAATACTCAAAGCTCTTATTTCTACAGGGGTATT
Organism: Viscum album; assembly: GCA_963277665.1. Taxonomy (NCBI): domain Eukaryota; kingdom Viridiplantae; phylum Streptophyta; class Magnoliopsida; order Santalales; family Viscaceae; genus Viscum; species Viscum album. The sequence continues at coordinate 273,031,182 of OY728139.1, read as the reverse complement.
CACATGTATATAAAAATTTTCTATTTTAAATTCTGGTATTTACATACATGAAACCCGCTTTCGCTTTTCCGTGGGTTTAAAGTGACATAAAGATCATGTCTTTAAAGCAGTTTTTAAAATTTTATGATTACGAAATGAAACCCATTTTTTTATGCTATATGGGTTGTTTATGAAATTTTTTATGATGATATATGTGGATAACATGATAATAAAGACATTTCAAGGGTGCTCCCAGATAGCGCTCCAATGCATTGGGTAAAGGCTTAATCTCTAGAGATGACTTTTTAGATTGATACCTTAGTGAATAACCTTAGTAATTTTTAATGACACCTTGGGGATGGACCTTGGTGAAACGAAATGATTGTCAATATTAAATGTTGCATACACATCTTCTTGTTATGAAAAATGTTATTTTTATTATGATATGCCTCATTATTTCATTCTCATGCCTTAAAGTTCTTTTCATGACCTTATTGAAGTATCTCAAGTTCACATGTAAAATGTTTCTCTTGTTTCCCTTACTGGGCTTTCTGCTCACCCTTTCTTTTGATGTATGTCCCCAGGTTATGTGATGTAGTAATGAACCTAGGATGAACATCAGGAGAATCCTTTCAAGTGTTTAAGAAGGATGTTTTATGTTTTCATGTTTTAAGTTCCTGGTTTCCAAGACACTAAACCTTAAATATCCTCGGTTTTGTAAAATGTAATGAAAGTTTATGTGATAAAAAGGCGGGATGCTGTATATAAGATAAAAGTTGGAAATACCTCATACCTAAATTAATTCTAATTATTTTCATGGCCATAGTCTGGGTTATAACAATGGAAATATGGATCATTTCCACTAGAATTTCCATGAAATAGGGCATTCTATGTCCAACTATGGGAGATATTAGAACTTGATAAAATATTTAGAAACTAATAAGATAATTAAAATTATTTTTTTCTCATATATTTTTTGTAATTAAGATAAATTACTAATAAAATTATTGAACTATTATAAATAAAAGTATATAAAACCGTAGGAACACTATGATCATTCCTTAACTTGGGGAATGTCCACACTAACACAAATTTCCCCCGATGGTATACTTATTTATACATGGCACTGTTATAGGGAAAAAAATATTTGTGTGGGAATACCTTATACCAAAGCATCCTTCCCATCGATTGATTGAAGGTAAAAAAGGAATCCTACCACAGATTTATGTTAAATTCTTCTTATGCTTGTTGCATTATGTGATCAATTATGTTTGAAGAGATGATGATGCAACATAAATACATGGATTTTTACACTATGAATATTTATCTCCTTAAACATGAAAAGAACTATAGGTTTAATATAATTTATATATTTTATATCTCCCCAAACCAAAATCACTTGATCTGAGCTAGAGTGACACATGACCTCATGCATGCCTCCCGATATGCAAGAGGTTTCCAACTAGTAGCAAGGTTTTGAACTTCATCAGTGAGGAGACTATACCCCCAGTATCCAAATTCATACATCATACTCATAAATGAGTATAAATAAATAGTCAAAAATAACATATTGGAAATAAATAATAACAATTTTATAATAGATGACATGATAGGTATCTCAAGTCACATAAGTAATAAAACAGGACCCCTAAATTTTTGGTTCAAACTAGAGCATAATAAATAATATAAAATTAAATAAAGATAATATAGTAACACACCAGAGTCTTTCCTAGTACTACCTAGGAACCCCATGCTCCTTCTACTCTTCTCCATACTTTTGGGCCATTACCCTTTCTTGGATCCTTGGTTATGAAGTCTTCATGTACATCGAGATTCCAATGCTAGGTGTGATTATAAAACAAATAGGACACCCCAAATGTATCCTTAACATATGTTCACATGCATAAGATGTGTATAATATGATAAAATGTAAATATGAAAGAAAAAAACAATCAATCATGTGTTGAGCGACCATGTGCTAACCAAGCCACTAAAAAACATTAACATATCAACTTCAAATCATTTCTAGAAGGACAGACATAACGAAAGTCATGAACCAGGGTTAACCATAGGGACACCTCATGTATCTATAAGAAACCAAAAGACCAAAGAGTCTTGGGTCAGTCTATAAGGTTTTCAATCCCTATATCTATTATGGATCAGGCCATAATACCATTTTATCCTGTCTCTACCATGGATCAGGACATAGGGTCATCATATCTCAACATTGTCTCGAGTCAAGACCCAAGGTCATCATACCCCTAACATATGTTTTGGTATATAGACTTCATCACTTCTTATCACATATTCTCTCCCTCTAAGAGTTAACCAAGCCACAACGGTCTACCTACCATCAGTTGTGAGAAGAAAATCCTCCAAAGGGCATACATCACACACCATAGGGAATAAAAATTATAGGTACAATATAACATATCAAGAATGAGTATTAGTATCCATACACATACACATGTGATGAATATAAAATAATGGTCTCATGGGATACACAAGAACACACATTCAACCAAACTCAAACATGGACATCATGGGCTACACATGCACACACATGTGATCAAACTTAAACATATGTTAAGGATATTATAATCTCAACATGTTAATTTTAGTGCCAAGATTTCCCAAGAGTCGATTCACAAATGTCACCCATGCACCATAGGATCAAACCCACACACCAAGGGTCCCGGAAACTGATTCCAATATAATATAAAATGGGGTATATAATGATATTAAATAAGGGAATAAATAAAGAATGGTATAACTATATCACTTAATCAATGAAAACCATCAACAACAAAGAATCTAGGTCTGGTAAAAGAAGATAACTCATCGCCCTTGGAACAGGGTCTAGTGCAGAGATCATGGGATATACATGATCCTAAATAAGCATGAATAAGCCCATGAAGGAATGAACCTCTCTAGGACATTTTTCAGTGAAGGAATATCATCCAAATAATCACCTTGGTTTCATTCAAAAATCATCTAGATCTGAGGAACTCACAAGAGGAAAAAGGGTGACTGATTAATAGAGGGAATAATGGGTTAACAACATATTAAACAACCCCATCATTAAGATCACACATGTTTCCAATTTGAAATGATCAAAAAACATGAATCTTGGAGTTCATCTTGGAAATTTCCAATACTAAAATATCCATCACTATGGAATGATGATTCTCTCCATGGACACGGTGTCTTCGAACACGCTATCATAGATAACACAACACGGACACCCACCACAGCATAATGTCAAGAAATTTCCTATTTTGTTCTCACCATGCCATTCACCGTGGTGTGGCGAGGCTATTATATTTGTGATCCATAAGAGGACTTACAGTGCTACACAACCTTGACTACACCATGTTTCAGGCATTTCAGCTAGCTCATTTCACATAGTTAGTTCCCTAGAATAATAAATACAACACCATAGAATGGTCTTACTAGTGTTGTATCATAAAACAATTGAAAATTATATTTTGTTCTCCAACAACCTCCAAATCATACCAGATCCAAGTTAAAACATCATAAGGATCAAAATTTTATTCATTTAAAAATTGATTACGTTAAAAATCTACCCCTCTAACATCTTAACATCCCAAAGAAGTTCCTACAGTAGTCCTGCTCAAATAACTTGTGTCATTGTGATTGAACATCATAATCTCACTCCTACATATCCTCTTAGATATGTCTATGATTCCATAAGACTTGAAAAAGTGTTATTGTATTATCCCTCAAAAAATTGTTTCCCTGGACTGTAATATACACCAAGAATTCTACAAAATAGTCATCTAGTTCCAACTCAATGTCCTCACAGTCAATCACATGCACGGGATTGGGATCATACCTTCAAAACTAAGAAACATAGAATATATTATGAATTCCTATATATCATAGAGTAGGGTATAGTTATTAAGACACTAATATTATATTCTTAGTGATCTCAAATGCTCCCACAATCTATGGTTCCATCTTTAGTTTCTTCCATAGACGATGATTCCCCAATAGAGGTTACCCTCACAAAAAAATCTAATATCCCATAGTGAAATCCAAGGTTCATATACTCTGGTCAACATATGATCATTGTATACTCTAAACATTAACCAACCATTTCCTGATAAACTCATCCCTCTTAAAGTTCTCTTGTACTATACTCATCCCAAGAAAAGCTACCTCATATGCCTTGGGCCAACATAGCAGTGAGCAACATGACTAGCCATAAATTGCCTTAAAAGGTTTCATCTAAATTGAATCCTTCAAATGGTTATTTTAAGAAAACACTAAGAAGTTCATAAGATCATTAAAAACTACACTTAAGTCTAATATGCATGACCGAATCATATACTCTAAGATCTAAATCACCCTCTTTGATTTTATATAGGTTTTTGGATGATACACCATACTCAGTTTTAGCTGAGTCCACAAAGCATTATGTAAGCCTTTCCAAAACCAAAATGTAAAACACATGTCCCTATCAGATATGATATTGGAAGTCACTCCATGTATTCATACAATCTATCAAACATAAATCTTCCCCAACTCATTTATATAGCGAGTCTCTAGAATCTGAAAGAAGTGTGCCAATTTTGTTAGCAGATCAAACATCTCCCAAATGACATATAGACTTATTGGGATCCTAGGAAACCCTATCATAAAGTTCATTGACACTTATTCCCACTTCCACATAGGCTCGAGAAGTAGGTGAGGTAATCATATAGGTCTCTAGTTTTCATAATTGATCCTATGATAGGTCAAGAAATAAGATATGAAGCATGAAATATCTATCTATATTCCCAACCACCAAGTGTTTCATAATATCACAATAAAAATTCATAAAACCTGGGTGTACTACCCACTGAGAGGCATGGGAGTCCATCATCAAACCCTCCATCATGGAATCATAACCACTACTCACCCATGAACAAATATCACATTATCATTGCCCAATGACCATCCTAGAACTGGGAATCTTCCTGTCAACCATTATTGCATCCCTAAGAATTCAAAATCTGACTCATAGATAGTCTTTACCCAATCCATCAACACCAATGTGATAACTAGGGGTGAAAATTTTAACACCCATCATTCAATAAATGTATCTATCAACCAATCAACCAACAATCTCATCAATTGCCATTCCTCCTCTGAAGTTCTCTCCCAAGGATCAGGCTTTTCTTATTGAGAGAATATGCAACGACATTACGTTTCCTTGGAGAATAATCCATCTTAAATTTTAGCATATGTAGATACTCCACCCAACACCTCTATTATATATTAATGTCTCTATAAGAAAATATATAACACAAGATCCTATGGGTTTTTTTCTATGAAAAATTTCTCTCAAAAGAGATAATAGCACCAACACATCAAATCATAGACCACATCTTCCAACTCCAAGTCAAAATTAGGGTAGTTACACTCATGGGGATATATATGGAGATACCCATAGAAACTAATTTATCCCTTTACTTCAACATAACACTAAAAAACACCTAAGGCATCACAGTGAACCAAATATCCAATCCCAGACTCAGGTAAGGCCCAAATCAGAGCGAATGTTAATATCCTATTTATCTCTAAGAAGTTATCTTGACACTACTCATTCCATTAAAAAATTACCCACTTATTGGTAATCCTAGTAAAAGTAACTTCCAAATTTGATAAGTCATGTATAAACCATTAGTAATATCCCACCATCCCAAGGAAACTCCTAATCACTAACACATTTCTAGGTTATGTCCATGACTTTTAACACTCTATTCCATCAAATAGTCTAAAAATTTACAAAGGAAATACACTTAGAAAGAAAAGAGGAAAATACCTAAAGAAAATAAATATTTCAAAAGGCATGAGTTTTGGGTTGCCTTAGTCAGACCAAAAGCGCATCATCGCGCAGCCTACTTGCACACCCCAAAATGTCATGCATCCTACTTTCACGCCCAAATTCCTTTCATCCAAGGTCCCATATTTTCCTATAAGTAGACCCTTGGGGCCTCTATTTGAGGGGGAATAATTTCCATGAAGCCCAATTTCTACTTTGGTCTCCCTAGTGCTTCGCTTAATTCTTCCAGAAATTTCAAGGTAGTTCTTCAACACCTTGAGTGAAGGATTTAAATGAGGATCATTGGACTTAAGTCCTTTTATTGTTTGAAAACCATAACACTTGCATGACTAAATCACCCAACCTCCATAAGTTAGAAACACTTGAGCTCCACGTATTCCATTCATAGGAACATGAGCGCCCCACTTCTGGGATTACCTGGGAATACTCTTGAAGGATTGAGCCAAGTCTTTCCCAAGTATTACCATACAGGTTTTTCATCACTTAAGTGAATATCAAGTCTCTCAAGTATACTAGTGCACCCATGCTTGCATGCCCTAATCAACTTGTGCACCCATTTTGATTTACTTACTCTCTTCAGTTTACAAGCTATCAAGCCTTCATCAATGCCATTCATGGCTAGGATTCTTCTACCTTGGCTCCCTTGCCTGAAAGGGATTCTGTTGAGACATCCACCAAAACCTCATGATTTATCAAATCTTTGGGAAAGGAACATCATCATGTCTCCTATTTGGGTTTTTATTTCCACATTCATAGGCTTCCTACATTTGTTTTATAAGGGAGTTAGGATACATTGAATGTATGTGGGTTTGTATATCCACAACCACATGGAACTTTCTCCCAAGAACAGTGTTGGGAAGTTCCCATTTTGGAGGAGGGTTTGGGTCCTAACCTCTCCCTTCTAAAAGAGATGACCCGTAACCTCAGTTATCTAGTAGTTAATGTATGGTTCACAATATATTTTCCATTTAATCAAAGGATAAGTCTCCCTCCCTTACCAGGATCAATTTTAGGGCAACCATCCAAGCATAATCCCCTAGCTTTTATTATAGGTGGTAGCATCATTGCTCCTTCTTTATTCTTCGGTGCCAAAGATCATAGGGGAGATGGGCACAGGGACTTTTGTGACCCTTTCCCTCTCTCGTTGGGCTTTGTCACCACAGGTAGCCATCCTGGTGTAAGCCCCTAACCTGCATCCCTTCCTCCTTACATTGGACCCTTGTCCAATATAAATAGAACATCGGGAAGGATCGTCACCTCACCCTCTTCCACGGTTGCCTCGCCCTTATCCACTCTCGCCACCATAGGTGCACCCCCTTCCATCAGCGGAAGAGGAAAAGTGTGGATTATTTTGTTAAACATTTTACATTCACTTGTTTCTCACACTGATCATGACTCATGTGGGCTTAGATACTTTTCATGGTCACAACATTTACACAATAGAATGAACTATCAGAACTCTGATTCCCCCCATAATTAGGATACGTAGGAAGCCTTCTCAAGAACTGATCTCACTGGATGTCCTCTTCATGAATCCAACACTAATTCCCCTAAATTTAGAATTCACATTTGGAATAATCCCCATATTAAATCCCAAAATCACCAAGGCATCCTTTTAAAGAAGTAAGCCCAAACTCATTTCTCTCAAAGGACTATACTCTCCTTTGATACTTATGGAACTACATGGGATTTTATTACCATGTATATGGGATACGTAGGAAGCCTCCTTGAGGTTCAAACCTAATACCTTAAATCAACCCTATTCTCCTTGGGTCATATTCCCAACAGGGTCTGATTTTACTTGGAAACCCATATCCTTTACAAGTTCCTTGGGCTGCTTCAGCATAAGTCCCACACTATGTTTTGACTAAGAACCTTCCTATTATATGCCCATACCACATGACATTAAACTATACAGCTAGGTCCTTATTAGATGACCTTAAAAGGTATGATGTGTCCTATTCAGTGGCACCGAACTATGAGGGTTCTGATTCCTTTTACAAGGATACGTAGGAAGCCCATTTTATGGGAAAGATCCCAAGATCAAACCAAACCTTCGTCTCCCTGGATGAAAATAAATTCTAGGGTGCCCCACTGAGTGGCTTAAAAACTAGTATCATCATAACAATGATTAAAAGAATATCTACATAGTATATGAGAGGATACCATTGATGGAGAACCTCGAATACATACAGATATCTCCATTAATGAAGAACCTTGAATACATATGGATGATTTTAAACTTTTAACATGCTAAATAAGTGATTGAAAATTCCAAGGTATAATTATGATATACTTGGTGAATTAATAAGGATTCACAAAAATATATTAAATTATAAATAGAGTCCCAGAGTGGACAATAATTCCCCCCCAAAAGGGTGTGATGAGTCCGATCTCCCATCCTCTCGACCAATGCTTGTTCTTAAGTATCATGAAGTTCAAAATTAACAAATGAATACCATTGAAAAGTATGTCCCCTTTGGATAAAGAATTGTTGGAAGCTTCCAGTTACATAAATAAATCCAATGGAAACCGCTTGGAAGAAGTGATTCTTAATACTAGAATACACGTTTCAAGGAACTACAAAACAAAAATGGTGAACCTGAAATGAATCCTTAACCAAGTTAATAATTTTACCCACCTGTTAGGCCCCAATAAATTGATAAAGTAAGGTCAGACAAAGGAATCAATCACACATGTATCCATCTTAAAATATGTTGCTTTAATGGAGTTTGTTGTTATTTCAAGTTTTTCTCAGAATTCCCTTCACTCCAAAATAGCTTTCTTCAAAACAACATCTATAAACTTCCCAACCGCTGCTAAAGATGGATCCCAATCCATGGGAAGGAAATCATCACCAACCCAACATCTTCAACACTGGGTTTATAATGTGTTGGTGAAGGAATATTTCTGACACGGTACAATCCTGATTTTCGAGGCTGCTCAATAGGCCCTCTAGGTCAATAATAATCTTTGATCATCCAGCCAACGACGACCAATAATCAAGAAGTCGATGGTGACAACCACCGTCTTCAATTGTTTCGGGTCCTTATCCCTAGAACGCAATAATCAATCTCTCACATACTACAGGGGTTTAGATAAAGAGGCCACTCAAGGCCTCAATTCAATAATTTAGGAGTCCTTCCTGAGGACTCCCACTAGCAATCACCGCCAGCAGAATCGTGCGATAGTGAACCCCCAACTTGATGGGGGTGTTGCCTATGGACGTTCGGCCCAGGTCTCTCAGACCCGGGCACACAAGATGAACTTACGGGGACAACGTCCGGTCAATATGGAGCAGGTTATTACCTCTACCCCTTACAAATAATCCCATCAACCTAACTTGATGGAAAAAATGAATGGGAACATATGCCTGTCCATCCTAATTTTTCTATCCAGCAGACTCGTCTGGCAGCAACCCACTAATACCACAATATAAATATGGTGGAGTACCATGAACAGTCACATACACCTTATTACAAGTTATCATCTAGTCATTAGGTCGTCTGACTTCATTTAAAGAAGCCTGCCAATATAATGTGGTGGAAACCGGTAAACAGGAACATACACTTGTTTATAATCACTAATTTTTACACCAGCCTCTTCTTCCAGTATTGAAGAAAGTCTATCAACCATACATGGTGGAAAACTTCCATAAGGCTCAAACACCTACCAATGTTAATCAAGTATTACAACAGTATTGTTTGGTAGCAGTTGTAGAAGTTAGTCAGAAAGCTCCGACAACAAATTTTGGGCAGACCCAACTCTCTACCCCCATACATGAGTACTGTCAATACCCATTGATAGGAAAAGGAGGACAAGAGTAGGCACATACACATACTCCAGATATGAAATGAACTTATATTCTTGTTCCAACCACTAAAGTCACTAAACACATCTTATCAATGGTGAAAGGGAAAACACAAATCCCTGCCCATATTTTAGAAGCATGCTAGTATATTATAATAACCACTTCATCATTACTAGGGAAAAAGAAACATAAATTTGTCCCCAAACATGTGATGACACATTAGCATTCCATCTCAGAACAGATACACACCTCTGTTTCATTCCAGGAGGTTCAGGGGTCATACTCCCTCATATCATATGGAAAATAAGATCGGGAACATACACCCTTTCCAATTTAAGGTAATCGGTCTATTCCGGTAACCAATCCAAGGCCCGAATATACACCTTCCCATGATAACCACTTTTCCCATCAAGTGGACCCAACTAAGTATAATAGAACTTCCAAGAAGAAGTATCCACAAGCACTGTTGGAAAATCAAGAGTCAAGCTACGATTTGGCTCCTCTTAATGATGGTGTTCTTGAAGCCCTCATACATTTATCTATTGTAGCTCAATATCCTATCCTCTCATTACCAAATTATGGGAGTGGTAGTAGTAATTCTGAAGTTCCTCATCAGACATTTCATCATAGATGCTTGCTTCATGAAAATTTGATCAATCTAGAGTGCCTATCTTTGGATGAAAGCCACGTCAACCCTTCGTGTGGCCAGAAGAACAAGGAGAAAGAATATTTATCTCTTGCTGTAATCCACCATAGTGATCCTCCCCATGATGGAATTCACTATGAAATTCTTCTCCACAGTAGTATTTTGTATTGTAAATACAATTCTATAATTGAAAATGTAGTGACGAGAAATCTCTCCTATCTCAAGGAACTTTAAAACACAAGGCCACTCATATCTGATGCCTTGTCATTGATAGGTGAAACACTTTCTCAACCAGATGACATCTTAAGGGAATAGTCATTCTTTGAACCTCCCTTAGGTCATTTTTCTTCTAATACAAAGCATCCACTTTGGCCAGACCAAGTGAAGAAACCTCTAGTGAAACATGATGAAGATGTGTTAAACGTGAGGAAACAATTAGCTAAGTGAGAAGTATCGGTCATGTTTTGGACTTTGTAAAATTCTCAGTATAACATTCCATAATTGATTGAATAATATTACATTCCTGATATCCACCTCAACCTATGGAAGACTCTTCATCATTTAAAAACTAAATTACTACCATATGATGAATATCAAAATCATGTAAAGGTAATAGAATGGTTTCAACACCAAATTGACATGGTGTCTCTCTCAGTTTTCCAACATCCAAAGGTTGAAAAATATAAGATAATTCTTTAGAGTGCATTCCTTAATGCTTTAAAGAGGCTACACCAATTAATTTATGATTCCTCATCTAGTGTTCATATCAAAGGATGGGTTGCACATGAAGCATTGAATTTCACTACACTCCAAAATTAGTAAAGTTTTCCAAAAGTGGTCTCGTGTAATGTTATTTCCCATGGTCAGCCACAATCAATAGATTTTGTATGTAATCAAATGTATGCTCAAGAACAGGCCTCAACTATCTCTCATCAGAGTCAGACCCAAAGAAAAGAATTTATTGAGTTACTTTTACATCAAGCATATGAGAATATTGAGAAGGCATCCCGCTTAGAGGATATCAACTGTTAGATAATGAAAATTTATGAAATAGCAAAGCAATATTCTAAAAAAGGTGATTTGAGTGGTTGTTGGATAATGAACCCAGCTAATGTTCGAACCAAAATTCGCAAAATTAGAAGAGTAGTTGCACAAATTTTTCCATAGTAATTCAAGAATCACCCCAACTTTCAAGGATGGGGGATCATTTAATTCAACCTTCAAATTAATTAAACAAAATTAAAATAGTTGAAGAAAAAGAACATGAATAGCACCAGCCTGCAGGGCTAGGGGATTTTTCACATATGCAATTCCCTCCTCAATGGAAGTTAGTTTTCTCTAGATTAGGGAAGAAGCCACATGGATAGCGTACAACTGAACTATCTAAGGATTCCCTTCAGGTTATTGTCCACTAAAGAGTTCCCAGGAATTCAACATATAGAAGAACAGAGTCTCATGGAATATATTGAGGGAGGTGATCTGACAAAAATATTGACAGAATGCCATCGATGCATTATGCGTCAGTGAATGTCATTAAAACCACTGCATAAGATCTTCCAGAAAATGATTCTAGTTCAAGGGAATCATAAGATGAATTATTTTTCCATAATATAGTACACACTGAGGCAAATGAAGAAGGTGTGTATAACCAAAATCAGAGGCTTACCCAGAATCTAGGTATGCATTCAAATAACTCTCACCCCCGAAAGGCATCTAATAAGGGGAAAGGAAAAAAGTAAGATTTAATATAAGTTATCCAATGGATAAGGTCAATATTTTTCGCTTAAAGAAATATTTTCACAGTAAGAAGATGAAATGAAGGAGTTGAAAAGACTCAATACAGAGTTACTTAGAAGTAGCATTTTTGCTAGATGTACTCCCAAGGTAGGTCCTAAACTTGAAAATCATGTAAGAGCTCCTCAAAAAAGATACTTTGTAGTAACTAAAGATGCGGATAATGAATTCCGTCCATTGGGTACACAATCAAGGCAAGATCAAACACATCCTTATAGTCATATTCCTGTGGGTTATTCAAGGAAAATATCAGCACCACCATCAATGGTTTTGTCAGTCGTTGCACTAGATCAAGCTCCAGTTGCTAAACCTGCACAGGTTACAACTCATCTAGAAATTTCCCAAATGATTATGAGCATAATTGAGGCATTAACAACTTTATTGGAAGTTATGGAGGAACTTCATGCACCAGTTCAGCTGGAAAAGAGATCTTACCCTGAATGGGTGGATGCAATTCCTCCCCTGCCAAATTTTTTGAATACCACATTACTAATATTTAATAGTTCAGCAGATCCAAAACAATACTTAAAATAGTTTGTTTCTTGTTGTGATCTCATGATGGGAACTCCTAAACAACAATAAGCAGTAAAGCTTAGGTGTTTTGTGAAATCATTACAAGGACCATCTTTTGTCTGGAATACAAGTTTACAATCTCAATCAATTACTGGATGGGAAGATAGATATCAAAAATTCCTTCTATGATTTAGATCAACACTACCAAAGATGACAGTTTTTGATCTTACCTATTGAAAACCAAGGGAGAATGAAATAGTTTCATATTTTATTGTGCGATGGAAAGGATTAACATATTATTTAAGTCTAACACTCCCTCAAGAATAATTGCTTCCAATTTGTGTGGAAAATATACTTGATGAGTTATACACACCATTGATCCCTGTGAATTATACAGGAGGGTTTTGAGACCTTACTTCAATCACTAAATAGATATAAGACTCTATTATAGAAACTAATGCTAAAACTCGTGTAATTATATCAGCTCCGGGGATGAGGATAAGAAAAGTAGAAGATGCTATAGTTACTCTCAAGAAGGCACTTGTACCTGCTTCTACTTCAAGACCTTCATCATACTGAAGGGATCCACATCCTAAGAATCAGTAGCAATGACCGCCTCATCAAGATGATCAAAGGGATCAAAGATAGAAACAGTTTGAGTAATTAAATAACAATTTTTATTCTTTCCAGAATGAACAAGTTCCTGGTTACTTCATCTCAACTTTGGAAAACAATTTTGTTTAGTTTCCAAGGCCTAGGAAACAAAATAAAAAATATGAACATATTTTAAATTATTGTCTCTTTCACTAGATGTTAGGTCATCCAATCCAAAAATGTTTTTTTTCAAGGACCTCTTGCAAAATATGGTAGATTATAGAAATGTGAAACTAAAAAGTTTGTCAGCTCAAGTAGCATGTGTTATTACTACTGATCTAGAGGAAGAAGGTGAATAATAGGAAGTCAAAAGTAAAAAATGTGCATAAATATGATGATTGGATGATCAGGAAAATGATCAACCGGACTCATTCTATTTTATGAACATAGTTGAAACAACATATTGTGTCTTATGCCACTTCTGACATAATAAAACCACCTTCATAAAAAGGTCATTCCTCAAAGAAGCTAAGTGATCATAACGACAAAGAGTAGTTAGAATAAGGTGAGTTTATGTTAAGGCCAAAGTTTTCCATGACCCTGCTAGTTTTAAAGTCATCTGTTTGAAAAGCATTGGCACCACCCCACCAAATGACACAATAAAAATTAACCCGTCAGGCATAATCACTATCAGATGAAGAATTGATTTTTATTTTTGTCAACGTTATCCATTTAACGGATCCTTATGTCAATGGTGATTCTGATTATAATGATCCGAAATTCCTTATACTTGATTGGGGAACCAGAGGAAGAGGCTAGGGTTGAGTATATAGGGGAAGATGTAGGAATTCTAGAAACTACCATTTTAACTCTACCCCTTCTCGAATCATATATGCAATAGAAACTCATGGAAGAGCCCTTCTGTGGGCTCAACTAGAACAAGGAGTTTCTTCCATGCAAGAAAGGTTTGGTTCTAACAAGATTATTTTGGAGGACTAATTATAAGTCACACCGTATTCCTCTCAGCAAGTGAATAGACCTAGTCAAACTAATTTACCAAATCTATGAGTGTTTCTAACTTCTGCTCCAACACAGGGTACGTCTACATTAAAATCATCAACTTCCAAAACACGTGAAAAACTGCATCTTTATGCTATAAAATGTAGACCTTTGGACCAATAGTATGATGTATTGAAAAAATTGGCCAAATTACCATACATGTTATCAATATTGGATGCTTTGAATCTATTAAAAGATCTTTGAGAAGCACTCATTGAGGCTTTGTAAAGTCCTCAAGAGTTTGAAACTAAAGTTGTTGCGGCTAGGGTTTACCGTATAGAGAATGATCTTGAAGAATTTCAGGAAGTCATATCTTTTATAGATAAAGATGAAGATGATTTTTTACATGGAAATATTAGACCCTTGTATTTGTTTGGAAAAGTCAATGATGTAGACATCTGACGAGCCTTCATTGATAATGGCTCCAGAGTCAACCTCATTCATGTTTGTACACTTCGTCGATTGGGCCTAACTGAATCGGACTTATCACCTTCGACTTTAATGTTGCAAGGATATGAGAAGAATGAACAAGAACCTATGGGAGAGATTACACTCAGAACTCAGTTTGGAGATCTTGTATATAATTCATATTTCATGGTTATTCGTCAGGACACGGCCTTCAATATTCTGCTTGGAAGGCCTTGGATGCATCAACATATAGCCATACCTTTGTCATACCACCAATTTCTTAAGTATTGTTTCAATGGTAAAATCAGGATATTTTATGGTGACAAGGATCCATTCAAAACATGTGAATCTCAATACATTGAGGTATAGTTTTATCACACAAATGGAATGAAGTCCATGATATAAGAAATAACCAGATTTAATGCTCCGAATGGACTAGAAAAGATCCCATAAAATTTATTCATACATTTGAGTATAGATTATGTGCTACCCATCAATAAAATTGAAAGGGTAAAACCAAATACAATCACTCGTCTAATAACTTCCATAATGTCAATTGTGGCAACTGAGCTTAACAGGATGGGAGAGATTAGTGATTCACCAAGTAGTGATGGAAGCCTAAATGAATATATTTTCATTTCATCTGCTAAACTACAACAAGCCTATAATTCGTCAATCAGAGTATAAGAAATTTTATCGATGCTAGAGGAAGAAAAATATGTTGTTTCTCAATCCATCATATCCTCTTTATTACCACAGGAAGACCCTTCATTATCAGTAGGGTCAGATATGGTTGCCTATTCTTTAGGATGTTCAAATACTGTCTCCACCTCTAACTCTAGGAGTTTTTCCTCATCATCTACTATGAAAGTGGAAGTAGAAGATGTAACACATAATGAAGAAGAAGAGGAAGATCTTGGGGATGCTTCTCCAGCATTTGAAGAAGGTGTCTCTACCACCGTAGATGAGCTCAGAGAAATAAATCTAGGTACAAAAGAAGATCCACACCCCACTCTAATTACTGTGACCATGACTTCTAAAGATCAAGATGTGTATACTTAATTTATAAAGAAACATAGAGATATATTTTCATGGAATTATATATAAATTCTAGGAATTAATCCTGATGTAGCCACCCATCATTTGGGTTTTCTAGAAGAACATCGTGGATTCAAGCAAGCACTAAGAAGAACACACCCAACTCATGCCTCTAAAATTGAAGCTGAAGTTGATAAGATTATAAAGGATAAATTTGTCAGGGAAGTTCAATATCCCAAATGGATGGACAATATTGTCCCAGTGAAAAATAATAATGGGAAAATTAGAGTTTTCATTGATTTCATAGATATTAACCGGCATTGTCCTAAAGATGATTTTCTAGTTCTAATTATAGAGATTTTTATTGATGAAATGACTGGCTATGATGTTCTTTTCTTCATGGATGGATTTTCTATGTATAATCAAATCCATATGTCCCCATGGGATGAAGAATATATAGCCTTCATAGCCCCTCAAGGTGTGTTTTTCTATCGGGTAATTCCCTTTGGTTTAAAGAATGTAGGTGTAACATACCAAAGTGCCATGAACCATATTTTCTAACCCTCCTTAGAAAAAAAATTTCAATGTTATGTGGATGATTTTGTGGTCAAATCCAAACAACGTTCCAATCACTTGACTGATTTGGAGACCATATTACATAAACTTTGGCAACACAATTTAAAGATAAACCACTTGAAATGTGCTTTCGGGGTAACCTCAGGAATGTTTCTTAGCTTCGTTGTATGCCATCGTGGTATCGAATTTGATCTAGAGAAAAAAAATCCTTGGTATGTCACCTCCTCAAAATTTGAAATAATTAAGATGAATCAAAGGAAACTTGGCCTATATTTGGTTCTTTATCACCAATTTGGTTGGCAAGTGTTTACCCTTCACCAGATTAATGAAGAAGGGAGTCACCTACCAATGGACTGAAGACTGTCAAGAAGCATTTGATACCCTCAAGAAATATTTATTGATTACACCAGTATTAATGCCACCTGTTGAAGGAAGGCCACTTATTCTTTATGTGACAGCTTTAGAGAGATCATTGGGTGCCTTCCTTTCTCAAAAGAATGATGTTGGGAATGAAAACAACCTTTACTATCTCAGTCAAACTATGCATGATACAGAAACTCAATATTCAAGTATTGAAAATATCTTCCTAGCATCAATATTTACAATTCAAAAATTGAGGCACTACTTGCAACATCATGAGTTCTAATTGGTATCTCACAATAACCTGCTCAAATTTATCCTCAGTTATTCTATGCTTACAGGGCATCTGGCATGGTGGGCAGTTATTTTACAATAGTTTGATATCCAGTTTGGGCCACACAAAAAAATAAAAGTCTAAGATCTGGTCGACTTCCTTTTTTATCATCCATCAGTAGAAGATACATCATTAAATACTGAACTTCCTGATGTATAGGTCTTTTATATTCAGGATAATTCCCAAACATGGAAAATGTACATTGATGGTGCTTCCAGAAGTCCAATAGGGAAGAGAATGGAAAACCCTAAACTCAACAAAGTTGGGTTAGGAATTGTCCTTATCTCCCCAGAAATTGTATTATTGTCTTATTCTTTCCTATTATCGGAAGTCGGAACCAATAATGAGGCGGAGTATCATGATCGCATTACAGGTTTGGAATTGGAACTTTAGGTGAAAATGAATCACTTGAAGGTAAAAGGTGATTCAGAATTGATAATCAAGAAAATAAATGGAGAATATTCTATCAGAAAAGAAGAGTTAATCCCTTTTTGTGATTACATCACAGGGTTAATGGATTAATTTCCTTTAGATCCAACATTATCTTATGTCCCATGATCACAAAATGCCTAAGCAGATGCACTGGATAATGTAGCTACAGCCTTGGAAGATCCAAATAAGGATGATACAGTCATTAGCATAGCACATCATCATGTGGTCTCACCTTTTTTTCAAACTAGAATGGAGGAAATTAATTAAATTATACCTATTTCTGATCCATATAGTCATACCATGGGATAGATAAAATCCATCATGTAATATCTTAAAAATGAAGTACTTCTGACGAATATGGCTAAAAAAGAATAGATCTAGTGACGAACATCCAATTTTACTCTTTATGATAGTCCAGACCACCAAAATATCCTCTACAAGTGAGGCTTTGATGGAATCCTCTTCAGATGTATTGATGGAGAAGAGACTGAAACTATCATGAAAAAAGTACATCCAGGAGCTTGTGGTGCTCATCAGTCTAGGCACAGACTCTCTAATCAAATCTGAAGTCTTGGATACTTTTTTCATTCAATGATGTAGGATTACACAGATTTCACTAAGAAATGTCATCCCTGCCAAGTTCATGCCAACTTTATTCATCAACCCCTAAAGTTTCTACATACAGCTAAATACTCCTAGCCATTTTTAACATGGAGAATAGATGTAATAGATCCTTATCCTAGATCTACATCTAAGTAGTTCAAGTATATTCTTATTACCACTGACTTCTTTTCTAAATGGGATGAGGCAATACCTATCAAATAAGTCAGAGCCAAAATCATTGTTAGTTTTGTCAAAACTAACACCATCACTATATTTGGTATCCCTCATACTATATTGACAGATAATGGCACCAATTTTTGTTCGATTGATGTAAATAAGTTATATCAGGACCATAATATCAAATCCAATCATTCATCTCCCTATCATGCAATGGAAAATGGACAGATATATGCCTTCAACAAGACCCTATCAAATATACTCCAAAAGATGGTGGATGAAGATAAGAAATCATGGCCTGATAAAATTTTGAATTCTTTATGGGCTTATCAGACAACTACTCATACTGCCACCCAAGAAACTTCTTATTCATTGGTATATGGAGCTGAAGTAGTTTTTCCAATTGAAATGCAATTTCCTTCACTTATAGTTTCAATCTATGATCAGTTTTCTACATATGAGAGGTCTCAGAAATGGTTCAATGAGCTGGAATGATTAGATGAGAAAAGAATTCATAATTCTCATCATTTATAAGTCTATCAGAACATAATAGCGCGAGCTTTTAACAAGAAAGTTTTCCTCTGTTTATTTCTTCAAGGAGAATTGGTATTGGTCCTTAGGACTCCAATGATACCAGGGAAGAAACGTCCAAATCTTGATCCAAATTGGGAAGGACCTTATTCCATACATAAGGTGTATTCAAATGGGGCTTATGCCTTAATCTCAATAGATGGAGATCTTATTACAAATCCAACCAATGAATGATTCTTAAAGAAATACTTTGTGTAGTTTTACATATTGTCCTCCCAACAAGACTAAAAACTACACAACCCCCATGTCCTCGCTGCAAGACTAAAAACTGTACAGCCCTCATGTCCTCACTACAAGACTGAAAACTGAATAGTACATGATCCTAGTTACAAGACATTAAACTGCATAACAACCATATGGGTCCATGCTTTATGATGTTAAAATGTGTAGCATATTCTTCCTTGTCGCATGATATTAAACTGCATGACATCATTTGTCCTCATTGCATGACTTTAAACTGTACGACTAGTGTTTTATCTATTTGATGTTAAAAGCTTTCATAAGAAAACATCATTGACATCATCACTAGTTCTTAATAGAACATGAGTCCCTCTCATTCCTATGTCTGAGTCAGATCTTCATAGAGGCCTTATTTCAAGAACTATGTATGGCTTGATTCTCATTTTAAATGAGATACGTAGAGATGCCTAAATCTCAAATTTTGGGCTCAGCGGCAATCATAAAATCTTTTTATTTTCTTTTCTCCTACTTTATATGAATCAGATCTATACAGAGTGTTTCTTTAAGATATATGATTTGTTATTTATACAATTTTATATCTTAAGATTTACCATTCTCTCAGAACATGTCAAAATCCCCCATTCTTCATGTCAAACTTGATTGGTGTGAGGAATAATTATTTAAAGAAATATGTACGGCTTGATTATCATCTATTTTTGATACGTAGAGATGCCTAGATCTCAAATATTGGGCCCATCCATGATAAAAAAAACCCTTTATTCCTTGTATAAGAATCAAACCTGCATAGGTAATGTTGTAAGAACTATATATGACTTGATTCTTTCCTTCTGTAAGACACATAGTGATACTTGGGTCTTATCCCTTACAATATGTTCCTTTTTTCTCATCGGTTCATCTTCATCCTTACCGTATGATGTTAAAACTACATGAAAATTTAACCCCCCCCCCATTCTTCACCTATTTCACCTTTGTATTATAGAAGAAAACCTTACTACTTCTTGTTTCTCACACCAAGAAAAGCTCAATTGGGATTAGGAATTGGGTAAAAGGCTTATTTATATAAATGAGGTGTTTCAATTCCTTATTGTTCTGCAAATTTCCTCACTACATGACTTAAAACTACACATCATAATATTAATTCAAAAGAAACAAATAAAGTCTCCATTTTACATATGAGTTAGATATATTTAAAGAACGTAAAACTTGATTCAAATATTTCTCATGTGCATTGAGAAAAAACTCCTTCCATATTTCAAACACTTAATCTTGAATATTTCTAGATATTCATAATCATTCTTACGGTTTCTGGTGATAGAGTTTCTAATATTTAATAACTCTTTTTCCTGACTATGCAGCACATTCCCTTAGGTTTCCTTACATAAGTTTCCTACAAAATGTGCCTATTAGACAGAAAATGCCACTATTTGTCTATGTAGCATATGCCCTAGTTGGACCTGCATAATACAGCCCCCATAAAAGTTTTGTCAAATAATGGTAATTTCATTCTTGGTTATAGATCCTTTGTCCCATTCAAACTTTGATGGAAATATACAAGAATCTGTATTAAAATATTCATTCAGGTATATTTGTCAAATTATCTTTCTCTCAATCTGAAATTCTTAAAGACTATGGTTTACACATTTTTCTCTCCATGTGTTCAATGAAATATGAAATAACCTTGGAACCACTTGGCCACATATCACATACTTTTTCCATTTCTGGTCCTAATTGTATGACCTAAAACTATAGACACCACGCCTCCTACGTTTGAGTCATACCTTTGTAGAAGTATTATTCCTCCAATTATTTGTAAATCTTGGTTGTAAATACACTTTCCATATTCAAGTACCTTTTTATATAAACCAAACTCTGTACTTCCGAAAATCTGAATCTCCATAAACTTTCTTCGGATTTTAGCAGTAGAATGTCATATTTTTTAGATCTCTTTTACTTGACTATGCAGCACATTCCCTTAGGTGGCCTTGCATAAGTTACCTACATAACAGGTCTGTTTGTAAAAAGATGCCACTATTTGGCTATGAAGCATATTCACCAGTTGTCCCTACATAATACAACCCCCATAATGGGTTTTTTAAATAATGGTAACTTCATTCTTTGAAAAAAAGACTTCCTCTAATTATTTTATCCCTTTTCCCATATTATCCTTTGGATTCAGAAATTCTTAAATCACAGTTTATGATTTTCCATTCCATACCCGAATACGGTAGTATATTTCTAAAAAATTGTCAAGAAACTGGGAGAGTCTCATACCTTTGGTCAAAGCTAAAGACCTTAAATTAAATCCACACAATGTCCTCACTACATGACTTAAAACTGCACAATACCAATATCCTCACTACATGACTTAAAACTGCATAGTACCAATGTCCTCACTGCATGACTTAAAATTGCACAGTACTAATGTCCTCACTACATGACTTAAAATTGCACAATATGATATCATAAACTCCCCTTTTAGATAAATTTTATTCCTCATACTCCAAATTTGTATAGAAATGGTTTTCCTATTCATGGCATATGTTGGTATAAAATAGCCCTTTCATTCTTAAAATTCCTTTCCTTGGAAAAACCACCCATTGTGGTATTGATTCACCCAAATATTATTTTCCCCTATTTATCTGCAGAAAAATGTTCCTAAAGAACTCTTTTTATTGACTATGCAGTACATTACCTTATGTGGCCTTGCAAAATTTTCTTACATAACAGGCCTTTCAGTCAGAAGATTCCACTATTTGGCTATACAGCATATGCCCTAATTGGCCCTATATAATAAAACCCCCATAAAGAGTTTTTCAAAATAATGGTAACTTCATTCTTGGAGGGTACTCCCCTTATGTTGATACAAGTTTTAGATTTTGTGACCATAAAAATCATGACTCAAGATTCTCCTTGGAAATATTTAATGAATATTAAAGCAATTCCTAGCCAAATATTCATTTTTTGGATCTAATTTCAAAATTTATGGTCAAAGATATTTTTACTTAAATACTATCCATTTATAGTAAAAAAATGCATAACTCTAAATTTCCAACAACAAGAGACATGGTAATCACTAGATTGAGAATACGCAAAGGGAACTCTGAACAAAAGTCAAGTCCTGGCTCACTAAATGTATATTTTTTTATGATTTAGGTAATATTGAGAAATAAAAAGTCAAGGGATATAAAGTTTTGGGGGTTATCCGTATAACCCTAGAAAAAATAAAACTATTCTTACTAGGCCCAATGGATTAAGTAAAACAAAATCAGTTAGCAAAAGTGAAAACAAAAATGATTAAAGACTAAATAATTTCATTTATGAAATTTTTTTACAGGGGAGAATCCACAAATTAGAGTCTCTCTCTTGTCAAAAATCAGAAATTATAAAAGGATTTATACGTAATTACTCATTTGTTTGACAACCTCTTGAGCCCCATCAGCTACCTGTTGAAGCTAGTTTATTTGACCATCATCGCTCTCTTCTGCATGATGATGTTCTTCTATAGCATCTGTAATGGCTTTTGCACCATCCTTATGGAATTCTCCTAATGAGCTATGAAGTTGGTCAAGTTCCCCTATAATGATATCTAACATCTATTGATGGCACAACTGTTGAACAGACTTTTCTTTGATTGTCTACTTCAGTACCTTCAACATTACAGTATGATTATCCTTAGCCTAGGATAGTGCTACTTGGAACTATTCAATATTGATCGATAGTTAGTCTTTTATCAAGTCCTGTCAAAGATTTTTCTCTTTCTCCCTCCTCTGAATAATCTCTTTCACCACATTATGAATTTCATGGTATTCAAAACCTCCAAATCCTAGAGTGATAAAAAGATATGAAAGTCATGAAATTATTGAAGGTAGTTCCTCAAGGGGCATCTCAGATATTATCTTCCAGATGTTTTTCCATGCCTTGAAGCATGCAAGACGAAGATCCTTCTGTAGTTATGGTTCCAATTTAGAATCACTGTCATAAGAAGGGATATATTCTAGGACTAATGCACTTAAAGAAGTGTCGTGTTCTGTTCCTTCCTGAACAATGGTTTCTCCACCTTCTAATGTTGTTTGGGATGATGCAGATGCTTTACCTCCAGATCTAGCCATTGAAGTTTATAGCCCTATATGGTAAATCAAGAAGTATGTTTATGGTTATATTCAAGAGATAAAAAAAGTGAAGGAAGTCACAATATCAGTATATCTTACCTTGTAGTAGGTCAGCAACTTGAGAAGAATCCTCCCTAATATTCTCATTTTCAGCAATTTTGTTTGATGTCTCTGGATGAGGAGTATTATCTTTAATATTCTCAGGATCTTTAGAGTGAATCTCAGGAAGATCTTATATCTCAAGATCCACCTAATCCAATGTATCTTCAATGGTGGGGTTGATGTTAAAATCAATACTT
The DNA here is from genome assembly GCA_963277665.1 of Viscum album. Lineage (NCBI taxonomy): Eukaryota > Viridiplantae > Streptophyta > Magnoliopsida > Santalales > Viscaceae > Viscum > Viscum album. The sequence goes on along the minus strand of OY728139.1, from coordinate 273,007,807 downwards.
CCTTCAAGTATTGTTGTGGCAGCAGTTCCTTTAGATGGAACTGTATATTTCAACCAACCATGGCTAAAAGGTTAATCATAAGAAGATTTACAGGACAAATAATGAGAACTCACGTCATGTTGATTCTATAAAAGGAACTCCAAAATTTTATAAATCATTTTATATATTAACATGTTCTAATAGTTATTAAAAATACATGAGAAGGTTCATCATTTCATCCATTGATATCTCATATCCTAGGTTAGTATCACATGTGGTAGAACTTGGCATGTTTGTTTCGCAACCTTCCTCCGGTGGCCTTTGACCCAGAATATCTTCCTCAACAACAACTGTGGGATCAACATTAGTAGTTTCTATATTTTCTGGTGTATGTGATGAACCTAAAAGTATCATAGAATGAAAGCTAGTTTTTGTTACATTTGATACCTTATAAAGTATTGTTGTTTTACCAGAAGCCTCATCTCCTCTGATAGCAGGAACAGGAGCAGTGTTGTGAACAGATGTTGGTTCTTTTGGATTTAATGCCTCTTCAAAAACCACTATATTTAGAGGAATTTGTATCTATTCATCATCACCCTCTATGGTTCCTTGAACCTTATCAATAGTTTCTTTTAAAGAAAAAACATAAGAATCCCCTTTAGTCCTAAAAAGTTTAAACACCTTTTCATGAATAAGGATTAAAATTAATTATTCTCAAGGATACATACCACTGCTAAGAAAGATATTAACTAGGGATCTCTTTCTTCTATGCTTTCTTCTTCACCTTCTTAGGAGGGCTTGCATCATTATCTCTAAAGACAGGTATTGGAGATTCCAATACCCTCTCTATTTTCTCCTCCATTGCCTGTTGCCCCAGAGATATTTATCCCAATTAATGGGGTGATCTGGTAGCTCTAAGAGCAGTGCCTCCAGGGCTATACTGTGGTGAAGGAACTTCAGTTGTCTTTATTTTACCCAGCTGTAAGTTAAGATGATATTTCTCTTAATTAACAATGTTTTGACTAAATTTCAAGTTGCAAAAAATGGAATAGAATGCGATAAAAAGTAAACTTACATCCTTAAGATCTACAAAGTCACACCACTCTTCATCTAATTAAGGATTAATACCTTCAGTGGTACCATGATCTATCATTTCCTTCACCTACTTTGTGGTATGAATTAATTCATCAGTGACATATATGATCATTTCCAGCTCTCGAATGTAGTTCCTCACCTCATTGGGATTATCCTTAAAAAGAATTTTATAAGTAGCCCACAAATCCCCTACTCTAGGAATATACGGTCCTTCACACAAATCCATCCACATGGTTTCAACATCACAGTATAGAATCTGCCATGTTTGAAAAGCCTATGGTCATATATATTCAGAATGTATGTCAGAGGGTTGTGAAGAGGATCCTGCAACCTTGGATTAGAGTTTCTTCCCAACACCCACATTCACATATAATGGATTATAAAATGGAACTTTCCACTCTTCAGAATGATGGCAACCAGATCACATTTATATGACTTCGGTATGGATTGATGGAGTGGATATCTTAATTATAAAAGGAGTGTTATATCTGGCATGAGGTCTCTTCAGTGAATTTAGAGCATCATCACCTCCACCCTATGATTATTTCGAGTCGGCCCTTGATGATGAAGAACTATCATCCAAACAAATGGGTTTCCTCTCACCATTTCTCTTCACCCCCACTTGAGGGATCCCATGATTTAATACCGCTTTAGCATAAGATGCAACCCAGTTTTTGGCATATCAGATAGTCAATATGCTTACTGCATCAGCGACGGGTAAATTAAATGATACCCCAGTATTCTCCGTAGATGTCAACAACCATAGTTTTCGGTCAACCATTGGGTGCTTCTCTAACCTAAAATGTACCAGATGGGATAAAATATTTTGTTGCAAACATTTTAATTGATGTAAAAATCTATAAGGAGAATAGGCCTCACATATGATTTCTCCATCGATTCTGATGGCTAACACACCATTTCTGCAAGCTAGCATATATTCCCTCAATTCCAAACTATACATCCCATCATCAATCAATTGCCTCATAGGAAGATTCCCATAAGGATAGAAATGGAACATTTTATGCATGCTTAATATAGCCTTGGTGTCGTAAGCATTCAAAGACAAGGGTGAAATACCAAAAAAAATCCTAAACAAGTAGTTGTAAAGAACTTCCAAAAACCTATCCTTCACTTTGTACAACATAAGTTCTAAAGTGAGTAGTGATACATCCCCACAACACATGGAATGGTACCACAATTCTAAAGGGAGACTTCCCTTTGTAAATTTGCAGAAAACTCCTATTAATATTGGCCAAAACAGGAGTGGCCAACCCTACCATCCTTTTATCCGCCAGCTTAGCCGCAATAACAAAGGTTCCTAGCCTCACGCCTCCTTTGGAGTCTCGGATTGGTTATAAATACACGCTGAGCCACATGGCCCAGAAACCTTATAGAAGTGTCGTTGTAGGATTTTTTGGTTTAACTTTATATCCCCATTTATCAAATTCTTCTTTCTCCAATGTTGGCTAAAAAGTATCAACGGTACCTCTCTTCTCTGCCCTTGGACAGCTAGTCAGATAGGTTTAAGTGGGACCCTTTTCTTTCTTCTTTATCAAAAATATTTTCATCCATTCCTCCGGATGAATATCCCTCCTGGTGCAAGATTTCATGGTGGTTGTGGTCTTGAGTTTGTTAAATATTTTCATCAACTCATGAACCAAATTCGGTTTCTTCTCTGATTCATTCCATGTCACCTTGGTAAGAATAAACTCATCATACATGTCTTCATGTTTTGGATCTCCAGAAATCTTTTAAACATCTTACAAACTAATGCCTACCTCTCCATGTGTTAAATGGAAGGAATTAGACTCTGGGCTCCATCGGCTTAATAATTATATCATGAAAGCATTGTTCCTGTACACATAAGTTTTTCTAAACCAGACAGCCTCATAAATCCTGACTTACTTCAAGTCATCTATAAATTCTGTACAGGTCTTACGAACCTAGTATGCCCACATCCATGTGGGTTTTACACCTCCTCTTGGGCGGAAGTCCCAACTTTTATTCCAACCCTTGAACTGATCTGTCTGAGAATCCCAAAAGATGGATGAATAATAGTGTGGCTATAGCTCGAGTGTGTGTGCCTTCAAATCCAGATCACATGGGCTATGATGCATAATCTGAGATTTCTCTATTGTCCCAACATTAGAAAATGAGCCCCCAATAGAAAAATTGGCCAACAAAAAGTTGGTATAATCTTGAAACCAAGAATATGGGACATAGTTCTTTGTATTTCGAATATTAACATCCTAAAATGGCCATATCTATAAAAATACAGATAGGTCCTTCGGGGAAAGTTGAAATGATACTTCTTCAAATATTTTTCTAAATATAGAAGGGTGGTATCACAAACGTCAAAGTAATCATAAACAACGACATTCATCATGTCATAAATCCTCTTTCTACCAAGCTCATCAGTAGTTCCAATTCGTTTGGGATCCATTCAACCTGCAAAAAGATAGAAATCATCTTTTAAAGTAAGTTCATTTTTTGTGTTTTACAAAAAAAATTCAGCAAAGGCATTAAGGCATGCAAGTATAAACATGGCGTGCAAGTTAAGTCGGCGCGAATGTATGGTGCCCCACTTATATCACGCAACTAAAAAACATACAGAAGAAGCGTGGCGAAACAGAAGCGTCTGAGTCAAAGAAGTATTGTGCACTGAGAGATGAAATATTAGAGGTCTCGAGGAGTTTTGTGTAAGTGAAGCCATTTTATATAGGCGACGCATGACACCCTATGTTCCAGATTCCTGCACGCTGAAAACTTGTGAAACCAGTTTCTCAACGTGCATACCACTTCTGTGCCCCAATACTCTTTTCTTTCTACTTCATTAATTTACCTCAATATAAGATCCTCTTTTCATTTCAGATCCAATTCTTAGGGGGGGATTTTGTTGACACTCCATTCCATCAAAGAGTCTAAAAATGACAAAGGGAATCCCCTTAGAAAGAAAAGGATAAAATAAAAGAAGAAAATAAATATTCGCAAAGGCATGAGTTTTGGGTCGCCTTAGTCATACCAAAAGAGCATTGGCGTGCAGCCTACTTGCATGCCCCAAAATGTCGCACAACCTACTTGAGAACCCAAATTCATTTCGCCCAAGGTCCCATATTTTCCTATAAATAGACCCTTGGGGACTTCATTTGAGGGGTACTAATTTCCTTGAATATCAATTGCTGCTCTGGTCTCCCTAGTGCTTCTCCCAAGTCTTATTTATCTTTCAAGTTAGTTCTTCAACACCTTGAGTAGAGGATTTAAATGTGGATTATTGGACTTAAGTACTTTTAGTATTTGAAAACCATAACACTTCATGCCTAAAGCTCCCAACCTCCATAAATAAAAAACACTTGCATGCCACCTATTCCTTTCATAGGAACTGAATCACCCCACTTCTAGGATTACCTGTGAATACTCCTGAAGGCTTGAGCCAAGTCTCTCCCAAGTATTACAATACATGTTGTTCATCGCTTAAGTGAATATAAAGTCGCTCAAGTCTACTAGTGCACCCATACTTGTGTGCCCTTATCTACTTGAGCACCCCTTTTGATTCACTTAATCTCTTTAGTTTACAAGCCATCAAGCCTTCATCAAAGCCATTCATGGCAAGGCTTCTTCTACCTTGGCTCCCTTGTCTGAAAGGGATTCTGTTGAGACCTCCGCCAAAACCTCATGATTTATCAAACCTTTGGGAAAGGAACATCAACATGTCTCCTATTTGGGTTTTATTTCCATAGTCATAGGCTTCCCACATTTGTTTTATAAGGTATTTAGGATACATTGAATGTCTTTGGGTTTGTATATCCATAATTACATGGACCATTATCCTAGGAATAGTGTTGGGAAGTTCCCAGTTTGGAGGAGGGTTTGGGTCCTAACCTCTCCCTTCCCAAAGAGACAACCCGAAACCTTAGGTATCTGGTAGGAGAGGTATGGTTCACACTATATTTTCCATTGAAGAAAAGGAGAAGTCTCCCTCGCTTACCAAGATCAATTTTAGGTCAACCATCTTGGCGTAAGCCCCTAGATTTTCTTGTAGGATATAGCATCATTTCTCCTCCTTTATTCTTTAGTGCCAAATATTATAGGGGAGATGGGAACAGGGACTTTTTTTTACCCTTTCCCTCTCTCATTGGGCTTTGTCACCATGGGAATCCCTCCTGGTGTAATCCCCTAACCTTCATACCTTCCTCCATACATTGGACCCTTGTCCAATGTAAATAGAACAGAGGGAAGACTTGTCGCCTCGTCCTCTTCCACGGTCACCTCACCATCTTCCATGGTCGCCTCTCCCTCTTCCACGGTCACCTCGCCCTCGTCCACTCTCGCTACCATAAGTGTGCCCCCTTCCATCAGTGGAAGAGGAAAAGTGTGGATGCTTTTGTTGAATATTTGACATTCTCTTATTTCTCACACTGAGCATGACTCACGTGGGCTTAGAGATTTGTCATGGTCACAAAATTTGAATAATAGAATTAACTATGAGAACTATGATTCCCACCATAATTGAGATATGTAGGAAGCCTTCTCAGGACCCAATCTCACTAGATTTCCTCTTTAGGAATACAACTATAATTCCCATAATTTAGGAATTCTCCTTAGGAATAATCCCCAAATTAAATCCTTAAATCACCAAGGCATACTTTTTATGAAGTAATCCCCAACTCATTTCTCTCAAAGGACTATACTCTCCCATGTGACTTATCAAACTACGTGGTCTTTGATTCCCATCTATATGGGATACATATGAAGCCTCTGTGTAGTTCAAACCCAATACTTTAAATCAACCCTATTCTCCTTGGTCCATATTCCCAATATATTATGATCCTGCTTGGAAACCCATATCCTTTCCAAGTTCCTTGGGTTTCTTAAGCATAAGTCCCACACTATGTTTTGACTAATCACCTTCCTCTTAGATGTCCATACCACATGACATTAAACTGTATGGATAGCCCTTTATCACATGACCTTAAAAGGTATGATGTTTTCCATTCAGTGGCATCGATCTACAAGGGTTCCTATTCATTTTACAAGGATGCGTAGGTAGCCCATTTTTTGGGAACGATCCCAAGATCAAACCAATACTTCGTCTCCCTAGATGACAACGAATTTCAGTGTTCCCCACTATGTGACTTAAGAACTTGTATCATCATAACAATGATTAAAATAACTGTAAGTAGTATATGAGAGTATACCATTGATTGAGAACCTCGAATACATATGGATATCTCCATTAATGAAGAACCTCGAATACATACGGATGATTTTAAACCTTTCACATGCTAAATAAGTGATTGAAAATTCCATGGGATACTTATGATCTACTTGGTGAATTAATAAGGATTCATGAAAATATCTTAAATTGTAAAGAGAATCTCAGAGTAGACAATAATTCCTCCCAAAAGGGTGTGATGAGTCCAGCCTCTCATCCTCTTGACCAATGCATGTTCTTAAGTTAAAACTTAACAAATTTATGCCTTTGGAAAGAAAGTCCCCTTTGGATAAAGAACTGTTGGAAGTTTCCAATTCCATAAATAAATCCTATGGAAACCGCCTCGAAGTAGTGATTATTAAAACTAGAATACATGTTTCAAGGAACTACGAAACAATTACGTCATAGCCTCTACCTTTACCGAGTCCACAAATGATGTCTTTGAGGGTCACCCACATAAGACCATCGCATATTCTTGCATGGTTCATGACTCCCAAACACCTCCTAGAATTTCCTTGAAGCATGAAAGTAACCAACTTTACCTATCAATCCCCCAGGTTCTTTACTAAATTAATGATCCCCTTAATGACATCAAAATACTCCTCAACATCCCGAGGGCCTCTATTTCCATAAAATAATGGAGAATCATGGAGATGGAAATCCAGGTCATAATTGAACATCATCCTAGTTACTCCTCCACCCTGAATAGGAACTATGTGGAAGAATCCATGATGTATGGGGTCCGCCACCTGAACCATTGAAGGAAGTACACAAACATGCTAATCCACATCCTCCTATACATATAGTGGTGCAATAGAGGAGTTCTCCCCTATGAGAGAATTATAACCTACTTCTGTTGGTGGTAACATCATAAAATTTCCTAGTATTATTTTCTGTAATTCCAAACATATTATTAGAACATCTGCAAAATCTTATTAATATATCAATCTATGCAATTTATAGGAACACAAAAGGTATTTATTTATAAAACCTATCATATGAGGCTACCCACAATAAGAAGGCATAACCCTACTAGTACTACCCAAGGTTAAATCCTAGTTATCTATACATATATGTTATTCATATTCATATATAGACAAGAAAATATTTTTCATATTAAAATATGAATGTGAAAAAAAAATCAAACTATTGAAATAAGTAAAAAACATAGAATTTACTAAGGTGTTTCCAAATATATAACAAATAGACTGACTATGGTTATGGTTATGTCATGGTTTACTTACTCAATATATTTTACATAGGCACTATACTAGTTCATCATGTTATTCACTATGTCATAGTATAAAAACATTGATCATCTTGGGTTGGTCATTTTAAACAGTTAGGCACTTAATCTAAAAAATGTAACTCTATGGTGGGGTTTAAAAACATTTATTATTTTAACACTTGAGTGAGGGTAACTATCATCTTATATATTATGTGTAAAAAAGTCTAAAATATACACTGTGTATAAGTGAATTATGCAGGCTATGTAAAGGTAAGTTATGAATGTTGTGTAAAGGTGGGTTATATAGGCAGCATAAATCTTAATATAATTTCAATGTAAAGATGATATTAAACTTGATATGTTAAGGTCAAAGGAGAATAAATATGTAAATGTAACTTGAAAATATAAACTCATATAAAGGTATTCCAATACTTAATTATCATGTAAAGGTAACATAACATTTTATGTAAACATAAGATGAAAGATATATATGTTGCATAAACTTAAACTGAGACCTACAAAAGGGTAAAATAAACACTTAATAAAATTAATTTTACACCAAATAAAAACAAAATAATTATAAATAATAATAAAAATAAATGATAAATAGATAAAAAAATTAAATAATAATTAAAATGGAGAATAAATAGAATAAAATAGTTACTGCAAAATTATTTATAAAAACTTTAAATATAATAACCATAGAAATATTAATTACATAATAAGTATATAATGTTGTGAGAAATTATATTTATCCATTAAAATAAAAAAAATTGGTATTTTTAATATTAAAAAACATAAAATACAAACAAAATGAAACACTAAACAATCTTCTCAACTAAAAACTAAATCCTAACAAACTCTAAGCACTAACAATAATAAGTGGACTAATAACCTGAATTACCATTTTCAACTGACATGGAATTTTAAATACTAGGGTGTGAGTTGCAAATATTATCACCTTTTAAAAGTAGTGGTAACTCAAAAATCAATGAGATCACCTTAATCCTCATATTTTTTAAGTTACAACACTTGACATTGAATCTTCAACAATTCTAATCTTCCCAGATAACCCAACAACCAGTTGTGAGGGACACCTTTTGAACAATACCGTGATCCAAAATTAACACAAGTACCTTAAAACCATGATGGAAAGAAAAGGTTGAATTAATCAAAAAATGAGGATTACAATATGGGACCCTATTAATGACCAAACAAAGGACACTCAGTCTCCATTTAAAAATAGGTTCTCTTCCAACTCAAGTCTCAGATAGATGCAGTAATGGAATTTTGAATATAGATGAACACTTTTTCACTATAAAAAATTCCATTGGGATAAAATGATGATGAAATTTAAAAATTATACAATTTTATTTATCTAGGATAACCATATCCTATCGCATTGTATCCCATGTATCAACTACATTTGAAGCATGTTGAATATTCATGCATCCTTTGGTATTAGAGAACTCAAAACTAGATAGAGTGCAATAGTAATGATTTTCTTCATCACATATTTATTTTTCTTATATGTGACATTAATGTGATAATTTTTTAGATTATATATCACATTTAGAAGGTAACAATAGTTCTCTTCTATTATGAGACCCTTAAAGTGTTGTGATGATATTCATAACCTTATTTTTAATAGTCAGGGTAACATTCTATGGAGGGGCACATAGTATGTTTGACTATCATGTTATTGATACTTGTAATTGGATAAACTTTTATGCATAAATTTTTCACTTTATAATCTCCATGATGGGATATTATGATAATAGTCCACCTATAGGAATCCCACATGTTTATGTGTCTATGGATATTCCTATATGAAAATGTTTGTAATGATCCTTAGAATTGAGATTATTATTAATGCATATCCTGAGTCATATACTTTTATATATTTCCTAAAACCCTGACAACCTATTCATGAGATGAATTAAGATATGTTGGGTACATCATGAATGATATCACATTAATGAATAATTTAATATAGGATTTGTCCCATCTAATTTAAATAATATTAAATCTCTAGCCCTTTTATTTGAATGGAGTTGAAGAACTAAATTCTATGGAAATGGTGTATTTAATGGTTCATTTTATATAGTAAAAGAAATTTAAATCAAGTACATATATTTAGGATACAAGTATACAATCTATGTGATTAATAAATATCATGAAAAAGGGATTATATTACACAATCAGCATTTATATGTGGTTGTGGTCATTGAAATATTAACTTCTTCCTTGATTGGTGTATTTATATGTAATTAGATGCTAATCTTAGACTTTATACAATTCATCCCAATGAAACTAAGGAATAGGCCTTGAAGGTCACACGCATTGTTTTTTCCATCCATATTAGTTAAATTTTATTTGAATTTAATCATAGGAATAAATTTTATTCTCCATAATAAGGGATAATATTTAGTCAACTTTTATTGATCTCAAATATCTAGTCGCTATATTTATATGTGAGTTGACTATTAAAAAAAGTATTAGCAAGATATTAGGATAGAATATTTATTTATCTATTTTTTTATTTGTAAGGATATAAATAATATTTATTATTAAATAAGAATTTTTAGTTATATGAATATTAAGATAAATATTTATTTTCCAGACCTTGAATATAATATTTATATAATTAAATTGATAGTTATTTACACAAGTCAGGGTTTTAAATTATATATTATTATATGTTATTATTATTATTATTATTATTATTATTGGCATGGGGGATATTTTATTATTAATATTTGATTATTTTTCTTTGTGAAATTATCAAATTTAAATTCCATCTATATATATTACCATGATATATCATTTTTAGGGAAAGTGCAAGATCATTTGTGTTGTGCACAATGAATCATATTCCTAGATAATTCTCTCTATGAAGAACATATATGGGGTCCCTCTTGAGACTAAAATAATTTCTCCACTTACTTCCCCCCTCTAAATACTGAGATAACAAGATAGATAGAGTATAAAAATATGAAGGATTGTATTTCATTAAATATAAACAATGAAAAACTTGTGGATATACCATTCTAGCACCTAGAGTTCTATCTTTATCATTTCAATATTTTGTATTATGTGTGGATTACTACTATAGGGATTATACTTTGGATCCTCTTAGAATCGTGATGGTATAATTTGTACAAGGTGTTTGAATGAGCAATATCTTTATCAAAGAAATAACCTCAAGACCGAGGTAATTCTTATTATTAAATTAATTATAAATTTAACATGAAATCTCATATCCCATAGTTACAAGATTATTTATTTAATTTATTCACGAATATTCATTATAATTAATGATTATTAATCATGTTATTGTATACTATTCGTTGAATCCAACAAAATCCAAGTTGGGATTGGGCCCAACTAGAAATTTTTCCATGCTCAGAACCTTCAAGTTTTATCATAACAGTCATGATCCAATTTATAATTATTTGATTTTATTGATCAATAAAACAATTTTTTTTATATTTTTATTGTGATTTTTGTTTGTAATACATTATGTCATGATAAAGTGTTTTTTCTGGTCATATGATCAAGAACAAACTAAGAACAAGTGAAGTATACAAAAAGAATCTATATGAAACTTCCTGAGATTATAGATTCATGGTTGGATTACATAGTTTGTAACATAATTACACATCATTTAGTCTTGATCGACCACACACATATGTAGTTTCTCCAATCACAACACTTCGTGTGGGGTGTCATTACAATACATGTAATGACACCATGTATTGACCATAAGGGTGGCACATGGTTTTCATGGTTATAGGATATGCATATGGCCAACACATTGTGTAACCCAAACATGATGCATCGGTCGTGTGGTAATGGATGTGGAATGCAATTAATACACACACTGTGTAATTAATCCACACCTTGTGTATTAAATACATGTTGATCAGGGTGGGTTATCCCTATTTACCTGGCATGTACCTAGAGTACAAACTATTTATCTATTGGATTTTGTTCCTTATAACCAAATTTTTTGTACTTTATGATAACTTTTATTCATAGTTTTTAATGTTAATAAACTTATTATTATGTTATGATTATTCTTTTAGGTGACACAATATGTGATAATTTTCCTAAGAGTAGTTTTCACACTAAAAGGTCAAATAAGTTCCCCGCTATGATGAGAACAAAAATGTTCTATGACAGTATTCTTAAATATATGTTCTATATACATATGATATCATTTGAGGGGCACAAATGATACATTCTATTAGGGGTGTACATTGATAGGACTTTGAGGCACCTTCTCATGGTGAACGTCCATTGTAATATCCAGTGTAGGATATTATGAGAATGATACCCACTAGTAGGAAATCAACATTTATATGTTTCATTGGATGTTCCTATATGTGGATGTGTGTATTGATCCTTAAAATTTAAAATTATTATTAAAGATTACTATAAGTCGTTTACTTTGATGTATTAATGAAAAATGCGATGAAAAATGTTCATGGTGAGGTAGGATATGTTGGGTGTGTCATGAGTAATATTTCATTAATGAATAATGTGAGAAAGGATTTGTACCTTATGTTCTTTAATAGAAGTTAATATCTCAAGCCCAATGATATAAATGATATAGAATAAATAAATCCATGGTAATTGTGTTCTACAGAAAATTTTGATTTCTAGAAATTCAAACAAAGAGACATTGAGCACATAGCTTGATGTAACTAGCATGAAACCTACTTGATTAGAGATATCATGATAAATGGAAGAAATTACATAGTGAACATTTGTATGATGTATTATGTTGTTTTTACATTAATGTTTTCCTCTATGGTTTCCTTGGCATGTTAGTAGATTCTAACCTTGGACATTAGGTTGCTTCACCTAATGCCACTAAGAAAGAGGCCCAGAGAGTCACACACTAAGTGTATCCAGAATATAAGTTAAATAATATATATTATGGTTTATTATTTACCTGGTTGAATAAATATCATTCCTAAATTTAGTTTAATAATTATTCATTATTTCTTAATCACATTTATTTCATCACCAGTTATTCGTGAGAATATTTTGTGAACATAAAATATAAAAAATATTTATTTTCTATTCAGTGAATATAATATTATTTTATTTAATAGAGAATAATGAAGTGATATTTATTTAATAAATAAATAGACATTAATCAAGGCCTGATAAATATTATGGATTAATAGAAGACTTAGTTTTTAGGTCCGTTGAGAAATAATATATATTTAATATTATTGGAATAATTAATATTTAATATTGATTAGCAAGTTAAGCACATGTCGAGAAATAATAATATTATTATTATTATTTTAGAAATGAGGTTCCATACGGGATTATATAAATAATAAAGGTAACCTATGAAATTATTTATTTCTAACCCCAATGATGTATAAACCCAATTATATTATTTTTCAATAGATCCAATTCATTTTTTTTGTGCACAATGAATCCATAGAATCATCTTGAAGCCCTAAATATCTCCCTTCTCCAAGAATGCTCCCAAGAATAGATGGTGATATTCCTCCACCTCCCACTCTTTAGTCAAGAGAGATCAAGGAGAACAATTTATAAGTGATTATCATGGAGATCAAAGGTGAATGACGCAAGTGATAGGATTATCCATGCTAGAAACTAGAGATTCCTATGTTGACATCTAGAGATTTTTGGAACACGTGTGGATCACTGCTAGATGGAATCTACTCTTCATTCCTAAAATAAAATTATGGTACAATGTAGATAAATTTTCATATCCATAAATGAAAAACTAATTATATAAAGGTGATTATTTAATTGATTAAATTAATTATAAATTATATGTGATGATATTGCGCTTGGTTTCAGTGTTTTATAACTTGTATGTTTTCTTTGGTTCAATTTCATTGATCACAAAATTTATCATTGTATAAATCTCATATTGATCCTCAATCATGACAAAAATAAAAGTTGGTCACAACCCATCGCATGCTTCTACTATTCCTAGAACCTTCATGTTTTATTAGAGGGGTCACATAATTATTTAAAGATCAATGATTGATTTAAGAATTTTTATTTAGTTTTCAATTCAAGTTTAATCATTTTTTAATCTAAATTGTGATATTTGTTTCTTCCTCTTTTTTTTCTCATAAATATAGTCAAATCAATTAATTTTATAAACAAAATAAAATAGAAGATCTCAACTAGAGGTGCTGGGAAATCTAGTCAGATAACACAAGAGTACATGTCGTGTAACCCATAGGTACAAAATATTTACTAATGTTTAATGTAGCATGTAAATACCTGTAATTTCCATGTAATTTTTTTTAATTAAATAGGAATTTTATGGGTCCGTGAAATCTGACGGTGCATGATTCTCAGGCCCAGAGTGCCCGGAATGATCCGTCGAAGTTTTTGTTAAGCTTATGTTAACGCGTGTAAGCAGTTTTCCTAAAAAAGTGGAATAACTCTTAAACAGTAACTCAGATCAAAAATCCAAGGGCACCTTTATGCTCAGGATGGTGGTTTTACCCTTGGCGCAACTTAATATTAGTTGGTGTGTGCCTCCTGTGAGGAAACCCAAAAATGGAATAATCATAAATAAAATAATTAAATAAATTATTTTATTTTTCAAATACTTATAACTCACAAATGGTAACTCAGATAAAAATTCTGAGACAACTACTAAACTCTTGAGTATATGCTTTATTTAATCATATGCTAACTTTGGCTAGCGTGGGCCACCAGAAAAAGTTAGTTTTTGGCCGCAAATAAAATAATTAAGTGACGATTATTTTATTGTAAAATTCATAACTTCTAAACGGTAACTCGGATTGAAAATACAAGAGTACCTTTGGGTTTGTTGGGGCGTGTTTCACCTAGGAAGAGCCTAACCTCGACCGGTGCGAGTCGAGGGTGACTGATAATAATTTTCCGAACCTTTTTTCAGGTACGTTTAGTAAACATGCGAGCGGCATTTTGTAACTTTTGAACTGGTGCTCAGAATTGCAATCTGAGGGCACCATTGAACTCGAAGCACCGATATTCACTTAAGGAGAATTTCACCTCAATGGCAGTTGGTCGAGATTAAAATCTAGATTTTGGGTTTTTTTTAAAAAAATAATAAAATAAAGTGAGATAACACTTTATTTTATTTTTAGCCATCATGTGGAGTGTTTTTTGGTTAGAACCTCCACTTGGGTGCTGGAGGTGGGACCACCACACCCTAACCTCCCATGAGAGGTTATGGTGGAGGGGCCCATCTGAGCATAACCTCCTGTGAGATGTTATGACGTGGGGACCACACGACACATAACCCCTCAATTAATGGAGAGGGAGAGGAAACCTCTCAATCGCCTCAATTAATTTTATGTGTTGACGTAAAATTATTTGTTTCCAAATTAATTTTATGTGTCAACATAAAATTAAATTTTGTCTTTTTTTATGCAGGCTATGTGGGGGAAGCCTCTTGGAATCCTCCCAATAATTAAGCCATCACACCTCTTAAATTGAACCAACGCTATTTAATTCGCTTGACCCCCCTTTTTAAATTAAGTAACCGCATCGTTGGAATTTAGGAAGGTTCCTAATAAATGAACCATCATAAAATCCATGATGTTTATATACCTCTCCCCCTCTCATATATATATAGGGAGCTTGGGAGGAGGTTTTGGGACGATTTCACCAAGCGATGAAAAGCTGGCAAAGTGACGTGACGCCCAACACTTGGAGGATTACGCCTTCTCCAACGAAGAATGAAGAACGCCGACCTTCTTAGACTTCTTCCTCGGAAACCTACCAACATGGAGCATTGTCAATGAGCCGATGCAACTCGGGTTTGGAAGTTCTTGGCAGACACGATGAACGACGATCCTCTACATCTTCTTCCGTGATTCCATCAACGAACAACGTCCGCCTTTTTTCACAAACATCAACCAACTACGAGCAAGGTAGGGGGTTATTGCTTGATATTATTATACACTCTTCTTATCTTCTTCATCAGATAAAAAGATATTGTTGAGGACGTGTTATTGATCATCTACTTTTCTTGATTAGCCAAATGATACCTCCCTAAACGCGGAGGGTGCGGTCCAACCTAACATTGGCCAACACCCTCCATCAATTTTCTTCCTTGTGGTGACGTTATATGACAAGGCGATGAGGCGACGACGATGAAGGCGGCAACGACAAAGGTCGTGCTACCCAAGGCCTCCACGAATCGTGCCACCCCCACGGCACACCGGTTCTCCTGACCGAACATCTCCAGTCGAGTGGTGCCTGACCCACCTACCCACGGCCTCCCGACGCCCTGCCAAGCGTGCGCCCCGGCCAAACCCATGACCTACCCCGTGGCCTACCCGGCCCCGCCGGTGCCCTGCCTGGTGCCCCTACGCGCTGCTCAGGCCCCCGCGTGCGGCATCATGTGCTGATTGGTGCCCCCGCGCAATGCTCACGCTTCCCTGTGGATGGCCCAGCTTTACCGGTGCCTTGCCCGGCGTCCCGCGCGCTGCCCAGCGTCATCGCGTGCTGCCCGCGCACCCCTGTGGCCTACCCGCGCACCCCCGCATCCTGCCCGCGACCCATCCGACCTGATGCTGACCTCCCAAGCTGAGTCTCCTGAGCCGCGCCCCTCGAGGCACTAGCCGAACTAGTCCCGACCTTCAGATCGAGGCTCCTACGTGGCGACCTCCGGGCCGAACCGCCCTCGCAGTCCGCTGGGTCGAGCCGAGAGGACCAGGCCAAAACTTTGCGGGCTGACTCATCCAATGGGCCAGGTCAGACCCAGCAAGTCTGACTAGATCGACCCAGACCGGGTCAGCCCAGACTGGGTTGGACCGAGTCGGTCCGACCAGGTCGGACCAGACCCGAGCCCATTACTGACCCTTTACCTTCTTGGGCCATATCTTTGGCACTAGATGCCCATTTGACGAACCATCAGCGGCGCCGATATTCTTGGAGCGAAGACAACCCTTTGAGAATACCCCACTGGAGTTCGGGGTATAGTTGAGATACGGTCAGATTAGATCGTACACAAATCCAACAAGGCCCCTGGGACTAAAAGGCTAATAACTAACAGACCAGGTGTCCAATTGGCGCACTGTCTATTGCGTTGAGACCCCTATGACGTGGCAGACCTTTGAGATAATTCTACATGGGACTTCGTGACAATTAGAGTATCGACCAGTAGCTTGTGGAGAAGATCTTCCAGAGAAAAGCAGGAATTTGTGTGGGAACCTAGTAGCTGGCTGAGACTTGACGACTACTGACCGATTTGACTCGGAGTGATTCGACTAGCCCAGTGGGGAGCGCCTCTCTGTTAGCGTGGCAGACCCACGGTGGGGGAGTGCCTCGGTGTGAGCGCAGTAGACCCACGATACTGAACACGTGGAGTACCTGAGAAGGATACTAGGGGAGTGCCTCTATGTGAGTGTAGCAGACCCACGATGGAGAGCGCATATGTGTGAGCGCAGCAGATTCACAGTACTCGATAAGAGGAGTACCTCAGTAGTCCAAGTTAGTGGGAATCACCTCTGTATGACGCAGCAGGCCCACTGTACTTGATAGAGGAGGAGTTCACCAGCAACCGAAGGTTCAGATTAATAAAAATCTGGATTTGAGCTGAGTCAATGACTTTTTTGTTTTCCTCATGATTGAGATGGGTTACTAGATAACTTAGGTATATTTATGGTCATATACCTAAGTAATGGTTATCCGTTGATTTCATACTTTTTGGTTTATCCTTGTTGGATTTTGTGAGCCCTTGAGGGTCTCGGGGTCCCTACTGAGTATAGTTATACTCACCCCTGCACGGGCTATGCCCGCACCTAGTTGTGTTGGTTGTAGATGACGGATAGCACTGACTGAGGCAGAGAGTAGCAGAACTGGATGGTACCCGAAGGTGGACCACACGGTGTGACGGTACACGGAGCTGACGGTCGTACAAGAGTGTTGTAGAGGCCATCTGTACCTACCCTTCAGTTGTACTTGTTTTTAGTAGCTTCTTACTTTTCTTCAGTTGTACTTGTTTTCAGTTGTACTTGTACTTTCTTGTTGGGCTTGTATTTCCGGCCCCTTTTTACTTTCCAGCAATTCTTTTGTATACAGTTTTACTTAGTGTTTTGGTTCCAATTGTGTACTCTAATGTGTTTTTTTACAGTTATAAAGGAAATTCCTTCCCAGTTTAGAGATTTATTCCTTTGGTGCTAGTCGTCAGCCCCCGGCCTCTGGAAGGCTGGTTTGGGGTAGTCACACTACGGGTCCCAGGGGATGGGTCGTGAAAAATTGGTATCATAGGTGTCGGTTCTACTGCATAACATAGGACGCTAATCTTTCTTTTCTTTGAAGCAATAGTGTTAAGTATACCGAGTGTGGTTTTCAGTTTAGGGAGTCCAGTGTTGGTGCTGCGGCCGACGTATCCATACAACAGGACCCTAACTACTAATCTCTGACTCAATGCACGAAAACACTGATTGTGTGTGTGTTTCCAAAAGTTTTCTTTAAGTCAGCTCAACCAGGTCAGCTCACCAAGTATAAATTTTGACCGTGTCACATCTTTCTAGGATGACTCCATGCAAACAACCAGTTAGAGTTCCGAGAGAGTACACGATGATGGCCCACCGAGCTATGAGGCTCCGGTGCAGGGACCTCTTACAATGTTGGCACCTTCAGGTGGTGTACCAGCAGCACCACCACCTGTTGGGCAGCAGATTCCACCAGCCACACTAGCGGACGGTGCATGCCGACTGAGCTTGTTCCACGAGTCCCAGCGGTAGAGGCCTCTGAGGTTATGAGGTGAGGCAGATTCCGAGGCAGCAGAGGATGGGCTGGAGGTGATTTCTAGAGTTCTCCACCCAGTTGAGACACCCGTAGAGCAGATAGTGATCTTAGATACTAGTGTTTTCTAGTGAGGGACCATGAGGTTGGTCCGCATAGTGATGAGGCTTCGGTACGTGGACCGTTGCCCGAGATTTTACCTTCGGGTAGTGTGTCAGCTATATCAATGCCTGTTGGTCAGCAGTTACAACCAGAAGTACCGGTAGTTGACACATGTAGTCTTGTTGCCTTACACGTGTTTCATCATCAGATAGCCATCAGGTTCCAAGGTGAGCCCGACTCACAGGAGGCTGAGGACTGGCCTGAGAAGGTGGCTAAGAGATCTCTAGAGCTTTTACAGCTCCATCAGGACGACATGTCAGTAGCTGAATATTCATCGAGGCATACAAATCATTCCCGTTACTCGATGAATGAAAAACGATCAGTTCTATGGGGTTCGGACTACCGAGCGAGGTGTGTTTTAGGACATCCAATCCATCACCTTTTTTCTATATTCTAGATAGAACCTTTACGGTTGAATGTTCTTTGGATGACGGGATACATCCAGTGAATGTTAGAAGTGGGAAAGCATGAAACTGGCGCTAGTCTCAGAGACTTGAGCGTGTAAAATGTTTCGAGAAGAGGAAGTGTTAAGGACAGATGAATCTTCAGGGCAGCAGATGTGGAAGCAGAGCTTGGAGAGAATCATGAGGTGTTGTACATTTCGACATGTTACAACCACCCGCCTTTGTAGTCCCCTCCAGGCTCAGGGTACTGGAGGGTGGGGGATGAGAGTAGCTGCATGGGGTCAAGGAGTGTGACCCATGGGATCTAGAAATGATTTGAGTTACGGTATATGTCTACTACTAGCTATCGTATCAATAGACATAGGTACCAATCATTCCTTCCTTCCACGAATCTTGCCCCAGACCTATAGTTTCCGATTAAACTGTTGACTTGACCCTCACGTCTGGAGATACCTTCTGGAGGAGACTCGATAATCACACTTACACCAACGGTGTGATCTGACCCTTAAGGTGAGAGTTTCGGTTGGAACCTCTTGGTGGAAGCATCGAGGCCTACGACGTTAGTTTGGGTATGGACTAGGCAACCACAGTTTGATTGTATTAGGAAAAAAGGTTGTGGTTTATCTACAACATTGGGATGAGGTTTTCCTTAGTCGGTGAAAAAGGAAACGCAGGTAGCACAGGTTAAACTCTTGCATAGGAGGGTGCAACCGATCACTCTTGAGTCGGCCAACCTTACCCTCGTGGTAGCAGGAGTTTTGAGTGTTCAGTTCCAAACAGGAGTGACAGAACATGGGGACATCTTTCCAAATGATGTTTCCAGGATTACCCCCCCCCCAAGGGGGAGGGATGTATGCTTTGATGGATATTATCAGAGGTTTGTACCAGACTTCTCCAGAGTTTTAGCACCACTATCAGCCTTGACGAAGAAGGGGAAACCCTTCGTGTGGTCAAAGAGATGCCAGCAGAGCTTTCAGGAGATGATGCAGAGGCTGACTAGTGCCCCCATATTGAGGCTTCCAGAAGAAGTTGTAGGGTACGTAGTTTACAATGATGCATCAGGGACCGGAATCGGGTGTGTCCTGATGCAGGAGCGAGTAGTGATCGCGTATGGCTCTCAGCAACTGAGACAACACGAGCAGAACTATGATACCCATGACTTGGAGTTAGCAGCAGTGGTCTTCGCCTTAAAGATGTGGCGACACTATCTTATGGGCGAACGTTTTACCATGTACTATAATCACAAGAGTCTCAGGTATCTCTCCTCTCAGAAGGACCTGAACATGAGATAATGATGTCAACTTGAGTTCCTCTAGGACGATGACTTCGAGATAGTCTATACTCCTGGGAAGGGAAACGTGGTTGCAGATGCGCTCAGCAGGAGGAATGGCATACAGGTGCTATGAGAGGCGACAGAGTAGCTGGCTACTTTACAGTTATCCTTTGTGGATAGAGATAGAACAACATTCCTGCAGTCTCTTACAGTCACTCCCCCACTTCTTTAGCGAGTCAGGGAGGCACAACATGGGGACGCTGACTGCGAGACATGAAGTGCTCAGATATCCACAAGGCAGGTACCTGATGGATTTTATAAATGTGGGGAGCATATCACTCTCTTCAGAGGACGTACCATGGACCCAGTAGCACTTCAGCAGTAAGTTTTGAGGTAGTTCCACACATCCCCTCTAGCGGTACATCTAGGTGTGGCGAAGATGTACGATGACCTTCAATGATAGCACTCGTGTATAGGTATGAAGAAGGTTGTAGTAGAGTTTGTCTCACTTTTACTCACTTGTCAGCAAGTGATGGTTGAGAATCAGGTACCAGCAGTCTTGTTTCAGCCTTTAGAGGTCCCAAAGTTGAAGAGGGATGGGATATCCATGGACTTCGTGATGGTTCTTCCACGTACGTCCAGGGGACATGACTCTATTTGGGTGATCGTCAACCGACTCACCAAGTCGGCCCACTTCCTACTGACCAGAGATGGTACAAGCTACCATGGAGAAGGTTCAGGTCATCTAGGAGCAGATAAAGACTGTACAGATCAGACAGAAGTTGTATGCTAACAGGAGACGGAGACCTCTGGAGTTTAAGTATGGCAACTACGTCTTTCTACGGGTCTCACCTCGATGAGGTCTACAGAGATTTGGCTGAGGAGGAAAGTTATCTCCAAGATTCATCGGACTGTTTCAGGTCCTCAACAGATTTGGCGAGGTGGAATACCGCTTATCTCTTCCACATAAGTTGCACTGGGTTCATGACTTCTTCCACGAATCGCATCTGAGGAGATACGTGCACGACCCTTCCCACATCATCGACCATGGCGAGTTGGATGTTAACGATGCGGTAACTTTTACAGAGGTTCCAATAGAGATTGAGGATCGATAGGAGTGGGTCCTTCATGGATGGTTGATACCTCTAGTGTGTGTTCTCTAGCAGCATAAGAACCTCGAGGAGAGCACATGGGGAGCGAGAGGCTCAGATGCGTGCTCAGTACCCCCACTTGTTCCCATAGCTGTGAGTTATGGCTTATGGGGGATTAGAGCCCTGAGGTGGGGATAATTTAGAGACCCGGAATTCCCATGTAAATTTTTTTAAATTAAATGGGAATTTTACGGTTCTGCAAAATCTGACGGCGCGCGATTCCGAGGCCCGGAGTGCCTGGAATGATCCGTCGAAGTTTTTGTTAATCTTAAGTTAACGCATGTAAGCAGTTCTCTTGAAAAAGTGGAATAACTCTTAAACGGTAGCTCGGATCAGAAATCCAATGGCACCATTTTGCTCAGGATGGCAGGTTTACCCTTGGCGTGACTTAAGATTAATCAGCACGGGCCTCCTATGAGGAAACCCAAAAATGGCATAATCGTAAATAAAATAATTAAATAAATTATTTTATTTTTCAAATGCTTATAACTCACAAACGGTAACTCGGATTAAAAATCGGATACCATCATTGAACTTGTGAGTGTATGCTTTCTTTAAGAAGATGCTAACTTTGGCTAGCACGGGCCACCATAGAAAGTTAGTTTTTGGCCACAAATAAAATAATTAAGTGAAAATTATTTTATTGTAAAATTCATAACTTCTAAACAGTAAATAGGATTAAAAATATGAGAGTACCGTTGGGTTCTTTGGGGCATATTTCACCTAGGCAGAGCCTAACCTCGACCGACACGAGTTGAAGGTGACTGATAATAATTTTCCGAACTTTTTTCCAGGTACGTTTAGTAAACGTGCAAGCGGCGTTTTGTAACTTTTGAACTGGTGCTCGGAATTGAAATTCGAGGGCACCGTTGAACTTGAAGATCTGGTATTTTCTTAAGGAGACTTTCACCTCGACAGTAATTGGTCGAGAGTAAAAGTTAGATTTTGGGGTTTTTTAAAAAAAATTAATAAAATAAAGTGATATAACACTTTATTTTATTTTTAGTTGTCATGTGGAGTGTTTGTTGGTTAGAACCTCCACTTGGGAGTTGGAGGTGGGACCACCACACCCTAATCTCCCATGAGAGGTTATGGTGGTGGGGCCCACCTGATCATAACCTCTTGTGAGAGGTTATGATGTGGGAACCACACGACACATAACCCCCCAATTAATGGGGAGGGAGAGAAAACCTCTCAACCCCCTCAATTAATTTTATGTGTCTACGTAAATTTAATTGCTTCCAATTTAATTTTATGTGTCAACATAAAATTAATTTATGTCAAATTAATTTTATTAGTCAACATAAAATTAAATCCTATCTTTTGTTTTGATGCAGACTATGTGGGGGAAGCCTCTTGGAATCCTCCTAATAATTAAGCCAACACACCTCTTAAATTGCGCCAATGCTATTTAATTCACTTGACCACCCTTTTTAAATTAAGTAATCGCATCGTTGGAATTTAGAAAGGTTCCTAATAAATGAACCGTCATAAATTCCATGATGGTTACATACCTATCCCCCTCTCTTATATATAGGGATCTTGGAAAGAGGTTTTGGGACAACTTCACCAAGCGATGAAACGCTGGAAAAGTGACGTGACGCCCAACACTTGGAGGATTATGCCTTCTCCAATGAAGAACAAAGAATGCCGAACTTATTCGACTTCTTCCTCGGACACCTACCAACGTGGAGCGTTGTCAACAAGCCGACACAACTCGGGTTTGGAAGTGCTTGGAAGACGCGATGAACGACGATCCTCTACGTCTTCCTCCGCGACTCCGTCAACGAACGACATCCTCCTTTTTGCACCAACGTCAACCAACTATGATAAATGTAGGGGGTTTATTGCTTGATATTATTATACCTTCTTCTTATCTTTTTCATCGGATAAAAAGAGATTGTTGAGGACGTGTTATTGATCATCTAATTTTTTGGGTGATCCAAATGATACCTCCCTAAACACGAAGGGTGCGGGCCAACCTAACATGGCCTGACACCCTCCGTTGGTTTTCTTCCTTGTGGTGATGTTCTACGCCAAGGCGATGAGGCGACGACGACGAAGGCAGCAATGAAGAAGGCCGCGCTAACCAAGGCCTCCATGAATAGTGCCGCCCCCACGGCGCACCGGTGCTCTCGGCCGAACACCGCCAGCCGAGCAGTGCCCGACCTTCCTACCCGCGGCCTCCCAACGCCCTGCGTAGGGCGCGCCCCGGCCAAACCCACAGCCTTCCCAGCCCCACCAGTGCCCCCGCGCGATGCTCGCGCCCCCGCGCGCTGCGCCGCGGGCTGTTCGACACCCCCACACATTTCCTCGTGCGCTGCCTGGTGCCCCCACGCGCTGCCCACACATCCCAGTGGCCTGCTCGGCTCCTCCGACGCCCTTCTCGGCGTCCCGCGCACTGCTCGCGCCCCCGTGCGCTACCCGGCGTCCCCACGCACTGCCCGCGCACCCCTGTGGCCTACCCGCGTGCCCTCGCGGCCTGCCCACGACCCGCCCGGCCTGCCACTAACCTCCAAGGCCGAGTCGCCCGAGCCACACCCCTTGCGGCACTAGCCAAACCGGCCCCAGCCTTCGGTCCGAGTTGCCTACGTAGCGACCTCCGGGCCGAACCTCCCTCACAGTCCGTTGGGTCAGGCCTAGCAGACCGGGAAAAAACTTAGCGGGCTGACCTGCCCAACGGGCTGGGTCAAACCCAGTGAGTCTGACTGGATCGACCCAGACCAGGTCGGCCCAGAATGGGTTGGGCCAAGTCGGTCCGACCAGGTTCGACCAGACCCGGGCCCATTACTGACCATTTAACTTCTTGGGCCATATCTTTGGCACCGGACGTCAGTTTGATGAACCGTCAGTGGCACCGGTATTCTTGGAGCGAATATGTCCCTTTGAGAATACCCCACTGGAGTTTGGGGTATAGTTGAGATATGGTCAGGTTTGATCGTACACGAATCCAATCGGGCCCCTGGGACTAAAAGGATAATAACTAACAGACCGAGCATCTGATTGGCGCGTTGTCTGTTGCATTGAGACCCCTATGACGTGGCAGACCATTGAGATACTTCTACATGGGACTTCATGACAATTTGAGTATCAACTAGTAGCTTTTGGAGAATATCTTCTAGAGACGAGTAGGCATTTGTGTAGGAACATGGTAGCTGGCTGAGACTTGAATACTGCTGACCGATTCGACTCAGAGTGATTCGACTAGCCCAGTGGGGAGCGCCTCTATGTGAACTCGGCAAACCCATGGTGGGGAGCGCCTCTGTGTGAGCACGGTAGACCCACAGTACTCAACACGTGGAGTACCTCAGCAGGCTTCCAAGGGAGCGCCTCTGTGTGAGCGCAGCAGACCCACAACGGAGAGCGCCTCTGTGTGAGTGCAGTAGATCCACTGTACTCAACAAAAGGAGTACCTCAGCAGTCCAAGTTAGTGGGAAGCACCTCTTTGTGACGCGGCAAGCCCACTGAACTCGATATAGGAGGAGTTCACCAGCAGCTGAAGGTTTAGATTAATAAAAATCACGGTTTGAGCTGAGTCAATGACTTTTGTGTTTTCCTCATGATTGAGATGGGTTACTAGATAACTTAGGTATATGTATGGGCATATACCTAAGTAATGGTTATCCGTTTATTTCATACTTTGTGGTTTATCCTTTTTGGATTTTTTGAGACCATGAGGGTCTCGGGGTCCCTACTGAGTATCGTTATATTCACCCCTGCACGGGCTATGCCTGCACCTCATTGTATTGGTTGCAGACGACAGACAACGCTGACTGAGGCAGAGAGTAGCAGGACTAGATGGTACCCGGAGGTGGACCACACGGTGTGACGGTACACGGAGCAGACGGATGGACGGGAGTGTTGTGGAGG
Organism: Viscum album; assembly: GCA_963277665.1. Taxonomy (NCBI): domain Eukaryota; kingdom Viridiplantae; phylum Streptophyta; class Magnoliopsida; order Santalales; family Viscaceae; genus Viscum; species Viscum album. Next base: position 272,982,675 of record OY728139.1, on the reverse strand, counting down.
CCATCTTTACCTACCCTTCAGATAGGAACCCCGGAGGACGACCCAGTAGCTTCTTACTTTTCTTCAATTGTACTTGTTTTTAGTTGAACTTGTACTTTCCTATTGGGCTTGTATTTTCGGCCCCTTTTTACTTTCCAACACTTCTTTTGTATACATTTTTACTTAGTGTTTTGGTTCCAATTTTGTACTCTGATGTGTTTGTTTACAGTTATAAAGGCAATGCCTTCCCAGTTTAGGGATTTACGCCTTTTGTGCTAGTCATCAGCCCCTGGCCTATGGAAGGCGGGCTTGGGGTAGTCACGATACGGGCCCCAGGGGATGGGTTGTAACATAGTAAGAATTAATTTGGAATTAATTTAATTCATGTGAATTTATTACACATATTGTATTAAATTATAAACCAAGTGTTGACCAGGATATTTGATAGAGCAAATATCTTCAATTATTTTATTCTGAATTTCAATGTTTTAATCCCACCAATGTGTTATTTCAATGGAAATTGTCACATTTTATGTTTTAGGAGTATTTTTGAGATTAATTGGAAATGGGCATATTTTGGATTTAATTAGTTTTTATTTATTATAATGTTTCGACCATAACTATTTCTTCACTGATCTAAATTACATAATTCTTATTTTATAGGTTCTTATGTTCTATTTAATTCATTTTATCCTTCTGAACCAAAAGAAAAATAAATCATTTGGAAGCTCAAATCTAGCTCACAAGTCAGGCCTCGAAAACTGTGCATAGAACATGAGAATTTTATTTTTGGGCCCATATCTCATAAATTCCCAAACCGTTGAATCTAAAATTTTACCTGGAGCTGGAGGACATCTGGATTAAAAAGTTTCATAAATATGTCCGCACATGATTCTTTAAATTTCAAGGTCATTAATGCGTTGGAACTTGGTACATTGGAAGACGGAGAGTCTGTTTGGAAGAATTAAATATCTTGGGTACTTTATCTATATCTCTCTCCAAACGTGTCCCATGATACTCAAGATTCATGGGTCTACAGAGGAGAGGTATAATAACAAATTTAAATAAGGATCAATTCCCAAATTCGGTCATTAAATAGGTCACCCACGCGCATTCTTTCGGAGGAAGATTTTTTGGAGCCAAATGTCACCCCCTCTCCCTATAAAAGAGTGTGCTTTCATTTTTTCAAAGGTTTGGAAACTTAGGAGTAAACTTTTTTGGACATTTTATGTATTTTAGTGTTGTATTTTATTTTACTTTCATTCTATAATATCATTTCATATTTTTATTCAATTTTTCTCCTTTCTCTCTTTTCTTTCTCTCTCTCCCCCTGTTTTCTTTCCACTGTGAACTCTTATGATCATGATCATGAGTAATTAACCCGAGGAATTTCCTAGGGGTGTAATTCAGTGGTTTACCCAAGTATTTGAAAATTATTGTATTATTGTTTATTATTTACTTAGAGTTAGGATAAGGGGGATCTTAGTGGTCAAGGAACCTTTGTGTCTCCACTTGCCACCCGAGGTTTAGCTTTCACTTCTGTTATATTCTCCCTCGATCGAGGAGGTGGATGTACGGTATCTCAGAGATAGTTGAGTGTACCATATGTTTACAACCATAGGAATAAGGGTATGTTCATGCATATGATGGAGCATGTTCATAAAGTAAAATTGAAACTAAAAAAAGAGGCGATGAAGGTTCACTCTAGATAATCTCTTGGGAGGATCTTCTTTTTGTCTAACATCATTCTGTTTACATTCATTGTGTTTTCATTGCATCTGCATATTTACTTTTAGTATTTCATTATCATTTCTAAAATATAATTTACATTTATTTTATTTCACATATATATATATATATATATTGAATTATAAGTAGTGAGTGATTGACTTTGACAGCTCCTCAAGAGATCGACCTAGGTCAGCCACTATGCTGCACTTAGTAAAAATATTTTTGAGAGCACACACGAAAATGCTTCATCAAATTGGTTCCATTTTTGGGGATACAAGTGGTCTTCAATCACTATTTATATTAACATATGGTAAATTATTTTTCTTCCTTTCATTTAAAAAAAATACTAAAACATCTTAAATTTCAAAAAAACTAAAAAATCATTTTGTTCATGATGTCTTTCAATTAAAAATTTTATGCATGGAATGATGAATATCAAGTTCCATAAGAAGTTTTAAATGATCTTGATGCTAAGTATAAAAGTATTTGTAATTTAGTGCAAATATTAGAGATTCAAATAGATTTTATTTCTGAATGCATACATACTTGTCAAGAGAAACTAGAGTCGGAACCTAAACCAGAACGAGTGGTGAAAGAGATTTCACCGATTATTTTCTACGTTAAAGAACCTGAGGTGATTGATAAGGAGCTACTAAAATAGTTAATCATATCATCCCATACTCAAAAATTTCTTGAGGAGTTCCCTAAAGTACACATTCCAATTGATTTACTTATGGGAGATCAACAATTTTTGGAAGAATCTTGGAATCACTTTGTTGAAGATAACCTGAAACTTGATATTCCCATGCTTGATAATGAACAATCAGTACATTTTGACCTCTATCTTGCTTTGGAAGATGAAAATAAAGATTCACCTACTGATATGGAATTTATAATGCTCTTTCTAGAAGAGATAAACTTCCAAGATGAGTTACTGGAAAGGGAAGATTTCTTGATTGATTCATCGTGTTTTAATCTTATTCAAACGAAATTGTTCCATGACATTCTCTTTCCTGATATTTATGAAATAGTGCAAATGGAGCAGATAATGGATGTTAAGAAAGAGACCACTGAAGTGGTGGTGATCGAGGTATAAGATCTGGAGAAGCTGGTGGTGGTTCAACTACCTCCTCTACAACAGCTTTCATATCAGATGGAGGAGGACACCATTGAAGTTAACAGGGAGCACCCCTATTTTCTTTCCCCTCCCACTCTTGAACTCAAATTCTATATTTATTCTTTCTTGTGGGTTGGGAACTTTCATATCTTATTTGGGGTTCTTCATTATTGGTGTCTACTCATGGACACTGGTAAAAGTCGCATGTGGTGGTTTATCTCAAAGAAACCACATCCACCTTCTGATTGGGGATAATCCACTACAACTGCCTAACTAGGGTTAGTAAAAACCTAGCACCCACTTAGGGGGTCAAACCAAGAATTATACCTTTTTTATCCCTTTTATCTTTATTTTTATTTATTTTTCTTATTTCTTGTCATTTAACTCTTGTAGTTTTAAAGTAGTGGTAGCTAGAATTTTAACTCAAGGTTTCCACTAAAAAATAAATCAGGTTGTATCTTTCCTTTTATTTATTTTGTTTGCTACCCAATTTAAATTCTGTGTGAAATGTTTCTTGATCTAATTTGAGCTAAAAATAGGGTAATAAATGGAATAAGTGTGGGGATTTTAACTTGTTTTTAGGAATTTTGTGTGTGCTTTCATTTTATTTTTCTTGTTGTTTTTTTGAAATTTTATTTTTTCCCTTTTTCATTTTTTGTGTGTTTTTAGGAATCTTGAGTTGAAATAAATACTTTGGGATAATTCAAACCATCTTGTTATTTTTGAAACATTTCTTGATTTAGTATTTGAGGATTTAAATTATTTCTGAATGGATTTTGTTTCTTTATTTCCAATCCTTTCATTTGAATAAGTTTGATTGATTGTGAAACTCATGTGCACTAGTGCTATCTGAATTGAAAATCTTGCCCAACAGGAGAGGTTTCTAAACTTTTTTGACATATTATTACATTTATCTTTTTCTTGAGAGTCTTGAGATATGTTGTGTGATCCAGAACTTGCTGTTTTTTTCTTTTTAAAAGCTGTTAGAGTTCATGGAATGTGTTAAGTATGATTGAGGCATCACTTTGAAATACCTTTTTCATTCAACTCTTATTTTGGTCTACCTTTACATATGACCTTATTTAAGCCCCAAGTATCCATAAAATATATTTTTAGTCAGCCACATTACAAGACATTTATCCCTTTCCAACCTTCTCTACAAGTTAAATTCGTTATTATTGTTGAGCTCAAGTGTGAGGGAGGGAGAAGATGGGTTGTGTTTTGCTTTCCTGAAGAATCTGTTTGAGTTGAATTGAAAGTGTTTCCATATTTATTACTTCTTGGGTGGAATAAATTTTATGATGTAAAGATGTATGGGTGGACCAAAATATCATTACACATATGGGATAGGTTTTCACCAATTTTGAAGATCAAAAGTTTCCTCTCTTTTCCTCAAAAAAATGATTCTGAAGAGAAATCCATATCTGAATTCAAGCTGAAACAATGCTCAAATGGGGAAAAGAGGGAGAAAAATCATTTATTATAGAATTATAAGTGTAAACTTCCCAAAATAAGATTTGTTTTTTAGGTGATTAATTTTTTAGGTGATTGAGGAGCACACCATTCTTGAGAAAAACTGTTTTCATGCATTTACTTCACTTTAGAGCATAACCCTCCTCATTCCACATCAGATGTTTTTACATTTAAAACCTGCCAACCCTCATCTTCAGAACAACCCATGAAAAAGAACTCATGATTGACACATTTTTTACTCTATGAAGTGGATATACTAGGAGGATATAAAGCCTATGGAGATCACACATGTTTTTAGAATGAGAAAAACTCTACATTAAATATCCTTAAGTGAAGAAATAAATATTTTTTCCAAGGAGGTAGGTACGAAATGCATGTCAGGATTAACATGTGATTGAATGGATTCATATGATTTTTTAGGAGTTCTGAAATTTTTATCCATGTGTGAGGCATGATATTTTCTTTGATATGATAATTGAGTTGTGTTGTCATTTATGCTTTGAGAAGTTTGTTTTGACCTTGGTATAAGATGATTTCACAGGAGTGAAATGTTTAAGTGTGGGGGAATTTATAGATAAAATATTTTCAATTATTTTATTCTTAATTTCAATTTTTTAATCCCACCAATGTGCTATTTCAATGGAAATGGTCACATTTTATGTTTTAGAAGTATTTTTTAACTTAATTGGAAAAAGGGCATATTTTGGATTTAAACAGTTCTCATTTATTATAATGTTTCACCCATAACTTTTTCTTCACTAATAAAAATTAAAAAAATATTATTTTATAGGTTCCAATGTTCTATTTAATTCATTTTATCCTTCTAGACCAAAAGAAAAATCAATCATTTGGAAGCTCAAATCGAGCTCAGAAGTCAGGCCTTGAAAGCTGTGCACAAAACTAGATAATTTTATTGTTGGGTCCATATCTCATAAATGGAGACACCATTGAATCTAAAATTTTATCTGGAGCTGGAATACATCCTTATTAACAAGTTTCATTAATATTTACGTGCATGATTCTTTAATTTTCAAGGTCAGTAATGCATTGGAACTCGGTGCATTGGAAGATGGAGAGTCTATTTGGAAGAATTAAACATCTGGAGTACATTATCAATATCTCTCTCCACACGTGTCCCGTGATTCTCAAGTTTCATGGGTCGACATAGGAGAGGTATAATAATAACTTTCAAGAAGGAACAATTCCAAAATCCGGTTATTAAATAGATCATATATGCGCATACTTTTGGAGGAAATTTTTTTGGGGCCAAATGTCACCCCTCTCCCTATAAAAGAGTGTGCTTTCTTCTTTTCAAAGGGTTGGAAACTTAGGAGTAGCCTTTGTTGGAAATTTTATGTAGTTTAGTGTTTTATTTTTTTTACATTCATTCTATAATATCATTTCATATTTTTATTCAAGTGTTCTTATTTCTCTCTTTTCTTTCTCTCTTTTTTTTCTCCCCTTGTTTTCTTTCCACTGTGAACTCTTATACTCATGATCATGAGTAGCTAAACCGAGGAATTTTCCAAGGTTTTAATTCAGTGGTGAACCCAATTATTTAAAAATTAATGTTTTATTTTTTATTATTTACTTAGAGTTAGGCTAAGGGGGGTCTTAGTGGTCAAGGAACCTTTGTATCTCTAATTTCCACCAGAGGCTTAGCTTTCACTTCTGTTACATTATCCCTCGATCGAGGAGGTGGATGTACGGTATCTTGGTGATAGTTGAGTGTACCATACGTTTAAAACCATAGGAATAAAGGGATGTTCATGCATACGATGGAGCATTTTCATTAAATAAATTTGAAACTAAAAAAAGAGACGATGAAGGTTCACTCGGGATAATCTTCTGGGTGGATCTTCTTTCTGTCTAACATCATTATGTTTGCATTCATTGTGTTTGCATTTCATCTGCATATTTACTTTTAGTATTTCATTATCATTTCTAAAATATCATTTTCATTTATTTTATTTCACATATATATATAGTTAATTATAAGTAGTTTTTGATTGATCGTGATAGCTCCTCAAGAGATCGACCTAGGTCAGCCATTGTTCTACACTTAGTATAAATATTTTTGAGAGCGCACACGACAATGCTTTATCACCATCCCAGCGCATGATTAATCGGAGTACACACCGTAAAGCCCATATACACATCATGTAGACCTTTAGTCACAGACGGGTTTTGTATCTTCATACATGGCCTACCTGACTGGTGATCATGTAACTCAGAGACCACATAAAGTGTATCCCATGTACACACCTTTTACTCCATGTTTTTCCATGGAATGGTTTACACACCAAGTCCCTATGCATGTGCCTCAGATAAATAGTGAGAAAAGTGCATGCCATGTAGCTGGCATGTACACACCATGTGATTATACTTAATTACATGTAATTAAAATTAATTTATTATATTGTGTCAACCTTATAAACATGTTATTTCATGTGATAATTAATTTTATAGGACACACCATGTGATGGGTTTTAATATATATATGTGTGTGTGTGTGTGTGTGTGTGTGTTTAATTAGTTTTTGTGTAATGATCAGATATGCATATCATGTATGAGTTGTATTAAAATTATTATTATATGTTCATTGAAGCATAACATGTGGCATAAAAATCATGTAATCCATGTAATCATTATGTTGATAGTACGCGTCATGAAAGTATGTGATAATTCATGTATGCCACATCTCATAAGAGTAAAAAATATATGAGTATAATACATGTTGGGTAGATTCGGACGAGTGTTCACCATATTTCCTTCAAGGTATATTTATGTAAATAGTTAATTTTAAATAAAATTATTTAATTTGTTTAAAATTATTATGGATGATAATTTCAAGGATATTATGATGATGATTAAGATAAAAGAATTGATTAATTAAATAATATAATTAATTGATTCGAACAAGATTTATATTAAATAATAATGATTATAATTGAATTATAATTTCATTAAATTCATAATTTGTTTCATGCTAATGGATGATCATGAGATTATACCAAGACCTTTGTATGTGATTTGTTTTATTTAATTTATTGTTAAATTAATTTTTGGCATACGTTCCTTCTCTCATCTTATTATTTAAGGGACAATGTATCCATGATTTCTTTTATGTAAACCCCTTGTTTCCCTTATCTGTATGTGATTAAAATTATTTATAATGGATTGAGCTCCCATGCTAGTGGAGGTAGTTCAAGTTTTAAGCTGAGGTGAAACCAATTCAAGACAGATACATAGGTGGACAGGTGGAAAGCTATAATACGAACCTTAATTGGTTCAAGGTGTCTTATACCAACTTTAATGGTTAGTTTATCATCCGCTAGATAATCAAACCATTAGTATAATCTCATGATCATACCACTTTAATATTTTATTTCTATTAAGTTTCATGGTTATTTCATTATGGAAGTTTTTCATGATCACATGAATTAATGAATTAGCAAGCAGTCAAGATAGAACTTAAATAAATTGGATTATTCATAAATATTATCTAATATATGGTTAATCACTTAAGTAAATCCACTTAATATTAAAAATCATGTAAGAAATATAATAATTATAAATTTATTCATAAAATATAAAATCCCTCAATTATATATTAAGTTGGTATTGTCTTCCACTACTTTAGTTAAAATCGAACAATAGTTTAAAGTGATTGACCAGCCAAATTTGGGGTTATTTCAATTACCAAGGAATTATAACATGAATTTTTGGGTTGAATTAACTTATTTCACATCAAGGGTTTAGTGACAAAGTAGGACTTGGTGTAACTTATAGGCAGGGTTTGAGGAAATACAATTTTAGGATTTTAGGATTGGGGAGCCCACTCAACAGATCAAGGAACTGTGAGTTAATGCAATTGAAATTTTGAATTCCTATCTAAAACCCTTAAAATTTCTTAACCAACAAAATTTGGGGTAATGAGATGGTGAATTTGGATCCTTTCCACTAGAATTTCCAATAAATAGGATATTTTGAAACCAATGGTGAGGTTTATTAGGTTTCGATAAAATAATGGGAGATTAATAAATATAATATTTATTTATTTGGCTAAATTTTACCAGATAGAGTAATAAATATCTTCTCATATAATTTGTATAAACAATAATGAAAAGGACTTCAAACATATCACTAATATCCATACTTGATGAGAATAACCTTCTCACTGGAAAAAAATCAAACAGTGTCAAATGTCTTTGTGGGTTATCCTACACCATGAAAGGAAATCATATGTGATTGAAGAACTTTTTCATGATGTTCCTAGTAATGATTATAGTGAGTAAGAGTTATCTATCTATGAGAAATATCTGATAGATGTTATATATGTTTAGTTTTTTATTCTATCATCCATGAAAAATGATCTTTTGAATAAACATGAGTACATAGATGCATATATCATGAGGTCTCACCTTCGGGATCTCTATAAAGAGAATGAGAGATAAAAGTTATATGAGAACTCCAATTCTCTATTTAAAACTATTATTGGATATTATATCATAATTGGGCCTCATGTAGTCAATATTATTGGCTACATTAAATGCTTAGACATCTTAGGGATTAAATTCCCAAATTATTTGTGCACAAATCTCATACTTTCATTACTACCCAAGACCTTATCTAGTATTATTTTTAATTATAATATGGAAAATAATGAGAAAATACATTCAAAATTTATTAATTTGATTCTCCAAGTAGATAACGACATGGGGAATGACAAACCCATGGTCCTCATGGTGAATAAGAAAATGAAGAACAAGGATAAGGGGGCCAAGACTCATAAAAACTCTAAATCTCGTGAGCACCATCATTCCAAGAAGAGGAAAATCCAAAGAATGGGTAAGTAAAAGGAGGTAGTATCATTTGCATGTGGAAAGAAAGTACACTAGAAGAAAAAATGCACCTAAAAGAAAGGGGAAGCTAAAGGTGAGTTTGTTATCGAGTTTCATATTTCAATATATACATATTAGGTATTAGATATATCTTTTGGTTCTCACATCTATATACAAATGTTGGAACCAAGTATATAATGAAATATTGTATAGGAGAGGTGGATTTGTGATCTTCCAATAGTGAAACATTGGATTCTCTAGCCATTGGTTAATACCACTTTTCATTTACAATGAGAATGATATTGGTTTTAAAGTATTATTATTATATACCAATGGTTACTAAGAATATAATTTCTGTATCATGCCTAGATGCACATGGTTTTATTTTCAAGTTTGGAAATAAATTATTTTCATTTATAAAGAAAAAATATGTTATGTTATGGAACATTTAAATGATGGTCTTTATGTATTAAATTACAAAAAAAATTGAAAATAGATAATGAACCATCTTCACATGACTTATATAAAAATCGGATATGGAATCACCATATTGGTCATGTAAATGAGAAGTGTTTAAAAAGATCTATCAGTATGGTTATTTAGACTCTTATAAGCTAAAACCACTTGAATGATGTCATGATTTTTTACAAGGAAAAAGGACCAAACAACTATTATGTGGATAGATTTAATGGGACACATAGAATCTAGAATTGGTACACAATGATATATATTGACCATTCCAATTAGAATCTAGAGGTGGATATTCTTAATTCATAACATTTACTGATGACTTGAGTAGTTATGGTTATTCCTTCTAGATGATGTATAAATTTGAGTCCTTTGAGAAATTAAAATAATTAAAGAATGAAGTATATAATCAACTTGAAAATAAGATAAAGAAGCTTCAATTGGATTGAGGAGGTGAATATATTAACCAATATTTTATCGAATTTCTACAAGAGTTTGGATTCTATCTCAACTCAGGAATCGTAACTTGTTAGACAAGGAAAGGTCGATGATGAGTTGTGAAGATCTTCCATTATACTTTTGGGGATATGATTTACAGACAGTGGCATATATATTAAATTGAGTACCAACTAAAGAGGAAAATTTAATTCCCTTTCAAGTTATAGAGTGGAAAGAAACCTATTTTTTCACATAAACATGTATAAAATTGCGAGGCATTTGTTAAGGCATTATCAGGAAACAAACTATCACCCTAGGAAAAAAAATTGAATCTTTATAGGGTATCCTAAGGAAACAAAGAGATACTACCTATAAAACCCCTTAGATAAGAAATTTACCATTTCCAGAAAATCAGTCTTTCATGAGAGGGAGAAAATATTCAAAAATGATAGTGGGAGAAAGATTAACTTCGATTACGTTGATGCTCAAGATAAATAATAGTTGGTATATGAATATATTCCATAGGTCCCCATGGAATAAGGACTTCCTAAAACACAAGTACTGTATAGGAACAAGAGATAGGTAAGAGAACTAGATAGATATGATTTTATAGTTGTCAAATATGGTGAGTTATTATTGGTTGAAAATAATGAACCTATCTCTTATAAATAGTTAGTATATATCTCATAATATATAAGGTGTAAAGAAGCCATGAATCCTTAAATGGATTCTATATATCATAAACAAGTTTGGGTTTTGGTCGATGCGCCAGTTGATGTAAATCCCATTGGATGAAAATGGATATTCATGAGAAAACTAGACATGTAAGGTAAAGTAAATAAATATGAAGCAAGGATAGTGGATAATGGTTTTAAAAAACATCAAAGTATTGACTATGATGAAAAACCTTTTCACCAGCTACCATATCTAAATAAATCTTAATTATTCTCTCTGTAGTATCTTACTATGACTATGAAATTTTTTAGATTGATATCAAAACTTATTTCCTTAATGGGAAGCTTCAAGAAGATTTATATACGAAACAACAAGATGGGTTTATGAATCTAGGTTATGATAAAAATATTTTCAAGTTACAGAGATCCATTTATGGATTTAATAAATCATCCAAGTCATGGAATATTCAATTTGATGAAGCTTCAAAAAAAACTAATTTCATTAAGAATGAATGTAAACCATGAATTTATAATATATTTAATGAAAATGAAGTCATTATTATAGTATTATATGTTTTTGTGATATTAATTATTGAAAATGACATAACACTCTTCTAGTCGATTAATGAATTGTTAAATATGTGTTTTTCCATGAATTACTTAGGTGAACCAGCCGATATTCTGGGGATCAAGATCATTTGTGATAGATCCAAGAGGCTTCTTGGAATAATTCAAAGTGCATACATTGACTAGATACTAAAGTGATTTAGTGTAGAAAAAATCCAAGTGGGTATTGGTTCCAGTATCACATGGTATACATATTTCTATGAAAATGTTTCCACATAATAAGAGAAAGAGATAATGAGTAAAATTCCATGCACTTATTCAATAGGATAAATCATGTATTCCAAGTTATGTAAAAGACTTGATGTTTCCTATGCATTGATCATGGTAAGAAGATATCAAGATGATCCAGGAGAACATAATTGGTATTCTATTAAGGGTATCCTTAAGTATCTGAGAAGAACAAAGGATATGTTCCTAGTGTATGGAGGAAACTAGGAGCTAGTCATCAGGGGTTATACTTATTCTAGTTTTTAAAAAGATCATAATGATATGAAGTCTTATTCAGGATATGTTTTATGTCTCAACAGAGAAGATGTGAGCTGGAAGAGTTTAAAGCTTCTAGTTGTTGATAATTCTACAGTAGAGTTTGATAATATAGTGTATTCTGATGTAGCTAAGGAATCTGTTTGGATACAGAACTTTTGCAAGTAGATTGATGTGGTATATAGTAGTAAATACCATATCATATTGTATTTTGATAATAATATAGTGGTGTCTCTTGAAAAACAATTATGGTCACACCAATAGACAAAACACATACTCTTGAAGTATCACATAATGTGGTATTTTTCTCAGAGGGGTGAAGTTATTGTAATCAGAGTTCACATGAAAGAAAAAATGGTAGAACCCTTGACTAAATTGTATCTCAATAGAAGAATGGGTATCATATAAGATCTAGAGGACTGAAGGTTGTTAGCAGTTGGATCTAGAGAAGGTGGGATTCTATTGGATTTGGTGCCATAGAACCAAATTCTATATTCTTTATGATGACCTGTATTCATATTTTTAATACTAATAATCTTTTTATCACATCATTATTGTTCTTTTGTGTGAAATAGAATGTAATAATGCCCGAAGAGTAACTATCACACTAAAAGGTCATAATAGTTCCCTGCTATGATGAGAACCCAAAATAGTCATGATAGTATTCTTAAATATATGTTCTATATGAAGATGATATCATTTGAGGGACAAAAATGATATATTCTATTAGGGGTGGAGACTCGTAGTACTTTGAGTCACCTTCTCATGGTGTATGCCCTTGGTAATATCTAGTGTAGGATATTATGAGAACAACACCCACCAACAAGAAATCCACATTTATATGTATCATTGGATGTTCATCTCTATAGATGTGTGTATTTATCTTTTGAATTTATGATTTTTATTAATGAGTATTATAAGTCACATAGTTTGATGTATTGATAAAAACTGTGATAACATATGTTTATAGCGACGTAGGATATGTTGAGTGCATCATGAGTAATACTGCATTAATAAATAACACGAGAAAGGATTTTTCCCTTCTATTATTTAATATAATTTGATATATTAGGACCTTTCATTGAAATGATATAGCCTAAATAAATCCGTGGGAATGGTTTTCTATAGGCAGGTTTGATTCTCAGAAAGTCAAAGAAAGAGACATCAATCACATAGGTTGATAGAACAAGTGTGCAACCTGCTTGATTAGAGATATCATTATAAAGGTATTATATTGCATAGTGATCATCTGTATGAGGTATTATTTCATTGCAACATTAACATGTTTCTATATGGGTTCCTTGGTGTGTTTCTAGATGCTAACCTTGGACTTTAGGATGATTTTCCTAATGACACTGAGAAAGAGTTCTAGAGGGGCGCACACAATGTGTATTCAGAACCTCAGTTAAATATTAAATATTATTATTTATTTTTTAGCATGATGAATAAATATTATTACCGCATGTGGTTTAATAATTATTCATGTTTTTTTAATTACATATATTCTGTCACTAGTTATTTGACATAATATTATGTGAGAAGAATATTTAATAAATATTTAATTGTTATTTAGTGAATATAATATTTATTTACTTATTGGAGAATAATGCAGTTAAATTTATTTAATAAATAAATATAAATTATTCATGTCTTGATAAATATTATATATTATTGGAGGACTAAGTTTTTAGGTCTGGTGAGAAATAATATATTTTAAATATTATTTGAATAAATAATATTTAATTTTAATTTGAAAATTAAGTGCATGTCGAGAAATAATAATAATGATATTATTATTTTATACATGGGGTTTTGCTAGGGATTAAATAATTAAGAAAGGTAACTTGGGCAATTATTTATTTCTAACCCTTATGAGATGTAAACCCAATTATATTATTTTTCAAGAGACCCAATTTATTTTTTTCTATACAAAAAATCTGGAGAAACCTATAGAATCCCTAGATAGATCCCTTCTCTAAGAACGTACTAAATAATAGAGGGAAATATTCCTCCATCTCCCACTCTCGAGTCTAGAGATATCAAGTAGAGTGCTTCAGAAATTATTCTCATGGAGATCAAAGGAGAACAATGCAAGCGATAGGATCTATCATGACAACACCTAGAGATTCCTACAACGATGTTCATAGAATTGTGGAACATGTGTTGATCACCACTAAAGGTGATATTCTCTTGATTCATACAACATAATGATGGTACAACATAGATCTATTGTAAAATTCATCAAAAAAGAAGGAATTTTCACATAGTAATTCTTTAATTAATTAAATTAATTATAAATAATATGATATGATCTTACACTTGGTTTCAGTGTTTTAAACCTTTTTTATTTTCTTTTGTTCAATTTTTTTGATCATGGTGTTTATCATAATGTAAATATTTGATTTATAATCGATCATGACAAAATGAAAAGTCAGACATAGCCCATTATATGCTTTCACTGCAGCTAGAACCTACAAGTGATATTAGAGGGGTCACATAATTATTTATAATTATTTAAATATATTTGATTGATTTATTAATTTTTTATTTAGTTATCTATTCATGATTAATAGTTATTTAATCCTAATTGAAATATATGATTCTTCCTCTTTTGTTTCTCTTGAATATAATCAAATTGAATAATTTTATGAACAAAATAAAATTTAATATCTCATCTAGTAGTTTCAAGGAGTCTATCCAGATAATACAATAGTAAATTCCATGTAACCCATAGGTACACACCATGTACTAGTGTTTAATACACCAAGAATTAATTAATAATTAATTCAATGAATGTGAATTTGTTACATGCAGTGAATTTAATTATAAAATGAATATTATCTAGGATAGTCTGATGCATAGTTAGCTGGAGTACACATCGTATAGCCCACATACACGGCGTGTAGTTCTTTACTCACAAACGGTCCATGTATTTTATTGCATGGCCTACATGAATAGTGATTGTGCATCATGGAGATCAAATGATGTGTAGCCCAAGTACACTTTTTTGTAATCTAACTTCTTATATGGAATGGTTTACACACTAAGTCTCGTGTGTTCCTCAGATCGATGGTGAGAAAATTACACACCATATATCCAGATTGTACACATCGTATACTTATACCAAATTCCATATAATTAAAATTAATTTATTATACTATGTAAACCTTATCAATATGTTCTTTTGTGTGGTAATTAAATTGATAGGACACACCATGTGATGGGTTTAAATGTATATCTATATGTGTTTAATTATTTTTGTATAATGTTTGGATATGTATATCTTATATGATTCATATTATAGTAATTACTCTACATTCATTGAAGCATAACATGTGACTGAAAAATCATGTAATCTATGTAATCATTAAGTTGATAGTACACCTCATGAAATTATGTGATAATTCATGTATGCCACATGTCACAAGAGTAAATAGTATATGGGTATAATACATGTTGGGTAGATTCTGACAAGTATTCACTATGTTTCCTTCAAGGTACATTTATGTACATAGTTAATTTTAAATAAATTTATTTAATTTGTTTAAAATTATTATATATGGGAATCTCAAGGAAATTTATATGAGAATTAAGATAAAATAATTGATTAATTAAAGAAAAAAATTAATTTATTCCAACTCGATTTATTTTTAATAAGAATGATTATAATTGAATGATAATTTTATTAAATGTGAATTTTTATCATGATAATGGATGATCATGATATTATACCAATACCTTTGTATGTGATTGGTTCAATTTAATTTATTGTTAAATTAAATTGTTATCATGTGTTCCATATCTCATCTTATTATGTAAGGGCCTACATGCCCATGGTTTCTTTTATTTAAACCCCTTGTTTCCATCACCTGCGTGTGAGTAACAGAATATGTAATGGATGGATCTCCCATGATAGTGGAGGTGGTTAAAGTTTAGAGATTAGGAGAAACAAATCCAAGAGATATATATAGGTGGACAGGTGGAAAGTTTTAACGTGAACCTTAATTGGTTCAAGGTGTTTTTCCCCTAGGTAGATAGTTATTTTATCATCCTCTAGATAAAATAACCATTAGTAGAAGCTCATGATCATAACATTTTAATATTGTATTTCTATCATGGTTTTTTCTTTTTCATTATGGATGTTTTTTCATGATCACATGGATTAATGAATTAACAAACACACAATATAGAACTAAAATAAATTGTCTTATGTGTAAATATTATCTAATACATGGTTAATCACTTAATTAAATCCAATTAAAATTAACAAGAATGTAATAAAGATAATATTTGGAAATTCATTCATAAATGATAAAATTCATCAATTATATGTTAATTTGGTATAGCCTTCCACTACTTCAGTTAAAATCAAACCATAGTTCGTAGTGCTTGGGAAGCCAAAGTTGGGGTGATTTCAATTATCAAGTAATTATAACATACTGTTTTGGGTTGACTTAACTTAATTCACATCAAGGGTTGATTTCTAAGGTAGGACTTTATGTAAATGAGAGGCAAGGGATGAAAAAAACATATTTTAGGATTTTAGGATTGGGTTTTCCACTCAACAGATCAAGGAACTATGAGTTAATGTAGTTGGAATTTGGAATACCAACTTAAAACACTTAAAATTTCTTGAAAAATCAAAGATAGGGTAATGATAAGTGGAATATAGTCCCTTAACACTAGAATATCCATGAAATAAGATATTTTAAATCCAATGGTGAGCACTATTGGGTTTCAATAAAATATAAGGAGTTTAATGAATATAATATTTATTTATTTTTTAAAATTTTATTAGATAAAGTACTAGATATCTACTCATCTTATTTGTAAAGACAACAAAAAAATGACTTCAAACATATCATTTTGATCCATACTTGAGAAGGATAACATTCTCACTGGAACAAATTTACAAGAGTGCCAACGGCACATGCACGTTATCCTATGCCATGAAAAGAAATTATATGTGTTGTAAGAACCTATTCTTGGTGTTCCTAGTAATGAGACTAGTGAGGAAGAGTTATCTCTCTATGAAAAAAAATTTAATTATGATACATTTTTTCAGTTTTTTATGCTATCATCCATGAAAAATGTGCTTTTAAAAAAACATGAGGATATGGATGTGTGATTTATCACCTTCGAGGTCTCTGTCAAGAGAAAGTGAGACAAGAGGGATATGAGATCTCCAATGCTCTATTTACAACTAATCTTGGATATTCGATGCTAGTTGGGAATCATGTAGTCCAACTTATTGGCTATATTTAATGATTATCCATATTAGGGATTAAATTCATGGATGATTTGCACATAGATATCATAATTTCATCACTACCCAATACCATTATTCATATGTATTGTCAATTATAATATGTGTAATAATGAGAATATTCTTTTATAAATTCTTAATTTTATTCACTAAGTAGATAAAGATAGAGGGCATAAAAAACCCATGGTTCTTATTGTAACATCCAAGGTAAATGAAGAATAAAAGATTTTCATACTTATTAATATTTATGAATTAAATATTAATTTTAATTTAAAATGGTTTCTATGTTCGATAGCGTACCCGATATGCAACAACGGGTTTCTTTGAAATCTTACGTTGCATACTAATAATATAATATTATTATTTTAAATGGAAGTTAACTCCTAGCCGTTGTATTGGAGGTAATGAACAAAACTAACTACAATATGATTATACATGTTTGTTAAATTTATTTACTTTTATCCAATAAAAGTTATAGGCTTAAAATGTGAATGAATCTAATTTTAAGCATAATTTACATTAAAAGGTCGATTTACTACCTTTTAATAGAGAACCCTCTTTAAATCTAGTTTTGGTCACTTTAATGCATTATATTTGACCAAATAAAATACTTATTTAGAATGGGGACCTCAAAATTTACTTTGTGTAAATTTTTGGAATTTTTCTGATAAAGTTCATTTTTTAATGAATAGTGCAAAATATTGTATTTTAATTCAAAACTGCGTTTTAATATAATTTATTTATATGGTTAGATTATATTTTTAATTGGTTTTAAAGTGTAATTATAATATATTTTTACCATTTAATCCAATGTTGGTCATTGTAATTAATTTCACTTTGAAATTGGACATAAACAAGTGTCAATCTTTTGATAGTTATTGTTTCTTAAAAACACGCTATTTGTTTTAACAAAGGGAATTAATTTTAAATTAATTAATGCAACTTATATGTTTATAATTTGGTAAAATTGACATCATTTTTGAATTCATAATATCAAATATATCTTAGGCTGAATTTTTGTAATTTTTATGAAAACGTCAATTTTTTATGAATAGTGAAACCACTTAGTAGTAGTTAAAAAAACCGTATTTTTCATTTAAATAATATTTTACCAATTCTGTGAATTGAATTTTGAAAATACGACATACATGGTTGTTACTATTAATTAAAATGTGGTTCAATATGATGAAAATAATTTTTGGTGAATAGTAACCTTTGACTTTTATTTACCGCAGTTAAAGGTAAATATGGTAATTCAAGGTAAAAAGAATATTATAATAATTCAAAAGTACCTTAACACTTTTCCTAACCTTATTGTATAGGTAATGGATGACACTAGCCATCCTTGGGTCTATTTTGGGACCCCATAGAGCCACTTATGAATGGTAATGACACTTTAGATTAATTAATTTAAAGTAAAGGCAAAAATGACATAAACAAACATATTTTAGTAATTTAATTTTTACATAGGGTTATATAAGTCATATTTCCACCTATAAATATTATTTTTAAAGATAAAAATATTTCCTACATCATGGTATTTTTTTTATAAATTTTGGACATCGAATAAATTAAATTATTTATGACACAATAATGATGCAGTGTTTACCACATTAATAAATCATTTAAATAAATAAGATTATAAATATTAAAATGACATCTAAAACCTGTCCAATTCTAATTGGATGATTTTATTTCGACCATGAGTCATCCTATCTTGGACGTTAATTATTTTTGGACCTTTATAAACCGAATATCATTATATAATAAAATAATATTTTCACACTTTCCTAAAGAGCCCCTCTTCTCCCTTATAAAAGGAGACCACTTCTAACAAATTCCTCACACATCTCAAGACTTTTGGCTCATCCAAATTCTGCCCAATTAATCTCCCTAAATTCCTCTCTTTCACCTAGAAGCCTTACCTTAGGCATAAGGCACTTTAAGAAGTCCTTTTCGTTCAAACCAAAGGGAGTTACCCAAATTAAAGGTAACAGTTTCTCCTAAATTGTTTTGTTTTATTTTACTTCTCCAACCCCTAAAATATTTTTATTACTTTCTTTTATAACAACACTAGTATCCTCAATATACTAGGATATTCTTATGATAATTATTAGAACTACACATACACACACCACCATCTAATGGGTGAAGAACATGTTATTTCTGTGGATGGAAAACTAACGCCTCACGAAACGATGATTGTTCAGTTATCTCCTACCACCTCTCATAGTGGAAATTAAGATGAAAATATATTTATATATGATATATATTTTGTTTATGTTTTCTTTATGCTTCTTTTATTTTTTTATAGCATACCTTTATGGTTTCTATTATGTGTAAAAGCGATGATTTCATTTGAGTAGTGAGGACTACCGCCCCCTCAAAGTGATATGACTCATTAATGCCATATGTGGGACGTATAAAGGATGAAGTTTAAAATAATATATATGATATTATACTAGAATTATAATATAACTATGTATCATTATGTTTTAATTCTATTAAAATAAGAAATATTAATGGAAGTAGTGTTCATGCGTACATACGGCTTACTGTCTCCCTAAACGGTGCATTTCATTTCTTATCTCCAAAATGTTACATACTGTTATAAATACATATATATATTGTATATATATGATGTATATAATATCTAAATATTTAATATCATTCTGGATATAATGAACTTTTTACCATGTGAATAACTTGTAACTATATGGTGTTCATTTGTGACTCAAGTACCAAATATCGAAAAAATGATCATTATTAACTTGAATGATTACATAATGTTTATAACATGGTAATAAGTGATATAAATGGAATAATAAAATTTAAAAAGTTTCTTAAGAAAGTAGAAATTACCTTTAGTTTATTATTCAGGAGATTAAAGAACGATCGAGTCAAGTCAAACATGAGGTAAGGGACTTCATCTCAATCTCCTTTCATTGAGGCATATTTTGTTTTAATACACGACTTTCTTTTATACATCGTATAAACACCCTTTACTTTTCAAAGGGAATATCTTTTTACAAAGTGTTTTACTAAACAAAAAAAAAGGAATTTTTCTTTTAATGTAAGCGGGGACAACGACCTTTCTGCCGCCGTGAGTATTATTTGTTATTTGGATTTCTTAACAAGCCGTACTGTTTTTTTTTTCAAGGAAAATAAACACCATATACTCTTTTATGTATTTTGGTATTGAAAATGGTTTTTATAATGGATTTGTAATGTCAATAATTTAAGTCATATATTTTGATTAAAATGTGTAAATGTTTTCTTTCCTTTATAATTGTTTTATGTGTTATGATTTTAAATGATACTTGGACATTTGACGGGTGGTTACGTGATAAACCAAATGACAGGTGGTGTCATGATAAACCGGGATGGGTGGTTACGTTATAACCTCCAATTCATTGGGTATGGAATTCGGCCTTATGGCTATTCTATTTAGTGATATGTGGGGAAGTAGACCATATGGTTATTCCATTTAAGTATGTTTATGTCCCAAGTTACCTTTATATGTTATGTGTTATTTATATGGGTTTTATGGTAATATTTTTGTTATAAAAGGGTAAGTAGTGATATTTTATTCATTGAAGAGTATTTACTACTTCATAAAGGTGAAAATTATTACATATATTAAAGTATTCATGGTTTACTTTTTGTTTTGAAAGACTAACAGTTTTCCTTATTTGTGTATCCCTTACTGAAATTTTTATACTCATCCCAAGTTTTTGAAATTTTTTTCATAGGACATAATGTGGAATAGGGTCAAGGATGGGATAAAGGAAAATTTATGTTGTCTTAAACATAGAACTATACATGACTCGTTTTTTCAAGAGTTTATAGTTTATGAAAAAAAATGGAAATTTAGTAGAAGTGTCTAGTTTGTAATATTTTGAGATGTAATAGTTATGCCCTAATTATCTAAAACTCTAAACCTGAAAATATCCTCAATGTAAAGTATTCATTTAATTCAATATTATGTAATGTTTTAAGATTGGGTCCTTATTGTTGGTATAATAGGTTGATTTAGACAATTTTAGGAGTTAAGGTATTGTTAAATAAATGTCCATAAATTAATTTATGGTAATATTGAAATGATATAGAATTTACAGATTACCATGTTGCTTCGCCTAAGATATTTCTGTGTTCATAATGGATTTCCATAGAGGAAACTGGGAAGCTATGTTGGGATGACATTAGGAGGAAGACAACCTTCCAAATCAGAAACCTGAGATGGTCGGAATCAGAACTGAATAGTTTGTTGCAGTGATGGAATGGTTGAATTAGGGTATAAATGGTGGTGGTATCCATGCACGAGATCAGCCAGATCAAACACAGAGGAACATGTCAGTAGTGGAGCATTTCATGATGAAACATCCCCCATAATTTAGAGGATCATCTGACCATGTGCCAGCTGAAGGGTGGATTAAATCACTGGAGAATATTTTCGATGTTATGGGGTGTTCAGAACATCAAAATGTTAGTCTTTCTATTTACCGTTTTGAAGGTGAAGTTGATCAGTGGTGGTCGATGGTGAAAAATATCAGGGATAGTGAGGAGATTGATTCTCTTGATTGGGATGAATTGAAAGGTATGTTTCTTGAGAAATATTTTCCTAAGGTGGTTTGTCTTAGGATAGAAAAAAAATCCTGGAATTGAGGCAGGAGGATGACTCAGTGGCTGCTTATGAAGAAAATTTCCCTCGACTGGCAAGGTATGCACCAAATTTCATCCGAGATATTGATAGTAAGATAAATCAATTTTACTTTGGACTGAATCCATGATATCGAATAAAATTAGCCTCTCATGGGTTAAAAAGTTATTAAAAACTTGTTCGATGTACGGAGAAGGTGGAAATGGAGTTTTCCGATGATCAGGTGTTCATTGACAAACAACAGAATAAGAGGTCCAGTTGGAAGGCAAAGGGAAATAATTCATAAAAGAATCTTGGAGGTAAGAAAATATATAACTTGTGAGAAGTGTGGTAAAAAGCATCCTGGAGAATGTTTATCAAATTCTGGAAAGTGATTGTGGTGTGGTATGTCTGGTTATATTGCTCGTAACTGTAAGGAAGATGATCAAGAAGGCAATAAAAATCCATCAGTAAGATGTTTTAAGTGTAATGAAATGGTTCATTATGAAAATGAGTGTCTAGAGAATAACTCAACTAAGGGAAAGAAGCCAGAATAAAAGCAGAAAGGGGTGGTGAAATCCTTTGCAACTACTTCAACAGATTTAGGGCCATCAAACGAAGTAGTATCAGGTACACGGTTTGTTTGTTCATATTATGCCAATGTGTTGTTTGATTCAGGGGATACACACTCTTTCATTTCTAAGAAGTTTTCTAGTAAATTGGGAATTCCATCTCAAGATATGAATATGGAACTTATGGTAAAAACACCAGGAATAAATGTTGAGACAAAAAGAAAACATAAGAACCTTCATGTCCTTGTGTGTGAGAAGAATCTACCTACAAACCTTATTGTTTTCCCTCTAGTATAGTTTGATGTTATTTGGGGCATGGATTTCCTGTCTATTTATCATACTAAGATTTAATGCAAATCTAAAGAGGTTTCATTTCAGAAAGATTTATAATTTTTGTACAAGAATGAACCCTTGCTTTTGATAACATATCAGGAAGCTGAGAAACTAGTAAAAGATGTAAATGAATGTTACCTTGCACATATTGTTGAAAATAAAGAAAGTGTTCAGATTAATGATGTGCCAGTGGTAAATGAGTACCTTGATGTTTTTCCTAATGAGTTTCCTGGTATTATACCAGATCAGGAAGTTGAATTTATTGTTGACTTAGTTCCTGATGCTAAACCAATTTCAAAACCACCTTATCGAATGGCTCAAATTGAACTTTTAGAGTTAAAGAAGAAATTGCAAGTTATTAGATAATGGTTTCATTTGACCTAGCACATCACCATGTGGTTCTCTTGTATTGTTTGTTAAAAAGAAATACGGTTCAATGAGACTTTGCATTGATTATAGAGAATTGAATAACATCACTATGAAGAACAAGTATCATTTGCCTCATATCGATGATTTGTTTGATCAGCTCCATAGAGCTCAGTATTTTTCGAAATTGACTTGAGATCGGGGTACCATCAGTTGAAAGTAAAGGAAGCAGACATTCTAAAGACCACATTTAGTACTAGATATGGCCATTATGAATTTATAGTTATGCCTTTTGTCTTGACCAATGGACCTTCTGTATTCATGGATCTTGTTAATAGAATTTTCCATGAGTTCTTGGATAAGTTTGTGGTTGTGTTCATTAATGATATTTTGGTTTATTATAAAAGTAAAAAAGGAGCATGAAATTCATTTAAGGGTCATCTTGAAAACCTTAAATAAAAGAATCTTTATGGGAAATTCAGCAAGTGTGAGTTTTGTTTACAAAAAAATTCTTTCCTTGGTCACATTGTTTCAAAAAATGGCATAACTGTTGATGCTGCTAAAACAAAAGTTGTTGAAGAATGTCCAAGAACCACAAATATAACTATGATCCGAAGTTTTCTTGGTTTAGCGGGTTATTACCAGAGGTTTTTTGATAATTTTTCACGGTTATGTAGTCCAATGACTAAGCTAAATCGAAAAGGTGTTAAGTTTATTTAGACAAAAGAATGTGATGATTGTTTTCAAAAATTGAAAAGAAGATTGGTGAATGCTCCAGTTTTGGCACTGCCTTTCAGAAATGGTGATTTTGTTATCTACAGTGATGCTTCCTTGAAAGGAATTGGATGTTTCCTTATGCAGAATGATCAGGTAATTGCTTATGATTTATGTCAGTTGAAACCTCATGAGTTAAATTACCCTACACATGTTTTGGAATTAGCTGCTATTGTTTTTTATTTAAAAATTTGGAGGCATAATTTTTATGGAGTAAAATGTGAAATATATACTGACCAAAACATTTTAAATTATATATTTACTCAAAAATAATTGAACATGAGATAGAATTGATGGCTATAATTAATCAAGTATTATGATTGCGCGATCCATTACCATCCGGGAAAAGCAAATAAAGTGGTTGATGCTTTGAGTCGAAAAAGTAATGTCTCATTAACCATGATACATTTGGAACAAGATCCTTTGGTTTTTTATTTGATGAACGTTGGCATAGAAGTTATTGGTGCATGAAATTTTTCTATTTTTTTTTCAGGTGTCAGTGAAATCATCTCTATCAGACATAATAAAGAAAGTTCAGAAAGAAGACAGTGAGTTACAGAAAAAGGTAGAGTTGGTTCAGAAGGGTAAGTTGCCTGATTTTAATGTTGATAATGATTGTGTTTTGAGGTTTGGGAAAATATTATGTGTGCCTTGTGATTAACAGTTTAAGAATGAGTTGTTATGTGAAGCTCATAGTTCTCTATTTTCTATTCGTCCTGGTAGTACTAAGATGAACAGAGATCTTCGGGAGTATTATTGGTGGGATGAAATGAAAAGAGATATTGATGATTTTACTGTGAATTGTTTGACTTGTCAGTAGGTTAAAGTAGAGTGGTATTTACCTAAAGGGATTATTCAGTATTTACCAGTGCCAGAGTGGAAATGGGATAATATATCTATGGACTTTGTTGTGGTATTACCAAATACATCTCAAGGTAATAATGCAATCTGGGTTATAGTTGATCGACTAACTAAATCTGCTCATTTCCTTTCAATTCAAGATACTTTGTCTCTAGATCAACTAACTAGATTTTATGTTAAAGAAATAATCAGGTTACATGGATTTCCCCTCTCCATTGTTTCTGATTGTGGTCTCAAGTTTACTTCTAACTTTTGGAAAGACCTTCAGAAGTCATTGGGTACTAAATTAAATTTTAGTACAGCTTTTCATCTACAATAAGATGGACAGTCAGAACGAACAATTCAGACCTTGGAGGATATGATACATTCTTTTTCACTGGATTACCAGGGAAGTTGGGACCAATATATTTCTTTGGTTGAATTTTATTTTAATAATAGTTTTCATTCCAGTGTACAGATGGATCTATTTGAAGAATTATATTGAAATCATTGTCGAAATCCAGGTTTTTGGGATAAAGTAGGTGAAAGGAAGCTGATGGGACCAGAATTGGTAAAAGAGATGGTAGAGAAAGTTTAGTTGATTCAGAAGCACATGTGAATAGCTCAGAGTAGACAGAAAAGTTATGTGGATAACTGGAGGAAGGATATTTCTTTTGAGGTAGGTGATCATGTCTTTCTCAATATTTCTCCAGGGAAAAGTGTGATGTGTTTTGGTAAGAAGGGAAATTTGAGTCTGAGGTTCATTGGACCTTATGAAATCCTATAGAAAGTTGGATCAGTTGCATACAGAGTGGATTTACCTCAATTTTTATCCTAGGTACATAATGTTTTTCATGTTTCGATGTTGAGAAAGTATAGTCCAGATCCATATCATGTTTTGAGCCCAGAGGTAGTTCCATTGGAAGAGAATCTCTCTTATGAGGAACAACCAGTCCATATTCTTGACCATAGAGAGCAAGTTTTGTGAAATAAAGTAATTCACTAGGTAATGGTTTTGTGGAAAAACCATATGATTGAAGAGGCAACATGGGAATCTGAAAATGCTATGAGGGATAAATAACCCCACTTATTTTGATAAGTGAATAAAAATTGCAAGGACGCAATTTCCAAAAGGGAAGAAGGTTATAACATTTCAGGTAAATTAAGAATAAGATATTTTCATACTTATTAATATTTGTGAAATAAATATTAATTTTACTTTAAAATGGTTTCCATGTTCGATAGCGTACCTGATACGCAACAACGGATTTCTTTGAAATCTTATGTTGCACACTAATAATATAATATTATTATTTTAAATGGAAGTTAAATCCTAGCCGTTGTATTGGTTGGAATGAACAAAACTGACTATAATATGATTATACATTTTTGTTAAATGTATTTACTTTTATCCAATAAAATTTAGAGGCTTAAAATGTGAATGAATCTAATTTTAAGCATAATTTACATAAAAAGGTCGATTTACCACCTTTTAATAAAGAACCCTATTTAATTCCAGTTTTAGTCACTTTAATTCATTCTATTTTACCAAATAAAATCCTTCTTTAGAATGGGTATATCAAAATTTAATTTGCGTAAATTTTTTGAATTTTTCCGATAAAGTTCATTTTTTAATGAATAGTGAAAAATATTGTATTTTAATTCAAAACTACATTTTAATATAATTTATTTATATGGTTATATTATCTTTAAAATTGGTTTTAAAGTGTAATTAGAATATAATTTTACCATTTAATCCAATTTTGGTCATTGGAATTAATTTCACTTTGAAATAGGACATAAACAAGTGTCAATCTTTTAATAGTTATTGTTTCTTAAAAACACGCTATTTGTTTTAACAACGGGAATTAATTTTAAATTAATTAATGAAAATTATATGTTTATAATTTTCTAAAATAGACATCATTTTTGAATTTGGAATATCAAATATATCTTAGGCTGACTTCTTGGTATTTTTCTGAAAAAACTTCAATTTTTTATGAATAGTGAAACCACTTAGTAGTAGTTAAATTTAAATGAAATTTTACCACATCTGTGAATGAAATTTTAAAAATACGAGACACATGGTTGTTATAAGTAATTAGAATTTGGTTCAAGAAGATAAAAATAATTTTTGGTGAATAATAACTTTTGACTTTTATTTACCGCGGTTAAAGGTAAATATGGTAATTCAAGGGAAAAAATATTATAATAATTCCAAATTACATTAACACTTGTCCTAACTTTATTAGATGAGTAATTTCAGACCCCTATCATCCTTGGGTCTATTTGGGAACCCCATGGAGCCACTTATGAATGATAATGACACTTTAGATTAATTAATTTAAAGTAAAGTCAAAATGACATAAACAAAAATCTTTTAGTAAATTAATTATTACATGGGGTTATATAAGTCCTATTTTCGACTATAAATAATATTTTAAAATATAAAAATATTTCCTACATCATGGTATTTTTTTTATAATTTTTAGACATTGAATAAATTAAATTATTTATGACACAATAATGATACAGTGTTTACCTCGTTAATAAATCATTTAAATAAATAAGATTATAAATATTAAAATAAATTCAAAACCTATCCAATTATTATTGGATGATTTTATTTAGACCATTTTTCATCTTATATTCTACTTTATTGATTTTTGGACCTTTAGAAACCGAATATAATTATATAATAAAATAATATTTTCACACTTTCCTAAAGAGACCCTCCTCTCCCTTATAAAAGGAGACCACTTCTAACCAATTACTCACACCTCTCAAGCATTTTGGCTCATCCAAACTCTGACCAATTAAGCTACCTACATCCTTATATTTCACCTATAAGACTTACCTTAGGTATAAGGCACTTCAAGAAGTCCTTTTGTTTCAAACCAAAGGGAGTTACCCAAATTAAAGGTAACATTTTCTCCTAAATTGTTTTGTTTTATTTTAATTCTCCAACCCATAAAATCTTTTTATTCCTTTATTTTATAACAACACCAGTATCCTAAATATACTAATATGTTTTTATGAGAATAATTATAACTACACTTACACACATCTTCATCTAATGGGTGAAGAACATACTATTTCTATGGATGGCGAACTAACGCCTCATGAAACGATGATTGTTCGATTATCTCCTACCGCATTTCATGGTGGCCATTAAGATGAAACTATATTCATATATGATATATATTATGTTTATGTTTTCTTTATTCTTCTATATTTTTCTTTTATAGCATACCTTTATGGTTTCCATTATTTTTAAACACGATAATTTCATTTGAGGAAGTGCGGAATACCACCACCTCAAAGTGATATGACTCGTTGATGCCATATGTGGGACTTATAAAGGATGGAGTTAATTATATTATATATGATATTATACTGTAATTATAATATACCTCTGTATCATTGTGTTTTAATTACATTAAAATAATAAATTGAAATGGAAGTAGTGTTCATGCGTACGTACGGCTTACCGTCTCCATGAACGGTGCATTTCATTTCTTATCTCCAAAATGTTACGTACTGTTATAAATAAATATATATACTGGATATATATTATGTATATAATATCTAAATATTGAATATCATTATGGATATAATTAAATTTTGACCATGTGAACAACATGTAACTATATGGTGTTCATTTGTGACTCAAGTACCAAATATCGACAAAAAACATTATTAACTTGAATGATTACATAATGTTTATAACATGGTAATAAGTGATATACATGGAATAATAAACTTAAAAAAGGTTCTTAAGAAGTTATAAATTAACTTTAATTTATTATTTATAAGATTAAAGAATGATCAAGTCAAGTCGGACACGAGGTAAGGGACTTCGTCTCAATCTCCTTTTATTGAGGCATATTTTGTTTTAATACATGACTTTATTTTATACGTTGTATAAACACCCTTGAATTTTAAAAGGGAATATTTTTTTATGAAGCATTTTACTAAATGAAAAAAATTAATGTTTCTTTTAACGTAAGAGGATACAATGGCCTTTCTGCCGCCGTGAGTATTATTTGTTCTTTGGCTTCCTTCACAAGCCGTAATGTTTTTTTTTCAAGGAAAATAAATACCATATACTCTTTTATGTATTTTGGTATTGAAAATGGTTTTGATAATGGATTTTTTATGTAAATATTTTTAAGTGATATATTGTGATTTAAATGTGGAAATGTTTTCTTTCCTTTATAATTGTTTTATGTGTTATGATTTTATAATGGTACTTGGACATTTGACGGGTGGTTACATGATAAACCAAATGATGAGTGGTGCCGTGATAAACCAGGATGGGTGGTTACATTATAAACTCTAATTCATTGGGTATGGAAGTCAGCCGTATGGCTATTATATTTGGTGATATGTGTGGAAGTCGACCGTATGGTTATTCCATTTGAGTATGTTTATGTCCCAAGTTTCCTTTATATGTTATGTGTTCTTTATATGGGTTTTATGGTAATCTTTTGGTTACAAAATGGTAAGTAGTGATCTTTTATTTAGTGAATAATATTTACTACTTCAAAAAGTTGAAAATTATTACATATGTTAAAGTATTCATGGTTTACTTGTTGTTTTTAAAAACTAACATTTTTCTTTCTTTGTGTATCCCTTACTGAGATTTTTATGCTCATCACATGTTTTTGAAATGTTTTTCACAGGACATAATGTGGAATAGGGTAAAGTATGGGATCAAGGAAATGTCATATTGTCTTAAATGTGGAACTAGACATGTCTCTTTTTTGAAGAGTTTTTATTTTATAAAAAAAATGGAAACTGGGTAGAAGTGTCTACTTTGTAATCTTTTGAGATGCAATAGTTATGTCCTAATTCTCTAAAACTCTAAACCTGAAAAGATCCTGAATGTGAATTTTTCATTTAATTCAATATTATATAATGTTTAAGGTCGGGTCCTTATACTTATGTTTAAAAATAAAAGTAATACCAAGGCCAAGGGGACCAAGAATCATAACATTTATAAAGCTCTCAAGCACCATCCTTCCAAAGAGGAAGATCCAGAGGGAGGGAAATGAAAATGAGGTAGTATTTTTTTATGTGGCAAGTAAGGCCACTGTAAGAAAAATTGCACACATAATCAAGGTAAATATAAATGTGTATTCATTATTGAGTTTAATCTTTCAATATTTACACATTGGTAACTAGATAATGCTTTTCATGGTCACATTTATATTTGAATGTAGTAACCAAGTATATTATGAAATATTTATAGAGGATATGTGGATTTTTCAGCCTCTAATAGTGTGATACTAGCTTCTCTATCCACTGGTGACTACCACCTTTCATTTCCAATGACAATGATATTGTTTTTAAAGGGTTATTTTTATATATCAATGGTTACCAAGAATATTATTTTTGTATCATTCTTGGATGCATATGGTTTTATTTTCAACTTTGGAAATAAATTTTTTTCTTTTATAAAGAAAAAATATGTTATGGTATGACCCATTTAAATAATGATCTTTATGTATTAAATTATGAAAAAAAAAAGTTCTGAAAATAGATAATGAATCAGGTTTACAAGACTCGTATAACACCTAGCTATGGAATCACCATATTGGTCATGTAAAAAAGAATCATTTGAAAAAGATATGCCAAGATGGTTATTTAGACTCTTCCGACATAAAACCACTTGAAATATGTTATGCTTATTTACATGGAAAATTTACCAACTGCAATTCTGGGGATTGGGTAAAAGGGCCACAAAGATTCAAGGATTGGTATACACTGATGTGTGTGGACCATTTATAGTATATTCAAGCGGTGGGCATTATTACTTCATAACTTTTAATGATGACTTGAGTAGATATTTCTAGGTCTACTAGATGAGGTATAATTCTGATTCATTTTAGAAATTCAAATAATTTAAGAATGAATTAGGGATTCTACTTGGAAAGAAGATAAAGAATATTTGATCTGATCAAGGTAGTGAATATCTTAACCAAAAGTTTATCAACTTTGAATGTGAGTTCGGGATTCTATCTATACTCACTACACCTTACACACCACCAAGGAATGGTTTTAGTGAAAGGAGTAACCATACCTTGTTATAAATGGTAAGGTCAATGATGATTCAAGCAGATCTTCAATTATCCTTTTAGGGATATGAATTATAAACTATGGTAATGTATATTAAACCAAGTACTAACTAAATTAGAAAATGTAATTACTTTTTTTTATAGAGTGTAAATAAATATGTTTTTTTTAATACACATGTATGAGGTTAAAAGGAGTTTTTTAGAGCCTTCTCAGGAAAAAAAACTAACACCTCAGGGAACAAAGTGTATCTTTATATGGTATTCCAAGGAAACAAAGGGTTACTGCAAATACAGCCCCTTAGATATGAAATTTATTATCTCCAAAAAATATATTTTTTTTGAGAGGTAGAACATCCTCAAAAAGGATAGTGGGATAAAGATTAACTTTTACGAATTTGATGCTCAAGATACACAAGAGTTGGTGCCGGAACAGATTCTACAGGTCCCCATAGAAGAATTAGTTCCTAAAACACAAGTACTGTGTAGGATAATAAGAGAGATAAGAAAACTATAGATATATGGTTTTCTAGTCACCAAAGATGGTGACTCATTATTGGTAGAAAATGATGAACATATCTTCTACCAAGAGTTGGTAGATATCTCAAAAGCTACAATATGGAATGAATCCATGAATTCTGAAATGGATTCCTTGTATTATAATCAAGTTTGTATTCTTATCGATGCACCAGTTGATGTAATACCCATAGGGTGAAAATGGTTATTCAAGAGAAAAATAGACATGGAAGGTAATGTAAATACCAATAAAGAAATTATTATGGCTAAAGGGTTTAAAAATCATCAAGTTATTGAATCTGATGAAACATTTTAACTAGTTTCCATATTTAAATCTATCATAATTCTACTTACTATAGTAGCTTACCGTGACTATGAAATTTGGAAGATGGATGTCAAAACTTATTTCATTAATAGAAACCTTCAGGAAGATGTCTACATGACACAACCAAAATAATTATTGACTCCAAGTGATGAAAATAAGATTTTCAAGTTTTAAAGATCCATTTATGGATTGAAGAAATCATCTAGGTCATGAAAAATTCGATTCAATGAAGCTATAAAAGAATTTGGTTTCATTAAGAATGAATTTGAGTTATGTGTTTACAAGAGGTTTAATGAAAATATGGTAATTCTCCTAGTATTATATGTTGATGACATATTATTTATTGGAAATAACATATCAGTCTTCCAATCTATTAAGAACTGGTTAAACAAGTTTTTCTCTATGAAATACTTAGATGAAGAATCCTATATTCCAGGGATCAAGATAATTCGTGATAAATCCAATAGGCTTCTTCGACTAAGTCAATATACATACATGGACTAGATACTAAAGAGATATAGTATGTAACAATATAATAGGGTATGGTTCCAGTGTCACATGGTATACATCTTTCTAAGAAATGTGTACATGGAATAGGAGAAAGAGAGAATGAGTAAGATCATGTATGCTTCTATGATGAGATCAATCATGTATTCTATGTTATATACTAGACTTGATGTTTTCTATGTATTGATCATGGTATAATGATATTAATCTAGTCTAGGAGAATATAATTGGTCTCTTGTTAAGTTTATCCTTAAGTATTAGAGAATAACTAAGGATATTTCCCTGGTGTATGGAGGATATGGGGATCTGGTCATCAGGGGTTATATTAATGATATTTTTTTAAATAGATCAGAATTATTTGAATCTATAATAAAGATATTTTTTGTCTCAATGGAGGATCTAGGAGATATAAGAGGTAAAAACAACTAGTTTTACTAATTGTACTATGATTTTTGAGTATATAGAGGCTTCTAATGTAGAAAAGGATTCCATTTAGATATGTAACTTTTTCTAGGAGCTTAATGTGGTACCTAGTAGTAAAGACCCTATCACATTATATGGTGATCATAATGTAGTGGTGGATCTGGTAAAATATGCATGGTCACACCAATGGAAAAAGAACATACTCTGAAATTATCACCTCTTTAGGTATTTTTATGATAGGAATGAAGTTCCAGTAAGAATAGTTACCACATAGGAAAACATGGTGGACCCCTTAACGAAAGTTTTATCTCAGAAGAATCATGAGTATAATGTGAGATCTAGTAGACTTAAAGTTGTTAGGAGTTGGCTCTAGTGCAAGTGGGAGTCTGTTCGAGTAGGTGAACAAGAACCAACTTTTGTATACTTTATGATAAAATGTATTTATAGTTTTTAAAATTAATAAACTTTTTATTATATCATGATTATTCTTATTCTTGATATAGTATGTGATAATATCCTAAGATTAGTTTTTTCATAGAAAGGTCATAGAAGTTACCTGCTATGATGAGAACCCAAAATTGTCATGATGGTATTATTAAATATATGTTCTATATTCAGATGATATAATTTTAGGGACACAAATGATATAGTATATCAGGGGTGGAAGCTCATAAGACTTTGAGGCACCTTCTCATGGTGTAAGTCCTTGGTAATATCCAGTATAGGATATTATGAGAACGAGACCTATCAGTTATAAATACACATTTATATGTGTCATTGAATGTTTATATATATGGAAAATGTGTATTGATCATTAGAATTTAAGATTATTATTAATGAGTATTATAAGTCATTTACTTTTATGTATTGATGAAAACCGTTATGACATATGTTCATAGTGAAATGGGATACGTTGGGTGCGTCACGAGTAATACTGAATTAATAAATATTATGAGAAATGATTTGTCCATTATATTATTTAATGGAATTTGATATCTCATTTACTTTTATAGAAATTATATAACCTAAATAAATCCATTTATGTGGTGTTCTATAGGAAATTTCAATTTTCATAAAGTCAAAGAAAGAGGCATCGAGCAAATAGGTTGATGGTACCAGCATGCAACCTGCTTGATTAGAGATATTTTGATAAAGGTATTATATTACACTGTGAGAATTTGTAAGATGTATTATTTAATTAAATGATTAACCTTTTTCTCTATGGGTTACTTGGTGTGTTGATAGATGCTAACCTTATACATTAGGCTAGTTCGACTAATTCCATTGAGAAAGAGGCCTAGAGGGTCACACACTAAGTGTATCCAGAATCTCAATTAAATAATATATATTATTATTTATTATTTAACAATTTGAATAAATATTTTTCCCACACATGGTTTAATAATTATTCTTGTTTTCTTGATCACATATGTTCTCTCACCAGTTATTCAAGAGAATATTATGTGAGTAAAATATTTAATAAATATTTATTTTTTATTTAGTGAATATAATATTTATTTATTTATTGGAGAATAATACAGTGATATCTATTTAATAAATAAAAAGAAATTATTCATGACCTGATATATTTTATGGAGTAATGGAAGACATAGTTTTTAGGTCCAGGGAGAAATAATATATATTTAATATTATTTGAAAAAATAATATTTACTTTTAATTCGTAAGTTAAGAAAATTTCGAGAGAAATATTATTATTATTATTATTTTAGACATGGGGTTCCAAATGGAATTAAATAAATAATAAAGGACACCTATGCAATTATTTATTTCTAACCCTAGATATATATATATTATTTTATTTTATTTTTCAAGAGATCTAATTCATTTGTTTTGTTGTGCACAATGAATCTGGAGAATCCCCTCAAAGCATTGGAGAGATCCATTCTCCAAGAATTATCTTATGAAAAGAGATAAATCTTTCTCCACTTCCAACTCTTGATTCAAAAGAGATCAAGGAGAATGCTTTAAAATCAATTCTCTTGGTGATCAAAGGTGAATGACACAAGTGATAGAATCTGTCATGCTAGCACTCGAAGATTTCTACGGTGATGTTCAGAGATTTGTGGAACATATGTGGATCACTGCTCTTGATTCCTATAACTCAATGATGGTACAACATAAATCAATTTTTAGATCCATAAATAGAGAAATAATTATCACAAAGTAATTATTTAATTGATTAAATTAATTATAAATAAAATGTGATGATCATGTTATTGGTTCTGGAATTTCATTCCTTGTCTGTTTTCTTTGATTCAATTCCATTGATCATAGGGTTTATTTTCAAATAAATCTCAGATTGGTCATCGATCATGATAAAAAGTAAATTTTAGAATGAACCATAACATGCTTCTATTGTACACATAACCTAAAGTAACATGGTATTGTCCAAAGTGGATTCCATTCCATGTCCCTAGGTGTGTAATGCGAGATGTATAAAAAATAAATTACATGTTGTGTAGATGGTGTAGACACTATGTAAATACCAACATTTTTCTAGAGTATATTCCAAGATAGGTTATACACCATATAAAATTAATTACACAAAATAAAAATTTTATTTTAGAAGTAAACTAAAATTCATGTAATGTGGCTAGAATACATGTCATGTGATAGGATTTAAAGAATTTTAAATGAATAATTAATTTCCATGTTATGTTTGGAACTATACACTATGTATAGTTCTTATATATGTTATGTACTTGACATGATTTAAGAGTGGTAAACACCAAATATATTGACACATGTTATTGTATCATAAATTCTAATTTAAATACTTTTCTTGACATATGAAACCATATTACATGTAATTACATGACATTCCATGTACGCTACATACCATGTAAGTACACAATATGCAAAAAATTAGGAATCAGATAGTTTAAATGGGTACACATCATCTTGTATCCAAGTATACATCATATACTTAAGTGATTTTAAATAATATTAATACATCTAATTTATTTATGAATTAAAGTGAAAGGGAATCTTATGTATCTCTATTACTTCTTGGATTAATAATTATGATAAATAATTAATTAATTAATAATACCATTAATAATTAATTAAAGAAAAATTATTTTAATTAAAATAGAAATCACTGCTACAAAACTGGCCTTTAACAGTGCTAGAAAAGCACTGACTACATGAGAGAGGTTTAAATCCCTAGTCTTTTATCAGTGTTTCTTGAGAACTGATAAAATGGACCTTTATCAGAGCTTATATGAGCACAAATAAAGTAGACCTTTATGAGTGGTTTTAAAATCACTGATAAATGTGGCATATATTGTCGCTTTTTTAAGTGCTCATAAAGGGCCACACTATAGTGTGCTGTTACAACACATCGTAATACCATAAACACATTAGATATAAACAAAAACAATTCCGAACATAGGATTTAAATGAAATGAAATTTACAACACAAACATAAGAAAAATAACACTATATTAGAGACATTTAAAATATTGGTTCATATAATTGCATAAATAAAAATTATTACATATATTCAAAAACATTAATTTTCCTTTATATTTTAATCCTGGCCTGACTCATGCTATTTCTGAACAAACCACCCCTACTCAAGAAAAATAGCACACCAATATAATAAAACAATTATTATGTTAGGAATAATATAAATAAATAAATTAACTAAAAGTGTTTATTTTACTAAAATTGATATATGTTTTAAATAAGAAGGTGCAATTGGAGTCTTACCAGTCACACCATGTATCGGATTGAGGTGTGGCTGATTCCAACATGTCTCAAATGACTTTAGGATCATTGTCCTAAAGTATCAAAAAAATCTGAATGTACTTGATTGGTTTTGAGTATGCCAGTTTTTTTTACTAAAATCTCATTTTAAATTACAAACATTCACTTTTGACTCATTTTGATCACATAATATATCATTTTGACATGAAATACATTCATACACATCACAAATGACTTATTAATCATTCTCCTAAATTATCAAGAAAATATAAATGTGTTTGATCGGTTTTCAGTGAGTGACACTTTTTGAAATAAAATGTCAATTTTAAAATGATAATGGACACTTTGTGCATCGGATTAAGGTAAGGATGATTCATGCATGTCCCAAATCATTTATGGATCCTTGTACTAAAGTATCATAACAAGATGAATGTTTTTTTCGGTTTTGAGTTGGTCAGTTTGTTTTTTTACTAAAATTGATGTTAGTTTTAAATAGATGCACTTACAGTCATATCATCCACACCATGCATATGATTTAGGTACGTTTGATTCCTACCCATTATGAATCACTTATATATTTTTTTCATAAAATATCCAAATAATATGATTTTTTTTTTGGTTTTGAGTACATCAGTTGTCTTTTTTACTAAAATGTCATTTTAAACTAGAAACATGCACTTTTGACTCATTTTGATCACATAATGTGTCGGTTTGACATGAAATAGATTCCTAGAAATCAAAAATTAATTATGAATCATTCTCATAAATTATCAAGGAAATCCAAGTTTGTTTGATTAGTTTTTAGTGAGTGACACTTTTTGAACTAAAATGTCGATTTTAAATTGATAATGGAAACTTTC
Organism: Viscum album; assembly: GCA_963277665.1. Classification (NCBI taxonomy): domain Eukaryota; kingdom Viridiplantae; phylum Streptophyta; class Magnoliopsida; order Santalales; family Viscaceae; genus Viscum; species Viscum album. Next base: position 272,945,611 of record OY728139.1, on the reverse strand, counting down.
AGTCATAACGGGAACATAGTGTATCAAATCAAGGTACAGATGATTACTACACATCAAAAATGACTTTTGGATCATTATTTCAAAGTATCAAAACAATAATAATGTGTTTTCTTAGTTTTTAGTTGGATAGTTTTCCATTTTACTAAAATTGATGACAATTTTAAATAAAAAGCACACTTTGAGTCATACCAGTCACATCATGTGTCATATTGAGGTTTGGACAATTCCTACACATCCCAAATGACTTATGAATATTTTTCCTAAATTATAAAAATAATATGAACGTTTTTTCTTGTTTTTGTGTATGCCACTAGTCTTTTTTTACTAAAATGTCATTTTAAAATTGAAACAAGCACTTTGACTCATACCGATCACATTGTGTATCGAATTGTGGTGTGGCTTGTTTATACACATAAAAATGACTTATGGATAAATTTTTTTAAGTATTTAATCAATTTTAATTATTTTTCTTGGTTTTGAGTACGTTAGTTGACATTTTTACTAAAATTGATGTAAATTTTAAATAAAAACACTCACTTAGAGTCATATCAATTACACCATGCGTCAGATTGAGCTGTGGATGATTCATGCACATCTCAAACAACTTGTGGATTTTTGTCCTAAAGTATAAAAAATATGAATGTGTTTTTTCAGTTTTGAGTAGGTTAGTTTGTTTTTTACTAAAATTTATGTCAGTTTTAAATAAAGATGCACTTAGAGTCATACCAGTCACACTGTGCATTGGATTGAGGTGAAGATGATTCCTACATGTTCCAAATCACATATGGATTCTTTTCCTAAAGTATCAAAATAATATGAATGTGTTTTCTTAGTTTTGAGTACGTCAATTTTCTTTTTTACTAAAATGTCATTTTAAACTTTAAACATGCACTTTAACTCATACAGATCACATCGTTTATCAGTTTTATGTGAGACTCATTCCTACATACCATAAATGATTTATGAATCAATTCTATAAAATATCAAGAAAATATGAGTGTGTTTTCTCAGTTTTCATTGAGTGAAACTTTTTAAATTCTAATGTTGATTTTAAATTTATAACGGACACATTGAGTCAATTGTCTTTTTTACTAAAATTAATGTCATTTTAAAATATAAAGAATTACTTGGAGTCATACAGGTCATATAGTGTGTCATATTGAGGTGAGGTTGATTCCTACACATCCAAAAGTCTCAAAATAACCCTAACTATTAATTTTACCATGATTTACATAGAATTTCTTTTTACAATTGCCAATATTGTCCGAGCAGCTTCAAACAAATGACATCAAATTGAAAAAATAATCCACTTTTATAAGAAAATAATTATTATGGGTAATAATAAAAAGAAATTAATTAAACATAAATATGAAATAATACATTAATTCTATGGAAAATGATTTTACTGTGAAAATATCAAGATTACCTTTTTAATTGAGCAGTGGAGGGAACTTGAATAAAAGTGATAAATGTCATCACTATAGGAGTGAAAGGTTTTGAGGGAGAAGAATTATATGGAAGTTTTGGTGCAGAAAGGGATGAAAGATGGATAGAGCATCCCAAATCAAACAGAAGAATCCACTTATATAATAAAAAAATTATTATATGAGTAATACTAAAAAAAATTAAACATAAATATAAAAAATATATTAATTATATGGATAATGATTTTATTGTGAAAACATCAAGATTTCCTCTTTAATTGAGCAGAGTCTCCGACATTTCTCTTCCTACAAAGGTAGTGGAGAGAACACAAAAGAAATTGATAAATGCAACATTATAGGGGAGAAAAGTTTTTGAGGGAGAAGAAGCATGAAAGTTGAATAGATTAACCCAAGCTAAACAAAATAATACACATGTATAAGAAAACAATTATTATGTGAGTAATACTAGAAAGAAATAAATTAAATAAAATATGAAATAATAAATTAAATCTATGAAAAGTAGTTTTACTATACAAACATCAATATTACCTCTATAATTGAGCAGAGGTAGCATCATTTATCTTCCTACAAAGACAGTGGAGAGAACTTAAAAACAAGTGATAAATTCAACACTGTAGGGGTGAAAAGATTTTGAGGGAGAAGAAGTCTATTAAAGTTTTGGAGTATAAAGGCATGAAAGATAGACATAGCACCCCAGCTCGAACAAAAGAGTACACCTGTATAAGAAAACTTTTTTTTTGAGTAATACTAATATTAAATAAATTAAACCTAAATATTAAACAAAATATTAATTCTATGGAAAATGGTTTTATTATGCAAACATCAATATTACCTCTGAGATTGAGTAGAGAATCATCATTACTCTTCCTAAAAAGCCATGAAACATGGATAGAAATATTCTAAAATAAACAAACTCTATAAGGAATAATAAAAAATTAATTAAAGTTTCATTATATATTTTTTTGGTAAAATATAGAAAGTATATCATAAAATTACCTTTACATATTTCCAAAGGGTTTCTTTGGTAGAGATATAAGCTAATAAAAAAACTAAGGATTCTTTATGCACTTCATTATGGTTTAGAAGGCTATATGGATGTCTGGAAATCATAATCCAATTAATCATTTTGATATCTATTTGGATCCATTGATTAATTGATCCAAACTAAGGATTGGTTTTGCATCACTCACAAAGTTAATAACAAAACTAAGGATTCTTTGTGCACTTCACTATTGTTGGTTAACTACCAATTATCATAGCATCTGACCTGAAATTATTACCCAGAGTCCCCATGATGCTCTCATTCCACACACGCTCTCCACCATCTCTATCATATCACCATTCATCATTCACTTTTCCTTCTCTTACTCAAAATTTTATTCATTATTTAAACAAGTGGAAATATTTTTTCTTCATAGAGTTTTATGATTGTCATGTTGCTTTTTAAATCATATGTGTTTTCCAAAAAACCATTAACCAATGAATTAGATTATTCAATAAATTTTTTTCTCTATGTTTAAGAATTTAATTAATTTGTTTCTCTCTATGTGTGGGATGAGAGAATCACGGGGATTTCAGGTAGGAAATTTAGGATAGATTTTATGCTAAGTAGTAGTTAACCAATAGTAGTTACATGCACAGAGGATCCTTAGTTTTGTTATTATATTTGCGAGTGATACACATACAATCCTTGTTTTGGATACATTTATCATTTTATCCAAATAAACATCAATATTCTTCAAAATTATTTTAAGTTATTTCAGTAATGCATAGTGAAGGAATAACTACACTTCGTAAAGGATGCAAGATCCTCTGGGTAGGATTTTCATAGTATATCATAACCAACTATTAATCAATAATTAATATGTAGAGTGAAGGAAATCCCAAACTAACATTAAATTATACATTAAATTTATTATGGTAGTAAAAGGGGTTCAATGAAATGTCTTATATGTATTATACTACCATGATTTCTTCTAAGATTCATTTCACAAATAGAAGTACAATACCTAGCCATATATCAATTATGGTAACAAATAAATATCATATTAGTTATAATATGATAAAGAAACCATTAGGTATTAATTATAGGGTTTGATGAGATGTTTTTGTTAAAATTTGGATTTTGAAACAAAATAACATCAATGAAACACTAGGTGAATCTTTTTTAATTATACTATTTCAACTTAGTTTATTATATCAGTATAATTGAAAAATATTAGTCAAGTCTGACTATATTTCTATAATGAGAGAAACATTTATCTTTTGAGATAGTTGGATAAGGCTATACTTGAATGTTGTATAGGATTTGGATGCAAATGAGTTGAGATAAGAACATATACTCCACTAATATTAGTGGGAGAATTTTTTCCAAAACCATATATTGTGTTGGAAGTTAAAACTAAATAGGTATCTTTTTTCACCGAGATTGGTGACCTGTTATTCATTAAGAGTAATGATTCTTATAAGTAATCAGTAAATGAAAACTTTATAAGATTAAAAATTATATATGAATTTAGTAATGGATTCCATGTATAAAAATATAGGGGATCTATATTTTAGATGTTTCTAGACTTGATATTTATAGGGGTTATTCAAGAGAAATTGTAAATGGATGGAATAAGCTAGTAATATTAAAGCATGATTGATTGTATAATGGATTGATAAATGTATAGAAATAGTATATAATTAATCCTTTATGTAAATAATCATACTAAAATCCATTGAAAAGTATGTATGTTTAATTTTCATTATAATAGAAGGGTTGGTTACACCAATGAATTCCACTGAGATATGACAATTACACATATCCATTTATGGATAGAAGTAATCAAAGTGATCATAGAATAATAATTTGGAATGTAGTTTTATGTTCTTGTAGTTTGAAACAAGGATCTGTATCCCAATAATGGCTACCTAAAATCTAGGCTCCTCTATGAGATTTTTTCTCTCCATATTCTATGAAAAGGATAGTTACTATCACATCTAGTTTTTTTACTATTTCCACAACCCATTACTAATGGTCTGATTGGATCAAGGGAAAGCATTGTATGGACCTTTTGGAAGGACCACACGCTCAGTATCAAGATTAACATTTATGAGTCCTATGTTCAAGCATTCATGCATGAAGGTGACCTCATTCATGATTTAGGTGGTTTGGTTATCACTGTATTATCGACACACATTAGAGATGGATATTCACTTCAAATTGAGTCTCATTCTATGACTTTTATACTTTCCAATAATAGTTCAAATAAAATCATCCTTTCATATGTTGAATCTAATTCATCTTTACTTTTTATCTCTCTTTTAGACATCATCCTGAGCCACAAAATCATTGTTTATTCCACCAGGAGTTGTCGAAGTATTCTATATTTTTACATAAGATTCTACACACTTGAAGGGAGGGAAAAAGGTTGTATATCTTCTTGAATATAAAGGTAATGAATAAGTTAAGGTTATCATTTTTCTAGTCCTAGGTTCTCTACCTATAGATTGTATCACCATTATCCAAGGGGATTCCATTGGTCATCACCACTCACTACTGGAAAACTAATATATACCAACGGTTTGGAACCGTTGGTATAGCCTATACCAATGGTTTGGAGAACCGTTGGCAAGTAAGCCGTGGGGATAGGTCTATACCAACGATTTTTGTAAAACAGTTGGTATAGACCTATACCAATGGTTTTCAAAACCTTTGGTATAAGTAATATCAAAATCTATACCAATGGATCCATAAAATCGTTGGTATATATAATTCAAAAAAAACATTCAGTGGGATTTGATCCCATGACCTCTATTTTATCAGTGAACGACCTAACCAATAACCTAACATGACTTTTGTGAACATAATTTCAATAATATATATATGTATTATCATAATTATTTTAAATTTTGATTTATATAATGTTCTCGGTAAAAAGAATTGATAAAAAAATCAAAGGACCTATATACTAATGGTTTTGACAACCATTGGTATAGGTCCTTTGATTTTAGGAGTGACGTTGGTATATGGACCACTTTTCCCAATGGTTTGGCCAAACCATTGGGGTAGGTACACCCTTTCCCAACAGTTTGGCCAAACCGTTGGGGTAGGTACACACTTTCCCAACAGTTTGGCCAAACCATTGGGAAAAGTGTCCTCAAAGTATACTTTTCCCAACAGTTTGGCCAAACCATTGGGAAAAGTGGACACTAAGTGGACTTTTCCCAATTGTTTGGCCAAACTGTTGGGAAAGCCATACCCTTTCCCAATTGGAATTTTCCCAACGGTTTGGCCAAACCATTGGGAAATCCATACCCTTTCCTAACGGTTTTGGAAAACCATTGGTAAAAGTGACCTCAATGTGGGTTTTCCCAATGGTTTGGACAAACCGTTGGGAAAGGGGACCTATACCAACAATTTTTACAAATTGTTGGTATAGAAGCATTGGGAAAGGTCTGATTTCTAGTAGTTACTTCATACCCCCTAATTTTTCTCTCCCCTGTATTTTCTTCTCTTATTGTTTATTTTCATAATAAAAAAATCAATTTTTAGTCATGTGTCTACAATAGGTTAGTGGGAGTGATTTTATTTTCTAATAAATATATGTTGATTACATATGGAAAATAGGTACTTAGTATTACCTGTTTTCTAAGACTATGAAATGATTTTATCCATAAATGACTTAAAATATCATCTAAAATTCTTGGAAATAAGATCTATAAACATAGATCTATTGGTGGATAAATTTATTCATTATACATATATTGACTATGTATTAAAAAATACAAAATAGGATAATTCCAAACTAGTTTTTTTCCTCACTCACATGATATGAAATCTATCTAGGATAACATGGGTGGGAAAAGGAGGGGATTTTTATTATTATAAATTTCACATGCCTAAGTTTTGGGAATCTATTCAATTTACTATAACATGTACTAAAAATTTTATATTTCTTATACATGGTGAATAATGGGAAATAACAAATAGGATTGGGAGAACTACACTAACTTGCAATTATAACTATTAACCAATACTTAACAAAGTAAAACTATATGAGTTTATAATAATTGGAGAAATGATATTGCTTGTGATTCAAGGATATGACACTAGTATTATTTCATATCAACTTTATCTAGTATCATAGTGAGGGAAAGGTAAAATTAAAGAAAAATCTATTAAATATAATGGTTTACATATCTATAATAACCAAGTATAATATGGCTTCTAATGAAACTTAAGAAATGGTTTAGAAATGATCTTTTCAATTAAGGGTTATATAAAAAAAGAAAAATTATTTTCATTATTGTGATAATATTTTACTACGGTATTATCCAAGATTCTAATTTTATGATAAGGGAACAAGAGGTAGATACTTGGGTCTATCACTACTTGAGGTATTTTCTAAAATTAGTGAAGTCAAAATAAATATATTTTACATAAAGACGTATGGAAATACTAACTCTAGTCCTAAAAATTTTGTAATCCCAACATCTATAACCATACTCAATAAAATCATGTTTAACATGTGATAACTAACCTTTCATTAGTAGTTGAATCTAGTTCAAGTGGGATTATCTTGGATTTGGTTCCCTAGAATCAACTACTTTATACTTTATATTACTTATATATTTAAACACTTGAATATTAATGAATTTTTATCACTTATTTATTTTTCTTCTACAGAACATTAATTTTATAATTTCCTAGGGTACCTATCACATTGAAAGGATTATACCATTTCCCCACTATAATGAGAACCTTGAGGTGCTATAAAGATATTACTAAACCTATTTCATATAATCATAATAACATTTTTTTCATAGGATACATAGTGTGTTTGAATGTCATATACTTGGTACTTATAAGTATATGAGACTTTATGTCATTAATTTTTTACTTGGTAAACTCCAGGATGAGTGATTATGAAAACAAATTGCTTATATAAATTATACATGTTTACATGTCATTGAATATTACTATATGTGAATGTGTGTAATGATCCTTAGACTTAGAATATTATTAATTCATATCATGAGTCATGTAATTTGATGTACTCAAAACCATGACAACCTATTCACATTGTGAAATAGGATATGTTGGGTGCATCATGAATGATATTTAATTAATAAATAACTCAATATAAAATTTTCCCTTTTGATTTAAGGAAGGTGATATCTCTGGAACTTTGATTAGAATGGAACTATCAAACTAAATTCCATGGACAAGGTGCATTGACAGGTTCATTTCAAATAGTCATAGAAGGATAAATCAATCACATAGGTTAATGAAACAAGTATTTAACTTTCTTGATTAAGATATATCATGACAAAGGTACTTTATTGCACAATGAGTGGTTATATATGTTTGTTGTTGTTGTGACATTAACTTCTTCCTCAATGATTACCTTTAAATTTTCCCAAACATTGATCTTAGACTTTGGGTAATCCCACCCAGTTTCACCAAAGAAGAGGCCCAGAGGCTCACACATTTAGTGTTTCCATCAATATTAGATAAGTTATATTTTAATTTATTAGTTGGAATAAATTTTATTATCCACACTGAAGAATAAATTTATTCAAGTTTTATTGATTGAAAATATTTTTTCACCATATTTACATGTGAGTGAACTATTAAATAAATATTTATTTTCAATACTGTTGAATGAAATATTTATTTATCTCTTGTTTTATTTGAAATGTAATAAATAATATTTATTATTAAATAATTATTATTCAGTTACAAAAATATTAAAATATTTATTTATTCATAAGATCATGAATATAATATTTATTTATTTATTTATTGAATAATATTAATTATTCAACGTTTGGTAAATGTTAAGGAAGGTGGGTCATTCATATTAAGGTCTGATAATAAAAATGATATAATTAAGAATATAAATTAAATAAATAGAGAATTATTTGTTTAATTAAAATGATATTTAATTATATAATTTAGTGTGTACCATTATATAATAATAATTATAATATTATTATTGGCATAGGGAATATGTTAGTATTAATATTTGATTTAGGGCCTTTGCGTAATTATAAAATTTAATCTCTAGCCCTATATTCCCATGTTATATCATTTCTAAGGCAAGTGTGAGATCAATTATTGTATGCATAATACATCATCTTCCTAGAGAATTATATTCATGAAGAATATATCAGGGTTCCTCTTAAGACCAATTTCATTTTTTCACTTCCTCCCTATCAAGATCAAGAGAATAAGAGATAGTAAATCCTCAAAACTGAAGGATTTATTTATGATCAAAATAAACAACACAAGTTATGCGGATTGTCTACACTAGAAATCGATGTTCCATAGAAATAATTTAGAGATTGTAGAACATGCGTGGGTCACTACTAATAGAATTATTATTTATATCTTCTTCTAAAAATGATGGTATAATTTGAAAAAGGGGTTTAAATGATCAACATCTTCATCAATGAAAGAATTTCAAAACCAATTTAATTATTGTTGTAAAATTAATGATAAATTTAATGAGAAAAATCCTATATCTTGGTTCTAGGATTCTTTGTATAATTTTTTTGGGTATATTCCTTAAACATGATGATTCTTCATTATATTCTTGGGTAATATTCATTGAATTTGAAAAAATATAACTTGGTAATGAGCCGAACTAGTTTTTTCACTACACCTATAACCTTCAAGAGGGCTTTGTGATTTTATTGATCCATATGATCCAATTATGGAGAATAGAAATATTTATCTTTTATCCCAACACAGTGGATTCATTTGATATTTTAAAAACATTAACTCCCTTCACTTACTTATAAAACAATATTCCTAGGAGGTGGAAGAATGGTTGTGTGATATTTTAAAGGTCTTCATCCAACTTGACCTCCCTGAGTCTATTAAGATCAATTTTGAAAATTTTATGCTATAACATTTGTGTTTGCAGTGGTGGAAGTCCAGTAACTAGAATAAATCATATAATTACCATTCATTGGAAGGTTTTAGTGCACTATTCAAACAATAATACTTCCCTAAGAATGTGATAGTACCCAATGCATTGAAGCCTGCCTGAATGGCCTGAATGCCTTAATTTTTTATTAATTTCTTGATAATCCCTCTTTTAAGGGTTTAAGAGGAACCCTTACATGGAGCATAGGCTTTGTAACATTACAAGACCCGAAGGTCTTAGAGGAATTCATCTCAGGTGATAACTACTTGAAACTGCCCCTCCCCATTATTTGCATCATGATCAGCTCTCTACCTTCGCATGGTTGTTCGGATAACTGTCATGTGAAAAGATGGACATTCCTGGTACTGATGGAAATTTTCATACCCTAACATTCTTTTAAATCAAATATATCTACTCTAGTGAATGCACCTACTCTAAATCATCATCTAGATCTTGTTCCTTATAGAATCTATCTGGTTTTCATCTTCACATTAGGTGGACAAAAGGCCTTAAGGTCGCCCAAAGGACTTGTGGTTTCCTAGAGGCCTTAAGGTGGCCTGAAAGCCTTACTAACCTGAAGGTCTGGGTGGCATGAAGGTTTGAAGGACTTCAGGACCAAACCAGTGGCCCAAAGGTGAATAGTTTTATCTACTATAGTATCAAACAATACCTACTACAGTACTACTACAGTAACCCAAGAATAAGCCTCCGCCCGAATTTGATCTTGGGTCTCATGGATGCACTTGAAGAGTCCTCACCAAATGGTCTAATGCTCATGTGTCTAATTAATTGATGTTATATTTACATAATTAGGGTGGTCGAACAGTATTGAAGTATGCTCATTATTTAACTAAATTATTATCCTATCCTTCTAGGCTTCCTTTGGATGACTCTCTTCAAGTATAGTTTTTCTGGAGGGGCCTTTATCCTAAACTCATTATGATAGTGTCATCCTTTGGACTAACCTTATAGTAGATATAGTGAAACAATATATCAAAGTTGAATCTAGAATGAATGGAATTCCAATTATTATTGACTTTTCCCCTATCCCTAGGATTGGTGGAGGAAGTTTCAGTAGAGTAAGAGGGAAGCAGGCTAGGTCTAGTCAAATAATATGTGGTATCAAAATTTCATCATGCTTTTTCACGTCAGCTTATTTTGGGACCAATCCCATAGTGTTCCATCAGTTCGGGAATCCAAGTCATAAAACTCCTTCATGTAAGAAAACTCCAAATACTTTTCATAGTTTCGGCTATCTAGGTCATCTATAAATATTCAATAGAGGAGCTTCCCAAAATAAATATGAAGTTAGGCCTATCTCCTTAGAGGATTCTTAGGTCTAACTCGCTAAACTGGATGTTGATGTGGTGATATGTTGAGGTATTCATCATTGTATTTTGTCTCATATTATCTGATCTATTTTAGTTATGTGTTTCTCTAGAGATAATGAATCTATGATCATTAAAACGTGTTTATTATGATATTTTTTAGGGAAAAATCTAAATATTTATGATAATATTTGGGAATTTTTATGTCATTTATGGATTTTTATATCGAGTTACTTCTTGAATTAAGTCCTTGGTTTTTGTTGGTTCCTTAAAAAATCTTGAATTTTTAAGATTTAGGTATCATGAAAGTTCTTAATATAGTGGGGATACCACTATATAAAAATATCTCATGATGAAATGATTTTTCTTTAGGAACTATGAGTGGGTATTCACCATTTTTTCATATCTTACCTATTATTAATTTGGGATGTTACATAGTTTCAAGGATCATATTTTATAAAATTAACAATTCCATTTTATAAGATATCATTTATCTATTTTGTATTCTTTTGATGATCTAATAAATAAACCTTAATGATAACCTATGTATGAGATGATTTTGTCACTTATAGTGTGTTTGATTTTTGTTTTGATGATGGGAGATATGGTTATAGGTAGAAGTATATTTTGATCTTTTTATTCCTCAGTTTATTGAATCGTGTTGTTAATTTGGGAGTTGGACCTCATCTTCTTTTTATATCAAATATTCCCTCTAAGACTTTTTGGGTGAATAAAGTGATATAGTGGGGATAATTTCTACATTGTGTCTTCACTTTTCCTTATTTTTTCATTCATTTATTGATATTTATATGTGTTTATTACTTTTGGATTGATTTTCTTAGAAATGTTAAGTGCAGTTGTAGTACATTTTAAATTATTGGTGCTTGGTTATTGAAAACTATGTAGCTCAGCTATAAAGAACCTACAATACTTTTCATATGCACTCAAAAGGTTGTAACATGGTTTTTTATATTTTGGTACCAATATGTGCTTGCCCTAGCTTGTCTAATGAGGTTTTCATGGTTGAAACACAATTTTGTAAATTGTGTGGCTCACCCAAATTCTTAATAATGGTAAATTACACATTTTCTTTATTTCAAATTAATCCCCTTTAGGATATCCATCTACTCCCACTTGATTCCCTCAACATATAGAACACCCCTCCTAATTATCCCTCTATCTAGGGACTTCTCCCATGTATTCCATTCACTTTTGATGGTGATTTATTGATTTAAACTCATCTAAAACCTATCCAATTTCCTCCTTCATTTTTTGTCACATTTTCTTGCCCTAAAAAGGGCATGGAGACCTAGTATTTTTGGTAGATCAATTTTCCATGGGGTTTTTTCTTGTTTATGGGTTCCTATTAGTCATTTAGGTATTCATTAGCCTTGTTGAGGTGGATTTACACCACAACATGTGAAAGCAGCATATTTCAGGTAGGTTGATCCTTTCATGGATCTTTAAATCTAAAACCACTAGTGTTTTCCTATTTCTATGCTATGATTTTAAATTTTTTCAAGGTTATAATAGATGTATTTACTTGTTTATTCTACAAAATTTAGATTTCTTGCTTGGTTTCTATTTGAAAAAAGGGATCCTCCTATTAATATATTTCATGTTTTTTTAACACTCATGCACACCAAGTGTTTTGAAATGCCTCATTAGATCAATATGATTTTTCCCTATATTGAGATGGGTGTTTTGGTTTCTAAATTAATATAAAATTTTTACTTATAGAACTTTGGGTATGTTTGAACTCTTTTTTAAAGGTATCAAAAGGTTTTATAATCTTTGAGATAGTTTAATGAGGTTATATGATTTTGTTTTCAATGATATTTCTATAATTTGGTTTCCCAAATAGTATTCATAATTTCCAATTGGAACCTTTTAAAATAATTTTTCTAAATATGATGATACCTTGAAGAATGAAACTTTTTTTATAATAAATTAATGAAATGATAATGTGTAAGTAGATGTTTCCTCAATTTGGGGACATTTGTATAATTTATTTATTCTTGATAAAAAGGGGTTGTTCCTTTGAAGGGTGTTTGAAGGTGAGGGTGGGATTTTATTATTAATAAATATGATTATATTTTTATGTAATGAATTTTATTATCATAAAAACATTTATATATAATTATAAACCATGGTTATATAGGAGGAAAATCTAGGTACATATGATGTGTTAGTTTTGGATCATGCTCTGACTAGTAGACCTATGTTAGGAATTTACTCTGCTTGGGGAGGTGGCCCATTAGTGAGGCTTGGAAAGGTAAGATGAGTGTTTGGGAAGGTATAATCATATCATGTGATAATTAGATGGATTTTGTATTAGTTTTATCATAGTTTTTCCTTATATTTCCCAAGTGTTCTTATATCATCCCTTGATCTAGAACTCTCTCACATGGCCAAATAGGGTTGGTTACTAGACCTAAAGAGTGCATCCCCATATGTCAGAGGATGCTGACTAGTAGTAAGGTTATATAGAACATAGTGGGGAGACTATACCCCCAAGTATTGAGTTGTAATAAGATCAGAATAAATATCATATTAACAGAAATATCATAAACAATATAATAATAGAAGATAAATCGAATATTAATGAAAAATGATCAATCCAACAATAAAAAAATAATATAATGACAGGATAAAAAGTAACCAAATGTCAAGATAAATGTAAAACAGATAAATGATAAAACAAATAAAAGAATAAACCCAACACCCTACTCCCAATCCCCACATCAATACCATCTACAAACTCCAACTCATCCAGTAATCAACAATCAACCACAAGGTCATTTGTCCTTATCCAAACCTGCATCCATGTAATCTTCTTGGGTACCAATGGTATCCTGTATAGTGTGTGAGTAAAACTCAGTATGTTAACACCATTGTGCCTCAAAAAACTATCTTAATAGTCATTTCATGTAATAAAGCCATAAACAGGAGTATTGATTTATTAATTAAAATAATATAACAATTAACCTACTTCAAAACCTTTATAAAATTACTCTGAGCATGTAGCGTCACCATGCCAATTATAACCAAAAGCCCAAGTCATAATTACATAACTAGGAAAATCTCTCTATATAATAATTTAATCATGAAACTAGGCCAATACCTCCATATAATAATTTCAACATAACCGATAAAATTCATTTATATAATTATTTCAGTAAGTCTAGGAAAATTTCTTTATATGATCATTTCAGTATAACTTGGCCATGACTTCTATAATCATTTCAACATAACTGGTCCAAGCCATCTATAATATTTTTAGCATAACTGGGCTAATCCCTTTATATAATCACTTTAACATAACCAGGACAAGCCCTTTATATAATCATTTCAATATAATCGGTCCATTCCCTCTATATAAGAATATCATCCTAACCAGTCTATGACCATTATATAATCATTTCATCATAATAATATCATATCAAAGTATCACTTTAAATTTCAATAAACAAGTAATCCATTTTCTAAAGTGATCCTATCATAAGCATATCACCTAAGGTCTCATGCCATGATAATTCATGTTTGATTCCAGTATCCAGTTTAATATTATTAATGTGTAGGATATCCCTATGGGTATCCACAATATAGGTCTCAAAACTATTGGATACAAAGGGATCCAAGGAGTGGATCAAAAACATTATTATCATCACCCATTATTTGGTATGTTAATTCGCATGTTGGGTAAACATGATCACATGGTATTTCACACACTTAAAGAAATAGAAATAGACCATAGGGATTTTTTCTATACCACCTACCTTTATCTAGTGATCAAAGTGATACTCTTAATAGGGAATTCCAATGAATAATGAAGGTGAAGTAGATAAACAAGGAAAACCTAGATCACACAAGCATCAAGATTAGACCTCAATTCAACAACAATAAGGAGATCACACTACTATAATGGAGGATAGTAGAAGAAGGAATAAAATCAATGCAAAGGAACTCACTAGAGATAAAATTCTAGATCGATATGTTTGAAATGGAAGGAATCACCAAAAAATTACTTGGAGTCTCCCTAGGGTTCAATAGAGGAGGCTTCACAACATATGAAAATAAATCATATGTGAAGTGTGAATAAAAACTATTGGTCCTGATGAATTCACATCATGAAACCTTTTCAGAGCGGGGATTCAATATACATAACAAAATGTATCACCTCGAGTTAAAAATACACTGATCGACCTTTTCACAGTGTAAAAACATTCACAACTTATAAAATATTCTCATCCTAAAACTATTTCATGGCATCCCTAAGTAAATTATTTACATCATGTATTAATTACACAACATGAATATATCCTACAGGAAGTAGCCATTGTAGATTCCTATAGAAATCCCAAAAAGTATTCAACTCCACCCAATCACAATAATAATACTTTTTAAACCTCACAAAAATTTATACCCAAAATACACTAATTAAAAAAATCCCTAAAATTTGGATCATTTTCCCAGAAAAATATCTCCATCCCCAAAGAAAAGGTTCATACATCGAGGTTTAAAATAAGAAACATCTAACTAAAAGTGGTTCAACCAAAACTCAAAGAGATACATACCTGAAAAAATGGGATCTTATAACCTCCCCACCATATAACATCTTTTCCCTAATTTTTTCCATGCATCATTATGGGTTATCAATGAAAAATTATTTCCAATATGCTCAAACGTCAATATCCCTCTCCTGGTTCTCCTCTTGAACATGCCCATACTACTACTACACTCATAATTGAGGTATGGACTTTACCCATACATACTTAGCATTGTGGTACACAGTTCATGTTGAATTATCCTCAAAGAAATAATATACACCAAGATATATGTCATAAACATCAATCACATGATAAAGGTCAAGATGATATCTCTAAATCTGTAATATATGAAACATTTCATGCATAGAAATGTAGCATTGTGTAAGGTTCAATTAGTACACAACTGTACTGACCCTTTCCACTATCTTGAATGGACCAAAACACTTGGGTTCTATCTTTATATATATTCCTATACAACATTTTCCCAACCTAGGAAACACCTAAAAGAAAACATGATGACCCACCTCAAACCTCAGAGGTCATCTCTGCTAGTTAGTATAAGATTTATGATTGCTATGTGTGTTCACTAACAAATTCATGATCAAATAAATGTGCTCAAACATATATGGCATGAGACTAGGTCCAAGAATCACTAACTCACCTTCCTCTAACCAAAAAATAGGAAAATGACAAGGACTTCTATACAAATCCTTGAAATATTCTATTTGGATTGATGCTAGAAAGTTGTTATTATACTCAAAATCTATGAGTTTAATTTACTGCTCCTATGAACCCCTGAAATCCAGTACATAGGCTCATAAAATATCCTTTAGAATATAAATTTTTCCCTTTCTGACCAAACACTTTTGAAACTCCTTTTCACGCCATCATTCACTGCCCGGGAGCTAAGCAAATTTGGAGTAAATGGGGCCCAGCTTCTACCGCTTCACTGGCATTGGCCTCTGACCTTCCCGGTCTTCTGACGTATTGGTTCTCCTCTCTATCCTTGGCTCTTTCAGGTTCTCTTTTCACTTTGGCCTAGATTATTTGGGTCTGATGTAACGATGCTATTTTTCATCAATCTCACAACCCCCCCCCCCCCGAATTTTGGATTGAACAGGCCACTTCTTAGATTGAGGGATGGAAAGACCACAATGGTAATTTTATGCCATGTGTTACCCTCTCCTTTACCTCTATTTGGAATCCCCCAATGGAAAGGATTCATAAGATTAATGTGGACACGTCTCTTCTAAAGGATGAGCTTGTTGCCCTTGGTCTCATAGCCCATAATCATCTAGGGAAAATCTTTGCTGCAAAATATGAACCACATCAGGCTTTTTGGGAACCGGAAGTTGTTGAGGCCATGGACATCCTTGCTGGTTTGTTTCTCACCTTGGAATGTTGATAAAGTGATATTATTATTGATTCTAACTGCCTTACTGTAATCAATGCTATTTACTACAATTATGGTGGGATCTAGTCATTTGGCATCATCATTAGAAGAATTCTCTCACTTTGCCATTGCTTCTCCTTTTGCACCTTCTCCTTTAAAAAAAGGGAGGGAAACAACATGACCCATCAGCTAGCAGCCTCAGGCCCATTCGAATCCAACCATCTCTGGTTGGACAATTTCCCTTCTTGGCTTTTCACTTTTACTTCTTCTAAAATTCATCATTAATTATTTCTGTTTTTAATCAAAAAAAATTAAGACCCTTCCAGAACCAAGACATAAAACAAAGATCTATATCGGAAATTATGTTCCTCATAACACTATATAGTCAAACTATATCATATATGTATAGACCAACCAAATCATCAATATTAAAGGTCTCCCTAATGGGAAAGAAGTGGGCTACCCTCATCAGTCAATATATGACCATCCATACCACATAATTCTAATGAGTTGTCTTGGGTAATATCATTAAGAATTCTATAGCGACATCATATCACTTACATTTCGGAATGGGAAGAGGTTGTAATAGCTTGATAGACATGTAATGCTCAGCCTTCACCTACTGATAAGTGAATCATCTATCCTTGAATATCTTTATCTATTTCTTCATTCATATCCATCAGTATTGTCTATGGAGATCACAATACATATTTGTCTAACCTGGGTGTACCACCAATCTAGAATCATGAAACACCCTTAACTACCCCTTGTTCAAGCCCATAAGAACCCATATTTGACCCAAAAAATAAAATAATTTCCACTACAAAGATACCATACTAGTGGTGGATCCCTACCATATAAGTTGTCCCCCATTTCTAAACCATGTGGATCAGATAACTACTTAGTCTTGATTCAGTCCAAAATTATGGGTAAAACAGACCTCTGGGTTAGATATACTTGTACATGAGACTCCTAAACATATTTATGAATATCTGTAGAGAGTTCTATCATCCTCAACTCATCATAAGACTCCCCAATTTCCCATTTTTTTCATCTTCTGGATCAAGGAATCATGAATGGAATTTCCATTACTTGGTGTGTAATCCATATCAAATTTAAAATAATGCATATAGTTGACCCACCTACTCTTCCAAAGGTTCAGGTCCCACTAAGAAATGATGTACATGAGTCTCTTTTGGTTTTTCTACACCAGAAACCTCTCACCCAAAAGACAGTGTCTCCATCATCTTAAGGTGCGCATCACAACAGATAACTCCATATCATGAGTAGATTCATTCCTCTCATGTGGCCTTAATCATCTAAATAAATAAGTAACCACTAGATCCTCATGCATCAAAGATACTCCTAATACAACTATAGATATGTCACATCACATGGTAAAAACCTTTCCTAGCATAGAAAAAGTGAGAATCGATGCTGAGGACAACCTACTCTTAATCTTCTAAAAAACACTCTCACAAGCATCTAACTAAACAAACTTCACCCCTTTATTGGTCAGACCATACATCGATGATACCATAAGGGATAAGTACAATAAAAAAGGATGATAATACCATTATAGACAAATAAATCTCTAAATATTGAATTACATCTTGGTTTACTCCCAAAATAATACAGCTTCAACCTTCTCTCTGTCTGCTTCCACTCTTGCCTCTAAGATAACATGACCTAGTAAATTCACTTTATCAATATAGAAAATGAATTTGGTTATCTTGGTTTAAATTTGATGCTCAATCAAGGTACTCAAGATGATTTCAAGATATTGGGAATGATCATCTACAGACTGGGAGTACACTAAGATTTCATTGAAAAAAATATCCCCAAACTGATCTAGAAATTGATGGAAAATCTGGTTCATCAAGGCCATGAATATTGTAGGTGTGTTTTTCAGACTGAAAAATATCACCACAAACTCATACAAGACATACCTTCTCTGAAAATTAGTCTGTGTTATGTATATTAGTCTCACTCTCAATTTATTATAACCAGATTACAAGTAAATATTAGAGAAAATTTGGGCACCTCTCAGCTGATCAAAGTGATCATCAATGTGATGAAGTGGATACTGGTTCTTAATCATAAACTGGTTCAATTTTTGATAGTCAACACACAAGCACAAAGCCCCATCATACTTATTGGTGAAAATCATGGGGGAACCTGAGGGTCACGTACTAGGTAGTATGAAACCCTTAGCTTCCATATATTCCAAATAAACTTTAAATTTTCAAAGATCTGCTAGTTTCATTCTATAAGGCAGGATATAAAATAGATCTTCTCTTGACACCTACTCAATGAGAACCTTGATCTCATGCTTTTGTGGTAATCCATATAACTATTTAGGAAAACATCCGGAAAATAATCTACCACTGGAGGGAAATTATCATGTTGTATTCCCCAATCATCTAGAGAAATACCTTTTATCTTAGTTGTGATAAAATCCAGTCTACACTAAATTGGTCCTACATGACTTGGCTGAATATACAACTCTCCGTAGTGGATATAGCTGCCTACTTTTGGAGATAGGAAGGTAACTCTCCTTAGGTAATAGTCTATGTGGTCCTAGTACAGAACTAACTAATCCATACCCAAAATCAAATCGAAACCTATCATTCTTACCACAAACAATTCCCAAAATAAATGGCAACCACCAATTACAATAGAAAATGCCTTGAAATGTTTGATATTCTCTAAAAACACTCAAAGTAGTGTGTTTATGGTCAAGACACCATCCAAGACTTCTACAGCCAAGCCCAAACCATTTGAAAAAAGAGTATATGTTAAGTAATATGATTCCAACATGTCAAAAAAACATAATCAAGGGTAGATAATATAATAATTATACCTTTGATGGTATAAGGTCTAGCATCCAAACTAGAAAATTTAGACTTCATAGTATGAAGCTGACTTACCCTCTACCCCAAGATTCATTATTGACTCCCATGTGTTGTTCCCTCTAGATGGTACTGCTACTCCTATACTGGGGTACCATGTCCCCTGCCCTGACATAAAATTCTAGTGTAACTCCAGCTACCAGTCTGGTGAGGGGTAGATGATCCCTTCCCAGACTCTGGTACCTTACTTATCCCTTGTCATCACTTTGTTGTTGCATTCCCCTACAAAACCTCTATAGGTGGCCTAGCTTTCCATAAGAAAGACACTCCAAAGAAGGGTATGGACACTAAAGACACTTGTGGACAAACTTTCCACACTTATAATACTAGAATGGAATAAGGTTTTGATATGGATTCCCACTTCCTTGGATTATCTTATTGCTATTACCAAGGAAATAACTATCATAGTGATGTTTCTTTATACTATAATAAGAGCTCCAAGTTCGATCTACTAAAACAATCTAGATGCTACTTGAGGCCTCTCTCAGATTTCATTCCAGGATGAGAGCTTGATTCATCACATATGAAATACTACTTAATAGAAATGCATTCACCTGGGAACTAATATCATAGTGAATCCGAACCTAAAAATGCATCATCCTAGAAATATCATCAACTACTAAAGATGGCCCAAATCATTGAAAGTTAGTGAAATGTCTATCATGGTCCATCATTAACATTCCCTCTTGCATCAGGTGAATGAAATATTGATCCTTATCATTCCTAAAAGTCTTGTGATATAATTATCTTAGAAACTTCACCCCAAATTCCTTCTAGGATAACTCCTCCAACTGCCCATATTTCTCTAAAGTATTCCACCAATGTTTGTCTGGTCCATGAATCATGTATGCATCAGGATTCACCCTCTTGTTTATAGGTGTCGAGATGCTTGAATATCATTTGGACTGAATCAATCTAGAACTTGGCTACCTTGGGGCCTCCCTCCCCATTTAATATAGGTGTATGTTACGGTTGAAACTCTCTCATCAGCTTATAAATTTATATGTATATTTTATAATACATTTTAGGGTATTTTAGTACATCAATTTCAGTAAATAAATGATTCTTATTTTAGTAAATAAATGATTCTTCATTCCAATTCTTGTATTGTTTAACTTATTTTATGTTTTATGGAAGTAAACAATAGATATTTGGGAAAGGATGTAAAATAATTGAACATAATATCTAAAAGAAAATTTACACAGGGAGATAAGTGAAGTGGTGTGACACTCAATCTTTGATTTCAAATGACAACATTATATAAAGGCGAAGCATGCTGTAGAACTAGAAAAAGATATTTTTCACATCATGTAAACATTAAACGATCTGAATTTTTCAAGAGAGAAGCCACCATCACTTCATTTTCAAGTTTTGAAGTAATTAATGTGGTGAAAATCTATCACACATTGTGTACACTTTACATGACATGAGATTTTTGAGATAATATTAAACTGGAAGAAGTTGCCACCACCAACACTCACGCTCCATATAAACTTTCCACATTGTGAAATTTCTATAAACTAAAAATTAGATATGATTGTGAGGGGGTTTTGATATTATACCTAATTATTCACCCCTTGGATAAACCATCTAGGGGATCTAGAACTAGATAGATGATGGCACGAGATGATCAGAGCATGACTACGAAACTCTTCTTCACCATCATTCTTAACTATCATTCTTTCTAGGGTATTCATGTTACTCCTTCTAATTATTTCTAACATGAGAGAGTAGTTTTATTTGTGTTGGGTGATGTGAATATAGGGGGACTGCAGTTAGGGATTATTTATATATTTTTTTCATGTTTTTGATTGTTTTAACTCTTTCTATCAATTCCAATTATCTTTATTTTTCAATTTCATGACCATTTTATTGATAATCAAGGAGTTTTATTTTATTGCATCAATTAATTTTCCTAATTTTTGTATGATCTTTACACAACCTAGGTCTATTATATTTCAATAGGGTTTTGGGTCACCTAGTTTTGTAATTAATACCATTAAATGACCATTATAAAGGTTAAATTATAGGATTAGTGTAGCATATCTAGATTGAGGATCCCTACTAACCTAATCCCGACATCAAACATGAATGAAACTAAAATCAATTGAATCCCTAACCTACAAACCTGAAAATCATTGAACCTAGAATGACTCCTATCTTGATTTCAAAACCCTGTCTTTGCTTCATTTTTCTATTTCTACAATCAACCAAAAAAATTCAATTTCAATTTCTTTAATTAATTTTGAGAATATCGATCATCCTTATGGGTTCGACACTTATAATTGGAAATCACTTCACCCTTTTAGTTAAATTTTCTTGAGTTTTATAAATTATTTAAAAAAATATCCCCTTAATAATTTTTTGATTCCCTACAGGCTGTCAAACATAGAAGATAAAGTGAGAACAATATCCCTTTCCATGGATCACATGACCCTTAAGAAGCTGTTGTGAAGCTGAAAATCCATCTGATTATCAGGATCTATAGGAAACTCGGGTTTGGATACATTATGATCATGTTTATTTTTGTTATCTTGATTCTTAATTTTAAAACATTTAGGATTCATTTTCTCTATAAGACAAACACACTTCTTAAAACAATGGATAAAATCAAGGTCAACCTCAATAGGTGACAACAACATAGAACCACTCGATCAAGGTCTCTCTAAACTTGGTTTAAAAATTGAATTTAATTTGAATAATAGTTCATTCATTTACTTTTTCATCATCTATCTGGTATCTCATTTCATAGTTTACATAGGTAATATATCACATGCAATAAATATGTCCCTATCATGAACAATTCATGTCAGTACATATCCCTACGAGCCTATCATGATGCATGCATACTCATCTCACACCATACCGGGGCACGAGTGTAAATCTTAAGAAACAATAAAATCACACAACATGTGAATCACTAAAGGTGAAATTATATCAACCATAATAAGTGAAAAACTTGAATAGCAAACCCATCCCTGGGTATTTGGATTTTCCCCCATATATGGGTTAGTTACTCCCGTACACAAGATCGTTAACAGGTCTTGACAGATTATTAAAATCTTTCAACCCATACTAACTAGTTAAGAAACATAAAATAAAAAACATATGCCTCTTATACAACTTTGTATCTTCCCCTGATCCAGCACTCTCTCATGTGGAAAAACCAGGTTTGTTACTAAACCTCAAGAATTCCTCTACATGTTTCATAGGCTATTGAATAATAGAAGTGGTATAAAGAACATAGTGGGGATACTATACTACATGTTGTTGAGTTTTAATAATAGCATAATAAATATCAGAGTAGCATAAATAGAGGAAATAGTATAATAACATAAGATAAACTAAATAGTGAAGGCAACTGATCAATCCAACAATATAAAAAATAATGTAATGAAAGGATAAAAATTGGATTAGTTTCAAGATGAATTTAAAATAGATAAATGATAAAAAAAATCAAATAAGACAACCAAGACCCTAGTCTTAATCCCCACATTGGTCTTGTCTCTAAGCTCCAACCCATTTAGTAATAAAAAAATCTACAATAAGGTCCATTTCCCTTATCCAAACCTATATCCATTTAATTTTCTTGGGTACCAAATGGAAACTCGAATAGGTTGTGATTAAAACTCATTCGGTTGACATCACCATGTCTAAACTAAACTAGTCTGATAGTAAGTGCATGAAATAAAGTAATATATAGGAGTAATAATTAATTAATATAATATAATATAACAATTAACCTGCTTTGACACCAAGAAAGAATAACTCGGAGCATGTAGAATCACCATACCAACCGTAACCAAAATGTCCAAGGCATAATCACATAAGCAGTAAAATCCCTATATATAATAATTTCAGAAAAAAACTAGGTCAATACCTCTATATAATCATTTTAATTGGGCCAATACCTTTATATAATCATTTCAGCAAAACTAATCCAAGCCCTCTATAATCATTTCATCATAACTGGGCCAATCCCTCTAAAATAATTTTCGAATAACCAGGACAAACCCTTTATATAATTATTTAAGTATAATCGATCTATTCCTTTTATATAGTAATTTCATCATAATCAGTCCATGCCCTCTAGATAATAATTTCAGAATAACTAGGCCAAGCCCTTTATTTAAGTTTTTCATCATAACAATATCATATCAAAGTATCACTAGAAATATCAATAAAAAGGTGATCCATTTTAAAAAATTGATCCTATCATAAGAAATCACCTAATATCTCAATTCATGTTAATTCATGTTTCAATCCAATAGAAAATTCATTATAATTAAAGGGTAGAAACACCCTATGAATAGTTGCAAGACATGTCTCAACACTATCGTATCTAAAGGGATCTATGGAGTGCAAAAAACACATGATTATTATCACCCATTATTCTGTTAGTTAATGTGAACTCTGGGTTGGAATTATTTCAAGGTATTTCACATGATTAAAAAAATAGAAATAGACCATATGGATTTATTCTAGACCACCTAACTTTATCCGGCAATCAAATAAAAATTCTAAATATGGAACACCAACAAAGAATAAAGGTGAAGGAGATCAAAAAATAAAACCTTGATCACACAAGAATCAATATTATATCCTGATTCAATGGTGTTCAGGAGGTCACACCCCTATAATGGAGGACAGTGGAAAAAGGGAGAAAACCTAAGTAAAGGAACTCATCAAATATTAAACACTAGATCAAGATGTATGGAAGGGAATGAATCAACTAAAAATCACATGGATTCTACCTAGGGTTTGAGAGATGAGGCTACACAATATATGAAAATAAATCATACAAATATCATGAATATAAAATAATGGTCCTAATGAATTCATTTTGTGAAATCCTTTCATGGTATGAATTCAACATATATAAAAAAAATCACATCAGGTTAAAAATAAATTGATTGAAATTTACATGGTTTGTGAAAAATTCATGGCTTGTAAAACATTCACATCCAAAAACTATATCATGGATTATTCTAAGTTATAGATTTACATTTTGTATTACTTACATAGTTTGAATATGTCTTGTAGGTAGTATCCACTATAGATTAATCTAGAAATCTTGAAATGCCTTTGAATCCACCCAAACCTAAGGAGAATCCCTTTGAGACCTTAGACACATTTATACCAAAACTCCACTAATTCAAAAAAACATACATCCTCAAACATTAATTCATTTTCCCTAAATAAATATCTTCATCACCAAAGTAAAGTTTTAGCTACAAAGGTTTAAAAGAAGAAATACCCCCACTAAAAGAGGTCATACCAGAACTCAAAGTGGGATGTACCTAGAAAATATGGGATTTTACAGTTCCCATGATTAATTTAATTGAATTTATTCTTATGATGGTTTCTTCATGATATAATATTCTTGTTTTCCTTTGTCTTAGTTGCATTTAGAATAAAATCGATTTCTTTTATCTCACTTTTCATGGTAATTTTATTCCAAAGAAATAATTAGTATTTATTTATCTTATTAAGCATTTTATTCTCTTCAAATTATGAGGGGTTGTTTTTTTAAAATAATTAATTCCTTATTTAAAATTAATAGCTTCAAAGTGAGTAACATGATAATTTTGTTAATGGAATTGAAAATATTATATTTGTAGTTTTATCTCAAACTAGAATGGAAAGGATTTACTTTTAATGGTTATTAATTGGGTATGGGGAGGATACATACTAGGAATTTTTTATCACACCTATCATATTATAATTTTAGTACATGTCCTATTGGATTTAGTGGATGATCCTAATTTTTGTTGGGTTTAGTGGTGGTGGTAAGGGAATATTATTCACTTTTCTATTAAGATAAGTATTAATTATCTTTTTTTCATCTTGATAACTATCTCTTTTATTGAATATAACTCTTCTGATTCCATTCCCTTATAATCCATTTTTATTTTATTGAATTATATGTAAATTTTAGTATCATTCCTGATACATGTTCTCATTGGTTTTGGATTATTATTATTATTAGGGGTGATTGTTTTTCTTGTTCTTTATTTGTTTTTTATTTTATTTTTATGTTTTTTATTTCATATTGGAAACCCTCCAAGTAGAATTGTAATTTCAAAATTATAATGATAATATATACTTCTATTCATGTTTATCATGAAAAAACATTTTCAAAGGGTATTCACCAATTCTAGTTTCTAGCTTATGGATATTGGGAATGCCCTTTGGGGCATGTTGTGGGCTAGAATGGCTACCTGGGTTAAAGTTATCTCATTATGGATGATGATAAATTGGTATTAGAGAACGGTTTTTATTAAGGGATTCATGGTAGATGGATCAAGGACTGTCAGAACTTGAGGCACAGATATGAATAAGTGTCTGTACAATACCTTTCTTATTAAACCCTTGAGGGTATATAATTGGTTGAGATTTTTGTGTCTCAAATTAAAACATTATTATCAATCATTTTCAATATTTATTTCCTTTATTTGAGTATTTTTAATTTATATTGAAGGTTTATTAGTTATTTTGAGAAACTATATATCTTGGAGTGAAAATATAAGGAAACTCAAGGTGTCGTGTGATTACTATGAATGTTTTCAAAAATATACATAGATCATGTAGATTGGATCAGGAGGCTTCTAAGTATCCTTTCATAGTTATAACTATATTTTCTAGATCATTTAGTAAAACCATGAAATGTTTTTTTTATAAATTTTATTATTTGGGATTATAATTATTTTCTATTATTTTAATTTTTTATTTAATATGAATTGAGTTTTTTTTATGGTTTATTAATGTTATTGGGGTTAAATTATGTTATATTTTGTGTTGAAATATTTTGTGTTGTTTCTAAAAGAGGTTGGATTTCATAAATTGAGAAATAATTTCAAAATAATTTGTGTTTTGTAATGAAATTTTGTTTTAGGGAAAAATATTCATGCATTAAAGGGTTATAAATCATAAATATTCTATAAGTGAATTTTGAACATTGAATATTTAATGTGGTTCTCCAATATAATATAAATTTTTCTAAATAGGTATTTAAAATGATTAAATTTCTTTTAAAGGGATTTTTTATAAAAAAAATGGGTTGAAGGGTGATTTTATTTAGATATCTTGAGATTTATTTTTTTGTCTATAATTGATTTTATAAAGCTTTGGATTTTTCAAATTATATTTTTGTTTTGTGTTGATTTATTTTTAGTGTACAAAACCACTAAGTCTCTATAGATTATTACAAAGGATTTGTGGGAATTATTCCACCAACAATCCTTCTAGTTTATCAAGTCTCATCTGATTTGATTGATCCATCTACTCTAGTTATGGAGCATAGAAATATTCTTATCCTTATCCAGCATAGGGATTTAATTTGAGAGTTTTAGAATATGAACCCCCCCCCCCTCACTTCCCTAGACGCCAATATTAATAGGAGTTTGAGGAATGTTTTTGGGATATTGAAAAGGTTCTTTTATAACTTGAGCTCCTAAGGTCTCTTAAGCTCAATTTTGCAGCCTTTATTCAATAAGGTTCGAGTTGGAGGCAATGGAAGTCCATTATCTGGAATAATATATAGAAAGACCATTATTGGGAACCATTTAAGGTTGTGTTCATATAATTTTATACCTCAAATACTATGATAGTTTCTAAATAAATAGAGTTATATTTCTTTGATTATGGTGATCGATCAGTATTGGTGTATACTCTTTATTTCATGGAATTTCTATACAATCTTCTGGAACTAGATTTGGATGAATCTCTTAGAGCATGTTTTTTAAAGGGGCATTTATCCTAAAGCCTAGATTTTAGTATCCTCATTTTTCCTAACCTCATATATAGTGTTTGTGAAGTTTTCCAAAAAAGTTGAAGTTTTCATGGATGAAATTCTAGATATTGTTGAAATTTCCCATATAATAGGGAATGGCATAGGATGTTTCAGTGTAGGGAGGGGAGAAGAAGGGGGTTAGTCAAATGGATGGTGGTATCAAAAGGTCATCATGATTATTAAAATCGACTTATACTAGGATTAATACCCTAGTGTTCCATTAGTGTTGGAAGTCAAGGAATATGAATCCTTCATGTCAAGAAGATCCTAGTACTTGTCATAGTTGTACACGTCCGCATCATCTGCAAAGATTCTTTAGAGGATATACATGAAATAAAGTTGGATCCTGACATATCACCTTAGAGTATTCTTAGTTTTAACCTGCCAAACCAAATTTTAATGTTGTGAATTTTTAAGTTTTTATTTTTTTTATTTTTTCACCTCTTGTTTGATCAATTTTAGTTACATGTTATTTTGGTTGATAATGAATCTGGACTTATTAAAACCTGTTGATGATGGTATTTTTATAGGGATAAATATGAATCTTGTTTATGATATTTGGGATTTATTTGTTAAAGGATTTTCATATCTAGTTCTTTCTTATCTCGACTCAACAGTTTTATAATGGGTCCTTATAGTAATCTTGAATTTTAAGGATTGTGGTTTGATAAAAATCATTAATATGGTGGGGTGTCACACCCAGGATTTCATTTTTAGTTATGAATCCATTTATTTATTAATTTTTAATCCAATTTTTTTATCTTTTTATTATTTTTTGGTGTCTAAAGATTTTTTATGTCTAACATGTAGCAGGAAACACCATGTAGAGGGTGTTTTGTGGCATGGGGAGGGTCTCTCGAGAAATATAGAATTTTGGAGTAGTTTCACTACATCATAGAGGCCTAAACTCAAGGGGGATCTAAATCCTACCTCCTAGAGGTGTCCCATAGCATATCCTGAGATGCCACACCATAAGGTTGTACCATGAGGGACATGACATCATAGAATGTGAGGATATATCATGGTGTTCCTCCATATAGTTTAAAAAAATGAAATATTGAATTTCCTAAACTACCCATGCCTAATTTAACACCCCTTAATTCTCTCCATTTCTAATTCATCAGGTCCCACTTGTGAATCTCTACATACTCTTTCCATATTTATAAAATTTTTAGTGGAATTCCACCCTATGTCACTTAGAAATATCAAGTAACTTCATTCCTCTATTGTATTCATTATATAACTTCTTTATTGGATTTGTCTTTAGCTAGAATCCATGGTGGACTAGGGTTTACACATCTTAGTTTTCATGGCTTGGGTTTGTGGTGTTTAGGTTGGTTATTTCCTTTTAGGGATCCCCCCTCCTCATAATAGGGAGATTTTTTGTATTCATCGATGGTTTCACCCTAATATGGTAGGTAGTTCCATATTCTCCATTTGTTAATGGAACCTCTAATGCTTGTATTTATAAAACTAAATTTATAAAATGAACTATTAGTATTTATGGATAATTTATGAAATGATTTATGTTTATAGTAAAGACCTTGGTTCTTCCCTTAGTTTTTAATGTTAAAAGTTCAATATTTGATTTATGTGAAATGAATGGTGTTTATAAACTATTTATGTGGAATCTATATTGGGATAATTTCTTACATGGTTAAACCTCATGGGAACCCATGGATACTTTGGTGGGAAATACTAAATATAGTGAAGGTCCCTTCTAACTTTTTAGGTGTGATATTCTAACCAGTTAACTAATTTCATAAGAATTTACAATGGTCAGTGAAGTTATTTATCCATTCAACTAGATGGATAGACAATTAATTCATTAGGTGATCCTAGCCTTATTGATCCTAGGGTACACTCTTATTTTGTATAATATAAAAGGAACATATCATGGATATTTCCTTAGTTTTATTTGGTAAAATAAATGTATAATGATATATGTTTTATCAAAATTATTTAAATCCCAATTTCTTACATTTATATTGAACCATCATGGTTTGGTTTCACTAAAAATGGTTGTATGTGGAACACCTAGTGGTATCCTACTAGGTTATTATCTTCACACTCTGTATACACCAATGGATATTTATTTACATTTTTTATGTAATAAAGGGAAAGATGTTTCTTAGAGGGCACTAGTAGTTATGATCAAATTAATTTGGGTTTATTTAGGGTAGATGGTGGGACGATTCACTCATGTCACATAGTGATGGGTAGCAATTCATTTTATTTATTTTTGGTAAATTATTTGTATTTCAAAATTTGTATCTCCTGATCCAATTCCAATCCCATCCCCTTATCTATTTTGGACTCATGATACACCTTGTATATTTTAGTCTTATAAATAATTTTCTATTATATTTTTTATGCTTTTAATATCATTTGTATTGAATTTTAGATACCTATTTATTTTATGTGACTAAGCGAATGACCCTACAATGTATAGATAGGTGATGTTGGGTCCTCAATCTAGACTCATTGATATGATTATTCTTTATGAAAAACTATTCCCAAATGTGGAATCCATGATGTACAAGCACTATTTTCTGACTTGTGATGATTGGGTGTTGGGTTTCAGGAAGACTCTCTAGTTTCATCGGATATATATCACCGGAGAGAGGTTTCTTGCTGATCAATTTTAGGGAACTCAAGTGGATGGAGTCTATCAAAAATAGTCTATCAGATATACTCCATCAAATAGAGTTCATCATATGTATTTACAATATATGGAATTCATCAAGGTGTAAAATTAATGCTTGGTTTTCAAGCATGGATATAAAATGTTGATAGTTTCACCAGAAGGTTTAATAGTGTATTAGAGGTTGACCTTGGTCATTAGGGGGTGGCCACAATTCTCAGAAGGTGGTGTGGTCGGTTCATTGGATAAAGACCTCTATAAATAAATCTGGTTTCCCAGTTGTGATAGCGGTGGATTCATTATTGATCTCATGTAAGTTTTTGACTTCATTATCTGAGACTTTTTCAATTGTATAGGAAGTTCATGATTAGTTTTATATTCAATTTAATCACCTTTAATGAAAATGATTATAGTTTTCTTCCATGGATGTAGGATATTTTTTTTGAACCATGTAATCCTATTTTTCAATTATTTTATATTGTTTGTGTGAAGTTTATTTATTGAGTTTTTTATGGTTATGTGGGATATCATCTTAATTTTGATATAAATCCTCAGTAGGGGTGGTTATCAGGTAAACCTGTGTTCATTGGTTCCATTGGTGTCCATCTTGTGGTGTTTGGAGCTTTCCAATGTATGGAATGAAAAGATTGGAAGGTCTTCTTTCTAGTGGTTTGACAAAAGTCCATATGATGTACAAAGTGCTCGCTGTGTCCATCCAGTGATCAGATAGAGTGATCATAATCCTTTATCCCCCCAAAAGTGGTATTATAGTAAAGGTTCTAGTTTACTCATAACATTCAGGTTTCTACTATACTTTCCTTGTAATTTTTTTGATTTTATTTTGTTTTACTATTATCTAAAGAATGAATTAGGAGGAATAGAAGGTACATATCGACAAGTTCGATAAAATGAAATTTGAATTTTATAGGATGCAACTAGAGGATTTAAAATATAGAAAGATCTAGAGGATCCTTTTTCTGATGAATGTCCTAAAAATAATGATATGAAGGAATTGGAGTAGTTGGACAGGAAGTCCTTAGTCTCGATAAGGATGTCACTTTATCAGAATATTTCATTCAACATTTGATATAATAAAACTACTGAATAAGTTATGAAAGCATTGGATGACATGTTTGAGAAGCCAATTAATATTAATAAAGTTTCTATGATGTAAATATTGTTCATATTGAGGTTATTAGATGGAAAACATGTAGTATATGACATTAATTATTTCAATATGATTTGAAGGCATCTTGAATCAGTGAAGGTTACTTTCATGGATGATGGTTTGTCTTTTCTTCTCCTATATTCACTTCCAAAAAGTTATTATTCCATGGTGACAGTAATGAGAAACTCCAATGGGGAGATAGATATGGTATTTGATGAAATTATAAACTTGATCTTGAATGAGGAAATGAGGGGGTAGAAATTCCATGCTCCGTCCGTAACTTCTCTTATTACTACCAGATGAAGATGAACACCTAAATGTAAGGACCATCAAAAGAATAAGTATTTAGATAAAAATTATTAGACAATAAGTCAATTAAATTAAATTATATAGGTCTTACATATTGTTTTTATGGGAAGAAGGGACATATTAGGAAAGATTTAAGGAATCAGATAGAGACTTCAACTTCTGGAAAGACAAACTCTGTTAGTTAAATGAATGGAGGCACTAATTGTTTATTGATTGTGAACAATTTATAAGAGTCATGGGTTATTGAATTAGATGAATATTTTCATTAAATAATTTAGTGATGGTGAATTTTATATTCTATATCAAGAATCTTGGGTAGAGTATATCTATAATATGATGAAGCATGAGAAATATTTGGGAAACATGCTATTAATATTCAAATGAAAAATTGAAGTGTCTTGAGATTGAAAGATGTTATACATATTATAGGTCTCAGAAATAACCTTATATTATTTATACAACTATATGATGTTGGTTTTGAATTTAATTTTTTGGGTAGATTTCATAAAATAACTAGATTATCCATGATGATTTCTCATGGACTAAAGAATGGAACCATGTACTTGAATATATACAATGATGATGTTGTAGTGATAATAATCACATTATTAGATAGTTCAAAAGATTGTAACTATAGGTTTCATCTCCTCAATGAGAATAATTCAAAATTTAAATTTGTAAAGGGTATACTTAAAATCAATCACACAAAAATTAGAAGTTTAGGGAGTTGTATATTAAGTAGGAGTTAGATATTTTCCTTTAACATGGATGGAAGAAAGCTAATGAATCAGAATATTAAACTTGTTCATTCTAATGTTTTTTTTTACCTGAACCTATTCACTCTAATAAAGGATCTTTGTACTTTGTGACATTCAGTGATGATAACACTCAAAATTCCTCAGTTTACTTCCTAATGAAAAAATCTGATGTTTTTTCGGCATTTATTTGGTAAAATATTTTTGATGAAAGAGAGTGTGAAGGAAAGTTGAAGTTTCTTTATGAAGACAATAGTGGGGAGTACACTATGAAAAACTTTCATAAATTTTGTCCAATAAAGAGTATCATATGTGATAATATTTTTTCCAGAACTCCATAACCAAAATGAAGTAGCTAAAAGGATTAATTAATATTTTTAAGATAAATATCATAGTATGAGGCTTCACTCTAGAATACCAAAGGGAATTTTTATTGAAGATATAAATACAGTAGCACATTTGGTGAATAGAATTCCATCTTCATTTGTGGGGTAATATATTTTGGAAGAAATGTTTCTCATAAGAGACCAGAGGTAAACCATCTCAATGTATTTGGAAGTATCATATATATTAATATCAATGATAAATATAGAGATAAGTTGGAGTAGAAATACAAGGTTTTATTTATAATCAGAAATAGTGATGAAAATTTTGGATATTTTCTATGGGATTATTAAAATAAACAAATAATTTAGAGTAGAGATATTCTTTTCAATGAAGAACTTCTATGGAAATATTGAAACCTGGCTAAAAAGATATGGTTCTCGATGATCAATAAAATGTTGTCAAATAGAATCCATGTACAAAATATTTAAGGGGAACTTTAGAATCTTGCACTCCAATAGTTAGTCTACTAGATGAAGAATGTTTGGATGAATAACTATCAGATTGAGAGGTTCCATCAAATAAACCTGAATCTATTCTAAAAAGATCCACTCATACTATAAAAAAAGTTCAGAGGTTTGGGGTTGATATAAAATCTCAACTTGTAATGGATATAGGAGAACCATAATGTTTAGAAGAAGCATCTACTCTCAGAGACTTGAAATAGTAAGAGTCATCCGTGGAGGAGGAAATGAATTCCTAAAATCTTAACACTATATGGGAGTTCAATGAACTACCGGAAGGAAAATAATCTCTATAAAACAAATGAGTTTTTTTCGGAAAATGAATCTTATGAAAGTAAGAGATATAAATAAAGGTTGGTGGTGTAGGGTTTTAAATAAAAGTAACGGATTTACTTTTTTGAAATTTTCTCACTAATGTTGAAGCACACAACTATTTGAATAGTGTAACAACTCGAGATTTAGATCCTTTAAAATACATTATATCTCTATAACTTGTATTAAAATCTAAACCCAGTATAAAAAACCAAAACATATTAAGAAAAAATTATTAATAAATCCATAATAAACACTAAAATGGTAATACATTATTATTTATTACCTTTAGAAGTTAAATAATTGATATGAGTTAATATTGAAAATTTTATTTACAATAAGCGTTTTTTTCTTTATATTATATATTTTCTTTTAAAAATATTAATTTAAAATTTTTATAATTTAAATTTGATAAATTAAATTTCATTTTTTAATTCCTCACAAAAAATTATATTAAAATTTAATTTTTATATTTTTCAAAAATAATTAACTTTCTCGTGAATAGTGAAAATACTGATTTTATTTATGTTATCATTTTTATGAAAATTATTTTATTATATGAATACATTGAGATATTTTGAAACATTTTCCTATAAATTTATATATTATGAAGTATGATAAAGTTTTTTAAAATAATATGTTAAATTTATAAACCAATGTTCAACATTTTAAAATTTTATATTTTGATTTAATGAAAACTTCTTTTTCTACTATTTTGTTTAATTAATTATTACATGAGGAAAAAAATTTGGTTTATTTTATTATTAAATAAATACTCTTTGAATTATAATAATTATTTTAAATTCATTGGAATTAATGGAATTGATAATTATATCTCAATCATAAATCTTTTTTCTTAAAAATAAACTATTTCAAAAAACTTGTTTTTACATGTTACATACACTAAAGTTATGATTAATTTCCCTAAAATATAATTTCAACTTTATAAAATTATTCTTATATTTTAGATAATAATTTTCATATTATTTTATAGGTCTAGTTTAATTTTTGGTAAAATTTTTAGATTATTAGGATTAATGATAATTATCATGATAATAGTGAAACAATTATTTTTAAAATTATTTTTTTTATCAATGTAAAGGAATTTATATGAAATAAATTAAATTTAAATAATTTTAATAATGAATATAAAATTATTTTTAAACACGTAAATAAATATATTAAGACTCGTTTAATTGGAAATCAATACTAAATAAGATTAGGAATTCATAATGGTCCAAATGTATTTTTTCTACTAGAACAGTTTTTCTACACATTATCAGTTTATATTCAGAAATTGAATTGGAATAAATATATATTAAATATAGTTATATCACACCTAGATTTTTATATAAATTTTATCTCATATTTTTAGTAATAATTTAATTATTAAAGTAAAAAAATAGTTATTAAGGTAAAAACTAAAAAGGAAATGGTTTAGAAACTTTGGAGAAAAGACTTAAACCACTAAATATTGTATAAAAATTAATAGTTGGGAGGATCATCAACCCAAAACCCTTTAAAAATTCAATATTTACGTGGTTTGGAAGCTTTTACCCTTTAAAATTTAAATGATATAATTAAAATATAAAGGGTGTTTCCAAAACTACTCTTATTTTCCCTTATAAAAGGATACCACTACCACCCCTCAAAGATACAACTTTACATTTTATTACTACTTGAAACTATTATATTTTTCTATCAATATAACTATATCCACAAAATATAATCCCTTTTCACTAATATTTATCTTAGGATCTTTCATTTTAATGGAACATCCAAGTAAAAATCAAGTCTCCAATGTATGTTTTATCACATTTTCATGTTTTTCTTATTAATATTACTCTTCTAAAAACCTTATCACCATAATAATGTTATAAATTAATTATAATTCAAAACATAAGATATTTTTATATTAATTTTTCAATCCTTAGTTATTCATTTCCATCCACTTAGAAAAAACAAAAGAACATCATTAGTACATTGCGTGAACTACAGTCTCCATAAAGCGATGTCGTTTGTTTTTCATTAACACATTTCATAGCTTATATTAATGGTGTAAATGATGTATAAATATTATATATATCATATAATTATAATTATTAAATTTAAATTTAATAACCACCTCCACCCCCACTCACACTTTGAGAAACAGGAATGCTAATCGTGCGTACGTGTGGATTACCGCCTTTACAATGAAACATTTTTTATTTTTCAAAATATTTTTTTTTACATTATCTAAAAATATTAAAATATGGTTCAAAATTAAAAAAAAAATCAAAATAATATAATTATTCTTATATTATAATGATATTATGTAAAAATAAATGCCTCCCTAACCATACTTTCCAATCGAGGTAAAGTGTGTTCAAGTTTGGGTTAGTTTGACCACCTATATGAACAATGCTTTAAAATCAGATTGTGAATGCCTATGGGAACATGAAAAATATTATTATTATAATATATCAATAAAAATATGATAATAATATGGTTCATTAAATCTTATATTAAGTATTTAACTTAATATTAAAGTAACATTTTTGTTCGCTAAAATCCCCAAAATAACTTGTTATCAATTCAATTTTTACATAACATAACCAAAAAACATATGGAATTGAATAGGAAAATTATAAATCAATATAATATAATTTTTACATAATATTAAATAATATATAACCAATTAAATTGATATAAAATTATGGGTGATGATATCCACATTCTTAAATATATGAAAAACAGTCATTGTTATTAACACTTGATGGTCATAATACACTATAACTCATTAATGTAATCATGATAAAGAATTATAATAATGATTATAAAAGGTTATTATTTATGTGTAATGTTATTAAATAGTATATTAAATTATCTATTTTTTTTACAGGAGTTTAGGGTGTCATCAACTAAGCAAGGAAACAAGGTAAGGGTTTTCGTCTCAATTTCCTTTCATTGATACATGTTTATGTTATACACCATGTTCACCTTTGTATGGTATACTTGATACCCCATTGTAATTTTTATATCATTATTATTTTATATTTAATGTTATTAAATTTTCACTTTCATTTTTTATTTCCCATAGGGTTTTGGTTCAAATTTTT
The DNA here is from genome assembly GCA_963277665.1 of Viscum album. Taxonomy (NCBI): domain Eukaryota; kingdom Viridiplantae; phylum Streptophyta; class Magnoliopsida; order Santalales; family Viscaceae; genus Viscum; species Viscum album. Next base: position 272,909,132 of record OY728139.1, on the reverse strand, counting down.
CAAAAGCTATAAGGGTTTGTTGTCTCAATTTCTCTTTTATTGAGGCATGTCTTCATGTTTTTAACCTATTACTCTTTGATGTGATATATATAATTAAATATTGATTCCATTTATGATAAATATAATTACTTAAAATATATTTTAAGTTCCATTTCATGGTATCCCCCTATTTTCTTTTTTATTCCTACAATACCATTATCGTAAGTGTTTCTTTATCTCAAATTTAAATCCCTAGAGGCATATTTAATATGTACACCGTGTTTCATTTTAAATAGTCTAAATAATTACCTATTTCCATTTTGTATAATTATCCTATTATATTCCATTATATTAAATGTTCTATTTTAAGTTATACCTTTAATGGGGTTTTGATTCAAAATTTATAAAGTTTGTAAAGAGTTCTCGTAACTCAATTCTATTCCTTGGGTCATAAACACTTATATTTTTATATTGCTTTTCATGATTGGTATATTCTAAAAAATGATGATTTTATTATTTATACCACCTTATTTTTTTGGTAAATGATGTTTCACATTAAATTATTCTTCCTCAATGATTTTAATTTTTTGTTAAAAATTATTTTTAAGAATAATTCTCATTACTTTTAATCCATTTTTTTATTTTATGTCCATATTTTTAGTTACCATAATTTTTCTCCTTTACCTAGTAAAAAATAAAAAAAAAATATCTCCAATTTTCATTTTAATTACATTATTTCATTTTAAATCAATGTTTTTTATCCTATTAATGATGTGGGTTTTCAACAAGGTTATATAAAAATGTTCAAAAAATTGTATCTTTTTAAAATAAAATGTTTTATCATCCACTCCATGTTTTATTTTGATAAAATTTATGTCTTTTTTATTTTTTATTTATTAAATATTCTTTTAAAATTGATAATTTTCAAATTATTTTTATTTTCCCATTTTGAATACTTTAAATCTTTTTCGTGTCTTCGTTATTAAAGATTCTTTTTAGAAGTAAAGTGTTTTAATTTATTTTTACATATCCTTTTTGAAACCATTAATTTTTAAGGGTGTTTTATTTATAAATATTTATAAAAAGGTTTTAAAAATTATTCTCTTTACCTTCTCAAAAATTATTTTTTTAAAGTAATTTACACTTCATATTTTATAATAATGATTAAAAAGGTTTTGTGAAAAAAATATTTTCATTTCAAATTTTCCTCCAAGGTTTAGCTTCCATGAAGTGATGTTTTTGTCATCCTATATATATTATTAAATTATGTATACTTTTGGTAAATTATACTTTTATATCCAATGATTTCTTAAGTTCATGTTATGTGATGAGTTTAAGAAAACCAATTCTTTTTTCCATGGGTTATTTAATATATGATGATGATTGATTTTAAGTGGAAAACATATGTATGAATTATAATGGGTTTGGTACTATATCACCCTCTAATGTAGAATTGTAAGCTTATATATCATGAGATATTTAGGTTCGGACATATTTATTTTGTTCAAATGGGTGTGATCATGATGGGTTTGCTCACGTTTTCAAGTGTGGACATAATGAGTTTATTCACATAGGTTTGGGCACAATGGGTTTTATCACATGGGTTTTCTTATGATTATGTTTGTTCCAAATTTTCAAGTTATTTATCAAGTTATGACACATTTCCAAGTTTTTTATCATGTTATGATAAATTTTTAATAAGCATTTCACTTCTATGAAATCCCATGTTTTCAATATTATGATTTACTTTTAATGTTTTTCACATGTTTATGTCATGATATCATTTTATTTGACTATTGAGATGTGTTTTAAGATAGGTAATATCTTTTATTAATCCTTAATGATCTTTTTTAAGATATTATGTTACTCTAACATGTTTTATCAATATATTATAAGGTTTTTTGATAATTTATTATAATATTTATGTCACCTGCATGTTTTTCCTTTATGTTATAATATGTTTTCCCTTATTGAACATTTAAGTTCCCCAGTTTATTATGTTTTTAATCCCTAAGTTATCAGTATGATTATATCATGAGAGATATATAGGAAATGTTCTAGAGGAACTTGATTATACAGAAATGTTTACAGGTGTAGTAAAATAAGATGGTTATGTCACTAATCTCCAAGACACTAAACCTTTTGATCTTTAGGTTATGGAACTACATGTGAGATGTATTATTTTAATCATGGTATTATTATATTGTTTACATCATGTTTATCTTGGGTTACTTTAGTTGGTATTAGAGTAGGTTTTTTTATTTTGTAGATTAGATTAATTATTTTTGGAATTATTTTAGGGAACCTTAGTGATAAATCTAGAAATAAATATAAGAATAGGATTATCTCTTGAAATATTGGTAAAGAATTTAGTAGATGATTCTCCAAGAAATAAACCCATATCTAGATATTATAAGTGGAAGAGGTTTTTTCATAAATTCATCTAGTGTTAATAACCCTGAAAATAGTTGTTCTATTATATATTGTCCATCATTCTGTTGTATGATGAGTGTTCCCTTACCGAAAACCTAGTTTGATACTCCTAGGGAATATGATTTAGTTGATTAAATTCTCATTAAGAACCATTATAAAGGATTTATTTCCTAGTTAAATTTATGGATTAGGTTGAGGAGTATAAGATAAACCAACATAAAGTAACCTATGTAAAAAAAATATAGGTATATATTGAACTAAAGGAACTATAAGTCAATATGGAAATTTAAAAGAATAAGACATTTTAAGATTGATTTCCTTTTATGATTATGATAATACCCACGTGTTGTTAATTTTTTGTCACTAATATAAACCCTTTTCATTTTAGTAATGGATAGAATTAGAATTAACCATGTGTATTAGGAATAATGTGAAGATTACCTCAATGAACAACCTATCAAAATAGGATCTGGAATAAGAAAACTTATGACTATTCCAAACTAGATATCATGACATATTATTAACATTTTTCACATAGTTGAGGTATAAAAACTCACCAAAGATGAGAAAGATATAATCTCAAGAAAGATCAAGTGACAAACATGATGAAGGAAAAATTGGTCAATTTTATATATATCAAGAATATTTGAAGAATAAACAGGTGAATTGACTTAAAGGGAATTGAATATTCTTTACTTGTGGAAAAGGATTACATTGAGCATCTAAATACTTAGGTTGATGAAGAGTTTAGTTAACATGAAGAAAGAAGTTAGATTTCATCCAAGGGAACCACTAGAAATTCAATGTATTATGTATGGAGAACTCAGGAATTATCCAAGTCAATTACATAATCCAAGGATTTTTTAGGATGTTAGGAATCCATAACCTCTAAGACACAGGGAGTAGGAAGAAATGATGCAATGATTATCAATGAAGATGATAGTGGTAACTAGGTGATGTAATCTAGTTCTATCAACCCTATTGTATCTATGGTGTTTTATAAAAACATCAAGTCACTGACCTTAGAAATTTTTATTTTAATAAAAACATTTAATGTTATGATTATTATATTTTTGGAAATAAACTTTTTTTCAAATAAAAATACCCCCTCTAAAAAAATTAACTTGATTTTTGAAATAGAATAGATATCTTCACTTTGACTCCATATTAATTTATAGATTAGGGGAAGATACATTCTAAATTAACAATGATCATCTATTTGTGTAATTATAATGATGAATTATCTAAAAATAAAATTCAATCCTTCACATAGGCCTTAATATCTAGTTATTAAATACATTTCCTTGAAATAGTTAGGGGAAAATAGGTGTTTTACAGTCTTCTCTATGATATTGTGGATCATATATCATTAGAGATAATATCTTGAGGTATGTTAGTATTTTCACCACCATTAGTTATTTCTGAATTTAAAAAACAATTAAATTGCGAGGACACAATTTATTTAAGGGGGTAGAATGTAAATACCCAAGATTGTGGATCCATTAAAATACATTTAATGTTATGGAACTTGTGTCACACATTACCCCCAATGCAAAAAAACAAAAAATATTAAGAATAAATTATTAATAAATCTATAATAAATACTAATATGGTAATTCATTAATATTTATTACCTTTAAAAGGTAAATAATTAATATGAGTTAATAATGAAAATTTTATTTATAATAAAATTTATTTTCTTTATATTATATCTTTTCTTTTCAAAATATGAGTTTACAATTATTAAAATTTAAATTTGATGAAGTAAAATTTATTTTTGAATTCATCACAGCAAAATTATATTAATAATAATTTTTGAAATTTTTTGGAAATAATAAATTTTCAAGTGAATAGTGAAAATAATGATTTTATTAATATCGTAATATTTATGAAAATTATTTTATTATATGAATAAATTGAAATATTTGGAATCTTTTTTATACAAAATTATATATTACAAAGTATCATAAATATTTTTAAAATACTATGATAAATTTATAAACCTATTCTTAATATTTTGAAAGTTTATATAGAGATTAAATGGAAAAAAAATTGATTTTTTGTCTATTTATTATAACATGATGAAATGAAGTTTTTGGTTTACTATATTATTATATAAATAATATTTTAATGATAATAATTATTTTAAATTTATTATAATAAATGGAATTTATAGTTTTATCCAAATCATAAATCATTTCCCTTAAAAAGAAACTTTTAAAAAAATACAAGTTTTTACACATTACATGCACTCATGTTAAGATTTATTTCCCTACACATAGAATATTAATTTTATAAAATGTTTTTTATATTTTAGATAATAATTTTCATATTATTTTATATGTCTAATTTCATTTTTTGGGTATAAAATGTATATTATTCGGAGTAATGCTAATTAAAATGATAATAGTGAAACAATTATTTTTAAAAATATTTATTTTATTAATATCAAAGAATTTATATGTAATGACTCATATTTTCCCAAAAAAAATTATAAATTATTTGAGAAAATTCTGAGACCAAGTGCTGAGACGACGCACGATTCTGAGGCTCGGTGTGCTCGGAATGATTCACTGAAAAATATTAAGTTTTTAATATCACGTGCACACGACTTTTCTAAAAAAGTGAAATAACTTTTAAATGGGTTCCTAGATCCGAAATACGAGGGCACAATTGAGCTCAGATAAGTGGATTTACCCTAGGTGTGACTTAATTTTAGTTAGTGTGGGTCTTTAGTGGAAAAACCTGAAAAGGGTGTAACCGTAAATAAAATTATTAATTAAAATTATTTTATTTTTAAAATCCTAATAACTAATAAACAGTAACTCATATTGGAAATATGAGACCACTGTTGAGTTCATAAGGGGGTGTTTTCCTTAGGCAAGTCCTAACATCGGTCGGCACAGGCTGGCTGTGAAAGATAGTTTTTAGACGTAAACGTCATTAAAATATTCTAATAAAAATATTTTATTCTTGACGCAATGATTCATTTAATTTTAATACGTGTTTTTAGAGGATTCAAGGTTATCACCATAACCCTAGAATTCCTCTGAGGCAAGGTGACTGAGTTCTCTTGACAAACGATAGTGGATCGTGGATCGATGATCAACAATGAAGCTTAGATTCGAAGGATCTTCACCCACGACAACAATGAGACAATTGTTATTCCTCAACAATGAAACCAAATCAAGGTAGGATGTTAATCTCTTTGTGATTTTTCCCCATATTATATTCAAATGAAAAACCTGGATCAATACATGAACAGGTTGATCTGTGGTTCACCCGTTATTTCGGGATTGATAACTACTTTTGGGGTCTTGAATAGGGTTTAGATTTGTGTGTTGAATGGTTCTTAATAATACTTTAAACATGAAAGGATCTAGCCCAACACGAAAAATTCCATGATCCATTCTTTGGGAGTTCATGTGCTTTATCTCTTTTCCCTAAACCTATATGCATTCCTCGTTCTTTTTAAAATATGAATAGAGGATCGTTGCGCCTTTGATCTATGGTGCAATGATCCAAAATTGGGGATCCGACGCCGTAATGACATCACTAAGGTGTGATGACAAATGCGCAACACAAATCACATGAGGCAGTGGGTTATAGTGGCACAAGGTTGTGGTGTACAATGGCATTTGGATTATCACCTTTGATTAGGTTTGGTCAGAGGGCACGATAAATAGCAGGCCCCCAGCAGGCGGCCGACGACAGAGACATCAGCGGCCTAGGGGAGGTCGGGCCAGGCAGAGCCGATAGGACGGGCCGTCGGTAGGGTGGCCCTCGATAGTAGTAGGATGCAATCCAGGTGATACCGCATTGGAGGGAGCCTATGATGGAGGGGTTGTAGGCAGTGACTAGGGGGATGTGATAGGTATCCACGACACTAATAGGGGACGCAGTGAGGTTCTCCGTGTACGTGGTTGGCAGTTTGTGTGAAACCCATGGTGGAGAGAATCTACAGGGGAGCTGGGATGAAGTGATGGAATATGTTGACTGTTGTGGCGCCATGTTGACCAGGAGGAGGCATGTGGTCCAGCGGACTGCATGCAATGCAGCAAAACCGGCCCGCACATTCGGGATGGGGCCAACCGGCCCAACGAGCCGGCCTAGAGGGCTAATCTGGTTCAGGCCAGGTCGAATCGGGTCAGTTCGGTTGAACCATGTTGGGTCAGTTGAACCGATTCAGATCGGTTTTTCTGGACTGGGCTGAGTTGGCTAATGGGTCATACCGGACCCTGATCGAGCCTTTTTCACTAAAATGGCCATATCTTTCAAATGGAGCATCTGATTGATGAGCCTTCAATAGTGTTGGGACCCTTCTAATAGGTCAGTACTTTTGATATTTCTTGTTCGGTTTTTAGTTGGATCAGCATAGGTTAAGAGTGTTCCCCAGGACATTTCCTATGATTGTTCAATGCAGGATCTCATTCTTGTCATAGAGGATGACCAATATTCTAAAATGAGTTGTCTCAGCCCAGCTTCCACAGTTGACTCAGTGGGTTAGAGAATTAATTATACCAAGAGGCCCAATTGTTCCTCACTTCTTTTTATGGTACCTTAGATAGGAATTGTGGACTAGGTATGACCAATATTTACAATGGAACCTATCCCTTATCTAGGATGGTGTTTCTAGTAGGGAGAGGAGTCCCCCAGTAAGCCCTGGGCATGGAGGACCCCCTATCTATGTATTGAGATCAGGTTCTTTCTATTATATGTGAATTGACCTAATGAGTGTACTTTGGGTGGTTTTCAGTGGTTGATGTTTGGATGTGACTTGGTGACTATATGACTTGGGGGCTGCATGACTTATTGATACTCTTTATGTTATCGACACTCCGTTTGTTACATACACTCCGTGTGTTACCAAAACTCCGTGTGTTACTAGCACTCTATGTGTTACTGACACTCCGTGTGTTATCAAAACTCTGTGTCTTAGCGATACTAGATGTCTCATGAAAACTATGTAACTTGTTGATACCCTACTGTTCTCTTGGGAACTTTTGGTATACCTGTTCTACGTGATTCTAACAGATAGCTCAAGGAGTGACGTCTCTTGAGATGATCATGCTACGAGTGAAACTCTATAGCTGGTAGTGGATGAGACTTTGAGGCTTGGAATCCTTCATGAGTATACCTATATGTTCTTGTTATATGTGTTATAGACATATTCCTATGTTGAGATAACTATATCTTCTTAGTGGTGTTTTCCCTTTGTGGTGTTTCTATTTGGTATCTTATTTGTAGTGTTTCCTCTATGGTATTCCATTGTGTTTTTGAAGTCTGTTACTAAGTATTATTTTACTCACCCCTACATTGGATTTTCTTTCACATGTCGTATCTTGTGCAGATGTCCGACCTTGTTATGGAGTTCTATGTGGACCAGGACTAGACGGTGCTTGGTGAGTTTAGACAGACTGGGGTCTTCCCCTACAACTATAGATAACATTCCTAGTACCTTTGTTTATAGGTTGTACTTTATAGTTTTAAGACTCTTTTTGGTGGGCTTGTATTCTGACCCATTTGTACATTACTGAACTTTAATTTCTTATCATACTCTGTTGGTTGGGATATAGTGGTATGCAAGCATTTATTTACTTAGTGTTTTTACATTTCAGCATTTTGGTCTTGGAGATGTCTATGTGTGTATAGGTACATAGGAAAATGCCTAAAATTTTTGGAATATGCCTACTTGGTGCTAGTCGCCATCCTCTGGCCTATTGGAGGAGAGCTTGGTGTAGTCATTATAAGGACCCATCCTTAAACAATACATAATATTGAATTAAATGAATAATTCACATTGAGGATATTTTCAGGTTTATACTTTTAGAGAATTAGGTCATTACATTTAAATAACAACTTGAATATTACATGTAGACAATTCTACCCAGTATCCATTTTTTCATAAAATAAAAATTCTTGAAAAAAAGATTCATGTCTAGTTCCAGGTTTTAGATAGCATGAATTTTTATTGATCCCATCCTTGACCCTATTCATCTTTAAGTCCTGTGAAAACATTTCAAAACTTGGGATGAGCATAAAAATCTCAGTAAGGGTTATAATAAAAAGGATGAAAACATTTGTTTATAAATACATACAAAACATGAACTCTCTTACTTACCTCATGAAATCATAATATTTATAAAAGACACATAAAAATCATATATCATAAAGGTACCTTGTGGCATCCAAATCATACTTACATTGTAGCTATCACAGCTACATTGGGAGTTACTTTGTAATACCCATCATAGTATATTCCCTAAATCTCTTAGGATAAACATTCATGTTTACCTCAATCATGTTACCCAATGCATTGGAGAGCTATCTCAGGCTCACCCGCCCTAGGTTTATCATGGAACCACCCGTATACATAAATAATTCTCAAGAACCATAACATGATCATAACACATAACATAAGCATAAAAGAAATATAACATTTTCACATTTCAATAACAAAATATCATTTCAAGATAATTAAATAATAAATCCATTCTCAAAATCATTTTCAATACCAAAATTCATAAATAGAGTATATGGTATTTATTTTTCCTTTTAAAAACATTACGGCTTGTTAAGGATGCCAAAGATCAAATAATACTCGCGGCGGCGAAAAGGTTGTTGTCACCGCTTACGTAAAAAAACATTCCTTTTTGTTGTTTAGTAAAAAGATTTTTATAAAAATATTCCCTTTTAATGAAATGAAAATTCAATGGTGTTTATACAGTGTATAAAAGAAAATTGTGTATTAAAACAAAATATCCCTCAATGAAATGAGATTGAGACGAAGTCCCTTACCTTTTGTCCGACTTGACTCGATCATTCTTTAATCTCCTGAATAATAAACTAAAGTTAATTTCTACTTTCTTAAGAACCTTTTTCAAGTTTATTATTACTTTTATATCACTTATTACCATGTTATAAACATTATGTAACCACTTAAGTTAATAACGTTCATTTTTTTGATATTTGGTACTTAAGTCAAAAATGGAATTCTTATAATTACATGTTGTTCATGTGGTCAGAGTTTAATTATATCCAGAATGATATTCATGATTTATATATCATATATATCATATATATTCATCATATACATGTATTTATAATAGTACATAACATATGGAGGTAAGAAATGAAATTCATCATTCATGGAGACGGTAAGTCGTACGTACGCATGAATGCTACTTTCATTTCTATTTATTATTTTAATAGAATTTAAAAATAATGATACATAGGTATATTATAATTAAAATATAATATCATATATAATATTATTAACTCTATCCTTTATACATCCCACATAAGGCATTAACGAGTCACATCACTTTGAGGGGGTGGTAGTCCGCACTTCCTCAAAGGAGATTATCGTATTTACCCACTATGGAAACCATAAAGGTGTTCTATAAATGGAAAATACAGAAGAATAAAGTAAACATAAACATAATATATATCATATATAAATACAGTTCCATCATAATGACCACCATGAGATGCGGTAAGAGGTAATTGAACAATCATCGTTTCGTGAGGTGTTAGTTTTCCATCCACAGAAACATTATGTTCTTCATCCATTAGATGGAGGTGTGTGTATGTGTAGTTTTAATCCTTATCATAAAAACATCCTATTATATTGAGGATACTGTTGTTGCTACAAAATAAAGGAATAAAAAGAGTTTAGGGGTTGGAGAAGTAAAATAAAAGAAAACAATTTAAGAGAAATTGTTACCTTTAATTTGGGTAACTTCCTTTAGTTTGAACCAAAAGGACTTCTTGAAGTGCCTTATACCTAAGGTAAGGATTCTAGGGGGACTAGAGGGATGTAGGGTGACTAATTGGGCAGAGTTTGGATGATTAAGAAGGCTTTAGAGGTGTGAATAATTGGTTAGAAGTGGTCTCCTTTTATAAGGGAGAGGAGGGGCTCTTTAGGAAAGTGTGAAAATATTATTTTATTATATAATGATATTTGGTTTCAAAAGGTCCAAAAATCATTAAGGTCGAAGATAAGGTGATTAATATTATAAATAAAATCGTCCAATTAGAATTGGACAAGTTTTGGATAATATTTTAATCATTATAATCTTATTTATTTAAATCATTTATTAATGAGGTAAATACTAAATCATTATTGTGTCTTAATTAATTTAATTTCTTTGATGTATAAAAATTATAGAAAAAATACCATGATGTAGGAAATATATTTATATTTCTAATGAATATTTATAGTCAAATATATTACTTATATAATTCCATATAAAAATTAATTACTAAAAGATTTGTGTTTTTGTCTATTTTGCCTTTACTTTAAATTAATTAATCTAAATTGTCATTTTCACTCCCAAGTGGCTCAATGGGGTCCCAAAATCGACCCAAAGATGACCATGGTCGTAAATGACTCAACCAATAAGGTTTGGACAAGTGTTAAGGTAATTTTAAATTATTATAATATTCTTTTTACCTTGAATTACCTTATTTACCTTTAACCGTGGTAAATAAAAGTAAAAAATTACTATTCACCAAAAATAATATTCATCTTATTGAACAAAATTTTAGTTCTTGATAACAAACATGTATGTTGGATTTTTTAAATTCAATTCACAGAAGCGGTAAAATTTCATTTAAATCAAAAAGTCAGTTTTTTAACTACTACTAAGTGGTTTCACTATTCATCAAAAATTGAAGTTTTTCAGAAAAATACCAAAAATTCAGCCTAAGATATATTTGATATTCTGAATTCAAAAATGATGTCTATTTTTCCAAATTCAAAACATAGAAGTGGCATTAATTAATTTAAAATTCATTCCTGTTTTTAAAACAAATAGCGTGTTTTTAAGAAACAATAACTACTAAAAGATTGACACTTGTCTATGTCCAATTTCAAAGTGAAATTAATTCCAATGACCAACATTGGATTAAATGGTAAAAATATATTCTAATTACACTTTAAAAAAATTAAAAATATAATCTAACCATATAAATAAATTAGATTATAAGGCACTTTTGAATTAAAATACAATATTTTCCATTATTCATTAAAAAATGAACTTTATCCGAAAAATACCAAAAAATTACCCAAAGTAAAATTTGATGTCCCAAATAAAAATAAGAATTTTATTTGGTAAAATAAAACATATAAATATGACCAAAACTAAATTTAAAGAGGGTTCTCCATTAAAAGGCCGTAAATCGACATGTTAATGTAAATTATGCTTAAAATTAGATTCATTCATATTTTAAGCCTCTAACTTTTATTGGATAAATGTAAATACATTTGATAAACATGTATAATCATATTGTAGTTAGTTTTTATCATTACTGCCAATACAACGGCTAGGAGTTAACTACCATTTAAAATAATAATATTATATTATTAGTGTGCAATATAAGATTTCAATGAAACCCGTTGTTGCGTATCGGGTACGCTGTCGAACATAGCAACCCCTTTAAAGTAAAATTAATTTTTAATTCACAAATATTAATAAATATGAAATATATCTTATTCTTTATTTACCTGGGATGTTATATCCTTCCCCCCTTTTTGAAATTGTGTCCTCGCAATTTTTATTCACTTATAAAAATAAGTGGGGGTATTTATCCCTCATAGCATTTTCAGATTCCCACATTGCCTCTTAAACCATGTGGTTTTTCACAAAACCTTTACCTGGTGAATTACCTTATTCTGCAACACTTTTTCTCTATGGTCAATAATCTGGACTGGTTTTTCTTCATAAGAGAGATTCTCTTCCAACTGAACTACCTCTCGGCTCAAAACATGAGATGGATCTGGCATATACTTTCTCAACATCGAAACATGAAAAAAAAATTGTGTACCTAGGATAAACTTGGAGGTAAAGCCACTCTGCACGCAACTGATCCAACTTTCTCTAGGATTTCATAAGGTCCAATTAACCTCATACTCAACTTTCCCTTCTTACCAAAACGCATCACACTTTTCCATGGAGAAACTTTGAGAAAGACATGATCACTTACCTCAAAAAAAAGATCCTTCCTCTGGTTTTTTGCATAACTTTTTTGTCTGCCCTGAGCGGTTCTCATGTGCTTCTGAATCAACTGAACTTTCTCTACCATCTCTTCTACCAATTCTGGTCTCATCATCTTCCTTTCACCTACTTCATCCCAAAAAGATGGAGTTTGAAAACGCTTTGCATATAAAGCCTCAAATGGATCCATCTGTATACTGGTATGAAAACTGTTATTATAAGAAAATTCAACCAAAGAAATATGTTGGTCCCAACTTCCCTAATAATCCATCGAGAAAGCATGTAACATATCCTCCAAGGTCTGAATTGTTCGTTTTGACTTCTCATCTGATTGAGGATGAAAATATGTACTAAAATTTAATTCAGTACCCAACGACTTCTGAAGGCCTTTCCAAAAGTTAGAAGTAAACTTGGGATCATGATCAGATACAATGGAGAGGGTAACTCCATCCAACCTGACTATATCTTTAATATACAACCGAGCAAGTTGATCTAGAGAGAAAAGTATCTCGAATAAGAAGGAAATGAGCGGATTTATTCAATCGATCAACAATAACCCATATTACATTATTACCTCGAGATGTCTTCGGTAATCCCACAACAAAGTCCATGGATATATTTTCCCATTTCCACTCTGGCACCGGTAAAGGTTGAAGCATTACTTTTGGAAATTGTCACTCTTCTTTAACCTACTGACAAGTGAAACACTTCACAGTAAAATCAGTAATATCTTTTTTCATTCCATCCCACCAGTAATACTCCTATAGATCTCTGTACATCCTAGTACTACCAGGATGAAATGAAAATGGAGAACTATAAGCTTCACATAAAAACTCATTCTTAAACTATGAATCACAAGGAACACATAATCTCTTCCCTAACCTCAAAACACAATCATTATCAATGTTAAATTTTGGAAACTTACCCTTCTGAACCACCTCTACCTTTTTCTGTAACTCACTGTATTCTTTCTGCACTTGATTTATTTTGTCTGATAGAGATGATCTCACTAACACCTGATAAAAAACAGAAGAATTTCCTGCACCAACAACTTCTATGCCAAAGTTCATCAAATCAAAAACCAATGGATCTCATTCCAAACATAACATGGTTAATGATACATTACTTTTTCGACTCAGAGCATCAGCCACTTTATTTTTCTTTTCTTGGATGGTAATAGATTGTTCCATCATAATCCTTGATTAATTCCAACCATCTCCTCTGTCTCATGTTCAATTCTTTTTTAGTGAATATATAATTTAAAATTTTGTGATCAGTATATATTTCACATTTTACTCCATACAAATGGTGCATCCAAATTTTTAAAGAAAAAACAATGGTAGCTAATTCCAAATCATGTGTAGGGTAATTTAACTCATGTGGTTTCAACCGACATGAAGCATAAGCAATTACCTGATCATTATGCATAAGGACACATCCAATTCCTTTCAATGAAGCATCATTGTAGATAACAAACTCCCCATTTCTGGATGGTAGTGCCGAAACTAGAGCATTCACCAATCTTCTTTTCAATTCCTGAAAACAATCATCACATTCTTTTGTCCAGATGAACTTAATAACTTTTTGAGTTAACTTAGACATTAGACTAGATAACCGTGCAAAATTTTTAACAATCCTCCAATAATAACCTACCAAACCAAGAAAAATATGAATCTCAGTTATATTTTTGGGTCTTGTACAATCTTCAAAAAGTTTTGTTTTAGCAGGATCAACAGTTATGCCATTTTTTGGAATAATGTGACCAAGGAAAGAAATTTTTTGTAACCAAAACTCACACTTACTGAATTTCCCATAAAGGTTCTTTTCTTTTAAGGTGTGCAAGATGACCCTTAAATGAATTTTATGCTCCTATTTACTTTTAGAATAAACCAAAATATCATCAATGAACACAACCACAAACTTATCCAAGAACTCACAGAAAATTCTATTCATAAGATCCATGAATACAGCAGGTGCATTGGTTAACCCAAAAGGCATAACTACAAATTCATAATGGCCATATCTAGTATGAAATTTAGTCTTCAGAATGTCTGCTTCCTTTACTTTCAACTGATGGAACCCTGAACTCAAATCAATCTTCAAAAAATACTGACCTCCCTGGAGCTGATCAAACAAATCATCGATATGAGGCAAAGGATACTTATTCTTAAAAGTGATGTTATTCAATGATCTATAATCAATGCAAAGTCTCATGGAACCATCTTTATTTTTAACAAACAAGACAGGAGCACCCCATGGTGATGTTCTAGGTCGAATGAAAACTTTATCTAATAACTCATGCAATTGCTTCTTTAACTCTAAAAGTTCAATTTGAGCCATTCGATAAGGGGGTTTTGAAATTGGATTAGCATCAGGAACTAAGTCAATAGTAAATTCAACTTCCCGGTTAGCTATAATACTAGGAAACTCATCAAGAAAAACAACAAAGTACTCATTTACCATTGGCACATCATTAATCTGAACAGTTCCTTTATTTTCAATAATATGTTCAAGGTAACATTAATTTCCATATTTTACTAGTTTCTCATCTTCCTGATATGTTATCAAAAGAAAGGGTTCATTTTTGTATACAAAATGAAAATCATTCTGAAAAGAAACCTCTTTAGCTCTATAGTCAATCTTACCATGATAAACAAAAATCCAATCCATGCCCAAAATAACATCAAACTCTACTAGAGGAAAAACAATAAGGTTTTCAGGTAGATTCTTTCCACACACAAGGACATGAAGGTTCTTATGTTTTCTTTTTGTCTCAACATTTCATCTAGGTGTTTTTTACCATAAGTTTCGTATTTATATCTTGAGATGGAATTCCCAATTTATTAGAAAACTTCTCAGAAGAGTGTGTAGACCCTGAATTAAACAACACATTGGCATAATCTGAACAAACAAAAAAGTATACCTGATACAACATCATTTGATGGCCCAACATCTTCTGAAGTAGTTGCAAAGGATTTCACCACCCCTTTCTACTTGTAGTCTGGCTGCTTCCCTTCGGTTGAGTTCTTTGTTGGACACTCATTTGTATAATGACCCATTTCATTGCACTTAAAACATTTTACTGACTGTAAATCAGATTTTGTCTTACCATTACCCTGATCTTTTTCAGTGCCATTACAATCCTTATGTCCCATTTTACCACAACGGTATCACTTACCAGAATTCAGAAGACATTCCCCATCATGCTTTTTACCACAATTTTCACAAACTAAAAACTTAAGTTTCTTACCATCAGACTTTTTTGAAGAGTTCTTCCCTTTCTCCTACCACCTCGACCTCTTATTCTATTGTTTGTCAAAGAATACCTAATCGTCAACCAACTCCATTTCCACCTTCACTGCACAATGACCAAGTTTTTCATAACTTTTGAACTCACGAGAATCTAAATCCCTTCGATACATTGGCTTTAATCTTGAGTAAAAATAGTTGATTTTACTATCAAGATCCCGTATGAAATTTGGAGCATACCTTGCCAGTCAAGTGAATTTTTCTTCATAAGAAACCATTGAGTCATCCTCCTACCTCAATTCCAGGAATTGTTTCTCCATCCTAAGATGAAACACCTTAGTAAAATATTTCTAAAGAAACATACCTTTGAATTCATCCCAATTGAGAGCATCAATCTCTTCACTATCTCTGATATTTTTCACCAACGACCACCACTGATCAGCTTCACCTTCAAAACAGTAAATAGAAAGACTAACTTTTTGATGTTTTGAATAACCCATGACCTCAAAAAACTTCTCCAGTGCTTTAATCCACCCTTTATCTAGCACAGGGTCAGATGATCCTCTGAATGATGGGGTATGTTGCCTCATGAAATGCTCCACTACTGACATGTTCCTCTGCGGTTGATCTGGCTGATCTCATACATAGATACCACCACAATATATAGCCTGAGTCAACTGTTCCATCACTACAAAAAAAACTTATTCAGTTCTGATTCCGACCATCTCAGGTTGCTGATTTGGAAGGTTTTCTTCCTCCTGATGTCGTCCCAATATAGTTTCCCTGTTTCCTCGGCGGAAAACCATTCTGAACATAGAAATATCTTAGGCGAAGCAACATGGTAATCTGTAAATGCTATATGATTTCAATATTAACATAAATTACTTTATGGATATTAATTTAACAATACCCTAACTCCTAAAGTTATCTAAACCAACCTCTGATACCAGCTATAAGGACTCGGCCTTAAAAAATACATAATATTGAATTAAATGAATAATTCACATTGAGGATCTTTTCAGTTTTAGAGATTTAGAGAATTAGGTCATTACATTTACATAACAACATGAATATTACATGTAGACAATTATACCCAATATCCATTTTTTTCATAAAATAAAAACTCTTGAAAAAAAGAGTCATGTCTAATTCCAGGTTCTAAACAGCATGGCTTTTCCTTGATCCCATCATTGACCCTATTCATCTTTAAGTCCTGTGAAAACATTTCAAAACATTGGATGAGCATAAAAAGCTCAGTAAGGGTTATAATACAAAGGATGAAAACATTTGTTTATAAATACATACAAAACATGAACTTTCTTACTTACCTCATGAAATCATAAGATTTATGAAAGACACATAAAAATAATATATCATAAAGGTAACTTGAGCCATTCAAATCATACTTACATTGTAGCTATCACAGCTATATAGGGAGTTACTTTGGAATACCCATCACAGTATATTCCCTAAATCTATTAGGAGAAAAATTCAAGTTTACCTTTGTCATGTTACCCAATGCATTGGAGATATATCTCAGGATCAACCTCCCTAGGTTTATCACGGAATCACCTATATACATAAATAATTCCCAAGAACCATAACATGATCATAACACATAACATAAGCATAAAGGAAAGATAACATTTCCATATTGCAATAACAAAATATCATTTCAAGATATTGAAATAATAAATCCATTCTCAAAATAATTTTCAATACCAAAATACATAAATAGAGTATATGGTATTTATTTTTCCTTTTAAAAACATTATGGCTTGTTAAGGAAGCCAAAGATCAAATAATACTCATGGCGGCGGAAAGGTCGTTGTCACCGCATACGTAAAAAAATAATTCATTTTTGTTGTTTAGTAAAAAGCTTTGTATAAAAAGATTCCCTTTGGATGAAATAAAAATTCAAAGGTGTTTATACAGTGTATAAATGAAAATCATGTATTAAAACAAAATATGCCTCAATGAAAGGATATTGAGACAAAGTCCCTTACCTTGTGTCCGACTTGACTCGATCATTATTTAATATCATGAATAATAAAATAAAGTTAATTTCTACTTTCTTAAGAACCTTTTTCAAGTTTATTATTCCTTTTATATCACTTATTACCATGTTATAAACATTATGTAACCATTTAAGTTAATAATGTTCATTTTGTCGACATTTGGTACTTGAGTCAAAAATGGACTTCTTATAATTACATGTTGTTCATGTGGTCAAAGGTTCATTATATACAGAATGATATTCATGATTTATATATCATATATATGATATATATCCATAATATACATGTATTTATAATATTACATAACATATGGAGGTAAGAAATGAAATGCACCATTCATGGAGACAGTAAGTCGTACGTACGCATGAACGCTAATTTCATTTCTATTTATTATTTTAATGTAATTTAAACATAATGATACATAGGTATATTATAATTATAGTATAATATCATATATAATATCATTAACTATATCCTTTATACATCCTACATAAGGCATTAATGAGTCACATCACTTTGAGGGGGCAGTAGTCCGCACTTCCTCAAATGAGATTATCATATTTACCCACTATGGAAACCATAATGGTGTGATATAAATGGAAAATATAGAAGCATAAAGAAAAAATAAACATAATATATATCATATATAAATATAGTTCCATCATAATGTCCACCATGAGAGGCAGTAAGAGGTAATTGAACAATCATTGTTTCATGAGGTGTTAGTTTGTCATCCACAGAAACATTATGTTCTTCACCCATTAGATAGATGTGTGTGTGTGTATAGTTTGAATACTTCTCATAAAAACATCCTAGTATATTGAGGAAACTGGGTTTTTTAGAAAATAAATTAATAAAAAGTTTTTAGGGGTTGGAGAAGTAAAATAAAAGAAAACAATTTAAGAGAAACCGTTGCCTTTAATTTGGGTAACTTCCTTAGGTTTGAACCAAAAGGACTTCTTGAAGTTCCTTCTTCCTAAGGTAATGATTCTAGGGGGGAGTATAGGGATGTAGGGAGATTAATTGGGTAGAGGTTTGATGAGCCAAAAGGCTTGAGAGGTGTGAGTAATTGGTTATAAGTGGTCTCCTTTTATAAGGGAGAGGAGGGGCTCTTTAGGAAAGTGTGAAAATATTATTTTATTATATAATGATATTCGGTTTAAAAAGGTCCAAAAATCATTAAGGTAGAAGATAAGGTGACTCATATTCGAAATATAAACATACAATCATAATTGGACATGTTTTGGATAATATTTTAATCATTATAATCTTATTTATTTAAATTATTTATTAATGAAGTAAATACTGCATAATTATTGTGTCATAAATAATTTAATTTATTTAATGTATAAAATTATAGAAAAAATACCATGATTTAGGAAATATTTTTATCTTTCCAATTAATATTTATACTCAAAAATATTACTTATATAACAGCATATAAAAATTAATTACTAAAAGATGTTTGTTTATGTCTATTTTGCCTTTACTTTAAATTAATTAATCTAAATTGTAATTATCACTCCCAAGTGGCTCAATGGGGTCCCAAAATCGACTCACAAATTCCCATGATCATAAATGACTCAACCAATAAGGTTTGGACAAGTGTTAAGGTAATTTTTAATTATTATAATATTCTTTTTACCTTGAATTACATTATTTATCTTTAACCGTGGTAAATAAAAGTCAAAAGTTTCTATTCACCAAAAATTATTTTCATATTATTGAACCACATTTTAGTTCTTTATAACAACCATGTATGTCAGATTTTTAAAATTCAATTCATAAAAGCGGTAAAATATCATTTAAATCAAAAGGTCAGTTTTTTAACTACTACTAAGTGGTTTCACTATTCATCAAAAATTGAAGTTTTTCAGAAAAATACCAAAAATTCAGCCTAATATATATTTGATATTATGAATTAAAAAATGATATCTATTTTTCCAAATTCAAAACATAGAAGTGGCATAAATTAATTTAAAATTCATTCTCGTTGTTAAAACAAATAGCATTTTTTAAGAAACAATAACTATTAAAAGATTGACACTTGTTTATGTCCAATTTCAAAGTGAAATTAATTCCAATGAACAATATTGGATTAAATGGTAAAAATGTATTCTAATTACACTTTAAAACAAATTAAAAATATAATCTAACCATATAAATAAATTAGATTAAAAGGAACTTTTGAATTAAAATACAATATTTTTCACTATTTATTAAAAAATGAACTTTATCCGAAAAATACCAAAAAATTACCCAAAGTAAAATTTGATGTCCCAAATAAAAATAAGAATTTTATTTGGTCAAATATAACATATAAATATGACCAAAACTAAATTTAAAGAGGGTTCTCCATTAAAAGGCCATAAATCGACCTGTTAATGTAAATTGTGCTTAAAATTAGATTCATTCGTATTTTAAGCCTCTATATTTTATTGGATAAATGTAAATACATTGAACAAATATGTATAATCATATTGTAGTTAGTTTTGTTCATTCTCTCCAATACAGTGTCTAGGAGTTAACTACTATTTAAAATAATAATATTATATTATTAGTGTGCAACATAAGATTTCAAAGAAAACAGTTGTTGTGTATCGGGTACTCTATCGAACATAGAAACCCCTTTAAAGTAAAATTAATTTTTAATTCACAAATATTAATAAATATGAAATATGTCTTATTCTTTATTTACCTGGGATATTACAGTCATGGCATGGGCCCCTCTGGGATAGGTCATGACATAGTGGTATCAGAGAAGGTCCTTTATAATTAAGGACCATAAGTATGTGATATTGTTTTGGGAAAATAGTGTTAAGTATTTTGAGTTTGTCTTTGAGGCCAGGGTCTCATGTGTTTGTGTGGTGGCTGATGTATCCATACACCAGGACTTTGGACACTTGTTTTTCAACTCGATACATGAAAATATTGGTTACAGGGAAGAAAATAAATGTACAAGCATCATATAGGAATGGGTTGTGTTTTCCATGTCCTTCTTGAGTGAACTCACCAAGTATACTCTTTTAACTTTGATACATCTTGTTTTCTTATAGGATGTATTCACGATTCCAACCAGTGAGGTTTCTGTAGTAGGATCGAGAGTTTAACCTAATTTTTGTTGAGACCTTCCTGAGGAGATCCAATCATAGAGAAGTTTTTCTTTGGGATGGTTAGGAGGTGGAACTTTCTCCTGTTGATTAGTTTGTAGACCCACCTCCAATGGTTCAGGTGGATACAGCTTTCCAGAATGAGTTTTAGATGGATCTTTTGGTGCTGGATGATGAAACACTGGGTTCAAACATTCATCATAGGCTTCAGAGTTATTGATTTCCTAGGATTCAGGGTTGGAAGGACCTACCGATATTAGGTGTGCAATGTAATCTGTAGAACAATAGGTTTCAGCAGAAGTTATAGGGGCATGCTAGCTCCCCAAGGAAGAGTCGTTGATATTCCTGTTGTGGTAAGGGACATTCTTCGTGAGATTTTCCCACTGTTCAGGTTTCATTCATAGATGTAGTTGATGAACCTCCAAGGAAGAGGCAACGATAGGAGCAAAAAAATCCATCATGCGATAGACGTGGAAGAGTAGTTGGGGAAGTAGTAGAAGGTGGCCAACATTTTTATGTGTTACCACCACCGCCCCCAGGTGGTCCATACCAGGCTTAGGGAGACGGAGGACAAGGGAGGAGAAAACTACTATTGGTTGAGTCTTATGACCCCAGGACTATGAATGGTTCAAGGTATGATCTATGTATTTCTACTTTAGCTATAGAAGATAGAAACATGTGTTAGTGATTTCCTCTCTTGTCACTTTTCTTGTTTAATACTTAGAGATTCTGGCTAAACCATAGAATTTACCCTCACGTTAAGGACTCCTGCTAGAGGAGACCTAATTATCACACAATGGTGTTGACAGTGTGACTTGACTCTTAAAGGTGAGAGTTTCGGTTGGTATCTCTTGGTAGTAGCATCGAGGACTTACGATGTCATTATCGATATGGACTAGTAGCCACAGTTCATGCTCAAATTGATTGTTTTATGAAAAGGGTGTGGTTCATCCACAATAATATAACCATATTTACCCATTTATCAGTGAAATAGAAATCCTTGAAACTTATAATGGACTCATTCATAGGATGGTGCAGCTAATTACTCTTCAATTGGATAGCCTGACCCTCAGTGCAGTGGATGTTATGAGTCCTCGGTTTCCTATAGTAGTGGAGGAGTATAAGGAAATATTCCCTGAATATGTTCTAGGTTTACCTCTCCACTGAGGGATAAACTTATGCATTTATCTACACCCCGGTACGATACCAATATATACACTAGCATATCAGATGGTTCCCACAGAGCTTCATGAGAAAAGGGTGTAGTTGGAGGACTTGCAAAGGAAGGGATTTGTGAAACCCAATGTTTCACCCTAGGAAGCCCTAAGTTATCTTCATTGATCTTGGAAATATCATCTCAGAGACTAGAGTAGAAATAGATCTGGTGAAGGTTGAGGTAGAGTTTGACAAGCGCTCATATCTTGAGGTTTCTAAAGGAGGGTGTCGAGTACATAGTGTTCTATGATGCATCAGGAATAGATCTTGGTTGTGTCCTGATGTAGAGCCAAGAATTGATTGCCTATGGTTCACGTAGTTGAAATCACATGAGAAGAAATATGCATCCCATGATTCTGAGTTAGCAGCAGTAGTCTCCGCATTGAAGATGTGGTGACACTACCTGATGGGAGAGAAGTTTATCGTCTACTTCAACCACAAGAGTCTTAAGTATATCTTCTCTTAGAAGGTTTGGAACTTGATATACAGGTGATGGATAGAGTTCCTCCAGGACTATGAATTGGATATTTTCTATACTCTTGGGAAAGGGAACATGGTAGTAGACACTCTTAGTAGGAGATCTATCTTGCAGTTGCTGAACGAGGCATCAGAGAAGTTAGCCTCATTGCAGATAACCATTATAGATGGACTTGGAGCAACTTATCTCTAGTAAATGGTTTTCACCCCTCCACTATTACAGAAAGTTAGAGAGGCACAACTTAGTGATACTGACTGTGAGTCTCTACATGATCAAGTGTCCACAGGGGCATGCCCCTGATGGATATTTGAAAGGTGGGGAGCATGCTGTTCTTTTCAGAGGATGCATGATGATACTAATGGCATTTCTAGAGGAGGTTCTAAGGGAGTTTCATGCATCCCTTTTAGAGGTACATACAGGTGTGTAAATGATGTACTATGACCTATGATGTCATTTTGGTGTCCATAGATGAAGAAGGAAGTTGCAGAGTTTTTGTCTTGATGCGTTACTCATTGAAAAATGAAGGTTGGGCAAGAGGTTATAGAGGGTTTGACTCAACCCCTTAAGGTGCCAGAATGGAAATGGGATGTAATAAAAATTTACTTCATGATGTTTTTACCACGTACATCCAGGGGGCATGATACCATATGGTTGATCATTGACCGACTCACCATCTCAGCCCACTTCCTACCTATCTGGGAGAAAAGTTCAGTAGAGATCTTGGGATGCCTTTACATGTAAAATATAGTGTAATAGACCAAGGTTTTAAAAAAAAATTGAAATTCATGAAACTTTGTTTTAAGTAGATAGTTATAACTATCCTTTAAACATAATTTTTTCACTTCTATGTTTTGTATTTCAAAAAAGAGTCATATACGGTTGTGATTAGTAAGTTATTTGGAGTCTGATATAACCAACTTGATTTTTTGAAGAATAGTAACATACCATTATTGTCACACCCTGACCATGTTTTATTTTAATTTAATTATTTCTGGTCTTTCTCTTGAGTTTTGGTTTGAATTGGTTCTAGTTTAATAGGGGTTTGTGATCTTATAAGGGTGTGCGCCCGTACACGCGACCATGTGTAGCGCCCAATCATAATTAGACGATGTTTTTTTTAATTAAATGTGTTATTATTTGGGTGCAAGACCTTGCGCACGACCGTGCACATTTCCAGACCCAACTTGAGTTTTTGCGTTT
This sequence comes from Viscum album, assembly GCA_963277665.1. Classification (NCBI taxonomy): domain Eukaryota; kingdom Viridiplantae; phylum Streptophyta; class Magnoliopsida; order Santalales; family Viscaceae; genus Viscum; species Viscum album. The sequence continues at coordinate 272,885,452 of OY728139.1, read as the reverse complement.
TAATGGTAAACAAGTGTTTTGGCGTAGTAGCGTCCGGCGCGCGGGCAAGGAATGGGCAATGACGCATGGCTCCGTCAGGTGTTCGTGTGACCTACCCGGTGCGTGAGTAATCATTTAATTAACGATTTGAATAGTAATTTAAATGAAACATAAAATATGAGAAAGGATTAATTGATTTAAGAGTTGTTTTAATATTATTATTATTATATTTGGGGATTATTATTCGTCTTTTTATTATTATTTAAGTTATTATTTTAATTAGATATATAATATTAAATTATTATAAAGGTTATAAAATTTTAAGCATGTCACTTTTGTCATTACTATTATTATTAATTTTGATAAGATATTAATTAGGTGGTAACTATTATTATATATGTGTGTGTGTGTGTATATCTTATGTTATTGTTATGATCTTGTTTTACATTATGTTTTTTTAACACTAATATTACTATTATTATTATCAATAATAATATTCTAATTTAGTTTAGAGTTTTATTTTAGGTTTTATTTTATCCCTATTTTTATTTCTTTATTTTTTTTTATTTCTTTATTTTTTTTCTTTTCTCTCTATCCTTTCCCCCACTCTCCCTTGTCCCGCACTTTTTTTCTATCCTCCCCCCTGGTTTTTGGTTCACCCCCCACCTCTGAACCCTAGCGGTGCCTTGCGCCGCACCTCTGCTCCTGCTTCACGCCTCCCCTGCCCAGCTATCGTTGGCTCTTCGACCACCGGCGCGACACCCCCACACCTCGGACCGCCTTCCATCCCAGCGAGCCGCACAGCACCGCCCCGCCTCTCCCCATCGCGGCAGCCTTGCTGACTCCCCCCCCCTGCACTCCGGCCGACATCTTTTGGCTGTATCGACCCCTCCTCACCCTCGTCCAACCATCCGAGCAGCTCCCCGGGGTTCGGCCGAATCTCTAACGGACCATTCCCGTGGTCGCACCATGCTACCATCTCTTCTAAGTTCGGTCGAGACCCCCTGCGCACCTCCCCTTTGTTCAACCAAATTCTCAGCGGCCTTCTTCTTTTATTTTCGGCATTCCGCAAACCCTGACACCCTCCGCTGACCTCCGACCAGCCTTTTGGACTGCTCGTTGTAAGTGAACTATACCTCGGTTGTTAGTTTTATTAATTTTATTGAGTTGCGATTTGGATTTTGGATTCGCGTTTGGTCCTATTATAGTGTAATTGCTCCGATTGATTGTTTTTAGGGATTAATTGTGTTTTTTGTGGTGTGGTTGTTGTGCGGCGGAGTTTGCATACCGCATTTGTGAAGTTTGGATACCGAAGGTATGTGTTTCCGCATATATGTGTTGTTTGAAAAATTAATTTTCTTATTCAATTAATTTAGTATACTCATTGATTATTTTTCTTGGTGCAAATATAGTTTCACTTAAGGTTTAATATGAATTCGATGTCTTTCGTAGTGTGTTATTTAATATGAATGTTTTGATTTTTTGAATACCTGTGCTGAGATTTTCATAGTGTTTTATAAACTTTATTGTGGGTTTATTATGCCGTGCAAGTGCTGCAAAGTCTGTTTTATCATGTTTTTGGTGTTGCGTCTTAGTGCGCTTGGTTTTAGAAAGGATGTTTGAGTGCGTTGTTGGTATAAACCTTTGATGTGATATTTCAAATGCTTTATAAATTGTTTAATTGTTTAATTCCTTTATTAAATTACATGTATAGTGAGTGGTCCCTTCCTCGGGGGTTCGAGTCGTTGGTATTAAGGACCTGTGTACATTCATATGCATGAAAATGTATATGCATGGTGGTGAAGCGGTCTTGGGTTACCCTTGTCAAAAGTTGTGTGTCTTGAGGTAGGTCCCCTATTCCTATGCTTTTAATTTGAAATTCATAATTGCTTGATTGTTTTAAAAATATATTTTACACTATGCTATATACACATGCTATGGAATCTTATTGTTGTTGCTAGAGACTACTATGCCTTTGTTTTGGAGATTTAAATGTAATTCAAACGACGTTGGTCTTAAGTGACTTTTCTTGAAAATTGATTTCTTAAGTGGTTCTGAATTGGTAAGGTGTATTTCCAAAGGTGTTTGGACTTTTGGTCGGTAAATGGTAAAAAGTGTTCCCTTTATGTAATTAAGCCAGTTTGGCATCTTAAGAATGTTCTATGAAAAAGAAAAACCTCCCTTGAGGCACGCCCCCTTGGTTTTGGAAAAATAGTGTTATCATGTGCCTAATTTGATGCTTATGAATTGTGTGACGTGAAAGAGGGGGGATGCGCTCAAGGAGGGAGAGAAGTGGTGAGATTTTGAATGAGTTTTAGAAAAAGAAAGTGTTATGTACATATATGTTTGCTTGATAAAGAAAACTCACCACCACTTGAAATAGAGCACAATGGGAAACCCTGGGTACCTAGGTGGGCGACCAGGACTAGTACGTTAGATGACACGGCAGGGGTTCGTCCTGGGTTGTCTAGCAAGATTGACGCAACAACACTAACTAAACATATGAATTTCTGAGGGTTGTGGCCATCTAAGCCACGTTTTCTGAGGGTCGTGGCCTTCTAAGCCACGTTTCACCGAGGTACGAGGTCTCTAGGTTCCCACTTGTTCTAGCTACCTATAGGGATTACTCGTGGTGCTCATTTTTGACATGCTGCTAGCGATGTAACTTTCTTTTTAGTTGTTTCATACTTACTGTCTCATTGTGAAAAACCTCGTTTCAAACTAAACTGCTTTTCTTGCAATTTCAAAAGGTGAATGCACTCTTGGAATAGATTTTGAAAATATGGTGGGATAAAAATGATTTTCAAAAAAAATGTCAACTTGTGATTTGGATTTGAAAATAATGAAAAAAAACATTATTTTATTAGGTCATATTTTCAAACTAGCATAATTGGATTTCTTTTTAAAGGTACGGGCATAGGGCGTGGTTATTCCTTGGCTTTCCTACTGAGCATCTCGGTGCTCACTCCTACTTTACTTTTTAGTTTCAGGTTATAGACTTGGATCGCCTTTCGAGCGAGCGTGTTTATAAGTTTGGTGGTGACCCATGGGGTCACTTGGAGGTATGTCTAGTTGCCTATCCGTTTTTTCTGCTGTTACTGTTTAATTGTATTGTTATGTTTATTTTTGTCTATAGGTCTTTTATTTTCTGGGCTAAATCGTTCCCAATTTCATGTTTTGATGCCCGGAACTAGTTTCCAACCCGTGGGGATTGGGGATGCCCTTCGGGCCATCTCGCGGGCCGGCTCGGGCGCCGGGTCGGATGGCACCCCGGGCTGGTTCGTGACAAAATGGTATCAGATGGCAGGTTGGTTCTTGTTATTTGGGATGTCTGGTAGATCAGAGATAGAATTGTCGGTACATGAGGGATAGGTTTGAGAAGAGTGTCACGAACTATTACATGTTATGATCCTCAACTAACCAGGGGTAGTCCGGGATTTAAGTTTTGGCTTTGGTCTTTGTGGATGGGGGATGAAAATAGGAGTAAACTAGTACTGCACGTGGTTTCACATGGAGTAGCGACCCATGTGATGCCTGAGAGTACAGTTCAACACTCCTAGTGGTTGGTGCTTGCCTAGGGCATGGTATGCTAAACTATGTAGCTAGGTTAGACATGACCACTAGTCCTCCGCCCAGGTGCTTTAATGTATGTGGTATCTTGCTTCAATTTTGGGATTGGTGCAAAACTGTTTTCCTTTACAAAGGGAGGCAGACTTTACTGCTCCTCTTATTTTATTTTGGTGTGCAGTTGACATGATATTTGGGGTGTGTTTCTCTTGGACCTTGTTTTTGTAATTTGTCTTTGATTTTTCGAAGTTGAATTTCTAAAAGGATGTATTGGGTTGTTTGAAATTGGAGTGGGTTGTTTTATAAATGAAAATCATTTTGGAAATATGTCTTGAATTTTTGAAATGGTTTGGAAAAAGGTATTTTTGTAATATTGGTAATGTTTTATTTTTGAAAGCGGAAGAACCTTTCTTTTTCTAGTGGTATTCCTATGGATGTTCGCGTGTGCACGTGGAAGTGATTAATGGATAATTGGTGGATTTTGTGGATGGGTTCCTGGGTGGCATGAAAATGAAAATTTGCGAGGCATCATGGAATATCATTGGTGGGTGATTGATCTCTTAGGCTGGTTCTTGTTTCCGGAAAAGTGGAGTTTTCTCTAAAATGGTTTTTTGTGCTTAAATGGTTTTTGAAATTGGAAAATAGTTTTAAGTCCGGAGTCAAAGCAAAGAGTTCAAAAGAGTTGTTCGGGCTTATTGCATTGTGCTTGGTTTTTCAAGCGAGTGTTTTTATTTAAAAATGAATTGATGTTTTAAATTGGAATTATTGGATTTGTTTCTAGAATGTTGATATTTATATTGCGATGTGTTTGGATTTGTGGAAGGTTGTTTCGTGTTTCTTGTTTGGGATATTCCCCTAGAAATGTTCCATGGGTTCCAGCAGGTCTCTCTCAGTTCTTGGCCCGACCCAGACTCTCAGTAGAGTGCCAGAGTTGGGTTCTGCTCGGTGGAGTCGACTGTTCATAGACGTCAATGTCAGTTGGATGTCATTGAGTGATTTGGGAAAGTTGGAAGTGTCTCTGGTTTTGAAGGAACTTCAAATGTTGTGCGGATGTAAGAGTGTCTCGAGTACGTCTGGTGGAGCGGGACTAAACTAGTGAATGGTGATCTTTCCTTTTTCGTTGCAAATGAGGACGTCGTGAGAAATCCTTAAGACAAGCCTCATTCCATGATTGTACCTAAGGAAGTGAAGGCGAGAGAAATTGGTTGATCTCGTAGGTGCTCGACCAGTCAACATGCGGTGAAGGAGGTGTGTTGACCTTTCTGATGAGCTAGTTCCATGTTCCCCAGAAGTAGTGTGGAATCATCGGTCAAAAAAATGGTACAAGTTGTTGGTCCTGTTTATATTGTGGTAAGAGTAGGTCCCTCATCTGATGAAGAGTGTGAACCAAAGGGACTTGTTCGTGGAGTTATCCTTCCATCAGTTCGTGTTGCGTGTCAGACAGACCGCTCAACCTCTTATCTCTAGTGTGGTCGGTCAGACACTCTAAGTCATTCGATGCAATCCTCAGTGGGTATGTTAATATAGTGGTCGTGCGAGACACGAGGAGAAGTATGCAGGCTGCTTTTCTAGTGGAGGAAGTTCCAGTTAGAAGTGGTCATCTTGGGACTGCGAGGCTGGAGATGCTTCAAACATCAGTGCCCCAACCATAGGTCTCGGGGTGAATCTTGTGCACAGTCAAAACTTGTTGGACTTGGGACGGGCTTGGTCCGACTTAAGTCTGCAATGTCGGGACGGGGACAACTTGAATTTCTCTATTGTGGTACCCTCTCTGAAGGCGTCATTCTTGTCGTGAGGGGCATGGAACCCTTGTCTACTTGTCATGGTCTTATTCTATGGGAGTACCTCTTGGGCCTTAAAGAGGTTCGGAAAAACCCGTATTCTTTTAAATCTAGTGGGTGTGCTTTGTGAACCTTCTTGTGGTCGGAGATACACATGTCTTGTGGAATCTTTGTGAGTTTGTCTGGTTCATCTCCTGGTTAGGGGTTTCTGCTATCAAAGCGATCTCATGTGGCAAAGTGTTTTCCACTGTAGGGATAATCAGTGCAGGTCGGCCCGTATGGTGGGTTCACGATGAAGGGTTCAGTTAGTTTTGAATAAGGTAAGCTGGGAATGCCCGCACGGGTTCCGTGGTGTTAGAAAATTATAAAATGGTGGGGAGACCAATTATGGGTCTCGCTAGTGTCTCTTCTTGTGTTGGTTTGGTTTAACATAGGGGACTCTGAGGGTCAAGCCAGTGTTAGAGTTTTCCGGGTTGGGAGTCATTTTGATTTGGAGAACAAATGTTTGCCGAGAACCCTAATATGGTGGGGAGACCACCATAAGACGGGCTTTTGTAAGGCTCTGTTTTCAAAGTGCACTTGGAGGAGCAACCCCTTGCTTCTGCTCCACCCAACCTCGACCATGTTAATTGGATAGCTTAAGTAATGGGTCGCTTGAAGAGCGTTCTTGGAGATCTTGAGTGGTTCTAATGATCCCTATGTTAGGGGTCGGGGTGTTCCATGTTGTAGTTGTGTTTCAAGGTGAATTCCTTGTTGTTGGTCATTTTTCTTGGTGATTTTGGTTTTGAGATCTTCGATGTTTCAGGTCATCGACATTTTAAATACTCGGCCTCTGGGCAATTGAGGTTTTGTTTTAAGCATCTTCGCAGTCTCTCTTGGAACCCTTGGTTGACCTGGTATTTTGGGACTTTCTGGGGGCAGAAAGTGTCATGGTGGGGAGAATTGTCACACCTCGACCATGCTTTATTTTAATTTAATTATTTCTGGTCTTTCTATTGAGTTGTGGTTTGAATTGGTTCTAGTTTAATAGGGGTTTGGGATCTTATAAGGGTGTGCGCCCGTACGCGCGACCGTTTGTAGCGGCCAATCATAATTAGATGATGTTTTTTTTAATTAAATGTGTTATTATTTGGGTGCAAGACCTTGCGCACGATCGTGCACATTGCCAGACCCAACTTGAGTTTTTACGTTTTAATGGTAAACAAGTGTTTTGGCCTGGTAGGGTCCGGTGCGTGGGAAAGGAATGGGCAATGATGCATGGCTCCGTCAGGTGTTCATGCGACCTACCCGGTGCATGAGTAATCATTTAATTAATGATTTGAATAGTACTTTAAATGCAACATAAAATATGAGAAAGGATTAATTGATTTAAGAGTTGTTTTAAAATTATTATTATTATATTTGGGGATTATTATTCGTCTTTTTATTATTATGTCAGTTATTATTTTAATTAGATATATAATATTAAATTATTATAAAGGTTATAAAATTTTAAGCATGTCACTTTTGTCGTTACTATTATTATTAATTTTGTTAAGATATTAATTAGGTGGTAACTATTATTATATGTGTGTGTGTATATATATATCTTAAGTTATTGTTATGATCTTATTTTACATTATGTTTTTTTAACACTAATATTTCTATTATTATTATCAATAATTATATTCTAAATTAGTTTAGAGTTTTATTTTAGGTTTTATTTTATCCCTATTTTTATTTCTTTATTTTTTTTATTCCTTTATTTTCTTTTTCTTTTTCCTTTCTCTCTATCCTTTCCCCCACTCTCCCTTGTCCCGTACTTTTTTTTCTCTCTTCCCCCTAGTTTCTGGTTCACCCCCCACCTCCGAACCCAAGCGGTGCCTTGCACCGCACCTCTGCTCCTGCTTCGTGCCTCCCCTACCCAGCTGCCGTCGGCTCTCCGACCACCGGCGCGACACCCCCTCCCCCCCCCCCCACCTCAGACCACCTTCCATCCCGGCGATCCGCACAGCACTGCCCCGCCTCTCCCCATCACGGCAGCCTTGCTGACCCACCCCCCCTGCACTCCGGACGACTTCTTCCGGCTGTATCGACCCCTCCTCACCCTCGTCCGACCATCCGTGCAGCTCCCCAGGGTTCGGTCGAAGCTCCAGCAGACCATTCTCGTGGCCGCACCATGCTACCGCCTCTTCTAGGTTTGGTCAAGACCCCCTGCGCACCTCCCCTTTGTTCAACCAAATTCTCAGCGGCCTTCTTCTTTTATTTTCGGCATTCCTCAAACCCTGACACCCTCCGCCGACCTCCGACCAGCCTTTTGGACTGCTCTTCGTAAGTGCACTATACCTCGGTTGTTAGTTTTATTAATTTTATTGAATTTCAATTTGGATTTTGGATTCTCATTTGGTCCGATTATGGTGTAATTTCTCCGATTTCTTGTTTTTAGGGATTAATTGTGTTATTTGTGGTGTGGTTGTCATGCGGCGGAGTTTTCATACCGCGTTTGCGAAGTTTGGATACCGAAGGTATGTGTTTCCACATATATGTGTTGTTTGAAAAATTAATTTTCTTATTTAATTAATTTAGTATACTCATTGATTATTTTTCTTGGTGCGAATATAGTTTCACTTAAGGTTTAATATGAATTCGATGTGTTTCGTAGTGTGTTATTTAATACGAATGTTTTGATTTTGTGAATACCTGTGCTGAGCTTTTCATAGTGGTTTATAAACTTTGTTGTGGGTTTATTATGCCGCGCAAGTGCTGCAAAGTCTATTTTATCATGTTTTTTGTGTTGCGTCTTGGTGCGCTTGGTTTTAGAAAGGATGTTTGAGTGCGTTGCTGGTATAAACCTTTGATGTGATATTTCAAATTCTTTATAAATTGTTTAATTTTTTAATTCCTTTATTAAATTATATGTATAGTGAGTGGTCCCTTCCTCGGGGGTTCGAGTCGTCGGCAGTAAGGACATATGTACATGCATATGCATGAAAATGTATATGCATGGTGGTGAAGCGGTCTCGGGTTACCCTTCTCAAAAGATGCGTGTCTTGAGGTAGGTCCCCTATTCCTATGCTTTTAATTTGAAATTCATAATTGCTTGATTGTTTTAAAAATATGTTTTACACTATGCTATATAAACATGCTATGGAATCTGATTGTTGTTGCTAGAGACTACTATGCCTTTGTTTTGGAGATTGAAATGTAATTCAAACGCTGTTGGTCTTAAGTGACTTTTTCTTGAAAATTGATTTCTTAAGTGGTTCTGAATTGGTAAGGTGTATTTCCAAAGGTGTTTGGTCTTTCGGCCGGTTAATGGTAAAAAGTGTTCCCTTTATGTAATTAAGCCAGTTTGGCATCTTAAGAATGTTTTATGAAAAAGAAAAACCTCCCTTGAGGCACACCCCCCTTGGTTTTGGAAAAATAGTGTTATCATGTGCCTAATTTGATGCTTATGCATTGTGTGACGTGAAATAGGGGGGATGCGCTCAAGGAGGGAGAGTGGTGGTGAGATGTTGAATGAGTTTTAGAAAAATAAAGTGTTATGTACATATATGTTTGCTTGATAAAGAAAACTCACCACCACTTGAAATAGAGCACAATGGGAAACCCTGGGTACCTAGGTGGGTAACCAGGACTAGTACGTTAGATGACACGGCAGGGGTTCATCACGGGTTTTCTAGCAGGATTGACGCAACAACACTAACTAAAAATATGAACTTCTTAGGGTCGTGGCCATCTAAGCCATGTTTTTTGAGGGTCGTGGCCTTCTAAGCCATGTTTCACTGAGGTACAAGGTCTCTAGGTTCCCACTTGTTCTAGATACCTATAGGGATTACTCATGGTTCTCATTTGTGACATGTTGCTAGCGATGTAACTTTCTTTTTAGATGTTTCATACTTACTGTCTCATTGTGAAAAACCCCGTTTCAAACTAAACTACTTTTCTTGCAATTTTAAAAGGTGAATGCACTCTTGGAATCGATTTTGAAAATATGGTGGGATAAAAATGATTTTCAAAAAAAAATGTCAACTTGTGATTTGGATTTGAAAAGAATGAAAAAAAACATTATTTTATTATGTCTTATTTTCAAACTAGCATAATTGGATTTCTTTTTAAAGGTATGGGCATAGGGCGTGGTTATTCCTTGGCTTTCCTATTGAGCATCTCGGTGCTCACGCCTAATTTACTTTTCAGTTTCAGGTTATAGACTTGGATCGCTCTTCGATCGAGCGTGGTTATAAGTTTGGTGGTGACCCATGGGGTCACTTGGAGGTATGTCTAGTTGCCTATCTTTATTTTTTTTTTCCCGCTGTTACTGTTTAATTGTATTGTTCTGTTTATTTTTGTCTATAGGTCCTTTATTTTCTGGGCTAAATCGTTCCCAATTGCATGTTTTGATGCCCGACACTAGTTTCCAGCCCATGGGGATCGGGGACGCCCTTCGGGCCATATCACGGGCCGGCTCGGGCGCCGGGTCGGATGGCGCCCCGGGCTGGTTCCTGACAATTATAAATAGTAATATGACACTAATGAATAGTAAATTGTATTATTATTTTATTTTCTTAAGTATTTAAGATAATTATATATTGATTAATTTTTCAATGTGATATAAAAGCAGTTATAGTATTAAAATTGTTAATTTTTGAATAAAGTGTGATTTTATTTAAAAATTAAATAAGTAATATTTAAAAAAAATTAAAAAATGGAGTTCATTTTTTAATTCTAAATTCCAAAAAATGTTTAGGGTGAATTTTTTGTATTTTTCTAAAATTCTTTAATTTTTTATGAATAGTGAAATACAGTAAAATACTGTATATTCAAATTATTAGTTAAATACAATATTTTTGACATCATGTCTGATGTAAGACCACTTGGTTTGAACTTAAATGCACTTATTACTATTTTTTTCACATTAATCAAGACTATTCATAGCCTTGAGAAAAAAATATTAAATTAATGATTAAAATAATGTAAAATCCCTCCTCTTCTCTACTATAAATACCACCCTCATTACCCTCTTCCTCACACACCTCTCAAGCCTTAAAAATTGTCTAAGTTCTGCCAAATATCCTCCCTAAGGCTCTTCCCCACATATAAGACCTGATGGTCTAACCCAAAGGCCCAAACCAAAGTCCTTAAGAAGGATCTCAAGGAGAAGAGATCAAGAGGTAAGAATCATCTTCCCTTTTCATGTGTTTTCTTTCCAATTCATTTCTTTTCATATACTATATTACCCTCCACTAATCCAAGAGGTATGAAATATCCATAATATTATATATTATGTATGTTATCATGTTCATTTAAAAGATTCATCATCTTTCTTCCTCTCCTCTCCCTCTTATTCTAAAAATAAAAACACTGCCTGCAATGTGTTGATTTACCAAAATCGTGGACGATGTGTTTCCAATTTCCATCACTTCCTTAAAAACTGATCATAAAACACTTTTAATGGTTGAAATAGAATTTAAAGTGTATTTTTTAACCTATTTTATGTTCTGTAATCATCTTCTATGCATTAAATTAAATTATATAATGAAACAAGTTCATGATTATTGAGGAACCACCAAAAATGATCTAAACAAATGTCAATAATGTTTTATCTAATGATCCATCATCATATATGATAAAAAAATGATTTATGGTATCATTATATATTATGTAAACATATGAATACCATTTCATTCCACTTCTGTAATTTCATTTCCATACATCAAGAAAATCAAATACAAATAAGCCATGGAAATCATGTAAAGAACACACCCAAAACAATGGAAGGAACAAAATACTAATAATTAAAGGGTGAAATGATGTAATTAAATGATAAAATAAGGTATTATAAATATGAATATTTTTATTTAATATATTAATAACACTATTTTAACCATTATATTTGAGGTTTAAAAACGTTTTAAGTAATACAAAACTGATGTAAGGGAATTCTTAACCTGATTTTCATTATTTGGGTTAACATTCTACTTCGTTATTTATGTGGTATTAAAATTTTTTGTGTGATGAATTTTGTTATATTATGTTTAATTATGAGAATTTAAGATGTATATACATATTAATTCCACTCTATTAAGTCTCACTTCAATTATATAATATTTGTAAGGGACTTTTCTTTTAAAAACCTCTTTTAAAATTCTATTTTACGAAATTCAAAATAAATGTTTTTATGAAATTATTCATGTTTTATGATTGTGTTATGGTTATTGGGAATTTTTTATTATGAAGGGTGGGATATATATATATCTCCATAAAATTCATTGGGTATGTGTAAGTTTTAGGTCGGTCGTATGGTTACTCCAAGTGTATTTGTGATGGTTACATAATAAGGTAGTTGTGAGGATTACATTGTAAGGTAGTTGTGAGGGTTACAAATTATAAGGTAGCTGAGAGGGTTATAAGTTTATGTAATTAATTCCCAAATATTATTTTATGGTTATATTTATTTTCTATATGTTTGGTTTAAATCTCATGGAAATTTCAAGTTTCACAAAGTAAGTTTATATGGGTAACAAGTATGTTTTTTAAATTATTTCATACGTTACAAGTATTCATGGACTAATGTTTTATTTCTTTATTTTTATATCCCTTACAGGTATTTTTGTGGTCATACCATGATTTAAATTATTTTCACAGGTTATAAGTATGTGTAATACAAAGAAGGAATACAAGTTAAATGTTATGAATATTTGTCAAAGAAAACATGTTTTATTTGAAAAGTTTTATATGTTGGAAGAAATGGATACTATTTTTGTGGTATATGATCTATATGGTTGTGGAATGTTATGTATGTATTATATCCCAATTATCTAAAACTCTAAACTTGAGAATATCCCCAATATGAAATTAAGTGATTTCTTGATTAAAATTCAAGATTATGTAATGTAATAAGGATGGGTCCTTATAGTTGGTATCAAAGGATGGTTTAGATAACTTTAGGGGTTAGGATGATGTTAGTAGAATAACATAAATGATTTTTACTATATGGTTAATTATAAATGATATATAATTTAAATATTACCTTATTTCTTTGTCTAATATATGTTTGTTCAGAATGGTTTCCCGCATAAGAAACAGGGAAGCTAAAGAGGATAGGCACCGACAGAACGATATCCTTATGAATCTGTAGCCTGGAATGGTATGAATTGGAACTGATCAGTTTGTGATAGTAATGGATCAGCTAACACAAGAAATAAATTTTTTTTTCATCCATGAAAGAGAACAACCATAGGTACCACAACGAAACATGACGATAGTGGGACATTTTATGAGACAACACCCTCCTACATTTAGTGGATCTTTGAACCCAGTAGCAACTGAAGGATGTATTAAATACCTTGAAAAGATATTTGATGTTATGGGATATTTAGATAATAAAAAGTTAAGTCTTTCCATTTATCATTTTGAAAGTGAAGCTGATCAGTGGTCATCAATGGTCAAAAATATCCGAGATAGAGAGGAGATTGATGAATTAGAGTGGGATGAATTTAAAATTCTTTTCATTGAAAAATATTTTCCTAAGGTGGTGAAAATTAAAATAGAGAATAAATTCCTTGAATTGAAGAAAAATTAGGAAGATTCAATGGTTGTGTATGAAGAAAACTTCACCCAACTAGAGAGGTATTCTCCAAATCTTATTCTAAATCTTAAGATAAAATCAACCACTTTTACTTAGGATTAAAGCTAAGGTATCGAAGGGCATTGGCCTCCCATGAATTAAAAAGTTATGTGAAACTTTTCTGATGTGCTAAGAGGGTATAGATGGAGTTTTATGATGATCATGTTCACTTTGAAAACAAGGAGAAAAATAGTTCCAGGTGGCAAGCAATGGGTAATAATCAACCAAAGAAATATGATGGTAAGAAATTATAGTTTCTAGTTTGTGAAAAGTGTGGAAACAATTACCCTGGGGAATGTCTCACCAAAATTGGGAAGTGTTTTTGATGTGGTAGGTTTAGACATATATCCATAGATTGTAATGAAAACGATCCTAATAATAATCCTGATAAGAAAACTCTTAAGTGTTTTAAATGTGGAGATATGGGTCATTATGAAAATATATGCCCAAAAAGAGATATGAATGATGCAAAGAAGCTAGAATATAAGTAAAAAAGTGTAGTGAGATCATTTGTGACTATGTTAGTAGACATAGTTCCATCCAATGAAGTTGTATCAGGTACTTTGTTTCTTTACATATATTTTTCTAAAGTTTTGTTCAATACAGGGTCTACACATTCTTTTATTTCTAAGGAATTTTCTAGTAAATTGGAAATATCACCTCAAAAAAGGAGACTGTAACTTATTTTTAAAACACTAGGGGAAATATTATATAAAATAGGAATTATAATAATATTTCTATTATGGTCTGTGGAAATACTTTACCTACAAACCTTTTTGTTTTTTCCTCAGTGGAGTTTGATGTCATTCTGGGAATATATTGGCTTTCTGTTTATCATGCTAAGATTGGATGTAGAGATAAAGAAGTTTTTTTTTCAGAAAGAGTTTTAGTTTGTATAAAAGAACAAACCCATAAAATTGATAAAATATCAGGAATCTTAGAAACTATTGGAAGATGGAAATGGATGTTATATTTCTCATATTGTTGAAAACAAGGGAACTATTCAGATTAATGATGTTCTATTGGTAAAGAATACCTTGATGTTTTTTCAGATGAGTTACATAGTTCCATACCTGATCGGAAAGTCAAATTCACAATTGACTTAGTTCTTTATGATAAGACAATTTCAAAACCCCTGTATCTAATAGATCAAATGAAACTTATTAAATTAAAAAATTAGTTACATGATTTTCTTGATAAAGGCTTCATTTGTCCTATCACTTCACCATGTAGTGCTCATATTTTGTTCGTTAAAAAGAAATATAGTTCCATGAGAATTTACATTGACTATAGAGACTTGAATAACATTAATATTAAAAACAAGTATCCTTTTACTCATATCGATGACATGTTTGATCAGCTCTAGGGAGCTCAATACTTTTCTAATATGGACTTTAGATCTGGATTTCATTAGTTGAAGGTGAAGGAGGATGACATCCCAAAAACAGCTTTTAGTACTAGATAAGGGAATTGTGAATTTGTTGTTATTCCATTTGGTTTAAATAATGAACCTACTATATTCATGAATCTTATGAATATAATGTTTCATTAGTTCTTGGATAAATTTTTTGTTATGTTTATTGATGACATTTTGGTATTTTATAAGAGTAAAGAGGATCATGAAAAACATATAAGGGTTCTTTTTAAAACATTAAAGGAAAAAAACTGTATGGAAAATTCAGAAAGTATGGTTTTTGGTTGCAACATATTTTTTTCTTAGGCACATTATAAATAAGTATTGAATAACAGTTGATCCTACCACAACAAAATTGGTTAATGAATGGATAAGACCGAAAAATGTTATAGAGATTCATAGTTTTATTGGATTAACATGTTATTACCAATAGTTTGTTAAAAACTTTTCACAGTTATCTATCCTTCTCACTAAGTTAACGTGAAATAGGATTAAATTTATTTGGATAAAATAATATGATATTTATTTCAAGGAACTGAAGAAGAGATTGGTGAATGCTTCAGTTTTGGCCTTGCCTTCCATAAATGGTGGTTTTGTTATCTATAGTGGTACTTCATTGAAGGGAATTGGTTTTTTTCTGATTCATAATGATTAGGTAATTACTTATGCATTAATAAAACTAAAACCTCGTGAGTTAAATTATCTTACATGTGATTTTGAATCAGAATCTATGGTTTTTTCTTTGAAAATTTGGAGGCATCATTTATATAGATCCAAATGTCAAATATATATTGACCATAAAATTCTGAAGTATATATTCAATCAGAAGGAATTAAACATGAGGCAGAGAAGATGGCTTGAACTGATAAAGGATTATTATTGCATGATCAATTACCATCCAGAAAAATAAAAAAAATGTTTTGGATGCCTTGAGTCGAAAACATAATGCATTATTAACCATGTTACATTTGGAATATAATCCCTTGATTAATGATTTGATGAATTTTGGCTTAGAAGTTATTGGTGTAGAAAATTACTCTATTTTGTTTCTGGTTTCAGTGAAATCATCCTTATCAGACAGAATTAAGCAAGCACAGAAGGAAGACCATGAGCTATAGAAAAAGGTATATTTGTTTAAAATGGGTAAGTTCCTAGAATTTAACCTTGATAAAGATTGTGTTTTAAGATTTGGTAAAAGTTTGTGTGTGCCTTGTGATTTATAGTGGAAGAAATAATTGTTTTGTGAAGCTCATAGTTCTCTATTTTCAGTTCATCCTGATAGTACTAAGATGTATAGAGACCTTTGGGAGTATTAATGGTGGGATGGAATGAAAATGGATATTGCATAATTTACTATGAAATGTTTGACATGTAAAAAGGTTAAAGTAGAGTGACAGTTACTGAAGGGGATGCTGCAACCTTTTCCTGTGCTAGAGTGGAAATGGGAGAATATATCCATGGACTTCATTATGGGACTACCAAAGACTTATCTTGGTAATAATGTAATATGGGTTATTGTTGATCGACTGACTAAATCTGCATATTTTATCTCTATTTGAGATACAATTTATTTGGATCATCTTTATCAATTGTACCTCAAAGAGATTGTCAGGTTACGTGGAGTTAACATTTCCATTGTATCAGATGGGGATCTCAGGTTTACTTATAACTTTTGGAAGGGCCTTCAGAAGTCATTGGGCATAGAATTAAATTTTAGTATAGCTTTTCATCCTCAGTCAGATGGGTAGTCAGAATGAACAATTCAAACTTTGGAAGATATGCTTCGATCTAGTTCAATAGGCTACCAGGGAAGTTGGGGTCATCATATTTCTTTATTTAAGTTTTCTTATAATAACATTTTTCATTCCAGTATACAAATGTCACCTTTCAAGTCATTGTATGGGAAGCAGTGTAGAATTCCATATTTTTGGGGTGAAGTTTGGGAAAGGAAGTTGATGGGACCTTAATTAGTAAAGTGGTTGAGACAGTGAGGAGAATCCAGAAACACATGAGGATAGCTCAGAGCAGGCAGAAAAGTTATGCAGACAACAGGAGGAAAGACTTTTCTTTTTAGGTAGGTGATCATGTTTTTCTTAGAATATCACCATGAAAAAGTTTTATGCATTTTGGTAATAAATGAAAGCTAAGTCCATGGTTCATTAGATCTTATGAAATTCTAGAGGAAGTTGGACCAGTCACCAACTAAGTAGCTTTGCCTCTGAGTTTTTCTCAAGTACATAATGTTTTTCATGTTTCAAAGTTGATAAAGTATGTGCTAGATTTATCTCATGTCTTGAGTCTGGAAGTAGTTCATCTGGATGAGAACCTTTCTTATAAAGATAAACCAATTCAAATTCTTGATCGAAGTGAACAAGTATTTTGGAATAAGTTAATCCACCAGGTAAAAGTTTTGTGGAGAAACCACATGGTTGAATAAGCAACATGGGAATCTGAAAATACTATGAGGTAAAGGTACCCTCACTTGTTTAATAAGTAAATAAAATTGTGAGGGAACAATTTCATGAAGGTGGGGATAATGTAACACCACAGGGTTTTAAAAAAATAAATTGAAATTCATGAAACTTTGTTTTAAGTAAATAGTTATAACTATCCTTTAAATATAATTTTTCTACTTCTATATTCTGAATTTCAAAAAACGGTCATCTACAGTTGTGATCATTAAGTTATTTAGAATCTAATACAACCGACTTGATTTTTGGTTAATAGTAACATACTTTTATGAATAGTAATATAAACCTAATCAATATTAAATTTTATTATTATTTTATTTTCTTAAGGATTTAAGATAATGACATCATGATTAATTTTTCAATGTGATATAAAATCAGTTATAGTATTAAAATTGTAAACTTTTTAATAAAGTATGATTTTATTTAAAAATTAAATTAATCATATTTAAAAAATTATTTTCAAAAAATGGAGTTCATTAATGAATTCTACATATCGAAAAAATTGTTAGGGTGAATTTTTGGTATTTTTCTGAAATTCTTGAATTTTTTATGAATATTAAAATACTATAAAATACCGTATATTCAAAATATCAATTAAATACACTATTTTTTACATCATGGCTGATTTAATACCACTTGGTTCGAACTCACGTGAACTTATTACTATTTGGGGTCACATGAATCAATACTATTCATAGTCTTGAGAAAAAATATTAAATTAATGATTAAAATAATGTAAAATCCATCCTCTTCTCCACTATAAATACCACACTCATTCCCCTCTTCCTCACACACCTCTCAATCCTTGAGAATTGTCTAGGTTTTACCAAATCCCCTCCCCAAGTATATTCCCCATGTCTAAGACATTTTGGTATCAACCAAAGGCCAAAACCAAAGGCCTTAAGTAGGATCTCAAGGAGAAGATATCAAGAGGTAAGAATCTTATTCCTTTTTCATGTGTTTTATTTCCAATTCCCTTATTTTATCATAATATCTTCCCCTATACTAATACAGGAGGTATGAAATCTTCAGAATATTATATATTTTGTATGTTATCATTTTCATGTAAAATATTCATCATCTTTCTTCTTCTCCTCTCCCTCTTATTCAAAAAATAAAAACATCGTATGTGATGTGTCGATTTACCAAAATTGTGGATGATGTTTTTTCAATTTCCATCACTTCCTTCAAATATGATCATAAAACACTTTTAATGGTTGAAAAAAAATTAAAGTGGGTTTTTTAACCTATTTTAATTTCTATAATAAAATTCTATGGATGACATTAAATTATATAATGAAACGAGTTCATGATTATTCAGGAACCGCCAAAAATTATCTAAACAAATATCAATAATGTTTTATCTAACGATCCATCATCGTATATGATAGAAAAATGATTTATAGTATCATTATATATTCTAGAAACATATTAATACCATTTCATTCCACTTCTGTAATTTCTTTTCCATACGACAAGAAAATCAAATACAAATCGGGCATGGAAATCATGTAAAGAACGCACCCAAAACAATGGAAGGAACAAAATACTAACAATTAAAGGGTGAAATGATGTAATAAAATGATCATATAAGTTATTATAAAGATGAATATTTTTATATAAGATATTAATAACACTCTTTTAACCATTATACAAGTGCTTTGAACAATTTCTAAGTCAGATAAACCCAATGTAATGGAATTCTTAACCCGATTTCCATTATTTGGGTTAACATTCTACTTTATTATTTTTGTGGTATTAAAATTGTTTATGCAATGACTTTTGTTTATATTATGTTCAATTTTGTTTATTTATAGTGTATAAACATATTCCATCCACTCTATTAAGTCTCAATTAAATTATATGATATTTGTAAGTGACTTTTCTTTTAAAACACTCTTTTAAAATTATATTTTACGAAATTCAAAAGCAATGTTTTTATGAAATTATTCACATTATATGATTGTTTTATGGTTATTGGGAATTTTTTATGATGAAGTTTGGGACCTATATCTCCCTAAAATTCATTGGGTATGTGTAAGTTGAATTTTGGTCGTATGGTTACTCCATGTGTAACTGCGATGGTTACACAATAAGGTGGTTGTGAGGGTTACATTATAAGGTAGTCGTAAGGGTTACAAGTTATAAGGTAGCCGAGAGGGTTAAAATTTTATGTAATTAATTCCATAAGATACCTTTATGGTTCTATTTATGTTCTATATTTTTTTTTTAAATCTCAAGGAAATCTTATGTTTCACAAAGTAAGTTTATATGGGTGACAAGTATGTGTTTTTTAAAATGATTTCATATGTTACAATTATTCATGGACTAATGTTTTATTTATTTTTTATATCCCTTACAGAGATTTTTTTTCTCATCCCATGTTTTAAATGATTTTCATAGGTTATAAAGATGTGTAATAAAAATAATGAATCCAAGTTAAATGTTATGAATATTTGTTAGAGAAAACATTTTTTATTTGAAAAGTTTTATATTTTAGAATAAATGGATACTATTTTTTGGTATTTTATCTATATGAATGTGGAATTTTATGTATGTATTATATACTAATTATATAAAACTCTAAACTTGAAAAGATCCTCAATATGAAAGGAAGTGAGTTATTGACTAAAATTCAAGATTATGTAATGTAATAACGTTGGGTCCTTATAGATAGTTTGGCTCCATAGAGTTCCATCAACGATTGTTTTAGATTGTGATCCTTTATTCACATCCTGGTTGTGGAAGGGGGCATTTGGGACTCAGTTATGCTTGAGCACAATTTTTCACTCACAGGAAGACAGCTAGACTGAGCAGTCCATTCAAGCTTTGGATAACATAATACAGGCTTTCATGTTAAGTTTTGGTCATAGTTTGTAGGATCACCTATCTCTGGTGGAGTTTATGTACAAAAATAGTTACCCCTTCACCATCGTTATGGAACCATTCGAGACTTGGTATGGGAAACCCTGTAGGTCACCACTTTTTTGGACTAACCTAGGAGAGTCAGCACTCATGGGCTCAGAGTTGGTGCAAAATACTACAAAGAAGGTTCAGGTCATCCAGGAGTGGATGAAGACTGGATAGAGCTATAAAAAATCTTATGTTGATAAGAAATAGATTCCTTTTGAGCTCAAGGAGGGAGACAATGTGTTCATTTGGGTTTATTCTTGACACAAGATACATATATTTGGCTAAGACAGCAATCTATGTCTGGCGTTCATCATCCCTTTCCTAATATTGCATAGAGTTGGTAAGGTGGTGTACCACTTGGATCTACCCCTGCCGTTGGACTGAGAACACAACATCTTATATGTGTCTTAGATGAGGAGATACGTACATGATTCATCACACATTATTAAATGGGGTTACTTTTTCTGAGAACCCAGTAGAGGTTAGGGATCAAAATAAGGGGATCCTTCAAAGGTTATGGGTGTAGCGAAAGCATGATTGGGCCAACACCCAACTTTAATTTTTTATCATGATAAATGATTATTTTGAGATCAATATGAATATTAATGCTAATATCCCCTAAATAGAATCAAGTATTTAGATAAAGAAGTTAGTGGCATGAAACCTTTAGAGAGGATCTTTCACATCATGTTTATAATTAATTTAATTATTTTCATAAAGAAAAGAATACCTATATCTTCGGTACTTTCTTTGTTGATGATGTTGACCATCTGGAATAACCCTTTCAAGTTATCTTATTACGATTTCAAGGATTCAAACTATAATCCCTCTAGTGGTGATCCACATGTGCTTCTATGGCCTCTGATCGACACCACTCGTTCTCTGGGTGCTATCACAGAAAAGCGAGTGTCTTGCGTTAGTTGTTCTTGATCGCCTGTTCTTCATTCTTAAAGAACATATCTCATTCTTGAGAAGGGAGAGGAGAGGATTCGAGAGAGAAATATTTTTGGATCAAAAATTCTCAATCAACTGGAAATTCCGTACTTGGCACAATAGACATACCTACCTAATTATCGACATGGGGCTTTGGTTACAATTTAAAATTTCTTAACAATAATTGAATACATTCATGACCTTATAGAAAATCCATGCTCTTAATAATAATACCACGTCATTATTTATGGTATTCCAACTTGCACAAAATGGAATTACAATTTAAAACTCCATGTCAAAAAATAATAATAGTGTTATTATTATTTTAAATTGTGCCACCTAGTTAAATAATTATTTACTATCATGTAAATAATTATTTTACTACTAGACCAGCCTTAGTCTACTCTAACTCCTCTTCCATTTATTGAACACCTGAGTATATAAATAAATAATTTATTCTTTTAAATACATATTTCATTTAAAAATAGTAAATAAATATTTATTAAATATTATATAAAATAAATAAATATATTTTACTCACAATCCGGTGAATAAATATTTATTTAATTTATGCGATCATTTTAAGTTGAATAGAATTATTCCACGGTCTTGAGAATAATATTTATTCCATTAATTAAATTCAAATAGAATTTAATCAAGACCATAAGAAACACTTAATGTGTGACCCTCTAATATTCTTTCTCGTTGGCATTAGATGGGATTGCAGAAAGTCCAAGAGTACTATCTAGCAATGGGTCAAGGAACCCAAGAGAAAGAACTTAAAGTTTCAACAATGACATCCACATACGAATGCTCACTGTTTAATATAATCCCTTTGTCTCAATATCTCATCAAGGAGGTTTCATGACAGTGTCATAAACCTATATACTTGATATGTCATCCTTTGACTACCTAAAATAAACTCATTGTTACACCATGGCCATATAATTTTACACGATGATTATATTTTAATCAAAGGGCTGAGATATCAACTTCCATAAATGGTAGGGATAGATCCTTCCTTGACTTATCCATTAATAACATTTCATTCATGATACACCCAACGTACCCTACTTCTTGCCAACTATCTGTGCAACAGTTTTTGTCAGTAAATCAAAGTGTGTGGGTCATGATACGTATTGATGATAATCTTAAAGTCTAAGGACCATTACACACACTCGAAAATAGTAATATTGAATAACACCAAAACATTCATAATTTCTTCTAGTGGTTCTGTTCTCATAATCTCTCGTCTTGGAGATTACCAAGTGTGAACTTCATGAGAAGAAGTCTCATATTCTTATGAGTACTTGCACCTAACGGTATGTATACTATGTTTCCCATCATAGTATGTCATCCAACCTCAGAACTATATTTAAGAATATTTTCATATCACTTCAAGGTTCTCATCATAATAGGAAACTTCTATGACCTTGTTAATGCAAAAAATACTCTAGGACATTATTACAATATAGTCATGCAGAATATGGAACAATGTTTAATATTTAAATACATTAAATATTTTTTTAATCAAAATAAAAACATTTGGTTATAGGACACCAAATCTTACAGATTCCAACTTGGACAAGATCCAACTACCTACGACTTTCAGTACACTAGACCTCACATGATGATCATGTTTCTAATAAGTCAAGGATTTAGTCAAGGGGTCCACCACGTTGTCTTCTGTGGAAATACTGTTCACTATAACTTCACCTCTTTGAGAAAAATCCCTTAAGAGATTATACTTCTGAATTATGTGCTTCATCCGCTGATGTGACCTTGTATCTTTTGTGATAGCCACCGCTGCAATATTATCACAATACAGTGTGATAGGATCTTTACTGCTCGGTATCACATCCATCTCCTAGATGAAGCTCTGCATCCAAACTTCTTCTTTAGCTGCTTCAAAATCTATGATATACTCAAACTCTACTATATAATCTACGAACACACTATGATTTGAACTCTTCTAGCTCACTGCACCTTCATTCAAAGTGAATATGTATCCCGTTTGTGATTTCATGTCATCTTTATCAGTCTATAAAATAGCCTCTACATATCCTCTGATGACTAGTTCCTTATCTTTTCCATAAATCAGGAACATATCCTTAGTACACCTCAGATACTTTTGTATGGTCTTGACTACCATCTAATGGTGGTCACCTTGGTCATCTTGATATCTTCCTACTACACTCAATGTGTAGGCGACATCTAGCATAGTACATATCATATCATACATGGATGACCCAATCACTGATGCTTATGGAGTCCTATCCATTATTTCTCTTTCCTCGTGT
The DNA here is from genome assembly GCA_963277665.1 of Viscum album. Classification (NCBI taxonomy): domain Eukaryota; kingdom Viridiplantae; phylum Streptophyta; class Magnoliopsida; order Santalales; family Viscaceae; genus Viscum; species Viscum album. The sequence goes on along the minus strand of OY728139.1, from coordinate 272,862,488 downwards.
GTCTAAGGACACATTTTCTTGGAAAGATTAATGCCATGTTATGCTAGAAACAATCCCCTATTTTATTGTTCCATATTGAATATCTTCAGTATCTTATCAATGCATGTACTTTTAATTAGGCCCAACAATCTCTTGGATATATCATGATGGATCTTGATCCCAATAATATATGTTGCCTCACCTAATTCCTTCATGGAGAATAATTGATTCAACCATTCCTTGATAGACTGTAAGACTGGTATCTCGTTTCTAATAAGTAATATGTCATCAACATATATTATTAGGAAAATGATTGCACTCCCACTAAACTGTTTGAAGACACAAGGATCACATTCATTCTTTATAAAACCAAATTCCATTATGGCTTCATCAAAACGAATTTTCCATGACCCAGATTCTTACTTTAATCCATAAATGGATTTCTGAAACTTGCATACCTTATTGTAATCCTTTGGAGTTATAAACCCTTCAGGTTGTTTTATATAGACATCTTCTTGAAGGTTACCATTAAGGAAGTATGTTTTGACATCCATTTTCTAAATCTCATAGTCATGGTAAGATATAATTGAAAGTATAATTCTGATGGATTTTAGCATTTCAACTGGTGAAATGGTTTCATCGTAGTCAATGCCTTGACATTGTTTGAACCCTTTTGCATCCATTTGTGCCTTATAGGTACTGACTTGTCCCTCCATGTCCAGTTTCTTTTTGAATAACCATTTGAAACCAATAGGCATTACATCAACTGGTGGATCTACCAAAATCCAGACTTGGTTTTGGTACATGGAATCCATTTCAGAATTCATGGATTCTTGCCACTTGGAAATGTCTATTCCACTTACTACTTCCTTTTAAGTTAGAGGATCATTATTATCAACTAATAACGAGTCACCATCCTCGGTAACTATAAAACTATACCATTCTAGTTCTCTAACCTCTCTTGTACTCCTATATAGTTCTTATGTCTTTGGAACAGTTATTTCTTCCACAGGGATTTATGGAATCTATTCATGTACCAACTCATGTGTACCTTGAGCCTCAACTTAATCTAAGTCTATCTCGCTCCCACTATCTCTTTTGGATATTTTCTCCCTATCAAGGAATATGTCATGTCTTTCCACTATAACCTTTTTTTATGAGGGGTCATATAGGTAATATCCCCTTTTTTCCTTGGGGTATCCTATAAAGGTGAACTTTTTTCCTCGAGGTGCAAGTTTGTTACCTGAAGAGGCCTTAAAAATGCTTCACTACCCCACACATGTAAGTTTGATAACATGGATTTTCTCCCACTCCAAAACTCATATGGAATACCATTTATCAATTTAATTGGTACTTGGTTTAATATGTGCACTTCTGTTTATAACACATATCCCCAAAAGGATAATGGAAGACTCACATGACTCATCATTGATCTCACCATGTCCAAAAAGGTGTGGTTCTATTTTTCCCTTACACCATTCCACTGAGTCATGTAAGGAGTGATTTGGGATAAGATCCCAAACTCCCATAAGTAATCAATGATGCCTTGATTAAGATACTCTCCACCTTGGTCTGAGTGGAGTTTATTAATCTTCTTACCAATCTGGTTCTCAACTTCATTCTTTTATTCCTTGAACTTATCAAAATAATATGACTTATACCTCATTAATTATATATATCCATATCTACTAAAATAATCAGTAAAAGTTATGAAGTATGAGTACCCACCCCTTGATTCAACTGTAAATGGTCCACACACGTCGGTATGAACCAATTTAAGAATATCTTTTTCCCTTTCAACTTTCCCACTAAATGGGGATTTATTCATTTTGCCTTGTAAATATGTGTGACATACACCAAGTGGTTTTGGTTCAAAATAATCTAAATATCCATCTTGATGTAACTTTGTCAAGAATTTCTCATTTACATGACCAGGCCAGTGATGCCAAAGATGGGTGTGGTATGAATCATGTGAGGTATCTTTATTATCTATTTCTATTACTTGTTTTTGTAATCCAACACATAAAGATCATTGTATAAATTTTCCCTACCAAAATAAATGATATCTTTATAAAATAAGCAACATTAATTTACAAACTTGAAAAAAAATGTATCTAGTTTGGATACATAAATTATATTTTTTGTTACAAAAGGAACAGAAAAACAACCCTTTAACACCAAGATCATCCTAGTTGGCGACGTGAGGTGGTAGTCCCTAACAGCTATAGCAGCAATTCTGGATCCGTTGGCTTCTCATAGATCTACCTCCCCTCGGTCAATTTTCCCAAATCTACTTGGTTTTTTTATTTTAATACATATATGAGAACCACAAGCTATATCTAATACCCAATTTGTAGAAACATATAAATTGTACTTGATAACAAATGCACCTGAAGCTTCCCCTTGATTCTTTGGCTTAGTGCAATTTTTCTTCCAGTGGCTCTTCTTGCCACATTAAAAACAAACATCCTCTTGTTCCCTTGCCTACCCTTTGATCTTTCTTTTCTTGGAAGGTCATGAAGAATATTTGGTCTTAAATCTCTTTTCCTTCTCTTTCCTATTATTCACCATAAGGACAGGAGGATTTTTACGCTTCATATCTTTGTCCACTTGGAGAATGAAGATAAGAATATTAAATAAAGACTTATCAATGTTCTTTATATTGAAATTAACAACAAATCTAGAGAATCTCTAAGGGAGTGATGCAATAATGAGATCAGTGCCCAGTTCTTCAATGATTTTAAACCCTAGAACCACTAGGCACTCAATGTAGACAATGAGTTTGAATACATAAGGCCTAGATGGGGAACCCTATCCAATATTACTCTAAAAGAGTGCCTTAGAGATCTCAAACCTTTCCTATATTGATCTCTCCTAGTAAAGACCATAGAGGTGCTTGAGCATGCTATAAGAATCTATGTTTTTTTGAGACTTCATGATCTCACTAGACATTGATGATAGCATCAAATAATGAACGTTAACTACATTGTTCATATTTTCTCGTAGACCAGGAAATCATCATCACTTTCCTCTTTGGAAGGCAGATCAGGTAATGTTGAATCCAACACGTAAGACTTCCATTCATGACAGAGGACAACCTGAAGATGTCTAAACCATTTCTAGAAGTTACTTCCGGTGAGGATGTTGTCTTTATCCAGAATTGATTGCAGGGATAGTGTGGTTGATGAGCTTGTCATTTTTATTCTACAATTAAAAGAGCATATCATTAGTAATTTCTTGATTACATTTTATTATAAATAATAAATTAATTTTATTAAGTCTCCCACTATTTTATCATGACCCAATGGCCTCACCATTGGACACGGAATGTTCAGTTTCTATGACATTCTAGTGGCAAGGATCCATATTCCCCTTCACATAACCCAAACAAGGGTTGTTTAAGTTATTGGAAGGTATTTAGGTAGGAAAGAATTTTCCAGTTGTGGGCTTGCAGCTCCTTGAACTGTTGAATGGACTCCCCAATCCTGAAATCCTGACTTTGGATTTCCTCAACTCTTTCTTCCAATATTACACCAAGTCTAGAAAGGGCTACTACTCTTGATGTAATATGGTTAAGTCAACCTGAAACCTTTCATAAGGGATGCCTATATAAAATTAAGTGTCCCAACAAGGGTTGTTCAAACACATAGTTTTATTGAGTTTTTCCCTTAGTCAAGTAACGAAAGGCTTGGTATGACTTAATATTTTATTTGAGGTATTTTTATATCTTATGTATGAATTTTTTATTATCATTGTCAAATGAGTTTTAATATTAAGTGGAACTTACTTAAGTGATTAACCATGTCTTGATAATATTTATGCATAATCATGGTTTATTTTAGTTTCATCTTGCATGCTTGGTTAATTCATTAATTATGTGATCGTGACAACACATCCATAATGATAAACCATGCAACTGACAGAAATAAAATAAATTAAAGGGAATGATCATGAGATTTTCTAATGGTTATTTTATCTAGTGGTTGATAAAATAACTCTGACCTAGGGAAGAAACACCTTGAAAATTTTGGGTTTGTGTTTACAGCTTTCCACCTATCCACCTTTGTATCTCCTGGGATTGGTTTCTTCTCAGCTTCATCTTGAACTGCCTCCACTAGCTTGAGAGTTCCATCTATTATATATGATTTTTAACTCACATGCGGGTGAGGGGTAAAATGGGGGTTTACATAAAAGAAACCATGGGTACACAGGTCCTACATATTAATGAGTACATATGGCTCATAGGCCAGCAAATTAATTTAATAAATAAATTAAAAGGAAAACTAGTCACATACAAAGGTCTGGTCTAGCTCATGATCATCCACATACATGAAATGAATTATGCAATTAATAAAACTAGTTTTCAAATATTTAATTTTTCTTATTAAGATAAATTTCACATGAATTGAATAATTATTATCTTTAATTAATCAATCCTTTTATCTTAATTCCTTTTCTAAATTTCCTTGAGATTCTCGTCATTTCACATAAATGCACCTTGGAGGTAATCTAGTGAATAATCGTTCAAATATACCCAACATGTATTATATTCGTATACTATTTTACTCTTCTGACATATGCCATACATGATGCTTCAATTCACAAAGTAACAACATTTAGTACGATTTATACATGATGAGTAGTTATAAACATTACACAAACATTGAAGTTTTAACTTTGTGGAATTTGGTAAATTACATGGCATGTAGTTATGATAACACAGTATGTACTACCTTTATTATATTTCTCAAATTAAACACCTAGGGACTCGGTGTGTGAGACGTACTTCATAAATTTCTGAGTACACAGCATGTACAGTGTGCTACATGTCGTGTTGTCTCTGCATTACACAGTTACCGGTCGGCTTAGCCATGTATGGGATACATGGTGTGGCCCCTAACTTAAAGATACTACATGTCGTGTCCAATGGGCCACACGACATGTAATCCGGTATTCGTGTGCCTATATGTCCTTGTCAACACATGGTGTAAAATTAACTGCACTGTGTATAATAAATGCACAAAGCTTGAGTAATTGTCTAATTACTCATGATGTGTTGTACACGACTACACGGCATGTAGTCCAGATTACAAGGAATGTATGGCAGAGAACAATATGTATAATTCCAAAAAAACGGCATGTAATTTCATGTCATTGAGGAAGAATTGTTGGCGCCTCCTGATGAATTCCTTGTTTTAATTTTAATCCAAAAGTTATTCATTTCTTTGAAATTTGTGAGAAACAAAAAAAACAATGAATAGTTCCTAAAATTAAGATTAATAGAAAGATTAAACCTTGAATTGAAAAAATAAATTATTAAATCATAAATCATCAATGATATTTAAATAATTATAAATGATGATTTCCTCACACTAATACCACTTGAAGGTTCTGGGCACACTGGAAGTACAGTTGGGCCAGTGCCCAACTTTAATTTTTACCATGATCAATGATTATTTTGGGATCAATATTATTATTAATTACAATCTCCATGGAATATAATCAAAGATTTAGATAAATAATGAAGAGACCCAAAAACTTTAGAGAGGATCTTGCACATCATGTTTATAATTAATTTAATTAATTTCATAAAGAAAATAATACATGGATCTTTGGTAATTTCTTCATTGATGGTGTTGAACATATGGAGTGAACCTTCCAGGTTATATCATTTCAACTTAGATGATTCAAACTAGATTCCCTCTAGTGGTGATCCACGCGTGCTTTGATGGCCTCTGATCGAGGCCACTCGTTCTCCGGGTGCTAGTGAGGCAAAGCGAGTGTCTTGCATCTGTAGTTCTTTATCGCATGCTCTTTGGTCTTAAAGAATGTATATCGTTCTTGAGAGGGGAGGGGAGAGGATTCAAGAGAGAAATTTTTTTCTCAACAATTCTCAATCCACCATCAATTTTGTACATGGAACAATAGACGTACCTGTCTATTTATCGACATGGGGCTTTGGTTACAATATTTAATTGTGTAACAACAATTAAATACATTAACAACCTTAGAGAAAACCCATAATCTTAATAATAATACCACTTCATTATTTATGGTTCACTAACATGCGCAAAATGAAATTATAATTTAAAATTTTGTGACACAAAATAATAATTGTGTTATTATTATTTTAAATTATACCAACTAGTTAAATAATTATTTATCATCTTGCAAATAATTATTTTACTACTGGACCGGCCTTGGTCCACTCGATCTCCTCTTCCATTTATTGAACACCCGAATAAATAAATAAATAATTTATTCTCTTAAATAAATATTTCATTTACAAACTAGTAAATAAATATTTATTAAATGTTCAATAAAATAAATAAATATATTTTACTCACAATCCAGTGAATAAATATTTATTTAATTTATGCGATCATTTTAACTTGAATAGAATTATTCCACGATATTGAGAATAATATGTATTCCATTAATTAAATTCAAATATAATTTTATCGAGACCATAATAAACACTTAGTGTGTGACCCTCTAGGATTATTTCTCATTGGCATTAGGCGGGCTTGCCTATAGTTCAAGAGTACTATCTATAAATAGGTTAAGGAACCCAAGAGAAAGAACTTAAAGTTGCAACGACGACATCCACATACGAACGCTCACTGTGTAATATAATCCCTTTATCTCAATATCTCATCAAGTAGAGTTCATGACATTGCCATCAACCTATATGCTTGATATGTCGTTCTTTGACTACATGAAATAAACTTGTCGTTACACCATGGCCATGGAATTTCACGTGACAGTTCTATTTTAATCAAAGTAATGAGATATAAACTTCCATAAATAGAAGGGAAAATCCTTCCTTGACTTCTCCATTAATAACATGTCATTTGAGATGTACCCAACGTACCCTACTTCCCGCCAACTATATGTATGATGGTTTTCATTAGTAAATAAAATTTCATGAGTCATGAAACGTATTAATGATAATCATAAAGTATAATTACCATTACACACATTCGCATATATGAATATCCAATGACACAAAATATGTGTATTTCTTACTGGCAGTTATGTTCTATTAATATCTTGTCTTGGAGATTACCAAGTACGAACTTCATGAGATGAAGTATCATCTGCTTATGAGTAATCTCACCTGATGGTTTGTATACTATGTGTCCCATCATAGTATTATATCAAATTGCAGAACTATATTTAAGAGTATTTTCATAGCACTTCAAGGTTCTTATCATAGCAGGGAACTACTATGACCTTGTTAATGCGACAAATAATCAAGTACATTATTACACTATAGTCATATAGAACATTGAACAATATGTAATAACATGTTTAATATTTAAATATATTAAATATTATTATAATCAAAGTACAAACAGTTGGTTCTAGGATACCAACTCTTACACCTTCTTGGGCGGTTGATTCCTATGGTGCATGTTCAGTGGCAGCACGGGAATCTCTAGGAGAGCACATGGGAGTGGGAGGCTTAGATTCGTACTCAGTACCCTCAATGGTTTGAGTAACCCTTTGTTTTGGATTTCAGAGATGTAAAAACCTAAGTTGGGGAGAGTGTGATGAATCAGATTTTCCCTGATTTATTTTTAGAAATTATTTGGGTGAATTCCAAGACCAGACGCTGAAATGGAGTGTGATTCTGAGTCATGGTGTGCCCATAATGATTCACTTAAAAATGTTAAGTTTTTAATAGTATGTGCACATGAATTTTCTGAAAAATTTAAATACCTTTTAAAGGGGTAACCATATTAGAAATATAAATTAACCTTTGATCTTAGAGCAGTGACATTATGCTAGGCATGATTTACCTTTAGTCGGCGTGGGTCTTCAGTAGAAAAACCCAAAAAGGTCGTAACTATAAATAAAATTATTAAATAAAATTATTTATTTTTAAAATCCTAATAAGTCATAAATGATAACTCAGATTGGAAATCTGATACCATCATTGAGTTCATTAGGGGTTATTTTCCTTAGGCGAGGCCTAACATCGGTCGACGCAGGACAGCTGTGAAAGATAGTTTTTGGATGTAAATGTCATTAAAATATTCTAAAAATATTTTTTTTTTCTTAATACAAGGACGAATTTTATTTTAATATGTGTTTTCCATAGGATTCAGGATTATCACCATAACCTTGTAATTCCTCTTAGACAAGGATACCAATCTGTCTTGACGAGTGGGGGAAGATTGTGGATCAACGATCAACAACGAACCTCAGATTTGAAAGATCTTCACCCACGAAAATGATACGATGAATGTTATTCGTTAGTGATCAAACCAAATAGAGTTAGGATGTTAATATCTTTTTTTATTTCCTTTCACATTTAATATTCAAATGACAAACATGGACCAATCCATGAACAGGTTGATCTATGGTTCATCCGTTCTTGAAGTATGGATAAATGATTGTAGGGTTTTGAATGGGGATTAGATCTGTGTGTTGAATAGTTCTTCATAATCCTTCTAACATGAAAAGATCAAGTCTAACATGAATAAGGACAATATTTATTCTTTAGGCATTCATATTCTTTATCTCTTTTCCCCAAAACTATTTGTGTTCCTCTTTCTTCGTAAAATACAAACAGTGGATCATTGCGCCTTCAATCCGTTGTACAATGATCCAAGATTGGGGATCTAACACCACAATAATATCAAAAATGTGTGACAAAAAAGGTTTGGTTTGAATCACCTGAGGCAGTGGGTTATGGTGGTGCAAGGCAGTGGTGCACGATGGTGCCCGAAGCAGCGTCTTTGATCGGGTTTGGAAGGAGGGCACGATGAATAGTCGGTCAACGGTGGGGTGGTCGGTAGTAAAGACAGTAGTGGCTTGGTGGGGGTCGAGCTAGGTGGAGTCAGTAGGGCGGCCAACAGCAGAAGTAGGATGTGGTCTAGGAAAGATTGCATTAGAGTGAGCTTGTGGCAGCGGGGGCCGTGAGCGGTGACCAGGGGGCCATGGCAGGCAGCCACGATGCTGACAGGGGACACGGCGAAGGCCACCATGTGCACGACTAGAAGTCCATGTGAAACCCACGGCTGCGAGAATCCATGGGGGAGTTGGGACATGGTGATCTACCGCGTTGACCGTGGTGGCACCGCATTGACCATGCAGAGGCATGCGATCCAGCAAAACCATCCCACACATGTGGACGGGGGTAGAGGGGTTGGTCCACTTCAATATCCTAGCAGGTTGAACCAGTTAGGATGGGATGAACCGGGTCGGGTCGATAAAACTGGGTCAGTTCGGGTCGGACCAGGCCCGACAGGTGGGGTCGGACCCGGATCGGGCCTTTTCACTAAAATGACCATATCTTTCAAACGAAGCATCTGATTGAGTATCCATCTACGATGTTGGGACCCTTGTGAAAGGGCGGTCCTTTTCAGATGTATTGGTGGGTTTTTAATTATATCATAAGAGTTTAAGAGTGTACCCTTGGTCTTTTCATATGAGGTTTTGATGCAAGATATCGTTCTCATTATAGAGAATGAACCATATTCTGAAGTGATTTCTCTCAGCCCATCTTTGACAGTTGACTCAGTGAGTTGGAACATGTATCACACTGAGAGGCCTGGTTAGTATTTACTTCTCTTCTTGGTACCTTATATAGGGTTTTTTGGATAAGGTGTGACCAATATTTACATGATAACCTATCCCCTATCTAAAACGATGTTTCCAATAGGGTGAGGAGTCACCCTAGTGAGCCCTAGGTGTGGAGTACCCCCTATACATGTATTTATACATGACTAGACCTGACAAGTGTACTTTGGGTAGTTTTAAATGTTTTATGTTTGGTTTTGAATTGGTGACTATGTGACTTGGGGGATGTATGACTTATCAACACTCTGTGTGTTACCGACACTCCATGTGTTACCAACACTCCGTGTTTTATCGACACTCCATGTGTTACCAACACTCCATGTGTTACCGACACTCCATGTGTTATCAAAACTCCATGTTATAGTGAGACTGGATGTATCAAAGAAAATACATAACTTGTTGAGACCCTAGTGTTCTCTTGGTTACTTTTGGTAGACCTGTTCTACATGCTTATATCAGATAGCTCGAGAAGTGATATCTCTCAAGACAAGTGTGCTATGAGAAGAACTGTGTAGATGGTAGTGGATGAGACTTTGTGGCTTGGAATCCTTTATGAGTATACCTGGATGTTCTTATTTTATGTGTTATAGACATATATTTATGTTGAGGTGACTATATATTCTTAGTGGTGTTTTCCCTTTGTGGTATTTATTCATGGTATCTTCTTTGTGGTGTTTATGGTATTTTTTTGTGTTTTTGGGGTTTCCTACTGAGAATCATTTTACTCACACCTAGACGGGATTTTCCCACATTTTTTGTGTCTTGTGTAAATGTTCGACCTTATTACAGAGTTCCAGGCAGACCAGGAATAGATGGTTCTTTGTGATTTCAGATAGACCGGCGTGTGTTCTTACGACTATAGATATCAGTCCTAGTGCCTTTGTTTATAGGTTTTACTTTTTGGTTTGCAAACGATTGTTGGTTTTCTTGTATTCTGGCCCAAATGTACTTTACTTCACTTTACTTCCCTATCATACTCTCTTGGTTGAGATATAGTGGTATGCATGCATTTATTTACTTAGTGTTTTTACAATTCATCATTTCAGGTTTGTAGATGTATGGGTGTGTATTGGTACATAGGAAAATGCCTCTCATTTTTGGGATATTCCTACTCGGTGTTAGTCACCAACCTCTGGCCTATCAGAGGTAGGCTTGGGATAATCACGGCATGGGCCCCCCTAGGAAAATTCGTGACATTATGTAAAATAAATTAAAGGTAAACAATTTAATTAATGAATCTAACATGATTTATAAACAAATAAATAAATAAATTAACACTCATTTAATTGGTAATCAATACTAAATGATATTAAGAATCCATAATGGTTAAAATGTTTTTTATACTAAAACAATTTTTCTACACATTATCCATTTTAATTTAAAAGTTAATTTTATAATATTTAGAAATATAATTGGATTATATATTTGTTAAATTTAGTTTCACAACACCTAAATTTTTTATAAAGGCTATATTATATGTTTAGTAAGTATTTAATCACTAAATTAAAAAAAATACTTTCGAAGGTAAAAACTAGAAAATGAAAAGGTTACCAAACTTTAGAGAAAGGCCATAAACCACTCAATATTGTCTAAAAATGAATTTTTATGAGGATAATAGAACCAAAAATCTTTTCCAATTTACTTTTTCCAACTTTATTAACCTTTTTACCATTTAATAGTTAAAGGATATAATTAAATTATAGAGGGTGTTTTAAAAACTACCCTTCTCTTAACTTATAAAAGGATTCCACTACCACCATTAAAATCTAAACTTACACTTATAATTAATACTTGAAACTGAACCATTTTTATATAAATAGAAACCTAACCCAAAAAAATAAGCCCTTATTCACTCATAGTTAGCTTAATCCCTTCAATTCTAATGGAACTTCCAAGGAGAAATCAAGTCTCCAACGTAAGTGTTATCTTCTTTTTAATTTTTTCTTATTAATATTACTCTTCAAAATATCTTATCACTATAATAATATGATTAATTAAGTATAATTATCATACTTATTTGTTTTTATATTAATGTTACAACCCTTATTTATTTATTTCCATCCACTAATAAAAAACAAAAAAACATTGTTAGTGCATTGCACGAACTACCACCTCTATAAAGCGATGTCAATTTTTTTAAATTACAAGCTTTGATAGATAGTATTAATCATGGTAATGATGTATAAATATGATATATATATATATATATATAATATAATTATAATTATTAAATGTAAATTTAATAACCGCTATCACCCTCTCTCATGCGTTGAGAAACGATAACGATAATTGTGAATACGTGCGAATTGCCATCTCCATGATTAAATGTTTTTTATTTTTCATATAGATTTTCATAAATTATCTAAAAATATTAAAATATAGTAAATAACAAAAAAATATATCATTATTATTATTTTATAATGATATTATATCATAATAAATTCCTCATTAACCATACACCCCAATTAAATTAAAATGTGTTCAAGTTTGGGTCGGTTTAACCACCTACATAAACAATTATATAAAATACAACTATAAATGACTATGGGAACATGAAAAATAATATTATTATAATATATTAAGAAAAAATATTATTATTATATGGTTTTAGATAGATTATATTAATTATTTAACTTATTATTTAAGTAACATTGTTGTTCTCTAAAATTACTGAAATAAGCCATTATCAATCTGGTTTTCACATAACATAACCAAAAAATATGTGGAATAGAATAAGAAAATTTTAAATAAATATGATTTATATATTATATAATATTAAATAATATAACAATAATCAAATTTGTGTCAAATTATGTGTTCCAATATCAACATTATTAAACATGCGCAAAATAGTCAAATTTATTAACACCTGATGGTCATAATACACTATAACTCATTAATATAATCATGATAAATAATTATAATAAGGATTATAAAATGGTAATATTTATGATTAATTTTAAAAAATATAATATTAATTTAGCTATATTTTTTTATAGGAGGTTATTGTTTCATCAACTAAGCAACGAAACAATGTAAGGTTGTCTATCTCAATTTCCTTTGATTGAGACATGTTTACATTATACACCATGTTCACATTTGTATGGTGTAATTGATACCCCTTTTTAATTTTTATATCATTATTATATTATATTTTATTATATTAAATGTTTAATTTCATTTTATCTTTCCCATGGGGTTTTGATTCAGATGATTCAAAAGTTGTAAGGGTTTGTTGTCACAAGTTCACTTTCATTGAGGTGTGATTTCATGTTTTCCACCTATTGATATTTAATGTGATATATATACTAAACTATATCTTTCATATATGATAAATATAATTCCATAAATTATATATTTTAAGTTCCATTTCATGGTTTCCCTCTCTTTTCCATTTGATTCTTATGATACCATTACCGTAAGAGTTTCTTTATCTCCAATTTGAATCCTTAGAGGCATGTTTAAGCTATACACCAAGTTTATTTTTCAATGGTGTGAATAAAAACCTATTAACATTTTGCATCATTATACTATTATATTTTATGATATTATATGTACTATTTTAATTTATATCTCTCATGGTATTTTGATTCAAAAGTTACAAAGGTTTTAAGGATTTATCATGACTCAATTATTTTCATTGGGTTATAATCACTGATATTTGTCTATTATATTTCATGATTGATCCATTCTAACCAATTTTTAATTTATTATGTATTTAAAAAAAATCTATTGAAATAATATTTCACAATAAATTATTATTCTTTTATGATTTTAATGTTCCATTAAAATTAATTTTTAAGAATAATTCCCATTACTTTTAATGGAATTTTTTTTCCATGTCCACATTTTCATGTCTTTATTTTAGTATATATTTTTTTAAAATAAAAGTTTTTAAAGTAATTTAACTTCTCTGTTTTGAAACCATTATGTATTTTCAAGGATATTTTATTTATAAATCTTTACAATAATTTTTTCAAAAGTAATAACTTTCCCTTATTAATTTTTTTTTTTTAAATTAATTTACAATTTATCTTTTATAACAAGGTTTAAAAAGGTTTTCTGAAAAAAAATTATTTTCTCTTCAATTATTCCTTCAAGGTTTATCTTCCATGAAGTATTGTTTTTATCATAATCTATATGTTATTATGTTATGTATACTTTTGAGAAATGATATTTTGATGTCCTAAAATTTCTTAATTTCATGCTATGTGATAAGTTTAAGAAAACCCATTATTTTTCTATGGGTTATTTAATATATGATGATGATTGATTTTAAGAGGTAAACATACATATGGATGATGATGGTTGGGTCATATATCTCTCTCCAATTAATTGGCTTGATCTTCTATCTCATTAGATAGTCTGTCCTGGACATAGTGAGTTATTTCACATAGTTATGAGCATGATGGGTTTGATCACATTCTAAAGCATGGACATAATGAGATTGTTCACATAGGAATGTACATAATGGGTTTTCACACATAGGTTTTCATATACTTATGATTGTGCTCGGCCTGGCGTCGGTGTGGCTCGGCGATGGCTCGGCCTGGCGTCGGCACGTCTCAGCGTCGCCTCCGGGGTGCTTCCGGCCTTTTCATCCACTGTGGCTTGGTGTCGACTCCGAAGCAGATCGAAGGGGGGGTCATTTCTGGTTTTGGATTTCTATGTTTCTATGGATCTTTCGAAGATTTGATTTCAGTGGTTTTTCAATTTGTTTTGATGGCTTTAAAAGTTACGGATCTGTTGGCTTGCGTTGTGGATGTCACTGGTTCGGTCCTCCCCTCCCCCTCTACCTTGCTTCTCATGGCTTGACTCAATGGCTGTAGTGGTGATGAGAGTCTCATGGAGTGTGGGGGTTTGTCCGGTATGAGCTTGGATTGCTTGTTTTTGATGAATCTGGCTGGTTGGTGTTCGGGTGGTTGGCTAAGCATTTGAGGAGCTGTGAATCGCAAGTCTGGTGTTAGTGTTTTTGTCTACTGTGTTGAAGGCTTGGGTTTGGTGGATCAGCTGGTTGAATGTGGAATCAGTGGAATGGATCTTCTGGTTGAATGTGGAATCAGTGGATTGGATTTTGATTTGGCCTTCTCTTGGGTGATTCTGGCTCCTGATGAATATTGTCAATTTTAATGATGGTGTGGTTGATTTTGTATGTTGAATGAGTTGTTTCGTTGGTCATTGTGTGTTTGATGTTTGTTGTGAAGTCATGTATGGTTTACCACTTTTCCTAAAAAGTGTTTGTCGTTTTCTCAATTTTTCCTCAAAAGTGTTTGGAAAATAAAAATATCAATTTTCAGTCATAAGTTATTTTGATCATTTATTATGATATTTATGTTACCTTAATGTTTTTCTTTCATATTATGATATGTTTAACCTTACTGATCATTTGAGATCACCCCTCTCATATGTTTCCAATCCCTATGTTATGAATATGATTATATCGTGAGAGATATCTAGGGAAGGGATTAAAGGAGATTTATTGTATATAAATGTTCACAAGTGTGTAATATAAGATGTTTATGTAGATAATCTCCAAGCCACTAAACCTTTTTATCTTTGGTTTATTTCACTGATTATGATATGTATTATTTATATTATGTGATTATTGTTTAATTTAAGTCAAGTTTATCTTGTTAATATTGAAACAGTTCTTAGCATTGTTGCATCCAATAATCTATACTTGGATAAGATGGATGTAAAGATAGATTTTCCTCATGGGGGTTTAAAGGAAGAAATATACATGATAAAACCCCTATGTTATAAAATTTATCAGAAGGATAATCTTATTTTTAAGTTAAAATGAATTATTTATGGACTAAAGAAATCTCCACAATAGTGGAATCAAAAGTTAGACACTTTTAGGCTTGAGTAAAGTTTTTTTCGATTTTATTATGATCATTTTTGTTATCAGAAACAATGGTACGATAGAATATATGCCATATTATTGTTGTATCTTGATGATTTATTGATTACAGGTCTAGAGTTCCATTGGATTGAGGAATTGAAGAGGAAGTTGTATATAAGGTTTTATATTAATAACCTTGGATAATCTAAGAAAATATTAATGATGAGAATTGACAGGGATAAGAAAACCATATCTTTGGTTTTATCCCTGGAGGAATATATCAAGAATGTCATCAAGAAGTTCAAAGTAACTGATTACAAACTTTTATCAACTCACCTCACTAGAAACTTCAAGATTATTAATACATATACACCATCAATGGATATATAGTATTGTGACATAGATAATCATACTTTTTTTAGTTGTTATAATCTTGATGTATGAAATGGTATGTATATGACCTGATATTATTTTTTGCAGTGGAAGTTGTCATCTATTTCATGTAAAATCATATAAGAAAATAATGGGAGGATATAAAATATATCATTTGATACTTGAAAGTATCATAAGAGGAAGTTTTATGTTTCAAATATGAATATCATTTAAAGGGTTTTATAGATGTGTATTTACTGGAAACATGGATTCATAAAAAAATACAACATATTTTTTATTTACTTTTGGTGGAACAGTGGTCAGTTGAATACCTTGGTTTTATCATATTGTTACTTTATTTACAGCATAAGCATATTATATTTCTAATAATTAAGTAGTAAAATAGTTAAAATGGTTGAGATATTATAAAAGTAACATGGAAAATGATCAGATAAAGGAAATTTATTCTGTGATAGTTAGAGTGTCGTTAATATTACCTGTAATCCAGTGTTTCATGAAAGAATGAAACAAATTGACCAAAAATATCACTTTATATAAATACTTATAGAAGATAACATGTTAGAGATACAAAATAATTATAAAAAATTCCTAATAATATGTTTACATAGGTGATAGTCCAAGAAATTCAAAGGCAATATTGTGTCTTAGTCAAACTTGGATGATCAGATACAAAGGATGACATTGTATGTATCATATATAGGATGATATCATTTGGATGGTTAAAATAACTTGTAATCATGAAGAAATATTCAGGTGGTATATTGTTGGGTTTTTTGGATATTCTTAAATTCCATTAGATAGAGTTTTCTAAAAGAAGATAAATAGACAGAGGTTTCCTACTGATTGGTTTTAGGACACTTAAGCGAATAGAGTACATCGAACAGAATCCTTTGGAAAAAATTCATAGGATGGATTCCATAATACGAATTCCATTGGATGGAGTCCATCATATGGAGATCATTGGATGGATTCCATTGGATGGATTTCCAGAAAATAACATTCACTAGGGTGGGAACTCAATGCCTGTTATATAAGCATGGATATCAATTGTTGGAAGTTTCATCAGAAGGTTCAACACTGTATAAAAAATTTCCCTTAGTCAATGGGAGGATAATCATGATTCTCATAAGGTAGTGTAACTAATTCACTTGATTAATACATCTATAAATAGAAGTTGTGTCCCAACTGTGATAGTAGTGGATTCATTATTGAGCTGATGTAATCTTCTAACTTCATTTTCTGGGACTTTTTAAAATAGAGAGGAAGTGAGTGGTGAGTTTTGTATTAACGAGTATCTCCTTTAATGAAAATATTTGTAGTGTTATTCCATAGATGTATGATGTTTATCTGAACCACATAATCATGATTTTTCATTTATTTTATATTTTTTATTTGAAGTGTGTTCGTCGATTTTGTGTGATGATCAGGTGGGATATCATCTTAGTTCTGGTGCACAGACTCAGGACGGGGTGGTTATCATACAAACCTTTTGTTTAGTGGTTCCACTAGTTCCCATATGGTGTTTTTTGGATTTTTCCTCTACACAAGATAATAAAATCATAAGGAAGTCTATCCAATGGTTTGACATGAGTCCACCTGGTGTATGAATCTCTCACTATGTAAGTCTGAAATTCGGATAGAGTGCTCTTTATGCTTTCTACGCCAACATTAGGAACTTTTTTTGGTCCATTTTACTAGCTAGTCCAAGTTACCAGGTCAGGGGTAGCTTGAGTTTGTTCATGATAAAATAGTATCAAATACAGGTTGTGAAAGGATTATCAAGACTCAAGCAAGGAGTATAAAAAGTGTATGGAAAAAAATTAGCACCCGAACTTGATTTTCTAGTGGGTATTGGGAAGGATGTCTTGAATATGGATTTGTATTTCTCCTCCTTTTGGGTTGGGTAAAAGGACTACATACCATGCACACAAAACATGTTTTATGGAAGGGTGTTTGTTTTTTTGGTTTTTATATGGTTTACTAGGTTATTTAATGGGAATTAATTTTTTTTATTGATAAATTGATGGATTTTTTTATGATTTTATTTAACCTCATTGATTTTATATAGTACCATACCTCCTAAAAGACCCCCATTGAACCCTATAAAGGTTGTGGAAGACAACTTTCCATGGAAAAAACCTCTTGTTGAATAGAATATGATCGAATCAGAAGTTAGGATTCTCTAATCCATAAAGTTGGGAATGGGAATAAATATATCCTAGCCTCAGGAGGAAATTACAAGTATTAGTTTGGAAAAAGATTAAGCTCAGAAGTTTCTTTATCATAATCCACCATCTTTCTAAGGTCATAATAACCCTTAGTAAGTAGAATACTAACTATAGAATATAGAGATAAGTTTTTAATTTATTAATACTCTCAAGTAAATTAATGTGAAATGTGTTTTTTTCATGGTTTAGGTCCCCAATAGGAAGTGGTGGGAATCTATAATCCAAGATAATATGAATGAGATACTCAAATGGAAGGGCATAAAAATGATGTCCTCTTATCAATTTTAACCAAACATTATGGATCTTGCTAAATCCTATGAGTTTTTAACCCTTTAGTAGGGTAACTAGATCATCATGGAATACCCTAATAAGTTTAAAAAACTTGTCCATTTTCCTTCAGAGTTGGTATATCATAATGAATTGAAGGCTTGTAGGTTTGAAAATCAATCTTTGGCCAATCATTTAGTCTCCATTTTTCCTCATGAATCTTAAATACTATGCAGAATTAATTGGTTAAGATCTAATGGTAGAGATTGATCAAGATGGTATGTATGGGATGTTTGATAGATCCACCACACTTGAAGGTGGTGAGAAAGTTTTCCCTAATATAAAGAGGAAGTGAGACAAATCTAGGAGATTCAGTAGTGGTGGCACTCAACCATATTCTGAGTAAGCTACTTATACCCCTATTGAAAGTAGGTCTACCATCTACCACCTATGTGGAAAGGTGGGTCACATGAAGACCTCATTCCTAGAGCCTCCAAATATTTTTCACCAATGTGGGAATATGTGGAACCTTTAGATATTACGTAAGTCTAATCTCCCAATGAGAAGTGGTGTGGGATCCTCAAATCCTCTAGTATCCCATGTTCAGTCAGATGCCTTAAAATCCATTGGGTCTCATTATCATGAATGTGAAGGTATAGGTGGGTTATTATCTAAACATATTATTCTAATAATTGGTCCATAGATCAGTGTTAGTCCTCATACCCAAATTGAAAGAAAATGGATTCAAAAAATAGAGAAATCCCCTATGGAGTCAAAAGTGAGATCGATAATGGTGAGAGGTATGGTTCTTATTGCATCATCTATGTAGTTGACTTATTTGATATTGGTGCTTCACATTCATTAATTTCTTCTCAGCCCATTGAATCATTGAATCATCCCTTTGATCTTATGCTTTATTTCATAGAAATATATAATCCTCTCCAGAATAAAGAGCATGGATTTCAGTGTCCATATTATTTCATCTCAATATCCAATGAATAATTTTATTGGGATTTTATCATCCTTAAGTTGTACCTTTTTGACATTATTTTTAGAAATGATTAGATGATGACCTACTAGGACCATATTTATTACTAACATCAAAGGGTTTCATTCACTACCTTAGATTGGAGTGTTTTTCTACTTTAAGGGGAATGAGATCCTTGGTCTGGTCAGGTAGACCTCAATTTTCCAATATCATCATCCTTATGGGTTGGGTATCTTCCTTATTACTAGAGGTTAATAAAGGTAATTTTGGGACTGTGTTGCCTTCTATGGTTTGTTATTTCCTCAAGGTGTTTATAAATTATTTCTTAGGGTTTCCACTAGATAATTAGATTTAATTATCTATTGATTTGGTTCCGGAGATGTAACTTATCTTCTTATCATCATATCATATAGATCCAGCTAAATTAAAGGAACAAAAAATTCAGTTATATTTTTCAGAGTCTAAGGGGTTTATTCATATTAGTGTGTCTCCATGGGCTAGATCGGTGCTATTTTCTAAGAAGGTAGACGGATCTATCTAGTTTTTCATTGATTATATGTATTTTAATTGGTCCATTATCAATAATAAATATATTTTACCTCACATTGATGATTTATTTGATCATTTAAAGGGGTAATAGTTGTTTTATAAGATTAACCTTTAGTCAGGATATCAACAACTTAAAGTTAGGGGGTCATACATTCTAAAAATTCTCTTTAGAATAAAGTTATTCCACATTGATTATCTTGTCATGCTATTTTAATTGACTAATGATCTTATGGTCTGCATGGTGCTAATGAACCAAATATTTCAATAAGATCTCGCTTCCTTTGTTGTGGTATTCATTGATGATATTATGGTATATTATAAATTAGAGGAGGAGCATGAGTGGAAATTGAAGATATTCATAGTGATCCTTTAGGATCATCAACTTCATACTAAGTTGTATAAATATATATTCTAGATCTGAGAAGTTAAGTTGTTGAGGCATGTGGTGTCATAACAAGGCATTATAGTAAATCCTAAGAAGGTTGAGGTCATTATGTCATGGGAGGAACCCAAAAATATCTTTGATATATGAATATTATTAGGATTAGTAGGCTATTATCATAATTTCATTAGGGACTTCTTCAAGTTATCATCTCCTTTAACTACACTCACTCAAATGGGAGTAAAATTTCTATGGAATTCAAGATTTCAAGCATCATTCATTGAGATAAAATAGAAATTAACCTCAAATACCATATTGATCTTACATGAAGATGGTATAGGCTATGTGTTATTTTTGTATGTATATAATGCAGGTCTAGGATGTGTCCTTATATAGAGTGACCATGTGGTGGATTATGGTCCAAAAAAATCTAGCAACATAAGAGGAATTATCTTACCCATGAACTTGAACTGGAAACTATCATGCATGAGATTCAGTGTTGGAGCCATTATCTGTTTGATGAGAATCTTATGGTATACATAGATTATAAGATCCTAAGGTATATTATCTATATAAAGTTTATAAATATTTGGTAGAGTTAGTGGGTGTAATACCTTCAAACGTTTGATTTTGATCTCACCTAGATAATAGGTAAGGGGAATGCCATCGCCAATGATTTAAGAAGAAAATTTTCATCTTGGACCTTAAAAGAATCCAATACAAAGTGGAACCTTATGATTCTTTTGGAGGAGATTCATTTGGAGGTAAAGGAATAGAAAGAGGTTATATTCTTTATTAATATTCAATTGACTCCTTCTCTCATTAAGAAAATTTATCAGAAGAAACTGAAGGGTGGAGAGTGAAATTGTATTAGAGGAACTATTTATAGTGGGGATACCACTAATGGGTGGTCCCTATCCCCAAAAGGAACTCTTTATTTCAGGAATAGTTGTTTGGACCCCTTATCTTCTAAAAAGGTAGTAATAAAATACTTTCATCGATCTCATTTATTTTTTCATCTCAGTGCCACAAAAATGTACTATGATTTGAGGTGTTGTTATTGGTGGTTTGGTATATGATAGGAAATAGCTGATTTTGTGTCTTTGTGTTATACTTATCAGCAAATTATGGGAGAACACCAAAAACTATCTATTTTTATCTAACCCCTTTATATCCTTACCTAGAAATTTGATGACGTGTTAATGGAATTTATTATTGGGTTGTATCATACCCCTAATGGTAGGAATAATATATGGGTGGTGATTTATCAGTTGAATAGATATACCCATTTCATACCTATCAAGGATAGTATGAATGTAGAGGAACTCAGGAAAATATTTGTACATGAGATAGTGAGATTATATAGAGTAACTTTACCATTATATCTAACCAGGATCCTTATTTCACCTCTCAAATTTTTAAGGGACTCCAGAAGGTGATGGGATATCAAGTGAAGTGAAGCACCACTTATCACCCTCATACAGTTGTCCAAATTAAGCAAGCTATTAAAGTCCTATAATATATGCTATGGGACTATGTTTTATATTTTAGTGGATAATAGGATATCCATCTTTTATTGGTCAATTTTTTTATAATAACATTTACCAACCCCTTATTTTGATGGACTCATTTGAAGATTTTTATGGTCTACCATGTTTCTCTCCCTTATTTTGGATTGAGGTGGATGAAACCTCTTCAGTGGGACTTAGACTAGTCCATGAGATAATTGGAAATTTTTAGGATTTTTAGAAGCATCTATAGATGGCTTAACGTCACCATAAATCACATGCCGACTATTATAATAATCCTTTTTACATTTTAGTTGAAAACTAGGTATTATTAAAGGAGTTATCCTATTTTGACCACTAGAGGTTGGGAAAGCAAGGGAAGATTATCCCGATGTCTATAGGCTCCTTTGAGATCTCAGAGTGGATGGGGAAGGTTACTTACCATCTAGACTTTCCACATCAATTGATGATTATTCATAATGTATTTAATATCTCTCAACTAAATAAGTATTAATTGAATGTTTCCCATGTTTTTAATTAGTAAGATCTGTAATTAGAGTTATATGTCTCAATCATCAAGAAACCAATTCATATCACTAACTCCCATGTCAAGGTTCTTTAGGGTAATTTCAATAGTTTGGTTCATGGGTTGTTTCAGTAAGGTGATGATTCACATGAGACCTAGTAGTGGTAAGAAGTAATGAGGGAGAACTAGACTTGTTTATTCTCAGATCAAGTGTCAGGATTAATTTTTTGGGGAAAAAGCGATATGTTGGGGAGAATTGTGACACCCATGATGTCATTTTTAGTTAAGGAACCTTTTATTTATTATTATTTTTAAAAAATTTCATTATTATTATTTATATTTGGATTCAGTAGTGTAACAAACCCAAATCCAGTAGCCTAGAGCCCATTTTTACTTTATTACATTGGTAAAATATATAAGGGATTGTGCCGTGAATGATAAATCAGTTTAGAATTTTTGGAAAACTTGATACATTCATGTTTCTCATATTACATTAGAAATGAAAAAAATGGAATAAGAAACATGATTTAATACTTTAAATCATTCAAAGAATCCTTATTTGTGTCTTAAGGATAGGAACATAAATAAATATTGAGCTTAGATTCTTAGTAAGGTTTTCATATAGCTGAATCCATCACGAGTAAAAAAGGTATTACCAATATGGAAGAGTGTATAATGAAAATACATTCCAATCAATCAACAACTTGATTTCAAAGTAAATATATGGATAATATCAACATATAAATCACATGGATAATGGAAAATAAATTCTCAATAAATGAAATATGTAATTATTGATATTCATGATCTTACCATCAAAGCCCTGGCCAAGATATCATGAATCTTACCATTAAGGCCTCGACCAAGACATTCTTAATAAATGGGTAGTTATTGAAGATCATACTTTGTGTTTGTATTTTATTTCTTGTAAATGATTTATTATGTATCAATATGTATTAAATAAGAAGAACAACTTGTAAGATGATTGATGTTCCCAATCATGTTTTTTGAATATTGAATTGAAGTTCCCAAGCCACAATGTGCATTAAGTTGAGACTTATTTGTAAAGCTCAAACATTGATTGAATAATATTGGATGTGTTTTCACACTCCCAAAGAATATTCTTAAAATATATCTTTATATTTGGTATATAAATATTTAAATTAGTTAGAACTTAGAAGAATATCCATTCACAAGAAGATCAAAGGTTATATCATATTTTGGATAAAGAGGTGATGCTTGGAAAATTGTTATGGATTCATATTATGGAAATAGATTTCATTCTTGATAAATTCTCCTTGAAAATGTGATATTTGTTTGAATTGACCTTAAACCATAAAAACTTGTACAAAAGTAATTTGATGAAGTGGAAAATGTTTACAACAAGTTTTTAAAGACCAAGAAAATATTTATTTGTATGAGGATTTGAATATTCCATGAAAAAATATAATACTATGCAAAAATATATTTATATTTTTCATGAAGAATCATTGAAGAAGAAATGCATGAATAATTTGAAGAAGTTATTTGAGTTTCTTGGAATGGATTTGAATATTTGGATAACACATTTATTATAATTCAATAAAAAAATTAGGCCAACCAACTTTCTAGATGATGGAACTCAGATGAAACCACTGCTGAGGTGGGCACTAGAGTCTACCTCTAGTCGATAAGGTAGTAGTAGGAGAGGAGTTTCATGGTGCCCGTATTTAGTAATCCCACGTTAAAATCTTGAGATCTAGTAAATTTTGAATCATTCATTTCCAATGATATTCATGCACTATCGTGCATGAAAAGAAGAAACCCAAGTGAGATGTTTCATGTGATGGAGCTAAGATTTCGAATGAAACACGAACTTAAATTCATGAGTAAGATCAAAGATAAATACACATTAATACAGCTATATTTGCATGCATATAGGATCAAATGAGAAAATAAATAATATCCATGTTCAATAATTACATGCAACATTCATGTACGCATGAATAAATGAGGAGTCGTGCACACTGCCAGTATTATAATGAGGTCATGATGAATAAAGGAGTTACAGTCTAAACTTTTCAAGCATTTGATCTGAATGAAACCTAATTCCTTCAGGTATTCAAATTGAAGAAATTATAATTCATGATGATTCTAGTTGATGTTTAATATTTGTGTGAAGTAATAAGGTGGTCACAACATAGGGTGTTTTAACTCACTGTTAGGCTCTATGGAAAATTGTGAAGT
Organism: Viscum album; assembly: GCA_963277665.1. Classification (NCBI taxonomy): domain Eukaryota; kingdom Viridiplantae; phylum Streptophyta; class Magnoliopsida; order Santalales; family Viscaceae; genus Viscum; species Viscum album. The sequence continues at coordinate 272,838,006 of OY728139.1, read as the reverse complement.
TATGTCACAAACTTTTATTTGAACTGTGGAAGCCTCGAATTTAACAGAAGTAAGAATTAGAGCTTCATAAGCTATAATATAATGCACGAGTTTACACCATAAGAAAATATTTTATTTTTAAAATTATGAGAAATTAAAGGTGTTGAACCATGGAAGAATGGTTATTCCGCAAAGTGAGAAAATATTATTTTAGAGTATTCTTCTATTTGAGAGGTGTCCATGATAGGACTGTAGACTTAAAGGATGCATCACCATGGAAGATGCACTATGTCACACTTGTGTTTGTGATGCATCATAGAGAAAATGGTTAGGCTGAAATAGCATTGCATGAATAAAGGAGTGAGATTTGAGAAGATTGTAGAAATTTGAATACTGTGTGAAAATGGAATGATGAATGAGTCTCCGGTATATTAAAATGAAGATCTGGATGGTAATTCAAATGGGTTTAAAGCAGAATTAAATGGGAAATAATTAAATGATTTTAATTACTAGATATCACTAGCAAGAATAGTGGGATTTTCCATCATTCCAATATGGAGATATTCTTTACAAAAGATGGAAAATATATTCACATATAGTGAATATATATTTTGGGAGAATGAGAATGAACTACCACAAAACAGGGCAAGGGAAGCACCTCATTTTATCAACGTTAAGCAGAAAACGCTGATAAAGGGGTGACCTTTATCAATGCTAGCTAAAAGCACTAATAAATGTACCCTCTATCAGCACTAAGAAAAGCACTGATAAATGTGTACCTTTTATCATCTCCTTTCTTAGCACTGATAAAGGGGTCATTTATCAGCGCTATTTTTAGCGCTTATAAATTTTTTTAATAAATAATATAATTAATTTATATAAAATTATTATATTTATATTCAAAAATAATGTTTATTTTTATACATTAAATAAAAAATGCATTTTTATAATTAATATATGTTTTTAAATAATTCAAATATATATATAATTCTTTAAAAAAGTATTTCTAAGATTATAATTAAATATATATATATATATAAATAATTATAAGATTATAATAAATTTCATTAAATAATAAATATATTTATTAGATTTATTATATTTATTATATTTATTATAGATTTATTAGATTTATATTTATTAGATTTATTAGATTTATATTTATTATATTTATTATATTTTTATTAGATTTATTAGAATTATTGGATTTAATAGATTTATTAGATTCATTATATTTATTGTATTTGTTATATTTGTTATATTTAATATATTTATTTTATTTATAATTAATATATATAAATACTTTTTAAATATATATATTTATAATTATAATTATTAAATATATATGTGTTTCTAATGAATTTGGTCAATAAATATATTGATCATGCGTGCATATATGTTATGTGTCATCATGAATATTCATTTATACATTACACCTTTATTATTATTCATGTTGTCCATTTATATATGTGATGGATCATTTTTTATTATGTATGTATATGAGTAATTCATGTTACCCATATGAATATTATGTTCTCAAAAATACTTATAAAATTACATTAAATATATTTAAATAGTAAATATATTTAATATATTTATAATTATTAAATTTTAATTATATATAAATAATTTTTAAATATATTTATTTGTAATTATAATTATAACTATATATATTTAAATAATTATAAAATTACAATAAATACATATATTTTAATTTTATAAATATATATATTTATTTATTTATAATTATATACAAATATTTATAAATATATTTATTAATAGTTAATTATAACTATCAATAAATATATATATTATAAAATTATAACAAATATATTTATTATACTACTTATAAAGTTATAAATATATAATTAAATGAATATATTTATAAATATATACAAATATTTATAAATAAATACAAATAATTATAATTATAATTCTTAAATAAATATATAGATATATTTAAATAATTAAATAATTATAATAAATATATTAATTATATAAATTTATATACAAATATTTATAAATAAATGCAATTAGTTATAATTATAATCTAAATAAATGTTGATATATTTAAATAATTAAAAAATTATAATAAATATATTAATTATATATATTTATAAAATTATAAATATATTTGTTATAATTTTATTATTATTTAAATATATATATATATATATATTTATAATTATAATTATAAATAAAAATTTGTTTATTATAATTTTTAATTAAAAATAAATATATATTTATTAATTAGTTATAAATATAAATAAGTATTGATTTTGTTTAAAATATATTTTTTATTTTCATATATAATGTTATATATAATTAAATAGATATATTTATAAATATATACAAATATTGATAAATAAATACAAATATTTATATTTATAGTTATAAATAAATACATATATATATTTATAATAAATATTAGAAATAAATGTAATTACAAATATAATAAATATATTTATTATAAATTTATAATTATAAATAAATATATAAATATAAAAATATATATAGTTATATATAGTTATTATTACAAATATATATATATATATATTTATTTATTTATTTATTATACATGTGATTTTATTTATATATATAAAAATATAATTAATTTGTTATCATTATTTTTTTATCAGCACTTTTTTAGCTTTGATAAAGATAGACCTTTATCGACGCTAAAAAGGCACTGATAAAAGGTGTCTTTATAAGTGCTAAGATTTTAGCACCGATAAAGATACCTTTTATCAGCATTTTTTGAGCACTGATAAAGGTCTGTCTTTATTAGTGCTTGTTTGCTAGTGTTGATAAATGCTTATGTCGGTTTTATAAATGAACCCTAACGGACTCTTCCTTCCTTCGCACCACTCAAACTCTCGTAGAAGGCTTGCCCTATTGCTGCCTCCTCCTCCTCTTCCTCCTCCTCAGTTGCTTCCTCCTCTGTCGTCGCCACCGCTGTGAAGCCCTCCACCATCGCCGCGAAGCTCTCCTTCACCGCCTCTATCATGTCCTCATCCTCCTCAGCTGCCAAATCCTCCTCCTGTGCCTTCACCGCTATGAAACCCTCCTCTTCCACCATGAACCATCCTCCTCTTCCTTCTATGCCACTGAATCCTGTCGTAGCGAAGCCCTCCATAGGTGTGCATTGTAACTCGTTTCTTTATTTGAACAAAAATAAATATATTACATGGATAATTTGGGATTTGTTTCAGTTTTGATCCCTCATGTATGATGGGATCATTTGGAATATTTAAATCCTAGAGTTCTAGAACTTTAGGGATTTTAATGGAGGTGTTCTTTCTTATTTAGTTGGCACCATTGAAGGTGGCATGTTTTTAGCTTGGTTTATTCTTCTTCTAGGTAGATTTTTCAATACAATTGTTTAATTTTGTATTTAAAAGTGTTATTATTCATTCTAAATTCATTTTTTATGAAATTATGAATATATTTGATATCCATGTGATGATTTAAACTGTTTTATTGGGTTTTTATCTTAAAATAAATGGGTTTCTCTTTAAATTTCATTTTTTACATGCTTTAAATGGAATGTTTTCATGTATTATGATTTTGTGAAATGACTGTGAGGATTTTTTAAATGGTTCAAATGGCGTGTGTTGTTTCATAATATAGTTTGTTTTTCAATGAAATAAAATAATGTTTGATGTGGAAATTGTTTTAGAGTGAGGTTTTTATTTTAAACGGATTTTAAAAGGGGTTGTTTTATAAATTTCAAATGTTTATTTGAAATCGAGCATTTGGTTTACACCTTGTGATAAATTACTTAATGGATTCTTTAAAATATTTTTGATGGAAATGGTTTGATTTTGGATTTTTTTATGATTTAAATGCATGATACCCATGTTTTTAAGGGTAGCTTCAAAAAAAATTTATAATATATGAGATTCTCATATAGAAGTTCCACATACTTCATGTTTGAATGCACCACTGCATATCGCGTAGAGCCCCATGACATAGATGCCTTCACATATTCTTGATTTGGGAACATTTTCGCTATATTATATTTTGATTTTGATGGTTATATAAAGTGGGTTGATTTTATTTTAGAATGTTTTATACATGGGAAAAGGGTTTGTTTCGGTGAAGGGTGTTTATAGGTGAGATTAATAGTTTTTATGACATTTAGATTTTATGTGATTGATTCATGATTGATTTTGATCTCCTCCATTTCATTTATCATGAGAACCATAGTTATTTAGGTGGGACCTAGGACATGTACTTTCTATAAATTTATCCACTCTCCCTAGTATGGTATTATATCCCCACACTTACAAGGAATCAATATTCTCCCCCTAGATATTGGATCAAAACGCTTCACTTTCTAGGAATTGATACATCTTACCGAGAACCATTGTTGCACCAAAACCTTGACCAATAATACTACTTGATCCCTCCCTCTACTACACATCCAAATTTAATTCTCAACATCATTGAGGCATGTCCTTCTTTCCTCTTGGATCCAGATTATCTTGGACACGCCTTTTAAAAAAATCTAATGCTTTCATCTCGTGGTTTCCCATTCTATTGAACACCTCGTTTCTGACTAATTCAAAATCAATGTAACTTTTGAACTCTACAATAGTATGAAGGACATTTTCCCCAAAATCTAAACCCCCCCACCATTGAATATCAATCCAAACCTTACCCATTTCAATGAACCACCACTGAGTTACTAGTTCAGTTCACTAAATCTTAAAAAACCACTTCACTAGAGGAAACCTAGTAGTCTTGAAACCAAGACTTTCTATCAAGTATTGATGAAATAATCACTATATGTTATGTAACCAAGGTTTAATACCACTTTTTGGTTACTAATATTAGAATAAGAAAAGGAGTTGATGCCACTAGTTGGATTTGATACTAATCAACAATCCTAATGTTAAGCCCCCAAAACATAAATTAAACCTCTGAAACTTGAAGATAGCTGAAGAAATTATAGAACATACCTGAATGGAAACAAATCCCTAAACCTGATATATCATAACATATAATTAAATATATATCTAAGTCACTACATCATATCTTAACCTTCTAATTCTAGTAACCTCATTGTTTTGAAAATATCTCCCCCAGAGAAAATGATAAATAAAGGATAAACACAAGACATAAATGGAATAAGCACACCGCATGAAATTTATGTTGTTTGGGTGAAAATATTACTTCATAGGCGAATAAATTGATATTTTTATTAAGGGATAAATTGAGTTATAATGGAAAAATATTTGTTGTCATCCCTACCTATCCAAAGCTACATGAGACACTTTTTAGACACCCTGGTCAAATAACCATAACAACACATGTAATGAATCCTTCCACCCACAAGAAATTTATAGTGAATCCCCTCAAAGGGAAAAATTATATAATTTAAGTGATTATCAAATCATATTTTCTTCTTAGTATAATTTTATATCTAAATATATAAATTATTATTTTATTACAAATTTAACGAATTATATGAATGAATTATTAACTATTGATATTCAATGTTATGATGTGGTTGTGACACTTAGGTTGATGCATCCATCAAATCACTACTACAAATATGGCTTTTATCAATGCTAAAAATGGCCATTAACAGCGCTAGAAAAAGTGCTAATAATGCCCGCAAAGATAAAGGGGGGGTCCCCTTTATCAGCGCTCCAAAAAGCGCTGATAAAGACCCCTTTTATCAGAGCTAAAAAAAAGCGCTGATAAAAGGGGTCTTTTATCAGCGCTAAAACGAAGCGCTGATAAAAGGGTCTTTTATCAATGCTTTCTTTTTAGCGCTGATAAAATACCCCTTTTATCAGCATTTTCTTTAGCACTGATAAAAATAAAAAAAAAATAAAAAAAATACAACTAATCTCGTGGGGGGGGGCTTTTTACATCGCTTGAGCCCCCCTTTATTAGCGCTTTCCCACACATCTAGTGCCCGCCCGCACCGCCTACACCCTTTATCAGTGCTATCCCTTTAAATCACCCTTGCACACACACCATTTCCTCCACCCGGATTTGATCTCGAGACCTCCCACATGCACACCTAAAGCCTTTTCCACTACCCTATATTGATTTGTTCTGTTATTCAGGATATATCTATTTATTTATATATATATTTCGTTATATTTATTCGTATAGTAATATATATTTATATTAATATATATAGTTATATTAATATATATATAGTTATATTTATATATATATATAGTTATAATATATATATATATAGTTATATTAATATATATATAGTTATATTAATATATAGTAGTTATATAAATATTCATATATTGGTATTTTAAATAAAATGGATATTAGTTATTATTTAGAAAAAACTAGTATATTTTATGTGTAAATATGTTTAATTATTTATTTAAAAAATTTAATTTTTAGGTGTGAATATATAACAAATATGTACATATAGTTATATATTTGATTATAAATATCAGTTCATTATAAAAAACGATAAACTTTAAAAGACATAATATCAATATTAATGTAATAACTTGGAATAAATTCAGTCCCCACCAAAAAAATCCAATAATACCCCCGTAAACGAGGCTGAAAATCTACAAAATATTAAAAATTCTGGATACCACGACTAAAAACTCAGTTTTTGAGGCCTTTTGGGCCTCTTTTGGCCTCGAAAAACGCTTGACCGAGTTCTCCCCAGGTCACAGCGACGTAGAGCTCGTCGTAGGCTTCGATTTGATATGTGGTAGAGCTCAAACGGACACCCGGATCAAAAGTTATGGCTGTTTGAAGTTTGAGTTGCGTTTTCAACATATTTTGGATCTTTTTTTAATTTTTTTATTTTTTTATTCTTCAAATTGTTATTAAATGACTATTACTCCATAATAACTATCAAATTATTAATTAAAAATATTTTTTCAATTTTTTAAGAATCCATTTTCACTAAATATCTTATATATTAAGTATATTAAGTGTAAATGTACATTTATACTTATCTATAATATATTTAAAAATTATATATTATATTTATATCAATATAACTATATAACTATATTTATATATTAATATATATTTTTTAATTTTTTTTTATGTCGACCCTTTATCAACGCTTTTAAAAAAAGCGCTGATAAAGCCCCCCCCCCCTATCAGTGCTACTAAACAAGCGCTGATAAAGGGGGTCCCTTTATCAGCGCTAAAAAAAGTGCTGATAAAGGGGTACTTTTATCAGCGCTTTTTTTAGCACTGATAAAGCCCCCCCCCCCTTTATCAGCGCTTTTTCTTTAGCACTGATAAAGGGGTGGCGCTGGCCTTGCCCAGTTTTGTGGTAGTGAAGGTAGAAAATATAGATTTTCTTTATGAAAGTTTCTTTAAAAGGTTCTAGACTATTTTGGGACTTTATTTTGTTAACCTTGTGAATGAGTTTTGGAGAGGTAAGAATTATCTTGAGACTTATAATGATAATCTCATCACTTTGATTCTAGAGGTTACTGATATGATTTAAATTAAGAATTTTAGAATTACTAGTCTTTATAATGTCATTTATAAAGTCTTTTTGATGATTTTAGAAAATAAACTATGGAAAATCATACCATCTATTAGTTTAGTACCATAGTTCTTGTCTTATTTTGACTTGAGACATGATTTACTTAAAAGGATCGAGAAAGAAACATAGTTTCTTCTAGTGATGAGTGGCATAGGGAAATTATTTTTTCTGAAAGGAATGACACTTGATAAATTTATGATTATGTAATGGGTACACGCTTATAGATTATCTTAGGTGTATTTATAAAGGAATAAACCAATAGTACTTCTTGTGAGAGACATATACATTTTTATTGGGGTGTACAACCAATTTATTTGGTGTGATCCAAGGATCATTGGGATAATGCAGTGTTTTTAGTAAACTAGAACATGAGTATTTCATGGATGCGAGTGTGGTCATTGACTATGGATCATATCTATTGGGACTCTGGTGTTATGGTTAAGGATAATTGATATAACTATAAAATGGAAGTATGGATAAGGGATATCCAATGGTGGGGGGAACAATATCAAATTCTTATGGAAATTATTATTATTACACCTACCTTTGGAATAATGTGATAGAATCATAAAACACTAATTGATTTGGGATGAATCAAGGTGTTTTCTATGTATCTTTTATAAAGTGTCTCTATTGGGATCTATGTCTTTTTAAAAATTCCTAAGTGGATCTTTTAAAATGATTCAAGTGTTTTGAAATGTTTTTTAGAGGGATGTTGCTCATTTTAAATGATTAATATTGTTGGGTCATAAAGTTTTCTTAAATTCTTTAAAAAAAGAACTTTCATTTTTTGAAAGAGTGTTGGAACTGATTAATTTATTTTAAAAAGGGTGTGTTATTTTAAAGAAGAATTTCTGAAAATGGTTGGTTTTTTTAATGGGATTTCAAGTGTAATTTTTTAAATAGTTTTCAAAGGACATTTGAACTGTATTTTTTCATAATATTTTAAGTTTATATTTTTATATAATTATGAAATCCATTGCATTATATCAATATTTTGTGTATTTATTTTGTTAAATACTAATATCACCAAATCAAATAGGATTTATATGAATAAAGAATGGATGGATACCAATCGTTTGACAAGATTATATAAATATGGAGTGAAATAATTCATCAAGTTTGAAAAAGATCATGCATCACTGCTGGAAACCAAGGCTATCCCAATGGTTTTAAATTGTTAGGATAGGCTGTAAAACTATTGGGATAGGCTGCCAAACCGTTGGTATATGTTATACCAACAGTTTAAAAAATCGTTGGGTGATAAATCATGGGGATAGACTTATACCAATAGTTACAAAGAAATTGTTGGCTTAAACCATTAAAAATCCAATTTCCCTACGGTTTTGGGAAACCATTGCAATACATGATTACCAACGGTTTGTAACTTTTGGTAAATATAACTCTATAACCTATACCAACAGTTTACAAACTATTGGTATATAGTTTTACCAATGGTTTTTGTATAACCGTTGGCATATATTATATGTAGAACCTATATACCAATAGTTTGTGAACCGTTGGTATAGTATTTTACCAACGGTTCAGCTAAAACTGTTGGTATAGAAGAATTTCCTTAGCTTTATACCAATGGTTTTTAAACTGTTGGTAAATAGTACTCTAGGATTACACAGAATTACACAACAACCTTCCCTCTTGCCTACCCTGTACATAATTACACAGCAAACCTACCCTGTACTAAATTACCCAACAACCTACATCCCATCTTGCCTCCCCTCTACAATATATAGAATTAAAACTTGAAGATAAAACAAAGAAAATATACAATAATTATCTAACACCTAAAAATATAGGAATTCAGAAAAACACTCATGCCTACAATACAATGTATAGAATTCAAAAAAACACTCATGGAGATAATATATAGAATCACACAGAAACCAAAACAGAAATGCCTAAAAATACCCAACACCCTTGGAACTATATTCCTATGATTATGGGATCTATATCCTCCATCCATATCCTCTATATGATGGTTAGGGGTCTTATTTGATGTGAGTGGGGGCTTTCCAAGGGGGTGGTGGTGTCCTGGGGGGTGGGGGTCATCCAAGGGAGTGGGGGTGGGGGTGTCTAGGGGTTGGGGGTGTATAGGGGGTGGGGGTGTTCAGGGGGTGGGGGTGTCTAGGGGTGGGGGTGTCTAGGGGGTGGGGGTGTCCAAAGGGATGGGGGTGTTTAGGGGGTGGGGGTGTTCAGGGGGTGGGGGATGTCCAAGGGGGTGGGGGTGTCCGAGGGGTGTGGTGGTGGTGTGGTGGTTGTCCATGGGGTTGGGGGTGTCTAGGGGTGGGGGGTTTTCCAAGGGGGTGGGGGTGTCCAGGGGTGGGGGCTATCCAGGGGGTTGGGGTTATCTAGGGGGTGGGGGTGTCTAGGGGGTGGGGGTGTCCAGGGGTGGGGGTTGTCCAAAGGGGTGGGGGTGTCTAGGGTGTGTGGTGGTGTCCAAGGAGGTGGGGGTGTCCAGGGGTGTGGGGTGTCCAGGGGTGTGGGGGTGTCCAAGGGGGTGGGGGTGTCCAGGGGTGGGGGTGTCCAGGGGGTGAGGTGTCCAAGGGGGTGGGCTGTCCAAGGGAGTGGGGGGTCCAGGGGGTGGGGGTGGCCAGAGGTGGGGTTTCCAAGGGAGTGGGGGTGTCTATGGGGTGTCTATGGAGTGTGGGGGTTGTCCAAGGAGGTGGGGTGTCCAGGGGGTGGGGGCATGTCCAAGGGGGTGGGGTGTCTAGGGGGTGGGGGTTGTCCATGGGGGGCTGTCTAGGGGGTGGGGGTGTTCAGGGGGTGGGGGTGTCCAGGGGGTGGGGGGTTGTCCAGGGGGTTGGGGGGGGTGTCCAAGGGGGTCAGGGTGTCTAGGGGGTGGGGGCTGTCCAGGGGGTTGGGGGCTGTCCAGGGGGTAGGGGGTGTCAAGGGGGTGGGAGTGTCTAGGGGGTGGGGTAGTCCAGGGGGGTGGGGTGTCCATGGGGTGTGGGGGTGTCCAAGGGGTGGGGGTGTCCAAGGGGTGGGGGTGTCCAGGGGGGTGGTGTGTCCAAGGGGGTGGGGGTGTCTAGGGGGTGGGGGTTGTCCAAGGGAGCGGGGGTGTCTAGGGGGTGGGGGTGTCTAGGGGTGGGGATGTCCACAGGGGTGGGGGTTATCCAGGGGGTGGGGTATGTCTAAGGGGGTGGGGGATGTCCAAGGGGTGTGGGTGGTGGGAGGGATATCCATGGGGGGGTTGTCCAGGGGTTGGGGTGTCTAAGGGTGGGGGTGTCCAAGGGAGAGGGCTATCCAAGGGGGTGGGGGTGTCCAGGGGGTGTCTAAGGGGTGTGGGGATGTCCAAGTGGGTGTGAGGTGTATATGGGGGTGGGGGTGTCCAGGGGGATGTCCATGGGGGGGTGGGTTGTCCATGGGGTGGGGGTGTCCAGGGGGTGGGGTGTCCAGGGGTGGGGGCTATCCAAGGGGGTAGTGGTGTCCATGGGGTGGGGGCTATCTAAGCGGGTGGGGGTGTCTGGGGGTGTCTAGGGGGTATGAGGGATATCCAAGGGGGTGGGGGTGTCCAGGGTGTGTCTAGGGGGGTGGAGGTTGTCCAAGGGTGTGGGGGTGTCCAAGGGGGAGGGTTGTCCATGGGGGGATGTCTAGGGGTGGGGGTGCCCAGAGGGGTGGGGTGTCTGGGGGGAGTGTCCAAAGGGGTGGGGGTGTCCAGGGGGTGGGGGTGTCCAAGGGGGTGGGGTGTCCAGGGGGTGGGGGTGTCTAAGGGGTGGGGGTTGTCCAAAGGGGTGGGGGTGTCCAATGGGTTTCTAGAAGTGTGGGGACTATCCAAGTGGGTGGGGTGTCCATGGGGGATGGGGGTGTCCAGGGGGGTGGGGTGTCCAGGGGGTGGGGGTGTCCAATGGGGTGGGGGTGTCTAGGGGGGTGTCCAAGGGGTGTGGGTGTTTTCCAAGGGGGTGGGGTGTCCAGGGGGTGGGGGTTGTCCAAGGGGGTAGGGGGTGCCTAGGGGTTGGGGGTGCCCAGGGGATTTATAAGGGGGTGGGGAGGGGGTGGGGGTTTTCCAGGGGTGGGGGGCTATCCAGGGTGGGTGGGGGTGTCCAGGGGGAGGGGGGATGTCCAAGGGGGTGTGGGGTGTCCAGGGGAGATGTGAATTGGTCACACATATATTCAGTAACAAAAAATCATCAAGTCAAGTTTTATTATTTATAAATAAAGAAATAAAGATAATGTGACCTACCTAATCACCCATATATTCAGAAACAACAAATCATCAAACATCAAATGTCAGTAATATCAGTCAAAAATGTAACGTCTCAATATGTCCCTCATCACCATCCCTATCTTAACTGTCATTATCAGCCTCATCCCCATCCTCATCGTCATCCCCATCATCATCTCCATCCTCCTCAATGCCCTCCTCCTCTCCCTCGTACTCGTCCTCTCCCTCCTCCTCTGCCTCGGCCTCCTCCTTTCCCTCCTCCTCCACCTCAACCTCCTCCTCACCCTCCTCCCCCGCCTAGGCCTCCTCCTCGTCATCGCCTCGAACACCACTAGAACTTCCACCTGGTTCACCATATATAGAATTTGTTGAGGAAATATATTCATCACAAGCTGTTATGTCCTCTAGTAGATTTTTTGGACGTAAAACTTCCATCAGATTCATAAATGCAGTGTTTTCCCTAGAAGACTATTCTACCATATTTGTGGTCCTTTTTTCAGTCTATTTAGCCTATGTCTTAACCTGCTGAAACTTGATGGCACTAAAACTTGTACTTTAGGAGGGCCAATACCTTGTCAGGACTATACTCTTCCAAGGTTGGCTGCGTACTCTGTCAGGGTGCTCATCTCCCAACACCTGATGTAAGTGATCATTTGGACCAAAATTGTCAGGTTCTTGGGAATCAAGGGCCTATAAAGAATTTTGTTACAAATATAAATATATTATTAATTTAAAAAATAGATATTAAAATTTTAAATCAACAAAGTAAAACTTATAATTTTTTGGTGAGTCAGTTCGTTAACCGAACTTCCATCTTTTTTCCTTCTACTCGAGAAAAATAGTTTTCTTGAGGCACACATCCTTCATTATTCAATGTTTGCCTCTACAATTACATTGGATGTAGGAAACCATAATTAAAAATAGGTTACTATAATTAATTTCATAACTAAAAATATATGACAACTTTATCAATCGAATAAATTATGTAGGAAACAATATAAAGTGAAAGTCGTAAAGAAAAATTATAAACAACTGTCATACCTACTTTCTCTCATGATCTGGCATCGTAGTACGTCCCAATGTGTGGAGGTATTTTTTAGAATCAATTTTTTTTTCAGATTATTCCTAAAAAAATTAATATAAAAAATATAGTATTAATAAAAATCATGAAAATTTTCATTTAAATACCTCAAATGTGATTAATACCTTAAACTAGATAGTCATCCAATGAGTAATCATATGCTGATACTGTCTATCGAATAATCATCCATGACAGGTACTACTTCTAACTATGTGCCAACTCTAGCATGTCATCCAATATATAACCCATGCTTATAGGTTCTCCAAAGCTCACCTAAATCCTTTAGACGTGCTGGTCATGCACCCTCACCATCGGGGAAATTAAACCGAAGCTAAAACCAAAATATTAATTCATATAAGTACAAAAATAATATATTGAATTAAATATAATAGATTTTTATACCCCATATATCTACCCAAGAATTATCCTTGACTTTATTTGGCAACTATCTCCATGAGAGTGGGATGACAAGAATGATGTCAGAGTATTTGGCAACTGTCCCCAAAAACTCTGACATTGTTGCCCTATTTTTTCAATCATTTGAATGTCTTTATTGTAGTCCACCATCAACTACGTGTGGCGGTTCCACACTATACGCATGCGTGTACGCCCCTGCCCCCACCTCTTATCTGTATATTTATCTATTATTAAAGAAAAAATATATATTTTATCAATAAATTTTATAATGAAAATGAATAATGGTATAAATTTTTTTTAGGGTTCTATAAATATGCCAGGGGAATTCTGATCAATGGGTGCCACTGGATTCGCAGAAACTCAAGGAACACCCTATACAGGTGGAGTGGGTCCCAATGTATGCTCCGTAAGGATAGACTTTGGTAGAGAAGGATTTGAAGAAGATGAAATATAAAAGATTAGAGAGAATGAAGTATAAGTAAAAGAATATGGCATGAATTGTTGGGCGACTGTTGGATGGGGAGTGGGGATCATCATAGGATATGGTAAATATGGGTGAGTAGACTCAAATGTAAAGGATGGTGAAAAAATGGAAGGCCTAAATATATCATGTGTCCCTAACAACACACTGTGATCAGAATATGGGATAGATGGTATGTTAGTGGGAGGGGCAGGGTCTAATCTGGTACGCCGACCAGATCACCTAACTCTCATACCACCCCCCTTGTATGAACACCCTGAGTATTGGGACCACTACTAGGATTCTCATCAAATAATTTTCACCTAATAGGTGGATCCTGCAAAAATGTTTAAAACAAAATTAATCACATGACATTATATATTATTTAAATATATATATTTGAAATAAAATACTCACTACAGGCACTAGTCCCATCTCAGCCACGCGGCAATTTTTGTCCATCATCTTTTTTCCATTACCTCTCTTCAATTGGTTGCATTTCCTGCACTTGAAAAAAAATATAGAAGTAATTAGAAAAGGATAACAAATGTGTAACCCCAAAAATAAAATATATGAGAGGGAATAGGGGATTCATGGATAATTTTACTATCCATTGTTTTAAGTGATCTTGAATAGATATATAATGAATTAAATAAATCATACAAGATGTAATAAAGAAAATTAATTTTGATTAGGACGGTTATTTAAAAAGTGTCATCTATCTATTAAATCACTTGTCAAAATTATGGAAAATTTTAATTTCTTTAGCCTAGGTAGATGATGCAAGTTTTTATACATGTTTTGCAGAATAAGACAAACCATCATGTTCATTATCTGGTGAAAGTTTAAAGGGATATCTTATAGTTATCCTAATTTTATACATAGTCAATAAAGAATTTAAATTTTCACCAAGTTAGAAATGTGGGTTCGTAGGTTTGAATACAGTTCAATTCCAAATTAGAAAATGAAATTCAAATAAAATTGCAACCAATAAACATTGAAAATTCACATAACAGTCATGTAGGATACAACATATTTGTAATAAATATTAAATTAATTTGAATAGTATCAACCTTAACAACCCAAGTCAAGCTAAACCAAAATAATTAAGAACATGGATGGATGGTTCTATATATTTCTCACCATAACTTCATGTTCTTAATCAACTCTGACAATTGAGCTACTAGAGTCATATAAAGTAATAAATGGATCGTTTCTAATGGCAGTAGGGATGGTTTCAATTCCATCATCACCATCATCAAATAGATGTATTAGAGATTACGTTCAGATACTGACTACACAGAATTTAGGGTCGAATATGGTCTTTGACATAAAAAACTTGTTTCTCTATTGATTCCAATACATTATGGTTCATCGGTAGCAAGAGTGTGTATCGTATCAATTACATGAAATCCATAATCATCAATAAATGTGCCTTTCCTCATCATCGAATCAACCCCACTGGAATTTCATCATTGTGACTCATCCATGAGAGTAATAATCTAATATTTTTATTTTTTCAACGACTCCATAATAATCTACATTTTCAAATCATGGTATACTATCTGATGCACTGGCAGAACAGTCTATTGTGGTATTAACCGTAAACACCATCATGTTTTTTATCATGTTCTTTGCTTGTTTAGTGATAATAAATATGTACCCATTGATAATAATTGATTTACCGTCACGAACCATGATATTATGACCAAAATTCAAAGCTCTTATTTCCTCAGAGACAGAGTCATTAGGAAAACTCAATACCTGAAATATAAATGAATATTAAACTTAATTAAATATTGATTTAATTATTTTAAACAGTAATATTTTTACCTTTAATTTTAACCAAGAAAAAAACTATTTTCTATGCAAAGTCTCTCTCCTTCTCAAAGATAAATAAAGATGCTCTCTATTTATCATTGCTTTATGTTCCTTGTAGATAAAAATATGAATAGTTTAACAGATATATATGTAAAATATACATATTCAATTTACTTACCTGATGTAGTCATCGAACAAATCACAGTTGAAAAAAAATTGTGCGATGTGCCATCTCCCACTCTTTAAGACTTAATGTCATCAATGTATATGATACAGGAATTCCTCCTGTTTGAGGAAGTGATGGAAAACTGGGTTTAATTTTATCATTTTATTATTCTTCATTTCTCATTGGTTCGTTCATTCTTATAGTAAGATCAAACAAATACGTAGAGCATAGATCTATACATTCTTGATCCAAGTAACCATTCACGATATAACCTTCGGGATGATTCATATTTCGGACATAAGACTTTAATGTGCACATATTTATTTAAATTTGATACATCCAATTAAAAGAAATAGGTCCACCGAGAAGTATTTTAGTTGGAATATGGATAGTCAGATGCAACATACATGTGAAAAATGATGGAGGAAATACTTTATCTAACTCACACAAAATTATTGGGGCATCTACCAACATTTTTTGTAAGAGATACTTGGACAACTTCTTATCACAAAGATCTATAAAAAATGGTACTACCAAATAAAATCCACCCTTATATTATTGGAAAAAAGATGATGGATTTTTATTGGAATCAACTCATGCAGAATGACATGATAATCATGAGTCTTCAAATATTTTAGCTTTAACTCTCTTCTATTGACCTATTTAGATATGTTGCTTGAATAGACATAAGGAACTTTAATAGTCTCTAGTAAATCCATAAATTTTGTTTTTATGTAGGTCTAATCACATAAGAATCACATGGAACTTTCCATTTATTTTCACTAATATGCACATGATGCAATTCTAGTCTGATGCCCCAATCCACCAAGTCATGTCGAGACCATAAATCATATTTTTTCCCTTAACATTTAGAAGAATCGAAAGAAACATTTAACATATATTATTTTCAATGTGAATTACATCTATGAAATTAAATAAAAATTGTTTGACCAATAAGGAAAATCAAAGAAGATACTTCTCTTCTTCTAATTATAACAGGTTTCAGTGGAAACATTATTTCTCTTTTCATATTTCATTTGAACTTTCATGAATGAAAAACTAAAATCTTTCAATTCATTAAGTACATTAGTTCCTAACATACACTGAGGCGGATCATTGGTCTCCATGGTATTGTCAAATCTTCGATGATTATTTCTATATGGATGGTTCATTGGAAAGAATCATCGATATCCCATAAAACTGAAACTACAATGATGTTTCATTCTTCTGGATCATGTATTCTTCATACAAATAGGTCATGATAGTTTTCCCTTCATGATCTATCCAGAAATTGTTTCATAAGCAGTAAAATCATTGATTGTCTACATAAGCATATCACACATCTGAAATATGTCTTTCAAACATGCATTGTATGTGCGCACACCCACATCCCAAATAATTTTCAACTCTTTTATTAAAGGTTGTATGTATATGTCTATATCATTGTCAGGATAAAAAGGTCCATATATGAGTATACTCATGAAATTAAAATGTTTTTTTATACACAACAATGGGAGAACATTATAAATGTGTATAAAAATTGGCCATGTGTTATGCGAAGTAAGCATCTACGCAAATAGATTAAAACCATCACATGAAAAAACTAGCCTCACATTACTCATGTCAACTGTAAAATCATGATATCGAGCATCAAATATCTTCCATGAAAATCCATCTGTAGGGTGAACCAACTCATCATTAGTCTTCTTTCTCTCAGTATCATTCCATCGCATTTTTATTGATATTTCATCATACATAAAAACATTCTAGATTTTGGGGATCAATGGAAAGTGAAACATTACTTTCTATGGCACATGGGATGGTGTTCCATTAGCTTTTGTCTTCCAGTGGGATGTGCTACATTTTATACAATCATTTCATTTAGTAGTTTCCTCCCATAATAAACTGTAATATTTTCAGAAATCATGAATTTTGTTTCTTTAAAATACAAGTTATTAAACTAACTTCCATTCCATATAGTGGTTTGAGGGAATATTTTCATCATTTAGATGTAAGTCCTTTAAGAAGGTAATAATTTAATCGATGGTAGTATTATAAATCCCATACATAATTTTCCCATGAAGCAAATCGGATTAAAAATTTCCAATTTTTTCATTTTACTGTATTGTCGATACACTAGAGTCATGGTAGCATCATTCAATTTTTTCACCTTGACAACATCATCATTTTCACTAGACAAATCATGTGTTCTCATATTGAAGTCTTCTTAGGTCATAATCCTTTCTTTTTCATGATGATGAATAAATGGAAACCGATCATATAACAAATTCTCTAATCCATTCCTCTCATTTGGATCATTAGCAATTTTAGATTTCATTTTCTCCCCATTGTGACACCACACATAGTAGTTTTCTTGAAAACTATATTTGGTTATGTGGTATCTAACTTCTTCATGGCTCAAGCAAGGTCTTCCAACACAATTGTAACATGGATAGTGTATGTGACCACTATCTGAAGCATTGTGAAATGAAAAATCTAAAAATCTCTCCAAATTATTTTGAAAATCACTTGAGATCAGATCAATTTCATACATCCAACCTCTGTCCATTATGTAAAAAAAATTATAAGTAATTTCGTCAAAATAAATTTAATAATATTGATGTTTCATTGAAAACATATTTAAGTAAATGAGAAATGTTCACTTTATATGAAACCATAACTGACATACTACTCTATATGAGAATCATAATATAAAAGACAAAAAAATACTATATTTATAAAAAAAATATCTTTGAAGAACTATACATGAGTGTACAATATCATGTACACTTATGGAGGAGAATTATTCAAGAGTTGATTAAATTTTAGATCGAATAAATTTTATATTTTAGTAGATTATTTGAGTGATATTCATAATATCTATTCTGAATAAATGGGAAATATAATCTAAAAATGATGGTAAAAAATTCCTCATTGATTGAAACATCATGATCATACATGTGGATCATGATCCAAGAAAGATTAAATAGAACTAAGAGGGGTTTTATATCATAAGATGAAGGTTCCACAGTGAAAAGAAGCATGATTCCATGTACATAGAGATTTTTAATGATGAGATTGAAATTTATTTTCCAAATGGGATAATTTATCCCCATTTTAGATATCCATAAAGGAAGGGGTTTCGATGGGACGCTACTCATGGGAGTATGAGACTTGTTATATCATTAGGTGATATGGAGTTGTACGAATGTTAAATTTATATAAGATCAATATGGATAGTGGATAAGAACCTGAGTGATATTTCTTTATAGAGATCACTTCTTCTTGGAAGGGTAAGAGTGAGTGTTGTTATGGAACTTCAAAAAAAGTCTTAACATGTGAAAGCAACTATACATTGGTTATATGTGATTTCTATTTTTTTGTAGAGTATCGGAGTGGACAACCCACCCCCTCCCTAACCCCCCCCCCCCCCCCCACACACACACACACCCCTAAAAACCCCCCTACCCCCCTGTAGCCCCCCTGAATAGCCTCCCCCCACACACAAACACACCCCTACAACCCCTACCCCCACTATAGCCCCCCTGGACATCACACCCCCCTCCACCCCACCTGGACAGCCCACCCCCTCCTCCCTAGACAACCCCCACCCCCTACCCCACCTGAAAATCCCACCCCCCACCCCCTAGATAGCCCACCCCCTAGATAGCCCACACCCCCTAACCTAGACAGACCACCCCTAGACAACCCACCCCTCCCTGGACAGCCCACACCCCCTCCCTCGCACCCCTATATCCCCCCTACCCCCTTCGGCGCCCTTGGACATCCCCCCACCCCAACCCCACCTGGACCCCCCCCCAACCCACCTAAACAACCCCCCCCCCCCCACCCGGTCACCACCCCCCAACACCTGGACAACCCACCCCCTCCTTAGACAGCCCCCCCCCCCACACACACACTTGAACAGACCACCCCCACCCCCTGGATAGGGCACCCCCCTAGACATCCCACACCCCCTCCTCTACCTAGACATCCCACCCTGACCCCCACTAGACAGCCCACACCCCTCCTTGGACAGACCACACACCCCTCCCCCACACCCCTACAGCACCCCCCCCCTATAGCCCCCTACCCCCTTGACAACCCCCCCCCCCCCAACCTGGGCAGCCCCCCCTACCCCCATGTATCCCTCTTAGCGTAATTTTTTTTAAAACCATTTTATTCATTAAGAAATCAAACCATCATGCATTGGCCATTTCATTCAAAACAACCCATTCAATTTATCAAAACATGAAAAATTCAATTTATAAGGCTCTATGGTTCACTTAAGAAATGTCATTGGGGAAAGGGGAAATCACCTACATGGTTAATTCCAATTTAAAAATTGGACCAAGAACTTAGGAGGTGACTTGGGTCATTTCACACATATAAAAAGGTGAAACATCATTTAAGAATAACAATAGAGACAATGAATAGCATTCCACTTATTTAACTCTAACATGAAGGTGTAAAAAACACTAAGACATAAACCAAGCATGATATAAATAACTAATCATTACTTTTTAGATTATAAGTCAACACACCTAATTAGAGGGGTTTTATTATAAAATTATGACATTGTTTATAAAACAATTCATTTGTTCAATTGAACATCACATCCTGTTATCACATCTCTATTCCATAGGCATCTGTTAATTTATCAAAGGAAGTATTTATTATAAATCATACCCAACTAATTAAATTATAAGGATTGTTTGAAAACAAATTAATTAATGCATTCTTAAATTTATGGGGTCGTGGATAGCAATCCTACCTGGATAGCCCACCCCTTGAACACCCCCCCCCCCAGACATCCCCCCCTGAACACCCCCCCCCCCCCCCACACACACACACACTCCACCTGGATATCCCACCCCCACCCACGGAAATCAATATTTCAAAATAACTCCCCCCATCAAATAAATAAATTATTAGTGGTAAAATAGTGAAGAAAGTGGTTAAAATCATATATATGTAATATGTGTGAAGAAATACTTCAGGTTCTACAAAATAATTTACTACACCCCATGTATCATGAAGGAACACGTTCCATGTAGTCTGGGATTTCAGGGATGAAAGTGTTTTGGCTGAGCTAATTACTACCCACCCTGTAGTATGGCCGACACATCACCCATGCAATAAATCCATGTTCCAATGGGCCATTTCCAGCACCCCATTTGGCCAAACATACCTTGAACCATAATGTATTGGCCATGTATATTTACATGGCTATCCAATTTGTGTATTGTGTGTACATTCCTAGGACCCTAGATTATCATAGACACTATGTTAATCCTTATACACACCATGTCAACCCTTATACCAGGTCGTGTACTGTGTGTACATTCCCTGAAGTGATGATGCATACATTGATTGATCCATGGAAGAATGACCACATGGACCTCTCCTTTTATCCAAATCAAAACAGAAAAAAAAAATAGATGAATAACAACAAAACTAAGGTATCACTTACTGATTTGAAGTATAGAAGAAAAAAATTGATTGATTGAAGATGGATCGGTGGAAGAAGTTTGGCTGCAGCAGATAGATCTTGGATTTAGGGAATCAATCGAGCGGAGGGGGAACTGCATACCCGCTTGGGATTTAGGGGAAAACATTCCCAAAAGTTTTAAAACCCATTGGGATATATAGTGTATCCCAATGGTTTAAAAAACCGCTGGGAAATATAAACAAATGGGATACTATCCCAATGGTTCAAGTAAACCGTTGGGATAGAGCTGATAATTTTTATATTATTCCAAAGATTATTCTAAATTTTTAGCATAGGGCCATTGTATCCCAACGATTTTCAGAAACCATTGGGAAACACAAATTTATACAGCATTTTCCGAATGATTTTTGAAAACCGTTGGTACATGGCACCTATCCCAACAGTTTTATGAAACCTTTGGGATAGAGGCATTGGTATAGAACAAAATTCCAATAGTTCATATAACCCTTCTCAAATCCTTTGTCTATGTTTACATTGTTGTTATTCAATACAAGTTAGTCCAAAGGATTTAGAAGAACATTTTATCTATTATAGAATAGAGTGAAGTTATAAATGTTGGAATAAACACAGGGAAAAAGATAATATAGCTAGTGGCTGGGATAATAGTGTGTTTTATGGATCATTTGATATGATTATAAGTGTGGACAATGAATATGACCATATCAAGGAAGTGATTAAATATGTGAATGATGATGAAGATCACATTGAGGAAATTACAAGAACAGTTGAAGATGAACTTCATGTTTTCCCAAAATTGTTTGAGCAGTTAAAGAGTTGTGAAAAGATGTCTTTGTATGGTGGTTGAACTAAATATACAACGTTTTCAGCCGTACTGAAGCTGTATAATTTGAAAGCAAACAACAGGTGGAGTGATGTTAGTTTTACATAATTACTTTATCTCTTGAATGACATGCACCTAGAAGATAATGAGATCCCGAACTAAACATACAATGCCAAATGAATGCTACGTTCGATGGGTATGATATTTGAATGAATACGCACCAACCTAAATGACTATATACTATTTCACAAGGACCACAAATCACTTATAGAATTCCCAAAGTTTGGTTCTTCTTGATACAAGAAAGATGAATTTGTTCCTATGAAAGTTGTATGGTACTTTCCAATCATTCAAAGGTTTAGGCGCCTATATGGAAGTGAGGAGACCAAAGGGAAATTAACATGGCACGCAGATAGAATAAATAAAGATGGGAAACTATGTTAGTGGAAGAGAATCGATCATGAGTATCCTGATTTTGGAAACAAGATAAGAAACCTTCATCTTTCATTATCTACAGATAGAGTGAATCCTTTTGGTTTTCAAAGAAGCACTCACAGTACATGGCCAGTTATGTTGGTAAATTATAATTTTCCACTGTGGTTATGCATGAAATGAAAACCACTACTGGAAATCAATCCTTACCAATGGTTCCCAACCGTTGGTAAAGGCTGAAGAACCATTGGTATATATTATACCAATGTTTATCCAAATCATAGGGAAGTAATCCATAGGGAAACACATATGCCAACGGTTTCTGGAAAATGGTTGGTATATGTTAGGAAATTTCCATTATACCAACGGTTATATAAAACCGTTGGTATATCTTTTTAGCAACAGTTTAAAACCGTTAGTAAACTCACTATGCCAACGGTTTGAAACTGTTAGAATATAGTTTTGTATAGCCTTTACCAACGGTTTACACAAACTGTTGGTAAAAGTTTGGACATTTAACTATATCCAAATGGTTTGTAAACCATTAGAAAATTCTTTTTACCAACGGTTCTAGAGAACCCTTGGTTTAAAACACATTTATAGCCTTTTCCCAATGGTTTACAACCATTGGCATAGGCTTTGCTGCAATTCAGGCAGCAGCCTGCTGCAGGCTGCCATTTCTGCATTTCTAGGTTCCCAACTCCAATTACCTGTAATAACCAACTATAACACATACATATAAAAAATTAATTCTTATATATTTAATACATAATGCACCCTGCAACTATACACATACATAATTAAAACATAATTCATAAGGTAATTATAAACATACATAATTGATTTTGAATTCAATTCATAATTGAGATGACAATTACATGTGCAATCTGGAATTCAATTCACAATTGAATACTTAATTAAATACATACATAATTTAATTATCAATTATGAATACAATACATAAAAAACTGAATACGTAATTATATGTGTTATACAGAATTAAGAATACATACAAAAATTTCATTCTGTGTAACACATACACAGTTGAATTCAGAATTTAGAAGCTAATAACCCCAAAATAAGGAAATGGATAAGTGAATTCAACTAAACACAAATATAATGTCCCTTTGTTTGGGACCGGTGTCTTTGAACTTAGTGATGATGATAATGGGTGTGTATCAATGATCTTGTGTGACTTAGGGAATGTAGTTGTCCTTAGCATATTAAATGTCACGTGTTTTAGAATAGGGGTAGGATTTCCTCACATGAGAAGTGGATTGTGTGAGGCTGGACCATGGATCCTTGTGTTAAAGTATCAACAAAATCTGAATACGTTTGGTCGGTTTTCCGTATGCCAATTGTTTTCACTTAAAATGTTGTCCATTTAAAACAAAAGATAGACACTTCAAGTGATATCAGCCACACCATGCCTCGGATTGAGGCAGGGTTGACTCGTACACATCATATATGACCCATGGATCGTTTTCCTAAAGAATCAAGACAATCTGAATGTGTTTGGTCGGTTTTCCATATGCCAATTGTTGTTTTCACCTAAAATGTTGTCCATTTCAAATAAAAGTGAGACACTTTGAATGGTACCAACCACACTGTTCCTTCGATTGAGTCAGGGCTGGCTCGTACACATCACAAATGACCCATGGATCATTTTGATAAATTATCAACACAATCTGAATATGTTTGGTTGGTTTTCCATATGCCAGTTGTTTTTACTTAAAAGAGTATCCATTTTAAATAATAGAAAGACACTTTGAGGGGTACCAGCCACACTATGCCTTGTATTGAGGCAAGGTTGACTCATACATTTCACAAATTACCCATGGATCCTTTTCCTAAAGTATCAATAGAATCCGAATGTGTTTGGTCAGTTTTCCATATGTCAGTTGTTGTTTTCACTTAAAATGTTGTCCACTTCAAATAAAAGTGAGACACTTTGAGTGGTACTAGCCACACTGTGCCTCAGATTGAGGCAGGGTTGACTCTTACATGTCACAAATAACTCATAGATATTTGTTCTAAAGTATCAACACAATCCGAATCTATTTGGTTGGTTTTCCGTATGTTAGTTGTTGTTTTCACTTAAAATGTTGTCCATTTCAAATAAAGGTGATACACTTTGAGTGGTACTGGCCACACTATGCCTTGTATTGAGGTGGAGTTGACTTGTACACATCAGAAATTACCAATGGATCGTTTTCCTAAAGTTTTAACTGAATCTGAATGCGTTTGGTTGGTTTTATGTATGTCAGTTGTTGTTTTCACTTAAAATTTTGTCCATTTCAAATAAAAGTGAGACACTTTGAGTGGTACTGGCCACAACATGCCTTATATTGAGGTGGGTTTTACTATTACACGTCACAAATGAACCATGTATCATTTTTCTAAAGTATCAACACAATCCTAATGTGTTTGGTCGGTTTTTCGTATGCCAGTTGTTGTTTTCACTTAAAATATTGTCCATTTCAAATAAAAGTGAGGCACTTTGAGTGGTACTGGCCACACCATGCCTCTGATTGAGGTGGGGTTAACTCTTACACATAAAAAATGACCCATGGATCATTGTTATAAAGTATCAACATAATCCAAATATGTTTAGTCAATTTTCTATATGCCAGTTTTTTTTACTTAAAAGAGTATCCATTTTAAACAAAACAAAGACACTTTGAGTGGTACCGGCCACATTGTGCCTCATATTGAGGAGGAGTTGACTCTTAAACATAAAAAATGACCCATGAATCCTTTTCCTAAAGTATCAATATAATCTGAATGTGTTTGGTTAGTTTTCTGTATGATAGTTGTTGTTTTCACTTAAAATGTTGTCCATTTCAAATAAAAGTGAGATACTTTGAGTGATACTGGCCACACCGTGCCTCAGATTGAGGAGGTTTTGACTCTTAAATGTCACAAATGACCCATGTATCATTTTGATAAATTATCAACACAATCAGAATGTGTTTGGTTGTTTTTTTTGTATGCCAATTGTTGTTTTCACTTAAAATGTTGTAAATTTCAAATAAAAGTGAGATACTTTGAGTGGTACCAGACACACCATGCCTCATATTGAGGCAGGGTTAAGTTTTACATGTCAAAAATGACTCATGGATCCTTTTCTTAAAGTATCAACAAAATAAAAATGCATTTGGTCAGTTTTATGTATGCCAGTTGTTGTTTTCACTTAAAATGTTGTCCATTTCAAATAAAAGTTAGAAACTTTGAGTGTTACCGGCCACATAGTGCCTTGGATTGAGGCGGAGTTTACTCATACACATCAAAAGGACCCATGGATCCTTTTCCTAAAGTATAAACAGAATCCTAATGCATTTGGTCGGTTTTCCGTATGCCAGTTGTTGTTTTCACTTAAAATGGTGTTCATTTCAAATAAAAGTGAGATACTTTGAGTGGTACCGGCCACACTGTGCCTTGGATTGAGGTGGGGTTGACTTTTACACATCATATACGACCAATGGATCGTTTTACTAAAGTATCAATATAATATGAATGCCTTTGGTCAGTTTTTTGTATGTCAATTGTTGTTTTCACCGAAAATGTTGTCCATGTCAAATAAAAGTGATACACTTTGAGTTGTACCGGCCACATCATGCCTCTGATTGAGGCGTAGTTGACTCATACACATCATAAATGACCCATGGATTCTTTTTATAAAGTATTAACACAATCTGAATGTGTTTGGTTATTTTTATGTATGCCAGTTGTTTTTACTTAAAAGAGTATCCATTTTAAACAAAAGACAGACACTTTGAGTGGTACCGGCCACACCGTGCCTCGTATTGAGGTGGGGTTGACTCGTACACGTTACAAATGACCCATGGATCATTTTAATAAAGTATCAATAGAATAAGAATGCGTTTGGTCGGTTTTCCATATGTCAGTTGTTGTTTTCACTTAAAATGTTGTCCATTTCAAATAATAGTGAGACACTTTGAGTGGTACCAACCACACCGTGCCTCGGATTGGGGCGGGTTTGACTTTTACACATCACAAATGACCCATGGATCGTTTTGATAAATTATCAGCACAATCTGAATCTGTTTGGTCAGTTTTTTGTATGTTAGTTGTTGTTTTCACTTAAAATGTTTTCCATTTCAAATAAAGGTGATACACTTTGAGTGGTACCAGCCACACCGGGCCTAGGATTGAGGATAGTTTGACTCATACACGTCACAAATTACCCATGGACCATTATCCTAAAGTATCAATAGAATCCTAAAGTGTTTGGTCAGTTTTCCATATGCCAATTGTTGTTTTCACTTAAAATGTTGTCCATTTCAAATAAAAGTGAGACACTTTGAGTGGTACTGGATACACTGTGCCTTGGATTGAGGTGGGGTTGACTCGTACACATCACTTGGGTGTTTTGAGTGTCGTTAAGTATGGATTGAAGATATGGGTGAGTCTAATACTCTCCTTGCTTCCTCTTTTTGATTAGGGTTTTCACTCTTCTCTCATCTTCTTCTGAAGCTCTAAAACCCTATTTTCCGTTGGGATTTTGGGTGAATCTTGAAGAGAGCTTAGATTGGGATCCGAGACACCGAATTAAGAGTGTGATTATATCCAGAATCAAGGTAGGTGGTAGGTTCTTTGTACTGAAGTAATAATAATGGAATGTTAATTAGATTGGGATTTAGGGTGAATCTTGAAGAGAGCGTAGATTGGGCTTAGTGACCTTATGATGTAGTGATTGGTGTGATGATGTCGGTGATACACAGTTGTGTGAGGTACCTAGTGGAGGATAAGGATATATGTGCTGGGGGTTATACATGGTAGGAGGAGGGTGGGGGGTTGTCCGGGGTCCAAGGAGGAGGGTGGGGGGCTGTCCGAGGGGCTGTCCGGTGGGCTATCTGGGGGGCTGTCCAGGGGATGTCTGATGGGCTATCCGGGGTCCAAGGAGGAGGGTGGGGGCTTTCCGGGGAGATTTCTAGGGTCCAGGGAGGAGGGTGGGGGGGTTGTCCGGGGGGCTATCCAGGGGCTGTTCGGGGGGGCTGTCGGAGGTCTAGGGAGGAGGATGGGGGGCTGTCCGGGGTCCAGGGAGGAGGGTGGGGGGATGTCCGGGGGGCTGTCTAGGGTCCAGGGAGGAGAGTGGGGGGGCTTTCTAGGGGCTGTCTCAGGTCCAGGGAGGAGGGTGGGGGCTGTCCGGGGGGTTGTCCGTGGGGCTGTCTGGGGTCCAGGGAGGACGGTGGGGGGGCTGTCCGGGGGCTGTTCGGGGGGCTGTCCAGGGGCTGTCTGGGGGGCTGTATGGGGAGCTATTTGGGGGCATGTCCGGGGTCCAAGGAGGAGGGTGGGGGGCTCTCCGGGGGGCTCTCTGAGGGGCTGTTCAGGGGGCTGTCCAGGGGGCTGTCTCGGGAGCTGTCTAGGGAGCTGTCTGGGGGGCTATCCGGGGTCCAGGGAGGAGGGGGGGCTTTTTGGGGGGATATCTGGGGGGCTATCTATGGGGCCTTCCCGGGTTCATGGGATGGTATTTACATATTTTCTAAGAAAATTCCTTCAATGTTAAAAAAATAATTTCATTATATCAACTTCTAATCAGCCACCAATTTTCTAAATTCCACTAAAAAATTACAGTTTTATTAAAATAGGGGGCTGTCACAGCAAATCATCAAAACAAGTTTTATTATTTATTGATAAAAAATAAAGATAATGTGACCTACCTAAACACACATATATTGAGGCACAACAAATCAATAAACATCAAAGTTCAGAAATATCATTCAAAAATGTAACAGATCAATCTATCCCTCATCACCATCACTATCATCGTCATCATCTTCACCCTAACCCTCATCCTCATCATTTTCCCCATCATCATCCCCATCCTCCTCGCCCTCGTACTCAGCCTCGGCCTCCTCATCGCCCACCTCCTCCTCCTCGGCCTCCTCCTCACCCTCCTCCTCCGCCTCGGCCTCCTCCTCGCCCTCCTCCTCCTCCGCCTCTGCCTCCTCCTCGCCATCGTCTTGATCACCACTAGAAAATCCACCTGGTTCACTATATATAGAATTCATTAATGACATATATTCCTCACAAGCATTGCTGACCTCTGGTGGAAGTGTAACGACCCAAAATTTTGAATAAATCTTGTTTCCTAATTTTGTGTGTTATTTTATTTTATACTCAACAAAACTGTTTCATTTGATAACATGAGTATAATTAAAATAAGACCATTGGGTTTCGACTGTTATATGACCATTGGTCAATATGACCGTTGGAAACTGAGCATTTTGGTTATTGTCTCTAAATACAAGTGATCTTGGTTAATTAATATAGAAAGAAGATTTGATGGCCTCATCCAGTAGTCTCAGGCCAATCGAAGCCCATCTAATAGAACTCGTGAAGGAGGTAGCACCTTTGGGCTTTGCTATGGACCAAACCCAAGCTGAACTTCATCGTGTGAAGCTGGAACGTAATCATCTTCGCGAGAAGTTCAAGTTGATAAAAATCACTACTCGGGCAATGTTGGCCGAGCCTCCCCAAGATTCTATCACCCTAGCAAACCTTACTCTTAGGTCCTATGCTGGTGTTATAAGGGGTTATGTAACGAGACCATAACTGCCTTGTGTAATCCTTTGATTTAAATAAAAATTGTGATTTCTTATTATGATGAAGTTTTGAAATTTCAAATGTTTGGATAAATTTAGGATGTATATTATTGATGAATTTTAGAGAAATGATATTTTAAAAATGCTTATGTAAACCTTAAATAATTAAAAATGTGTAATGATTTTCAAAAAATGGTCTTCTACAATTATGTTTAGTACGAAATTTAGAGTCTAATAAGATCAACATAATTTTTGATTAATAGTAAATTATGAATAGTGATTTTATGCTTAGAATTAGTAATGTGACCAAATGGATTAGTAATCTCACTTAAAGAAAGTATTAATATAATCTAGGCACCTTGATTAAGTAATGTGATTCAATAAAATAGGTAAATAATTGTTTCAGAAATTATTAGTCAAGTATTAGTTTTTTCAGGTGAATAGTTTTTTTTTAATTAAAAATTAAATTAAAAATATTTAGAAAATTATTTTTATAAAATGGATTTCATTTTTGAACTCAGAGCATCTATATTATGTTAATGTAATTTTTGGGGATTTTTCTGAAAAAAATGAATTTTCGGTGAATAGTGTATTTATTTAAAAATTAAATTAAAAATATTTAGAAAATTATTTTTATAAAATGGATTTCATTTTTGAAATCATAGCGTTGATATTTGGTTAAGGTGAAATTTTGGGATTTTTCTGAGAAAGTTGAATTTTCGATGAATAGTGAAAATATAGTTTTTAAGTTACATGTGTTTAATGACATCATTAAATGATGTATTAAGTATGTAATAAATATTGTCGACTTATGAATAGTAAGATAAGGTATGATGTGTCTCAAGTGGCCAATACCATGGGCAAATACCATGGGCAAGCCCATGGTTTTTCCAATACCACCAATAAGGTGTCCCTTGGCCATTAATGCCTTGTCCCCTCACTTTCCCTATAAATACCCACCCTTTTCTCCTTTATTTTTCACTCCCAACTCTCCCCCAACTAATATCTGGTCTCATTACCTCCCAAGGAGTCCTCCAAAGGTTCCCCCAAGCCCTCAATGTCCCAACCTTTGAGTTTTAAGAGATACGTTTTAAGGTAAGGGATCATACCTCTCTCTTTCTTTTCAAGTACTCTCGTTTATGTCATTTCTTTTAAGACCCAATTTCTTATGTTGGGGGTGTTATTTTATATTTATATTACTTTCCATTTTATGTTCATATGATGACAGATCCCCTCTTTCTCTCATCATTTCATTTTATGAAAGTTTTAAGTGGCGTCGTTAGGCTGCCGAATTTTTAAGGGATTCTTTTACCCTTCTTTTTTTTCAAAGTTATTCTTTCATGTCAAGTCTTTCAAGTTCCTTTTTATTATGTTGGTGTATGATCTCTATATCTATCATAGTGATCTTTTATGCTCATATGATGAGATACCCTATTTGATCTCGTCAATTCATTTTTTTTGAAGTTTAAGTGACGACGTTAGGCTGCCGAATTTTCATAAGAGAAATCTTATTTTTGTCTTCCTTTCATGTTCTTCATTTCATATGGTATATCTTTAAAATTTCATTACCATGTTCTTAAATCCTTTATATTCTGTCCCCCTAGTTTTTTATGGATCATTTATGAGTGGGTTACCCATGTCCCCTCTCTTTTCAATGTTTTCTAAAATCCTACAACATAGTCGTTATGCTGCCGAATTTCCGTCTCAAAATGCCTCTCTCTTTTTCTCAAATTATTTTATGTTATTAAGTAAATAATCAAATATATTTATTCTATAGGGGTATTCACATATATATCAAAATGTTCTATTTTAAATTCTTTTATTTATATACATGAAACCCACTTTCCTTTTTCTGTGGGTTTAAAGTGACATAAAGATCATGTCTTTAAAGCAGTTTTTAAAACGTTATGATTATGAAAGGAAACCCATTTCTTTTATGATATATGGGTTATTTATGAAATTTTTGATGATGATATATGTGTCTCACATGATAATAAATACAAATTTAAGGTTGCGCCCTGATAGTGCTCCAATTCATTGGATAATGATGTAACCACTAGAGATTACAAATTTAAGGGTGTGCCCTGATAGTGCTCCAATGCATTGGGTAATGATGTAACCACTAGAGATTACAATTTTAACGATATCTT
This sequence comes from Viscum album, assembly GCA_963277665.1. Classification (NCBI taxonomy): domain Eukaryota; kingdom Viridiplantae; phylum Streptophyta; class Magnoliopsida; order Santalales; family Viscaceae; genus Viscum; species Viscum album. The sequence continues at coordinate 272,806,951 of OY728139.1, read as the reverse complement.
GGTGAATAAACTTGGTAATTTTCAAATGACACCTTGGGGATGGACCTTGGTGATATTTTCATGATTGTCTAAGTTAAATGTTGTATCCACATATTAAAGTTATGAATAATGTTCTTTCCATTATGATATGCCTCACGATCTCTTTCTCATTCCTTAAAGCTATTTATCATGAATTTATTGATGTATCTCAAGTTCACATGTTAAATATTTCCCCTTTTTTCCATTACTGGGCCTTCTGCTCACCCTTGCTTTTGATGTATGTACCCAGGTTATGAGATGCAGTAATGAACCTAGGATGAACATAAGGAGAAGCCTTTCAAGTGTTTAAGAAGAATGTTTTATGTTTCATGTATTATGTTCCTGGTTTCCAAGACACTAAACCTTAAAGATCCTTAGTTTTGTATAATTTAATGATATTTTATGTGATAAAAATGCGGGTTGTTATAGTTGGTATCAAAGGATGGTTTAGTTATTTGTGGAAATTAGGATATGAAAACTTTAGGAAGAACCCTATAGAAAAGTTTAAATATAGGAAATATTCCTGGTATTTTGGTGAGTATTGAGTAAGGTGTTTCCAAGCAAATACATCCTTGTCTGGATACGAGTGGGTAGAGGTGGCTCTGGCACATATGTACATAGGGGTAAACCTGAAAACACCACTTTGAGCTAGACTCAAACAGGAACTAGTACACGACAACGGGCCTTGCTGCACTCTTGGTTACAACACTCCCGGGGGATATGCTTTGGTAAATTCATAAGCTTAGTATGAACCATTATTAAAGGAACAAAGATAAAATAAAATAAAGATTCACATAAGAATATATGATCATGGATAACCTAGATTGGAACCTAGGGGGTCACAAGTTATGTTATAATTTCCTTCTAAAAGTTTATCCTTCTATGCTTAAAATTTCCTTTTAATGATTATTGGCTAAGTATTTAAGCCCCTAATTATAATTTATTTTCTTAGTTAATGGCGGGAAATGGAAGAACATGTCCCAACAACCAATGTGATATTAAATGTGATGATTGCCCTATTAATGTGACAGAGATGATGAGATATCAAGTTGAATATATTGTGATTATGCCAAACCAACTATCAAAAATCACAATTAATAATTGGTACCTAGTTGAATTCCCAAATTCATCAAGGAAGAAGAAGACGAAGTCTCAAGGATGTTCATCTGATAATGTTCGTAAGGGAAAGAAGACCCAATTTCCTTTTTTCAAAAAGTGTGGGAAGAGGCACCAAGGATAATGTCACAAAGGAACCGGGATATGTTTTAAGTGTGGGGTAATAGGGCATAAAGTATCCAATTACTTTAAAAAATGGATAATGTGATTAATAGAGATAAGGTTCGATCTAATGTACCTTATACTTTTCAATGTTGTAAATGTGGATAAGTTGGGAATTATTCAAGGAAATGATCTCTTGGAAGGGATGATAAGCATGATGAGCATCAACAATCTTCAAGGACAAGGGAACAATGCAAGTCCTATGCTGAGATGGATCATAATGATTAAAGTACATGCAACTTCTTCGCAATAATTGTCTATGTCATGTAGTATTCTAGTTCGTTCCCTATGAGAATATATTTAATGTTTTCTAAGAAAATCGAGTCACTACCTAAGATGGTTTTATATCATTAAGGAAAACATCTATTGTTATGTACCACATGTTGATGTAGTGAAGCTGTTCTTCAAGGGTGATTAGGGGATTAAAAGATGATTATTATTTTGGAAGACATTCACTATTTTGGGAACCCTATATGATCGAGGTAAATAGATTACTACAGTATTTTCTTTGAGGAGTAAAGGTTGACTTATATTTTGAAGAATCGATGAATTTAAGGTGAACTTATAGTAATTTAGGTTACTTATGGAAATGATTAACCTATCTTGGGGAAATTTTGTTTAGGTTAGTTACTTTTGTTATAAGATGTTAGGAGTGGTTGATGTTGTTTGGAGATGAATGATAAAGTTTATCTTGGAAGACTATGTTATCAAATCCTTATTGTATTTGGGTTTCAATCTTAGTTTGGTTCATTTTGAGGAATTTTAAGGATAGTTATTTATGGAATGGTCTATGATGAACTTTGGGTAGTGCCGTGGAATTTTTAATATTTAAGAGTAGTTTCCCTTCCTATGGGGTTCTTTCTTTTGAAGAGTTATTTTATCTTACCCTTTTTTTTGGGATAATTTTTAAAGATAGAAGAAATAGATAGTTAATCTTTTATGGATTTCGTGACTTTCTAGAAGATGATTCTTGTGTTTTGATGAGACCAAGTGTTTTTGAATGCTCATCATTTGGAGAAAAGATTAGTTTTGGTAGGAACTTATTAAAGGATGAAACTCTACTTGAAGGTAGGTATATTTCCTTACGTTTTTATTCTATGTAGTAAATGAATTCCTCAAAATTATTAAAATGAACATAAAACAAAAACATTATTGGTTTGAGTTTCCTACTGGGTAATCAAAGACTGTTTACACACATCATAAGTTTGTGATTTTCTTATGGTTAACTTTCTCCTAATCATGTTTTATATCACTCTCCCTCATAACTTGACCCTTTGTTTTTTTTCTTCCATATCCATGTTTTCCTACATGGAATCCTAGTGTGGGTTAAATCAGGTGACCTTTGTACTTCCCTTTCTTTCTTTTAAAGTAATAGTTTTTCTAACTCCTTTTCCGATGTGGGACTTTCAATTAAATTTCCAAACCCAATTTTAAAAATTGCAAGGATGCAATTTCTTAAGGGGGGAATAATGTAACGACCTGAAATTTTGAATAAATATTGTTTCCTAATTTTGTGTGTTATTATATTTTATACTCAACAAAACTATTTCATTTGATAACATGAGTATAATTAAAATGAGATCGTTGAGTTTCGACTGTTATATGACCGTTGGTCAATATGACCACTGGAAACTAAACGTTTTGATTATTGTCTCTAAATACAAGTGATATTGGTTAATTAATATAAAAAGAAGATTCAATGGCCTCATCCAATAGTCTCGGGCCAATCTAAGCCCATCTAAGAGAACTCGGGAAGGAGGTAGAACCTTTGGGCTTTGCTCTGGACCAAACCCAAGCTGAACTTCATCGTGTGAAGCTGGAACGGAATCGCCTTCACGAGAAGTTCAAGCTGATAGAAATCACTACTCAGGAAATGTTGGCTGAGCCTCCCCAAGATTCTATCACCCTAGCACACCTTACTCTTAGGTCCTATGCTGGTGTTATAAGGGGTTATGTAAAGAGACTGTAACTACCTTGTGTAATCCTTTGATTTAAATAAAAATTGTGATTTCTTCTTATGATGAAGTTTTTGAAATTTCAAATGTTTGGATAAATGTAGGACGTATATTATTGATGAATTTTAGAGAAATTATATTTTAAAAATGTTTATGTAAACATTAAATAATTAAAAATGTGTAATGATTTTCAAAAAATGGTCTTCTACAATTATGTTCAGTAAGAAATTTAGAGTCTAATAAGATTAACTTAATTTTTGATGAATAGTAAATTATGAATACTGATTTTATGCTTAAGATTAGTAATGTGACCAAATGGATTAGTAATCTCACTTAAATAAAGTATTAATATAATTTAGGCACCTTGATTAAGTAATGTGATTCAATAAAATAGGTAAATAACTGTTTCAGAAATTATTAGTCAAGTATTAGTTTTTTGGGTGAATAGTGTTTTTTAATTAAAAATTTAATTAAAAATATTTAGAAAATTATTTTTATAAAATGGATTTTATTTTTGAACTCAGAGCATTTATATTATGTTAAGGTAATTTTTGGGGATTTTTCTAAAAAAATGAATTTTTGGTGAATAGTGTATTTATTTAAAAATTAAATTAAAATTATTTTAGAAATTTATTTTTATAAAATGGATTTCATTTTTGAAATCAGAGCATCGATATTTGGTTAATGTGAAATTTTGGGATTTTTCTGAGAAAGTTGAATTTTTGATGAATAGTGAAAATACAGTTTTTAAGTTACGGGTGTTTAATGACATGATTAAATGATGTATTAAGTATGTAATCAATATGTTCGACTTATGAATAGTAATATAAGGTATGAGGTGTCCCAGGTGGCCAATACCATGGTCAATCCCATGGTTTTTCCAATACCACCAATGAGGTGTACCTTGGCCATTAATGCCTTGTCCCCTCACTTTCCCTGTAAATACCCACCTTTTTCTCCTTTATTTTTCACTCCCACCTCTCCCCCAACGAATATCTGGTCTCATTACCTCCCAAGGAGTCCTCCCAAGGTGCCCCCAAGCCCTCAAGGTCCCATCCTTCGAGTTTTAAGAGATACGTTTTAAGGTAAGGGATCCTACCTCTCTCTTTCTTTTCAAGTACTCTCATTTATGTCATTTCTTTTAAGCCCAAAGTTCTTATGTTGGGGGGTTTCTTTTATATTTATATTACTTTCCATTTTATTTTCATATTATGAGATATCCCCTCTTTCTCTCATCATTTAATTTTATGAAAGTTTTAAGTGGCGTTGTTAGGCTGCCGAATTTTTAAGGGATTCTTTCACCCTTCTTTTTTTTTCAAAGTTCTACTTTCATGTCAAGTCTTTAAAGTTCCTTTTTATTATGTTGGGGTATGATATCTATATCTATAATACTGATCTTTTATGTTCATATGATGACGGACCCTATTTGATCTCTTCAATTCATTTTTTTGAAGTTTAAGTGATGACGTTAGACTGCTGAATTTTCATAAGAGAAATCTTATTTTTGCCTTCCTTTCATGTTCTTCATTTCATATGGTATATCTTTAAAATTTCATTACCATGTTCTTAAATACTTTATATTCTATCCCCCTACTGTTTTATGGATCATTTATGAGTGGGTTACCCATGTCCCCTCTCTTTTCAATGTTTTCTAAAACCCTACAACATAGTCGTTATGCTGCCGAATTTCCGTCTCAAAAAGCCTCTCTCTTTTTCTCAAATTTTTTTATGTTATTAAGTGAATAATCAAAGATCTTTCTTCTACAGGGGTATTCACATATATATCAAAATGTTCTATTTTAAATTCTGGGATTTACATACATGAAACCCTCTTTCCTTTTTCCGTGGGTTTAAAGTCACATAAAGATCATGTCTTTAAAGCATTTTTTAAGACGTTATGATTATGAAAGGAAACCCATTTATTTTATGATATATGGGTTATTTATGAAAATTTTGATGATTATATATGTGTCTCGCATGATAATAAAGGAAAAATTTAAGGGTGCGCCCTGATAGCGCTCCAATGCATTGGGTAATGATGTAACCACTAGAGATTACAAATTTAAGGGTGCACCCCGATAGCACTCCAATGCATTGGGTAATGATATAACCACTAGATATTACAATTTTAACAATATCTTGGTGAATAACCTTGGTAATTTTCAAATGACACCTTGGGGATGGACCTTGGTGATATGTTCATGATTGTCTAAGTTAAATGTTGTAGCCACGTATTAATGTTATGAATAATGTTCTTTCCATTATGATATGCCTCATGATCTCTTTATCATTCCTTAAAGCTATTTATCATGACTTTATTGATGTATCTCAAGTTCACATGTTAAATGTTTCTCCTTGTTTCCCTTACTGGGCCTTCTGCTCACCCTTTCTTTTGATGTACGTACCCAGGTTATGAGATGCAGTAATGAACCTAGGATGAACATAAGGAGAAGCCTTTCAAGTGTTTAAGAAGAATGTTTTATGTTTTCATGTATTATGTTCCTGGTTTCCAAGACACTAAACCTTAAAGATCCTTAGTTTTGTATAATGTAATGAAAGTTTATGTGATAAAAAGGCGGGATGTTATAGGAAGTGTTGGTAGTAAAGCTTCCATCAGTTTCATAAATGAAGTGTTTGCCATAACAGTTTGTGTTTCCGTCTTTGTGGCCCTTTTTTCATCCTGTTCTACCTGTACCTTAACCTATTGCAACTCGGTGGCACTACAAATCATTCCTGAGGAGGGCCAATACCTCTTCGGAACTATACTCTTCTCAGGCCGACATCGTACTCTACCAGGGTGTTTATCTTCCAACACCTGATGTAAGTGATCATTTGGCCCAAAATTATCAGGTTCTTGGGAATAAAGGGCCTCTAAAGCACACTGTTACAAATATAAATATATTATTAAGTTACAAAATAGAGATTAAAATTTTAAATCTACAAAGTAAAACTTACAATCTGCTGCTGAGTTAGTTCATTAACCGCACTTCCATATTTCTTTTTTCTACTCAAGAAAAATAGTTTTTCTCGAGGCACACGTCCTTCTATATTCAATTTATGCCTTTACAATGACATTGAATGTAGGAAACCATAGTTAAAAATAGGATACCAAAAAAAAATTAATTTCATAACTAAAACTATATAACAACTTTAGCAATCTAATAAATTACGGAGGAAGCAATATAAAGTGCAAGTCGTAAAGAAAGATTATAAACTGTCATACCAGCTGTCTCTCATGATCTGGCATTGTAGTACGTCCCAATGTGTGGATATATTTCTTAGCATCGATGTTTTTTATTTCTTCTAGATGAATCCTAAATAAAATTCAATAATTATTATTAATGAAAAACATAAAAATTTTCATTTAAATGCTTCTAATTTGATTAATACTGTAAATTGGGTAGTCTCCTAATGAGTAATCATCTGTCAGTACTGTTCTAATGGACAATCATCCACGACAGGGACCATCTCCAACTCTATGCCCACTCTATCACGCCATCCAATGTACAACTCATGATTATAAGCTCTCTAAAGCTCGCCTAAATCCTTTAGACGTGCTGGTCGTGCACCCTCACCATCGGGGAAATTAAACCGCAGCTGAAACCAAAATATTAATTCATATAAATACAAAAATTATTATATTTCATTAAATACAACTGATTTTTTTACCCATATCTCTGCTCAGGATTTATCCTTGACTTCATTTGGCAGCTGTCTCTATGAGAGCGGGCTGACAGGAATGATGTCAGGGTATTTGGAAAGCGTCGCCAAAAAACTCCAACATTGCTACCCTGATTTTTCAATCATCTGACTATCTTCATTGTATTCCACCATCAATTGCGTGTGGCGGTTCCACACCGAATGCATGCATGTACACCCCTGTCCCCGCCTCCTACCAGTATATGTATCTGTTATGAAATAAAAAAAAATATTTTATCAATACATGTTATAATTAAAATAAATAATGGTGTAACAATTTGTTAGGGTTGTATAAGTATACCTGCGGTATTCTGATCAATGGGTGTCGCTAGATCCACAGAAACTGAAGGAACACCCTGTACAGATGGAGTGGGTCCCAATGTATGCTCCGTAGGGATAGACTCTGGTGGAGCAGTAGTCGAAGAAGATGGAATATAAAATCTCGGAGAGATCAAAGTAGTAGTAAAATAAGATGAAAGGGATGGCTGACCAAATGCTGGATGGGGAGTGGGAATCATCATCAGATATGATACAGACGGGTGAGGAGGGTTAGATGTAAATAGTGGTGAAAACATGGAAGGCCTAAATATCTCGTGTGTCCCTAATAGAACACTAGGATCAGAATGTGATATGGATGATATGTTAGTGGGAGGGGAAGGGTCTAATTGGGTATGCCGACTAGATCGTCTAGCTCCCATACCACCCCCATTCGTACGAACACCCCCCAGTACTGGGACCACTACTCAGCTGCTCCTCAAATAACTATCGCCTAATAGATGGATCCTGAAAAAATATTTAAAAAAAATTAATCACATGAAATTATATATAATTTAAATAAATATATTTGAAATAAAATACTCACTGCGGGCACTAGTGGTGGAATGCCCAGCTCGGTCATGCGACGATTGTTGTCCATAATCTGTTTATGTCACCTCTCTTCAATTGGTTTCATTTCCTGCATTTGAAAACAAATATGGAAGTAAATAGAAAAGGATAACTAATGTGTAACCCAAAAAACAAAATAAATGAGAGGGAATAGGGGGATTCATGGATAATTTAACTAACCATTATTTTAGGTGAGCTTGAACAAATATATAATGAAGTCAATAAATCGTACAAGATATAATAAAAAAATTTAATTTTTAGCAGGATGATTATTTACTAAGTGTCATCAGTCTATTAAAATCATGGAACATTGATTCTACCAGATTCATAAGTGGAAAAGCAATTGTCAATATTAAGGAAAAATTTAATTTCTCTAGCTCAGGTAGATGATGCAGGTCACAATATTAAATCAATTTGAATAGAACCAACCTTAAAAACTCAACTTGAGGTAAACCAAAAGAATTTAGAACATGAATATATGATTTTATATATTTCCCACCACAACTTCATGTTCACAGTCAACTCTGACAATTGATCTATTAGATTCATCAAAAGAAATAAATGGATTGGTTCCAATGGTAGTAGGGATGGTGTCAACTCCATCATCACCATCATCAAAAATATGTCTTAGAATTACTTCAACTATGACCCCAAATTTAGGTTTAAGTTGGTCTTTGACATAAAAAAGTTGTTTAGCCATTGATGCCAATACATATGGTTCTTCGGTAGCAAGATTGTGAGTCATATTAATTACTCAAAATCCAAAATCATTAATAAATGTGACATGTCTCGTCATCGAATCAAACCAATGGAATTTCATCATCGTGACTCGTCCATGAGAGTAATAATCCAACATTATTATTTTTTCAACGACTCCATAATAAGTCACATTTTCAAATCGCGGTCTATTATCTGATGCACTGGCATAACAATCTATTGTGGTAGTAACCATAACACCATAATGTTGTGTTCTCATGTTATTTTCTCATTCATTGACAATAAATTTGTACCCATTGATAACAATTGATTTATAGTCACGAACCACGGTATTTGGACCAAAATCCAAAGCTCTTATTTCCTCAAAGACAGAGTCAGCAGGAAAACTCAATACCTTCAAATATTTTAGCTTCAACTCTCTTATGTTGAATCATTTAGATATGTTTCTTGAATAGTCATCAGTCTATGTGGTATTATCAAATCTTCAACTATTATTTCTATATGGATGGTCCATTGGAAAGAATCGTCGATGTTTCATAAAACTAAAACTACAACTATGTATCAATATTTTGTATTATGTATTCTTAATACAAATAGGACATGACAGTTTTCCCTTCGTCTTCCATCCAAACATCATTGCATAAGCTGTAAAATCATTGATCATCCACATAAGTGCAGCACTAATCTGAAATATGTCTTTTGAATATGCATTGTATGTGCACACACTTACATCCCAAATAAGTTTCAACTCTTTTATTAAATGTTTCATGTATACGTCAATATCAATGTTGGGATCAGAAGGGCAAAATATGATTATACTCATGAAAGTGAAAGGTTTTTTCATACACAACCATGGGGGAAGATTATAAATGTGTATAAAAACTGGTCATGTGTTGTGAGAAGTAAGCATCTACCCAAAAGGATTAAAATCATCATATAAAAGACCCAGCCTCACATTACACACATTAGATGCAAAATCAGGATATCGAGCATCAAATCTCTGCCATGAAAATCCATCTGTAGGGTGAACCAACTCATCATTAGTCTTCTTTCTCTCGGTATCATGGCATATCATTTTTATTGATATTTCATCATACATAAAAAGATTCTAGAGTCTGGGGATCAATGTAATGTGACACATTACTTTATGTAGCACACAGGATGGTGTTCCATCAGATTTTGACTTCCAGCATGATGTGTCACATTTTATACAATCATTTCATTCAGCGGTTTCCTCCCAGAATAAACTGCAATCCTTCGGGCAAGCATGAATTTTGTTTCTTGAAAATCCTTGTTCCTCAACTAAATTTCATGCCATATAGTGGTTTGAGGGAATATCTGCATCAACTAGAAGTAAATCCTTCAATAAGGTAAGAATGTAATCGACTACTGTATCAGAAATCTCATACATAGTTTTCCCATGAAATAATCAAATTAAAAATTCCAGCTTTTTCATTTTATCTCACTGTCGATATACTGGAGTCGTGGTAGCATCATTCAATTTTTTCACCCTTAAAACATCATCATTTTCATTAGATGCATCATGTGTGCTCATATCGAAGTCTTCTTGGGCCGGAATCCTTTCTTTTTTATGATGATGAATAAATGGAAATCGGTCATATAACAAATTCCCCACTCTAGTCCTCTCATTTGAATCATCAGCAATTTGAGATTTCATTTTCTCTCCATTGTGATACCACACATAGTAGTTTTCTTGAAAAAAATATCTAATTATGTGGTAGCTGACTTCTTCACGGATCAAACAAGGTCTTCCAACACAATTGGAACATGGGAAGTGCATGTGACCACTATCTAAAGCATTGTGAAATGAAAAATCTAAAAAACTCTCTAAATTTTTTTGAAAATCACTTGAGATCCAATCAATTTCATACATCCAACTTCTATCCATTATATAAAAAAATAATTGTTATAAGTCATTTCATCAAAATAAATTCAATAAGATTGAAGTTTCATCGAAAATATATTTAAGTAAACGAGAATTGTTCACTTTATATGAAACTATAACTGACACACTACTCTATATGAGAATCATAATATAAAAGACAAAAAATACTATATTTATAACAAAATATCTTTGAAGAACTATACATGAGTTTACAATATCATGTACACTTGTGGAGGAGAACTATTCCGGAGTTGACTAAATTTTAGATCGAAGAAATTTTATATTTTAGTAGATAATTTGAGTGATCACATACATTGCCTAAGGGGGAGGGAGTGTCCAGGGGGTGTGGGGTGTCCAGGGGGTGGTGGGGCTGTCAAGGGGGGTCGGAGATGTCTAGGGGGTGGGGGCTGTCTAGGGGGGTCGGGGTGTCAAGGTGGGTGGGCTGTCCACGGGGGTGGTTGGGCTGTCCAATGGGGTAGGGGCGTCCAGGGGGGAGGGGTGTTCAGGGGGGTGGGCGGGCTATTCAAGGGGGTGAGCGGGGTGTCCAGGGGGTGGTCGGGGTTGTCTAGGGGGTAATGGGTGTCCAAGGGGTGGGCGGGCTGTCTATGGGGGTGGCGGGGCTGTCCAGGGGGGTACAGGGTGTCCAGGGGGTGGGTGGGTTGTCCACGGGGGTGGGCGGGCTATCCACAGGGGGTGGTCGGGCTATCCACAGGGGTGGTGAGGCTGTCCAGTGGGGTTGGGGTGTCAAGGGGGTGGGGGAATCCGGGGGAATGGGGGTGTCCGGGGGGTGGTGGGCGGGTGTCTGGGGGGGTGGGCGGGTTGTCCACGAGGGTGGGGGGATGTCCAGGGGGTACGGGCTATCCTGGGGGGTCGGCGAGCTGTCCACGGGGGTGGAGGGGCTATCCAGGGGGGTTGGGACTATCCAGGGGGGTGGGGGGCTTTCCAGGGGGGTTATCTAGGGGTACGAGGTGTCCAGGGGGTGGGCGGGCTATCCAGGGGGTGGCGGGGGTGGTGAGGTTGTCCAGGGGGTACGAGGTGTCTAGGGGGGTGGGTGGGCTATCCACGGGGTGGGAGGGCTGTCCAGGGGGGTCAGGGGTGTCCATGGGGTGGGGGTTTTCCCAGGGGTGGGGGTTGTCCGGCGGGTACGAGGTGTCCAGGGGGAGGGTGGGCTGTCCAGGGGGTGGCGGGGCTGTCCAGGGGGTACGAGGTGTCCAGGGGGTGGGAGGGCTGTCCACAGGGGTGGGGGCTATCCACGGGGGGGAGGGGGTGTCCAGGGGGTGGGCGGGGCTATCCAGGGGGGTACGGGGTGGGAGGGGTGGGCTGTCTATGGTGGTGGTGGGGCTGTCCAGGGGGTATGGGGTGTCCAGGGGGGTGGGCAGTCTCTCCACGGGGGTGGGGGCTGTCCAGGCAGGTACGGAGTGTCCAGGGGGGTGGGTGGGCTGTCCACGAGGGTGGCGGGGCTGTCCAGGGGGTGGGGGGGCTTTCCAGGGCTGGGGGTTTTCCAGGGGGTATGAGGTGTCTAGGACAGCCTACCCCACCCCCCCTTGGACAGCCCGCACCCCCCACTGGACAGCCCCCCCCTCCTTGGACAGCCCATACCCCCCTCCCCCACCTGGATAGCCCCCCCCCCCCCCAGAACATCTCACCCCCTCCCTGGACACCCCACACCCCCTCCCCTACAGCCCCCCCACCTGGATAGCCCACCCCCCCACCTGGACAACCCCCCCCACCTGGACAGCCACACCCCCCCACCTGGACAGCCCCCCCTCCCTTGACACCCCACACCCCCTCCCCCACCTAGACACCCTGACCCCCCTAGACAGCCCACACCCCTCCTTGGGGCAGCCCCATACCCCCCTCCCCCACACCCCTATAGCCCCCCCTAAAGCCCCCCTACCCCCCTGGACAACCCACCCCCCACCTAGACAGCCCCCCACACCTAGACAATCCCCCACACCTGGACATCCCCCTACCCCTCCTACAGCCCCCCTTAGGGTAATTTTATTTAAAATCATTTTATTTATTAAGAAAACAAAACTATCATACATTATCCATTTCACTATAAAAAACATAAAACCCCACTAAACACAATACATAAAACTCCAATAAACATAAAACATAAAACAAACATAAAACATACCCTTTACCCCACTAAACAAAAACATAAAACAAACCCTTTACCCCTATACTAAACAAACTCCACTAAACAGACCATTTAGGATGTATGAAGTGTAGAACAAAAATAAAACAAAACAAACAAAGGGTTCCATGACTAATTCTAATTTAGCCGAAATCCAAACATCAAACATAAAATAAAAAGAGGAATAACACTAAAACTAAGGTAACACTTACTAATTTGAAGTGTAGAAATAAAAATTTGTTTGATTGAAGATGGATCTTCAGCTGGAAGGTGTTTCGGGGATGAGAAGACTTCGGGAGGAGGTCTGGATTAGGTCTGTAGTCAGGCTTATTGGGAGCTGGGGTGCTGGTTATTTGGGGGAAAACTTTCCCAACATTTTTTAAAAACCGTTGGGAAAGCCTCTCTTTACCAATGGTTTATTAAAACTATTGGTATATGTTAGTGGAATTGAAGCTTTCCCAACGGTTCTATCAAACCATTGGGAAATCTTAACTATTTTAACACATTTGCCAACGGTTTGAGAAAACCATTGGAAAATGTGCCTTTTTTTACAGTATACCAACGGTTTCTTCAAACCGTTGGAATATATCCATTGGGAAAACCACGATTTCTAGTAGTGAACACATCATGATATCTATGATTATATCATAACTAAAACAATCAAGTAATGATATTTATGTTTATTTAGCTCTATTGATCAAGGATTTGAAATTATTGTGGGATTTAGGTGTTATGTTGTATGATGCTTATAGAAATGAAGATTTCACATTGAGAGCCATGTTGTACGGGATGATAAATAAATTCCATGCTTATGGAAATTTTTCAGGATATATCATTAAAGGAATTCATGGGTGTCCTGTCTGTGAACAAGGTACAGAGTCAATTAGGTTGAAACATTCATTGAAAACCATGTTTCTAGAACATCATATATTTCTATCCCAACGACATATATACCGATATTGGATGATATCATTAGATGTATGTTTAGAAGAATATACAACACTGTCTCTACTAATAGGTAATCAACTATCTTAGAAAGTAAATTATGTGGATACTTCTTTTGGTAAACCATTTTTGAAAAATATTACAAAAAAACAGTTGGAAGAAGTGATCAGTTTTTTTTAATTACCATACTGAAATTGTTTATATGTCTTACACTTTCTTGATGTTATTCATGTTGAAAAAAAATGTATGTGACAATTTCATCAGCATGTTGCTAAATGAAACTGAAAAAACAAAGGATGGAATTAAGGTTATGATGGACATGGTTGACATGGGAATATGAGAAGAGTTAGTGCTAGTGATAGGTGAAAAATTAAATTTTCTTCCTCCATCTACTTACACTCTTTCCAGGTATGAGAGATATCAGTTTTTCAACTTCTTGAATGACATAAAGGATCTAGAGGGGTATTCATCGAATATCAAGAACATCGTGTTAATGATCGATTTAAAGTTAAAGGTTCTGAAATCACATGACTACCACATTTTGATGCAAGATCTAATTCCTATAGATTTACATTATATTTTTCCCAAGAATTCATATTATAAATTAATGAAGCTCTGTTTATTCTTCAAAGCTATATGTAGAAAAGTTAAAGACTTGATGAAATTTCCAAGTATGAAAAGAGAAGTTTCCATCATATTATGTTAATTGGAAATTTTCTTCCTACTGACATTATTTGATATGATGGTTCATTTGATGGTTCACTTGGTGAGAGAGATTCGACTATGTGGTCTTGTACACTATAGATGGATGTACCCCATTGAATGGTATATGAAGATTTTGAAAGGGTATGTCAAAAATATAAGTCATCCAGAGGGTTGTATTGCGGAGAGATATATTATTTAGAGAGTCGTTGAATTATGTATTAAATACATGTCCGGTGTAGAAAGCATTGGTCTACTGAAATCTCATCACACTGGGCAGCTTGTAGGTGAAGGAATTTCTGGAAGAGAGGTTGCCACAATCAATAATACAGATCAGAAGCAGGCCTACCTTTACATTTTGTATAACAGTTTGAAGTTTGACCCATATGGTGAAACCCCCAAAGAAATTATTAGGCATTTGAATCCATCAAGGGATAAAAATGGATATCAAATACACATAATCAATAGTTTATAGGATGGTTTTGGGACCATATATTTAAGGAGTCAGATGAAAATCTGGACTCGATTTCAGAATGATTTTGATGGCTAGCCATAAGACCAAGTGTGTATGTATTATCTTATAATGCTTATGTAATTAATGGTTATACATTCTATACTAATGAACATGATGAAGATAGTAGCATGAAGAATAGTGTGGTTACACTTGTGGATGAAGCGATGCATGTTTCTGGTGCTAAGGACAGAAATATAATTTATGTGAATATGTCATACTTTGGTATCATCAAAAAAATATGGGAGTTGGATTATATGAACTTCTAAGTGTTTATTTTTCTAATCAAGTGGGTTGATAATAGGAGTGTTGTTAAAATAGATGAGTTGGGGTTTGTGAAAGTTGATTTTAGTCAGGAAGGGTACAAAGATGAACCATTTATAAGGGAATCGCATGCATTAAAAGTATTTTATGTTCCATATCCCACAAACTGAAACTAGTCAATTGTTTTGTTATCGACCAAAACCACTGAAGGGTCGGATGAAAATTCAATGGCAGATGCCCCTTTCATTGGGACATCGCAATCATTTCGTAGTGGTCCCAATGTAGACGTAATTTTTTTATGTCATAAGAGACCAAAATGAAGTGATTTGGATAGTTAATAGAGGGGTAAAATCCCGTTATCATTTAAAAAAAGAGTTTGATAATCAGGTTATATTTTTTTTGTAATATACATTGTATTACCTTATGTTATTATCTGTTTGCTAATGCTTTTATGTAATCTAAATTAAATGTTAAACCACTTCTACAGATTATAACTTCTGCATGTGATGATGCTCCCAATCCTAAGGTACAACAGGTCTCTCAACCAACTGCTACTCACAATGCATAGGAACAAAAAGTCTCTTAACCTGCTGCTGCTCGCAGTGCAGAGGATCAACATGGTGTCTCAACCTATTGCTGATACTACTCTCAATGCAAAGGTACAACCACCATCTGCACATTCTGATGCTAGCACTCTATAGAAACATATTGATGATGTTGAAATTGAAGAAATGGTTGGAAACAAAACACTGGCGGCGTAGAAAAAATAGGAGTATCGTAGTTTGACGGTGTTAGCAAAAATCCTTAAGGAAAAAGTGAAAGGCATCAAATACAAGGTTGAATGGAATAACCGGGGCCAGCATGTTAACCCCAACAAGGTCATGTTTAGTAGTTACATTAGACTCATCACTTGGAAACACGTTCTGATTGATGTACAGTCGTGGCACCATTTTTTCATTGGGCTTAAGACACTAATGTGGGGAGATATTAAGGTAACATTATGATATCATTTATTTAATTTACTAAAAAATAAAATAATGAAACATTGACTTTCTCTTCATTATACCTTTTAGAGTACATTTATAGTGGATGATTCACACAAGGACTATGTATTAAGGGTTTCTGGAAGGATTCACAGAGGTTTTTGCACAATTTTAACGAGATATTATCTTAAAGGTGTTTAAGGGAAAATAAACCAACACCCACCTCCTATTTATGCACATCTGATAACCCAAGGAGCATGGGATTCATTTCTTAGTCATCATGTAGAGCAGTCTTTTTAAGTACATTGTGTTTGGTAATATATTTTTTGATGATACATATATTCATCACTTTTATTGACAGTTTTTTATTAATGAAACAAAAATTGATTAATGAAAATAAGGAATAAGAAAAAAACCAGCATACCTCTACCATAAAGCAAGAATGGGGTACGCTTCACTTGAAAAAAATTGGTACATATTTTAAATATACCTTAATACTTTTATGTGACATAAAATAACACCATGACTATATTCCTCTATTTATATGTATATTGATGAATCCAAATCCAAAGTCACTTTCATACCATGCCATGTGCTATGGAAGGAGGCACGTGTAAATAAATAATGGATAATAATAGATGAAAACACAAAAAAAAGTGTGGGAAACATGTGAAAGTATGACATAATAAATATTTGTTTTTCTTTAAATTGATACTATATAACAATGATTACTTATTTTCTAATACTTTCTATCTGAAATAGTTACAAGAATCAATAACACCCAAACCGGATGTAGACATACTTTTAGTGGCCTTGAATCATCTAGAAAATTATGCTCATGTCAGAGGTGTGGTTTTTGGGGTGACACACTGAACTTTTTTTGAGAAAAAAACAAGAGGAGGATCAGAGTGAAGAAATCAAAATGATGAGAGAAAGAATATCTACCCTTGAAAAACATATGCAATTATAGAGAGAGTTTATATAAAATTTAATTTCAGGGGGAAAAGAGAAGAATGAACTCAAGAACAACCAGCATGTAAAGATCCCCCCCCCCCTACTAACTTTGAAGCGAGCCATTCCCCTCAAAAACCTATCTTAGATTAGGTAATCAATGTTCTAGTAATTGTTCCTCTGAATTGTGAATCAGATAGAAACTGATACCTTTCTTGTATTGATATTATACAGGGTGAAAATGACTATGATTTATATCTATCAACACCCACCAATCACCTTATAGTGAGGGTTATGGTGTTCAATATCCAGAATTTCATACTACACAATAGACCACTTCCAACAGGTCATATCAAAGTGTTGATTAATATAGCCCATGAGCTGAGCGTCGAGCTACCTATTCCAATTGATGATGAAAATATTCATATGGTCGAACAAGATCTTGAAACATTCATCACATGGTCATCACAACTTGTAAAAGAACATGTAGATAAGGAGGTATTCATTTCCAATTTATTTTTCAAGACAAACCTTTAACATTTAATAAAAAAAGGTCTGAACTGATGAATGTTATTATAGAAGGACATAGGGAAGGGGTGAAAATAAAAAATGGCTCAAAACCATCTCAAAGATCAACCAACCGATCGAAATGATCTAACAAAACCACCTTAAATTCGCTCATTCTAAATTTGAATTTATTATCATTATAGGCTCATGTGAATATGAAGTTGAGAGACGGTGGTGCTCACAAAATTATTTTTGATGAAAATATGTACAAAGGGTAAGATCCAGATTTCATTAGTGTTGAAAATATAAGTGAAATCATGGAGTATGATTGGCTAGGTGGATCAATTATAAATGTATTCATGAGGTATATTTTCATGATTTGATTTTCCAAAAGATAATATACTATTATAATTATGAATAAATACATTTTATATTTTTTACAGACATAAATATGAATATCAATTGAAGGGATTTCCCTATAAACAAAAATTTGGACTCATTAGTCCTCACATCGCCTCTACAGAACAAAAAAAATAGAATCCAAGGAAGAGGGTGAAATAGTGGAAGGTCTTCTCAAATCGTTTAAAAACAAAAATACAAATGACAGACTCTCCTTAATATCAACGACGCAGGGGTAAAACTCTACAATTTAATCATATCAAATATATTTTAATTTCTTTCATTACTTATTCCTTTTTTGTTTTTAGGTAGCATTGGATTCTCATTGCAGTCAATTTGGATACACCAAAGATTTATTTCTTGGATTCAATGCATAGATATCCAACAAACCGAACACACATGATGGTGTTTGCCAATTTTTAATACACTACATCCAACATTTTAGAACTAAACATCTAGTTATATAATTTATATTATATTTTAATGAGGATTTTGTTATGATAGGGCGGTGCGTGAATATCTTCTACATCATGGTACGAGGCTAGGGGAAAAGAACTAGAAACATCACAAGTACTACCATCGAATACAAATCAGGGTATATATAATAAGATTTCACTATCCAAACACATATAAAAAATTACTTATTATTTTCAATGTTTATGCAGTGTCTGAAACAAACAAATGATAAATACAATGGTTATTATTTTTGTAAATTTATGAAAGAGATTGTATTCCATGAACAAACTAGCATCCCTGAAGAGGTATTTTCGAAGATAATTACTATTTCATTTAAAATATTTAGTAATCCTTTGTGTATTTATATTTTTTCAGTACTACTATGATTTTCAAAAAGACACATATTCACAAGATGATATAGATTTGTTTAAAGATGAATGGGCAGCATAACTGATGGAATAATGTACCCAAATATCATGAAGATGTGACTGGTATGACTCAAAGTGTCTATTTTTATTTAAAATTGCCAGTATTTTTAGTAAAAAGAACAAGTGTCATACTGAAAACTGAGGAAACACATTAGGATTATTTTTATAGTTTAATACAATGGTCCATAAGTCATTTGTGATGTGTAAGAATCAACCACACCTAAATCCGATGCATGGTGTGACCGTTATGACTTTAAGTGTGTATTTTTATAATAAATTAACAATAAATTTAGAAAAAAGAACAAGTGACATATTGAAAACCAAGAAAAAAATTCTGATTATTTTGATACTTTAGTAAAATGATCCATCATCCATTTTATATGTATAGGAATCAACCACACCTCAATTTGATGAATGGTGTGACCGATATGACTAAAAGTGTCTGTTATCAGTTTAAAATAGATATTTTAGATCAAAATGTGTCACTCACTGAAAACCAAGAAAACTCACTCTGATTGTCTTCATAATTTAGAAAAATGATTCATAAGTTCTTTTTGATGTGTATGAAGTAGTCTCATGTCAAATTGACACACGATACGACTGACTCAAAATGCATGTTTCCAGTTTGAAATGATATTTTAGTAAAAAAAACTGAAATTATAAAACTAAGAAAATGCATTAGGATTGTTTGATACTTTAGTAAAATGATATATAAGTAATTTTTGATTTGTAGGAATTAACTACACCTTAATCTGACTCACGATGCGGCTGGTATGACTCAAAATGTCACTTTTTATTTAAAATTTACATTAATTTTAGTAAAAAAACACAACTATCATACTAAAAAATAAGAAAATGCATTCAGATTGTTTTGATAATTTAAGAAAATAATACATGAGTCATTTTTGATGTGTAGGAATCAACCCCACATCAATACAATGCACGATGTGACCGGTATAAATACAAATGTGTCTTTTTATTTAAAATTATCATTAATTTAAGTAAAAAAGAACAACTGACATACTAAAAACTAAGAAAACGCATTCGGATTGTTTTGATAATTTAAAAAATGATACATGAGTCATTTTTTATATATAATAATCAACAACACCTCAATATGACACACAGTGTGACCGGTATGACTAAAAGTATCTGTTATCAGTTTAAAATTTATATTTTAGCTCAAAACATGTCATTCACTAAAAATCAAGAAAACACTTTCCGATTGTCTTCATAATTTAGAAAAGTTATTTTCAATTCCTATATGATGTTTATGAAGTAGTCTCACATCCAATTAATGCATTATATTAATGGTATGACTCAAAAAGCATGTTTCTGGTTTGAAATGATATTTTAGTAAAAAAACACTACTAACATACTAAAAACTGAGAAAAAAAATATTTGGATTGTTTTTATAGCTTATAAAAATGATCCATGAGTCATTTATGATGTGTAGGAATTAACCACACATCAATATGATGAATGATGTGACCAGTATAAATCCAAATGTGTTTTCATTTAAAATTGACATCAATTTAAGTAAAAAGAACAAGTGACATACTGAAAATTGATTAAACGCATTCATATTGTTTTGATAATTTAATACAATGATCCATGAGTTATTTTTGATGTGTAGGAATCAACTTCACCTCAATCCAATGCACGATGTGACCAATATGACTAAAAGTATCCATTATTAGTTTAAAATTGACATTTTAGCTCAAAACATTTCACTCACTGAAAACCAAGAAAATGCCCTCTAATTGTCTTCATAATTTAGGAGAGTGATTTGTAAGTCCTTTGTGATGTTTATAAAGTAGTCTCACCTCAAACCGACGCATGATGCAACCATTATGACTCAAAATGTATGTTTCCAGTTTGGAATGATATTTTAGTAAAAAAACATAATTATCATACTGAAAATCGAGAAAACCCATCCAGATTGTTTTGATACTTTAGAAAAATGATCCATGAGTCATTTGTGACATGTAGAAATCAACCAAACCTCAATCTGATGAACGATGTGACCGGTATAAATCCAAATATTTCATTTAAATTTGATATTAATTTTAGTAAAAAAAGGTTCATACTTAAAACCAAGAAAACCCATTCCGATTGTTTTTATATTTTAGGACAATGATTAATAACTCATTTATGATGTGTAGAAATAAACCCCACCTCAATATGATGCACGATGTGACCTGTATAACTCCAAATGTATCTTTTTTATTAAAAAATGACATTTTATTAATGTGTTCTTTCATATTAATGTTTAATTTTTTTCTTTATAGTATTATTAACATAATATTTGTTTTATTATATAGGTGGAACCTTTCTCTTGAGTTGGGATGATTTTTTTGGAAACTAATACCATGAGTTAACATTTTTGAGAGGGGATCACGGATGTTAAAGGATGAAACATTAATGTTTTTAACTATTTGTTGGATAATTGTAAATGTAATTATATAAAATGTTGTTTGAAATGTATATAGAATTGTTTTAAAAACCCTTGTGTGCATTGATTTGTTCTTGTGTGCACTATATAGGTGCTGTGTGTGTTTTCTATACAATTGTTAGTGGGTGTGATGTTATATAAACAGAACATCACAGGCAGCTAGGCCTTTATCAATGCTATTTAGAGCACTAATAAATGGGGGATTTATCAAAAAAAATAGCATGGATAAAGTACATCCTTTATCAACAATTTTTTAGCACTGTTAAAGGGCCCCCTATCTTCGCTGAGATTAGCAGTGTTTTTTTATCACTTTTAAAAGCACTGTTTGTAGTAGTGATGGAAAATAAGTGTTCGACATTGTGATAAAAGAGAGAAAAATTACTTGTGTCAAGAAAGTGATATGATATATTTCATCTACAACATATTCTGATATATCAAAGAAAGAAGGAGATTGAGGTAAAAAAAACTTCTTTAATAGAAGGAGATCTGACTGAGCTTTTGAGAATCGAATAAGAATACAACATGGAATCTTCTGCATTCAACAAACACTGATTATTTAGATAGTGAGATAATATATAGGGACTATTATTTATGCAATACCTTTTATATTTATTTGTATCTTGAAGATCTATTCATTGAGGAAGAATATATTATTCTATTTTATGCGGTGATATCCTTGAGCAAACTGAGATATCTTGTTCGGAAAGTGTTGAAAGGAATTTTTGAGGAACTAGTGGCGTTGGTATAAATAATTATATTTAAGACTGGTGGTGCTAGTATAAATAACACCATATATCCTTTATGGGGTGTGGATATTACTTGACTAAATTTGTGTGAAAATTGTTCATCACTTATGATCAATATAATTAATAGTGATAAGAAAATTTATGAAGCAACCATAGGTTGTTCATGATAAGGAGTAGGTTCTCATATCAAGACTAAACCTTGTAAAAATCCTCATGAGTTCTTTAGTGCTTTCATTTGTTTTCATACAGGATAGGTGAGACTTCAAAAAACAAGAGATCGAGTCTTTTATCAGCCACAAAGGTTGAATTAAAAAGAATTCATAAAATGAAACCATTTATTCCACCCCCCCCCCCCCAAAAAAAAGATAGACACCTCTCAGTGGATCCAGCATGGGGCTCTACAAGTGGTATCTACAAGTGGTATTAGAGCACAAGGTTCCCATTGTTAGATTCTCTACATTTTAAGTTTTTCTTTTTGAATATTTCAATCTCTTTCTTGAACTTATAATGAAGTACGGTTCTGGAGAAGCTCTTTTTTGTTTCTAATCAAAACTTAGTTTCTTTCAATACTTTTATGAATAAGAAAAATAAATATAATAAGAAGATGAAGAAGATATATATATTATAAAGATAGGAAGAAGAATTTTTAGTCCCTCCAAGCAATTTTGAAGTCAAATATAAAATTTTTGGAGATAAAAAAATTGTTGTTTCAACAACCTAGGATATAGGAAATATTATTACCTTAGTGGGGTCAAGGGATTCAGGTGATCATTAGGTATGTGTTAATTTTAGTCCTGAAGATGATCCAAGAACTAATGAAAGTGATACCATGACATTTGGTTTTTTAATTAATTCATTAAGGGATATGATTAATTTTATCCAAAAGAAATTGTTTCTATCATCTGTGGGATTATTGAATCATGAAAAATGGAATCACTTTGCATGAGGATGTGTGTAAAGAAATCAAGAAGATCTTGAAGAATAAGTTCAACACTTGTGAAAATATCTTCATAAAATTTGGAGTCACTAAAGTAGAGTATGTGGAGCTTAAATGAAGATACTATAAACTTGAAGAAGATTGGATCAACATAATCCAAGAGAAGGATGAGACCACTGAAGAATTTGAGAAGGAGATCCATGCATTGGAAGAAAATTTAAAAAATAACATTGATGTCAAGAATACACAATTGGATATTAAATCCAAGAGAATCAAGGATCTTGACTCTTTGTTATAAGAGAAGGATGTTATGCATGAAGAGGGTGTTCAGAAGGTAAGAAAGGGTTGTAGAGAGATAGTTTCATTGGTTGAAGATCAGAAGAACTCCCTCGGTATGGGATTTCTTTTATTTGAAATCAAATTGGTTAATCATAAAAAGACTAATGTTGAGACTTAACAATCCAAGAAGTATGGTCTGAAACCACACAATGTTCTTTGGAGGATTTTACTGACAAAATACCTCTATCATATAGAAAGAATATCATTACATCTCTTAATGAACTCTCTCAAGAATATATGAAGAAAAGGTACCATCCATATCTCAATGTAACAATTTTTCAAAATCTATTTCTACAAAAATTGAAGTTTTAAATAAAAAATTGTTATAAATATGGATGAGGAGAAATGAATAAGATCCTTCCACCATGACTATGGTGGGAAGAAGAAGCATGGAAGCCGGTTCCCCAAGAATATCCCAACCAGTGATGAAATTTTTTCAAAAACAGTCACGTCATAAATCTGGAATTTCTAGACAACATGAAATGAAAAAGAAAATATCAAGGTTTGTTGGGAAATCTTGGTAGTGTAATTGATTTGGGCATGGGATTATGGGTATAATCCCATAAATGTTAAAGCGTAAGGAAAGTTCATGTCAAGGGGGAGAAATCCAGAGAAGAAGAATCAACATTCAAATAACAATAAAAATTTGTCTACATCAAATAGATTTGATGCACTCAAAGATTCCTATGATGTTGGTAGAATTCATGGTCACAAAAGTGATGCATGTATATTTCAACATGTATCAAGAGAGAATGGGAATAGAAGACCACAAAAGAAAGAAGAGCTATCCTTGGGTAGAAACCTGAGAAGGATGTAAAACAAATTGCACCTAAGAAGTTTCTAAATAAGTCATCCTTGGATAATAAGTTGAGTAAAAATAAGATTTAAAATAGGTCCAAAAATATTATCAAAATGATTGATACATCTCAAAAGAAGGATGTGAAGAAATTTACCCATGAGAATCCATATGAAAACTCCAAGAAAGTTGCCAGTAAACCCAAAGACATTCTTGTAATCTGGCCAGAAGATTTGAAGATGAGGGAAAAGCAAGAAGCGCAAGCTAAAGCGTGTGCAGAGGGAAAACAGAATACTCCACATGAATAAATCAAATGTCTTGAGGGGTTGTCAACAAATGATGACCAGAAAGTCTCATAAGTGTTGTGTGGAAGGTGCAAAATGGATGGGCATATCTCTGATGAGTGTTTGTTCATAACACCAGCCTAATAAGAAAATTTGAATAACATAAAAGTCGTACCAAGTGATGCATGTGCTTTTATGGATCATGTTAAAAGGAATACTCAACACAAGGAGAAAAGAAAAACATACATGTTGTCCAAGGCAATTATGGACACCATAAATGCTAGCTTAAAGGATCTTGCTAAATATGGAACCAAAAAGAAGAGTCTCATGGTTGAGTTGAAATTCTCAGCCTTTTTGTTCTTACTAAAGGTAAAGAAGATCCATATTATTCCCTTAAAACTTGTAAATTGTATTTATACACACAATGTATGGAATTGAAGGTGAATCATGGTCTCAGGGGGAGAACCTGAGAAAATGAACATGTTGTCAACTCTAGATAGAAAAGATAAAGAAGTCATCAATTTTTGTATGATTCCTCAATTGGTATCCAAATACAAATCATATTTGATGAAGTTGAAGAAGATTTTGTAAAATCTAGATAGCAAAAAGGATGATGATCTCATCCTAGACTGATCTCATAAGTCGGTATTTTAAATGAAGAAGATCATCCATGATGACGATGTAGAAGTTTTCAAATCTAGACAACCATATAAATGATTCCATTTTATTTTCTCCTCATATTGGAATATCGTAAAATATATATTTGAAGAGATTCATCATTATGATGATGTTTAAGAGTGTTGCCCTTGAGGGGAAGACAAGTCAAGAAAAAGGTACCCAAAGTATTTGTTTCATGAAAATATGAACTTTATGGAAAGTGCTTGAAGATGGTGTCATTGAAAAGGTATCTTATTATAATCTCTCATCCTTTATAATCACCATTCATAAAGGGATTTTAATCAAAATATTTGAAGTAGTTACAAGGCTGTTATCAAATATTGTTTTTTGTATTTATCATTTGTCTTGTCCTGGAATATAGTTGAATAGTCCTGGCTTCTCGAATGAAGTCCATTTGCCTCGGCTGTGCGGGGCGCGTTTCCTGTGCATCTAGGGTTAAACCTTTGTGTGTGTGTGTGTGTGTTTTTGGGGGAATCTGGTGTTTAACCGAGCGTGAAGCGAAATGCAGACGCTGTTATTTGTTTTTTCTGCTTCAAGTTTCAGAGCTGGAGTGATGGATCTCAGATCTGATCTGTAGCAGTTGGTTGTTTCAGAGAAAGGCGAGAGTTAGTTTCCTGCAGAAGTTGCTCTGCTTGGAAGCGTGAATCAGAAGCTAGGTCGGGGTTTCGGGGGTTCACTTGTTGACGTTTTGTCATCGACGGTGTGCGGATTTTGTGCTGGTAGAGTTTAGATTCGGAGATGAATCGGAGTATGAAGGCTCAGGAATCAAAAATGCCGGCGGTGGCGAGGCGAGGACAAGGAATTGGGAGTCTGAGGGCGTCCTTGAAGAAGGATAAGGAAGAGGACCTGGCGTTGTTTCTTGAGATGAAGAAGCGGGAAAAAGAACGGAACAATCTTCTCCTTCAGAACTCCGACGACGTCGATTCTCCAGCAGGATTCAATCCTGGCGGTCCTCCCATATTCAATATAGCATCATCAGCGCCAGCTCCCAAGATTGGCACCGTTGATTTCCTCAATTCTGATGATGATAGAAACGATTATGACTGGCTTCTAACTCCTCCTGGTACCCCTCTGTTCCCTTCTTTAGAGATGCAATCCCAGAAATCCATTACGAGCCAGAATGGTACTCCTAAACCTCGGCCCACAGTGCTGAAATCCAGATTGGCCAACCCTCAGCGAGAGCCTTCTTTAAGGAACATTGTTGCATCCAGAGAGCCAGCTTCTTCCCCGGGTCTGAACGCTTCAACTGCATCACTTCGCCGGCCGCTGCCCTCAGTCTCACGGTCTGCAACACCAACTGGGAGGCGGCCCACAGTGCCCAATCCATCCAAACCTTCTCGGGCCATGACGCCTACTTCCCGGCCTACCATGTCCTCCACAAAGCCCACAACTGTAAGATCTTCTTCACCCATCTCAAGAACCACTGCTCGATCTTCAACACCCACCTCATCGGCATCCAAGCCTGCTAGCAGGGCAGAGACACCCACTCGCCGATCCTCAACCCCTTCAACTGTGCCAGCCAAGTCGTCTCCCATGCCCACCAAGTCCACTCCCGCCACATCAAGAAATCCTGTACCTACACATGGTGCTTCCCTAATCTTCAGACCCCGGCCGTGGAAACCCTCTGAGATGCCCGGCTTCTCACTTGATGCCCCGCCAAATCTGAAAACATCTATTCCGGAGAGGTCGCTTTCGATGCTCAGAGGCCGGCCTGGTGCTTCGAGCGCCCGTTCTGTTTCTGTTGAGCCGAGCCCCAGTGGGAGGCCGAGACGGCAGTCATGTTCTCCTTCCCGGGGGCGCCCCCCCAACGGGGTTTTTCAAATGAGCGGGAGCTCTGTTCCTGCGACGAGCCGAAGGCCTCCTAAAGTTAACGACAATGTGAGCCCTGTTATGATGGGGATGAAGATGGTTGAGAGGGTCGTCAACATGAGGAAACTGGTGCCACCGAAGCAAGATGATAATAAACCCTCTCCCCGTTCTAGCACATCGTTGAAGTCCACTTCCTCACCTGATGGCTCAGGCTTCGGAAGAACTCTGTCCAAGAAGTCTCTTGACATGGCAATAAGGCACATGGATATTAGGCGAACTGTTCCAAACAATCTGCGGCCATTGTTGACAAATATTCCAGCGTCCTCCATGTACAGCGTGAGGTCATCTGGGCTGTCGCGGAGCAGAACAGTTAGTGTGTCGGACTCCCCTCTCGCCACGAGCAGTAACGCCAGCTCTGAACTGAGCGTGAATAACAATCCTCTCTGTTTCAATGGGAGTGAGGTTGAAGACGATGCTGGGAGTGAGAGAAGTGGCCCGTCGCCTGCTAATTTGCGTGGCAGGTGATGGCCATAGGGGTTTATTTTGGATGACCTCCATGCCACGAATGGTTTCTTCCAGAGGTAATGCTTTTGCTTCTACGATTTATGTAAATTTGGCTAATGTTTAGGGTGGGGTAGCCTGGTTTAATGACGCATTGTTTTCTGGAATCGGGTTCGAGCTAATGCTGTTTTTTTGAAACTGGGTATGTTCTAAAAGTTCTGGAAGAAGATTGCGAGTTCTCATTCAATTTGGTATGATATTATTAATTGATAATGGTCAACATTGCTATTTAAATTAGACCCTCTTGTTTTCTATATCGGGTTAGTTCAATTAGACTTAGAGTGGAATAATTGATGACAGATTGCTTAAGAACAAGAGCGGCCCGGAAAATTCAGTTGCCCCAGTCCAGTATAAATTTTTTTGCCCTAAATACATTGAGAGATACAGTAAAAATATAAAATTGATGCCCTTTCTTTGTATATTTTTTTTATTTCTTAATTGTTGCCCTAGCCCGAGGGCTCTCTGGGCTTGCCCCAGGGCCGGCACTGCTTAAGAAAGAAATGATAGCACTGCTTAAGAAAGAAATGATACCATCCTCTCTCAGGTTCTTTGCATCTATTACCAATAAGCGGGAGAGAATAAAATGAGAAATAAATGTTAAGTAGTAATGAAGAGAAAATAGATAAATCATATGTACAAATTGGATGAACATATTTACATGACATTTTCTATTGGTATTGGCAACAAATACAAATGGGGGATTGAAGATCTTACTTTGTGTTTGTATTGTATTTGTTTTGAATGAGTTGGTGTGATGTCAATATGTCTTAAAGAAGAACAGCTTGGAAGTTGTTTGATGTTCCCAAGCATGTTTGTTGAAGATTGAAATGAAGTTCTCATGCCACAATGTGCATTAAGTTGAGACTTACTTTGTGAAGCTCAAACATCATTGAAGAAGCTTGGATGTGTTTTTGTACTGCCAAAGAATATTCTTAGAATATCTCTTTATGGTTGGAAAAGAAACATTGAAAGTGGTTGAAGCTTAGAAGAAGCTCCATCCACAAGAAAATCAAAGGTCATATCATATTTTGGATGAAGAGGTGATTCTTGGAGAATCGTTATGGATTAGTCTTATGGAATTAGATGTCTTCAATAATTCTCCTTGAAAATGTGACATTTGTTTGAACTAATCTTAAGGCTTAAAGACTTGTGCAAATGGAATTTGATGAATTGCACAATGTTTACAACAAGTTGTTGAAGACCATGCAAATATTTATTTGCATGAGGATTTGAAGATGCCGTGCAAAAATAGAAGGCCATGCAACAATATATTTATATTTTTCATGAAGAATTGTTGAAGAAGAAATGCATGAAGAATTTGACTAAGGTATATTTGAGTTTCTTGGAATGGATTTGAATATTTGGCTTACACCATGAAATCCTTGAATTTAATAGATGTAGGAATTTGTGCTACAGAAGCTACACTGTAATGCATGAGTTTACACCATAAGAAAATATTTGAGTTTTGCAGTTCTGGAAAATTGGAAGGTGTTGCACCATGGAAGAATGGCTATGTCACAAAGTGATCAAAGCTTATTTTCACGTATTCTACCATCTGAGAGGTGTCCACGCTGCAGAGAAATAAGTTGTGCCACTGAACTATGGAATTAAAGGATGCTGCACCATGCACCATGGAAGATGCTACGCTACAATGGTGTTTTTGCTACACCGCGGAGAAAATGGTTATGCTGCAATAGCTATGCATGAATAAAGGAGCGAGATTTGAGGAGATCGCAGGATATTTGAATACCGCGTAAAAAATGTAAATAATGACCAAGTCTTTAGTAGATTAAAATAAAGATCTGGATGGGAATTCAAATGAGTTTAAAGCAGAATTAAATAGGAAATAAATAACTGATTTGAATGACCAGGTACTTCTGGGAAGAATAGTGGGTTTTTCGATAATTCCAATATGGAGATATTCTCTGCAACAGAGGGAAAATATATTCACATACAGTGAAGATATATTTTGGGAGAATGAGAATGGAAAATAAGTGTTCGACACTGATAAAAGAGAGAAGAATTACTTGTGTCAAGGAGGTGATCTGATATACTACATCTACTGCATATTTTGATATATGGAAGAAAGAATGAGATTGAGGAAATTGAAGAAAGAATGAGATTGAGGCCGAGAACTTCTTTAATAGAAAGAGACCAGCCTGAGCTTTTGAGAATCGAGGAAGAAGACAACGTGGATTCTTCTGCATTCAACCATCACTGATTATTTTGATAGTGGGCTAATATAGCAGAACTGACAAGCATGCAATACCTTTGATATTTCTTTAGCCATCCAAGATATATTCACTGAGGAATAATATCTTCTTCCATTTGATGTGGTGACATCCTTGAGCTTACTGAGAGATCTTATTCAGAAAGTGTTGAAAAGAATCTTTGAGGAACTGGTGGTGCTAGTATAAACACTGTCATTGAAGACTGGTAATGTTAATGTAAATAACGTCATATAACCTTTACGGGACTTGGATATTACCTGCCTAAACTTGTGTGCAAATTGTTCAACAATTGTGATCTCTACAGTTGCTAGTGATAAGAAAATACATGAAACAACTATAGGTTGTTCTCAGGAGTAGGTTTTCACACCAAGACCAAACCTTATAAAAATCTTTGTGTGTTTTTTAGTGCTTTTATTTGTTTGCATACATGGGAGGTGAGACTTGAAAGAGTGACTGATCTAGGCTTTCAATGTCCACAAAGGTTGAATTAAAAATAATTTGTAAAAAGTAACCATTGATTCACCTCCCCCCTAGTGGATCCAGCCTAGGGCTTTACAGTTATAAACCATATACCATCTAATATGACATGTCTGTTGTTTTGTGTCACGAGACTTGTCGATGCATCGAGTGACTATTTATAATTGGGCTCCACTCATCACTTTCACATCTAATTCATTCCTCATATATTAAATTATAGATATAATTCATTCTCAAAATTCCTTATAAATCAATAATTATCTGTATTGAATCAAGAATGCAGAATATTTCCTAAGTCAATGAAAGAAATGTCTTAATAAGCTTCCTTCAACTGATACCATATATTGAAATGGTATACAATTAAGACAATATAAAAGTGGTCAAAATGATACCATATAAATCCATGATACTTAAAATATGGACATGAAGGACAAAATAATGTCAAATGAAATGATATAGAGTGATAGACAATCAGATAATGAGAAAGTTAATGAGCACAAAACCATAAATCAGTAAAGAATAAAAAAGTATCATGAATTCATCATAAATTAAGATTTTTTAGTAAAACCAATCCTTTCATAATTATAAAAGATAATAAAAGAAAAACATTAAAAATAACTTCCTTGTAACTTTCTGTAAGAATGAAGTTATAAATCACTTTCAAAATTCTTTTCATTCCTTTAAGAAAATAATACTATTTTCTTTTCAATTAAAAATTCATAGAAAAGGATCTTCTTTGAAGAGTCGTAGAAACTTTTATAGGAAGCTTAATAGATAATAATGGTCATGTATTTGGGAAAAATTGTTCATGTCGTATATGTTAAAAAACTTTTTTTAACACTTTTGTAAAGAAAGTTAAAAATACCCTTTTTGAAAAATCATTAGAAGATCCCTTATTAAACCTTTGTGAATAAAGTCAAAGGTAGTTGAAAATCACTTTGAATGTTAATTGGAGTGTAAAGAATAACACTCTTGAAATAATATGAAGAACATGGATATGGAGGAAAAAGACTCCTGATCGAAAAGAAGAGATAAGGTCAGTATCCCTTACATGTAACTTGTTGATTCTCAATCCAATAAGAGAAGAAATGGAACATTTAAACCAAAAACATAACCACAAGAGAAGAAAATAGATGAGTTTTAAGAGATTAGGATAATATAATCTTCCCAAAGGAATTTTGAATATAAACAATCAAGAAATAAAATGAGATTGTAGCAGAAATCCCTTAACTTGGGTCTTCGCTTAGTCGTACATGTTTGATTCTCCTATATAATGATTTTATAATTGTTAATCACTCATAACAGAACCATGTTCATACTTATCATACCATATAAGATTAACTTTTAACATCTCATCACTTGTTAATTAACAATTCTTCATTAACATCATCATTCATGGTGTTAACAATTTTGTTTTTCATGTTTGTTTCAGTTTGGAAATCTCAGTTCTTACATCATGGTCATGGTTTCATCATTTATTTAATAATGATATAAATAACATATTCACTCGTTATATACAGTTTTACCATTCATGCAATGCAGTAATAGAAAAATAAAATACATCATTCGTGGAGACGGTAATCCGTACTTGCGCATCAATGTTGTTTTTATTTTCTAATGAAAACAATAAAACAAGTTTAATAATATTTTATCATTCCAAAACCATATTTATATAATAATTATCATATATAATCATTAAATCCATCATTATATCCATTCATGAGAGGCGGTGATGAAAAATGAACATCTCTATGTGGAGACAGTAGTCCGTAAGTCTGCACGAGCAACACTTTCATTTTCCATTGGTTGGAAGAGTAAGAAGGTAGGTTATATTTTGTCATTCCAGAAGCATAAATATATCATGAATTTCATACATAAACATTATATATATATATATGTGTGTGTGTGTGTGTGTGTGTGTATATATATCATAATCTCCAACCATGAATGATGGCGATGAAAAACAAAATACATCATTCTGTGGTGGCGGTGGTCCGCACATATGCACGAGTGATGCTTTCATTTCTCAATGGATAAAGGTTGTTCCATAAGCATAATAACATTTCAGTATATTTATGATATTGAATTAATTATTTTTGGATTGATATAATATATTGTAATGAGGTATAAGTAGAAATAAACTTGGAAAGTGTCAATTAAGATGATTCCCTCTTCTTTGAGAGCCCTCCATTGACTTACATCTTAAGCTATATTAGGATGGTATTAGGGGAAGATCAGAAGATCTAGAATGCAGGGAATGAATATATGAAGGTATTTTTGTAGGGATTGTCCAAGATAAGTGGCTCAAAGTTTGTGAATAATGGTGGAGAGTGGGGTGCCATTTTTTAAGTGAGGTGAGTGAAAATCTTGTTAATACTTGAAACATTATTATATATTATATGTATTACTCAAGTAAAGTTGTTCCAAATTGTCAAAATTTCTAATATTTGTGTGATAAGGTTGAAACATGATTGACCAATAGAATTTATACAAGTTTTTAGGTCATTTTAACACTTAATTTTTAGTTTAACCCCCTTCTAACCTGTTTTAACATTTATTGTAGTAATGAATTTTTACCTTGGTTACAATCCATTATGACCAAAAAATGAAATTGAATTATTAAAAAAAAATTACATGCTTATTTTAAATTTTGAAACCATTTTATCAAAGTAAATTTCTATTAGTGGGAGAAATTAATTTAAAAATAAACCCATAAAACATGATGATTTTTTTTAGAAAAATGCATTTTCAAGCATATAATGAATTTATTCAAACTACTTTCCTAGTAACCACCATTAGATGAATATAAATTTGTTTCATTGAATATATAATTTAATTTTTTTTATTAAAATCATTCATGAATAGAGATTATTTTAATTTAGAAATACATTGTTCACTTTAAAACTATTTTCTGAAGAAAAAAAAAACTCTTTTTACTTCTAAATGGTTTTATCTTTATTTCTAACAAATTGATAATCAATGTATGATTAATGAAATTTTAAAAAATTCATTCTAGTCTTATTTAGACATAATAAGTTAAAAATTGATATCAATACTATCAAATTATAAATTTTATTCTATGAAATATTTAAAGTTGCATTGTACTATAGTTTCATTAGAATGTAAAGTTTACATACTTTAATGGAAGTTCAGGTGTTACATTCTTCCCTCATTCAAAAATTTCATCTTTAAAATTTTTATGGATACCACATCCTAAAAAATTATGGGTTACTCTTTATCATTACTTCCTTAGGTTCCCACGTTGCCTCTTCTATCTTATGATTTCTCCAAAATTACCTTTGTCAATCAAGTCATTTGATTCAGTAACACATTTTATCTAGTGTTAAGAATTTGGATAAGCTCTTCACAGTAAGATAAATCATGTTCCAATTTTATCTCCTCAGTGATGATCACATGCATTGGGTCCACCATGTACTTGCACAATACTGAGATATGGAACACATCATTAACTTTAGAGAACCTGTGTGGAATTTTCAAATGGTAAGCTACATCTCCAATTCTGTATGGAATTTCCAAATGTCTTATATACCTATGAATTAGTTTCCCTTTCTTGTGGAACCTTATAATACCCTTCCACAGAGATAACTTCGATAAAACATGATCTCCTACATTCAATTCTAAATCCTTTATTTATCAACATAAATCTTTTGTCTACTTTGTGCTACATTAATATAATTCTAAATAGTAGTCACTTTCAACGTTGCCCCTTCCATGAGATCTGGCCCTATAAGCTTCATTTCACCAACTTCATCCCAACGAGTTTGAGCACAATACTTCTTTCCGTATAATGATTCATACGGTGCCATTTGAATGTTTGAATGGAAAATATTATTATATGAAAATTCCACCAAAGGTAAATATTGATCTCACATACCTTAAAAGTCAAGTGAGCATGACATCAACATGTCTTCTAATGTTTAAATAGTACGTTTAGACTACTCATCAGTTTGAGGATGATAGGTGGTGCTAAAATGTAGCTCGATGTCGAGATCCTTATGAAGACTCTTCTTTAATTTTGATGTGAACCATGGATCAAGATCAAATACAATTGAAAGAGGTTCACCATGAAGTCTCACAACTTTATTTATATATAGTCATTTGAGGCGCTCAAGAGGTAGATCATACCTAATATCAAGGAAATGTGTGCACTTGGTAAGACAACCAATAATGACTCATATGGCATCATTATTTCTAGGAGTCTTTGGAAATATAGTGACAATGTCCATAATAATATCATCACATTTCCACACGAGAATAGGTAGAGGTTGCATGACTCATTTAAGATGTTTTCTCTCAAACTTTACCAATTGGAAAACCAAGAATCTTGATAAATAGTCTATAGTTTCCTATTTCATATTATCCCACTAAAAATATTCTTTTAAATCATGATATATTTTTTTGATACTAGGGTGTATAGAGAATTTGAGCTATGAGCTTCATCTAATAACTATATTTTTAGATTAGGCATGGATGGAACACATATCCTCTTTCCAAATTTTAATATGCCATATTCATAAATGAATTATGTCAACTTCCTATCATTCATGGATTTTATTTTCTTTTGAATATTCTCATCATCATGCTGATAACTTTTTATTTTCTTTAGTATGGATGGTTTGGCAAGCATTTGGAATAGATGCAATGTTTCCCCTTCATTAAAGATTCCTATATACAAATTTACTAAATCCATGAATATAAGATCTTTACCAATCCTCATTTTAGTCAAAAATCCATGATATTTCCTACTCAATGCATCGACCACCTTATTTTCCTTTCCAAGGTGGTAGTGTATTGATAAATCATAATCCTTGATTAGTTCTATCCATTGTCTTTTCCTCATGTTGAGATATTTCTATGAGAAGATGTATTTCAAACTTTTGTGATTTGTATATATTTCATATCTTTATCCATAAAGGTAATGCCTCCATGTATTCAATGAAAAGATTATGACTGCTAAGTTAAGTTCATGGGTTTGATAATTATATCCTTGGATCGTTAACAACCTTGATGCATATGAAACAACTCTATAATTCCATGCATCACTATATATAAAAAATCCATCCCTTCCTGATAGTAAAGTCAATATTAGTTCATTGAACAATATCTTTTTTAATTATTCAAAACATTCTTTACATTCTTATGACCATGTGAACTTAACCCCTTTACATGTCAACTTGGTTAACGGGTTATCTAATCAAGATTGTTTTTGAAAAAATCGTCGATAATAACATGCTAATCTAAGTAAACCATGTCCCTCAATTATATTTTGTGGAGTTGACCATCCCATCATGTCCTTTTTCATTGAAGAATCAATTGATTTTCCATCCTTAGATACAATATGGAAAAGAAAAGAAACTTTCTGAATCTAGAATTCACACTTTCTAAATTTTCCATATAACTCATTTTCTCTAAGAGTCTTAATAATAATTCATAAATGACTCTTGTTCACATCATAGATTTTAGAGTATACTAAGATATAATCAATAAACTTCATAAATCAATTATGAAGATAATCCTTGAATAATTTTTTCATCAGATCCATAAAAACATAGGATGCATTAGTCAATCCAAATAGAATTACTATAAATTAATAATGTCCATACCTCATATGAAATGTCATATTTAGAATATCTTCCTTATTTGATCGTAGTAGATGATACCCAAAATGAAGATAAATCTTTGAAAAATATTGAGCTCCTTGAAGTTGATTGAATAAGTCATCAATGTATGGTAAGGGGTAATTTTTATTATAGCAATAACATTGATTTCTCTGTAATCGATGCATAACCTCATAGACCCATATTTATTCTTAACAAAAAGAATAGGGGATCCCAATGGTGAAATACTAGGGAATATAAATCCCTCATCACACAACTCATACAGTAGTTTCTTTAGTTCCACTAATTCAACCATGACCATCCTATATGGGGTCTTAGATATAGGTTTTGCATCAGGGATGAGATCAATGGAAAACTCAACTTCACACTCAATTGGATGTCCAAGTAGTTCTTCAGGAAACACATCAATGTGTTCCTACATAGTAGCTACCCCCTCTATTCTAAGGATACCTTTCCCATTCATTGATCGTGTCTGCTCTTCTCTAAGAATTTCATTAAGGAGATCTACTGTAGGAGGATCCAGACACAACTTTAATGATGAATTTTCCCCTCTAAAGAAAAGGTATTCCACATCTCCTTCATGAATCATAATTTCCTTCTCTTGGCAAATTTTTTTTTCATTATAATTTGAAATCCAATCCACATGAAGGATTATATAAAATTCAACCGTAGGTATAATAACCATGTTTGCAAATAAGGTGTGTCCATGCATCATAATGAGAAAAAATTGACATATCCTTTTCGCAATATGATTCCCACTGAGTGTTTTGATTGATAATTCCATGCTTAGAGTGTTTGGGGATAATGTAATATTATTGGAAATCATGGAATATATAAAAGAGTGTGACGATCCAGAATCAAATAAATCATTAGCTAAATTTTATTTTATGATCAAAGCTCCTGCTACCACATCTTTAGGAACTTCAACCTCAGCTGTGGTAATCGCATAAGCTTAGCCTTCTCCCCTTGGCCACTTATGCGGGAGGTTCCCTTGATTCTTATGACATTGGTTTGAATAATTATCATATATTTAAAACTGAAACACTATATATCAGTGGTTTATTTTTTTTCCATTTCATTCATGAGCCTTATGACTCTTTTCTCCAAACTTTAAATAGACCCATATACCAATTAATAAAGTACTTGGGTTTTTCATCCACAATAATCAAATGTTAGAAATATCATCTTCCCTTTCTTCTTCTTTGACACATTTATTTTCATGTATTTCTCTATCACTCTCTTCTCTTCCTGATTTCCTTTGAAGATATAAGATCTAGAGAATTATTTCTCTATTTTTATGGAACTTGATACTATATCTTCATATGACGAAAATGTTTGAGAAACTAGTTCCCTTAGGAGACTAATTTTAAGCCTGTTAAATAAATGGTCATTATTTCTTTCCAGATTATGTATATAGTTTGTAGCATGCCAGGATAATATTTTATAGTTATCCTCATACTCTACAACACATTCTTCTTCCATATGCATTACATTGAGGAACTTCCTCTCCATTTCAACTCATTGCTCTTGAGGAAAGTATATTTTGAAGAATATCACTTTAAAATTTCTCAATTTCATGTGTTCTATTTTAACTTCATCCCTATTATTTTGGTTCAATGACAACTATTGATCGATATCTCCCTTCAGAAAATACACTACTAGAAAAATCTTTTCCCTTTCATTACTTACTGAGGCTATAAATTTTTTTAGGGACTTAATCAATTTTTTAGATATTAATGGATTAGTAGTTCCATTAAAATATGGAGACCTATATTGCATGAAGTGATCCAATATCGGTAAATCGTGATATGAAACAACAAGTTGCTCCGTATGAGCAAGGTTATTCGTCATAATCTGAGTTAGCTACCCAAATATAACCCCGATCTTCTTAGCTCTAACACTAGTTGTATTGGATTTCTTAGTAGGGAAATCCCTACATTAACTATAGACATTGACATGATTTTCCTTTCTTCCTCTAGGAACCATATCTAAACAATTTTACACACATAATTAGTTTATAAAATTATAAATATTGAGACATAACATAAAAAACACTAAAATTTATCAAACATTCTAGAGTTTTATCTTAAATCTCATGTTATCTATGTTTTTCTAAAATCTAGTTCTCAAGGGTTATACTAAAATTATTTTGATACAAACTATAACAACCCTAACTCTAAATTTAGTGTTTACTTTATTATATTGGTACAAGATATAAGGGATCACACCACAAAATATCAATCAATTTAGTAGTCTTAGAAAACTAGATACATACCACCACAATCCTTTTATTTTATCTTATTGAAAAACCACTTTTAGGGTAAGTGGGAACCTACAAATCCAGACCTTCACTTCAAGTCACACCCCCATAAACAGACATTACAGAATTCAAAACAGTAAAAAGGAACCAAGTCACCAGGCACCCTCACAAACAGACATTACAGAATTCAAAATTCAACAGTAAAACAGAACCAAGTCACCGCGCCATCTTCCATCACACACCAGTTTCAAAATTCAAACCATCACCGCAAATCACGCA
Organism: Viscum album; assembly: GCA_963277665.1. Lineage (NCBI taxonomy): Eukaryota > Viridiplantae > Streptophyta > Magnoliopsida > Santalales > Viscaceae > Viscum > Viscum album. The sequence goes on along the minus strand of OY728139.1, from coordinate 272,768,716 downwards.
AATCCTATGAGCAAACGAGGTGCATCTACTGCATTGAGTAAGGACATGTCTGGTCTACACTTTGTCAACATCATCCCATCACCTCGCCATCGTCACCGGAATCCACCTCCAAAGGCCGCAACAAACAACCCCAAAACAGACCATCACAATGAAAAAAAAACATCAAGGACAGAGACAACTGCAACTCTAGCGGCACCTTGAAGACCTTCGAACGCTGAACCACAAATTCCAAAACCACATAGTTTCCATTGAGCCAGATCCAACTAGGAGAGTCTAATAGAAACGTGGGGTCAGAGCAGGTTGAGCATCCAAGGAGCTTCAGCACACAACTATCGTCGGGCCCAATGAAACTTCTTGAAAACCATCGTCGTCGACACAAATGAGAATCATATCTCCAACTCCATAGAAACAGAAACCGAAAAACCCATAGAAACAGGGAAACAGAGAAATAAAACTGATTCCAAAAAAACAAAAAGACCCTAGCTCTGGCAGTACCTTGAAGCCCTTCGAACACTGAACCACAAATCCCAAAACAATATAGTTACCTCTACACCAGATCCATCTAGGAGATGTGCATCGACACTTGGGGTCAGAGCAGGTTGAGTGGACAAGGACCTCTTCAGCACAAAACCGACGTCGGGCCCACGAAACTACAGTGAAAATAGAAGTCATCATCAAAAAATTGAACCGAAATGCCATCGAAGCTGAGCAAAAAAAAGCATGAAAAAAGGAGGAAGAAGGAGAACAGAGTTCGAAGGGACGAGAGGAGGAGAGAGCCAGGAGAGAAAGGGGGAAGATCGCTGGAAGCATCCGAGCAAGGGGACAAGAGGAAGGGAAGATGAGTAGGGACACCAGAGGAATCTCAACGCGAGAGGGCGACGAGATGGAGGGAGCGGTGACCCTGGGAAACCCTAGCGAGAGGGGAGAGAGAACCCGGAGAAACATTCTTGCATCCTTGAAATAATTCAAAGAATATTTGTTCATATCCTGGGTAAAGTAAAATAAATAAAGGGTGAGATAAAATTATTAGTTAGGGTTTTGTACACTGGAATCTATCATGGGTAAATAAGGCATAATCAATATAGCACAGTGGATAATCAAAACACATGTCATTCAATTAATAACTTGAGTTCAAAGTAAATCCATGGCAAATATAAACATAGAAATCCCATGGATAATGGAAACTAAATTCTTAATAAAGTAAATGCATAATTATGGACATTCATTGTCACACCCCGACCTTTGGAATTATTTTATTTTATTCTTTTCTTGATCTTGGATCTTTTGGTTGAGGTTCGGGTTGAGTTCTCGGTTTGAATTTTAATGTTTTTGAGTTTTTAGGTGGAATTTTTTCCTATGCACGATTTGGGCGCATGGTCTGGTAAATTGTGTGGTTTCAACCAAGTAACTATGCGGGTCATGTTTTGGGGTATGGGGCTTAGCCCACGGCCTGCACACGGTTAGGGAAACCGTACGACAAGCATAAAGTTTGCTTCTGGATTTGGGAAGTGGCATTTGGAACGGTTGACGCACGGTTTGAAAATCATGCGGCCAAATCGTGCAGCTAAACTACACGAGGCGTCCCTTTTGGACAGTGAAGGGCACACGGTTGGTGTACAGTTTGGTAAACCGTGCGACAAAACCATGCGATCATCCCAAAATTTTAAAATAATAAAATCCCTAATCTACCCTCCACTCTTTTTACCCTAACTCAATCCCCCTCCCTCTTGGTCATTTTTGGCACACTAAGGGGTCCCAAGACCCCTCTTGCTTTGGTTATCCTCCCTTGTTGGTGCTCCTACTTCAAATCTAAGGTGAGATTTTAGGGTTTTGGGCCATTTTCCTCTTCTTTCTCTTCTCATCTCTTAGTTTCTTGGTCTTTCTTGGTGGGGTTTTCCTCTTGGTTGAACCCTAGTGGTTAGAGTTTATGTATGATTCGATTTCTAGGATGTTAGGGTGTGCGAATAGTGTCTTGGGCTTGGATATTCCTCCTCCTAGAGTTTAGTTGTGTTCACACGTCATTGAGATAGGTGTTTCTATCCATTTTCTTTCCGACTCATTCCATTTGATGATACTGTATTTTTAAATAATATATAAATGTGTTTTTCATGCTTATGATATAATTTTTTGTCTTTTTATGGTGTTTTTGTGTTGGTAAAAATTGGTGGAAGTGGTTTTAAAGGAGTTTCTTTAATAATGTTATATAGTTATGCACCCAAGGTGTTTGTTAAAATGTTAATTATTCCTTTAAATTGAATTGTGTGTTTTAAGTGGTGTTAAACCTTAGTTATGTTGTGATATTATTGTTAGATTGAGAGTTTGGCATTGTGTGTGTGATTTAGGTTTCTCTTTATGGCTTGATGATTATGGTGAAATGTTTTGGAAAGTTTCTTCTAATATAAAAAATGTTTAATTGTTCTTTTGGAATTGTGTGCAAGTATTGGATTTGGTTCAAAAGCATGTAGTGTTCCTTTAAAGGTGGGTTTTGGGTGATTTCATGAAAACTTGATTTGTTCCATTGGATGTGGGCACATACATGTGTGCATGGGGTGCATACATGGGTGGGCACACAAATGAAAATGGACTTGGATGAACTCTCTCGACTTAAAACTCAGATTTCAAAACTCTTATCCCTTCTTTCCTTCTTCAAACTCTTGACTCATAAAAAATGGTTCCTTAATTTTCAAATGGATCATGGATGGTTTCAAATTAGTGTTTGAGATTATGGATCGTTTGGTAATTTGGAATGTGGTTTGTCTTTAAATGGTATGAAAGACCATTTGTCCCCTATAAGTATATTGAGTGTTTTCATCTTGGTTTGAAATGTAATTAGGCTCATTTGGCATGGTACACATGAATGTGGTCTCTCATATTATTTTAGATTTTTTTTGGAAATGTTTTGAATTTATATTTGAAATGGGCATGATATAAGGCCCGATTGACACTTTATAATGTTTGAGAAACATAAATGCCCGGTTGGCAACATAGCATGTTTTGAGAAATGGTTTGAAAGCTTGTATGATGTGACGACCCAGTTGGAACTTGTGCAAAGTTTTTTCTAAGATGGGAACCCCCTATGGAGGATTTCTTAATATGGGTTATCATGTGGGTGGTGTCGGTGATTGGGGTAGGCAAGTTTGGCGGGGATAGGTAAGGTGAGTCACGCGTACGAGGGACTCTCATTTCACTATGTATTATTATTATTATTATTACCCTGGGAATCCTGGGTGTATTTTAGAGGGTTGAGTTATGGTTTCTTATCAACCCCGATTAGACGGGTTGGTACCCCCCTTGAATTTATAGGGTTAGGTGGGACGTGCCATTGGATCAGATAGTTTAGAGAAGTCAGTTGGTTATTGACTATGGAGTTGCACCATACGCCGACATGTGAGTATATCTAGAGATCTCTCTAGGGATGTTTAGGAAATTCCCATGGTTTTTTATTTGTATGTGCTTGTTTATATTCTGCTGCACCTGATTTCATGTTTATACTTCTTATTCGTTTTTAGCATATCCTGGTATTTCTTGATTGGGTTTTAGTTTGGGATTTGGTTTTAAAATGGTAATCTATTTTGAAAATGGAAAGTGGTGTGTGTTGGCTATTAAAAAAGGGAATGTTGTGTTTGTTTGTTAAAATGATAAAAACATATTTTTATATTTGTATTTCAAAATGGTGTTTGTGGACTATTTTGGGAATGGAAATGCATGGATGTTGTGGTGGTTTCCTACTGAGCTATTGTATACTCACACCCTACTCGTACCATTCGGTATCGGTAGACCCGAGTTGTTTTGTAGGTGCAGGTTTCTGGTTCATTTGTGTTTGTAGCAAGTTGGTTTGTGGGCAGTGGTGACCATGAGGTCACATGAAGATCATGTTGGTAATAGTTTGGTTTAGTTTTGTTTTAGTTTTTGCTTTGTATCCCTCAGTTGTTCAGTTTTTGTTTTGTTTAGCAGTAGTATCTTGATCAGTTGTATATTATTATTTTTATTGGTATTCAGTTATTGTTAGTTCTTCCGTATGTTCAGTTTATTTATTCAATAATGGTTTATCAGGCTAAATCATTCCCGTAGTATTATTTTGATGCATGACACTAGTTGTTAACCTGTGGGGATCAGGAACGCCCTTCAGACCTTGTTGCAGGCCGGCTTGGGTGACCGGTTCAGCTGGGTTGGTTCGTGAAAAAATGGTATCAGAGCAGACCCTTGTTATTGGGGTGTTCAGTAGTTGGTGATTAGGACTATCAGGACTCAAGAGGTAGGAACATGAAGGACGTCATGAATACTTGCTCATCCTAAGCCTTGAGTTTCCAAGGGTAGTCTGAGATTTGAGTTTTTTTCTTTGTTTTGGATTGAGGAATGATAATGGAAATGAGTTGGTGTCATGTTGTGATTTCACATGGATTAGTGACCCATGTGGATTCCATGTGCAAGGTTTAAGGTCCTCTTAGTGATTAGTGCTTACTTGGGGCATGACCCACTAACTATGTCGCTAAGTTATGCATGAACACTAGTTCCTCATTTCGGTAGTTTGGTATGAGTTGTGTTTTGTTTGGTTTCAGTTGATGTAAGTAATATTTTAAAAATGAGAACGATTTTTGAAATTGAAGTGATTTATTTTAAATGATTTGGTTTGGAAAATGGGTTTTTAAAGAGAAAGTGATTTGGAATTTTGAATGGTTTGGGAAAATGAGAAGGAAAAGTGAATTGAAAATTTGGTAAATTCTTGGGTTTGGTGATAAAGTGGTATGTGTGCCCCTTGGTATTATTTATGGATGTTCGTATATGTGTGGGTATGTATGGTAAGTGCATGTTGGAATGTTCATGAATGATGTAAATGGAGGTGGGATGGAAACATATGTGACAGTTTATATGATTCCATTGGTGTGCACTTGAAATTAAAAGTTGAGTTGGTTTTACTAAAATGGTTTCAAATGAGAAAATGATTTTGGAAATTGGTCTTGCTAGAAAAGTGTGTTTTTTTTTGTGAAAGGTGGTCTTGGAAGAAGGTGGTTTTGGAAATTGAAGCTAAATGAAATTTTGAAAAGATAATTTTTGATTGTGCTTGAGTGTGTTTGGCGTGTGAGCCTATTGTTTTGGCTCGAGGGGTTCCTTGCATTTATGTTTTGAGTTGATGCTGATTTTGGTTTTGTGTTCCTTGTGTTTTTTAGAATATGCCACCCAGAAAGGTCCCCAAAGTTTCTATTGGGTCTTGCCTAGTTTTGGGTTCTTCCCGGTTTTTTCCTATCCTTCGTAGTGATCGAGGTTCTTAAGAGGTAGTGAAGTGGCTTGAGGAGGTTTAGAATGTCTTCAAATGGTTAGGAACTCCCAAAAATGTTAGAGTCCATGCTATTCTGCGTTTGCTTAAGGGTCCATATTTGGACGAATGGGAGATGTTTTCTCTATCATCGATGCAAGTTGGGATGACATGGGAAGTGTTTAAGTCCATCTTTTTCTGATGGTTTACACCTAAGGAGGTGAATATGAAGAAAAGGGAAGAGCTCATGTGTATTCAACAGGGCCAGAAAACAATGAAGGCCTATGTTGACCACTTCAAGGAGATGGTTTCCTTTTCTCTGGAGGTAGCTTCGTAGGATCTATTGAAGGATTCACTTTTCATCAGGGACCTTTGTCTATAGATCAAGGAGTGAACTCTCTCCTCCAAGGATCTTCGTTTCGAGATGCTGGTGGATGAAGTGTTCCTAGATAAGTTGGTTTCTAGAGTGCAAGTTGGCAATCCAACGTCTCTTTCCAATTATGAAGGTTCCCCAACTGGTGGAAGGTGTGTGCAGAGGAGGCTGTTTATGAAAAACCTCTTCCATTGGTTCTAGCTTCTAGTTTGTTAGACCATTCGCTTCTGTGCCACCAGTGTGGCTGGTTCAGGCATTCAAAGTCATCTTATCGCAATCCTTTGAAGACTTTCCATCTTTGTGGCCATTTGGGTCATCTGGATAAGTTTTGTAGGAAGCGATTCCCAAAGAAGATGTCTTGATCGGAGGATATCAGCTCCTAACTACGGGACAACAGATGCTTCAGACATCAGGGCTCTAGCCATAGGCCATAGAGGGAAGTTTTTTCACACAGTCAGTAACTGTTGGGGGTGCAGGGAACCCTTGTTCCAGCTCTTGTTCTTCATGTCGAGGCAGATACTTTCAAAGTTTTCTTGTTTTAGTTTTTCTGTTGTTGTAAGTTCATCTCTCCACCGTAAAAGTGTGATGTACTTGTCCATTATATCCTGAGTAGTTATGTTTATCTGAATGTGGTTCTTTGAAATCATTCACTCTTCTTTGGGTGTGTTTCTCCCTAGTGTGGTTTGGTCGCGGTTTTAGTTTTCAGTTGTGCTTGTTTGGAGATATATGTACCTGTGGGATTTGTTGATTGTAGCATGTGTTTGGGTTTTTTATTCGGTTCTGGAACTTTTTTTTGGGTTTATCATGGTTTTGGGGGTTCAGTTTGTGTGAGAGGTCCTGGTTTTGTTGGGAGTTCCCTTGTTCCCGTGTTGGTTAACTTGAGGTGGTGTTGTTCAAGTTTTAATATCGATGGTGTTAGTTAAGTTCTTAAATTGGGGATAACCCTTCCATGTTCTCTCGTTGTTTTTCATGCTGTGGTTTTCTTGGATGGGTGTGACTTGTGGAGTGAAAGGTCACCCCAAGGTTTGTTGTTTCTTTCGGTTTTTAAGGCTTATTTTTGTCTTGGGATGGAGTTTTGTTTATATTTTGACTGGGTGACTTTATGGGAGCAGAAAGTGTTTGCGGTGGGGAGAATTGTCACACCCCGACCATTGGAATTATTTTGTATAATTCTTTTATTTATTAATCATAATCTCCTTCTCTTGGCAATAATTTTTTTCATTATAATTTGAAATCCAATCCACACAAAGGATTATATAAAATTCAACCATATTTATAATAACCAGGTTTGCAAATAAGGTGTGTCTATGCATCAAAATGGGAAAAAATTAACATATCCTTTTTGTAATATGATTCCCACTGGGTTTTTCGATTGATAATTCCCTCCATAGAGTGTTAGGAGATGATGTGATATTATTTGAAATCATAGAATATATAAAAGATTATGAAGGTATAGAATCAAATAAATCATTATCTAAATTTGATTTTATGATCAAAGCTCATGCTACCACATCGTTAGGAACTTTAAACTTAGCTGTGGTAATCACATAAGCTTAGACTTCTCCCCTTGGCCTCTTATGCGGGAGGTTCCCTTGATTCTTGGGATATTGGTTTGAATAATTCCCCATCTATTTAAAAATGAAACACTATATATATTTTGGTTTCTATTTTTTCTATTTCATTCATGATCCTTATGACTCTTTTCTCCAAACTTTAAATAGACTCATGTACCAATTAATAAAGTACTTCAGTTTTTTCATCCACAATAATAAAATATTGTAAATCTCATCTTCCTTTTATTCTTATTTGAAACATTTATTTTCATGAAGTTCTCTATCAATATATTTTTTCTTGATTTCCCTTGAAGATATAAGATCTAGAGAATTATTTCTCTATTTTTATAAAACTTGATACTATATCATCATATGATGAAAATGTTTGAGAGACCAGTTCCCTTAGGAGACTCATTTTAAGCCCGTCAAATAAATGGTCAATATTGATTTCTAGATTACATATATAGTTTACAGCATACCTGGATAATATTTTATAGTTATCCTCATACTCTACAACACTTTCTTCTTCAATCTGAATTATAGTGAGGAACTTCCTTTCGATTTCAACTCATTGCTCTTGAGGAAATTATTTTTTGAAGAATATCACTTTAAAAGTTCTCTATTTCATTTGATTTATTTACACTTCATCCCTAGTATTTTGGATCAATGATCTCCATTGATCAACATTTCCTTTTAGAAAATAGACTGCTAGAAAAACCTTTTCCCTTTCATTACTTACCCAGGATATAAATTTTTGTTGGAAATACCTAGAATTTATCAAACATTCTAGAGTTTTATCTTAAATATCATGCTATCTAAATTTTTCTAAAATCTATTTCTCAAGGGTCATACTAAACTTATTTTGATACCAACTATAACAACCCTAACTCTAGTAACCTAAATTTGGTGTTTGATTTATTACATTGGTACAAGATATAAGGGATCACATCACAAAAAATCGATCAATTTAATAGTCTTAGAAAACTAAATACATACATGATTCTCATATTACATTGGAAATATAAAAACATAGCATAAAAAACATTCTTGCATCCTTGAAATAATTCAAAGAATCCTCCTTCATATCCTAGGGAAAGGAAAATAAATAAAGGGTGTGATCAAATTCTTAGTTATTGTTATGTATAATGAAAGTTATCATGAGTATATAAGGCATAATAAATATGGCATAGTGGGTAATCCAAACACATGCTATTCGATCAATAACTTGAGTTCAAAGTACATCCATGAATAATATCAACATAAAAATCACATGGGTAATGGAAACTAAATTCTTAATAAAGGAAATGCTTAATAATGGACATTCGTTGTCACACCTGATCTTTTGAATTCTTTTTTTTATTCTTTTCTTGAACTTGGGACTTTTGGTTGAGGTTTGGGTTGATTTCTCAGTTTGAATTTTTTATGTTTTTGAGTTTTTGGTTGTCATTTTGGCCTGTGCATGGTTTGGATGCACGGTTTGGTAAATCGTTCATCTTCGCCCAAGTAACCATGCGGGCCATGTTTTGGGGTCGGGCTCTTGGCGCACGACCTGCGTACAGTTAGGGAAACCATGCGACAAGCATGCAGTTTGGTTATGGATTTGGGTCGTGGCATTTGGCATGATTGGTGCACGATTTGGAAACTATGCGGCCAAAATCTATGGGGTGTCCCTTTTGGAAAGTGAAGGGTGCATGATTGGCACACAATTTGGTAAACTGTGCGGCCAAACAGTGCGATTGGCCTTGATTTTTAAAATTTTAAAATCCATAATCTACCTTACCCACTTTTTACCCTAACTCGAGCCCCTCCCTCTTGGTCATTTTTTGCGCATGAAGGGGTCCTAATACCCCTCTTCCATTGGTTATCCTCCCTTGTTGGTGCTGCTCCTTCAAATCTAAGGTGACATTTTAGGGATTTTGGCCATTTTCCTCTTCTTTCTCTTCTCCTCTATTAGTTTCTTGGTCTTTCTTGGTGGGGTTTCTCTCTTGGATGAACCCTAGTGGTTAGGGTTTTTGTATGATTTTATTTCTTGGATGTTAGGGTGTTTAGAGCATGTCTCGGGCTTGGATCTTCCTCCTCCCGGAGTTTAGTTGTGTTCAGACATTGTTGAGGTAGGTGTTTCCATCCATTTCTTTTTTGGATCATTCTATTTGATGATTTTGTATTTTTAAATAATATATAAATGTGTTTCATATGATTATGGTATGATTTTTTTTATTTATATGGTGTTTTTTTGTTGGTAAAAGTTGGTGGAAGTGGTATTAAAGGAGTTTATTTAATAATGTTATATAGTTATGCACCCAAGGTGTTTATTAAAATGTTAATTATTTTTTTAAAATGAATTGTGGGTTTTAAGTGGTGTTAACCCTTGGTTATGTTGTGATATCATTGTTGGATTGAGAGTTTGGAATTATGTGTGTGATTTAGGTTCCTCTTTATGGCTTGATGATTGTGGTGAAATGTTTTGAAAACATTCTTCCAATTTTAAAAATGATTAATTGCGCTTTTGGAATTGTGTGCAAGTATTATATTTGGTTCGAAAGCATGTAGTGTTCCTTTAAAGGTGGTTTTTGGGTGATTTAATGAAAACTTGACTTGTGCCATTAGATGAGGTAACATACATGTGTGCATGGGGTGTACATATGGGTGGGAACACAAATGACAATGGCCTGGGATGAACTTGCTCGAGTTAAATTCCAGATTTCAAAACTCTTATCCCTCCTCCTCCTTTCCCTCTTCAAACTCTTGAATCATATAAAATAGTTCCTTGGTTTTCAAATGGATCAAGGATGGTTTCCAATTAGTGTTTGAGATTATGGACCATTTGGTAATTTGGATTGTGGTTTGTCTTTAAATGTTTTGAAAGCCTGTTTGACACCTTTAAGCATATAGAGTGTTTTCATCTTAGTATGAAATGTAATTGAACTTGAAAATAAAAGGCTCATTTTTCATGTTACACATGAATGTGGTGCCTCTTATTATTTTAGGATTGTTTTGGAAATGTTTTGAAGGTGTATTTGAAATGGGCATGATATAAGGTCTGACTGACACTTAAAAATGTTTGAGAAACATAAATGATTGGTTGGAAACTTAGTATGTTTTTTAGAAATAGTTTGAAAGATTGTATGATGCGACAAAATGGTTGGAACTTGTGTATAGTTTGTTCTAAGACTGGCACCCCCTATAGAGGATTTCAAAATACGGGTTATCGTGTGGGTGGTGTCGGTGATTGGGGCAGCAAGTGTAGTGGCGACAGGTAAGGTGATTCATGTGTGATAGGGCCTCTCCTTTCACTATTTATTATTATTATTACCATGGGATTCATGGGCGTCTTTTAAACCATTGAGTGATGGTTGCATATCAACCCCAATTAGATGGGTTGGTACCCCCTTGACTTTATAGGGCTATGTGAGATGTGCCACTGGATTGACTAGTTTAGAGCGGCCAATTGGCTATTGACTATGGATCTTCACCATACGCCAACATGTGAGTCCAATATGATTACATCTTGGGGTAGATCTAGGGATGTTTAGGAAATGCCCATGGTTTTCTATCTGTATGTGCTTCTTTATATTCTACTAAACCTGGTTTTATGTTTATACTACTTATTCATTTTTATCATAGCCTGGTATTGCTTTACAGGGTTTTGGTTTTAAAATGGTTATCTATTTTGAAAATGGAAATTAGTGTGTGTTGGTTTTTTAAAAAGGGAATGTTGTGTTTGTTTATTAAAATGAGGAAAACCTATTTTTATATGTGTATTTCAAACTAGTGTTTATGGAATATTTTGGGAAAATAAATGCATGGATGTTGTGGTGGTTTCCAATTGTGTTGTTGTATGCTCACACTCTACCTGTACCATTCATTGTCGGTAGACTCGAGTTGTTTTGCCAGTGCAGGTTTCTGGTTTGGTCATGTTTGTAACAGGTTGGTTTGTGGGTGGTGGTGACCATGAGGTCACATGGGGATCATGTTAGTATAAGTTTGGTTTGTTTTTTTATTCTCTTCTTTATAGCCTTCAGTTGTTCAATTTTTTTAGCAGTTGTATATGGATTAGTTATATATTTTTATTTTTATTGAGATTTAGTTATTGTTGGTTCTTCCGCATGTTCAGTCTATTTATTCGATCTTGTTTTATCAAGACAAATCATTCCCATTGGATTATTTTGATTTCCAGCACTAGTTTTTAGCCTATGGGGATCAGGAACGCCCTTTAGGCCTTGTTACGGGCCGGATCAGGGGACCAGTTTAGGGTTGACCTGGGTAGGTTCATGAAAAAATGGCATCAGAGAAGACCCTTTCTATTTACGGGTGTCAGGTAGTTTGTGATTATGACTATCAGGACTTGAGAGGTAGGTACGAGAAGGATGTCATGAACACTTTCTCATCTTGAGCCTCTTTTGTCTTTATTTAGGATTAAGGAGTGATAATGGAAAAGTACCGGTGTCATGTTGTGATCTCACATGGAGTAGCGACCCATGTGGAGTCCATGTGCACAGTTCAAGGTCCTCTTAGTGGTTAGTGCTTATTTGGGGCATGACCCACTAACCATGTCTCTAAGTTATGAATGACCACTACTTCCTCATTCTGGTAGTTTGGTATGAGTTGTGTTTTGTTAGGTTTTGGTTGATGTAAGTAACCTTTTAAAAATGAGAATGTTTTTGAAATTGAATTGATTTCTTTCAAATGATTTGTTTTTCAAAATGGGATTTGAAAGAGAAAGTGATTTGTAATTTTGAATGGTTTGAGAAAATATGAAGGAAAAGTGAATTGAAAATTTGGTAAATGATTGGGTTTGGTGTTAAAGTGGTATGTGTGACCCTTGGTATTCTTTATGGACGTTCACATATGTGTGGGTATATATGGGATGTGCATGATGGAATGTGTGCATGAATGATGTAATTGGAGGTGGGATGGACACATATGTGACGGTTAATAGGATTCCATGGGTGGGTAGTTAAAATTAAATGTTGACTTGGTTTTCCTAAAATGGTTTCAAATGAGAAAATGATTTTGGAAATTGGACTTGCTAGAAAAGTGTTTTTTTTGTGAAAGGTGGCCTTGGAAGAAGGCAGTTTTGGAAATTGAAGCTAAATGAGATTTTAAAAAGATAATTTTTGACTGTTCTTGAGTGTGTTTGTTGTGCGACCATATTGTTTTGGCTCAACGTGTTACTTGCAATTATGTTTCAAGTTGATGTTGATTCTGGTTTTGTGTTCCTTGCGTTGTTCAGAATATTCCATCTAGAAAGGTCCCCAAAGATTCTAGTGGGTCTTTCCTAGTTTCTGGTTCTTCTCAATTATTGCCTATCCTTAGTGATTGAGGTTTGTTAGATGTAGTGAAGTGTCTTTAGGAGGTTGATCGCGTCTTCAGATCATTGGTAACTCCCAAAACTGTTAGAGTTTTTGTTTTTCTGGGTTTTTTTGAGGGTTGGTCTTTAGATGAATGAGAGATGTTTTCTCTATCATTGATGCAAGTTGGGATGAAGTGGGAAGTTTTTAAGTTCGTATTTCTCTGATGGTTTACACCTGAGAAGGTAAAGGTGAAGAAAAGGGAAGAACTCATGTGCATTCAACAAGGCCGGTGGGTAGTGAAGGTCCATGTTGACCATTTCAAGGAGTTGGTTTCCTTTTCTGTAGTGGTAGCTTTGTAAGATCTATTGAAGGATTATCTTTTTATTGGGGGACTTCATCCAGAGACCAAGGAGTAAACTCTCTCCTATAAGTATCTTTGTTTCGAGAAGCTGATGGATGAATAATTCCTAGATGAGTTGGTTTCCAGAGCACAAGTTGTCAATCCAACATCTCTTTCTGATCGTGAAGGTTCCCCAATTGGCGGAAGGATTGTGCCAAAGGAGCCTATTTCTGAAAGGCCTCTTCCATTGGTTCTAGCTTCTAGTTTTTCAGACCGTTCACTTGTGTGCCACTAGTGTGTCTATTTTGGGCATTCAAATCCATCTTGTTGCAGTCCTCTGAATATTTTATATCATTGTGGTTGTCTGGGTCATTTGGAGAAGTTTTGTAGGAAGCACTTCCCAAAGAATAAGTCTTGATCAGAGTATGTTAGCTCCTGACTGTGGGAAAATAGATGCTTTAGATATTAGGGTTCCATCCATAGGCCATTGAGTGAAGCTTTTTCACACAATTAGTAACCGTCGAGGTATGGGGAAACCTTGTTCCAGCTCTTTTTCCCCGTGTTGAGGTGAAGCCTTTCAAATTTTCCTTATTTTAGTTTCTGTTGTTGTTGTAAGTTCATCTCTCTAGTGTAAAAGTGTGATGGAATTCTCCTTCATAGATTGAGTAGTTTTGTTTATTTGAATGTGGCTCTTTGAAATTATTTTATCTTATTTGGGTGTGTTTCTCCCTGGTGTGGTTTGGTCTCGGTTTTAGTTTTAGTTATGCTTGTTTAGAGATATATGTGCATGTGGGATTTGTTGATTGTAGCCTGTGTTTGGTCTTGTTATTTAGTTCCAGCTCTTTTCATGGGTTTCCCTTGGTGTTGGGGGTTCAGTTTGTGTGAGCGGTCTCTGGTTTTTTTTGGTAGTTCCCTTGTTCCTGTGTTGGTCAACCTAGGGTGGTGTTGTTTGAGTTTTAATATTGGCGGTGTTAGTTAAGTTCTTGCGGTGGGGAGAACCCTCTCATGTTCTCACTTTGTTTTTCATACTACGTTTTTATCAGGAATCAATCAGGTATGACTTGTGGAGTTAAAGGTAACTCCAATGTTCATGGTTTCTTTTAATTTTTTAGGCTTATTTCTGTCTTGGGAGCAAGTTTTGTTTATCTTTTGTCTAGGTGACTTTCTGGGGGAAGAAAGTGTTTGTGGTGGGGAGAATTGTCACACTCGACCTTTGAGATTATTTTGTTTTATTATTTCCTTGATCTTGGATCTTTTGGTTGAGGTTAGGGTTGAGTTCTTGGTTTGAATTTTTAAGTTTTTGAGTTTTTGGGTGGCATTTTGGCCTATGTAGGGTTTGGTAAACCATGCAACTTTTCCCAGGTAACCGTGTAGGTCATGTTTTGGGGTTTGGGGCTTAGCACACAGCCTACACATAGTTAGGGAAACCATGTGGAAAGTGTGCAGTTTGGTTATGAATTTGGGTAGTGGAATTTGGAACGGTTGGTGCACGGTTTGGAAACCGTGTAGCCAAACCGTGTGGGGTGTCCCTTTTGGATAGTGAGGTGCGCACTATTTGGTAAAACATGTAGCTAAACCATGTGATCTACCAGGATTTTTAAAATCTTAAAATCCATTATCTACCCTCCCCACTTTTTAACCTAACTCAACCCCTCCATCTTGGTAATTTTTTTCACACGAAGAGTGTTAATACCATATATGATTAACATATAACATCTCATCACCCTTTAATTAAAAATTCTTTATTAACATCATCATTCAGGGTGTTAACTATTCTGTTTTTCATGTATGCTTCAGTTAGGAAGTCTCAGTTATTACATCATGATAATGGTATAATAATTTACAAAATAATAACAATGATATAAATATTATATTAATTCATTATATATAGTTTTAGAACTGTCCAAGAAATGTGGTAATTAAAAAATAAAATACACCATTCATGGAGATGGTAGCATGTACATACACATGAATGCTATTTTCATTTTATAATGAAAAGATAAAAAATAAGGGTAAATGATATTTTTTTCATTATATAATCATATTTATATAATAATTATCATATATAATATTTAAATCCATCATTATACCCATCCATAATATATGGTGTTGGAAAATGAACCACATCACAACGTAGAGACGATAGTCCATATGTACGCACAAACAATTCTTTCATTTTCCATTGGTTGGAAGAGTAAGAAGGTAGATTATATATTATCATTAAAAAAGAATAATTATGTCATAAATATCATACATAATCATTATATATATCATAGTAACCAACCCTGAATGGTGATGATGGAAAATGAAATACATCACTTCATAAGGGTGGAAGTCTGCACGTACACAGAGACAATGCTTTCATTTCCCATTTGATAAAAAATATGTGGATAAAGGTTGTTAAATATGAATAATAATATTTAAATATATTTAAGTTACTGAATTAATTATTTTAGGATAGATATAAAAGATTTTAAGAAGGTATAATAAGAAATGAACTTGGAAATATTTTTTTAAGAAGATTGCCTCTTCTTTGAGAGACCTCCTTTGTCTAACACCTTAATACTTATTATGATGGTCTTAGGGGAATAATAGAATCTCTAGGAAATGGGGAATGAATCTAGGAATTTATTTTTTTAGGGATTTTATGTGATAAGTGGTTCAAAGTTTATGAATTAGAGTGGAGAGGGGTGTCCTTTTATAAGTGAGGTGGGTGGAAATATTGTAAATGCTTGAAATATTATTATATATTATATGTATTACTCAAGTCAAGTGGATTTAAATTTTTAATTTTTTTAATAATATTGGTATAAGGTCAAAATATGATCAACCAATAAAATTTAGATATATTTTTGGTTCATTTTAACCACGATCATTTTAGTTTATCCCCCTTTTAACCCATTTTATCTTTTATCGTATTAATGAACTTTTACCTCAATTACTATTCATTATGACCAAAAAACTGAAATTGAACTATTAAAAAAAATTAACTATTGATTTAAAATTCTAAACCATTTTATCATAATTCAATTCTTCTAATTGGAAGAAATTATTTTAAAAATAAACCCATAAAATTAATGAAAACAATTTTTAGGAAAATTTATTTTTCTAGAATAAGATGAATTTATTATGAATTTTCTTAGTAAACACCATTAGATGAATGAAAATTTGTTTAATTAAATATATAAACTACAAATTTTTATTAAAAATCATTCATTAATAGATATTATTTTAATTTAGAAATACATTGTGCACTTAAAAATTACTTTCTGAAAAAAAAATCTTTTTTACTTCCAAATGACTTTATCATTATTTATAATGAATTTATAATAAATACATGATTAATTATATATGTTATAAATAATTATCGTAAATAAAATTAAATTATTTAAATACTACATTTTCAATTACTCATAAAAATTCATTTCTAAGGGAAAATTAAGAAAACCATTCTAGGATTATTTCAACATAGTAAGTTCAAAAGTTATATTATTAATATCAAATAAGAAATTTTAGTATTTGAAATATTAAATAATGAATTATAAAATATTTAATTTATAATGAGAAGGTTATTTAATTTAATTTAATCTTGGGAGGTTATGTAATTCAATCTTACAGCAGGGCACGCCGTATAGAGGGTGTGTTGTGGTATGGGGAGGGGCTCCCGGGTGAGGCCACACCATGAAGTAGGTGTTCCATGCCATGAAGGCCTAGAATCTAGGGGGGTCTTGGTCATATCTTCTAGAGGCTCACCATATCAAAATCCAAGAGGATACTTTTTAGGGGTGTCTAGTGAGGGACACCATGCGGTAGCCAGTAGGGTTGCATCATGATGTTCATTTGTATAGTTTAACAAAAAATGAATGATTAAATTTCTTAAAATAACCCTACCAAATTTAACACCCCTTAACCCCCCTATTCCCCCTATTTAAAATGTACTAGGTCCCCTATGAATAATATGCTCCTCCTCCTTCAATATTCATCAAAATTTTAGTGGAATACCACTTGAAATGACCTGGAAAATGTAAGTAAGTGACTTTTTTACTCTCCCTTAGCCCTCATCTACCTTATTTCTTGGATTTATCTCTACCACAAAGCAATTGATTCCTAGTTTTTCCACTAATCGGTTTTCATATATTGAGCTTGTGGTGTTTAGGTTGGTTCGTTCCCTTTAGGGATCCCACATCCTTATATTATGGGGATTCACTATGTTTGTTGATGGTTTTACCCAGATAAGGTAGGCTTTTTCATATTCCCCCATTTTAATTGAAAATTTTATTCTTGGATTTAAAAAACCAAATTCCTAAAATGGTACTATTGGTTTTTATGGATGATTTAAGAATTGGTTTATGTTTATAGTTAGACCCTTGGTTCTTCCCTTGGGTTTGAATGTTAAAAGTGATTTTAACATTTAATGCATGTGAAATAAATGATGGTTATAAAATTTTTAGGTGGAATACTTCTTGGGATAATTGATTACATGGTTAAACCTCATTGGAACCCTAGGTACTTGAGTCGGAATTCTTAAGTAGGGTGAAGGTCCCTCCTTACTAGTTATGTGTGATATACTAATTAGTGAAGTAATGTCATACACATTTCCACTATCCAGTAAAGTTATTTATCCATTCCTCTAGATGGATAGAAAAGTTATTCATTTATTGATAATGGGTTTTGTGATCTTAGGGTTAACTCCCATGTTTTATGATTTAAAAGTCTCATATCATTGTTATTTTTTTCTATTTTTTTGGTAAAATAAATGTATAATATTTCTTATTTCCTCAAAATTATTTAAATACTAATTTCTTACATTTATTCTAAATTATCATAATTTGGTTTCTATAAAAAAATCTTGTATGCAGAACACTTAGGAGGATCCTACTGGGATTGTGGTGCTCACACCCTACAAAAACCAATGGGTGTATGAAATCCTTATTTTGTCCGATTTAGGAAAGGGAAAGTCACTTCTTAGAGGTGATGAGTATTTAAGATTAACTTCTTTTGGGTTATGGAGGTGACAAGGTGGGACAATTCCATCATGACACACAATAATGGGTAGCTATTTATTTTGTTTATTTTTGTTTTAGTATGTGCATACCATACTTTTTATCACCTAATATACTTCCTATGTCGTTCCCTTCTTCATTTTGGACTCACGATTCAACTTGTATATTTCAGTATTATTATAACATTTTCTGTTATATTTATTTTTCAATATCATTATTCCATGAATTTTAACTGTCTTTATGTTACATTACTGAGCACATGACCCACCAATGTATGAAAATGTCATGTTGGATCCTCAGTTGAGACTCGGTGATATAATTATTCCTTGGATAGAATCATTCCTAAAGGCGGACTCTCAAATTCCCAGGCACTAGTTTCCAACTAGTGGGGATCAAGAATTCCCTTCATGCCATGTCATGGATTAGTTTGGGTGCCTGGGTCTAGAGTATCTTGGGTTGGTTCATAACATGGGAAGACTAACATATTAAAATATCCTATAATGAAAGGGTGTTTCTTCTAGAACTATGAGTGGGTCTTCATAAACTTTTTTTTATCTTACTTATTTTTATCTTAGGGTATTCATTTTTCGGATCATATTTTATACAATTAACCTTTCCTTAATATGAGATGTTGTTTTACTAGTTTAGAGTCCTTTAATGATTTGATCCAAAGTCTTTAATGATTACCTATATATGAGAAAATTTGGGAACTTATGGTGTGTTCAAAATATGTATTGATGATGGAAGATCCAGTTATTGGTGGTAGTATCCATTTATCTTTTTGTTACTCAGTTTTTTAAATCATGACTTTAATGAGGGAGTTTGGCCTTATTTTTTTTCTTGGATCAACCATTCTAACTAATACTTTTTGAGGTTATAAAGTGATATGATGGGGAGAATTGTCACACCCCAACCTCACTTTTCCTTTATATTTCATTCATTTATTGATATTTATTATTGTTCATTTATTTTAGTTTTATTTTCATTAAAATTTTGAGGAAGTGGGGTTGTTGTGCATGTCGCACAATTTGTACACAGTAAGTGAAAAATATATGGATTAGAAATGTAGAACCAGTAGTAATTTTAAGAGGAACTCACATAGTCAGAACGTGGTTTTTCAAACCATAAATCCAAACCATATAACACGTCCTAGATTATCTAGTGATAGTTTCATGGTTGGAACATGGTTTGGTAAATCATATGGATTTCCCAAATTCATAAAAATTCAAAATTACCCATTTCACTTATTTGAACTAAACCACTTAGGGGAATCCCTATCCTATCACTTGACTCCCTTGACCCATAGAGTTCCCCCACTATATTATACCTTCATTTAGGGCCTTATCTCAGGGATTCCTTCCACTTTTGAGAGAAAATTATTGAGGTAAACTCATCTAAACCATCTCCTCTCATCTCCTTCTTCATTTTCCTTTCTTTTTATTTCCCTAGTAAGGTCATAGAGACCTATAGTTTTGTGATGCTCAATTTTTCATGGGATTTTTTTATTATTTTAGGGTTATTCTTAGTCATATAGGGATTCCTTGGCCTTTTGAGGTATATTAAAACTACAACTTATGAAATAAACAAATTTAAGGTAGATCCATTCATGTATAGATATTTAAATTTAAAACCACTAAGGATTTCTTATTTCAATGATATATTTTAAATATTTTCAAAATTATAATAGATATATTTATATTTTTTTATTAAAAAATATTGATTTTTTATCTTGGTTTTAATTATAAAAAATGGTTTATACTATATAGAAATGTTATGGTTTATTTTCAAACATTCTTGCACACTTAGTGTTTATTGAAATGCCCAATTTTATATTTAGAATTCATTACTTGGATTGAGAAAGGTGTTTTGGATTCCAATTTAATATAAAAAGTTTACCTATAAAACAATATATGTGTTTTGACTATTTTTGTAGGTCATAAAAATGTTTTATGATATTTGATATAATTTAATAAGGGTTATATGATTTGGTTTTCAAGGATATTCCTATAATTTGGTTTCTTAAAAAATATCCATAAGGCCTTATTGAAACATTTTAATTTTTTAAAAATATAATGAGACCTTGAATCATTACCATTTTTATTATGAAATATTGATGAAATGATAATGTGTAAGTGGATGTTTCTCCGATTTGAGGACTTATGTATGCTTTATTTATTCTTGATGAAAAGGGGATAATTCTGTGAAAGGTGTTTGGAGGTGAGGCAGAGATTTGATTGTTAATTAATGTGATTGTACTATTAAGTAATAAATTTTATTGGATCACCTCCATTTATATGTCATGGGAAACCACGGGTGGCTAGGTGGGAAATCTAGGTACACCTCAAGTTCCAATTAGATGGATTTCATGTTAGTTTTGTCCATGATTTTCCCCATGGATTCTAGTTATTCCCATGATTATTGTTAATATATATATATATATATATATATATTCTTATAATGGTTTCTTAATGATACTATATGCTTTTTTTCCTTTGTCTCAGTTACATTTATATGAAAAGCACTTTAATTTATCTCTCTTTTCATGGTTTTTTCTTCCAAATAAAGAATTAATTATTTTTATATCATGTTAAATTTTTTATTCTTTAAAAAGTGATTAAGGGTTGTTTTTAAAAAAAATCATTAACTCCTTGTTTAAAAAGAATAATTTAAAAGTGAGTAACATGATACTTTTTTTCATGGAAATGAAAATATGATATTTATAGTTTTATCTAAAAAATGTATGAAATTAATTTAATTTTAAATTTTATTCATGGGACATGGGGAGGGTACTTATTGGTAATTTTTTCTCATGCCTATCAAGAAATTGGTTTTTTGTAGGTTTTATTAGATACAAAATATAATTTTGGTTTTTGGTTTAGGATAAGTGAAGGTGGTAAGTGATGATGATTCACTTGTGAATGGATATGGGTAATTGAGATTTTTATTTTCATTTTTATATTTAGATATTTTTGTGTATATCCTTATTTATATTTCATTAACTTATTATCAATAATTATTGTATTGGATTATACCATTGTTATTGTGTATTCTCATTAGTTTTGGTTTATTATTATGAGTGGTGATTATTTTTCTTATTATTTTTTGGTTTATGTTTTAATCCAATATTGATCATTTTATATGGGGGCGCTCCAATGTATGGAATGGTAATTATAGAATTACAAGGGTAAGGTCTTATTTTACTAATGTTTATTAGATGAAATCATTCCCAAAGTTCTAAATCTTGATGCCCCGACACTAGTTGTCAGCTAGTGGGGATTAAAAATTTCCTTCAGACTACATCGTGAGCTGGATCAAGTGCCTGGGATGGGGGTGGTCTAGGATGGTTCATGAATAAATGGAATAATGTCTTGTTTTTTATTTGTGGAGTCATGGTATAAGGTAGATAGGACTGTTAGAAATCAAGGAATAGATGTGAATATGCGCATGACCAATAAATTTTCCATTTAACCCTTAAGTTTCTAAGATTTTTCAAGTTACGTGTGTCTTAAATTTAAGTTTTTTTCTCAATTTTTTTTTCAATATTTCTTTACATTATTAGAGATTTTTTATTTTATATATAAGGTTTATGAGTTATTTTAAGAAATCTAGTGTCTTGGATTGAAAAAGGTTAGAAACCTATAGAATCACATGGTCACTATTCATGGGTTGAAAAACCATGTGAAAAACGTGAAGCTTAGTCTATGAGGCTTTAGATGATATTATCATGGTTAGTGCATGGTTTACTAGAATGTGAAGCTAAACCATGAGTAATTTTCAATTTTACAAATTTTAGTAAGTTTTATTCATTAGGATTTTAATCATTGCGATTATTTTCATTGTTGATTTAAGGTGTATTGCAGTGTTTTCTCTAGGTTATTGATTCTATTAGGGTAAAATTATGTTGATATTTGTATTTAAATATTTGGTATTATTTATAAAAGTTTTGGAATTTAATGAATTGAGGAAATTTTTAAAAATGATCTGAATTTTGTAAGGAGATTCAGTTTTAGAAAAAAAAAATCCCCCTACAGTAAAGGGTTTTAAATCATGAATACTATTCAAAATTAATTTTGAACAATGAATATTAAAATAGATTATCCTATATGTTATAAATTTTTCTATATAGGTAGTTAAGAAGATGAAAGTTCATTCAAAGGGAGTTTTTATAAAACCCTTTTTGGGTTAAAGGGTGATTTTATTTGTATATTCCAAGAGTATTTTTTTGTTTGATACTTAATTTCACAATTTTTTGGATTTTGAATCTTATTTGATTGTGTTTTGTGTTTCTTTATTTTTAGAGTACACCCACACCAAGTCTACATGGTTTCTTACAAGGGATATGTGGGTGGATCCACTAGCACACCTTCTGGATAATCAAGGCCAATTCGAGTTGATTGATATGTATTCTACAGTTATAGAGAATAGTAATATTCTTCTTTTATCCCAACATAAAGATTTTATTTAGTATTTTTAGAATTTTATCCCCCTAACTTCCTTCAAAAATAAGATTCCCAGGAGGTGGTAGAATGGTTGTGGGATATTGAGAAGGTCTTTATCCAAATTAAGATACCTGAGTCTCTTAAGCTCAAGTTTGAAACCATTGTGCTAGAAGGTTTGAGTTGGAGGTTACAAAATTACATTATCCATGATAAGTAATAGAAATAACATTTTGGGATGGTTTTAGGGAATTTTTCATAAAAAATACTTCCCTATGACCATGATAGTGCCTAAGGTGATGGATTTGTATCACCTTGATCAGGTTGATTGATCAATATTGGAATATTCTCACATTTTCACTGAATTAGTATCCTATCTTCCTAAGTTATCTTTTGGAAAACTCTCTTCAAGTGAAGTTTTTATAGAGGGTCCTTCATCCTAACCTTTACATTACAATATCCTCCTTTTTACAAACCTTCAATATAGAGGTAGTGAAGTAGGTCATCAGAGTCAAACTTGGAAGTTAGGAATGCTAGTGATTGACTTTTCCCTTGTACCTATGAATGGTGTAGGAAGTTTAAGTAAAGGGATAGGGGGGAGTATTAGGTCTGGTCAAATGGGTGATGGTATCAAAATAATGTACTACTTCTCCACATCAACTTATTTTGGGATTAATCCCTCAGCTTTCCATCAATATGATAAGTCATGGTATAAAAAGAATTTATGTTAAGAAACTACTAAGAACTGTCATAGTTGTAGTCATATAGGTTATCTATAAAGATTCTATGGATGGGATTCATGAAATAAAGTTAGATCTAGATCTATCTCCTTATATAATTCTCATGTCAAACCTGTTAAACCAGATATTAATGTTGTGACTATTATAGGTATTACTTGTTACATTTTTCTACACTTGTAAAATCTATTTTAGTTACATGTTATTTTGGGTGATAAATAATTATTAATTATTAAAACCTATTGATGGTGGTATTGTTTTGCATATAACTTTGAATCTTGATGATAATATTTTGGCATTTTCATGTCATTAATACATTTTTACATCAAGTTCCTTCTTTTCCTAAGTACTTGGTTTTATATTAGATACTTGGATTAATCTTTAATTTTAAGTATTAAAGTTTGAATAAAGTATTTAATATGGTAGGGGTGACCACCATAGACAAATCTTTTTTGATGAAAGGATGTTTTTTAGGGATTGTGAGTGGGTATTTACCATTGTTTCTTATCTTAACTATTTTTGGTTCAGGGCATTCCTAGGTTTTCAGGATCATATTTGATATAATTAATATTTCCCTATTATGAGGTGTTGTTTCACTTTTTTTGAGTCATTCAATCATTTGAACCTGAGTCTTTAATGATTACCTGTGTATGAGGGAATTTGGGTGCTTATGGTGTGTTTTATTTATCTATTGATGATTAAAGATCTGGTCATTGGTGGCAGTCTCTATTGATCCTTATATTCCATGATATGTTGAATCATTTCTTTAATGAGGGTGTTGGACCCCATTTTATTCTTGGATCAAGAATTCCTTCTATGATAATATGGGGGAATAAAGTAATATAGTGGGGATAAGTTTTACTCTCTACTTTTACTTTTATTTTTTATTTAATTCATTTATTGATATTTATCCATATTTTCTACTTTTGGGTTTATTTTCAATGAAATTTTGAGGAAGTATGGTTCCAATTCATGTTTCAAAATTTGATAATGGTTAGGGAAAACCATATTTCTTAGCCCTGTAGAACCTATAATACTTTTAAGGGTCACTATCATGGTTTGTGAAAATTTTGTTAAACTGTGTATCCAAACCACGCAGTGTGTCCCAACTTTTCCAGTAAGGGTTTAATGATGGTTCATGGTTTGATAAAACTTGCATCCAAATTGTGTAGATCACCAAGATTCTTAAAAATAGGGAATAACCCATTTACCACACTTGAATTAAACCCATTTGGGGTCACCCTCTTCACCCACTTGACTCCCTCGACATGTGGTGCACACCCTCATGATTCTCCCTCCATCTAAGGTTTTCTAGAATGGATTCCTTCCACTTTTTATGGTAATTTCTTAAGTTAAATGAATATAAAACCCCTCTTCTCATATCCTAGTTCATTTTCCTCTCCTTGTATTTCTATAACTAGATTATGGATACCTATGGTTTAATTTTTCTAGATTTTTTATGGGGTTTTTTCTTATTTTATATTTTCTATTGGTTGTCTAGGGATTCCTTGGCCCTGTTGGTTTATACTTCATTTCATAAAGTTTTTAATTTTGAAGCTTATTTGATTGTGTTTTTTTATTTATTTGTATAGTATACCCCCACCAAATATTCATGGATTGTTATGAGGGATCTATGGTTGGTTATCCACCAACATGAGTTCTAGTTAATCAAGGATCATATGAGTTGATTTATCTATATACTCCAGCTACAGAGTATATAAATATTCCTCTTTAAGACCAACATATATATTTCATTAAATAGTTTTATAACTTACCCCCCTCTTCTTCATTAGATAGAAATATTACTAGGAGGTGAGAGAATGGTTATAGGATATTGAGAAGGTATTCATCCAACTTGATCTACCTAAGTATCTTAATCTCAAGTTTATAACATTTATTCTAGAAGGTTTGAGTGCGAGGTGGTAGATGTACATTATCCTCACTAAGAAACAGAAGGACTATTCTTGGGGTGGTTCTAGGGAATTTTCTATATAATAGTTTTTCCCTAATTCCATGTAGGTGCCTAAGGCAATGAAGTTATATTTACTTGATCAAGATGATCAGTTAGTATTTGATCATGCATATCATTTTAATGAATTTTTATTATATATTCCTGATATATCTTTGGATAACTCTCTTCAATCATGGTTTTTATAGGCCTTCATTCTAGCCTCTATATGATAGTGTCCTCCTTTGTCCTAACCTCCTACATAGAGGTAGTAAATAAGGCCATCAAATTTGAAGATAGAATGGCTGTAATGATAGAGATGATTATCTTTTCCCATGTCCATGGGATTATCATAGGAAGTTTCAGTAGATGAAGAGGTAATAAGACTAGGCTAGGTCTAATGTGAGGTGGTATCAAAAGTCCATCCTACTAATTCACATTGTTTTATTCTCGGAACAAGCCATAATTGTTCCATTAATGTGGTAAGTCAAGGAATAAGAAGCCTTCATCTCAGGAATCTTCTAAGACCTATCATTTTTGGGATGTCTAGTACATCTATAAATATTATATAGAGGAGGTGAATAAAAGAAATGTGAACTTATACCTATATCCTTTTATGATTCTTAGGTTTAACATAATGAACCTAGTATTGATATGAAGTCTTTTTAAGGAATTATTTATTGTATTTTTTTATCATATTATCTGATATATTTTATTTACAAATGATCTTTAGTGATGATAAATCTGGACATATTAAAATTTGTTGATAGTGGTATTGTTTTTTAGATAACTCCAAATCTTGATGATGATATTTTGGAAATTTTTATATCATTGATGGAATTTTATATCAAGTTATTTAATGTCTAAATTCTTCGGTTTTATGTTGGTTCCTTGAAGTAATATTGAATTTTGTGGATTGAGGTTTGATTAAAGTACTTAATATGGTGAGAAGACCACCATAGAAAAATATCTTGTGATGAAAGGATGTTTCTTCTGCAACTATGAGTGGATAATCCTCAGTTTTTCTTATCTTACCTATTATAAGTTTACAGTGTTCCTTAGATTTTAGGATTGTATTTTATATAATTAACCTTTTCCTGTTATTATATTTAATTTTCCTAGTTTTAATTCCTATAAGGATATGATCTTGAGTCATTATTGGTTACTTATTTATGAGGGAAGTTGGGTGTTTGTGGTGTGTTTTATCTCTTTATTGATGATAAAAGATCTAGTTATTATAGGTAGTCTCTATTGATCTTTGTGTTTTTATATTTCTTGAATCATGTATTTAATGAGAGATTTAGGCCTCATTTTCTTCTTAGATAAACTATTCAACCCATGTCATTCCCCCTTCTAATTATCTTCCTATCTAGGGCCTTCTCCTATGGATTCCTTTCACTTTTTATGAAAATTTCTTAAAACAAACTCATATAAAACTTCTCATATAATCTCCTTATTCAATTGAATATAATTTTCTTGAATTAGAAAGGACATAGAGTACTAGGGTTTCATTTTTCTTGATTTTTCATAGGGATATTTATTTTTTTAGGGCCCCTCTTGGTTTTTAGGGCTTCCTTGGACTTTTTGTGGTGAATTAACATCACAACTAATGAAATAAATGGATTTACGATAGGTTTCTCTGTAAATAGATCATTAAATTTTAAATCACTAATTCTTACTTATTTCAATCCTGAGTTTTAAATGTTTTTAAGGTTATAATATATGCATATACTTATTTATACCACAAAAGGATGATTTCACACTTGGATTTTATTAGAAAAAATGGTTCCTCTAACATGCAAATGTTCTAGTTTTTCTTTGAACATTCACGCACACTTGGAGTTTGTTTAAATACAGAATTGAATCTTTATAATTTCTTAATTTACTTTAGAAGGGTTTTTTGGTTTCCAAATTAGTATAAAAGGTTTAATTATAAAACTAAGGTTGTGTTTGGACTGTTTTTGAAAGGTATTGAAATGTTTTGTGATATTTGAGATAATTTAATAAGGATTATATAATTTTTTTTCAAGGTTATTTCTGTAATTTGGTTTCTCAAATGATATTTATAATTCCTAATTAACAAATTTTAAAATGGTTTTTCTAAATATGATGATCTGTTAAAGCATTATTATTTTTTGGTATGAGAGATTAATGAAATAATAATGTATAAGAGGATGTTTCCCTAGTTTGGGAACTTATGTGTGGTTTATTTTTTATTGAGGAAAATGGGTTGTTTTTTTAATGTCGTTCGGAGGTAAGGGAGATATGTAATTGTTAATTAATATGATTATATTTTTAATTAATTATTTTTATTGGATCACCTCCATTTATATGTCATAGGAAACCAAAGGTTCCTAGGTGGAAAATCTTGGTACACATACTGCACTAATTTTGGATCATGTTCTGACTAGTGGCCCTAAGTTAGGAATTTTCTCTACTTAGGGTAGTATTTTCCCCTTAATCCATCCATGTAGGGTAATATGATTGTTTGAGAAGGTATAATTTCATTAGGACTTAATTATACTGATTCCATTTTAGTTTTTCCATGATTATCCCCAAGGATTTTAGGGGTTCCCATGATTAATTTAATTGCATTTATTCTTAAGATGGGTTCTTTGTGATGTTATATTCCTATTTTCCTTTATTTTAGTTACATTTATAAGAAAAGCGTTTTCCTTTATCACTCTTTTTGTGGGTATTTTCTTTTAAAGAAATAATTAACTATTTCTTTATCGTATTAGATATTTTTAACTTTTAAAAAGGCTCAAGTTTTTGTTGTTCTAAAAATAATTAAATCCTTATTTAAAAATAATAGTTTCAAAGTGTATAAGATAATACTTATTTTAATGGAAATGAAAATATTATATTTATTATTGTATCTCAAACTATCATGAAATGGATTTAACTTTAAAGGTTATGAATGGTGTGTGAGGAGGATACCTATTGAGTATTTTTTATCACCCCTATCATATTACAAGTATAGTATAAGTTCTCTTGGATGCGGTGGATAATCATGGTTTTTGGTTTTGTTTTTTTAGAGGTAGTAAGATATGATGATTCAATTTTACATGGAGATGGCTAGAGTTTGTCTTTATTTTCATTTTGATATCTGGATATTTGGGTGTATCTACCTCTTTGAATTTCATTTTTTTAGATTCCTTTGTTATTAAATTAGATTATATGTCAGGTTTAGTATCATTCCTACCATGTATACTCATTGGTTTTGGTTTATCATTATGAGTAGTGATTATTTTTATTGTTCTTTGTTTGGTTTCTATTTTCTTCCAATATTAAAAATTTTATATGGGTGTCCCTACAATTTATGGAATAGTCATGATATAATTACATATTGAAGTTCTTCTTTTATTCATGTTTATCATGTGAAATTGTTCCCAAATATGTATATCTTGATGTCTCAATGCTAGTTTGTAGTCCATGGGGATTTCAAATAACCTATGGTCCATGTCACGAGCCACCTTAGATACTTAGGTTAGGGGTATCCCAGGCTGGTTTGTGACATAATAATATCAAATCCTAGTTGTTATTTTGTGGATACCTGGTATACATGATCTAGGACTATCAAAACATGAGGACTATATGTGAATAAGAGTCTATAAAACACATTCTAATTGAAACCTTGAGTTTTCAAGACTATCCAGGATGTGTGTGTATTAAATTCAAGTTTTGTTTTCGATTTTTCTCTATATTCATTTCCTTTATTTGGTTATTTGTGTCTTTAATTAGATGTTTATGAGTTATTTTGAGAAACCCCATGTCTTTGATTGAAAATTGGACGAATCCCATGGAGTCTCATGGTTATTATGCATGATTTGAAAAAAAACATGCACAGAACATGTAACTTGGTCTAGCAGGATTCTAATGATAATCATATATTTTTTCTAGAACATGTGGTTAAAGTATTTTTTAATTTTCCAATTTTTTTAAATTTTATTCTTTGAAATCATAAATTATTTATATTTTTTTCATTATTGATTTAATGTGAATTGAGGTGTCTTATATGAGTTATTGATTCTATTGAGGTTAAATTAAGTTGTAATTTATGTTGAAATATTTGGGTTTGTTTCTAAAAGTGGTAAAATTTCCTAAATTGTGAAATTTTTTCAAAATGATATGGATTTGGTAATGATATTTGGTTTTAGAAAAAAATGCTCATGCATTAAAGGGTTTTGAATCATTAATATTCTTAAAATTTAATTTTGAAAATTGAATATTAAAAGTGGTTATCCTATATTATATAAAGTATGATAAAGTGGTAGTTAAGATGATGAAATTTATTTCAAATGGAGTTTTTATAAAACCTTTTTGTGTTGAAGGGTGGTTTTCATTAGATATTCTGACATGGATTTGTTGGTTTGTACTTAATTTCATAAATTTTTGGATTTTGTAGATTATTTGATTGTGTTTTTTGTTTCTTAGTTTTTATATTACACCCACACTAAGTCTATAAGGATTATTATAAGAGATATATGGGTGGTTATCCACCATCATGCCTCTTAGTTGATCAATGACCATACAATTTTATTGATCCATCTGCTCTAATTATGGTGCATAGATATTTTTCTCTTCGAGCTTAGTGTTGAGATTTCATTTGAGAGTTTAATAAATTTAAACCCCCTCATTTTTTTGAAAATAAAGATTTCTAAGAGGTGATAGAATGTTTTTAGGGTATTGAGAAGGTCTTTATCAAACATGATCTCCCAAATTCACTTAATATCATTTTTTTAACCTTTATACTTGAAGGTTCATATTGATGTTTATGGAAGTTAATTATATGGACTAAGACACAACAAGATCATTATTAGGAAAGTTTTAGGGATTTGTTAATAAAATAATAATTATCTAAGACCATGCTAGTTTCTATAGTGGTGGAGTTATATTTCCTTGATCTGGGTGATCAACCAATTTTTTTAATGAATTTATGCCCTATCTTTTAAATCTAGCTTTAGAAAACTCTATTTGAGCATGGTTTTTTCAGAGAGGCCTCCATCATAGCCTCTAGATGATAGTTTACCTATTTTTACTATAATTATATCTAGATATGGTGAATTATTACATCATAGTTTATCCTATAATAGTTTTAATTCCAAATATGAATGAATTTTCCCGTACCCTAGGAAATGGTGGAGGAAGTTTTAGTATAAGAAGAGGGAAGCATACTAGGTTTGGTCAAATGGGCGGTAGTATAAAGATTTTATCCTATTTATTTACATAAGTTTCTTCTAGGATAATTCCCTTATAGTTTTATTAATTTGGGAAGTTAGGTCATAATAATCCTTCTAGTTAAGAAACTCCTAGACCTATCATAGTTGTAGTCATCCAAGTCTTCTATAAATATCATATAGAGTAGATGCATGAAATAAAGGTAGAGTTAGACCTGTAACATTGGGGTATTCTTGGGTTCAACATACTAAGCCTAACATTAACATGGAAACCATTTGAGTTATTATTTGTTATATTTTGTCTTATCATGTATGATCTTTTTTAATTGTGTGTTATTTTGGGTGATAAAAAATCTGGACTTGTTTAAACCTGTTGATGATGGTATTCCTCTATGGATAACTATAAATCTTGATGATAATATTAGAGAATTTCTATTTCATTGATAGAGTTTTATATCAAGTTCATTATTTTAGTAAGACCTTGGTTTTATATTTGTTCCTTGGATTAATCTTGAATTTTTAGGATTGAGGTTTGATGAAAGTCCTTAATATAGCGGGGAGACCACTATAGAGAAATATCTTACAATGAAAGGATGTTTCTTCCAAAACAATGATTGGATATTTACTAGTTTTTCATATCTTACCTATTTTTAGTCTGATTATTCCTTGGTTTTCAGGATCATATTTTATGGATTTTACCTTTAACAATTATGATATTTCATTTCACTAGTTTTGAGTCTTTCGATGATTTGATCTAGAGTATTTAATGACTATCTATGTATGAGGGAAGTTGGGAACTTGTGGTGTGTGAAATTTCTATATTGATGATGGAAGATCTAGTTATTGATGGTAGTATGTGTTGATATTTATGTTCCTTAATTTCTTTAAATATTTCATTAATAAGGGAGGGGGCCAAATTTTCTTCTTGGATAAACCATTCATTCTAAGTCTTTTTAGGGGAACAAAGTGATATGATGGGAATAATTACTAGACATAAATATAATTTTCCTTATTATTTAATTAATTTATTGATATATATCCTTGTTCCTTACTTTTAGGTCTATTTTATTTGAAATTTTAAGAAATTAGGGTTGCATTTATTGTTGTATAGTCTGTGCACGGTTAGTGAAAACCATACAGCTGGGCCATATATAACCTATATTACTTTTCATATTCACTCACATGGGTGGTACATGGTTTTTCAAATTCTATTACCAAAATATCCAATGCATCTCATCTTGTCTAGTGAGGATTGCACAGTTTAGTAAATTTGTCATCCAAACCATACAACTTGCCTAAATTCTTAAAAATGGAAAATTACACATTTTCCCTCATTCGAATCAAACCCCTTTGTGGTATCCCTCTCCTACCACTTGACTCCCTTAACCCATAGTGTGCCCCCTTCTGGTACTCACTCCATCTAATTCCTTCTCATACAGATTCTTTACACTTTTGATAAAGATTTATTGAGGTAAATTCATCTAAACCCTATCCTCCCCTCTTCCTTTTCATTTTACCCTCATTTTATTTCCATATAAATTTAATGGTGGACTAAGGTGTCATTTTTCTCAATTTTTATGGGGTTTTACTTGTTTTAGGGTTAATATTAGTCAGTTAGTTCCTCCTTGGACTTTTTAAGGTGGATTAACACTACTACTTATGAAAGTGATTCATTTAAGGTAGGTTGATCCATGAATATATTTTAAATTGAAAACCAAAAATTATTTCCTACTTTAATTATATGTTTTAAATGTTTTCAAAGTTATAATAGACATATCTACTTGTTTTTTCCACAAAATATTTATTTTTCATCTTTGTTTTCATTGGAAAAAAGTATTCTCGCTGCATGGAAATGTTCTAGTTTGTTTTAGAACATTCATGTGAACCTAGTGTTTTCTAAAATTCTTGATTGGATATTTAAAATTTTCTCCCTATATTGGGAATGGTTTCTCATTTTCTAATTTAATATAAAAGTTTTAACTATAAAAATATGATTGTATTTTGACACTTTTTGAAAGGTATCATTTTTTTTGTAGTTTTTAAGATAATTTAATGAGGGTTATATGATTTAGTTTTGAAGGATATTTTTTTATAATTTAGTTTCTCAAACAACATTAAAAAGAACTAGTTTAAACCTTTTAAAATGGTGTTTTTAAATATATAAATCACTTGAAGCATTCCCCTTTTATGTTATTAAAAATTAATGAAATTATAATGTGTAAGTCGATGTTGCCCTGGTTTTTGGACTTATGTATGGATTATTTATTCTTGATGAAAAGGGTTTGTTAATATGAAGGGTGTTTAAAGTTGAGGGTGATATTTTATTATTAATTTATATGATTATATTGGTAATTAATGAATTTTATTAGATCACCTCCATTTATGTGTCATGGGAAATAATGAGTATCTTGGTGAGAAATCATGGTACACATACAACATGTGTTTTGAATTATGCTCTAACTAGTGGCCCCAAGTTAAGAATTTACTCTACTTTTAGGGTGTGTGTGTGGGGGTGGGGGGTTCTTTGGTTAGACTAGGTAGGCTAATCTGAGGGTTTGGGTGGTTAGAATCATATCAAGAACCAATTAGATGGATTTCATTTTAGTTTTGTCCTAGATTTTCCTTCGGGATCCTAGGTGTCCTTATTATTAATGTGATTTCATTTATCCATATGATGGTTGCTTTATGATATTATATTCATGTTTTCCTTTGTCTCTATTATATTTAAAATAAAAATTCTCTAATTTATTTATATTTTCATGGGTATTTTATTCTAAAGAAATAATTGGCATTTCTTTATGTTATTAGAACTTTTTTTCTTTGAAAATGGATTAAGGGTTGTTTTGGGTTAAAAAGAATAAACTAATTATTTAAAAAATAATAGTTTCAAGGTTATTAATAGGATACTTTTTTAATAGAAATAAAAATATTATATTTAGATATTTATTTCAAACTATCATGAGATGTATTTACATTTAAAGGTTATACATGGGGTTTAGGTAGGATAACTACTTGGATTTTTTCTCACACCCATCATATTACTGTAGCAACACTATAGTGGTATTGTAGCAGACTGTAGTAGTGGGGGTACTATAGCATTGATGCTATTATAGTAGTGGTAGAAATTGTAGCAGGAACTATAACAGCGACATCACTGTAGAAAGTGATGTAGCATCCTGGGTACTGTAGCAGAACTATTCACCAGTGGGCCTTTGGGTAAAAAATATGGGCCTATGAGCCATGTAATTGGATTTCATGCCCACTAATCCTACGGACCATGTAATGGGATTCATTCCCACTAGGCCTACGGGTCATGTACTGAATAAATAAGGCTTTATGGGTGGGATATCCCCTTAGGGGGGCTGTGGCTTGCCTGTTCGGATGGTGTGTGTAGTGTGTGTGTTTAATTATAATTTTACCCCTAAGAACTTAATATATATACATGTTTGCTCTGATGTGGAGGATAATCTTGGTTTTTGGTTTAGGTTTAGAAAAGGTGGTTGGTAATGGTGATTCACTTATTTATGGATATGGGTAGCTATAGTATTTGTTTTCATTTTAAAATCTAACTCTTTTGGTGTATCTGCCTCTTTAGTATTTCATTATCTTAAATCCCTTTATTATTATATCTGATTGTACATAAATTTTATTACCATTCCTTCACATATTATCATAGTTTTTGGTTTATTATTTTGGGTGGTGATTATTTTTCTTATGCTTTATTTGGTTTTATTTTATTATGATATTTCTTATTTTATATATGTTGCCCTCCAACGCATGGAAATTCATGCCATATTTCCAAGGGTAAGTTATGATTTAATTCATGTTTATCAAGAAAAATTATTCCCAATGTTATATATCTTAATTCCTTGGCACATGTTGTTAGCCCATGGGGATTGGGAACACCCTTCAGGCCATGTCACAGGTCTGATCGAGTACCCAGGTCTGGGGTATCTTGGGTTGGTCCATGATATATAAACTATATTCAATAACTAAACTCAAAATAATAACTTTAATTACAAACTAATGTCAAGGCAAAATAAAACTTAAATACATTATAATAATTTTCAAGTAACCCCTCAGATGCATGTATGATAATCTCCCGAATAATTTTAACAATTAAACTAAATCATACACATATTCATAAATTATTATTTTTTAAAATAAATAATAAATAAAGATTTTTTTAAATAAATAAACAATTCATAAATTTAAATATTAGATAAAAATTTATGAACAATTCATAAATAAAATATAATTATAAAAAATATATAATTTAGATATTCATTATGAAAATTTCAGAATTTTGAATATAAACACTTTCATTTCATAATATGACCTCTTTAATATTATTAATTATTTGGAATTTACTTTAAATATATGATATTTTATAAATTATAAACATTTTATAATCCAATTTTTATTATATAAGAAATTTACATAATTTAAATATAACATGATTAATATTATTTAAACCATGATCATATCAATAATCAAAACTAATTTAATGAATTTTATATAATTTCACAAAATAAGGATTTAATTTGAGAAATTAAAATTAATAATTATGTGCCATTTAGAATTAATAAAACACTTTATATTTTGGCTTTATTTTTTAATTTATAAACAAATTATAAATTATCCTTAAGATTTATAAATAAAAACTTAATTTTCAAGACATAAGGCATGACATATAATTTGGTAAATGATATTTTTTAATATTAACTTTTAATATTAAGGAATATATAATAATAATTTTTCATAAACATTTATTAATTAATTATAAACTATTTACAATTAATTAATTTATAAACACTTTGTAAATTAATAAATATCCCTAAATCACCTTTTATCATTATTTTAAAATAATTTATAAATAATAAAATTTAATTTATAATTAAAAATAAAGAAAAATAATTCCTTCATAAATTGTATTTTATGACTAAAGCTAAATCATAGAGTATGATTGATAGCCTTGCAGTGCTAAAATATATTTAGCACTATTAGTCATATTTTATGATTGGTATGCATATTGTATTTTTTGATATGATATATAAAGTTATAGTCTTATACATAATATTTTATTTTATTATATAATGGATAAATCTTTGAATGTGATAAGAAATAATATTTTATAATTCACAAGGATATCATAAAGGTGATACAATACTCTATTTTTGAAAAACATGGTACAAGAAAATTTTAGAATACTATTGGAACTCCCTTTTTCAATAGGTATCTAATGAAGAAAATCCTCAAATGTGAAGAATCATATGCTCCCAAGACCATGCGCCTATGTCATGCACCCTAATTTCCTTCACCTAGCCCATGTGCACACTGTTGTTCCCTAGTTGAGCACCCTATCGACTAATATGAGGCCTCACTAGCATGCTTATGCTATGTACCCTATTCACCTGCGTAAACTACCTTAGAACCCAACTTTCATGTACCTAGGTTCCATTATTTGTTTATAAATAGACCCCCATGGGTCCTCATTTCTCACAAGTGAGAACCTTTGGAGAAGAAAAAGAGGCACCTGGATCTTTCTATGCTTAGGTCCTATATTCCCCCTTTAGGTGGGTTATTATGCCCAAAACGTTGGGAAATAACAAGGATTTTAGGTTAATTGAATTACCTGATGTATTAATACACTAAAACCTTCAATTTAGATTAAATTTACTTCTAGTCATCTAAAAATAAGGTGAAGGACCCCTCCTAGGTGATCCATACTATGGAACCATGCACCCAGATCACCTTAGGAGTACAACACTAGGGTGACCAATTTACCTAGCTTAACACTAGGGTTTTCATTTCTCCTCATCCCCCACAAGGGTACCCCAATCACCATAGACCCTTATTAGGGTGAAACTTCTCCCTAGTCCTCCATTAGGCCTCCCCATTCACCCTAGTCTTTTATTAGGGTTTTATATTCACCTTATACCTCCACTAGGGTTCCCCATTCACCATAGTATTCCATTAGGGTTCCATATTCACCCTTCCCATACACTAGGGATAAAATTGTACCTATTTATTCAAAGGGGTTACCACTTATCCCTGGCCTCACTAGGGAGATCACTTCACCTAAACGACCTTACTAGAGCACCATTTTCCTAGTATCTTCTACCAAACACGTATGATATCCTCCCAAGCACCTCATTCACTCTAGTTTA
This sequence comes from Viscum album, assembly GCA_963277665.1. Lineage (NCBI taxonomy): Eukaryota > Viridiplantae > Streptophyta > Magnoliopsida > Santalales > Viscaceae > Viscum > Viscum album. The sequence goes on along the minus strand of OY728139.1, from coordinate 272,732,428 downwards.
CCAAATGGGATAATAATATTTCCCAAAATACCTTGAAGAAACTCATTATCCTAGTTCAAATCACTCCTAGGTGGTACTTCTATAAGCCTACTCCATGGGAACCTAGATTATACGACTAGGTCATGCACACCAGCATTAACCTCATCAATCATGTATTCCCTTAATAAAAGAAATTTCACACTTTTCCTCCCTAATTGGTAGGGCCCTAAAGGGGTTTACAATCATGTATAACCTTTATAACGAGGGTCCATATCATAAAGAAATCAGATCAATCTTCTCTTTATCATGTTTCCCATCATGGTTGTTGAAGTGTCAAATTATCCTATCTCGTTCACTCAATAAGCCACATGTTCACAAGACTCCTCCTCAGGTATCATCCCCATCCATACTTTCATTGCTGATTTCATCACCATGATGAATCAATGATCCAGGGGCATCCATATGAGGGAAATCCATGAATAATCCCTAAAATCTCCCTCATGGGGTCATATCCCCCATGCTTCCAGTCATCCTTCATATTCCAAATACTCAATTAGAAGGAAGTAGATGAAAAATTTTATCATATGAATAAGACCTTACATATATTCTTCATTTTCATAGGTAGGGTCAAGTCCCCCTCTCTTAGTGTAAGCCCCAATCATACCCTCGTTAATGATATGGTCTCTAAGATCTATTAGTGATCTATATATATCTAGGTTTCCCATGTGTAATCCCCAACACGACTTGATGTGGCCATATAACCTATTAAATCAATCCTTAATAGGCTATATTAACTTTTATCAATCACCTTCACTAGGATATATTCGATGTAAAATCATTTTTAATGTGTCACCCATGTGTAAGCCCTATTCAATCCATTTTCCCCTGTTCATAACAAAAATATCCTAATTACACAACATAAAATTTCACAACAATATACTTATCCCATGATGTTAAATGGTATGGTATGATTCTATCACATGACCTTAAACTATGAATCTCATACTACATGAGATTTGATTCTTATTAACTAGGATATTTAGGATACCTATATGATGTTCAAACATAACTTCCAAATATTCATTCTCATTGGGCCATATTCCATGTGGAACCTATTATCATTCGGTTATATTCTCTATGAAACATGTATCCCATTCTTATTGGGATATATAACTTATAACACCTATCATCTTTGACATATATTCTTTACAATTCCTCTCATCATTGGGTTATATTCCTCATGATACCTCACCCTATCCTATTTAGTTACCAAAAAACTAGATAATATAGAAAGTTTTGTGCATGAATAAGCCTCGCACCAACCATTCCTATGAATATTTCACTTAGTAATCCATTTCACATGATGTTAAACTACTCAGAATAGGTCCTAGGTGCATGATCTTAAAAGTAACTTCAATTGGTCATGGTTTCATGACCTTAAAAGGAACTACATTGGTCCTTGTCACATGACCTTAAAAGGTATAACATGTATCCTTAAGTGGGACCAAAATAAATGGTATATGATTCCATTCATAAGTATATATAAGAATCCCTTTTTATAGGGTTGATCCCAAATCCAAAAACACTTAATACCTCCCTGGATGGTGATAAATTCCATAGTTTCCAACTATATGGATTTAAACCATAGCATCACTAATAGATAAAACAAATTTTGAGAACTTATGGTATATATAAGGGATCCTATCAATAGAGAACCTCTAATACATATATATGTTTACATCAATACATTTTAGTGATCAATTGATATCATGGTGGTAACTAGTCATGTATATGGATTTGGGAAGGATTCATGAACACGTCTTAAATCATTAAGATATTACATGGGTGGGAAATAATTCCCCCTCAAAAGGGGAATATGAGCCTGACCTCCCATTATATCAACCAAAGTTCATTCTAAAGTTTCACTAGTAAAGTCCTAGCCACCGCATAACTTTAGAAATCAGGTCCAAAATGATTCAAGAAATCATAGTTGGGAATTGTTTGAATACATAATACTGAACCTAACATGATTTTTTTCCTCTGAAAGTGACTAATTTATCATTCTATTACTTGTGATGTTGTATTAATAAGATCTTTTTTTTTGGTTTTTGATCCTTTCATAAAATTTAGAAAACCTTGTGGGAGGATTTTTTAGTCAAAAAAAATTAAAAAATCAAGCTCATCATCATCACATGCTAAGATTTCAAGATGAACTAGTGTCCATCATGGCGACTCTCAAGATACTTCTCAACAATAAGAGGTACCCATATAAGTTCCATCTACTGCAAAGTTTTTGGCCCTGAAAACCATGAGAAATTCATTACTGATTCAACATCTCCAACACCAGGTGGTCAATGACCAGGTAAAAGAGTAACTTCTTAAGGTTATTATTCCAACCCTAGAACCATCTCGGTAGAGACTTCGGGTGATCAAAACTTGTGGATCACCCCAATGATAAAAAATCATTTAGAAACTAGTGATACTAGTAGCCAATTCCAATAGCTTCATGAGACTCTCCTAAAGTGAGACAATTATTATACCCTTACCTTGGGGATGTGGATAAGTTCATTAAAAAATACACTATTGTTAATGGGTCACCCATGAGATACCCCTCCATCAGCTTCCAATATCACCAATGTTGTATAACCCATTCTCCCTAGGAAAATTTTGGGGAATCTATTGATAAAACACTATTTTATTGAAAATTTTATTGATAATAAATGATATAATTTCCTCACATTGTGTTAAATATGTTTAATTAGAAAGTATTTGGGATTAGATCATTCATTTGAATATTTGATGAAAATTCCAGTTTTACCTTTTATAGTTCACTGTAGTATTTCGAAGTTAAATATTTTTATATTTATTATTTTAATTTGAAATTTTGTAAAATTTTTCCTAACTTAATTATCTACAACTTTTATTCAGGACAATAGAGCTAAAACGTTCATTTGGTTGTTGAAATTGGTCCATGAAGTCAAAGTTGGGCTGGGATCTCCAGAATGGAAGAACCTTCTGTATTTCGGACATAACTCCTTCATATGGGCCTGTATTGAGCCCACATTTGTAGAGGAGATAGAGGACACATATACCCACATTTGATCCTTCTGGAAGTCCGGCCAATTCACGCGTTTTGGTGGTCAAATAGGCGGTTCATGTTGGCATAAAATATTTGGCCGAATTTCCACATTCACACTTGAAACCACTTGTAACCTCTCCTCCCCTCCCCTCTATAAATTGGAGTTTTTCTCATTTGGAGGGGTGGGGAAGTTCATTGGGAAGTTTAGGGCAGAGGAGAAGTGGATCCACTCCAATTATCCAACCATTTCAATAAGGGTAGCTCTTGAAGCAAGGATCCCTTCGACGAAGCCTTCTTCTTCTCCTTCATGTTGTAATGATTTTGTTTATGTAATAAACTTCTTTGTTATTCTTTTATTTCTTATCTTTTCTTCTATTTTGTTTAAATTTATTCTTCTATTAATCTTCCTCTTTGGTATGGAATTATTGAGTAGAAGCGTTATTGGGTTATACCCATTATAAACCTTTGCACATGCAAAACGCTTCTACGATGATTACGCCACCCATGGAAGAGTAGTCTTTTAGTAATCGATCTATCTTCTACCCTCTTTATTTAATTATTTTGAATAATTGAGCTAATTTAATTCACTTAATATGATCCATGAATTGTGTTTTTAAATTGTAAGAAACTAAGCAAGCAATTGAACAATTAACACAAAAACACGCGGGGTCGGGATTTTGTGTAAATTGTGAGAGCGCGATCTTAATCGGTAATACAAGACCACACGGGATAAATTTGTAGAGTTCAAATATAATACCTAAACACAATTCATCCTCATTTCCAGAATAGATATGTGCTCTAATTAACCACTGACCATAATCTATCCTTAGAACAACAATCAAAGCAGGGTGCTGCGATTGCGTGTTCCGAAGCTAGCCTAGGGTTTAAGTAATTTCATCTTTGTGGTTAAGTTAACTGTCATAGGGTTAGAGGGATAACAAATTAGGGGATCATAATTAAGTGGATATTGATTTAAATGATAATTATTAATAAGTGAATGAAGTGGTAGAGTTATATCGATTACGCCTTTTAATTATATTTCTAAAAAAACATCTTCTTGTTGTGTCATTTTAATCGAAATTCATTTCAAAACAAAAAACAAAAAAAATATACAATCTTCTTCTAGAAAACTTCTTCTAGATATATAAACTATAAACAACCCCCATCCATTCAATTAGTGTTTTTATTCTCTTTTATTTTATTTTTTAGAATACCTCTAAGAAGTTGTTTAAATTCACTTCCTCCTTTGAGAGACGACCTTGGTCAGCCACTCTGCTGCACCTAAGTACCCCAAAATCACTAATCATTTGAGGGCACCCACGACAGTGCTCTTTCAAATTGGCACCATTGCCGGGGAGGCAAGTAATTATTTCAACCAATTAGAGGTATTTATTTTATTTTACATTTTATTCTCTTCCTCTCTTCTTTCTTCCTTCTGTACCCAATCTGATTTTTCTTCCTCTTATTTTATTTTCTTCTACTTCTATTTGGACCATCAACTCAAACTTCTCATTTTTATTTTACTATGGTCCACTTTATTTCTTTTCATTTTTATTTTATCTATAAAATGAACTAATCCCGAAGATCTCTTAGATCTTGACCCTGAGATTGAACGTAGCCTTAGGGCTCGAATCAGAAATTCTCAGTCTACGGGAAGTTTTAATATTCAACCAGTTGGTGAATTCCTCTCTTCTGGAAACATTGAAATTGGAAGCAATTCAAATTCAAACATAAAATAGGAACCAATGGCTGGAAACAATGGAAATGAACTTAATAGAACCATTCAAGAATTGGCTGCACCTGATGTTAACTATCAACCAAATTGTATTGCATACCCAAATCTCGAATCGGACTTTGAACTAAAATCTGGGTTAATTCACTTACTTCCAAAGTTTCATGGCCTCTCTGGTGAGGATCCCAATAAACATTTGAAAGAATTTAATGTGGTTTTCTCAACCCTTAAACCAAATTTTTTTTTCTGAAGATCAAATCAAATTAAGAGCATTCCCATTCTCACTTGATGGAACTGAAAAAGATTGGATGTATTATTTGCAACCTGAAGATGTAACATGTTGGAATGATTTGAAACGTCTTTTCTTGCAAAGATTTTTTCCAGCATCAAGGACCACACCATTCAAAAGGAGATATCGGGGATCAAGAAAGCACAAGGGGAGTCAATGTATGAGTATTGGGAGCGATTCAAGAAGTTGTGTGCAAGCTGACCACACCACCAAATCAGTGAGCAACTACTCATCCAATACTTCTATGAAGGACTCACACCCATGGAGAGGAGCATGGTGGATGCTGCAGCTGGAGGAGCATTGGTGGACAAGGCACCAGTAGCTGAACAAGCATTGATCGACAAAATGGCCCAAAACTCTCAACAATTCGGTGATAAAGGTACACCACATGTTCGAGGAGTACATCAAGTAAGTCCTTCTTCTCTTTAAAGTCATTTGATTGATACTAAGTTAGAAGAATTGACAACTATGGTGAGGAAGATTGCATTGGCTCAAAAGACATCCCAACCCCCTCCTTCAAGGCCATGTGGCATTTGCACTGAGACAAGCCACCCAACTGACTGTTGCCCACAACTACAAGAGACAGAAGATTGTGCAGCAGTGTTCCCTGGGAGACTATTTCAGCAGCAACAACAACAACCATATCCCCAAAAGAAGTTTGATACAGTATAAAACCAAGGGTGGAAAGATTAGTCAGACATGAGGTATGGCTCTGTACAACAACAAAGGCCCCCTTTTCAACCAAACTTCCAGCAGCCTCCACCTTACCAACAGGGTTTCCAACAACCCCAAAGGAGATTCGAAGCTCAAACATCAACGAGTCAGCAACAAGGGAATATCCAACACAATGTAGACTCTAACATTGATGATCTTTTGAAACAAATTGTTCTTAATCAATAGAATGAGTTGAAGAGTCAAGGTTTGGAGCTGAGAGAGTTGAAGACTCAAATGAGTCAGATTGCCATCGCCCTCCATGAACTTGTGAGTAAGAATTCTGGAAATCTACCTTCCCAACCCACTCCAAATACAAAGGGGAATGTTAGTGCCATCACATTGAGAAGTGGGAAGCAAATGAATGATACATCTGGACCTACCATTCCACCGGGATTCACCTCTACTCTAGAGAAGCCGCATTCCATACCAACTGATGAGAAATCCAAGGAGAAAGATAAAGGTAAGAAAAATATTGATGATGTACCTCCTAAACCCCTTCCTTTTCCACACAGGGTTGTTCAAACCAAGAAGATGGCTGAAGAAGCAATGTAAAAGGAGGTTTTGGACACATTCAAGCATGTGGAGATCAACATTCCTCTACTTGAAGCCATTAAGCAAATTCCAAGGTATGCGAAATTCTTAAAAGAACTTTGTACTAATCGAAGAGGGCTCAAGGGAAATGAGAGGATCAACCTTGGAAGGAATGTCTCGGCACTCATTACACCAACTCTAGAAATGCCAACAAAGTTCAAGGATCCCGGGACATTCACCATCCCATGTACCATAAGGGAGTTTCACTTCTCTGATGCTCTTTGTGATTTAGGAGCTTCAATAAATGTGATGCCTCACTCTGTATTCTCTTCCTTGTAGGTTGGTGAGTTGAAGTCAACAAGAGTAGTGGTGCAATTGGCGAATAGAGCTACGGCATATCCAGCAGGAGTTCTTGAGGATGTACTTGTTTGGGTAAGATACATGATCTTTCCAGCAGACTTCTATGTGCTTAACATGGAGGATGATCAGGTAAGTTCTCATGCCCCCATTATCTTAGGTAGAACCTTCCTCAAAACTGAAAAAACTATCATAAATGTCAATGAGGGTACACTTTCCATGGAGTTTGGAGATGAAGTTGTGATATTTAATGTTATGGATTCCATGAAGTACCCCTCATAGGACCATTCTGCTTTTGTTATCTCCCATTTTGAACCACCAAGTAAAAACATCATGGAATTGGATTGTCCTATGCTTAGGGAGATTATGAGTATTGGTTCTATTTTGATGTCTAAGAATACTTATACACCCATTTTTAAGGAACAAGACTCTCTAAGATTTGATTTTGAAATGGAATCATGTTCTGATTTTGATCATGTGAACTCTGATTATGACATGGCTATTGAGTATGCTGATGGATTTGGTGCTTTATTCTCTGATTGTGATGATTTGTATTCTGATACTGATGTTCATTGTGCAGATATGTCTGTTGCATCAATTTCTCCATCCATACATCACCCACCTACATTGGAACTCAAGCCATTGCCCCCAAATCTCAAATATGCATACTTGCTCAGTGGTGATAGATTACCTGTCATAATTTCTAACAATCTCTCTTTTGAACATGAAGAAAAACTTTTGAATCTTTTGAGAGATAACATTAGGGAAATTGGTTGGACCTTGGCTGACATATCAAGTATTAGCCCCTCCATTTGCATGCATAGGATTCTCTTGGAGGATGGGGCTAAACCGGTGAGATAGCCACAAAGGAGACTCAATCCCACCCTCCTGGAAGTTGTTAAAAAAGAAGTTGAGAAATTGCTCGAGGCAGGTATAATCTTTCCCATTTCAGATTCTCAGTGGGTAAGTCCAATTCAGGTTGTGCCTAAGAAAACTGGTTTTACTGTTGTTAAAAATGAGAAAGATGATTTAGGTCCAATGAGGGTGCAAACAGTTGGCGTGTGTGTATTGATTATAGGAAACTAAATCAGACCACTCGCAAGGACCATTTCCCCCTCCCATTTATTGATCAAATGCTCGAGAGACTAGCTGGGAAAACACACTATTGTTTCTTGGATGGATTTTCTGGATATTTTCAGGTTCCTATAGCTCCAGAGGATCAGGAGAAGACTACATTCACCTATCCCTTTGGAACATTTGCCTACCGGAGGATGCCATTTGGACTTTGCAATGCCCCAGGTACCTTCCAGAGATGTATAGTGAGTATTTTTTCTGATTTTATTGAGACCTGCATGGAGGTATTTATGGATGATTTTACAGTGTATGGATCCTCATTTGATGAATGTCTAAAGAGTTTGGGAAAGGTGTTGAATCGTTGTATTGAGAAGAATCTGGTCTTGAACTTTGAAAAGTGTCATTTCATGGTAGAGCATGGCATTGTCTTAGGGAATGTAGTGTCCAAACATGGGATAGAGGTTGATAGATCTAAGATAGACATTATTTCTTCCTATGTCAAGATTACTTCAAAAGGATTCTGATTTTGTGTTTGATTTTTCTTACAGGAATTCATTTGATGAGCTAAAACAAAGTCTGACCACTCCACCTATCATACAACCCCCACGATGGGAGATTCCTTTTGAGCTTATGTGTGACACCTCCAACTTCGCGGTTGGAGCTGTCTTATCTCAGAGGGTGGAAGGACGTTCACATGTGATCACCTATGCATCGAGGACACTGGATTCAGCCCAATCAAACTACACTACCACAGAAAAGGAGTTTCTTGTTGTCATATTTGCATTAGATAAATTCTGTTCATATTTATTGGGCTCTAAAGTAGTTGTTTTTTCTGACCATGCAGCTTTGAGGTACCTCCTAAAGAAGCCAGATGCAAAGCCACGACTTATACGTTGGATGCTCCTTCTTCAAGAGTTTGACCTTGAGATAAAGGACAAAAAGGGGTCAGAAAACTTGGTGGCGGAACACATGAGTAGGCTTACTCACACACTAGAGGATGACACCTTGGATCAGGTACCACTTCGGGACACTTTCCCCGATGAGCATCTATATACCATCTCAGGTACGCATCCTTGGTATGCTGATTTAGTTAACTACCTTGTTGCTTCTGAAATCCCTGAAAATTTAAAGAAACATCAAGTCTAAAAATTAAAGAGTGAGTCAAGATTTTATGTTTGGGATGATCCATACTTATGGCGCATGTGTAGTGACCAAGTCATTAGGAGGTGTGTTCCCGATCATGAATTTGAGTCTGTTTGGCATTTCTGTCATACACTTTCTTGTGGTGGAAACTTTGGACCCCAACGGACAGCTATGAAGGTTTTGGACTCTGGATTATATTGGCCTAGATCATTCCATGATGCCCATGTGTTTTGTAAGTCATGCTCTCGTTGCCAACACACTGAGAACATTTCTAAGAGACATGAGATGCCCCAACAACCCATACTATTCTGTGAGATTTTTGATGTATGGGACATTGATTTTATGGGTAATTTTTCTATTTCATTTGGATTTTTGTATATTTTGGTTTCTGTTGATTATGTGAGTAAATGGGTGGAGGCCAAGGCCACCAGGACTGACGATTCTCATGTTGTAGTGGATTTTGTCAAGGCTCAAATTTTCTGCAGGTTTGGAGTACCAAAGGCCATCATCAGTGAACAAGGGACACACTTTTGCAATAGGAATTTTTCTTCCCTCCTTCGAAAGTATGGGGTGACACAAAAAACATCAACACCATACCACCCCCAAACAAATGGCCAGACTGAGGTTTCAAATCGTGAGTTGAAACAAATCTTGGAGAAAACCGTGCAGCTAAATATGAAGGATTGGAGAAAGCGCTTGGATGATGCATTGTGGGCTTATAGAACAGCATACAAGACCCCCATTGGTATGTCCCCATTTCGGATTGTTTTTGGGAAAGCATGTCATCTCCCAGTGGAAGTCGAGCATCGGGCTTATTGGGCTATAAAGAAATGCAACATGGATTTGGCCCAAGCTGGAATCCAAAGGAAGCTGCAAATTCAAGAGCTTGAGGAGATTAGATTATCATCATATGATAACTCAAGGCTCTACAAGGAAAGATCAAAATCATCTCATGACAAAATGATCCAACAAAGGGAGTTTCATGTTGGAGAGAAAGTCCTTCTCTACAGTTCACGACTGAAGTTGATGTTTGGTAAGTTGCGTTCCAGATGGTTAGGTCCTTATGTTGTGACTAATGTTTTTCCTTATGGTGCAGTGGAGATCACACAAGAGGACACTGGAAGGAGCTTTACAGTCAATGGGCAATGTTTGAAGAGATACATTGAGGGACTTCCTACTGATGCAGTGGATTTTATCACACTGCATGACCCCATCATCACTTGAGCACATCAGGCTGTTCCTAACCCTTTCACTTTTATATTATGTGTCCTATTTAAAAATTCTGCATTTCATGTGCATATATCATCTCATAGGTTCACATTGAGGACAATGAAATATTTTAAGTGTGGGGGAGGGAACCTTTTAGTTTTGTAATTTCAATTGCTTTCCTGTTCAAAAAAAACCCAAAAAAATGCGTGTTTTTAAAATTTTCTATGTTTATTTTACAATTTTCTGTGTGTTTTTGAAACTTTTGGGCTGAAATGATTCTCATCACCATTTTTAAATCCATATCAATAAGTGAAAAAATTTACCCCTTGAAACTAAGCTTAAATGAATGCTGAAATGACTTTGTTTCAAGTTCACATATTTAGTAATTTCATGAAAAGTACGCTGAATTTTGAATCCCATGCCAATCTCACTGTCTTTATATTTGAAATCACTTTCCTGTGAGGCTTCTAAACCATTATTTTCACATTCTTTACATTCACCTCACTTCTTGAGAGAACTAAACCATACTTGATTTAACCAAAATTTGATCTATTCCTGTCAAAACTTGAGGGTTTGAGGTAATTATGTTTAAATGATTGAGGAATTTGTTTGGTATTAAAGCCCCTATTTCAAAGAATCCTTTTTTATAATGGCCTACCTTGAATATTTAATCCTTGTAGCCCTTAAAATCCATGAAAAGCCTGTTAGGTTAGCCACATTACAAGCCAATTTTCTCTATCCAACCAACTCTTGAAGTGAAATTGCATAATCTAGTTGAGCTTAAGTGTGGGGGAAGTTGTCTTGTGTTTTGCCACCACATTCTGTGATAATTTGGGTGGAAAATTAAATTCTGAAGAGATGTGTTTGCTGCTAAAGAAAGTCATTATATTGAAAGCTGTGCCTTTTCTGGAGCTTTCATGACAAGTGAAGCTGTGCCTTTTCTAGAGCTTCTAATTGAGGTGGAAAGCTGTGCCCATCTGGAGCTTTCAAGAAAATCATGTTTGAGAAGATTGACATTTTTTATGCTGAAATGATGAATGGTGTAAAACTTTCATGACTTTTCATGATGATGGAGCTGAATTGATACTATGGGGATTGAAGAGAAGACCATATTTAAGTGAAAATTAGATTAATGCAATTTTGCTTCAAAAGAGTCAATCCCTCCTCATTCAGTCTCAGAGTTTTTCACATCTTAATCCTACCAACCGAAAGCCACAGAACAACCCTAAAAATTCATCATGATAAACATATGTCCTTGAATCACATCAGGTAGCGATGTAGGAATCTATCAAGCCTATGGTGACCCTTGTATGAGTTTGGATGAGAAAGACATTGCAAAAAAATTGATATTTGAGTGATGAGAGAAAATTCAAGCGAGGTAAGTGTTTTGTGCATGGGCAGATAAATGAAGTGGAAATATATTGAATGATATAAATGGAGAACTTGAAATAACCTTTTTAATGAGGCATGATATCTTTTTATTCTTGGTGGGAAATTGATTGATCTCAAGGATATGTGTTTTAAAATTGGTTTTGATTTGATATTGATGTTTACTAGACATGAGGTTTTTCCCAGGAGTGCAAAAGGGTAAGTGTGGGGGAGTTGATAAAACACTATTTTATTGAATATTTTATTGATAATAAATGATATAATTTCGTCACATTGTGTTAAATATGTTTAATTAGAAAGTATTTGGGATTAGATCATTCATTTGAATATTTGATGAAAATTCCAGTTTTACCCTTTATAGTTCACTGTAGTATTTCGAAGTTAAATATTTTTATATTTATTATTTAAATTTTAAATTTTGTAACAATGTTATTAAATTAATTATATACAACTTTTATTCAGGACACTAGAGCTAAAGAGTTCATTTGGTTGTTGAAATGGGTCCATGAAGTCAAAGTTGGGCTGGGCTCGCCAGAATGGAGAAGCTTCTGTATTTCGGCCATAAATCCTTCATATGGTCCTTTATTGAGCCCAAATTTGGAGAGGAGATATAGGACCCATATCCACACATTTTAGCCTTCTGGAAGGCCGGCCAATTCACGCGTTTTGGTGGTAAAATGGTCTGTGAAAGTTGGCATAAAATATTTGGCCGAATTTCCACATTCACACTTGAAACCACTTGTAACCCCTCCTCCCCTCCCCTCTATAAATTGTAGTTTTTCTCATTTGGAGGGGTGGTGACATGCATTGGGAAGTTTAGGGAAGATGAGAAGTGGATACACTACAATTATCCAACCATTTCAATAAGGGTAGCTCTTGAAGCAAGGATCCCTTCGACGAAGCCTTCTTCTTCTCCTTCATGTTGTAATGATTTTGTTTATGTAATAAACTTCTTTGTTATTATTTTATTTCTTATCTTTTCTTCTGTTTTGTTTAAATTTATTCTTCTATTAATCTTCCTCTTTGGGCTGGAATTCTTGAGTAGAAGCTTTATTGGGTTATACCCATTATAAACCTTTGCACATGCAAAACGCTTCTACGATGATTACGCCACCCATGGAAGAGTAGTCTTTTAGTAATCGATCTATATTCTACCCTCTTTATTTAATTATTTTGAATCATTGAGCTACTGTAATTAACTTAATATGATCCATGAATTGTGTTTTTAAATTGTAAGAAACTAAGCAAGCAATTGAACAATTAACACAAAAACACACGGGGTCGGGATTTTGTGTAAATTGTGAGAGCGCGATCTTAATCGGTAATACAAGACCACACGGGATAAATTTGTAGAGTTAAAATATAATCCCTAAAAACAATTCATCCTCATTTCCAGAATGGATATGTGCTCTAATTAACCACTGACCATAAGCTATCCTTAGAACAACAATCAAAGCAGGGTGCTGCGATTGCGTGTTCCGAAGCTAGCCCAGGGTTTAAGTAATTTCATCTTTGTGGTTAAGTTAACTCTCATAGGGTTCGAGGGATAACAAATTAGGGGATCATAATTAAGTGGATATTGATTTAAATTATAATGATTAATAAGTGAATGAAGAGGTAGAGTTAGATCGATTACGCCTTTTAAATAGATTTCTAAAAAAAACATCTTCTTGTTGTGTCATTTTAATCGAAATTCATTTCAAAACTAAAAACAAAAAAAATATACAATCTTCTTCCAGCAAACTTCTTCTAGATCTATAAACTATAAACAACCCCCATCCATTAAATTAGTGTTTTTATTATCTTTTATTTTATTTTTTAGAATACCTCTAAGAAGTTGTTTAAATTCACTTCCTCCTTTGAGAGACGACCTTGGTCAGCCACTCTGCTGCACCTAAGTACCCCAAAATCACTAATCATTTGAGGGAACCCACGACAGTGCTCTTTCATCTATCCTAGATAATCTATCCCTAAGAGCTTAGAAATGGGGATCCAAAAAGTCTCACTAGGGGCAGTGAACCACTAAAGGAAGGGAGTGGGCGCATATTCCTATTCCCATTGAAAGTGATAGTTAATATACTCTAACAACTATTGAGGAGTTGGTCTATATTATTTATTTCACTCAAAAATCATGTCAGTATATCATAGAAACAACATAAGGGTCATGATGGAATATTTTGGCAATAATGAAGAAGAAATACTATATCCTTTCCCTCATAAAAAATCCCATTAGTACATTTTTATGGAAAATAGATGATTAGAGTGGAATCATACCCCCATTCCCATTTTCAACATATCCAAACTACTAACAGGGGAAGGCTTAAATTTATTCTCTCATTATCAGAGGATTTTGTCAGCATACTTTGGTGGCTACTTAGGGGAAATACCATATTCTCACTCCCATTCAGGAGGATCATCAGCATATCCTAGTGATGAAGGAGGAATATGATCAAACTTATATTCTCATTCCAACTAAAGTTAATTGTATTTTACCTATTATCACTTCAAGGTGGTATCATATCCTTGAAAAAATCATAAAATATTACTAGAATATTCTAGAAATTGATTAGATACAAGCTCATATCATTACTTTCACTAAAGGAAATTGATAACATGATTTAGAAATAGTATAGAGAATGGATCATATTACCAACCATGCACATTAATATCATTAAAATATCCCAGTGTAACCCATTGAGGATTATATTAATATATCTATCCTAACCCAGAAGAATTATTAGCATATTCTAATAGTGCCTAAAGATCTAGAATGGGCTCATATCCATATACCTTCTCATACTTATGAAGTGCATAGGTATGTTCCAATATCTATCCAATAAATTCATTATTATATTCATATTATAGGAAGGATATCACCTAGGTGTGTTTTTTCATATGATATCTAGTTCCCACATTTCATTAATCTAATTATAATTGTGATTTTAGCCCTAGTCACCCATCCATGAAGATATAGAAAGTATAATCATGTAAAACCAAAATATCAAGCATAAGATCATATCCTTTCCCCAATCAACATTGATATTATTGAATTAATTTATCATATTTCAATATAAATCCAAGAATCTATTGAATCCTCATCCATATAAGAAAGTATCTATGGTTGTGAAGGTATTTCCTATAGTATAGGTATCAGAAACTCTAGAGGTCCTCCCCAAAGTACCCATCAAGAAGGCCCCCACGGTATAGGTATCATAAACTTTGGAGTTCCTTCCTAGATTACCCATCATGAAGGCCCTCCTCACAATGATATGATGGTCGGTCATGAAGATTTTCCTCATGATTTCAACTATGGAGGTCCTCCCCATAACCTAGATATCAACTAATAAGAAGGTCCTCCCCTTAACAATCAATCAAATATTGGTAACCATGAATCTCCTCTATAGAGAAACCAGACCATCCACCCTAGAGGTCCTCCCCATGGCATATATTATAGAGGTCCTTCCTATAATAGGATATCAATCTAGAATAGAATTACTCCCCATAATGGTGAATATGAATATGACCATAGAGCCCCCCCATGGTGCTCATTATAGAGTTCCTCTAAATAATGATATCTCTAGTCATCACTAAGTCCCTCCCCGTGTCAAAGATATTTTTCATATCTCTTAATTCTAAGATGCACTCAAGAGTTTAAGGTTGATTTCATGAAGTGAGTCATCATTGGTTGGTGAAATTTCATCCCAATGGAAAAAAGGTTTAGGGAAACAGTCATCATTTATGCCTCCCTTGGATAATAGCCTTCCAATATAGATAAATAGATTCCAAAAAACCCTTCTACCCTTGATATGGAATTTGGAAAATGGCCACTATTGTCAAATCAAGTGGAGGAATCCCTCTCATATAATGAGGAAGACACTATGGTTGTGTTGAAATAATTGGTCAAGGGAAATATACTAGTTATGTTATGGGCCATATATACTTCTCAGTAAAACATTCCAGAATCATTAAAATATAAACAAATACCCTACTTATGCTATAGATTGTGGGAGACTATACTCCATCTCAAGGATATGAATTTTTCTTGTAAGTAATATACCAACCATTTCAAGATGATAAGAAATATTTATCATCAAGTTTACTTATTTTACTTATCTAGGGGAATTTATATTATATCCTCCTATTCTAAGAAAAATAGTATTTTCTAAGATGGGGGGATATTCATAAGAAATATCCTTGAAGGTCCTCCACTAGTGTGATTTGTCTCTTTAAATAAGAGAGAAATCAGTGAGATCCATGCAGAATCTCTCAAAGTTACCATCCATCATGGATGGAATCCAAAGACACAAATATGCCAGAATATAAAATGGTCCACTAGGAATAAAAATGTTAAGGAGGATCACAATCCACCCCTTAGTAGATATCTTGATGGTGGTAAATACCCTTACTAATTTGAGGAGGATAAGGAAATTATTCACACCCCATGCTATTCCTTAGTAAATTCCATTGGAATTGGAACCCCAAATAACCGAGAACAAGAAACTATCATAGAAGGGAACAATGAATAAAAATCCCTAAGAGACATGGATTGTGTGGGAGAAGATGGTATTCCTACCCAAAACAAGAGTCAATCTCAGAATCTAAGATCTCTACTAAATACTATATTACCACCTAATAAACATGCTTTTTCCAAATAAAAAGGGAAATAGGTGGCTACATTCATATCCTATCCACCACCTGATTAAGTTTAACCCCTATCTATTGAGGAAAGGTTCACTTGATATGAATATGTCCTAGAAGAACTAAAGTAGATAAATGTCGAACTGCTCAGAGTAAATATTCCTACCAAGTATAATTCTTAGGTTGAGGCTAATTTCTCTCATATGGTATATATTAAATAAGAAATAACTACTAAACTAGTGAGAGTAGATTCTAACCATCCAACCAAATATTATTCTATGCTATTAGTTTATCTAAAATAGGTGGATGCATAGTATCAAGACTTTCCCCCATTGGGGTTGTCAAATTAGTATCAAGAAATTTACCCTAGGATAGCTCAAAATGTATATTAATGGATAGAACTAGAAAGATGACCATATTAGGAGCTTACTATGGTGTCCACTAGGGAATAGTCCCATGAAATGTTCCCACCATAGATCCTTGACTCCATAGAGTCCCTTGTTTCTCGAATGGAATCCATGGAAGAGAGACATATTCTAGTTAAGACATAGATAATTTTTTACCCTGATTAGGTGTACACTAATACTCCTATGGGAAACTTTTAGGAAAAAAACTTTACCCATCTTCAATGACATGGGAGACCCATAAAATCACCTAACATAATTTTTGTTTTGATATAGTCCAATGATGGTAACATTAGAGTAACAAGATGTGGTAAAATTATGATGATTTTTGAAAAACCTAGAAGGACCAATATTATTCTTGTATAGAAATCTATAGGTGGGTTCTAATACTAACTTAGAAGATATATAATGATATTTCCTTTATCATTTAATCTCAAAACTAAAGAATATAACTGTTATCAAACTTTCAAACTAAAAACAGCTTGAAAAAAAGAGGTCTACACACATTATCTCTAGATGAAAGGGAATAACATAGTCCCTAAATATATAGAAACCATAATAATAAATACTTGATATCTTTATATATATTTTTTGAAATAAACTCCAAACGTCATTGATTCCTTTGAAGTACCTTGGTGTTTTCTTGGTGTCTTTATTAAGCATGAAATTCCTTGAGGATGACATATAATAGTCCAAGTCCAAGTCTCATCTGATACCTTCCATATAAGGAAAGAATCTTAGAAGAGGGGAGACAATAAGTATCATGACTAAACTTATACCAATGTTAACCAAAGTATCTAAACCCAAACAATATGACACAATAACTCCTCTTAAATTACAAAAACAGTAGGGGAACCCTCATCAGGATGAAAGGAGGGATCTACCTCACCCAAAGTATGAAGACTAAAGGAATAAAAAATATTAATTCTAGAAAGAAAATTTAACAGGGTATTTTATCATGGCTATGATAGAGGTAAGGAAGTATAATAAATTTGGTTGAAATGACCACCCATATTACTGCCCCTTCCATTGAATGTTGGGGCATAATATCCAAGACAACTTAATTTTCAAGGATATAATCAAGAATATGGTTTATTCTATAAAGCTTAATATAGTAAAACCCCAATAGTAGACCCATATTTTATCCACCCCACCAGAAAAGGGAGGGTAATGAAAATAAATTCCAACCAGTCATGCACAAAAATATGATGACCAGATGAACCAGAAATCAGTCAATCAATCATATTCAATAATTAGGGTGCAACTAAAACAATCATTTATGACCCTAGTTCTCAATGAAATATTAGTGACAACCTCTATTTTAAAATTTGACTTAATCATCACTAGTTAAAGAAGAATTGGGAGGAGGAGTCATTACCAGTACCTAATCTGGTTCAAACTCTCTCAGAACTCTTAGCTCCATCATTGGGAGGATAGGAACCATCCCACCAAATGAAACAACAGGCACCACTACACTTAATGGGATCCCCTTCAGATAAGGAAACTCAATATAGTTAATTCAACATAATATACCTATATAACCCATTAAATATCAAATATGATGACTTTTATAAACCTTAAATCCCCATTCATAATAGGGGATGAGCTCATAGTTCCCAAGGAGCTCATAGAAGACGTGGTTAAAATATACCTATACATTTGGGTACTATTTATAATGAGGTTATATACTCTATAGAAACCTGAAGATAAGTACTTAAATGAGACCAACTGAAGCATCTATATAATCTTGAAACATCATGGGCTCTCTCGAATCCCCTCATATTGGATGGATGAATTAAAAATATGACATTTTTTGATTAATTTATGATCATAGGAAGGACAACTCATCCTAACCCATGAAATTTAAAAATTAACCCCTATATTGATCAAGGAAAAGAGTCTCTAATTTAGTCAGTGGAGACCTCCAAACCCCAAGATAAAGAACCACCCCAAGATAGAAAGTGAAACACATTGGTATAAAAATATGATATCCTAAAACAACTGGTCATTATTCCTACTAAGATCTCTATTATGGATTATATTCACCACTCTATAGAAGTCATTATAGCTAATTCATATCACATGGAGATTGGTCCTTCCAAATATCACAAAATCATTTCCTTTATGAAGAAAGATTGGGAAGAAGACACACATGAGAATATTAGGACCTTGTACATATCTATAAAGCTAGATGATATTGATATTCGAAAAGATATAATTGATAATGGTTTTGGGATTAATATAATACTAGTCTAAACCCTCCACTACTTGGGTTATAATGAGGATAAACTATCTTCCTCTAATATGATGATTCAAGGGTATGAAAAGAGTAAGAATAATCCACTTGGGGGGATCAAACTATGATCCAAGCTTGATGATCTCATATCTGATTTTGAATTAATGATGGTTCACTAGGACATATTCTTCAATGTATTGATGCGAAGTCTGTGGCTCCAAAACCATGTGGTGATGTCACCACTATACCATAAATGCCTCAAATACTATATTTATGGAAAAGTCATGGTATTTTATAGAAATAATGAACCACATGAGTCTTGTTACATCTAATATATAGATGCAGGGTTTTATAAAAGGTATAGGAAACAATCGAGGATTGAAAATTCCATCCAAATAAAATCCCATAATGTCCTAGAGGCTATACTTGATAGTATATGAATAGAACACAATAATTAATATGTGTTTCATTACAATAAAAATGAGGTGAAAAATCTTGATATGGTAATTCATCAAGTCATATGAGTTCTATTTGATAATAAAATAAACCATTAGACTATATTCCTTTCATATAATCATTAGTAAAATGTTTTTAAGGAGAAACCTCTATCAATGAAAAAAAAAATTGTTTCAAAACCCATGCATATCAACCTAGATTCAAAACATCTTTACTACTATGATGGTCTGAAAAATCTTTAGTCTCAATTAAAACAGGAGGGGATCTTCAAACTAGTGGATATGAATCCCTAGAGAAGAAGGAAATCATGGGGTTTGGGCACATTTTACCTCATACTCATGATATCTCCTGTGTCATCTAGAAACAACAATGTAGAAGAGAGATGTGTTCTTGAAAAGATAAAAATTCCCCCAATGATAATGTCCTCACACCATCTCCTAGATATTAAGATGTCGACATGTCATCTTCCTCATATGATAGTAATGAGGAATGGGTAAATATATATGATATCATAGAATCATATTTGAGAACTAAAGTAACACATGTATCATATATTAGATCTCATAATTCTCATTTATCTTATGCTTTTTACAATAGTGAGGTAGAAGATGAGGGTGAACAGGACCTTGGAGATGCTCCTACAACATTTGAGGAAGGTTTTTCCACCATTATTGGTGAACTTAGGAGGATTTGTGGCCTATGTTATTTAATATAGCCATGTACCCTAAGGAACATGAGGCATATATATCATTCCTCTAGAAACACTATGATTAATTTGCATTAAACTATACAAATATTCCCAGATTGGATCCTTATGTATCTACCCATCATTTGGGTTTTTCCCAAATAACCATTGTGGCTTTAAAAAGGCATACAAGAGGAAGCATCTGACCTATGTTTCTAAGGTAAAAGCTGAAGTTCATAAGATCATCAAATCCAACTTCATCTAGGAATTTTAGTACCTAAAATGGATCTCTAATATTGTTCTCAATAAAAAAAAGGAATGTAAAAAATCTAAATATACATAGATTTTAGGAATATTAAATAGAATTTACAAAAGGGTGATTTTCTAGTATCATTAAAATTATTGATTGATGTGAATAATGATTTTTATACCCTCTCCTTTATGGATGGGTACTCAGTTTGTAACCAAATTTATATGGCCCCTAATAACGAGGAGTTTTTTGCCTTCAGACCACCTCAAGGGGTATGTTGCTACCAAGAAATGCCATTTTCTTGAAATAATGATATAGATATATATATCAATTCACTATGAACCACATCTTTAATCACCTTCTAGTGAAGGTTCAAGATTGGTATGTTGATTATCTAGTGGTCAAGTCCCAACAATGTTGTGATCATATTTCTGATCTTAAAATGGGTTTTAATAAGGCATGGAAACATAACATGAAAATTAAACCCTTGACATGTGATTTTAGGGTAACATTATAAAATTTTAATATCTTTTTGGTATGATATCATGGTATCAAGGTTAATCCCATGAATTCCAAGGCAATCTTTGATATTCCTCCACCTAAAAATCTCAAAGAACTAAGGGAACTCTATGGGTTTCAAGCTTATATCAGGAACTTCATTTCCAATATATCCAAAAAAATATTTATCCTTCATGAAATTTATGAATAATAGAGTCACATATTAGTGGTATGAAGATTGTTAGAAATATTCTGATGATCTCAAATAGTATATCATGTTCCTACCAGTGCTGATGCCACCAGTGGAAGGGAACCACTAATCCATTATATAACAACCCTAGAGTGATCACTTGGAACACTCCTATCCTAGAAAGAAGATATTGAAAAGGATAATATTATATATTATCTCAGTAGAACCATGTCAGATACTAAGAATCAATACTCTGATATCGAGAAAAACTATCCAATATTGATTTTCATAGTGTAGAAGCTTAATAATTACTTATAGCATCACGAGGTATATATTACCTATCATATGGACCAAATACACTATTTCCTTGGAAACCCAATATTAACTATACCTTTAACATGATGGGTGATCATTATAGTTCATGTCACAAAAGTCAACTGAAGTGAAGTATTTGGATTATTTTCTTATAGTACACCCTCCCTAAATAAGTCACTACTGAATACAGTTCTCCCTAATGAAGGGGTTTTATTTGTCCATGACACTCCCAAGATATAGGAAATATAATTTTATGGTAATTCTTGAATAAAAATAAGAATAAGGATGAAAAACTCTAATAATAATAGGTTTCTCTAGGGTATTGTACTCGTATTCCCAACTAAAGCAATTTTTTCATACTCCTTCCTTCTATTAGAAGTATGTACTAATAATGAAGTAGAATACCAAGCCCTCACTACAGGAACAAAGATATCCCTATAGATACCAGTGGATTATTTGAATACCAATGGTGACTTAGAGTTGTTCATTGATTATATCATTGGTGAATATGATATAAAGAATGGTGAATTTATCACCTTTCTTGATTATGTATGAAGGATGATGGTTGAATTACCCTTAGATTTTATGTTGTGTCATGTTATATGTTCACATAACCCCAAGATAATGTGATGGATAATGTATTTAAAATAGTGGAATATCCAAACCAGGATGAGATAATAATCTACATTGCACACTACATGTTTTCTTCACCATTCATCAATAATGATATAGATGAGATCAATGAATTTAATGTTACCCTTAATCAAGGAAAGTCCATATCCTCTATAACTAACTCTAAAACAAGATGGATGCTCTATATAATATAATACCTCCAAATTAGAATTCATATATCAAATCAATATAAGAAATAACAGATCTTGCGTTATGTAGTAAATTTTATCCTTTATGATGGCTTGAATTCCTAGAAGGTCCTCTAAATAAGAGGCTTTGATGGAATCCTCCTTAAATGCACTAAAGGAGGATTTTATCTCACTATTATGAAAAAATTCCATGTTAGTGCCTATATTTATCACCAATTAAGTGTAAAGAACATTATTCAAATAAATAGACTTTGATATTTATAGCCATAAATGATACAAGACCACATGGAGTTCAAAAATAAATGTTATGCTTTTTACGTATATGCCATATAACTATTAAACACTACTAGATACTCTTGGTTGTTTATTGTATAAAAAATTTATGTCATGGTGTTATATCCTCTAGCTATAGATATGTAGTTCAAGTGTATCCTTACTACCATAAATTTCTTCTCCAAGTGGTTTGAGGAAATATCCCTCAATGAAGTCAAGAATAAAAGATATCATATTTTTTTTGAAAACTAATATTATTACCATATTTTGTGTCTCTCACACAATATTGTGGAAAATGACACCAATTTCTATTATTCTAGGTTTAAAATTTTGTATCAAGAATACAACATTCATTCTAACCACTCATCCCACTACCATGTAGTAGCAAACGAATAGAGAGATACTTTTAACAAAACTCTATCTAATATTCTTTAGAATATGGTAGAAAAGGAAAATAAGTCTTGGATAGATAAAATAATACATTATTTGTGGGAATAATACACCAAAATATGTATTATTATGAATGTGACCCTGTATTCTCTTATATATAGTATAGAGGTAGTCTTTCCCATCGAGGTTAAAATTCCATCACTTCACATCTCCATCTATAATAAGTTATCTAAGGATGATCAATCTCATATTGAATGGAAGATTTAGAGAGACTCTATGAGAAAAGGTTGTGCACATTTCATAACCTTGAAATCCATCATAACTGAGTCATACAAGAATTCAAAAAAAGGTTTGTTTCTACACATTTCTATATGGATAATTGGTACTCTCTTTAATAACCCCCACGATACATAGGTAAAGAACTCCAAAAATTGAGCCAAAGTGGAAAGTATGTTATGTTATACAAAATATCTACTCCAACAGATCCTACTCCATTATCAAAATTGATAGAGAACATATCACACTAGCTACCAATGTGAGGTTTCTCAAGGAATATTTTATATAATTTCATGACAGGTTCTCAATTTCTGAGCCGCATGATGAAAAAAATGCATGACAACATACTAACATTTTGATGTTAAATTTCATGGTGATAATCCAAGTTATATAACTATAAAATTTCTATAACTGAGGTCCTCATCACATGAACTTAAAATATAAACACCTAAGTCCTGTTTATATGATGTTAAACTTCACAAAATAAGGTTCACCATACATGGCCTCTTAAACTATTTAGGATGGTCTGTTTGTGAGGTAAGTTATCCTAAATCAAGAGCCATGTCCTTGTAATAGTTCTTGGTGGATGTTCCCTACCATTGTTATTGATCTTCACAAGGATAAAATTTCTTCTATATGTAAGAAATATATTTATCTTGATTCCTGATCTTTTGGGATATGTAGTGATGTCAGGATCTTCTATCATAGACCCAACCATAGATTACAATTAAACACCATTTGGTCCCCAGTTGTGGTACCTTTACTAATTCATATCTGGTTTCATCTTTCCTTATCTCACCATGGTGACCATAAATTTTACACCCCCTTTTCATATACATGATTCAAATATGTGTAGATATAATTTCATCCAAGAACTATGTTTGGATCGATTCCCATTATCATGGGATATATAGTGACGCCTAAATCTATCATCCTAGGCCCAGTTGTAAATTATCCAATGCTAAACCGCCTATTAGTGTATGGTTTCTTCATTAATTTTGGGTATTTTTATATATCAAGATCTATACAAGGATGGTTCACTATACCAATATGGAATATCCATTTTATATGATAACTATATATGTATTTATTCCTGTTATTACAGGATATGTAGTGAAGTCCAGACTACAAGACCCAATTGCTGGTTTAATTCCAATTATACCCCCATTTTGTCTCAATACCAGAGACCTTATTCATCTATGATGGGTTGTATCTCCTTGATAAAAACTAATACATAGTGACTATATTTTTCACACAAACCATATTATTGAAAAATACCTACATAAGGGTCCTCATCACTTGAACATAAACTACATAACATTTAGATCATCATCACATGACCATAAACTGCATGATGTTTCCCTGCTATATGATTATAAACTACATATATTGGTGCTCAACCTCATTATACACTCACATGTGATATGAGTGATATTCCAATCGACAATTTTTTCTCACACTGAGCATGAATCACACGAGCATATAGGTTTTGGTTAATTACTCTGATTACTTCAATTGATATGTATTATATCTAAAGGTTAAGAGCCAATTTACTGGATGTTTAACTATAAATTATATAGCGTAAAGTAAATTCTTTATAACTATAAAATTATTACAACACATCCTTTCTATATGTTGTCAAATTTCATGACACTAGTCCTCATCGTACAACCTTAAAATACAGTCTGACTTCATCCTTTCCACTTGAGGTTAAACTGTATGATATTGATTCCATTCTGCATAACTTTAAACTGATCAAAGTGGACCACTTTATATGGCCTCATCTCCCCCAAAAAGAGCCTGATCTATGTAAGAATTCTAATTTTAAGGTTTCCTCCTTTCGTTAACCTACACTAGATAGAATTTTCCTACCTTATAAGAACTATGTGTGTCTTGATTCATGATACTTAAAGATAAGTATTGATTCCAAGGTCTTTAATCCTAGGCCCGGCCATAATTCCCCATAAATATCAATCCACTACTATTTACATGAGATATATATCTATGAAGGATTTTATGGTGCATGTTTTATCTACATCCATCAGATTGAACAAAGAATAAAATTACCCCATATAATACTCATCCTCACTATAAGATATTAAATTTCATAGCCAAGGTCCTCATTATATGACCCTAAATCATAGAATTTCAGTGTCCTAATCACATGAAATTAAATTAAATGATGTAAAGTACAATAAACATGGCCTCTCAAGCTATTTGGGTAGTCTATTTATGAGACCCATTTCCCTTACATGAGATCCAAATCCATATAATAGTTCTTAGTGAAATTGTAAATACACACTAAGATAAAATACTCCCTTCCTACATATAATCTAGATCTACATAGGATCCTTCAACATAATATTCTTTTCCATGAATTTATATTAAAAATTACACTAAATAATAACTATTTATGGTTTTATTCCTGTTATTTTGGGATATATAGTGATGTTGAAATCATTATTTTTGGGCCCATAAACAGTTCCACCAATACTTGTGAGAGGACCACATTGGGATATACTTAACATTGAGAGGGGGTGAATCAATGTTGGGAACTTTTTTATCCAATTATTACATTTTCTCTTTTTATAATAGATATATTAGGATCATGATTCTTCTATTATCTTTTCCTTAACCTATGAAAGTATATGAAATATATTAAAATATGGAACATGATATTTTTACAAGGTTTTATACTTAATAAGAGTAGTTATTACTTACCACGTATGGTGATAACCTATTAGAACTAAGGTTTTTCATAGTAGGAAATGGAATTTTTTTAGTCAATATATACTGGGTTGATTAAGTATTGTACAAGCCAAGTGGTCTTATGGTGTATGTGGTTTATTTGTTTAATGAGGCATCATTTCCCAGTTTTTTACAAATTTTTGGAGCTCAAAATTCAAAATAAGGTATGATCTTCATAGATCATGGATTTAAAAGAATTAATATTTGAAAATATAGAAAAGGTATGGATTTCATGATGATTGATGTTTCGAAGAAATATAGAGCTTCAAGAAAGATAGATTTATAGGAATGAATTCTTACAAATAAGAAAAAGGAATATATTTCACAATGATTGAAGTTTTTTGAAGATATGGATCTCCAAAAAGGAACTTGGTGTTGTGAGGGTTTGAAGGTTAAAAAAATATGTTTTTTAAATACTAGATAAGATATATTATAAAGATGGTAATCTATGCGATTACAATATGCTTTATAAATGGGGAAATTTAACAAAAGCTTCATAAAGAAGAGGAGCTTCGCGATCATGAATGAAGAGGTTTGAAAAAAGGTTGTGGGGAGCTTGAAATATTCATGAAGTAGAATTGTATATAAATAGGTATACACACATAATTTGAAGACATAAAGAGAATTTGGAGAAAGGTTGAAATTATATGATTTAATGAAGCTCTTATAAGAAGGTAATTCTTCGTAAATCAAGAACTCTTCATGAGAATAAGCATTATGAAATGAATGGTTACAAACTAATTGAAACCTAAGAATTTTATAAAATGGTGTTTCACAAATACTAATAGTTTCAAGATTTTTTAGAGTTCCATGATGGTTTTGAGCTTCACGAAGACTAAGAGTTCCATGAAGGTTTGGATTTTCACAATGGTTGGGTTCTTCATAAAAGTTGGTAGATTCATTAAATTATGTTGGTTCATGAAATATGAAAGATCTTTGAAACAAAAAGGGGGTTTTGTGATGTCTAGGAGCTTTGTGAAATGTAGTCTTGAACATCTGGTTTGAGTGAAAAATGCATTCAAGTGCATCAATTCGAAACTATAGTGAAAGAAGAATCTCATTATAATCAGGAAAAAATACTTATATTCCAAATATTTTTAGGAGACTATTAATTCATTAAAATGAGTAATACTTCAACCAAGGTAGTGATAAAGGGGGAGTTGATGGAAGTGATCTGAGGGAGGCTGTGAGCTATCCCTAAAATTATTATAAAGGAAGTGAGCTTGGCATGGAGTGACCGTGTATGATATTTTTTATCCAAAATATCTAGTGAAGATTAGTGTATTTAGGTACAAGAGACATAATATCGGTGTATTATTCTTGGAATATCCCTCGGTGTTGAACCAAGTAAAAATATTGTGTTGTGTTTCTATCTCTGCATATGGGTGTTTAATATATACAAGATTCCATCAGAAAGTATTGAAAAGTTTCTATCAATATGGGGAAAATATCTAACTAATTGAAAAAAAAATTGACACCATGATTAATAACTCCCCTCTTAGGGTGTTATAGGGTCTTACAAGTGGTATCAGATTATACAAGTTATAGGTGTAAAATATGTACTATGTTTTTTTATGGAGAGTTAATTGAATGTTAGGTGAGTTATCCATTATTATGGAAGAAAATTATAGATTTAGAAGAATTTGATGAGATATAATCTACACTATCTTGGGATAGAAGTTATATATTCCACAGTTCAAGGGATTCAGGTTAGTGATGTGACAGGTCTTTCTATGAATGAAACAGACAAGAAAATTCTTGATATAAATGCCAAATCTCAAAATGATCTTACCGTATCACTATATAAACAAATATATTTGAAGGAGATAAGCCTCAATTTATCCAAGTCCATGTGGGATAAACTAGAAAATATATATTAAGGATATAAAAAAATTGAAGTAGGCCAAACATCAAGTTTTTCACAAATAGTTTGATGATCTAAAAATGCATCCAGATGAAAATGAAAATAGTTTTTTTAATCGCATTACTCGTGTTGTTGTAGCTATTTGAGAACTTGGGTAATAAATCAAGGATATTGACATTGTGAAAAAAACATGATAAGGATACCACATCTATACAATCCAAAAGTTCCATCCCTTGATGAATGATATACGTCTAAGATTTCTCTTGATGATATTTTAAGTAGTTTGGTGTCTAATGAAATGAGAGTCAAACTAGAAGATACAAAAATATGATTAATCATGGATATGGCATTAAAATCCATGAAAAAACTTGACATTTCCAAAGTTAGTTATGATGTAGATGATGTGGATGCCAAACATCTTTCTCTTTTTTCCAAAAAATTCAATATAGGAAAAGTGAGATTTGAAGGTAAGATTCCCTTGGATTTTTTTCAGTGTGGTAAAGTAGGGAACATTTCTGCTTGTTACTCAAGGATATTAAATTATGTAGAAAGTGAAGTATAACACATTCAAATGCCTTAGAATAGGTTCCATAAAAATGGAGACTTAAAATTATGAAATAAATTAAAGAGATATAACTTTGTCTAAAAAGAGGAATAAGATAATAATGATTTTCTAGAGGATATAAAACCAAATATTAAATCTAGTGTTAAAGAGTCTAAGAAGGCTATAGTTGAAAAGGTATCACCTATGAAGGATGAATATAATCATAAAAATAGTGTTTTAGATATTTAGGTTGAAATTTAGGGTTATCTTGATGAGATAGACATTTAAAGAAAGAGAAATATAATGTTGAGAGTTGTTATAAAATATTCATTAGAGTATGTAGATTAGTTTAAAGTAGATATTGATCAACTACAAGGATAATAATAATAACATTTGACAATTTCTGAAAGATCAGAAGATGTTTTGGAGCTTAAACTCATGATTGAAGAGAAGTAAAAAATTATCAATGACCTTACATCAGGATTAGAGGAAAAGGATAAGATAATTGAGATTCTTGAAGAAGAAGTCATCTATTCAAGAATTAAATTGGAAAATGAATCAAAATCAATAGAAATGAGGAATAAATTATAGTTTGGAAGGTTTTTAGATCCCAATATTTTGTAAATAGTTAAATTTGGTTTTGAAGAAGTAGAGAAATCCTTGAATGATCAAAGATATAAATTTGTGGAAAGAAGTATAATTGGATGTGATTAAAAAACATCAAAGTCAGGTGTATCTGACGCTTTCATCAGGTCATGTGCATTCGTACTGTTCAGAGATGAGGG
Organism: Viscum album; assembly: GCA_963277665.1. NCBI lineage: Eukaryota > Viridiplantae > Streptophyta > Magnoliopsida > Santalales > Viscaceae > Viscum > Viscum album. The sequence goes on along the minus strand of OY728139.1, from coordinate 272,703,559 downwards.
ATGTGGTTTTTGTTTCCCCTCATTCCCACTTTCCAAAGGCGGGCATCGTCTTCTCCTTATTCAGGGATGTTGGCTCCTTGATTGAAATAGGATTATGGGATGTCGGTTCTTCCTTCCGTGGATTCCTCCTCAGAACTCATCACCTAGTCCGAGTCTCCCTAATAGACTTAGAATGTTGTTTGTGAAACTCTTCCTGTTGCCATATCTTCATGGACACCAGTTAATTACGCTGCTTCTGTCAGGACATTATAAGGGGTCTGGTCAAGGCAGCAACCTTCGGTTAGGGGATTAGTCATGTGGGGCATCACTGGAATGTCTGGACGCTGGGGGATTGGAATTTATGTCTTCTACCTCTTATTATAGGGCTTCTCAAGGGAGCAGAAGCCCAAGGAATCCCACATAGAACATGAGGAATCATATTCTATGGGCATGTATATGAGTTTTTCCTCATCTTCCCATGTTTAACATAGGGTATGCTGCAATTTTAATATTCGACGGAGACAGATCGGGCTGATTAGAACACTGACTAGAGTGGATAAGATGGAGGAACCCCCTGGAGGGAACACTGATATTGGGGTCAACATGTGGGTGGCTTTCCGGATGATGTTAAATGGAATGGGGAATGGGGTGGCATGATTCCACCAGCATGTGGAAGCCCAGGTAAGAATCAGGATGGCTAATGGAAGGTTCTGTGAGGGGGGTGGTGAATGGGATATAACCTTCATGAGGATAAAAATGGTTTTGGTCTTGAGCCTGGAGGAGGCTTCCAACGTATCCCTATGATAGGGAATCAAAGTCCACATAGTTCATCTGATGACAGCTTACCACAGATTGGGGTTTTCAATGGATTAACACTGGATGAGGTCGCAATGGCTTACCACTGGATGGAGTGACAATGACTTACCGCTGTAGTGACAACGACTTACCGATGAATGAAGTGACAATGGCTTACCGCTGAAAGAGATCCACAGTTTAATGTCGTGTGGGATGGGGGTGAACCAACGTGAAGGGGGTAGGAACTGCTAGGTGTTGGGATTGAACCTCGTGGAGGCTTCCTATGTACCCTTCCTTGGCAAGGATCAAATTCCTCGTAGTTCAGGTGGGTGTGGGGCTTACACTCTAGGCTACCCAAGGTGTTGGTGAACCGACGTGAAGATGGTCGGAACGACCGAGGTGGTGGTCTTGAACCTCGTGGAGGCTTCCTATGTACCCTTCCTTGGCAAGGATCAAAGTCCTCATAGTTCAGGTGGGTGTGGGGATTACACTCTAGGCTGCCTGAGGTGTTAGTGAACTGACGTGAAGATTGTCGGAACGACTAGGGTGGTGGTGGGATTGAACCTCAGGGAGGCTTCCTACGTACCCTGCCTTAGCAAGGATCAAAGTCCCTGTAGTTCGGGTGGGTGTGGGGCTTACACTCTAGGCTGCCCGAGGTGTTGGTGAACCGATGTGAAGATGGTCGGAATGACCGGGGTGGTGGGATTGAACCTCATGGAGGCTTCCTACGTACCCTGCCTTGGAAAGGATCAAAGTACTCGTAGTTTAGGTGGGTGTGGGTCTTACACTCTAGGCTGCCCAAGGTGTTGGTGAACCGACATGAAGATGGTCGGAACGACTGGGGTGGTGGGCTTGAACCTCATGGAGGCTTCCTACATAACCTGCCTTGGAAAGGATCAAAGTCCTCATAGTTCAGGTGGGTGTGGGGATTACACTCTAGGATGCCCATGGTGTTGGTGAACCGACGTGAAGATGGTCGGAACGACTGGGGGGTGAGCTTGAACCTCATGGAGGCTTCCTACGTACCCTGCCTTGGCAAGGATCAAAGCCCTTGTAGTTCAGGTGGGTGTGGGGCTTACACTCTAGGCTGCCCGAGGTGTTGGTGAACCGACGTGAAGATGGTTGAAATGACCGGGGTGGTGGGATTGAACCTCATGGAGGTTTCATTCGTACCCTGCCATGCAAGGATAAAAGTCCTCATAGTTCAGGTGGGTGTGGGGCTTACACTCTAGGCTGCTCGAGGGGTTGGTGAACCGACGTGAAGATGGTCGGAATGACTAGGGTGGTGGGCTTGAACCTCATGGAGGCTTCCTACGTACCCTGCCTTGGCAAGGATCAAAGTCCTCATAGTTCAGGTGGGTGTGAGGATTACACTCTAGGCTGCCCAATGGGTTGGTGAACATATGTGAAGATGGTCGGAACGATCGGGGTGGTGATCTTGAATCTCGTGGAGGCTTCCTACGTACCCAGCCTTGATAAGGATCAAAGTCCTCATAGTTGAGGTGGGTGTGGGGCTTACACTCTAGGATACCTGAGGGGTTGATGAACCGACGTGAAGATGGTCTAAATGACCGGGGTGGTGGGCTTGAACCTCGTGGAGGCTTCCTACATACTCTGACTTGGCAAGGATCAAAGTCCTCGTAGTTCAGGTGGGTGTGGGGCTTATACTCTAGGCTGCCCGAGGGGTTGGTGAACTGATGTGAAGATGGTCGGAACGACCGGGGTGGTGGGCTTGAACCTCTGTGAGGCTTCCTACGTACCCTGCCTTGGAAAGGATCAAAGTCCTCATAGTTCAGATGGGTGTGGGGCTTACAGTCTAGGCTTCCCGAGGTGTTGGTGAACCGGCATGAAGATGGTCGGAATGACCGGGGTGGTGGGCTTGAACCTTGTGGAGGCTTCATATGTACCCTAACTTGGAAAGGATCAAAGTCTTCATAGTTTAGGTGGGCGTGGGGCTTACACTCTAGGATGCCCGAGGTGGATATCATGGTCGGTGCTCACTATAAGCCCATGTGAGTCATGCTCGGTGTGAGAAACAAGAGGTAGAAGAGACCCAGCGATCACATCGTGAAAGGTGAGTATGTGGGAAGTAAAGTGGGGATTACATGTGGTTAGTGGCCCAAAGGGGAAACATGGGCTTATGTGTGGTTCGCAGCCTGAAGATTCAGGACTTACTCTAGGATGGAGGCCCGATGACGACAAAGCACAGCGAGAGAGGGATTTGGAACCGAAGAAAGGAGGGTCCTGGTGTCCATCCCGTCCTTTGCTGGCCCTAGGGACCGAAGAAGAAAGGAGTAGCATAGACTCTGCCTCCTACAAGAAAGTTAGGGGCTTACACCAAGATGGTTGCCCTGTCTCCCACAGACAAACGCCACTCTCATAAGGAGGATATCATCCCCTATGGAGATCAGTGGGCGTGGAGAATTTCCAAGGTGGGGGTGTCCCACATGTGAGGCACGAGGCGAGGTCACAGTTTAACGTCATGTGATGAGGATGAGGGTGCTTGGTAGTTTAACATCTTGTAGCTCGAATGAGGTGGGTTTTCTCCACACCCTTAGGACTTACATAACCAGTACCCTCTGCTCCTTGGTGCAGAGAGTGGATAGGCAAAGCCGTGGTGAGGGGGTGTCATAGAGCGAACCATCTAGGGGCCTATGTTAGCATGGCTATGTGAAGAAGCAATAGCCATTAGCGTGCCTATGCGAAGAAGCACGAGGTGAAGCAACGTAACGGGTAGTGGTGTCCAAGGGACTTTGAAATCACATCGTGCAAACCTGGAGGGTCGTAAGGGAAAAGAAATTTCCAAATAGAGGGGTTCATAGGTAGGGGCCTTGTGAAGATCTGTTGTTCCGCATGGTGGAGGGAACTTGCAAAGGGGTGTGCTTTGCGAAGTGGGGTGCCTTAGCCTAATCATAGGGAAAAGGTGCATATGGGAGGTGCTTCACGAAGTGGGAAGGCATTCGTGGAGAACTGCCTCGCGAAGCATGGTGTCGTGAAGAAATGTGCTTCACGAAGTACAGTGACCCTACCTTAGTATGTGAATTATGTGTACATGAAGGGTGTTTCATGAAGCATAAACACTCTGTGATGACTCGGGTCCCCTTGGGGATCCCCTTCCTTCACGAAGGCCCTTAGACTTCGCAGGGGAGTCTGGTATTTTTAGGCAAGGGGCACCATGAAGGAGAGATTACGCGACACAAAGAGGGACTTGGTTGCTTTGCGGCGGGCTCACGAACATCAAGTGCGTTTGCGGAGCATCCCACCTCCTTGATTCGCGGTGGGCTCGCGAACGTCAAATGCGTTCGCAGAGCAGCCTACCTCATTAATTCATGGTGGGCTCACAAATTTCAAATGTGTTTGTGGAGAGGCCCGCCTCCTTGCTTCGTGGCAGGCTCGCAAACATCAAATGAATTCATGGAGAGGCCCGCCTCCTTGCTTCACGGTAGGATCGAGAACGTCAAATGCATTCTCAGAGAGGCCCGCCGCCTTGCTTCATGGTGGGCCCGCGAATGTCAAATGCGTTCGCAAAGTGGCCTTCCTCCTTGCTTCGTGGAGAGCTCACTAATGTCAAATGCGTTCACGGAGTGGCCTGCCTCTCTGCTTCGTGGTGGCCATGGTGTTAGGGGGACTCCGTGAAATGGCTTCACGAGGAAGTCAATGGTGCCTTCGTTTTGGATTCTTCTCTGTACCGAATTTTGGCTCCAACAAATTCCCCCCTCAGACTTGTAGCCACAGAGAGATCAGGGGTCGAAGTTTGAGGGTAATTGCCAAAATCCTCGGCCGTTCGCGATGTTGGCTCGCAAAGAGGGCTCGCGAGGCTGATAGAGGATGCGCGGGCCTAGCACGCCGTGAAGTTCGGTGCAAACTGGATATGCCGCGAAACTCCGAAGGCCGTCACCTATAAATGGGGGGGGGGATTCTGTCTCTTTTTTCCTTTACCTTCCTAGAAGATTTTTCCTTTTTCGATCTCGATTCGTGAAGCTCTGCGTACTCTGCGAGTGTTCCCTGCGAATCGAGTCTTCGCAGTGCACATCGAGTCCTCCACTCCATGTTTGCACTCTGAAATCTGGCATTTGAATTCTTAGGGAGTGCTCTGCGAACAGTCTTCACAAACGCACTCTACGAATTAGCTTTGCAAACCAACCTGAAAATCATCCAAGTTCCAGAACTAAATGGCCCACCAAGAAGCTACCCAGGGGGTCCTTACGGATTCCACCCAGAGGTATGAGATGGTGAATAGTCTAGGACTAGGAGAGTTGGTTCGTAGCCACTCAGACCATAGTTTATTGGTGGAGCTACTATCAGAGAGCTAGAATAACTACCCATTGTGTAGGAGGTTTCACTTATATGGATTTGTGCCGATGGATGACGTCTTCATCCCTGAAGAAAGTTGGGACGAGCCAACTTACTGGTTCCGGAGCATACCGTGTCGGCACTGTTGGTTCAGGGCAGTCGATGGCCATGACTGGGAGGACTTCACACCCATCATTGTCGACTGCTTATACAACCATCTAAACAACGTCGATGGGAAGGCAATTCATCTAGAGACGTCCCCTCCTCTGTACCGAACTATCCTCAAGGCGGTGCTGGGGAACCCAAAGAAGGGGTGGTCCAAGGAATGGGACCTGTTACAGGGCGAAAACTTCATGGATGATTGGGCCTGGGACTACTAGGTAGGCTCCTTGTGTGAGGAGTTCAGAGTGGAGCTGAGAAGAGTGGGTCTGTATGAGGCAGCTTGGGCTTCCCAGTTTCATATCTACCAGCCTAAGCAGCTAATTCTGGAGTTGTTGAGCCAGTGGTCACCGGGGACCAATACCCTCCACCTGTATCATGGGGAGGTTGGCATTAGCTTATGGGACGTGTAGCCGATCTCGGGGGGTCTCGATATTGGGGGCGATGTACGATGGATTCCTTTCTGCTATGGGTGCATGGGAGGACCTAGAGCAGATTCCACATCTGGTGATGGCATTGATGGAGCTCGTGCCATGGGAGGATAAGGAGGCGGGGATGGATGTTCACTTCAAGCATTGGTTTAAAAAGTTTCTGAACTTCCCTGTAGACCGTCAGTTCCCGGAGAGACCTCAAACTTTCCCAAATGGGGCTCGGAGTAAGGAACACTCGTACTGGCGGCTATTGGAGAATAGCTAGTGGAAGACCTGTGGGTTTAGTGTCAGCACTGAGCAATAGCCAATAGTTAGGCTGGCATCATTCATCGCGTCTCTTATCTATGGTTGGATCCTGCTAGTGAGGGATACCAACATGGGTGTGCGACCAAGCACTTTCATCATGACGTCCACATTGGCGATAGGAGGGCGGGTCAAACTAGGGATCCCAATGCTCTCCAAGTTGTATAATATGTTGTGGCACATCAATGAGGGGAAGAGGCCACAGAGGATATGCGGGCCATTCCACCACCTATATGAGTGGATATCAGTGCACATCAGGGGAATCTATGAGTATTCGAACCCTATCTCTCCTCCAGGGTCAAACTTCTGCCCCTCGATTCTCAATGCTGCGGGGAGTTTTCCGACCAAGCTGACCATACCATCGGTATTAGCTCAAGTCTGGAAGGTAGAAGAGTTTAAATTTCATCCATTACTGTTGCCGACGGGGGCCTTCACGGATGATGGTCAGGGAGAAGAAGAGCACCAGGACTACCTCCTGGACTTTTGAGGTGGAGTCTTGGTGGCCAGGGTGGACCGCAAGCATCTCTATGATCCATACACTCCACACCGGTTTGTAAGGAAATTCTAGTGCCTGCATTCACTGACCCCATAGGTTTACCTGGAGGTGCGTCATGAGGATCACCCGTGTGTGATGAGGAAAGTGGCTCATGTTCACATGAGAATATGGGAAGATGCGGAATGAACTGACCCTGCCGACCGCCGTCCTTGGGCTGGTAAAGGAATATGCCTAGAGCTGGGAGGCAGCCTACCTGAGGGATACGATGAATCGGCCAACCATCCTAGTCGATGATGGTGAGCCTCCCCGACCTCAGGGCCGAGGCTGGAAGGCGGAAAGGGTATCCCATAGTGGTAGGGCTGCTGTAGCGGTGACTCCTGCACCAGTTGAGGGAGAAGCAGTGGTAGCAGATCCGGCAGCAGCAGCGGACCTAGTGGTCCCAGGAGAATAGAGTCATCCGGAGGGGAGTCCACCGAGATAATTCCGCAATATTTCTACTTAGGCCCCGGGGAAACGACTGTGCCATATTGAAATGCCATAGAATGCTATCTTCCCAGAGGCCTGGGACATCTGGGAAGTCAACTGGCAATTCCTCAGCCAATCTGAGTTATGGCATCACCTTAACCGCCTCGGGATAGACTTTCTAGGGATTGGCCCTATTAGAGCCGGTTTTTCAGTATCCCAGGAAGAGGTGGAGCAATAAATGGATGAACTGGAAGACTTTATCCACTCCCGGGGTGCCCTGTACCCGATGACAGACCGAGACAGGGTGCTGTTGGATCGTACGATCCCTCCGCAACTGTCAGCTGCTAACCTAAGGGAGCACTTCCTTCTGCCAGAAGAATCGGACGAGTCCTCCCGGGGAGACAAGACCGGTAGAGGGAGTCTGTTGGAGGAGGGTGAAGTTGGCGATCAGTCCTTGGATCTCGAAGATTTCATGGAGGACCTCAAGGTAAAATCTCAAGTTCCTTCCTCAGGATCTTCTCTTAGGTTACTATGTATTCCTTATCAGCATCTGCACTTTGCAGGAGGACCTTGTGCATAGACATCATTCTCGCCCCTTAGTGGGTGTCGATGTGGGACCTTCGGGATATACACTTGTGGTTGTATCAACTTCTGTGTCTGGAGGGGCTAGGACACTTGAGGCGGCTCCCTCGGAGTCTCCAGACCTGCCAACCATATACGGGGGGCCACGTCTCGGGGTCCCGATGACTTCATCCCAAGAGTGAGACCGGGGATTTGATCTTTGTAAGTCTCCTCTACCAAATTTATGACTGATATCCCCTGACCACGTTAACTGACATTCACGTCCCCTTTTTTGGCATGTACAGTCCTTCAATTGGCCTTGGCCGCTGCGGCGAAGTTGGTCGAGTCTTCTGGTAGCACCTTTCCCAGAGGCATGACAATGGTCATGGCGGTGGACATCCAACATGACCGAACTGTAGTGCTCCCGATCACTAGTGGGGATTCCAGTGGTACTGTCCCTGAGGTTATTGAGGTGGGATCCGATGATGACAATCATCCAGACAGTTCAGGCCCCACCACGCCTGATCCAACGCCATACGTAGACCCGACTGAGGAGTTCCTAGGGGAATTCCCTGCATACGAGCCTACCAACCATGCCGATTAGGATGAGATGGCCTCTAATGAGGAGGAAAGAAAAATAGTCCATCGTCGATTGTGTAAGATGATCACACGCTTCATCAATGACACCCCCAATCACTATGGTTGGATGAGATGGACAAGCTTCGCTCACGACTGCGCGAACTATGTGCTGGGGGAGTGGATGCCCAACATCCTCACATGCTCATCTGAGATCTTATGGAAGAAAAGATTTGGGAGTATGACTGTGGCCTCGATGCGGGCTGGTAGCAGAGGAAGGCGGTAAACATCAATAGGCTCCAGGAGGCTAAAGACGAGGTCCAGTGGCTGAAGAATCGGGAGGACGAGCACTCGACCTCCCTCAACGTGCAATCTGAGCTAATATTACGATTGAAGGCCCAACTAGAAGAAGAAAAAGAGGGCCTGAAGCGAGCCTCTGAGGAGATGACCACCATCTGGGCCGACACAGAGTTGGCCCAGATTGTGGATAACAAATTGTGCCCTCTAGCTACCAAGGAGGAGCGAGAGCTGAACAAGCGATAGCAACTCCCGGACGCCACCAGCCAGAGGGTGGCGGAGCTGCTACACTATTTTGATGAGGTCAACCCATCCATGAGAGGAGTCGACCCTAGGGTACTGTAATGATTAAAAACCCTCAAACGTACTTTAATTCCTTAATTGTTTGATGTCGTATCACGCATGAGTTCCGTTGTTACATTGATTTATTGCATCCTCGTGATGTTCGTAGAGTGTCCCACGATCATTCCCTAAGATCACATGGGTTAGCCCTGCTGTGAGAAACAAGGGATTACCACCTTATCACCCCATCCAAATGTAGGAGTGCAAACCAAGCTTTGGGCATTCGTGGTTTGACCAACCAGTCTAGATTTCCAGGAGGAAATGGGAGATACCTGACTAGAGAATAAAGCTCTCAGAACATCCGAATTACCATTTTCCCAGTGTGCTCTTGTGCACGAATGGGGTAATGTGAGGGGCGCTAAAATCAATCTGAACAGATGGGAATGGGAGGTCTGAATCATGATACCCAGGATTCGGAACATTGTGTGTGTGTGTGTGTGGGGGGGGGGGGGGGTGGCGTGACAATAAAGAATAACTATTGACCGCATTAAAAACATAGTATTCTTATTGTATTAGCCTGGAGTGGGGATATAAAATGAGGGTCGACCACTGACCATATTTGAAACACAGGGCTTGACTCAAAATGTTATCCGTTAGTCTTCTAGAATGTTGGCCCAGGACAATAGGCTGGCCATAGGCCGTGCATCCATACTGTTAGGGGGTTACCATAGACATGAAAGAGGACAAGGGTCCAAATAAGGGGCACACAAAGCATGGAATGTGGAGTGATGAATTGTTCGAAAAAAATCTAACACTCTTGAAATTACGCCACCGTGGTAGAAGCACATTAGATGGATGCATCGATCTGATCAGGGATCATTTGTTATTTTAGATAGAACCTATCTGGTGAGGGAGCCGTCACTTCCCAATGTCGTCATGGGGCATCCCGAACTTGTTCAGGGAAAAATTGCAGTTACATGGTTCCCCACAAGGGGTCAGGACAGGGGCCAGAAATGAGAAGGAACATGATTTATGATTCATGGGGCTGGACCCTAGGTGAAATGCCTGGGTGTCTCTACGTATCCCATGAGGATGAGAATCAAGATGTATGTAGTTCTGGAAGCACAGTTTAACATCATGTGGGACAATGAAAAGCCTGGCTGTGCCGGTGCACATCCTACCAAAACTACTAAGCCCACGTGAGTCATGCTTGATGTGGGAAACAAGAGGTAGTGGTAGGACTTTCCCGAAATAGGAAGGAACATGTTAGGGTGAAGGGACTCTCGGTAAATGTTGGCCCAATGATTCTAACCCTTCCATGTAGCGCACCTTGATGTGCAAAGAAGTAAAGCCAAGTATGTCAGAATTCCACTTGAACACAAGGAAGTGAAAATGTGTGAATCATGATGCTCGAAATCTAGATCAAAATGATGGTGATGTGACAATGGAGGGATAACTATTGACCGTGTTCAAAACACAACATCCATATTGCGATAGCCTGGAATGGGGACAGACAAATGAGGGTCGATCGCTGACCATGTTCAAAACACGAGACCTGTCGCAAATGTCATCCGAGATCTTTAGGGACGTTGGACCGAAACGGTAGGTGAGCCGAGGAGGCATAAGAACAGACTGTGAATGGGTTCCCTTCGGATGTGGAAGAGGATGATGATCCAAATAGCAAGCTCACGAAGCTTGGACATGGGATGAGGGGAATGTTCCCATGAAAATTCCACACTTCGGGATCTTTGTCAAAACCCATCTGAATACGACAATGAGAAGTATTAGATAGAGGGAGTCGAGTCCCTTTCTATAGGTAGATCTTAGTTTAGGGTCATATAATTCAGACCATGGATGGTAGGAAATGCGAGAGACACATGGTGGGGTAATTATAAAACCCGACATGAATGGGAACCTGGGGTTCCGACCACCATGTGTTCCCTTGGTAGATTTTGGGTCAAGAGACCAAAAAATAGAGTTATGTTGGGCCTGAGGCAAGGCGCACAGACGTTCCTACATACCCCATGAGGATGGGGATCAAGCTGCACATAGTTCTAAGAGGTGGCACAGTAAGGTACCAGTTCCAGGTATGAAAGGGGCATGCGGGTGTGGCCCTCGCACCAGAAGAATCGGTATTTGATGTATCCTGTTTGTACTTTTAAGGTGAGTGGTTGTTGTTGTTTTTTTTGTGAAGTTACAGGCCTAGGATAGAAAGTCCCAGCATCGCCACAAGAATCAAGCTGTATGCAGGCGTTGAAAAATGGTATGGCGTGTGACCGATACCAAACATGGTGTCCCCTTGAGTGAGGACATCATGATGCAATTTCGTTTTTCGTCATGCGTCCAGGACGATAATTTCACAGTTTAGGGTCATGTGATGGGACCAGGCGTGCATTTTAAGGTCATATGGCACAGACATAGTAGAGACGATGCTAAGTGGGTAATGTTTGCGGTGCAATAAAACATACCCAATGTGAATGAGGACATAATCTCATACCACGCCGTATGCAATTCTGTGAAAGAAACCTCAGGACAAGGGGCCAAGATAGAGGTAAGAGGGTAAAGGGCAGGATAAACTGGCTCCCAATCAAGATATACCTAAAGACCAGATGTCCGGGTGGTCCTACATATCCCATAAGGATTGGAATCAAGCTATACGCAGTTCTCACAAAGGAGAAATATGAAAAGATCTTAGTTTAAGGTCTTAGAACTTGGACCATAGAGAAGCAGGACTATCCCAAGTAAAGGCATACCTTAAACCAATCCCTAAGACTACTTGAGTTGAACTCAGTGTAGGAAAGAAGAGCGGATAAAGTATTCGAAATATGTGAAATAAAAGAAAAGGGAGAACCTATGAAGCCCCGAGCGATTTCCTTATCGTGGATTTTTTTCCTCCTAACGTGCAGATGCACACTGAGGAATAGTACCAAGAGTTTCAAAGTTCTACTTGGACATGATAAGGTAGATAAGGATGTGAATCATGTAACTGACATTTAGGGATTAATGGGGTTGGCGTGACGATGGAGGATGACTGTTGACTGTGTTTGAAACACAGCATCCATATCGCGTTAGCCTGAAATGGGGACAAACAAATGAGTGCCGACTGCTGACCATATTCACAATGTGGGACTTGTATCATTTTTTTGTCTGAAACCCTTGAGGACGTTGGCCCGTAATGGTAGGAGGGACCTTAGGCCTAGCATCCATGCCACTTAGGGGTCCCTTTGGGTGTGAAAGGTGATGGAATCCCTAATGAGGGAGAACATGAAGCCTGAAAAATGGGTGGAAGCATGTCCGAGTAGAGTCTGAAAATCCAGGCATTAAACCAAAGTACCCTTAGGCACATTGGTGAATCACCGAAGAGGATCGAGGGGATCATATTGGGAGCGGCTGATTTGAAAAGACGAGGATAGCACAAGGGGATAGAAAACTCTCAGGGGAAAGAGGTACACAATGTGGTTGTTAAAAACCCGACGTGAACGAGGATATAATCCCGTACCACACCTTATATACCTTTCATGGAAGAATGCAGGACGAGGGGCCAAGATGGGGCTGGAACTGAAGACGAGATGCTCGGGTGGTCCTACGTATCCCATGAGGATGGGAATCAAGCCATACGTAGTTCTAGAAGGCGCATAGGGGTAAGATACACTAACGAGGGGGGGGGGGTGTACAGAACTGTGAGAAACCGGACGTGAATGAGGAAATAATCCCATGACACACCGTACAAACCTAAATAGGAACTTGGGTTGGGGCCTGAAAAGGCCAAGGGGCCTGAGGATAGGCCTCGGACAGGAAGGCCAGACCAGTCTGCAGTTTAACATCTTGCAATGAGGACAAAGAGAGGAGTAAGATACCCCAAACAAGGGAGGTGTATGGAATGATGAGCAACCCGACGTGAATTAGGATAGAATCCTATGCCACACCATACAACCCTAAATAGAAACTTGGGATGGGGGCCCGAAAAGGCCAAGGGGCCTGAGGCTGGGCCTCAGACGGGAAGGCCCAACCAGTCTGCAGTTTAACATCTTGCAGTGAGGACGAAGAGAGGAGTAAGATACCCCAAACAATGGAGGTGTACGACACGACGAGAAACCCGATGTGAATGAGGATATAATCCCATGCCACACCGTACAACCCCAAATAGGAAATTGAGCCGAGGGACTGAAAAGGCCAAGGGGCCTGAGGCTGGGCCTCGGACGGGAAGGCCCGACCAGTCTGTAGTTTAACGTCTTGCAGTGAGGATTAAGAGAGGAGTAAGATACCCCAAAAAAGGGAGGTTTACGACACAATGAGAAACCCGACGTGAATGAGGACATAATACCATGCCACACTGTACAACCCTAAATAGGAACTTGGGATGGGGTCCCGAAAAGGCCAAGGGGCCTGAGGCTGGGCCTCGGATGGGAAGCCATACATCCTCTTTTGTGGTTACCACCTCATCACAGCTCCTAAGCCCACGCAAGTAGTGGTCAATGTGGGAAACAAGGAGCCGGTCTCAGCTCTCCCTGTTTTATGGGGTCTAGTAGCTGGCATCGCCCGAGGGGAGTTTGTTGCTTGTATATACAATGGGGAAGAATGAACCACTGCAATCAATGTTTGGGACATCTTGGGGTGGTCCTGATGTAAAATGATAGTTGTTGACCATGTTCAAAACACAACGTACTTATAGTGACCTGGAATGGGAACAATAAATGAGCATCGACCGCTGACCATATTCGCAACGTAGGACTTGTATCGGCTTGTTGCTCAAAATCCTCGAGGGCGTTGGCCCGAAGTGGTAGGAGAGACCTTAGGCCTAGCATCCATTCCATTTGGGGGCCCTTCCAGATGGGAAGGATGATGGAGTCCCAATCAAAGTAGTGGGTGAAGCATAGCTGTACCCATACATTTTAAAATCAAGAAGGGTGGTGAAAGAGGCAGACACCTCTGGAGAGTGGGATGTATGGCCGAATCGAGATGAGATCGACGTGAATTGGGGAAAAAGTCTTCACCCCACCATATGTCTTGACCCAAGGGGAAGATTTTGGCATTTGGGCTGGGCCAATAGATGAAATGTCTGGGCGTTCCTATGTATCCCATGAGGATGGGAATCAATCCGTACATAGTTCTTGAAGGCCATGTAGTTTAACATCATGCAATGAGGACGTGGGAGGATAGAAGAATGGGAAGTGGGCACCTGGTGCAACTGTTATAATCCTGACATGAGTGGGGCTAAGGAAGTCTACACCATATCATGCAAGGATCCTCTGAGAGAACAATACCCAGGGGGGATAGTCAAAGGGAAGAGTTGGGTTGGGCTCAAGATGAGGTGTCTGAGCATTCCTACGTATCCCACGAGTATGGGAATCAAGCCATACATAGTTCTCAAAATGAAATTTAACGTCATGCAGGATGATTCACAGTTTAAAGTCGTGTAGGACCGGACAATTTAAGGTCATGCGGGACCAGCATGAAGTTTAGAGTCATGCGGGACCATCTAGTTTATGGTCGTGTGGGACCATTAGGCTCAGGCAAAGTATTTCTTAAGGAACTTGGCATTGGTTGGAGGAGTTATACGCTCACCATCCATGGTCACCAGGGAGTATGCTCCATTGGGCTAAACCCTGTGGACTATGTAAGGTCCTTCCCATTTGGGCTTCAACTTGGGTGGCTTCCTACTGGGGATCATTGGCGCCTAGAGGGCTAATACCAGGTCACCTTGCAAAAAAGAGCGGAGGCAAACCATCTTGTTGAAGGCTCTAGCTATCTTATTCTGATGCCTTTCCAGATTGTGCAAGGCACGAATCCTATTATCGTCAAGTGTTTCCAATTCATCCAGATGAATTTCGGTTACCTTATCCGGCACTTACTAGTCATAAACCGCTATGCATAACGAAGATAGATGGATCTTGATGGGCAAGACGGCCTCAGCTCCATACATTAGGGAATATGGAGTCGCCTGGGTGGAATTGTGAGTCATCGTCCGATAGGCCCAAAGGGTGTTGGGGAGCTTGTCCGGACAAATCTTCTTGTTCTGACCAACCATTTTCTACAAAATGTTAGAGAGGGATTTGTTGAATGCCTCAATATACCCATTTTCCTACACGTGATAGCGGGAGGTATGGTTAAAATGGATTTTGAACTTGGCATACAATTTCTTAAGCTCAGTTTCTCGAAAGTTGGTGTCGTTATTGGTGAGGATAGTGTGAGGGACTCCAAAATGATGGATGATATTAGAGCTCACGAAGTAAATGATAGAATGAGCCTTGACTTCCTTGAGAGAAACTGCTTCTGCCTACTTGGAAAAGAAATCTGTGGTGGTCAGGATGAACCTGCACTAGCGAGCTGTTGCCAGTGGGTATAGTCCCATGACATCAAATCCCCATACCGCAAATGTCCAAGAGTACTTGGTGGAGTGGGGAGGTTCTGGCGGCCGATGTAAGAAGTTATCATGAATCTGGAACGTGTGACATCTTTTGGTGAACTCGATGAAGTCATAGATCATGGAGGGCCAAAAGTATCCCAATCTCCAGATCTGATGAGACATCTTTGGCCCAGTCTGGTGGGTGCCGAAGGAACCAACATGAACCTCTTGCATGACCTAAGAAATCTTCACTCCTTGGATGCAACGGAATAGAACACCATCAAACCCGTTCTTGTAGAGGTTCTGTTCAAGACTGGGACTACTCTAGAGGGTAAACTGCAGCACGCGGCGTCAGATTCGCTCATGCTCAGCCTGATTAGCTGAGAGGCAACCATTTTGGAGATACTCAACAAAAGGGGCTCTCCATTCGGGAGTCGCTTCAACCACTATATCTGAAGAACCTAGGGGTCTTGATGTGGAGGATCCGGTGGTAAGATAGCTTACTCACAGGTCGTCGTCATCCTCTGGGGTGACGGGGGCAATGACTCTCTACTATGCCACGCGTATAATCATATCATCCTTCTTGGGTTCTACAAGTGATGTAGCTAGGCTGGCCAGGGCATCGGCTTAACCGTTCTGAGATTGAGGGACATGAGTAACTTCTGGCTGAGATAGAAACTGAGGCATTAACTGGAGGGTGTGCACTAACAATGGTACGAGCTCCATCTTTTTGATGATATAGTCACTGTTGATCTACTTGATGACTTGTTTGGAATCCCCTTTCACATGCAAATGGGTCACATCAATCTTGAGGGCCAGATCGAGGCCAGTAATGAGAGCCTGATACTCTGCCACGTTGTTGGTGCAGCCTTATGACAATAGGAATGAATACAACAGAATGGCTTGCACCGGGGTAATAAAGACAATAACCAGGCCTACTCTGTTGAGTTTGGGATCATTGATCCTTCTACTGGTGGGGCTCTAGGAGGCACCATCAAAGTGCATCTGCCAACATGGGATGACAGGATCTACCGAGAGGATTGCCTAGTCGGGAAAATCCAAGTCCAGGGACTGGTCCATGGAGGTCGGATGGGTAGCAAGAAAGTCATCCAATGCCTTTCCCTTTATATCTTTCTGAGGGATGAACCTGATGTCAAACTACTAGAGGATTACTTCCCACCGTACTAGATGGTCGGTTAACATGGGGTGGTTCAGAATGTACTTCAGCGGGTCTACCTGAGACACTAGTTGTACCTCATGGTGCTGCAAGTAGTGTCTCAATTTATGTACTGTGAATACCAGCACAAGGTAACTATTTTTGATGGGGGAGTATTTGGTCTCCGTGTTGAGGAGCATGCGGCTGAGGTAATAAAGACTGTTTTCCATCCCCTCATTGTTCTTCTAGGCGATAAGGGCACCGAGAGATCATTCCAGGGCAGTCACGTACAGGATCGGTGGTTTTCCAGAGATGGGTGGGATCAAGACCGGAGGCTGGAGTAGATACTGCTTGATTTACTTGAACGCGGTCTGGCACTCTCCGTCCCATTCGTAGGTAGATACTTTCTTCATGAGCTGGGAAAAGGGCTTACACTTGCTGGCCGGATTTTCAATGAATCAGTGTATGTAGGCTAAGTGGCTGTGGAAACCCTGAAAATCCCGAATATTGCTCAGGGGAGGCATCTGGATGATTGCCTTGATCTTCTCTGGGTCGATCTCAATGCCCCGGTACCTGACAACAAATCTAAGAAACTTCCCGGAGGTGACCCTAAAGGCACACTTCAATGGGTTCATCTTCAAGTGGTGGGAATGGAGGAAATCTAACACTTTATCAAGGTACTTGAGATGGTCCTAGCGTTGGCGGGACTTGACCACTAGATCATCCACATAGCATTCTACCAATGTCCCAGAGATTGACTTGAATATGTGGTGCATGGCTCGCTGATAGGTGGAACCTGCATTCTTCAAGCCGAAGGGCATAACCTGGTAACAGAAATTACCTTGGGGTGCCCTGAAAGTGGTGGAATATTCATACTCAAGATCCATCCAGATCTGATTATATCTAGAGTAACCATCCATGAAGGAGAGGGCTTGGAACCCAGCCATAGCATCGATCAACAATTCTGTCATTGGAAGGGGAAAATCATCCTTAGGATAGTGACGGTTGAGATATCGGAAGTCAATGTAGACTCTGATCCATTCGTTCTTCTTCCTGACTGACACAATGTTGGAAATCCACTTCGGGTACTGGACCTCCTTGATGAAGTTGGCTCTAATTAGCTTGTCAACTTTAGCCTCGACCATGGAACCGTGAGAAGGGTGCATCTTTCTGGGAGGCTTCTTGAACCCGCAATGATTTGTTGGGAGACCAAGGAAGTGGACAGATACCTAAGGATCTATTCCTGAAATCTCATCATAACTCCAGGAAAACATGTCACGGTGCTATTTAAGGAAGTCCACGTACCGCTGCTGCTCTTTGAGGGGCATGCCAGCACTGATCAATGTGGGTCTCAGATCTGCCTCGCTACCAAGGTTCACCTGTACCAATTCATCGACTTTGGTGGAAACACCTTCTAAAAAAGAGGGAGGAGCATCCTTAAGATCCTATTCTTCACTTCTGGAGGGGGGATTCCCAGTTGTTGAATCTTCCTCTAGGTTAGAAGAACCTGACGGGAGGCTGGTACCAGACTAGACAGTAGTGGACATCATATTAGGATATTCACGTGCCGCTGAGACCATAATGATGAAGGTAGTCAATACAAGCTCATCCAGAGCTGCCCAATATCGGGGGTAGTGGCCTCCAATTGATGGATCGGGAAGATGTAGGAATCATCCAGACCTGCCCAAGGGTTAGTTGTGACCGTGCTGGGCTCAACCTCACTTGCCAGAATCTGCTTATCCTTGCTCTTGTAATAGTCAGCATCCAGGTAGCGGGATTCACAATAGGCGAAAGGAGATGCATCACCTTAGATTATGACTACTTGACCATTTAGGGAGTACTTTAGGCACTAGTGATATGACAAGGGGACTGTCGCGTGCAAGTGGAGCCATGGTCTTCCCATCAATACATTGTACGCGGTGTCCTGGGAAACAACCATAGACTCAGTATTGGAAACTAGGCCACCAAACTGGGTCTTCAAATGTATCTTTCTGACCAGGGTCTGCTTTGTCCTGTCGTATCTCTGGATTCTTAAATCATAGGGATTCAGGTCATCTTTGGATAAACTCTGCTTCCGTAGTGTCCGCGCCAGGATAAGGTTGATCTTAGAGCCGGTGTCAACGAGACAACAGCGAACCTCCACACTGTTAAATTAGCCGGTGATGTACAACTGGCAGATATGACCTTGTATGGGAGAGCCTTCATCTTCTCCAGAGAACAAAATGATGGCCTGGAATTCAGAATTCTCAACTGTTTCAGCATGAAAGACTTCTGCAGCTACTACCTCTGTCTCAAACTGGAGGGGGATTATTAAAGCCTCAGTGAGGGCCTCACGCATATCTGATGATAGGCGAAGGGCTTCAAGGATGGAAAGCCTTGATGGGATGTCGATAAGGTGCCTGAGGAAATTGTAATTCCATTCCAGGTGCAAAATTTTTCTTACAGGAGGCCGCCCTGTGATTGGAGGCAAGGCGGGCCCTGCCGGCTAGACCGACGGCTGGCTGGTACTGGGCATGTCCTGTTGTTCACTAGTTGAAGCCTGAATAATAGATTCTAGAGGACTAGACAACTGAGATCATCCTCTATCTGGGCGAGGCTGGTCATGGCCTGGACGAGGTTTCTATGCCTAATCTAGTAGCACAAATGGTGGTGGAGGCGGTCCTAACGACACCGGATGAAGAGGCTGCACGTGCTGAGATCTGCGCTGGGTCTGCTGTCTAGTCTCAGTGGCATGCACGGCCTGGCTGGAGGTACGAGCTGATGCACCTCGATGACCCATATGGCCACGACTTCACCGACGTTGGCGTCGGCTGGGGACGTTGGGTAAGTTTGCCTGACGCTCCCCCTCATCGGGAGTCATATAAAGATTTACCAACTCCACGGTATTAACCGAAGTGTACCCTTGACTATCACTTGAAGAGTCATCCACTACTAGGTAGATTCTGGGAGGGATCCTCATATCAAGAGGCATGAAGTCACCAAGAGTGTAGGACGATGATGGAATTGGTGGGGCGTGTTTCTTTTTCTTGCACTGCCGATGCTTGCTCTTCTGGGAAGAGGCCGGTTGAGATGATGATGTAGAAGTGGTGGCCATAACTTTTTAAGGCTCTGGCTGATTCAGGCATGCTCGAATGATGCCACGGGCATGAGCAACCATCTTGTGAGCCATCCAGTCGTTGTACTTGTGGGACCCACGGTTAGAAACCTGCTGCCACTCGCCCTTGCTGTCACCACCACTATCTGGCCTTACAAAGACACCCGCCACTTGTGCCGGGGCTAGACCCAGCCTGACTATGTTGTTATCGACCTGGTCCTGAATCCAGTATTTGAACACATAACACTTCTTGAGGGGGTTCCCCAGAATCCGATGATAGGGGAAGTAGTTGGGGCGATCAGTGAGATTCGCCTCTTCTGACCTTCTACACTCAGGAAAGCGTACAATCCCCTACTCTAGGGTGCTACGGAAGTAACCAGGGACCTGATTCTCGATAAACTAGTAAGCCTGGTTTCTTCTTTCCAGAAAGGGAGCCCTTGGATCTTGGCCCTGACAAGGATCCGGAGGGGCCTGTCGAGGATGTGGGCCCTGATTGTCCCGCCTAGGCGGTGGTGGCGCATTCCATGGAGGCACTTTCCAATTTTGAGGTGGACGCTGCTGAGCCAGAGCCTATGCCTGAGGAGGAGTTCCTCTGCGAGGCTGCAGGGATAGTGCTACTGGTAGCAACTCTAGTTGCCTAGGGGCTTCTATTTGGGCCATCGCGGAGGGCTCAGCTCTAGAATCTCTCATCACTGGAATTACAGGGGGCAACAGATGTGCCTGGATGGCCTGTTGCAGGGCTTCCTCCAGGCACTGGGCCTTATTGAAGAAGTCTCAAAATCCTCCAGGGTAGTTCTGGGTGATCAGAGAAGGAACCAATTCCATCTTGACATTCCCTACGCACATCATCAGTAATTTCTCTTGAGTCAGTGGCATGTAAAGGGAGTATGTAAGCCCCTTACACCAGGCGATAAAGTCCGAGACTCGCTCATCAGACCTTCGCTTACACTTGAAGAGGTCTACAATGATGGTTTTTTGGGTGATAGAGCTGAACTAGTAGAGGAATTTCCTGTGAAGGTCCTCCCAAATGGTTACGGATCCGATGGGGATCTGGCTGTACCAGACGAATGCCGGCCCCTCCAACCTCTGAACAAAGCAGCGGAGCTTGGTAGCCTCCTGTTGTGCTGGAGTCCCAAAAATGGGCCCACACCTTGAGTTGAAGTGGGCCAGGTGTTGCGGCGGGTCCCCCGTCCCATCAAAGGGGGAGAAGGTGGGATTTCCGAAACCCAGAGGTGCCGGAATATCATCCACCCATGTCGAGTATGGATTAACATCTGGTGGGATTACCACCTTTCGCATTTACAATGCCTCAAGGCAGGCTATGAGCGCTGCCATAGAATCATCTGGTTGGGGGTCCCAATCTTGATGGGGATCCCTAACCACGAGTGCGTTGTCGGGTTATTCAATATGGTAGACAGGCTTAACGACTCTTGGAACGGCTGGTGGAGTGACTTGCGAGGAAGCTGGGGGAACCCAGGCCGAATTCATTGGATTGACACACCGTTCAGGAGGGTTTGAAGAGACATACCACGCCCTATTGCTGTGAGTTCTAGCTTCATCCCTGTCCATAAGAGCGGTATGATTAGGGTTGCCTGGGGGCATCTCACTGAGGGGTAGTTGTTCCTACCCCTGCTGCCCTGACCTAGGATCACCGTAGTCGAGTCTCTGCTCTGCAGCACATTCATCCAGGAGTTCATTGACCAACATCTTCTACTCATCAAGTTGCTGGTGCAACGTGGCCTTCTCAGGGTCCTCCTCTATCTTCTGCATTGAGGTGGACAGGTCGGAGTGCTTGACAGCTTCGACGTGCTCTTTGCCCTTACTTGTATTCCTGCCCAGTACCAATGCCTCGGTGGGAACATGGATACCTAGTAGGTTCCTCTGCTGATGAGTAATCCTCTACGATGGGTCCAACTATGGTGGCACTCCCTCGGGGGGTAAGTCCCCATTGAGAAGCTCCAGCTCTTCCTCCTCGTCCACTATATCAGCCATGTTGACCGTGATCTTTTCTGGGGGAATGTCCTCAATATCGCATAGCGAGTTGGGATGCCACCAGATATAACTGAAGAGAAGGGAAGAATACTTCCCCCAACCATATATTTTCACATGGGGGTAGCCTCATTGATAATTTTGCAGAGTACCTTGATACTCTGAACACCTTGTTGTTGGAGGGTCGTGCGGTGACCTGGTTACTCGGGGTGCTGGGCCACAGGGAGTGAGGACAAATCGAACAGACGACATTGCTCACTGATGTCTTCGAAATGTGCTTGTATTCTTGGATAGACCACACACTGATGATGAATACTGAAATACATCGCCCAGAGGGTGTAGCAGAAACACTCAACTTCCTACGGGGTGAGGGATTCTGGTATACGAAAATTCGCTGCTGCCATGGGATAGAACTTCTCAGGGAAGTGGTCTACTTAGAGGATGTTTCAGAAGCTCCTCAACTCAGATTCAGGGTCTATCCCTTCATTACCCCACTCATCAACTAGGGGTGGCATAAGAACTGGAAACAGTACTGAAGCAGACCACTGGGATGGCAGGTCGGCCGGTGGAGAGTATGGCGAGTGGGTTGACTGGCCGCCTATTCTTGGGTTGTCCTCCAAAGAGTGTAGCAACCTGGCCGCTACATCACGATAAGAGGGGCTGACAGCCTCCGTTCTTGGATCAGGGGCCAGGTCAGCTGGTGGTAGGCCGCAATGCTGCTCGCCTGCCATTGGTCCCCAGAATACCTCTCTGTGATCTCTTGTGGAGGTAGAAAGCGCTTCCAGTGAAGATAGTGGTGATTGCATGACCGTAAACTGTGGGGTCTCTAGATTTTCTTCCTCCTGGATATACCTACGGAGGGAGGTGGGAATCCTATGGACCTCACATTCCAAGAGGACCAGGCTGATGCGCCTCGTCCCTAAACTGACCCTTGTCTCGGATGAGTGAGGGGAGGGTTCCCGAGCTGAGTCATACTCCACTTCATAGTCTGAGAAGCGAACCAATTTGATCTCCATCCGAGCCTTCCCCGAATTCTTCTTATGGTGGTGACAACCTGACTTCCTTCCCCTGGGTGGCTCCTTGGGACAAGGCTAATTTCTGAAATGGGGTCTTTCAGCCGCATTGGTGCTGGGGCAGAGAGGGTTTCCACCATAGAAAGATGGGGTGTGAGGAGCACCGAGAAAAATGTCGAAGGGTACATGGGGAGGACCTCCATGGATAGCACTAGATTGGGCAAAGCCTCCACTGGGACTGGTAGGAGCATGGAAAGGACCTCCATGCTTGGTGCAGGTGGAGCGAGGCTAGCCTTCACCCCTCTGGTTGACAGGGCGAGGAGGACCTTCACCAGCTACGGAGTAGACGTAGGGAGGATCCCCATGTTAGAGAGAGACCAAATGTGAAATGTCCCTGCACCGACAGTTGGGAGCAGGAGGAGCAACTCCATATCCAGTGTAATGGGCACAAGAGAGGCTTCTGTACCGAGTATCATTGCTGTGGGGCAGACCCTCATTCGGACTGGGGGTAGCATAGGGTGGACCTCCATGCCGAGCCTCAAAGCGGGGAAGGACCATGATCCTTGTGGTAGCGGTATGGGGAGGACCTCCGTACGGGGTGGCATCACTGTGGGTTGGTTCGTGGAGATCACTGCTCGTGCCTACGACCAGGAGAGTCAACCCAGCCTGCCCGTGGGGTGGTTGGGGCCTCGATCCGAGTCGGGCATATAAGCATCCCTGCTCAGTGTGTGTAGGGACATGATGATATGTGTTGGTGGTGGCTCGGGCCACAGTAGCCTTCGACGTTGATGCCCTTTGGCGGGCATCCTCCTCAGCTCGTGCCTGACGCTGGCATCGGGTCAGATGAGCTGGAGTTGGTGGTGCAGGTGCACAACTTACCTGCTCCTCCTCCGACAAGACCGGGTGGCAGCGCTAACGTGGCTGGGTGGGAGCCCTTGCTGAGATCCCTTGCTGGGAGCCCCTAGATTGGGACTCTGATCGAGCTGGCCCAGACATCGACTACCTCATTAGCATAAGGCAGGGAGTCATCGAAGTGCTCTGGGGACAGGCTCCCAAAGCAGTTGTATGTCGGGGTGGGGAGCAATGGCTCCCTGTGCAGCCCTCGGGGGTGGCTTTGACGGCGAGGTGTGGATGCCTCCAGATACAGTCGGGCCATATACCGATTTGGGATTATTCCCTCCTCCTCGTAATGATGCACGAGGTCGTTAATTACCATTTATTGGATAACTTTCGATGGGGAGATGGGGCGTGGGTGCCCCCCCGGCCATGGACGCAGAGGCCATCGCATATGCGGTGAAGCCATGCGGATCGGCTATGATGGCATTTCCCCAGCCCCTATGTAGAAGGTCGGGCGGTGATTGCTTTCCTGAGGCAGCAACCTGATTCCTAAAAAGTAGGGAGATGAATTCGTCAGTGCTGAAAGAAAAAGGAATCGATGACCAATACCCCCAGTGCCATCCTGTCTTCCGTGATCGATAAGAGAGATCCATGCTGACAACGTCACAGAATGGAATGTCCAAAATTATACTACCCCAACTTATGGTGAGTTTCATGCCAGGACCGCTATTTTCTTGGTGGGACCCATCACCAGATGTTTGGATCTGGTGACACGTCAATCCATTGATGTCTCGAGCGCTACTAATCTCCATATTGAGGAGAATAATTTCACATCGGGTTCACCATTATTGTTTCCGACGCTTTTTCCGGGGCGCATGCATCCATCCCGTTCGGGGATGAGGGACACAGTTTTTGTTTCCCCACATTCCCACTTTCCAAAGGCGGGCGACATCTGCTCCTTATTCAGGGATGTCTGCTCCTTGATCAAAACGGGGTGATGTGATTTCAGTTCTTCCTTCCGTGGATTCTTCCTCGGAACTCATCACCTAGTCCAGGTCTCCCTCATAGACTTAAGACGTTGTTCGTGAAACTCTTCCTGGTGCCATATATTCATGGACACCAGTTAATTATGCTGCTTTTATCAGGACATTCCAAGGGGTCCAGTCAGGGCAGCAACCTTCAGTTAGGGGAGTAGTCACGTGGGGAATCACTGGCATGTCTGGACGTTGGGGGATTGACGTGTCTATATTATGCCCCTTATTATAGGGCTTCTCGAGGGCATATAATACCGAGGCATCCCACATCGAACACATGGAATCGTATTCCATGGGAATGTATATGAGGTTTTCCTCAGCTTCCCATGTTTAACACAGGGTATTACGCAAGTTTAAAGTCTGGCAGAGATGGATCGGGCTGATCAGAACACTGAATAGAGTGGATCAGATGGAGGAACCACCTGGAGGGAACGCCGATATTGGGTCCAACATGTGGGTGGCTTCTTGAATACTGTTAAACGGAACAGGGAATATGGAGACATTATTCCACTGGGATGTGGCGGCCCGGGTAAGAATCAGGATGGATGATGGAAGGTTCTGTGAGGGGGTGGTGAATGGGATGGAACCATCATGAGGATGAAAATGGTTTTGGGATTGATCCTTTATGAGGCTTCCTATGTATCCTTGTGGCATGGAATCAAATTCTACGTAGTTCATCTGATGACGGCTTACTGCCGATTGGGGTTTTCAATGGCTTACCACTGGATGTGGTTGCAACAACTTACCACTGGATGGGGTGACAATGGCTAACCGCTGTGGTGATAATGGCATACCACTGAATGGCATGACAATGGCTTACCACTGCAGTGACAATGACTTACCGCTGAATGAAGTGACAACGACTTACCACTGAAAGAGATCCATAGTTTAACATCATGTGGGATTGGGGTGAACTGACATGAAGGGGGTCGAAACCGCTTGGTGTCGGGATTGAACCTCATGGAGGATTCATACGTACCCTACCTTGGCAAGGATCAAAGTCCTCGTAGTTCAGGTGGGTGTGGGGATTACACTCTAGGCTGCCCGAGATGTTGGTGAACCGAAGTGAAGATGGTCAGAATGACCCGGGTAGTGGGATTGAAACTCGTAGAGGCTTCCTACGTACCCTACCTTGGAAAGAATCAAAGTCCTCGTAGTTCAGGTGGGTGTGGGGCTTACACTCTAGGCTGCTCGAGGTGTTGGTGAACCGACGTGAAGATGGTCGGAATGACCAGGGTGGTGGTGGGATTGAACCTCAGGGAGGCTTCCTACATACCCTGCCTTAGCAAGGATCAAAGTTCTCATAGTTTGGGTGGGTGTGGGGCTTACCCTCTAGGCTTCCTGAGGTGCTGGTGAACCAACGTGAAGATGGTCAAAATGACCGGGGTGGTGGGCTTGAACCTCATAGAGGCTTCCTACGTACCCTGCCTTGAAAAGGATCAAAGTCCTCGTAGTTCAGGTGGGTGTGGGGCTTACACTCTAGGCTGCCTGAGGTGTTGGTGTACCAACGTGAAGATGGTCAGAACGACCGAGGTGGTGGGATTGACCCTCGTGGAGGCTTCCTATGTACCTTGCCTTGGCAAGGATCAAAGTCCCCATAGTTCAGGTGGGTGTTGGGATTACACTCTAGGCTGCCCGAGGTGTTGGTGAACCGACGTGAAGATGGTCGGAATGACTGAGGTGGTGGGCTTGAACCTCGTGAAGGCTTCGTATATACCCTACCTTGGCAAGGATTAAAGTCCTCATAGTTCAGGTGGGTGTGGGGCTTACACTCTAGGCTACCCGAGGTGTTTGTGAACCGACGTGAAGATGGTCGGAATGACCGGGGTGGTGGGCTTGAACCTTGTGGAGGCTTCCTACGTACCCTACCTTGGAAAGGATCAAAGTCCTTAAAGTTCAGGTGGGTGTGGGGATTACACTCTAGGCTACCTGAGGGGTTGGTGAACCGACGTGAAGATGGTAGGAATGACTGGGGTGGTGGGATTGAACCTCGTGGAAGCTTCCTACGTATGCTACCTTGGCAAGGATCAAAGTCCTCGTAGTTTAGGTGGGTGTGGGGCTTATAATCTAGGCTGCCTGAGGGGTTGGTGAACTGACGTGAAGATGGTCGGAATGACTGAGGTGGTGGGTGTGAACCTCATGGAGGCTTCCAATGTACCTTGCGTTGGCAAGGATCAAAGTCTTCGTAGTTCATGTGGGTGTGGGGCTTACACTCTAGGCTGCCCGGGGGGTTGGTGAACCGACGTGAAGATGTTTGGAATGACCGGGGTGGTGGGTTGAACCTTGTGGAGGCTTCCTATATACCCTGACTTGGAAAGGATCAAAGTCCTTGTAGTTCAGGTGGGTGTGGGGATTACACTCTAGGATGCCCGAGGGGTTGGGGAACTGACGTGAATATGGTCGAAATGATCGGGGTGGTGGGCTTAAACCTCTGGGAGGATTCCTATGTACCCTGCCTTGACAGGGATCAAAGTCCTCATAGTTCAGGTGGGTGTGGGGCTTACACTCAAGGCTACCCGATGTGTTGGTGAATCGACGTAAAGATGGTCGGAACGACCGAGGTGGTGGGATTGAACCTCGTGGAGGCTTCCTACGTACCCTGCCTTGGCAAGGATCAAAGTCCTCATTATTCAGGTGGGTGTGGGTCTTACACTATAGGCTGCTCGAGGTGAATGTCATGGTCGGTGCTCACTCTAAGCCCACGTGAGTCATGATCTGTGTGAGAAACAAGAGGTAGAAGAGACCCGACGATCACGTCGTGAAAGGTGGGTCCATGGGAAGTAAAGTGGGGATTACACGTGGTTAGCATCCCAAAGAGGAAACATGGGCTTATGCATGGTTATCGGCCTAAAGAGTCGGGACTTACTCCAGGATGGAGGCCCGATGGTGAAAAATCACAATGGGAGGGGGATTTATAACTGAAGAAAATAGGGGCCTGTTTTCCATCCCATCCTTTGCTGGCCCTGGGGACTGAAGAAGAAAGGAGGAGAAGAGATGCTGCCTCTTACAAGAAAGTTAGGGGCTTACACCAAGATGGTTGCCCTGTCCCCTGCAGACAAACGCCACTCTCATAATAATGATATCATCCACTATGGAGACTAGTGGGTGTGGAGAATGTCCTAGGTGGGGGTTCCCTACGTGCGAGGCACAAAGCGAGGTCACAGTTTAACGTCATGTGATAAGGAATAGGGTGCTTGGCAGTTTAACGTCCTGCAGCTCGGACGAGGTGGGTTTGATCCGCACCCCTAGGACTTACATAACTGGTACCCTCTACTCCTTGGTGTAGAGAGGGGACAAGAAAAGATATGGTGAGGGGGTTTCATGGAGCGATCCATCGAGCGGCCCATGTTAGCGTGGCTATACGAAGAAGCAATATCCATTAGTGTACCTATGAAAAAAAGCATGAAGCGAAGAAATGAAATGGGAAGTGGTGTCCAAGGGACTTTGAAATCACATCGTGAAAACTCGGATGGTCGCACGGGAAAAGGAATTGCCAAGTAGAGGGGTTGATAGGCAGGGGCCTTGTGAAGATCTGTTGTTCTGCGTGGCAGAGGGCACTTGCGAAGGGGTGTGATTCACAAAGTGGGGTGCCTTAGCCTAACATAGGGAAAAGATGAATATGGGAGGTGTTTCACGAAGTGTAAAGGCATTCACGTAGTACTACCTCACGGAGAAAAGGTGCCTCATGAAGCACAGTGTCATGAAGAAATGTTCTTCTCAAAGTACAGTGACCCTGCCTTAGCATGAGGATCATGTGTACATGAAGGGTGTTTCGTGAAGCATAAATGCTCTGTGACGACCTGGGGTTCCTTGGGGATCCCCTTCTTTCATGAAGGCCCTTAGAATTCGGGAAATGCATCCCTCTATGAAGAGGGGATCAAAAAAAGATAAAGGGGAGGCACTTCACGGAGCAGAAGTACCTCGTATAACTCATGGTTCGTAGAGAAAAAGGATGCTTTGCAATTTGAGAGCTGGGAAGTCGAAAGGTCGGATTGTCCATCCTCTAGGCTTAGGGGGAGTCCAGTATTTATAGGCAAGGGGCACCATTAAGGGGAGATTACGTGGCTCTAAGAGGGACTGGGTTGCTTCGGGGCAGGCTCTCGAACGTCAAGTGCGTTTGTGGAGCATCCCACCTCCTTGCTTCATGGATTTCTCACGAATTTCAAATGCATTCGTGGAGTGGCCCGCCTCCTTGCTTCGTGGAGGGCTCGTGAATGTTAAATGCATTCAAGGAGTGGCCTGCCTCCTTTCTTCACGGTGGGATCACAAACGTCAAATGCATCTGCAAAGCGGCCCGCCTCCTTGCTTCACGGTGGGCTCACGAACGTCAAATTCATTCACAGAGCGAACCACCTCCTTGCTTCACAATGACCATGGTGCTGGGGGACTCTGTGAAATGGCTTCACAAGGCAGTCAATGGTGCCTTTGTTTTGGATTCTTCTCTATAACGAATTTTGGCGCCAACAACTATAAATAGGATGAGACAAATGAAAGGGAAGTATAAAGTTAGACATATCACAAAGCCACCTGATTTCCTAATAGAGACAGCTTCAAACCAAATAGATAATAGAGATGAAAATAATCCTTAATTATATATAGAAGATCGAAGGTCAAATACCTATACAAAATAAGAGGACATGTGAAGTAATGGAAGTGAGAATATATTTCCTAATATGAAATGTCAATTCTATGGATTTTTGGGCTATACCATGTCTTACTATGAAGAGTCAAGGATTTATCTAGAGGGGAAAGATCCTTGAAATCAAAAAAGGATAATGAGACCATATACTTCATTATATAAAATAAATAATTTCTATAGATATTTTTTTCACTGTTATAACTTTGTCTATAAGGTTATTCATTACAGGAAAAGGAAAGGATGGAATAATAACCACTGAACTCTGAGACAAGTCAATATTGGTCATCTAAGCTGAATTACCCTTAAAAATAGGTATTATCATATGGAAGAAGAATATGAGTATTATTAAACCATGAACTTTGAAAATATATTAGAGATGATATATTTTTCCTCCACTGAATTGGGTATCTCATGGAATGAAAAGAATAAGATCAAGAAATCCAACCAGGAAGAAATCAATCTCTAAGAAACAAAGAATATTAGCACCTATATTATTAACAACAGATGTTCATCCCACATGATAAGAAATGAATTTTTTTGAAGAATTTTAGTAAAAGGATTGATGGAACAATGAGATTCAGTAATAATAGTTCCTTAAAGATCAAAGGTAGTGAAAATATAGAACTATCAAAGGATGATCTAATGAAAATAAGAATACACTATGTAGTTGTTTTTTGACACAATCTACCGAGTGAGTCAAATTTGTGACTTAGGAATAATAGTGACATTTAATTAGAAGGGGTCAACCATCAAAGGGATGATAGGCAATCCTCTTATGAAAGGATGCATGAAAAATGGTAATTTATACCAGGAAGATAGTAAGGAAAACACCTGTTTCTTAACAATTGAAGAGGAAAAATGCTTATGGCATCAAAGGTTAGGTTGCATTAATCAATAGATCATGTAAAACATATCCAATGTAAAGTATTTTTTCAACATTAACAATATTAAGCATGATAAAGAAAAGACATGTGATGCTTGCATATGAGGAAATATGGTCTGGAATTTATATCAGTTGAGGAAGAAAAGGGTGTTAAATCTATTTGATATTGTCCACACAGATGTGTGTGGTCTAATGAATATGAATAGAAAATATAGAGACAAATACTTCATTATTTTTATTTATGATTATAGTATAATTTCATGAGTGATTTTTATGCATCGCAAACAACAAGTGATCGAATTCATGAAGAAATATCTCTAAAGAGTTGAGAATGAGACTGGCCATATAATCAAGAAATTACATGGCATGTACTTGCCTTTTCTGGCCTCTGCTTTAGGGGGTCATTAGGTCACCACACATGGCCATGTGCTCGGCCATCACATGGACATGTTCTCGGCCATCACATGTCTAGTACACGGTCACCAATGACAACCGGGTACAGGACATGTACATAAAGTACATGGCGTGTACTTCTGAAATTTACAGAAACTACTCTTTTTTTCAAAAACAACCAGAAAGGGAAATGATACCATAAAAGAAGATCTGGGTTCTTAAAAACTTCTCGCCTTAAAGAAATTCATCCCCGAATTTCCCTAACAAGGCGGTGTAGAAGAAGAAACCTCGAAAAGATCTGGCCACTGTGATTGTACATCAGCCTCCCTCTCCCAGGTCTTATCCTGTACTCGCCCGTGCTGCCATAGCACTTGTGAGGAATAGACCAACCATAAAGAAACTTCACACTTCGATCAATAATCCATATAGAATTCTCTTCAAAATATGTGTCCTCATATAACTCAAACTCGTTGGGTTGAAAAACATGAGACGAGTCTGAGAAGTAATGTTGAAAGATGAGAAACATGAAAGACATCATGCATAGCCCGATACCTCTAAGGTAACTACAACCAATAGACAACCGGCCTAACTCTCTCCAAAACCTTGAATGTTCCAACATACCTCAGTGAAAGATTTCACTATCTTTTAATCCTCTTGTGTCCCAACCTTGGTGTGACATGTATAAAAACTTGATCTCTAACCTCGAACTCCGTAGGTCATCTCTATCCATCAGCATAAGACTTCTGCCTTGACTGTGCAATAGCCATCCTCTTCTGAATGAACTCTATCTACTATATGGTCTTCTGGACAAGTCAAGGTCCCAGCATAGCTGCATCTCCTACCTTCATCTAGTATAAGGGTGATCGGCATGGCCTATCGTACAAGGCCTTATAAGGTGACATCTAAATAGTTTCTTGAAATCTATTATTGTAGGAAAACTCCACAAGAGGTATGTGATTCTCCCAAGAACCTCTAGAATCCAAGACTTAGGCTTGAATAATAGCCTCTAGCACCTGAATCGTATGCTGGGACTGTCCATCTGTCTGCAGATGATATGTTATACTCAAAAGTACATTTGTACCTAAATCCCTTTGATGTCCCTGCTAGACCTGATAAGTAAAATAGGAGTCCCTGTCTGAAAAAAATGGAGCGTGGAACCCCATGTAGACATACAATATCTCAGATGTACAATGTCTTAGATCATCAATACTGAAGGTCTCCTTGATTGGAAAAAAGTGACCAAACTTCATGAGTCTATCAATAACAACCCAAACTGCATCATTCCCTTGAGGCTACCTCGAAAAACCTGTCACAAAATCCATCGCGACATCATTCCATTTCCACTCGGGAATGGTTAACTGCTTCAAAAGCCCTACTGGTTGCTAATACTCTTCCTTCACCTGCAAACAGGCGGAACACCTAGTGACAAAACCATAAACATCTCTCTTCATACCTGGCCACAAATACTGAAGGTGCATATCTCAATACATCTTGGTGACACCAGGATGAACTGTCCAAACCGAGCAATGAAAGTCTCACATAAATTCCTCGCGCATGTCTACTGACACCCATACGCGCCCCTGGAAACATAATATCTCATCCTCACCCATGGTCCATCCTGGAATTGGGTCCTTTCCTATCATACTCTCTTATATAACCAGGCCTTCCAAAACTTATAGTTGTCTCATTCTCGGTCGATCAAGTAGAGTAGAGGTAACAACTACAGAATAAAGGTAATTCCACACCTGTCTGTCGTGCACCTCCAAATGAATCTTAGAGAATAGATCCATAAGTTTCCACTCACTTCTAGCCTCCTGAACTACCAGTATCTGAGTCCTCCTGCTCAACACATTAGCCACAACATTTCCTTTCCTAGGCGTGTAGGCAAGCTCAATGTCAAAGGACTGAAGGTACTCAACCCACATTCACTATCATAGATTAATATCATGCTACATAAATATATACTTGTGAATTTTGTGGTTGGTAAAAAGAAAAAAATTATCTCCCAAAAGATAATGTATCCAATAATGTAAAGCATGAACAACAACAGCCAACTCGAGACCATGCATCAAGTAGTTCCTATCATGTGGCCTCAACTGCTAAGACCTGTACGCAACGAACCCTTCTCCCTGCATAAGCACTGCTCCCAGCCTGATGCCTGATTCATAACAGTAAATATTATATCTCTTTCATGGCTCTGGAAATACTAGTATCGGTGCTGAAGTCAACCTTACCTTCAACTCTTGAAAGAATGGCTCACAAGAATCTGACCATAAGAACTTTGCACCTTTCTTAGTCAGGCCTGTCAGTGGAGTTACTAAGCGTGAAAAGTCCTGTATGAAACATTTGTAGTAACCTGCTATCCCTAGAAAACTTCATACCTCAGAGATGTTCTTTGGATTCTACCAGTAAACTACTACTCTCACTTTCTCTAGGTCTACTGATACTCCTGTCTCTGAGATAACATGACCCATGAAGTGAATTTGGTCCATCCAAAAGTGGAATTTTGGGAGCTTAGCATATAATTGATGCTCTCTTAGTGTACTCAAAATGATCTCAAGATGTGTGGCATGGTTGTGTTGAGTGTGAGAGTACACCAAGATATCATCCACAAAGACTACCACAAAAGAATCCAAGTATGGATGGAACACTCGGTTCATCAGTTCCATGAAAACTGCAGGCACGTTCATGAGACCGAACGACATAACCACATACTCATATAGACCATACATACTCTAAAAGGATGTAAGAGGTATATCAGATGGTCTAACGTGCAACTGATGATAAACAGATCTCAATTCAATCTTTGAGAACACCTGTGCTCCTTGAAGATGATCAAAGAGATCATCAATCATCGGTAAAGGATATCAGTTCTTGTCTGCTAATTGGTTTAACTTCTGATAATACACACAAAGTTTGAGGGTACCGTATACCTTTTTTGAAAATAGTACAGGCGAACCCCAAGGAGAAGTACTGGGTTGGATGAAACCCTTTGCTTGCAACTCCTCCAACTGCTTCTTGAGTTCCTGTAACTCTAGTGTAGCCATCCTATAAGGATGAATGGACACCGGTGCCACTCCTGGAACAAGATCAATAGAAAATTCCACCTCTATATTTGGAGGTAAACTTGAAAATTCATCTAGAAAGACATCCCTGAAATGATCCACCACTGGAGGAAAGTACAACTATGAAGTCCCCTAATCATCCAGATATAGATTAGAAATTTGGGATGTAACTCCTCCCAACCCATGATGCTTGGGTCCTTCTCTGCTCGCCTGGACATCCCATTCTACCTTATAAAGAAATGATCCACCCTCTAGTGATGTGAAACTCACCCTACGACAATAGAAGTTGACAACAACCTATAAGGAAACTATCCAGTCCATTACGAGAATGACATCATAACCTTTCATCTCTAGGAAATAAAGGTCCCATAAGAAGTGACACCCACCAAACTCAAGAGGGCACTCCTTACACTAACGTACACTAGCCGTTATTTTCCCCAACAGAGTGTCTGGCATTAAGATATCAGTAGAAGAAAATATACAGAGCCTAAGACTCTCCATAACAGAAACATATATAAAGCTATGTGAATCCCCTGTATCGAAAACCGAAAAATATAAAACTGAGTCAACTAGGATTCTACCTTGAAATGTAGAGGGTCCGAGATCCTTCTCTTAATGGGTATGCTCCACTGCAAAAGCCTAACCTGCACGACAGTCCTATGAAGCTGACTGAGATCCATGAGATGATCCACCATGTAGGTGTCAAAAACCCTATGTCTGGCCACCATGACCATGACCTACACCTCAACCTAAATGGCCGAATGAACTCTAGTTCCCATACTAGTGAGAAACTGCTGGGGATTCTACTGAACAAGGAGTCATAGAAGAGCCCCTGTCACCAGCTGCTGATGAGAAGATATGATATAAATGCTGAAGATGGACCCTATTTCCACAAGATTGGTACTCCACTGGGTCTCTCAGAAAATGTGGCTTGGTATGACCAACCTTCCCACATTGGTAGCATACCACCTGGCTACCTGAAGGTGCATCCCGCCTACTCGGATCTCCACCTGTAGACTCCCTGCGGTACTTCCTGTTATTAGCCAAAGAAGCACTAACTCTGTATGTGGAACCACCCTAGATCATAGCTCTAGAATCCCTCAGATTGTGCTCTATGATTAGTGCCTGGTTGACTACAGAAGTGATGGAAGTCAACCTGAAGATGTTTACCTGGGCCTGAATTTCTTTCCTGAGACCATCCTCAAACTTCCTTACTAGTAACAACTCATATCCCCCTAGAAAGGGTGTAAAGTTCTGTATCTTTGTGAAGTGAGAAGAATACTCCATGACTGAAAGAGTACCCTGCTCCAAACTCATGAACTCTCAGGCTCGATCTCCCCTCAAAGTCTCTAGGTAAAAAAAGTCATAGAAAGCATGCTGAAACTCATCCCAAGCCATGACATGCTGGTGTCCCACCCGTGAGATCACATCCCACCATCTCTTAGTAGAATCTCGAAGAATGTATGTATCAAGTTTCACCCTCCTCTCTAGAGGCATATCTAGATGCTCAAAGATAGATATCATGGCTTCTAACCATGAATCTACAGCCTAAGGTCCTACTTCCCCTGTGAAGGTTGGATAATTATACTGCTGGAAAACCCGTGTTAATTTTTCCATCGATGGGGCAGGAGGCAGTGCTCCCTAGATGATCTGCATAAACCTCAAAATTCCCTCTTAGAACTGTGCCTCAACACCTGTATCCCAGATGATAGCAGGTGTCAATACTGGCACAACTGGAGGATCCACTGGTAGTCCCTGATCAGCCATATTTAGTGTCTGACCACTACCCTATAACTAGAGGACAACCAATGGATGTCTTGGTGGCATGACTCTACAAGGTCAAGCGCACACCTTAGATCAAGATTAATAGGGACTGAAACATAGAATTTTATGGAGGGAAAAAGAGAAAGAAATAATTCAAGTTTTTCAAAACATGGATACACAGTGTGTATAATACATACACAACATGTTCCCTTAAGCCTTCACATGGGCGCTTACTTCTACCAACCCAGGTCGTGTAACACTCCATACACACAGTGTGTTGTCCTAACACACGACATGTACTTGAATACTCTTCCCCTACCAGAGTTCTTCTACATTATTAAGCTATACAGTTATATTAGAACTATACTACACATCGTGTTATTTCCATAAATGGCGTGTACTAGATGAACTTCACCGACCCGTGTTGTTAGTTACACAACCGATTACATAGTTCACTCTACACGGCATGTTCCAGATGGACACAACATGTACTGGAAATATTTCACCACCCTGTGTCATTCATTACATGACCAGATACATGGGTTACACTACACAGTATGTTGAAGATTGAAACGGTGTGTATAACTTAAGTTTTATCCATCAGTGTTGTTAGTCACATGAGTGGACACATGGTCTACACAACACGGCATGTACAACCGATACACGGTGTGTTACCCCAAATATTTCCCAACCCTTTGTCTCTTCCCACACATTCAGTGAAACGATTAGAGACTATACGGTGTGTACATATAATACACAACTTATACTTAAGAAAAATAGTTCCTTCCTTAACAGAAGGACACATGACATGTATTCATCATTACACGCCATGTATTCTGGGTTCTTTTGGACAGTAAGCTTCAGAAACTACTCTGGTACCCCAAAAACACTAAAATGAACATTAAGGTTCCAAATTTTGATTTGTTAGGGCCTATAATCCCCTCCAA
This sequence comes from Viscum album, assembly GCA_963277665.1. Lineage (NCBI taxonomy): Eukaryota > Viridiplantae > Streptophyta > Magnoliopsida > Santalales > Viscaceae > Viscum > Viscum album. Next base: position 272,667,762 of record OY728139.1, on the reverse strand, counting down.
TCAATTATTAGAATCTTATACATGTCATTTTCAAGCATAATAGTGTAACTATCAACCAAATTCTGATCCATGAGGGACAATAACACCCCAAGAACCAAAGTTTGGAATTCATTCAAATGAAACCTTACACAATCCAATACCCTATCAAATAGTAGGTATTCTATCAAGGCATCTATCACAACAACATGCATATCTAGAACAACATCTATCACAACAACATGAAATCACTAATTCACCCTAAATGGCATGGCAAGAATGCATGACATGTGATCTCTAGCAAGTGCCTATATGATGCATGAGATGGAATAACCTCATATAATTGAGTTTCAATAGAAATAGAACCTCAATTTTATCAACAATAACAACACAAATCATGTGAATCACCCAATGGTGAAATCAAATCAACTATAAAATTGAAAAACCAGAAAAATTGCAATAACCGAGGTAAATTGGTTTTTCCATGTACACGGGTTAGCTACCCTCGAGCACAACTAATTACCAACTACATATTCCTTCCCATCCCTAGATAGAGTCTCTAAATAGCAAGTTAAGAAGAAAATAATCCTTTGATACCACTTTGTAACTTCCCGGTTTCAGAAGCCGCCCAGAGGTGCCCTGTACCCAATTGGTCACATGGCCTCAAGCGCATTTCCCCGAAAGCCAGAGGCTGCCAACTAGTAGTGAGGGCCTTGGGTGTGATAGTGGGTAAACTATGCCCTCATTGGTAGAGTAAAATAGTGGAAATAATAGATATACAATAGGAGAAGGAGTAAAAGCATGCAATACGTAAACAATGGAAGACTAAAGAAATAAACAACTGGAGAGCATATATATAATGATGCATGATACATATGTCTAGGAAAGCACCCAAATAAGTCACAATGATACAATATAGTCGTAAACCAAAGTACAAAAGAAAATAGATAAACTCCAGCAACATCGCAAGCCTCATCTTGGTCCCATGATCTCCATCTCCACAATAATCAAGTACCTGAAGTAGAAGGGTGCTTGCCCTTATCTATACCTGCAACAATATAATCTATTGGGCCCAAAAGAATTACCCAAGTAGGGTTTGATAAGAATCCTAGTAGGAAACCACCCAAAGATCTGTGCCTAATAGTCAGTAAAAATATATGGTAGAAAAAATGAAAAAATAATAAACATGGAAATACTCAAAAGTAAACAGTCCAACCAATTCAATTACAATAAATTTACATTTGAAAATTTATCCAACAAATTAAAAATACAAGAAACCCTCTGGGAAAGTTCTCATAACCTATCCCCTCTGGTTCAACTAACAATCTTAAGTAACCCTCTAGGTAGTTCTCACAACCTAACCCCTCTGGTTCAATTTACAACAAGGATTTAAAGAAGACTCTCTGAAAAAGCACTCATCGTAAATTCTCCCTATAGTAATGTATAATCAAAGACTCTCTGAGGAAGCACTCACTATCAATTCCCCCTATAGTATTTTAATGGTAAACTACAGACATTCTGAGGAAGCACTCAATGTCAATTCCTCCTGTGGTCTCATTACGTAACTATAGACACTCTAAGGGAGCACTCAACGTCAATACCCCCTATGGTCTCGCAATGTGATAATTATAACAGACACTCTGGGAAATCCCTCAATGTCAATTTCCCCTATGGTCTCACTACACCAGGTTCCCGCAGCCCCATGTAAAGCAATCATGCACAAAAAATAATCAGTAGCCAAATTAAACCTCAAGAACTACTTGGCTAAACAATCTACAACATATCATAGCATGTCAGTTAATAATCACTCCACCTTAAAAATACTAGGCATGGAAAGAAAAGAAGCAACCTAACAGGAAAGGCTATACCAAACGGTCAAAATAAGAAAACATGGTCAAAACATCCATAGCTTAGCAAAGATAACCCTATTCTCAACAATTAACCTCTATCCAATCAATCTAGGCATAACAGGAAAATAAAAGGCTAAAACCATAAACACACAATACTCCGAACAAGGGTATTGGGAACTTTTTCACATATTACTCAAAGACTAACTATAGAAAGGCACAAACAACCAACCTCAGCATTGTACGGATGATATACATGAACCTAAGGCCTTGAATCTCCCTATAATTCCATATATCTACAAAAATACTTAAGACATTCAACCGAGGATATCTTGTGGAAGAGGATAAATCAGGAGATGCTGCTCAAGAAGAAGGGAGAACTCACTGATGTGATTCCAACGCAATCGACAGAGTTTGAATTGGAGAACGAACATCGAGTCAAGGGCTCAGAGAAAATCTATGGCCGTACTAATTCTCCTGGATGAGAAAGAAGAAGTAGAAGTGTGTTATGTCAATTAGATGTGACCCCAGTCCATTTAATGAAAAAAAAATTACACGGCGTGTTATTTAAAAGTATATGGCATGTACTTTCCTTTTCCAGCCTCCACTTTAGGCAGTATCTAGGTCACCACACATGCCCATGTTCTCAGCCATCACATGGCCAACACACGATCACTAGCAGCAACTGGGTACATAGCGTGTACTTAAAGTACAGGACGTGTACTCCTAAAATTTCCAGAAACTCCTCTTTTTATAAAAAACAACCAGAAAGGAAAAACATACCTGAAAAAAAGATATGGGTTCTTACACTGGGAACTATTGATACCTTATTTAAGTGATTAGACATGTTTATAAGGATAAAATAGAAGATTAAAAATAAAATTTAAAATATCCATACCTCATATAAAAACTTGGGATCTTACGATCTCCCCCACCAGGATAACTCATCCATGAGTTTCCTTTCTGTGGGTGATGTGGCATTGAAAAAGACTTATGTCCAATAGGCATGTACATCTGTCTCTCTCTCCCATGTATCATCCTACACATGACTAATCTACCATAGCACCTAAACTAGGGGAGCCGAATTGCCTCTGAGAGCTTTCATACATTGATCAATGATACGTATAGGGTGTTCCTCGAAGGATACATCTACCTATAACTCAACCTCATTAAATTGAAGAGTGTGAGATGGTTATGAGTGATAATGAAGTAGATGAGATACATGGAATATTCCGTTCATGGCTTGGTACCTATGAAGTAACTAAAATTGATAGGCTATCGTCCCAAAACTTTCCAAAATCTCAAAAGGTCTGACATAATGAGGAGAAAATTTTCATGTCTCTGAATCCATCTATTCCCCAGTCTAGGAGAGATACATAAAAAATACTTTATCCCTAAACTCAAACTCTATATGTCATCGACATTGATTAGAGTATGATTTTTTTCTATATTGAGCTATAGACATTGATTTCCTCATCAGACGCACCTTCTCTGAAGTCTATTAAATGAGAGGAGGTCTAAGAAGAACTGTCTCTCCTACCTCTAATTAGCACAGAGGTGATTAGTATGTCCTATTGTACAAGGCCTCATAGGGATCTATCTGTATAGTTTCTTGATAACTATTATTGTAGGAGAATTCAACCAGGGGTATATACCTCTCTCAAGAACCCCCAAAACCAGGGACACATGCAATAAGCATGTCCTCTAATACCTGTATTGTATGATATGACTATACATTTGTCTGTGGGTGGTATAGTATGCTCAAAAGAACATGTAATTTCAATGCCCTATCTAAACCTTTCCAAAACTGAGATGTGAATCAAGCCTCCCCATCTGATATAATGGTATGGGGAACCTCGTGAAGGAGTAAAATCTCATGGATGTAAACATATAAATTTCATCTACTGATAAGGCATCACTGATATACAATAAGTGTGAAACCTTCATCAGACTGTCCACAATGACCCATATAACATCACTACCTTAGGGTGACCTTGGTAACCAAATCATGAAATCCACGCTAGAATTGTACCATTTCTACTTGTTAATGACCAACTATTGTAATATCTCCATTGGTCATTGGTGTTATGCCTTAACCTTCTAACAGATAGAACACTGAGTAAAAAAATAGCTATCTCCCACTTCATACCAGGTCACCAACACTGGTGGCGTAAATCCTGATACGTCTTGGTAAGACTGTGATGCACTGCCCAAGTGTAGGCATGAAACTCTAACATCAGTTCCTTCTATACATCTTATGGAACCAAAAAATGACCATGAACATGTAGAATTTTATCCTTTCCAATGGTCCCACTAGGTGATGGGTCCTCACCTACCACACTCTCCCTTAGGACTAAGCCTTCAAGATCTAATAATTGTATCATATTTAACCTAGCTAGAAGTGTGTAATTCATTGCTAAGTATGAGAGAAAAGATTTATCATGATTATCCTACACCTCCAAGTGCATCTCAGATAACAAGGATATTAATTTTCATTCACTAATATCCTCTCATACTACTTGATTCTGAGTCTTCCAACTTAGAGCATCAGTTACTGTATTTCCTTTAATAGGCATATAGGAAAGATCCAAAATCGAATGATTAGATAAACTCAACCCAACTTCTCTATCCAAGCCTCAAGTCATGCTGTGTAAATATGTATTTGTGACTTTTGTGGTTTGTGTACACAAAAAAATTCTCTCAAAAAAATAGTGCCTCCAACAACGCGAGGCATGAACAATTGTAGCTAACTCAAGGTCGTGCATTAGATACTTCCACTCATGAGGTCTCAACTAGAAAGATCATACACTATAACTCAAATCCATCTACATGAGACCATCTCCCAAATCCATGCTGATGCATCATAATAAATTGTATAAATTATTCTAGGCTCTATAAGAATTAGGATCGATGATAAAGTAACCTGCCTTTTAGCTCATGAAAGGACTTTTCACACACTTCAGACCATATAAAATTCACCCCCTTTTTGGTCTAGACCATGAGAGGCATAGAAAGGTGTGAGAATATTGGATGAAGTGCCTATAATAACCAGACAATCCTAATAAACTTTGGATATCAAATACATTCTTAGGATACTCCTAAGAAACCACAAAAATCACCTTCTCTGGGTCTACCAACACTTCTATATCTAATATGATCTTACCTAGAAATTGAACTTTATCTATCCAAAATTGATATTTTTCGAGATTTTTATATTACATATGATCTTTCAATGTATTCAGAATGATGTCAAGGTTTGTTTCATGGTTGTGTTGATTTTAAGAATACGCCAATATTTTTTCATATAAACCAACATGAAAGAATATAAATACGAGTGGAAAATATGATTCACCATGGCCATGAAAATGGTCAATGAATTCACAAGACGAAACAACATAACTAGATACTCATAGCAACCATACCTTCTACAGAATGTTGTATGAGGTATATCTGTTGTCCTAACACACATTTAGTGATAACCTGACCTCAAATAATTTTTAGAGAAAACCCAATCTCCTCAAAGATGGTCAAATAGGTCATCTATATGGGGAACCCCACAAAGAGGTACTAGTTCATATAAACCCCTTTGCTTTAACGACCTCCAGTTTCCTCTTAAACTATTGCATATCAGTAGTAGCCATTCTATAAGGATGAATAGAGATTGGTGCAGCCCTAGGCACTAGTTCTATTATAAAATCTACCTTTCTCTCTGGGGGTAGACCCAAAAATTCACCAGGGAAAACATTAATAAAATGATAAATCATAGGAGTGAAATCATTCTGATAGGTTCCCTAATCATCCACATAGAGGCTACAAATTTGGGTCATCACCCCACCAAGTCTATGATTATTGGGTCTAGATTGACTTTCCTAGACATACCATTATCCCTTTTCGATATATCTACCACCCTCTAGTGATGTGAAAGACACCCTCTGATGATATAAATTAACAAGGGCATGGTAAAGAACCAACCAATCCATTCCATGTATGTAATATAAACTTGTTATCTCGAGGATAAATAGATCCCATATGAAATGATAAATTCCAATTTCAAGGGTAAATTTATTGCATTGGTCTACACTTTATGATCATACTCCCAATGAGTATTAAAATCCAATATACTACTAAAACACTGAATCTAAAGCATATGGATTCCCACAGTAGCCATGGAAATAAAATAATGTGAGGTACCCATATAAAAAAGGGTAAATACTATAGTAGAATCTAATAAAATCATACCTCGCACTGTAGACAACACAACACAATGCTCCTCGGGTATAGGTTATACTGAACACATATGGACTGAACCGAGGCCCTAAGAAACAACCTGAATACACTGAGAATTCACACTCTACTATCATAGTGAAATTGGTGTCTATCTCCCTCATCCATGAACACCTTCTTGGACTGAATGAACGATATTATTCCAGTTCCCAACCTTACATGAAGCTATGAATCTAAGTCCTGAACCTAGAGTCGGTGTTGACCATCTTTCACTGACTTCTGGATGGAAGGTCCTACAAAACTTCCACAGATGGACCATCCTACCAAAAGATCAGCACTCAACTAGGTTTTTATCACTCTGGCTCCTAATGTGTCCCTACCTCTCACACTAGTGATAGAAAATAGAACAATCAGTAATCATGCATTGGATGGTATTTCCTTCCCGAGATATCTCAAAGAATCACTTCCTACCTCCTAACACTGCACCACCAAGTCAAGAATCTAAACTACCTTGTTCTATGCCCCTAGCTTCCCTCAGGTTATGTTCAGTAATAAATACTTGATTTACTATCTCATATATGGTAGCCAACTGAAAAATTTTCACCTATGATCGAACAAAATTCTTGAGCCTCTCCTTAAAGTGCTTCATACTAGATGGATCGTCAACAAAATATATAGGCTCACAACACTGAATCACTATAAAGAAAGACAAATATTACATAATGAAAATAATACCCTACTCTAGATGCATAAATTCTCTAGCCCGCTCAACCCTTGAGGTCTAGGGAAATATTATTCATAAAAACTGGATTGTAAATTCCTCCAAACCATATCCTGACATCGATATTCCGGGTTAAATACATCCCACCAATGCTTGGAGGATCCCTAAATCAGATGCATCGTGAGATTAACCCTCATTTATATAGGCATCTCCAAGTTACTAAAGATAGAAAAGATAGTATCAAGTAATATATCAACAGCCTAGGGGCCACCATCCCCCAATAAAGTAGATGGATGCTACTACTAGAACTCACACATCAGGTATTCCATAGTCGAGGTAGGCCAAATGGATTCCTAAATAGTCTAAATCATCATCATCATGTAAATTTTTTTATTCAAGGAAAAAAGGGTATAAGAAATCCATGACAAACCACTGCAAGACAAAGGAACTCCGGTATAAGGAGGCCTAAAATAGTAAAGATAAGGGAATCCCCTCTAATCAGCACTGGGAATCAGTACCCATATTTGGTATAACTAGATATGCATCAATTATAATTAACAGAGGTTCTAATGGTGGCCTAATTCCTACAAAATCTAGAGCATGGTTTTCGCCACCCTCCGACACACAACTGGAGGTCATCGTGGTAGAATATCTCTACAAATTATAATAACACACATTATACAATATTTGGTAATGAAAATATCACAAATATATGAACAAGATAGGTAAAATCCTTCCTATATATTATTAACACCTCTATGTATGCTTCTAAAACTAGGCCATAGTGACATACAAATCATAAGAATGTAAGAGATACTGCCTACTTCCCACTACTAAGGTCATGTTGAGGTTAAGTTTTCTTCTATAAATTAGGGTTCCCAATATAGAGAGTGTCAATTTCAAGTTATAGAGGAAACACCCTTTAAGTTTCAATTAGAACCTCTATTTAACGATGAACTTTTCATTACAAAATTTAAATTCATATTTATTTACATTACAATACTCTTTCAATGGGTGAATTATATATATTACCATTTCCAATTTATAAATGTCCATTCAATATATAAATTTAATTATATCATCCATTTAATGGTAACCATAAATATGTTCCAGTTCCTACAACCAATGATCAATGAATCAACATGCCATAATAGAATTCTTAAGGTGTCTACGTTAATATATTTAGGAAAACACTATTAGTTTGATGTAGGTACTTTAAGTAACCAATTATGTTTCTTATTCCCCTATAATAAATGTAGTAAAATAAAAAATACATCCCACAAGGCATATATAATAAATTTCATGTAGTCAAGTAATAAATCCTATATGACATGGAATGTTCATGGAATGTGCCTGGCATGTAAATTTCCTACATGCCTAAAATGATGCATGAGACCAATGTCTCCTTACCCCACTAGGCCAAGGGAAAAATACAAATCAAAATCAACACAAAAAAACATGTACATAACCCAATAGTGAAATTTGATCAATATTAATAAACACAACTATAAAATCAAGTCTCATCCCCTGGTAATATGTTTTTTTCTATACATGGGTTAGCTACTCCCAGGTATAACTCATTTCAAAATCCCGACTCCTTCCTAGTCTCCTATATACATATCCCAAATAATGAGACAAATATAAAATAAAAATCATTTGATACCACTTTGTAACATCCTGACCTAGAGCCACTAAATGGTTCCCCGATCTGGTGGGTCACATGGCCTCAAGTGCACCTCCCCATATACCAAAGGATGTAGACTAGTAGTGAAATAATATGATGCTATAATAGAGATACTATACTCTCATGATCAGAGTAACACAATGGATTCATAAATGAATAAAAAGGTGGAATCATAATATCAACCAACAATAGAAGATAAATCATCCAATCAACAGTAATAATAATCAATGTCAAGGAAAACATCATATAAAAAATGATGAGTATGTCACGGAACTATACCAAAGATATGTAATACATATAAGTAGGTATCTAGTAAAATAAATTTATCAAAATTAAAAAAGACCAAATGAATATTTCTAAATAGTATCACAAGCCATGTATTGGTCCTAAAATATCCTACTTCTCATCCATAATCAATCAAGCACTATCAAGAGGGAGCTTGTCCCTATCCCGAACTGTATCCATGAAGTCTTTTCAGGTACCAAATAGTGGCCCGAACAGGGTGAGAGATAAAACTTAGTAAGTCACCAGAAAAAATGTCTATAAAAAGTTCAGTATGTGCATATAATCTAAAGTAGTGTGCATATATAATAGGAATAAAAGTGATAAAAGAAGAAGTGATACTATCCATTTTATCAAAAATCACTATGATTAGGCAACCATAAATAAGGGGTAACTATAAAGAAAGGTCAAACATCATCAATGGTCTATTCCAAGTAAACAAGTATTAGAAATAAATGGTCCAGGACCCAAGGACAATGACTAGGGTGTCCTCTTTGAGTTCATAGAGCACATCCATAGAAAACCCAGTAAAGACTTGGGTGGATCCCAAGGAGCATGTCCAAGGCGATCCAAGAAATCCATATCTAAGGTGTGAAAACCAAGGCATAAAAGTGATTAATTAGTGTTATACCACACCCCCACATTAGTTCCATACCATAAGTCCCCACATTGGTTCCATAATATGTGTCCCACATCGTTTCCATACTATGTCATAAATCATCAACATGATTTATATAAGGGAACAATGAACCATATTAATGTCTAATACCTTTATCATTTAACTCATCACAACCATTTCATTAAATAAATCATAATCATACACAATCCAAGTGATTCCATATTAAATTCCTTTCATATACAAATGAAAAGGTGTTTTAAGGTGCTTAAAACCCTAAAAAATCCTCTTTATCCTCATATTCAACTCTTGGTTAAGAAAAGTGGTCTCAACTCACCCTAAGGGTGAAATTTCCATAGAAAAAGGAAATATCCCACCCCATGGGTGGTTCGGGTTGAGCTCACCAACCTCCAAACTTGTATAAGGGTGTCATGGAATGAATTAAGTAAGAATTAAACATTTTATTTGGAGTTTCTTTAAATTTAGGAAGCAACTTTTAGAAGTCCCAACAGACGACATGAAGGAAACAAGGTATAAAAAATAAGAATTTGAGGGGAAAGGTATAAACCACATACTTTATTACGGTTGAGGAATACTCATTCAGTCACACCATTTTATTTGGTCTAGATTAGAAGAAAATAAAATAATAGAAAAAATACTTGAAAATGGGGTATAAGAGGCTCCATAAAAACAACACCCCATACAAAAAATAAATCGAAGAAAGGTAGGAATAGGAATAGATCTCTTACTGGTGTCGATGCAATGAGATGAACGGTGCTCGAATTAGATCCTGGAGAGAGTAAACCCTTTAAATCATATGGAAGAGGGATGAGGGATATCTCATGTATGGGATACAGATTCTAGAGAAATGGAAAGGAGAAAAGTGTTTATCCCTTTAAAAAAAGAGGAAAAAAACATAAATTATCCCAAAAATTAAGAGGCATGCTGTTGGGGACCATATTTTTTCTAACTATGATAACCCTGTGTGCTCCCCTCTATAGAGACCTATAGCACCCCTTACAATTTTTCCAAACTATGTGGCCTTCAATGCACAGTTTAGTCAAAACATATGCCTACCCTTTTCCTCCATAATTTGAAGTTTAGAGCTCTAACAAACCTAGGACACTCCCAATTCCTTCCGTAAGTGATTAGACACATTTATAAGGATAAAAAAATGATTAAAACTAAAATTTAAAAGGTCTATAAGTTATAAAAAAACCTAGGATATTACACCATAGGTGGTATCCCAAAATTTCCTCTATCTAATTGGACTTTACATCTTGTATTGTTTGATAGAATATGTTAGATGACTTAGGACAGATTTATTTGATAGAATTTGTGATGATTTTATAAAAGTACATCTATTGGACTCTTCATCAAATGAGACAATTCATAAACCTCCATTTGATGGAGCTACATGAAAAAATTCATCTAACAGTCATAGTATGATTGATTTTCCCTGATCACCGTAGTATTTTGTCCTCTACCTTTAGTTCCTCTGGTCTCAGATATCTTCTTTTGTTCATCACATACTTCTCTTTCCATTGGACTTTGTCATCTATGTCAGTAAAGATCTATTCTAAAACTTCTTAAGGAAACTCCTTAGGTAAATTCATAAACCTCACAATGTTGTTAACAAACATGATTCTCCAATCATCAATCACATGTTTTCAACATTAGGAACAACTCATTAATCATACTAAGTAAACTCAAAGTCTTCAAAGTACTTTTTTCATTCAATTAATAAATAATATACATCTCCACTAAAGGAAATAAAATATTTTATATGTTTCTTGAGATAATAATACTTGAGAATATACTCTCTTCTTCATCTATTAATCTAATATATATTAACTTTATTACCAAGCTTGGATACATCCACCGAACTTTCTAGCTATGTATTCTTTATAAATTCTTCAAAATATTGAAATAAATGAAATATTTATATTTAATTTACAACCAATGACATATATTAACAACAAACACAACTCACACAAAAAGTGGGTTCTTTAATCTTCCCCTTTTTATTTATTGGTAATACCCTCAAAGTACTTCCCAAATGAATATTTCAATATATGAATATTTCTCTCCATTTCTTCTCAAAATTTATTTCCCATTTACTTTTCAAATATTCCTCTCACTTAAAATTATCTACCCCTTATTGAAAATAAATACAAAGTTAATTGGAAAATAGTATTAGTTCTTTTTTAAGTAATGTACCATCCATTATTTCACTATGAGTCTACATGATACATGCTTGGTGTAGAAAACAAGAGGATTTTATTTAGACAAAAAAATTGTCCCTTACCAACTAATATTGATACCTTATGGAATGATAACTCATAAAATTTTATTCAAGGGTTTTCTAATTTTATTCTAGGATGAAGAAACAAATTTAGATATAGAAAAATTGTAAGATATATCAACCTAAAACTACTACACCCACTTCAATAAATAGATTAAAAACATTGAAGTGAAAAAAGAAAGATAAGATGCCTTGGAGAACATACATGATTCCACTTTTATTATATCATTGATTAATTCAATTTCCACCCCTTTGTATTAATATTTTTATCTTGTGTAAAAAATTATGATAGATTAAGAAAAACATACCTTTTCCAATGAAATTAATTTAGGAAAATTATAAAAAAATTAGATTTTTATGAGATAATAATTCTGGTATCAATTTCATCATACTCCAATTTTATCCCCCTCAAATTGACTTTTCTTACCATCTTCAAAATGGTGAATATACTCAATAGATAATTATTAGAAGATTTATTTTTAGAAATAACCAAAATGGATCTTTCTTATATGGTTTTCTAGACTTTTGAAAATTTACACATCTTCACCATGGATGATTTTTTCAATTTATTCCTTTGTAATTAAAAATATAAGATCAAGTAAATATAGAATAATATTTCAATTTGTTATCATGCATTGATAAAAACCAATTTAATCTCATAAAGGATAATCCTATTATAATTTTTTAACAAACCAAATTAGGAAACATTCCAGGATGAAAAATTCTTTAGTAAATGTTGTACATGGATGACATCCATTTCACTATCTCAGTTTCTCCTCCTAAGATCACACCTTAACTTCAATTCCATATTTTTAAATAGAAAATATAAAACACAATGGTTAAGAGAATAATGTGGAACTAAATTTTTTATTAATGTGAACATCAAGTTTAATATAGTTTTCTCAACCAAGATTCTCCATCTCCTCTAGTCTTCATGCTTTCACATCGAAACTGTAGTTTTGTTTTATCTTGGGTAAGCATGTATCTTTTCCCATTCTCTTATTCTTTGGGTGGAGAAATTTTATTCTTAACAACATTTACTAATTATGAATTTTTAATCACTTTAAGTGTTACTTATTTTTCTAGTAGAATGGTTAAAAAAAACTTTTACACCTTGACAAGCTTTATTACATCTCTTACATAGAACTTATTTTAAAAAATAATTTTCCTTTTTTGGTAACAACTCATGTAATTTGTATTCATTATGTGGAATATTTTATTTTCCTTTTTCAATATCCTTTCCTTATAATTATTACATTTTCCACATTCTATAAAAATATTCCATCCAGATAGTTAGTATATCATTAAGAACATTGGCAGAAATTTTTGGTTTCCTACATGGATTCTTCTAAGTGCCCAACATTTTATTAGTTCTTTTGGATAATGAAATTTTCTTTAACATCATGGATTTGGAACCCAAGGTCATCTCACATATCCTAATTGAGATTTTATTGGGATAATTTTTGTTTTCAAAATTTTTATACTTAATTACCAAGGTTTATTCTTATTTATTAAACATCTTTTATATTCTTCTTTTCTTATCAACTCGATATGAACATGTACCAATATTGTGACTACTACTATTGCATAAATCGTAGATATTTTCAATATTTATAGATATGTTTAAAGTTTATAGATTTTTCTTTATATGTGGATGTTACTTAATCATCTATGGATTAATCCCCCACGAAATTGGTGTAATATCCTTATATTTTAAAAGAACACTATGTTTGATAGCATATATAACATGCAGCACTGATCTTAGACACACCATGGAATACTTTTATTTTAAATATGACCATTATATCCTAGATGTTGAAATAGAAGTTGTTAATAGGATTAAACACATTATGAATTATATATAAAGTTCCTATTTAATAAAAATATATTGATTAATTCTTAGGAAACAAGCACTCAATTTCCAATAAAGTTATTTTATGCTTCTGAAATATGTTTTATTCAAAAAAGATTTTTATAGTTATTTGTGAGAAAATTTTATAAATAAATTATACCAATTTTTTAAATTTTATTTGATGAAATGGATATATGTTTTGAAAACATCATATCAAAATTATCTTAGGGGGAAATTTTAGATTTTTCTAAAAAGTTTGATTTTTTAGCAAATAGTGAAAAATACCGAATTTTATAAAACTGTAATTTATTTTCATTTAAAAGTATCATTAAGATTTTAATTTTATATTAAATTAATCTAAGTGTTATTTATTTATATATAATATAATTAATTACATTTTAATAATCATTATTCCATAAGTTCATTTTTGGGCTTAAAAACACATTTTTTCTAAAAACTATTTTTTATTATGTCTTACGTATTTATATTAAAATTGATTTATGATGTTTCTAGGAATTGAATTTTGAAAAATTTATCACATATTTGTAATCAAAATATTCAAATTTTTTAAATATTTCTCTTTTAGTTTTTTCATTTTTAATAGTGACCGTAGTAAATATTGGTCACCATGGTAAGCATAAATCAAGTAATTAAGGCTAAAAATAATAAGATAAAGGGTAAAAATAACCTCAATGCTTGAATTTAAACTAATATATGAGTGGGAATATAATAATATAATATTATAATTTATAGTAATTTTGTTTCCATTTTTCTTTGAAAATGACATTATTTTTTGTAAATAAAAATACAAAATGTCACCCTCTTGTATTTAAATTTCTCTTTATATGTTCACATAAGGATAAAAATGACGTTTTGAATGAATATTAGATTTTGTTTTTTTAATAATTTAATTTTATTATGATATTAATTTTTTTTAATTTTTAGTGATGAAAATATTACCTTACATTCTTACACAATGCCAGCATGGTGCTTGTGAAAATAGTTGAAAAATCAAGTAAATGGTTTTTAAAAATCTAAAAGAAAATTTTTAGATAAGTTATAGTGTAATTATTATATATATATATATAAAATATCTGGTACATGTTAAAGTTTTATATTCGAATTCCATTTTTATCATGATAACTTAAAAGTAAAGGTAAATAAATAGTTCCAAAAATGTCATTAAAGATAATTTATAATAAAAATTATTTTATTAAATGACTTACAATTTATAAAAATAACATATTAAGAAAAAATGGACGGGATATGGTTAAAAATATCAACCATGGTAAATTTATATCTCACTTTTCCTTTTATAAAAACGTTATTGACCCCTAAAGAGTAAAAACTTTGATATCGCGGTAATCATCAAAAGGGTTAACAAGGGGTTAAAACAAATATATAAGGGTAAAAACATCACCTAAAATTGTAAAAATTTTATTGGATGAGATTATTTCAAACATTAATTATCCTATATTCAATATATATCGATTTTGTGCCACTTTTATATGAAAATTAAAATATATTAATTTAATACGTTAATTATTTCCATGAGTGCCCCTCCCCTCACTTATAAAAGGGCACCACCTCTTCTCTCTTACTCAAACATTTTAATCACTAAATTTCAGAAAATAAATACCCAAATACCTTCATAAATCCCTATAAAAATTCCATAGGTCTTATTTTGGACATAATACCAACCTTTTAGGGGTTAAGGTTTAACGAAAATTAGGTTGTCCGAAGAGGTGGTATAACTTTAAACTGAATGTTTTAATTTTATTTCTTCTTCTACCTACATAAAAAGCATTGTAACCATTATGATATAAGAACACAATTATATAAAATATATTTATATGTTATTATTCTTTTTATTAATATTAATACATATCCTTCTTCCATCAAATGATAAATGAAACCATCGTTCATGTGTATGGAGGACTACAACCTCCCGAACCGATGTAATTCATTTTTCATCACCGACTCTCATGAATGGTTGTAATGATGGATTAAAGTTTTATATATTGTATTAATGGAATAATTATTATTATATAAATATAATATATCATATATTTTATTATCTATTTATCCATTGAAAAATGATAACATCATTTGTGTATACGTGTGGGTTACCACCTCCACGGAGTGATGTGATTCGTTTTTCATCACTGCATCACATGGAAGGTATATGTAAAGTATTTAAAGATATAATATGATATTTATTATATAATAATCATTCTGGAAAGATAAAATAATATTTACCTTCTTTCTATCATGTTCTTTGAAAAATGAAAATGTTATTCATGCATACATATGACCTACCATCTCTATGATTGTAACATAATTCATTTTTCATAACCATATTTCTTGGTTGGTTTTAAAAGTATAATTTATGTATAAAACTAATAATTTTTTCATGATTATTATTCTAGATATGATAAAATAATTACATTTTTGAACACAGTCAAAATACCAAAGTTGTTAGGAAACTATAAACTAAATGTCCTCAAAATACGCGATGTAGAATTAATTGATTATGTAATTAAATATGTCATTTGTAATGTCATAGTTCAGGTGACACTAAACTCGTTACCCAATATGATTTTCCACATGACCTCAATTTTTCCACCCCATATGCTAGAGGCTTCTGAAAAATATATATGTTCTAATAAAAAATGTGGGGAGACTATACCCTCTTTATCATAGTAAAATAACAATAAACATAATAATAAATATTGACACGAAATAATAACCCATAACCATCATAACATGACCAAATCCCAAAACTGGGTAAGTACAAGAATCTAATGTAATAATTACATCATTCTATGAGTGTCTAAAGTTCCAAACAGAAACCAAAATAAAGACACCAAATAAAATCCCTACAATGGGTCCCAATAACATGTATATTCCCCTCATCCATGATCCCTATCAATCCAACCATCCAACATAGGGACCTTGCCCTTATTAGAACCTATAAACATGAAGTATTCTTAGGTACCCAATGGTGGCCCAAGAAGGGTGTGAGTAAAACCCAGTAGGACACTACCAACGATGTCTACAACAATATCCAGTCTATTATCATTGTATGAAAAATAGAAAATAAGCTATAAAGCAGACAATAAAAGTAAATAAGTTTTTAATTAAATAATTATTAATTATCCCTATGGTATCCCAATTCCCACTATAGAACCAACACACACAAACTACTTCGTCTCACTCCAAAAGTCTGAACCTTATTCTATAAGGGTATTAAAAATTTACAGTACATGGTAATTCATTAATCAATCAATTTAAATCATTGTACTTGGGAGCATTAGTCTAGGTATCCATATCATGTATACACCAGAGGATCTCATAGCACTGGTCCAATATCCAAATCATAAAATACATTGGTGGGGCCAAGATCATCAGTCCGACCCAAACCAAATATGATGAACCTCATTCCAATATCCCAACCAACACCATTAACCATATTTTCTATGTTTCATCATAAATTACCTTCTATCAAACAATAACAAAAAGGGTATGACTTTTAATTGATTATCATTCCCATGGTTTATTTGATTTATAAGAAGAGAAAACCACCAAAATTAGTTCTTCTAGAAAATAGAATAATGAGGACTCTTAAACTTACTTGGATATTCAATTCAAAACCAATGAAACTTCAAAAAACTAAGAATCGAGGAAGAACCACCTTGGAGAGATTGGAAGGATTTGGTTTGTAAAACTTGTTGTTGGAGGATAAATGGGGAAGTAATTGGGTGCAAATCATATAAGGTTTAAGAGGAAAAAAAGGGAAATTCACTAATTTTTAAGAGGTGTATGGTTTAGCCACATGGTTGGCCAAACTGTGTGGTAACCATTGTTGAAGAGGGGGGATAGGTTGCATAGTTTTTTGGGGATCCCACATGGTTTGATGAACTATTCAGAGGATGCATGGTTGGTTTAATCTAAATACATATGGATTTCACCCTCCCTTTGAACGGTTTACAAACTATGCACCACCATTCTCTAGGGAAGATAGTTCTAGAACACAATTAGTGCTAGTCGTGTACCAATAATACACCATGAACTGGATGACCACTTTACCCCTTTTCATACCCTGAATCCCTGAGAAACTTTTGAGACATTTCTTACTCATGGGAGGCATTACATTAACCAATTCAGATGGATTTAAACCAAAACTAAAATTAAAACATAACTGGTCAAACACTGGGATCTTACAACTTTCCCACCTTATAAAAATTCATCCTCGAGATTCTCTTCTCAGAATCAATAAGACTCTAAGGTAAAGAGATTGGATGACTGGGCTCACATATCATCTTCCCTCTCCCAAGTTTCTTTTTAGACATTACCATGATTCCATAACACTCAGACCAACAACATGGTATTACCCTTCAAAACTTTATCAATGTAATCCAAAACATGAATCAAATTCTCCTCAAAAGAAGCATCAAACTCAAGCTCAACATCATCATCATGAATCACATGTTAAGGGTCAATGTGATACTTCCAAAGATGTGACACAAGTAAAATGTTTTCCATAACACTATACCATAGTGGAAGATCCAATAGGCACACCACTGGTCCAATCCTATCCATGATCTCAAATATTCCCACACATATGGGCACTAACTTTCCCTATTTCTGAATCCTGTGGTTAACTAATCTCAGTGACACCCAAAGAAAAAAATATTCCCCCACTATAAAATCAAGTGGTTAATTATTTTGATCAGATTATGACTTATGAATACTCTATTATATATCCATATGCTTTCAGATAAACTAAACCTTCTATAACATCTCCCACATGAGACTCAGCCTAAACAACTCTAATTTTCCTACTTCCATCCAATATAGTGGTGATCTACAAGACTTACTATAGTGCACCTCGTATAATTCCATAGGAATATTTTCCTGGTAACTGTTGTTATTAGAAGACTCAAAAATTTCTAAGTGTTTCTCCCAAGTTCCACCAAAATCTTGGACTCTTACTCTTAGCATTTCCTCTAGAACTTGGATAGCCTATTTTTATTTCCCATCCATCCATGGGTGAAAATTTTTACTCAAAAACACCTTTGTACCAAGGGATTATTCAAGCCTTACTAGAAATGTGATGTAAAATATAAGTACCTATCCGAAACAATGATTCATGGCACCATATTCAAACACACCATATCTTGAACATACAAGTCTCCTAATAGATCAATAGTGAAAATCTCCCAAATCAGTAATAAATGTGATACTTTTGTAAATTAATCCACAATTACCCACATTGCATCACCCTTATGAGGAGTGATTAGAAATCCCACAAAAACATCCATCATAACAACATCCCAATTCAATTATAAAATCAGTAATGGCTAAGATAGATTAGAAGGACACTGATGCTCAGACTTCACTTGTTGATAGGTGTAGCACTGCATCACAAAACCCAGGACTCATTCTTTATTCCTGACCACTAATACTGTCTATGAAGGTCACGATACATTTTTTTCAAACCAAGGTCCATATAAAACTTTTAATCATGAGACTCATACATAAACTACTCCTATAACACCCTAATATATTTATATTTTTTTCAATTAAATTTAATTTCTTTGAAATCTTGTGTTACACGCAACACAGAGTTTTAACAATCCATGATATACTATTAATATAATCATTGAAACATGAACATTACAACCTAGACATTATATTTAGTGGTAATAATAAGAATAAAAAATTTTAAAATATCAATTATAATGGTTTTATATAAAAAAAATATTTATGAAAAAATTACTTAATTTTTAGTAGTCTTTATATGTTTTGAAAATACTATTTTTCTAAAAAAATATTAACAAATAAAAAAGTTATTTTTTTGAAAATTGTTGAAAATTTATTTGAAAAATAAAACCAATGATTTAAATATACAAGTTAAAATTATCTTTGAGTGATTTTTTTATAATTTTCTAAAAAGATTAATTTTTCAATGAATAGTAAAAAATACTGATTTTTATTAAAAACCGCCTTTATATTTAAAGAATTTAGAAGATTAATTTTATTTTAATATGATTTTAAATGTAAAATTAGTTAAATTATATATTTATTAATACAATTTTTACAATTATAATCAATTATATATTGAATTTTGATACTAAAACTTTCTATACTTATAAAATATTTCTCTTTGGAGAATCACTTTTTCATCTTGTTTTTGAGTTTTATTTTAAATTAAATTATGTCACTTAGGTTAATTAAATTTTATAAAATGGATTAAATATTTGGTATCATAATAATTTATATTATTTAATATGGTTAAATTAATTATTTCATAAAATTAGTAAAAATAATAAAAATTAATTTTTACAGTTAAGGTTTAAATGGGGTTTTTTGCCTTCCATACGTATGTGTTAAAATTAATTCTCAACACACGTAAGATATTTTTTTAATAAATTGGATTTTATATTTTGAATCAGTGGGTCCAAATTATTTTTTAAGGCTCATTTTAATTTTAGTATTGAAGGATAAATCACCTAGGTAAATAAAAAGTGACTCATTACCATGGTGAATACTAAATGGTAAAAGTGAGTAAACGTAGATATTAAGGAACAACATGTTTAAAACATGTAATTTGTGTGTGTTGTATATGTGTATTGACCATATAATCCCTAAACTTCTTTATTAATTAAAAGTTTCAGCACATTTTATGATAGTGACTTCCCATTATTGAATATCCAAAGGGGGTTGTTCTAAGTGAAGGTAATTTTCTTCACTAAGCTATTAATTTTTACTTTTTATCTTACCACCTATATTCATATCCTAAAATTATAATATAATAAATACAATATCTAATATATACTGAGATGTTATTGTTTTGATGGTATAACCTACAACTATCTCTTATTCCATCAAATGGGAAATGAAACAGTAGATCATGTGTTCAACAGACTACCGCCTCGTGGGCCAATGTAATTCATTTTCCATCATCACCTCTCACAGTAGTATATAATGATATATTTAAATTATATATATGATATTCATAATGTTATCCTAATTAGGTTAAATACCCTGATAGGAGGTGAATCTGTGTATGAAAAATTAAAACAACTTCCCCTTAACATCTTTTTTCATTTTTAAACAAAACACTCTTCTCTCCCTTTCTCATAGAAATGTGTGAAAAAAAATAAAAACATGCACAAGACATGACAATTTTACTTGGTTCAACCTCTATGGGCTATATCCAAGGAGCATACAATGACAATTTTACAATGTACTAAATGCACTAACTCTCACAACAAAAATATGGTTTGGGAAAGGTCACTTTTATACACAGGATCACTGCCTTTATAATTTTTAAGGATAGATCATTGCTATCCAAGGGTCACTCCCTCAATATTTTTTTGATAGATCACTACTAGTGGAAAGGATAACCTTCTTTATATTCCTTTTCTCATTAATCCAAAAAGGATTCATACATAGTTTGTGGATATGTAGGCCCCTTAATTAGAAACAATGAATACATACTCATTGGTAGGTAGATGCTCTGTTGAAGTTCTAATTTCATCCACTTGATGAATACAACTTTACCACATATTTACTGGGAAATCCCTTTTAAATAATTTCATGATGCTCAATAACTTCACGAATCTCACACATTATTTTTGAAACTACCCAATTATTTACAAGTATATTCTTCCTTCACAAACCCCACAACTTTTGTGAATCTCACCTCTTTCAAAAAGATCAACCAATCTTCGCAAAGCAACATAATTTTGAAAATATCAAGAAATTTCATGAAGCTTACTTAGCCTTAATTAATTTCATATATTTATGTCATGTTTTTATAGCCTTTTAAAACTTCAATACTTTCACGATGCTTAAAATTTTTGATCATATTTCACAGCATTTGAGAACTTCCTTTCTTTGTGAACTTTTTCACAAGAAAAACCTTTTCAAATCACCTTCATGAATTTGAATCCTTTGAATCTTAATTAAGTATTTATATAGATTTATGAGGGGGTAGAGGCCTATTTATAATAATTTACTTTTTTTCCAAAAGCTTACATGCTCACCACCACCTTTTCTAAAAGCTCTCCAAACTTTTTTGCAAAGCTCCCTATTTTTGTGAATCACCGAGAAAATTTTCCCATTAATGAAGCTTTTCATAATCATGGAGAGTTACTATCTTTAGATTGCATATTAATGATGCTCCAGACCTTTACAAAACCCAACCTTCACGACACCAAGTTCCTTATAAAATCTACATTCCTTTGAGAAACTCCATTTTTTTATGAAATATACCTTGTTTCCATATTTTTATGAGGAATTTATGGAAATCAAAAAAATTGGAAAACACTAGGAAATAAAAACACCTTATATAAGTAATTTTTTGAGCTGATTCTAGGGCATCCATTATTTTATCTTGGATATTTATCAACATATCATGACAAAAATATCTCTGTAACTCCATAACTGACCTTAGAAAACTTATTTTTTAACAAAATAGTCAACCCCAAAACAATTAAATATTACCTTAAGTGATTTTTTCCCAACAATCTCCCCCTTTGGGTTTGTTTAAAATTATTCACTTTTTGAAACCTCATTAAAGACTTTTCCATATTCTACCAAGATTACCTTTTTTCGATTTGGATAGAAATCATAGATTTTACCCAAAATAAATTCTAATCCCACATGATCCATGATCGACATGAGAAATAAGAGTAGTATGTAAAGTTAATCAATGAATAACTTCATTACAAAACTACTCAACTACTTTCATCATAGACCCTATCTATCATGATATATAACCTTTGTTCGATTATCTTTAGCATCCCTATGTTTAAAACTCCCCCTTCCTCACTGACCCCTAACAACTTCTCCCCTATATTGATTAAGAAATTTCTCCCCCTTTTATAGCCACAACTTCTCCCCCTTTGTCAACAAACCTGAATGTCACTTCTTTGTGATCTTCTGCAGGGTAATGAACACATATCAACACATTATGAAAAAATACACTATACCTTAGGTAGAGGGGTTCACAAATCCACACTTTTTAAGTGTGGGGAGTAGAATTAACCCCAAGAGACATTAAATGATATTCAAATGATTCTTTAGGCAAGTCCTTTGTCAGAATTTACAAAACCTGTAGTTTTGTAGGCACATACTCCAACTTCACAAGTCCTTTCTCCACCTTCTCCTTGAAAAATTTATATTTTATTTCAATGTTATTTGTTCTTGAGAAATGGATTGTATTTTTTCAAAGGTTTTTATCACTTGAATTTTCATAATGGATTCCGATTGGAGACTTCACTGGAAATCCCATAACATCAAGCTACTACTTTATCCACAATAAATGCGTGTAAGATTGAGTGGCCATAATATATTTAGATTCTGTGGTTCTCAATGAAATGTAATATTGTTTATTTCTTATTCAATTAATAAATAATTATCTAAGATAGAATAAAATACCCGACGTTGATTTTCTATCATCTAATGAACCAACCCAATCTATATCTGAATAGCCCAATAAATCTTGCTAATATTTTCCATTGCACAACAAACCAAAATCCACCATCCTCTTGATATACCAAAGTATTATTTTTTACTTTAAGTAAGTGTATTTATTTTGGAATTATTTTATATCTTTCTACTTTGAATGTTGTAAAAAATACTAGGTCTTGTCGCTATCAAGTACAATAGACTTTCAAATAGTTTCCTATATTATGTGACTTTAACTACATTGCCTTCATCATCCCATTACAGTTTTATCTGGGTAGCCATAGGAGTCACCATCTCCTTGGAATTATTGATTTCAAATCTTCTCAAAACCTCCTTATCATATTTATATTTATAAATTAATGTTCCATCATTTCCTTATGTCACCTATAAACCAAGGGAAAACATCATTCCACCAAACATTGAAATTTTGAATTCACATTTCATGAATTATGTGAACTATTTTCATTTTTCTTCTCCTAATCCACTAAATATTATTTCTTCAACATGAAAAACACCATAATACTTTGATTACTATCATTATTGACATAGAGATTGCAATCAACTCCACAACACTGAAAACCGAGCTTCTTTAAAAACTAATCTAGTCTTAAATTCCATGATCTTGGTGCTTTAATCCACCCATATATCACCTTATTCATCCAAAAAAATCTGTTCTTATATTCATGAATTAGAAAACTATCTTGATACCCAATATAAAATTCTTATTCTAAAACCCTATTTATAAATGATGACTTGACATTCATATGGAATACATTAAACTTTCTTTTCACTATTATGGCTAATAATAATCTGATTATCTCTATCCTCGCAACAGGTGAAAATGTTTCATCAACATCAATACCCTCTATCTAGGAGTACCTTTTTTATACTAATAATGATTTGTTTTGAATCATTGTTCCATATTCATTCATCTTATTGTGAAATAACCATTTGGTCCTAATGAAATTATTATTTGTTGGTCTCGAAACAATATACTATGTCTGATTCTTCTCAATTTGTTCAATCTATTCATTTATAGTCTAAACCAAATTCTCACCTCTAGATACTTCATAAAAACATTTAGGATCTACCCAAGATAATAAGTATGTATGATATAATGTCTTCATTATTCATGTTTGAACTGACACTACCTAATCACTAATGATATTTTGTCTATCAATTTCAGCTTGATTATTTGATTTTAATGTAAATATAGATTTGAATTCCTCCTTATCATCATTAGTATGTTCTTATGAATCATCATTTTCCACTTCAACTCCCCTTGAGGTGCTTACCTCCTCATTACTTTCATCAGGGAACTATTTACTATGTTATTGAAGATTTTTTTCCTTATCTACTATAGTGAAAACATTTATTTCAACTACCTTTCCTAGCCTCTTTATAAAACATTTATATGATTTTCTTTTTCCTAAATATACAAGAAATATCCCCTCATATCCTCATGATTAAAATTTCATGTGTTTCTCCTTATTGATAATAAAACGTTTACTTCAAAAGATTTGAAATTTTTTCAATGTTGAATTATTCCCATACCACAACTCATATAGAGTCTTTTCTTATTTTGGACATAATAGAGCCCTGTTGGATATATAGACCGATTTCAAGACTGCTTCTTTCCATAATTTCTATGGTAGGTCCTCTTTAATAAGAATTGTTCTAGTCATGTTTTTTATGATCTTATTTCTCCTCTCAACCACTCCATTTTGTTAAGGAGTTATAAATTCTTAAACCTGATTCCTTATACCATTTTTTTAAGACAATATTTCACTTGAATATTTGTGAATTCCATACCATTATTAGTATGAAACTTCATAATCTTCTATACAAACATCATTTCATATTCCCTCAGATAATATTTTATGAAACTGAACACATCAAACTTGTGACAAATAAAAAATACACAATCCATCCTACTGAAATAATCAATGAAAATAATGTAATATATATTCCCATCAATGTATCTTGGTGAGATTATTCCACAAACATCTGTATGCATCAATTCAAGCATTCTATTTGACTTTTATTATTTTTACTTGTAAGAATTTTTGATGATCTTCCCTTGTTGACAAGCATCGCAAGCATGACTATGATCACATGATATCTTAGGGAGATCTTGATCTGTATCAAATTCGACCATATCTTCCAAGTATTTTTGGCATAGATGGAAAATTAGTTTATGCCACAACCTGTTTTCTTCCTCTCTGGATAAAAAGCACATATCTTCTTCTCCATTTACAAGGTATAGATTCCCCTTTATTATTTTTACCTGTATAAAAACTACACTATATATTCCTTTTATGTTATACATATTCTTAGTAAAGCATATAGAATTCCCCAAGTCACATAGTTTACTGACACTAAGAACGTTTTGACTGAGACCTTCAACAATTAATACATCAGCATGTATCATTTATTTGTCCTCAAATTAGTGTTTTCCTAGGCCAATAATATTCAATCATTCATCATTTCCAAATTTGAAAAACCTTCCTTTTCATATTTTATGTTTGTAAAAATATTATTATTACATGTCATATGGTATGCGCATCCACTATCCAAGATCAATACACCAGAATGATTTGATGCTTTAAGGGAAATCTCAACAACCACTACTTACTCAACTCTTTTCTTTTTGTTCCATGTTTTTGAATTCATACATAATATGGATTGATAATATTTATATTCCTCAGAGTATGATGTACCAGGTTCATCTTGTAGAGTTGAAGATATATTTTTTATTTTCATCTCATTTGATGATACATTGAGCTTCTACTTAGGACCACATTAAGTCTACTTCGAAACATTCTTCTACATTGTTGATGAGAAATATCTAGCCATGTGTCTGAATCCTATACACCAGAAATAGTGACCATCAAGAGATATCCTAGAATGTTGATCTATGAATGGTTTATTCTGTTGGTCTTATTACCTTTGGTACCTCTTGGATATAGAACTAAGATTTTGTGAGTGTCCCAAATTTCTACAATAATAACATCTAATTTGGGGTGCATCCCTATGTGTCACTACTGCACTATTAGTTTTTCCTTAGTTTATCTGAATATTTTGGTTTTGATTTGTACCCAAATCAATCTTTATTCTCCTAGTAGGTTTTTGTGGTATGAATTCAACCATTACTTCTTTATATTTTCAATCAATCCCATACCATCTCTATCATTCAGATACATTGTTTTCTTCTCCTAAAATTCCTTTATTTGTTTCACTTGAACTTTGAACTCTATTTTTCCATTTTCTAATGCCGTTGTTACTTTATTTTCTATAGTTAAGAGTTTCTCATGATATTTCACTTTCTTTCACAAGATGACAACCTAATCCTCAATCTTTTGGATGATTTTTCCTTGAATTTTTTTGTATTATTCAATCCATCGATCACCCTATTTTGTTCTTAAACTTTGGGATTATGCTCACTAATCATTTCTGAGTTCTCTATCATTGAAGAATTAATATTTTTAATTTATTCCATCAACTTAGAATTATATTCTTCCAACTTTTATATAAGAGTTTGGCATCATGAACCACTTTTTTTGATTTCTTCATTTTGGATCTCCAAACGTCAATCTCTTCAAGAGCGACTTCTAATTCAGCCTAAAGATAAAGTATTCCTTCAACTTCTTATTCATTATTTTTACATTACTTATTTTTATAGGAGAAACATACAACTACTACCATAGCATTTTCTCTACAATATTTACAATTTTCTATCTCTTCAACCTTGGATTCTTACGAACTTTTATTTTCTTATGAAAAGAGATACTTATTTTTAAAGAAACTTTTTTTAAAATTTTTCATACCTTCCATGTAGGCTGAATAATTCTTCATGGGAATTTCAACTCCATCCACATCATTATCTTGAAACTTATTTGGGAATATCACTATAAGATTTCCAACCTTTCTACATTGAAATCATGTAAGTGGGATTTACCCTTTGAACCTTCCTTTTCCTATTTGTAAATTTAATGAAAGGAATGACATGACTTCTTCTATATCTTCTTCTTCCTACCTATCTTCAATAGTGAGCTTCTTCATGGCCTTGAATTACACTTATTTAGAATTTCCTTTTTATAAAAGCACATTATCATCATTTCTTATCTCATATGTAACAAGAGTACTATGAAAGCTATACAATGTCAGCTCCTTTGGATCATTATCTTCCAATAGATACACTTTTTTATTGAACTGGGATGGAATTCTTCGCAATATCTGCTTGATAATATTTACATATTAATTAATTTCTCAAAGGCCACGCATGTATTCTACAACAACATTCACCCAGTAAAATATTGCATTAATAGACACATTAGGGTTCATTCTAATATCCTCAAAATTATTCCATAGAACCTAAAACTTTGTTTTTATGACTTTTGAGTCACCCAAATAAATATTTAGTAACTTTTCCTACATACAATGTGATGAGTTACACAAAATAACCTTTGTATAGATTTTATTAGATAGGGATCCCCTAAATCATTGATTCCTTTGTTTCAGAATCCAATTCTATTCAACCACCTTCTGATAAAGTACAACTATTAATATTAGACAATATTTTATACATCACTACTATAAAGACATCCATTCCTAAAGATTGTAAGTAGTGTTTCAACTAATTATTCCATAATTAAAATTTTCTTCCATCTAAGATCATAATACCATTGTTATTGACAACCTCCATTGAAACCCTTAAGATAAAAAAAATAATATTAACCTTTAACTCTGATACCTACTGTTATCCCAACTAGGTTAAAAACCCTAAGAGGGGGGTGAATCAAGGTATGAAAGATTAAAACAATCGCCCCTTTGGATCTTGTTTCATTATTAAATAAATAACTATTCTCTACCTTTCCCATAGAAATGTGTAAAGAAAAATAAAATCTTGCATGAGACACAATGATTTTACTTGGTTCACCATTAATGGGCTGCATCTATGGAGAATACAACATCAATGTGTTGATGTACCAAATCCACTAAGTCTCACTGCCAAAATAATGTTTAGTCTTGATCACATTTATGCCCAGACTCACTACCTTTACAATGTTTACAAAAATATCACTGCTTTCCAAGGTTCACTTCCTCAATATTTCCTTCGATGGATCACTTCTGGTGGAAAGGATCACTTTCTTCCTCTTTCTTTTCTCACTACTCAATAAAGGATTTATAAACATTTTATAGACATGTAGTTCCCTTCATTTGAAATAATGAATACATCCTTAGTATTAGGTATATGCTCTTTTTAAGTTACACTTTCATCCACTTAATGAAAACCACTTTACCATATATTTACTCAAAAATCCCTTTTTAATAATTTCATGATGTTCACTACCTTCATAAAACTCAAAAATCCTTCATAAACTACCCAATTATTCATAAGTATATTCTACCTTCACAAACCCCACTACTTTTATGAATCTCACATCTTTCACAAATCTTAACCATCCTTCATGAAGTAACCTCCTTTCATGAAGCTCAAACACTTTGGTGAAGCTCGCAGCATTCGGTCATATTTTTATAGCCTTCACAAACTTCAATACTTTCTAAATGCTTAAAACTTTTAGTCAGCTTTCATATCCTTCCCAAAATTTCTTTCTTCAATTTTTCTTGCAATAACATCCTTCATGAATCAACTTCACAAATTCATATCCTTTTAATATTCATTATGTATTTCAATAATTTTATGAGTGGGGGTAGATGTTTATTTATAGGTGTTTCCTCATATTCTAGAAGCTTCCATTCTCACCACAACCTTTTTGCAAATCTCTCCAAACTCATTCATGAATCTCCATGTTTTCACAAAGCACTAGGGAAATTTTCCCATTCATAAATCTTCTCATAGTCGTGGATAATTATCTTCTTTCCACCACACATTCACAATGATCCAAACCTTAATGAAAACTAACCTTTGTGACACATAATTCCTTCACAAATATCCATTCCTTTGTAAAAATCCAATCTTTATGAAATCCATGCCTTTCACATATTTTTATGAGGTATTCATGAAAATCCAACATTCACAATGATTGATCCTTCCTCCAAATTTTGGACCCAAAAATTAAGAAAATACTAAGAAACAGTTCCACCTTGTATAAATAATTTCTTGTACTTATTCTAGGTAATCCATTCATTTTTTATATATTTTTCAACATACCATGTCAATAATTCCTATGAAACTCCATAACTAACTTTGGAAACCTTCTTTTTCAACGAATAAAATAAAATTAAAAACACTGCAATGTTACCTTAAGGGATTTTTTCCCAAAACCTAACATAATTATACTTATATAATTATACTATCATATATAACTTATTTCTTTCTATTCCATGGGAATATGATAACGTCGCTTGTGTGTACGCCATACAACCACCTCACGAAGCGATATGATTCATTCTCCACTTACAATTTACATGAAAGGTAACAAGGATAAATTTAATGAATATATGTTATATATATGAAAATATAATTATTATAGGAGGGTTAATTATTATTTACCATTCCTTTACTCTATCCATTTACAAAATGGAAATAATGTTCATGTGTATGTACGACATATCGTCTCCATGAATGGTATAATTCAGTTTTTATCTCTAACTTTTATGGACTACTATAAATAAATATATAATAAATATAGATGATATTTATACCATGGTTAATATTATTTATATTATTTAACCAAGATCAAAGTAAAAGTACTAAAAATACCAAACCAAAACATATATGAAAAATGAAGCAGTTATTACTCGAAGCGTAATTTTAACAGGGAAATGTTAATAAAAGGGTAATAAAAGGTCATGATTAAATCATATATGGTATAATACATATTATTATGGTTTTTTAATATATGTATAATAAAACTATATTTATTATATATGAGTTTTTAATGTATATGAAGTAAGTTTAGACTTAAGGTAAGGGAATTTCATCTCAAATTGTCTTCTTTGGTACATATGTTATGTTATTTACCTATATTTTTTTATAAGGTGTATATACATCACCTATTTCATGTTATATCATGAATTTTTTTATTTTCATGATATTTAAAGTT
Source organism: Viscum album (assembly GCA_963277665.1). Taxonomy (NCBI): domain Eukaryota; kingdom Viridiplantae; phylum Streptophyta; class Magnoliopsida; order Santalales; family Viscaceae; genus Viscum; species Viscum album. The sequence goes on along the minus strand of OY728139.1, from coordinate 272,637,705 downwards.
TCAATTAAAGTTATTCTTCCATGGTTATTATGATTCAAAATATACCAAAATGGTAAAAAAATTATGTTACAACCTCATTATTTACTGGGATTATTTATGATTAAGTTTATGATGATTAAATATTATGATATAACTCATAATAAACTCATTTATTTTATTATCCTATGTTTATTCCATGAAAATTAATTTTTTCCTTTTATTTCCTTCCATTTATAAACTCAAGAGTCCAAAATATTTTTATAAGAAAAATTGAATTTATTTCTATCTTCAGTCGAAAATACTTTTTCTTCCATATCAATGTTTTCTAAAAAAAATTAAAGAAATTATTTACTAATATCCAGTCATTGATTAAATAAAATTTTACCCTTATTTTAATTTTTTAAAAATGGTTTAAAATGAATCTTCTTGTCATTTTATAAATGAGGTGTTTTTGACTTTTTACCAAAAATGTGAAAGAGATATTTGTTTTAACGTGTATGACATTATTGATATTTTCCTCCATAATAGAAACCCAATGTTTTTAATATTTCTTTATAAGTTTCAATGGTTAATTTCAAATAAAATAATTTTTACAATGTTTTGTGAACTTTTAAAAAGGTGATTTTCAAAGTGGTAATGTTATTTTTCTCAAAAAATGTTCCAGGTGATCTTTCAAAATCATTTTCCATAAAAGATAAAATCCTTTGATGTTACTCATGATTTAATGAGGATATTAACCAAGGATACCATTCTTATTATTTACCTTAATGGGTTATGTTTTGGATGAAAATATGTTTATGAAACCTATTCCTTTTTCCATGGGTTATATTATGATGAAATGAAGAAATGTTTATGAAATCTTATTCTTTTCCATAGGTTATGCTATGATGAAATGTTTATGAAACTCATTTGTTTTCATGGGTTCTGATATGATGCATGTCTTATGATCTTATAGAACACATATTTATGATTTAATTATGTGATTTGTGGGACCAATATCTCCCTACATTTCATTGGGTAAGGTTTGATAACTCATGAGATAAACAGGGCTGGAATGGGGAGTGAATCCAATTCAATAAGATACTTTGTCTGTTATGATAGTAATGGGAGTGAACCATGACTACTATCATAGTTTGTGAAGTGAAACTAATCCACTATGGTAGTATTGGGAGTGAACCTTTATTCCTATAATGGTTTGGGCAGTGAACCCAATCCACAATGATAGTCTTGGAAATGAGCCTTTACTATAAAGGAAATGATTTTTTATGCTTATGTGTATGCCATAATTCTATGTATTATACCAAATTTATGCTTCCATGGATTATATTATTTTATTCCTTTATGATTCATTTCTTATGAACTTCCAATATTTATTCCATGACTCAAGTTTGTGACCTATGATATTAAGGGTATGGTTTCCAAGTGTTATTATCATGTTTTTATACCTTCATTCTCATATTAAATTGATATCACCCTTTTTTAACCTTACTTAACATTTGAGATCACCCTTTCTTATGTTTCCTTTCCCTAGGTTTTAAAGAAAGGTATTATGTATAATATGTCTAATAAGGGTTCTAGTTATAAATAACTTAGTGGGAGATGATTTAGTTCACCTATGAATCAATTTTTTTATGTATCCAAGTTTCTAAAGGAATTGGGCCTAAATGATTCTAGCATGTATTGTTATGTTATTTAATGAATATTCATTAATTAAGATGTAATATTTATGTATGAAAGGTTTGGGTTTCGATATTTGGTATTAGAGAAAGGTTTAGTTAAACCTTTAGAATCTAGGATGAGAAAACTTTTGTGAGAACCATAAGGATGTGTCTAAGTATAGGAAAATATCTTGGAATTTTGGTGAAGGATAAACTCAGTGGTTTATAAGTAATTACATCCATGTCTGGATACTACAAGTGGTTGTGGATCTAGTAAATTTGTACCTAGGGGTAATAACTTTGAAAGTGGAACATTGAGATGAACTTGATCATCACTCGGTTCATGACAACATGCCTTATTGCACACCTAGCTTGACACTCCCAGGGGATATGTTTTATAAATTAAAATACACTTTATAAACCATCATGAATGATTTGAATATTTAACTTGAATGACATAGGATTAAAACCATCATAAAGGATTTGAATATTGAACATGAATGACCTAGGTTAAGCCTAAGGTTTCATCGATTAAAAGTAAGGTTTCATGATTTAGAAACCTTATAAGTGATTTTCATGATTATGTGGTTATCCACTATGATTATTGTTTCTTACACTATGATTTTTGGTTTTAGTCAATGGATAGAGCCCAAAGGAACCATGTCAATACTAAATTTGATGGAAAATTCAATAATTTTACTCCTGAGAAACCAAATATTATAGGAGATAGAATTCAAAATCTTATTTCTATGCTCACACAAATTTCTAAAGCTATGAATAATAATGAACTTCAAAATAAGAAAATGATGAGAAAATGTTCTATTAATTCTTTCATGAGGCAACATCCACCTTCTTTTAATGGTTCTTCTGATCCACTAGTTGCTAAGAAATGGATTAGTACCTCTAAAAAGATATTTTCTGTTCTCTAGTATTCAAATCTTGAAAAAGTGATTTTGGATGACTATCATTTAGAAGGTAAACCGGTTCAATGGTGGGATCTTATCATTAATACGAGTCATCAAGATGAAATTGAATCCATGGAATGGGATGATTTTAAGAGATTATTTTTTAATAAGTAATTTATTCATATTATTTACAAAAAATGGTAGAGTAATTCCTTGAGTTAAAGAATAAATATGATGAATCTTTTGGTGCATATGAGGTGAATTATACAAGACTTTTGAGGTACTTATGGTATCATTATCCAACTTGAATGTAAGGTTTATAGATTCTTCAGTGTCTTAAAATTAATTCTCTAAAGGGAGTTGTCCATAAGGTAATTTAGTAGCTATGAAGATATCATTTTATGTACTATCAAGGTGGAAATAGATATTTTAGTTTCCTATCAATCTCATTGTTTGGATAAAAAAAGAAATATGGAATTCAAAGGAAACTCTAAAAACCATGTAGTGAAGAATATAAGCTTTCCTTCATGTTCAAAGTGTGGAAGGAAACATGGAGGAAATAGTCTTAAGGGAAATGGTAAATATTTTAAGTGTGATAAGGAAAGTCATTGATTAAATGATTGTTGAAGTGATGTGAAGAAGTTAGATAATGATGTGAATAGAGATAAATCTCCAAAAAATGCACCACCCACACTCCAGTTTTTCAAATGTAAGGAGTATTGGAATTATGCTAACCAATATCCAAATATTATGGTTAATGACAATGATCGATGTTGGAAACCTATTAAGCCAAGAGATAAAGGGAAATCTCCTCCGATCACTATTTTTGATGAGGTGTGTTATAACTATGTGGTGAAAGGTACACTTACCATCCACTCTAGAGCTAGTAATTTCTTATTTGAATATGGATCTACCCACTATTTTATATCCAAATAATTTTATAAGGGTATAAAAATTACAACCTAATAATAAGAAATTTAATTAATATTAAAAACCCATAATCGTATGATTATCACTTATCATGTATATGATTCATCTCTAGTTGAAGTTTGTGTTAATGTGATTCCCAAAAATCTTATTATTCTTCTTTTAGTTGAATTTGATGTTATATTAGGCATGAATTTTCTTTCTATACATAAATCCCACAATAATTTAAGAGTAAGGGAAGTCACGTTTGATATTCCAAACTAACCTATGACCATCTATCAAGGTAATGATAAATATGAACTTTTAATGAAAATCACATACATTTTATGGGTATTTATTCCTATTAAAAAGGGGTATTTGTCCCAAAATGTTGGGGTGAAACTTGAAATAGATGATATTACTATTGTGTGGGAGTTTTATGATGTCTTTACATAAGAGTTTCATAGTCTTACACTAGATCATGAAGTTAATTTTTCAATAGAACTCATACTTGGTGTCACAACTATTTTAGATACAACCTATAGAATATCCCTGATCTAATTTCAAGAATCGAAGAAGCAAATCTAAGAGAATATTGAAAATAGATTTATTGGGAAAATTGTGTCACCTTTGGGTACACCTATTTTTTTTAAGAATAAATATAGATTGATACAAATCTGCATTTATTATTAGAATATGAACAAGATCATGATTAATAAAAAGTATCATATACCCTGTATTGATGACTTGTTTGATCAAATAACTAGATCTCAATACTTTCCCAAGATTGATCTTTATTATGGATATCATAAATTGAGTTCAAGGAAGTAATACCCAACACAAAAGTTTGTACAAGTTATCGATACTATGATTATATAGTGATGCCATTCAGTTTTACAAATTCCCCTTCTATGTTTATAGATTTAACGAATAGAGTCTTTAGATATTATTTTGATTAGTTTGTGGTATTATTTATAGATGATATTATTATATATTCATAGAGTAAGGAAGAGCATGAAGATCACTTGAGAATATGTGAATAAGATATGAATTTTTCCTAGTTTAGAATGATATTATTTATGGTTTGTGGATAATTTGTCATTAATATCTAATACACTCACCAATTTAAGTCAGAAGGGATCTGAGTTCCTTTGGATAGATGAATGTGAGGAAAATTTTAAGGAACTAAAAAGAAATTTAGTCACACCTATGCTTACATAACCCTGTAGTGGATAAGGTTTAGTAATCTATAGTGATGCATCCAAGAAGGTATTGTGATGCATTCTCATATATAATTACATGTTTATAGCTTATTACTCACAAAAATTGAAGGTTCATAAGAAAAATTTCCAAAATCAAGATTTGGAGTTAGCTATGGAAATTTTTTCATTAAAGATATAGAGGCATTATCTTTATTGAGAAAATTGTGGTATATATAAATATCACTAATGTTTAAAGCATATATTCACACAAAAGGAATAAAAAATGCACTAAAGAATATAGTTGGAACTGATTAAGGATTATGAACACTTGATACATTACCACCTTAGGAAAGCGAACAAGGTAGTTGATTCTTTGAGTTGAAATGATCATGCTAGATTATCCATGATGATGATAAAAAAAGATCCAATATTTCTATATTTGTAAATGATGGATTTGGAAATACTAAAGGAAGGGAAGGAATCTTATATTTCTAAAATTAGTTTCCAACCATATATTCAAATGAAGATTAAATATGCGAAGAAGTAATACATGGAGCTATAGAAGAAGAAGATAAATGTTCCTGAGTTTAACCTTGATTATGAAGGAATGATAAGGTTCGGTAATGCAGCCGCCATCGGGACCAGGCACCATGAAGCTTTGTACGAGGAAATGCAAGCCGATCAGCAATGAAAGGTGGGGAGCTAGGTGATCAATGACGCCAAAGTTAGGGAGGAGCAGTTCTAGTGGGTTGGGCCTACCGGTCATGTAATGGGAATGGTATGCCTCTCGGCCTTCAGATCATGTATTGAGGGTTAGTCGGACCTTGTGCCTTGAGCCTACAGGTCACGTACGGGTTCCCCATAAACCCTTAAAAGTGGGATCATCCATAATAAAATAAAAATAAAGTCCTTCGGGCCATTCGATCTATAAGGTTTAGTAATTATGTTTGTTTTCCATCCATACCCGATTTGATGAAGGAGTTGGTATAAGAGGCTCATAGTTCTTAGTTCTCTATTCATCCTAGAAGTAAAAATATGTATAGAGTTTTGAAAGAGTATTTCTGGTGGTATGGAATAAATAGAGATATTGTAGATCTTGTATCTTAATGTTAGAATGTCAACAAGTTAAGGATAAGAGAAAAAATTCTAATGGGGTGTTATATCCATTACCCATACCAGAATGTAAATGGGAAAATAAAACAATGTATTTTTTATTGGACACCCAAAATAATATAAAGGGCATAATGTTATATGGGTTGTAATTGATCACCTTACAAAGTCAAAATACTTCAAAACTATTAGAGAATATTTATCTATGGACCATATTTATAGGTTATACATTAAGTAAGTGGTAAGGTTGTACCACATTCCACTGTATCTAAATGGGATCTGAGTTTTACCTCAAAAATCATGAAAAGTCATCAGTAAGATCTTGATACAGAGTTAAGTTTCAGAACTATATATCTTCCTCATACAAATGGTTTGTCTAAGAAAAAAATTCAAACCCTTGAGGGTATGCTGAAATCTTTTTCTATGGATATCAAAGGTGGTTGGGATCAACACCATCCTCTCATTGAGTTTTCCTATAATAATATCTTCTAGTCTATCATTTAGGTGGATCTTTATGAATCCCTATATATAAAGAAGTGTAAAAATATAATGTACTAGGATGAAGTTAGAGAAATAAAGATATTGGGACCATATAAAATAGAAAAAATGGAAAATAAGGTTATATCCATTTAGGAACACATAAGGTAATCACAAAATCAATAGAAAAGTAATGCTCATAATTATTGACATGATATGAAATTTGAAGTTGGAGAGAAAGTGTTTCTATGAATTTATCTATAGAAGAAGGTAATGATATTTTAAAATAATGGTAAACTGAGACCTATGTATATCAGTCCCTTTGAAATTATTGATTGTATAAGGACTGTAGCTTATCTCTTGGTGCTTTCACCAAACCTCTCTCAGGTTTATGATGTGTTCCATGTATCTCTCTTGAGGAAGTACAGACTCAATACATCACATGTACTAAACTTAGAGGTCATACTAATTGAGAAATATATTTTTTATGAGGAAAAGTTGGTGTATGTTATAGATTATATAAATAAAGTGCTATTAAACAAGACCACTCACCTGGTCAAAGTTTTGTGGAGAAACCAATTATTTAAAGAAGTTATGTGGGAACCTAAGGATATGATGAGGTAGAAGTATCTTAATTTTTTATATCAGAGTAACAAATTTCAAGGGATAAATTCATTTTAAGGAGGTTAGAATGTAACACCTCTATAATTTTATGATTTTTTTCAAATAAATTTAATTTCTTCAATATCTTGCATCACATGCAACATCATGTTTTAACAAACCACGATACATTATTAATAATATTATTAAAATTTGAAAATTATAATATATCCTTTAAATTAGGTTGTATGAATAGGAATGATGTTTTTAAATATTAATTATAATTTTTTTATATAAATAAAACATATTAACTAAAAATGTACTTAATTTCTAGTAAATTCATTATATGTTTTGAAAATACTATTTTCTCAAAAAAATTATTTTTATTAAAAAATAATAAAAATAATTTTTAAAACTTTTAGAAAATATATTTAATAAAATAAACTTAATTTATTAAATCTCAATTTCAAAATTATCTTTGATTTTATTTTTTGAGAATTCCATGAAAAGATTAATTTTTCGATAAATAGTAAAAAATATCAGTTTTTATTAAAAACTGCCTTTTCATTTAAAGCATTTACAACTCAATTTTTTTTAATATGGTTTTAAAAGAATAATTATATTAATTATATATTTATTAATAAAATTTTCATCATTTTAATCAATTTCATATTTAATTTTGATATTAAAACTTTCTATACTTACGAAAATTTTCTCTTTGGAAAACTGCTTTTTTGTCACATCTCTATGTTTTATTTTCAATTAAATTCTTCCACTTATAGGAATTTAATTTTATAAAATAGATTCCATATTCAGAATCATGATAATTTATATTATATAATATGTTCAAATTATTATTTTTTAAATAGTTTCAAAAATAATAAAAACTAATTACTACAGTTAAGGCTAAAACAGAGTTTGGCGCATTACATGCGTGTGTTTTAAAATTAATTTTCAACACAGACATGAAATTTATTTAATAAAAATTATTTCATATTCATAATCATTGGGTACAAATTATATAATAAGGTTCATTTTAATTTTATTCTTAAATGATAAATTACCTAGGTAAATAAATATAGACTTGTTATCGAGGAGAAAAATAAAATGGTAAAAGTGAGTAAACATAGAGATTAAGGAAAAATAGGTTTAGAACATTTGTTTTTTTTTGGAGGTGTGTATCTACCATAAAATCCTTCCACTACTTTACTTATCAAATTTGGTGGCACATAACATGAGAGTGACTTCTCTTTATTGAATTGTTTTGGGTATTTATGAAAATGTCACTCCTCCTCAATTATAAAAGGGAAATTCCTCTCCAAAATCCTTATACATATTCTATATCTTCTTTTCAGCCCAAAATACCAACCCTAGGGTCCTTAATTATAGTTTCAACTGAGGTTGTTCTACTAAAAATTAATTGTCTCTACTAAGCTCTTTATTTTCACTACCCTTACCACTTCTATTCATGTTCTAATAATTAAAATATAATAAAAAATATATATAATATATACTGATACGTTATTATGTTGATTTTATAATATAAATCTACAACCTTTTCCATCAAATGGGAAACGAAACCATCAATCGTGTGTACATAAGACTACCGCCTCATGAATCGATGTAATTAATTTTTTATCACTTCCTCTCACGGGTGGATATAATGATGGATTTAAATTATATTTATGATATTAATAACATAATTATAATATCATATTCTCCTTCTTACTTTCTATTTTATGGGAATATAATAACTTCCCTCATGTGTATGATAGACTACCGCCTCGCAAAGCGATGAGATTATTTCTTCACTTACACTTTACATGGAATGTAAAAAAGAATAAATTTAATGAATATATGTGATATATATGACAACATAATTATTATGGTAAGTTTAATTTTTATTTACCTTTCCTTCATTCATTCTGTTGATAAAATGGAAACTACGTTCATGGGTACGTACGACCTACCATCTTCATGAACTATGTAATTAATTTTCTATCTCTAAATTTTAGGGATTACACTAAATACATATATAATGAATATATATTAAATTTATATAATGGTTAAAATTTTTGATATTATGTAACCATGATCAAAATAAAAGGACCGAAAATACCGAACAAAAATATATATGAAAAATGAAGAAGTTATTACCCAAAGCGTAATTCTAACAAGGAAATGTTAATAAATGGGTAATAAAGGGTCATAAGTAAATAATAAATGATATAATATATATTATTAGGGTTCTTTAATAGATTTATAATAAGCCTATACTTATTATACAAAAGTTTCGAATGTGTATGAAGTAATTCAAGACTTATGGTAAGGAAATTTTGTCTCAAATTGTCTTATTTAGAACATATGTTATGTTATGAACCTATCTTATTTTATGAGGTATGTATAAAACTCCTATTAAATTTTATATCATGAATTTATTTATTATCACGCTACTTAAATTTTCAATTAAAGTTATTAGTTTATAGGGCTTACAATTCAGAAGATACCAAAGTGGTAAGTGTTGTATGTTATAACCACATTGTTTATTAGGATTGTGTATGATTAAGTTCCTAATGATGAAATATCATGATCTAACTCTCAATAAACTCATTTACTTTATTCTAATTTTTTTATGTCATGAAAATACATTTTTCCTTTTATTTTACTTCCTTTATGTACTCAATATTCCAAAATATTTTGATAAGAAAAATTGACTTTATTTATCTATTTAGTCAAAAATCCTTTTTTCTATTTCCATGTTTTCTAAAAAAAATTAAATAATTTTTTACTAATATCTAATTATTTATTAAATACATTTTTTCCATTTTTTGACTTTTTTAAAAAATGGTTTAAAAATATTTTTTTTTCATTTTTTGAACTTGGTTTTTTTATCTTTTTACTAAAAATGTAAAATGAATATTTATTTAAATGTGTATGAAATGATCAATATTTTCTATTATCATGACCACTCAATGATTTAAAGCTTCCATTAAAAGTTTCTAATTTTATTTTCAAAGAAATGGATTTTCTTAATGTTTTTTGAACTTTTAAAAAGGTTATTTTTAAAGTTAAAAGGTATTTTATTCAATAAATGTTCAAAGTAATCTTTCAAAATCATTTTCTATATAATATAACATCCATTGATATTAATCATACTTTAATGGGGATATAAAATAAGTATACCATTCTTATTATTTATTCTAATGGTTTATTTTTAGGATGAAAAGATGTTTATGAAGCTCATTCCTTTTTCCACGGGTGATGTTTTGATAAAATAATGATATATTTATGAAACCTATTTCTTTTCCATAGGTTATAATATAAATAAAGGTTTATGAAACCCACTTTTTTCATGGGTTGTAATATAATTAATGTTTTATGATTTTTTGGAACACATATATATGATTTCATTATATGATGGGTGGGACCTATATCTACCTCTAATGCATTGGGTAAAGATTGATATCTCATGAGGTAAAAATAACTATAATAGGGAGTGCAATCAGTTTAGTAAGGGAATTTATCCATTATGATAATCATGTGAGTGAACCATGACTACTATGATGGTTTGGGGAGTGAACCCAATCCACTATGACAGTCTCGAGAGTGAATATTAACTACTATAATGGTTTGGGGAGTTAACCCAATCCACTTTTATAGTATTGGAAATGGTTATTGACTACTGATTAATTGATTTTGTATGTTTATTTATATGACACAATTCCATGAATTATGCTAACGTTATGCTTATATGGCTTATATTATTTTATTCCTTTATGATTCGTGTCTTATCAACTGTCAAGCTTTATTCCATGACTCAAGTTTATAACCTATGATATATAGGGTATGGTTTCTAAATGTTATTATCATGTTTTCATACCCTTATTCCCTTGTTGCATTAATATCTCTCTTGTTTACCCTTATTGAACATCCGATTTCACCATTCCTTATGATTTCTTTCCCTGGGTTTTGAATAAAGGTATTGTTTATGATATGTATAATAAGGGTGTTGGTTATGAAGAACTTAGTGGTAGATGATTTAGCTCACCTATGATCAAGTTTTTTTGTATCTAAGTTTCTAAAGGCAATAGAAATAAACGATTCATCAATATATCATTATGTTAGGTAATGAATATTCATCTATTAATATGTAATATTTATGTATGATAAGTTTGGGTTTCTATAACTCCCATATAAAAGTAGTCACAATTACATAGCCATGAACATGGATGATATCATCTGCATCAATAGTCTAATGAGAAGGTTCCCCGACACCTTCAAAATTTCCTCTCAAATCAAGGAACTTTATAACCTCATATTGTCTGATATTGATACACATCAGAAGAGGGGGATAAATAGATAAGGATATGAGTGTCATCTGCTCATGCTCTACCTGAACACATTTTTGTATCTCCGTGAACAAGGCCACAATCTTCTACTCAGAATTGAATTAGACTTCTGGGCCATCTTATTTTTTTTTTATTTTGACTCAACAAATCAGAAACACCACTTCCCTTCATTAACATATAAGATAGATCAAAATAAAATAATTTCATATACATAACCCAACTTCTTCAAAAGATTTAAATAATACTGGGAAAAGATATATTTGAGGATCTTATGTTCAGTATAAGCCATAAACCTCTCACCCATAAGATAATTCCACCAAAATTTGAAAGCATAAACCAATATGGCTATTTAGATATGATGCATATTATGGTTTTATTTTTGTGGAATCAACTATTGTGATTCATATTCCATGAATTGATCTCCTTTCAGTAAAAATTCCCCATGTCTAATCTCAGATGCATAAAAATATAAAGTGTTGATGTTATTAATTTATTAATAAATTTTTATTTACTTACATTACTTATTTTAAATCAAAATTTAATAATTGGTGTGAAATACTCATGTTTTAATATTAAATATAATTTTTGAGCATTATTTTTATTAATCAATATTCGATTCAGTTTAATTTTTTAAATATAACTCTCATCCTAATTATCCAAATTGTAATATTATTGTTTTTTCGAGTTCCTAACTCAATTTCCTAAAACAAATTCAACTAGAGATTTATCCAATTCAGCCATTTGAAGGGTCATATGGACCACACAAGACGGCTCAAATAATCTATCAATGAAACTAGACCAACCATGAAGATTGAATTTATGGGTCCAGTCTAGAAGCCCAAATTTGATGAAACTCATATATATATTCTTTAATATTAAAATGACTAATTTATAAAAAATTTAAAGTTCAAATAAAACATAAATGGGTCCAAATAATTCTTTTAATTCCATCCTACCATTCTGTATAGGAATTAAAAATAGTCCACCATTCTTGACTTTACTCCAAATACAATTATCAAATTGAGTTGATATTTTTTTTGAAAGACAAGACATATTTGGAATATTTTTTAGAATAAATGGTTTAAATTTTATGGAATATTTATATTTAAAAATATATCCACATTATATCCTTTGAAAACTATGGATAAAAATGGGAAGAAGAAAATTATTCAGTAAAATAGACATAAATTTGGATACAGAAGTCCAATGGCCTCCAAATTTGGATGGTGAAATTTATACATCCATTTATAAAACATGGAATAATAAGCTAACTCAATATTCTATGGTATAGATGGACATATTTTCGAGACAAATTAAGGGAAATATTTGGAATTAAAATAGTCCACTACATTGGGCTATAAATACATCCCCCTCTTCTCCTTGTAAGGGGTTGGCATTTAAGAAAAGAGAAGGATAAATTGGCACATCCAAATCCTTTCCAAAGGCCCTATAGGATCTTCCAAACTCAATTTTTCACTTTATATACCTTTCCTACTCTATTTTACAAAAAAATTAGGGCAAATCCCATTTTATTAAGAAGAAGCCAAAGACAAAGCATGGATAAATGGGGTCATAAAAGGCATACATTCCCTCATGCCAAGCAGAGGAAAATAAATAAAAAATCATAGAAAAGTAAGAAGCATTATAATCACCATCCCAATAAAACTCATAATCAAAAGGATCATGGGAACTGATAACAATAGTTGGCTTCAGATATGAGTAGTCTTTCCATTGTCTTGCTTTCTTAGGAGGAACAGGTTGGAGCCCTTCATCATCCACACCAACAATTTTTCATTTAGATAAATTCTAACTATAGGTTAACTTTCTTGGGTAATCATACTCAACATCATCCCACCTTCTTTGGATGCCATGTTTTTCCCTTAATTTGTTAATTTTCTCCTGGAAATTTGAAATATTTGTAACCTCACTTGTATTTTGTTTCCCCTCGAGTGTAGGACCAAAGTCATGTTTCTACTCTCCTGAGATCATGCCGCTATCAACTACATGCTTAGGAACCAACACCAGGGCCAAGCCTGGCTTATATCCAATCAAGTCAGACCTACATTCCCCTTCATGCATAGGCACACTTGGTTTAATATCCTGAGCCTCCTGAGGCACTTGTGCTAATTCACAAGGAATATCTTCCACCACTTGTGGAACACCAACATTAGCAAAACTTTTTCTGTTTTCATCGTCGTTGTTCTGCATTATCTGCTTCGTCAATTTATTCTTACAAGAGGCCTCATGATTCCATTTTAGTGACCAAAAATAGAATATAACGATTTTACAACACTTATCTTTGACATTACTAATTACTTTACATTTTGTGTGTGAGTGTGTGTGTTCAGATCACTACTCTTATCTTGCCCAATTATTTTTCTTCTATTTTTAACTCATCACCCTAAACAACATAAAACAGATTAGTAACCATATCAATGTATTATTAAATCTCCCATTGGAGTGAGCCATAATTTGGGTATTTTAAGAGATTGAGAGAGTTTTCTCGATTAATATTTTTTAAATTAATATGGTGTATGTTGAACTTAAAATTTCATGGATTAATGACATGTATATTACATGGATTATTCGAACCAAAATAACACATGGTTTCTTGAAATATTTAACCTCCCATCAACAAGAATTTATTGATATCAATGCCTTAGTTTAGGCTTATATTAAATAAAAAATAATTGGGAATCCCGATAAAAAATCATATTGTGAAGTGGATGTTAATTTAATGAAATATATAGCAAAGCTCAATGATATCACAATATTAACTACCTAATAATGAAATCATCCCAATATTTATCAAGTTTTCAAATTTTAAATCAACCCTAAATCAATTTAATTAATCTCTACAAACTACCCCCACATTAAAAAGACAAAAAAACTAAAAAAACGACTATAAAAAGTTATCATCGACGAGGATTCGACCCGAGTGTCATTGTAAACATTAACAAAGAATCAAACATTTTAATAGTTGATAGAGGATAATTAGACCCACTTCAAATTTAAGGACCCAACCCCAGTTCCTCGAACCCGATGCCTTATTTGATTACATTGACATATAAACAATGAATAAGCATCCCGAAGGACAGAGTAGTGTAATATTAATGGAAACAAGATACATACATAAGTTTAACATTACAACTTGAAATGAAAAACAACATAGAAACTTATTAGAAAACTTCCATAACTCCTAGGTTATTTCAGCATGTCATTCATAATAAAATCATTCATGTCTGGAGAAAATGAAACATAAGAAAGGAGGCAATGCTCATAAAATAATCAATTAAATTCTATGATAGGTAAATACTGATCCAACATGCCTTGAAAGTCAAGTGAAAAAGACCTCAAAATGTATTCCAAAGTTTGAATAGTCATTTCTCATTGTCTGTCAATTTGTGGGTGGCAGGCAGTGCTCAAACAAAGATCAGTATCTAGGGCCTTCTGAAGACTCTTCTAGAATTGTGATGTAAAATGGGGATCAAGATCAGAAAAAATTGATAAGAGTACACCATTAATTATTAAAAAGTCATTAATATATATTATTTCTAAATGTTAAAGTAGTAAATCTTCTCTTATAGCAAGGAAAAGGTGCTGATTTTGTAAGACGGTAAATAATGACCCATATCGCATCATTGTTTCTTTGAGTCTTTGGTAACCCCATAACAAAGTCCATCATAATATCATCCCATTTCCACATAGGAATAGAAAGGGGTTTCATTACTCCTCTATGATGTTATCTTCTAGCCTTCACTTCTTAACAAACCAAACATCTTGACACATAATCAGCAATCTCCCTCTTCATGTTTTCCCACAAAAAATGTTCCTTTAGATCTCTATACATCTTTGTACCACTAGAGTGTATAGAGAAATTAGAGCTATGAGCATAATCCAAAATTTCCCTCTTTAGCTCAGGAATAGCAGGAACATAAATCCTCTTTCCAAATTTCAAAATTCCACCTTCATATATGAAGTCAGTAAACATCCCATCATTTATGACATTAATTTTCTTTTGAAACTTCTCATCATAAATATGAGAAATTTTTTTCCTTCCTAGTAAATATGGTTTGGAAACCATTTGAAAAAGTATTGATGTTTCTCATTCCATGATTATTCCCATATACATCTTTACTAGATCCATGAATATAGGATCCCTATCAACTCTCATCTTGTTTAGAACTCCATGATCCTTTCTTCTCAAAGCATCTTCTACCTTATTTTCCTTCCCCGGGTGTAGTGTATTGTGAAATCATAATATTTGAGTAGCTCAATCCATCTCTTTTGTTTCATGTTGAGTTATTTATGTGAGAATATATATTTAAAACTCTTATGATCTGTAAATATCTCACATTTTTCTCCATAGAGGTATGTATCCAAATCTTTAGAGCAAAGATTGCCGCTGCTAACTCAAGATCATGAGCTGGAGAGTTTTTTTCATGAATTTTAGCTGCCTAGATGTATAGGAAATCACTCAATCATTTTGAATAAGAAAAAAAACAAGTACTTTATTTGATGCATCACTCTATATAAAAAACCCATAATTCCCTAATGGTAAGGTTAGGATTAGAGCATTCACTAACCTCCTCTTCAATTATTCAAAAAATTATTCACATTCCATTGTCCAAATGAACTTAACTAATTTTCATGTGATATTGGTAATTGTATTGGATAAACGAGTGAATTTATAAATGAAATACTGATAATAACCTGCTAAACCAATAAAATTACGCACCTCAGTTTTGTTCGTTGGAGTAGTATATTCTTGTACAACCTTCGTCTTCATAGGGTCTACATATATTCCATCCTTAGAGACAATGCGGCCTAGAAAGAAAACTGATTGGAGCCAAAAATCACACTTTATAAACTTCCCATATAATTCATTTCTTCTAAAGTCTTCAGAACAGTGTGCAAGTGATTTTCATGATCTTCATAGCTTTTAGAGTATACCAGTATATCATCAATAAACACCACTAAAAAGTCATCAAGATATTACTTGAAAACTCTATTCATCAGATCCATAAAAATAGATGGTGTATTAGTCAGTCCAAAAGGCATTACTGTAAACTCATAATGCCAATACCTGGTTCGAAATGCTATTTTTGGAATGTCTTCCTTCCTCACAAGAAACTGATAATATCTATATTGAATATCAATCTTTGAAAAATATTATGCTCTATGAAGTTGATCAAATAAATCATAAATTTGTGGCAGGGGATACTTATTCTTTATTTTAATAGCATTTATTTACTGGTAATCAATGCACAACCTCATATACCCATCTTTATTCTTAACGAAAAGAACAAGGGCTCCCCATAGAGAAACACTAGGGTGAATAAATCATTTATCACTCAATTCCTCTAGTTGTTTCTTTATCTACACTAACTCCACAATGTCCATTATATAAGGGGTCTTTGATATGGGCCTTGATCTGGGAATTAAGTCAATGGAAAACTCAATTTTATACTTTGGAGGATGTACAGTTAAATCCTTTGGAAAAACATCAACATATTCTTGCACTACATGCACATATTAAATTTGAATATTTCTTTCCTCACCCATAGATATTTGGTTTTCTTCCTCCTCCTTTGTGTTTTGGATTAACAACCATCACTGATCCACATATCCCGATAGACGATAAACTGCCATGATGACCTTATATCTTTCATTACATCCGAATGTGAGAAATATCTTCTCTAGGGAACTTATCCACTGCTCAGTTACAAATGGGTTTGTAGTACCATTGAATAATGGTGGTTTTTGTTGCATAAAGTGATCTAACATATCTCCTCCACGTGGTGGATCCGGATGCTTCATACGAGTAAGGTTATTATTCATAACCTGGGTAAGTTGTCTCAGTACAGTTATGAGTTACTCAGCACTAATCACAACACTAGAGCCAACATCATTATCTGGCATCGAAGGTAAATCCGTATAGGGGAAACATGCATTCATGCAGTTTCAATTCCTTTCACTAGGCACAATTTAAAGATGTTGAAATACAATAGATTAGGGTATTAATAATAATTTATAATCTTAACTTAACAAAATACTTAGAATAAATTGAGATCCTATGCATGGCTAATCCCATAATCACAAAAATAGTTTATTTGAGGAAATATTTACATTTAAATCCTTAAAAATGGATTGTAAAGAAAATGAGAATTATCCTAAGCATATCCCCCAGGAGTGTAGTAACCAAGAGTGCAGCAAGGATCGTTGTCGTGTACCTAGATACCCTGGGTCAAGTCTGAAACTCCTTGTTAGAGCTTTCACTCTTAGATAAATATGTTCCAGAGCCACCTTTACCCTCTCATATCCAGACAGGGATGTATTTCTAAAAAGATCCACATAATCTATTCCTTACCAAAATACTAGGACATTCTTGTATGTTTATCATCAAATAATATCTTAAAAACTCTTCCCTAATCTACATTTGCCAAATCTAGTTTCCATGTTTTCTAATAAACTTCCTCCGATACCAACTGTAAGGACCTGACCCCAGTTTCCTAGAGCCGGTGCCTTATTTGATTACATTGGCATATAAACAAGGAATAAGCATTCCAACGGGCTGATTAGTTTAGTATTATTGGAAACATGATACACACATAAGTTCAACATTACAACTTGAAATGAAAAAAAACATAGAAACTCCTTAGACAACTTCCATAACTCCTAGGTTATTTCAGCATGTCATTCATAATAAAATTCTTCATTTCCTGAGAAAAGGAAAAATTAAAAGGGCTGAGATCAAACTCTCAGTAAGAGTAAGCAATACAGTGGAAGATATCATAACATAAACATTAAGTATGTTTAATAAATAAAAACATATTCCTTAACAAATAATAAACTTGATCACATTATGGTATGAATAAGAGATTAGTAAATATTGCCATAACATAATATAATCATGGGTATTATACTAGTCTAATAACCACATTAACCATCAATAATATTTTCATAATGTGGGAATGCATAATGCAGGACAATATAACTATACCGTCAAGGCCTCGTGCCAATACCATAAATAATCTTTTTTCAAGGCCTTGTGCAAAGACCGTAGTTTGTCTCATGAGACCTACCGATGCACCGATAGGCTATAGCAGGCCCCAACAGACACTTACTATGTACAATTAATTCCTCATATGAATGGGGATAAACATAAACAACATATACATTCATATTGAAATTAATATATGAAATGAAAATAAATTTCTCCGAACATTAAGCATAAACACTAACCATTCAGAATAAATTGGCGAATGGTTTTAAGATAGAACATCCACAGACAAAATAATCATAAAACATTAAATTAAATATGGCATATGATAACATGGAATACTAATCCCAATAATATATAAGAATAAACAGGAGTGTTGAAAGAGATGAAGATACTCTTATAAAATCTTCGAGTAAATCTTGAGATAAATACTATTTTACTTTGAAAAGAAGAGTTATTTTTGAAAAATATTTGTATAAAACCACAATTTAAGTAAGATAGTATTTTAAAAACAAAATTAATGATTTTATAAATATAATGGTTTCCAAAAATAGATTATAGAGTGCCCTTGAAAATAGGTAAGAATTAGAGAAATTCCCTTGGATCAGGCTTGTATTTCAGAAACAATTTCATACATTCCATTTAAAACATGTAACCATACATAAAATAAGGAAAAATTATTGTTCATAAACATATATTTAAAAAAACATAATTTTTTAGGAGTACATAATAATACACAAGAGTTTAATTTGGGTAATTAGACAATAAAATCATCCCGAATGAAAATGGAAGTTCGGGTGGAAAACCCTTACCTTAAGTCCGAACGTGTTCCACTCTTGAACATAAGATCCTGAAATATGAAATTATAATTATTAATAAATTATTTTATAACCTATTATACATTTATTTATTTTATCATAATTCTATTTAGTTAATTTATTCCCTTAGTGATGCATTATTATATTTAATTTCATTGTTTCGGAGTGTTCGTTTTCTTTATTTTCATAATCGGTTCACATGTTCTTAAGTAATGGAGCGGAATGGATGTAAATATCCATAATTTAAATTACATATTATTTATAAAAATCTAGAATTATTAATGGTAATTTATATCATTTGGTTACATGGAAAGAGGATGAATCATTAGATGAGATATTTATGACATTCACTTAGATTATTTAGCAGTATTTTGATTATTAGGAACTGGTTTGGTCATACGATTTAATAATATGTATGTATACTGGTTCCTGAATATTAATTAGGTTATGATACATATATTAATGTCTGTTTCAACCATAAAAATGGTTTCATGATCAGTAATGAATGATAATTTGAAGAACTAAACTTCATCATCCACGAAGGTTATGAATTAGAACCTCATGGACGTTGATTTAATTTATAAAATAAAAGAGAGAGAGAGAGAGAGGATAATAATGATGGTTATTCCATTAACATGATATAATTACAGTATATATATGATACTAGATCTATCATGGTCATTAGGAAATATGAGTAATGGATAGGATTACAAAAGAAAGGAACTTGAAATGAAACTAAACAAAAAAAAGGTGCTTTACCTCTTGATAGAACCTCATTGGGAACCTCTTTAAGGGAATGGGTTTTGGTCTTTTGGAAAGACCAAGAGCTTACTAGGAGTGGGGAGTGACTAAGGAAGGATATTTGGTCCGAAAATTTAGGATCTTCATGTCTTAGAGGAGTGAAGAGAAGAGGGAGTGGTGGGGAGTTTTATAGTGGAGGAGAGTAGCGAATTTTGAATATTTAATTGATTATTTTATTATTTCCCTCAAGAAAACCAATAGTGTTGATTCATTTGACCCCTAATAGTAATAAGTGAATTTGAGTTTGAAACAAGTTGCCTTACATCACTTATAATTTCATAAATAGTGTATTTAATTGATAATTTGTATATACAGTATTTTACCGTATTTCACTATTCATCAAAAATTGAAGAATTTCAGAAAAATACCAAAAAATCACCCCTACAATTTTTCGACAAGTAGAATTCAAAATTGAACTCCATTTTTCAAAAATAAATTTATAAATATTATTAATTTAATTTTTAAATAAAATTATAGTTAATTTAAAAAATAACAATTTTAAAGGTATAATTAGTTTTATATCGCATTGAAAAATTAATTAAGATCTCATTATCTTATTACCTTAGGAAAATAAAATATTATCATTATTTAAAATTAATATGGGTCATATTACTATTAATATTACCATTCATAAGGGTTATGTTACTATTGACCAAAAAATCAAGTTTGTTCTATCAGACTCTAAATGACTTACTGATCGCAACTCTAGATGACCGTTTTTCAAAATTCAAAACATAAAAGAGGAAAAGATGTGTTTAATGAATATATTATGAAATGAATTTATTTTCCAAACCTTAGGGTGTTACATAAAATGGAATAGTTTCCAAGGATATTGAAACTTATATTTGGTAGTTTTTTATTTTTGAAGAAAACAAAAAAAAATATCTGAAAAAAAAAACAGAAAGGAAAACTCACCTTCTCATAAATATCAAAAACTGAAAAACTCAAAAAAGTAAAACCCGCCTTCCTCATGGTTTCATAATTTCTTTGAATTCCCCATAGCCTCCCAAACAATCCATTGTATTTTTTCAACCTAGAAATCAATCGAACCCTTCTCCAACTTAGGAGGACAATCAAGGTTAGTAAAATCAGTCAAGAACCATTCATTTCCCATCCAATTTTTCTAGATATGGCCAATCCTAGGAAAAAAAATTTAAAAGAAATCATTTCCCCTAATATGAATTACCAACCCCTTGGTATTTAATATACACATATTGAGGCTGATTTCAAACTCAAATCTGGTTTGATTCATCTTCTACCTCATTTCCACAGGCTAGCTAGTGAGTATCCACATCTTCACCTAAAAGAGTTCCAAGTGGTGTGATCTATCATGAAGGGGGTTTATGAAGAAAAAATCAAAATTCAAGCATTCCCTTTATCCATAGATAACTCCACCCAATAATGACTCTACTACCTCCCTCCAAGTTCCTTGACCACATGGAATGACATGAAGCGACTATTCTTTGAGAAATTCTTCCCTGCTTCTTGAACCACTTCTATCCAAAAATAAATAAGTTGTATCCATCAATTTCCCAATGAATCACTCAATGAGTACTGGGAGAGGTTAAAAAATCTTGTTGAAACCATCCCACATCACCAAATCCCTAAAAAACTCTTTATAAAATACTTCTATGATGGGTTATTGTCTATGGATCGAACTCTCATTGATGACGCAAGTGGAAATGATCTTGTTGAAAAAACTCATATAGTTGCACAAGATATCATAAGAAACATGGATAAAAACATGCAACAATTCTATAATTGATCACATTATTAATTCTAACAAGTCCAAGAGAATCAATCCATAGATCCCAACAAGATGACCGAGTGGATGAGTGAACTTATAGGTGTTGTGAGAAAACTAGCGATGGCTTCCAAAGCATCAACTTCATCTTCTCCATAATCTATGTTCCCTAGACCTAAAAAAATTTTGGAATCTGAAGATCACCATATCATCCAACCAACACATGTCTATAGCTTCAAAATTATCCATCTGATCCTTCTAGTCCAATAGAGCTCAATGCATCATATGATCATTGGAATACTAACCCTAAATAATGAGGTCAGTTCATTAGAAACTTCAACCAACCACACTCTGATCCCTTATCTTTTACTTATAACCTTGGATTGAGGTATGTTAATCCCATCTCTCATACCCCTCAGTTACCTCCTCATAATCAAAACTAATTCCAATATGGTCAAGGTAGTGGTAACATCTAACAACCTTATCCTTTTGTTCCTCAAACTCAAAGGAGAAATCCTCTACTTTCTCCTCTAATATTCCACTAACCCAATGATCCTTCCCAATTACCAACCCAATATAAGCACTTTCCCAAGAACCCAAATCAAGGTTATCCCAATGCAAGACATTACTGTTCTTATAAGAAGCTATGGGAAAGTGTTGTGGAAGATCTTGCCTCCTTTACCCATTATAGACTAAAAAACATTGAAACCAAAATTGATCAAATTTTATCCCACCTAAGTTAGCAGCAACAATCCAATTCATCCCAACTCCTAGCTCAACCATTACCCAACCCCAAGGGTAATGTAAGTTAAATTGAACTTAGATCTAGAAATAAAATTTCCATACCCCATGATGAATCAAAAAATGAACCATTTAATGTTGAGTTTGAAAATGAAAAAAACAAAAAACTAGAAAAAGAACTTGAAGACACTCCCTAACCTCCTTCCATTCCTCTACGGAATCCAATTTCTTTTCCTCAAGTAGTCTCTAAGCCAAGGAAGTCCTTTGAACCTGGTCCTAAAATGCTTGATATATTGAGATGTGTTGAGGTCAACAAACACCTATTAAATTCCATATAACAAATTCTTAAGTATTTCAAGTTTATTATGGAATTATGCACCCATAAAAAGAAACTTAAGACCATTTAAAATGTTTTAACCCAAAAATCCATTCCCATGAAGTGAAAATATCTAGGTACCTTTATCGTTACATGAAAAATAGGGAGTTCCAACTTTGATTATGCACTCATAGACCTAAGATCCTTGATAAATTTCATTCCCAAATACATGTTCTCCAACCTTGGTACAGGTCACTTGAACCCAATAAGTGTTGTCATCTAGTTAGCCAATCGAAGCACATCCATTCCTGAGAGAATAATTGAGGATGTCCTTTTTTGACTTAATGATATTATCTTTCCATCCAATTTATATATCCTTAACATGTAAGGTAAGACAAACTCTTCTCGATCTCCCCTAATTCTAGGAAGACAATTCCTCCTGACTGTTAAAACTAAGATTGATATCCATGTGGGCATCCTATCCATGGAATTTGGTGACCAAATGGTCAAATTCAACATTTTTCAATCCATGAGATACCCATACAAGGATCACTCTACCTTCTCAATCTATGCTTCTGAGGAAAATTTTGAGAGTAAACTGAACCCCATTGCATCATGTTCATCATGTTCTAATGAGAGAGGATATTGTGAAATTTTCACTATGATTAACCAAGTCATAAATGGGAAAGTTTATGTTGACCTTTTATTTATAGACTTCATCGATCTAGAGGATCTTGACAACTCTCTTGAATCCTATCTCAACTTTGATATCTACTGTTACACCTTGGACAATATGGAGGAAATTGAATTTAAATGAACTAAAAACCCTTCCTATATTCCTAAGTTGTTTATCCCACAAATAAAGGATGAAACTAATCTAAAACCTATTCTTGCACACTTAAAATATGTATTCCATTTCCACGATCACTCTTATCCTGTCATTATCTCTTCTTCACTTACTAAAACCGAGGAGTCCAAACTTGTTCATGTGTAAGAGGAAAAAAATGCCTTAGGTTGGACCCTAGATGACATACCAGGAATCAACCCTACCCTTTGAATACATAAAACCCATATAGAAGAATCATCCAATCTAATTTGAAAACCACAAAGAATACTCAATCCACTCATACTTGAGGTAGTTGGGAAGAGATTACCAATCTTCTCCAAGCTGGTATTTTCTACCCAATTTCTGATAGTGAATGGGTTAAATGATTCATGTGGTACCAAACATGGTTGGGAAAACTATTGTCACAAATGAACATGGATAGGTGGTTATAACTCAAGGGAAAATGGCGTGTGTGCATAAATTATCAAAAACTGAATGCTAAAACATGAAAATATCACTACCCTCTTCATTTACTTGATCAAATGATAAAAGAATTAGCTTTAAAGTCACATTATTTCTTTCTAAATGGATACATTATCTACTTCCAAAACCCAATAACATCCCAGGATGAATAAAAGACTACATTCACTTTCCCCTTTGGAACATATGCATATAGTAGAATGCCTTTTAGCCTCTACAATGCTCCTATAACATTACAGATGTGTATGATGAGTATTTTTTCTAAATTCATTGGGCATTACCTGGAGTTCTTCATGGATGAAATTAACATTTAGGGAGAATAATTTTAATACCACTTGAATTCAATATCTCTTATCCTAAAAAAATGTTTCAAGTGTAACCTTATGTTGAATTATGAAAAATTTCACTTCATGGATACTAATGGGATTGTTCTAGGGTAGATAATTTCATAAGAGGGTATTCAAGTCTATCCTACCAAAATTGAGGTGATCCAATCACTTCTTAAACCCACATTAGTTTGACATATCTATTCATTCCTTCATCATGCTAGTTTTTATCAGCGATTCATCCATAAATTTAGAAGGATTTACCTCCCACTCACTCGACTACTCCAAAATGATGTTGCATTCCATTTAGACGAGGCTTTCAAGATAACCTTCATTGAAATCAATGTTGTTCTTACATCCACCCCAATAATGCAACCCCTAGATTGGTCCTTTCCCTTTGATATGATGTGTGATTCTTCTAATAGGTCCATTAGGGCTTTTCTTGGTCAAAGAAGAGAAAATATTCCTCATGTCATCTATTATTCATCAAAAACATTGGATAAAACTCAATATCACTACACTGTGACTAAGAAGGAACATTTAGCTATGGTTTTTTCCTTAAATAAATTATATCCCTATCTCTTATGTTCCAAAATCATCATTTTTATAGACCATTCAACTTTAAAGTTCTTATCTAAGAAATTTGATTCCAAAATGAGGCTAATATGATGGATCTTAATGCTCTAAGAGTCTGACATTGTGATTAAAGATAGACCTAGAAAATAAAACCTTGTAGCTGATTACCTGATTATAATTTATAATTCTTCTCATTCTGAAATAATTGATCCTGAATTTCCTACTAAACCCCTTTAATCTATCACCCAAAAGTTACCATGGTATGCCCCAAATGTAAACTACTTGGTTTCTGGTGTTTTCCTAATTTTTTTTCAAAATAAAAAAATGAAGCTGTAAAGTGATTCAAAATTATATTTTTGGGAAGATAATAAACTTTGGAAAATTGGGGGTGAAATGGTAATTAAGAGATGTGTTGATGAAGATGAGTATTCATCCATCTCAGAATTCTGTCACTCAATGTATGGTGGTGGACACTTTAGACCCCAAAGGATCTCCTAAAAGGTCCTTGAATCATGATTCTTCTAATAGACACTATTTAAGGACTCACATGAGTTCTGTCAATCATGTCCCACTTTCCAAAAGTTTGGAACAATTTCCAAAATAAATGAAATGCCCCCAAATACCTTAATATTCTATGAGATCTTCGATGTTTGGGGCATCAATTTCACAGGACCATTCCCACCTTATAATGTATTCTCCTACATTATTATTGTATTTTATTATGTTTCTAAGTGGGTTGACTCCAAACCCACTAGGAAGGATGATGCACATACTATTAGTGAGTTCTTCAAAACCCACATTTTCCATTGATTTGGAACTCTACGTGCCTTGATAAGTGACTTAGGAACTCATTTTTATAATCATACCATGGAATCTCTTTTGAAAAAGAATTGGGTTGTATATGAAACTTAAATGGAATATCACCCCCCAAAAAATGGAAGGGCTAAACTTTCTAATAGAGAAGTGAAAATAGTGATTGAGAGAATTGTGAATCCCATAAGAAAAGTCTAGCCTGGAAGACTTGGTGAAACACTTCGGGCTTGTCAAACTGCCTATAAAACACCCATTGGGATGTATCCATTTAGTCTAGTTTTTGGTAAATCATGTCATTTACTTGTTTAAATCCAACGTAAGTCATTTTAGCTTGTTAAAACTTGTAATTTTGATTGTGAGAAATATATAGAAAAGGGATTAATTCAGTTGAATGAACTGGAGGAGCATTGTTCATATTCTTGTGATAATTCCAATCTATAAAAATAAAAGGATAAGGAATTCCATGATAAATAAATCTAATAAATGGTATTCCATGAAAGTGAAAAGTTAATTCTATTCAACTCTTAATTTCACCTTTACCCAGGTAAGAATAATTATTGTTGGGATAGTCCTTTTATTATTACTAATGTTTTTCCATTTGGCACAGTGAAAGTACAAGACCCTTCTTTGAAAAGGAAATTCATGGTTAATGGGAATCAATTAAAGAATCACCATGAGAGGATATACACCCCAGGAAGCATATCTACTTCCACCAAACTACCACTGGATAGAGAAAAAGACCCACCAAATTCAAAAATGGGGGCACCTCTTTCCCTTTAACTCCCTCTCTCTCTCTTCATCCTCATTTCTCTATCTATTTTTCTATATATATATTCTTCTTCCTCTCTCATTCTTATTTTTTTAACCAATTTATTCACCAAATACTTTTTTCCTCCTTATCTTTTTTATGGGTGTTCATTTAAAAAAAATACAAAAAAAAAATAAAAAAACAAAAAACAAAAACAAGTCATAATTACTCACCATTAAATTTTGAAATTTTGTCCAACCTTTTTATGGAGTCCAATTAATTTTTTTAGCTAATTGTTTTATATTTTCATCATAAATTCGGATAAATAATTTTGTGTTAAAGATAATAAATGTTGAATTCTCAATTTTTTATTTGGAAAATGATTATTCCACAACTTTGAGGAATAAAATTATCTTTCATGCTAAGGTCACCTAGGGACATCTCTTCATATTCTATGTTTTCACCCCTGATCGGGAGTCTTGAGTTTTTAGACCTTCGAGATATATTTTCTACTTTAGAATACATTAATATGATATTGGAATTTTCTAAACCACATGAGAATAAAAATAGCCAAATAGCCTCCCATTACCCTTACATTGATCCTCCTTTTGAAATCCCATTCAATCCTATGAACACCTTTTTTATATCCATATTACAAGACCAAAACCTTATACCACCCAACATCTACATGTATTTTCATTGTATAATCTATTCAAATTTAAGTGTGGGGGGAATATCTTTCATTTTGGGTAATATTTTCTTGAATTTCAATGTGTCATCGTATGCTTGAGGGAAAGAATCTATTTAAGTGTGGGGGAGAGGTTGTAATTTAGTGATTTTTAGAAATGTATATATGTTTATGAAATCTTTTACAAATGATGCTGAAAAGTGTTCAAAAAATTGGAAATAAAATAAAAAAACATAAAAAATGAAAAAATAATGGTTTGTGTATTATGTGGGTCAAAAATCACTCATCCTCAACCCTTTACCTTGTTATAACTATTACAATTAGTTTCATGAGGAGATCAAACATGGGTTGGGAAATTATTATGAGTTATGTTTCAAGTTCAACTTTCTAAAAAAATAAAATGAATAAACTAAAACTTGCATCATCTTTTCTTGTGTCGTTGGGAAAAGTTTTGCATTTCATTCAAATTTCATCTTTTAATTTCTCTCTCTTTTATTTTATGAAACATCATACCCTTGTAAATATGTGTTTCCATAACCTTATATGTCTTATTTTAAAAATTGTGTATTTATTTTTCCATGTTGATGTTTTAAAACTATTTTACACTCTTTTCGAAATTATATTCCTACCATCCCATAGCCACTAAAACCCCCTTAAAATATCTCTTGATTATTGTGCACTTTGTAATAGATAATGGAAGGTGATAACTCTTACAAACTCTCAGATTTTCACTTTTGGTTGGTTAATGAGTGAACCTTCTTTTAAGAAATTATCATCTTGAGAGGAGTGAGTTATGAGTGCACACATTTTCCATTTCTAATTTTGATCCTTAAAAATGAATTATATTTGGAACATTGTTTCTGTAATTTTTTTAGGGAATTCATTATGGGTGAGTGAACAAGTCTAGACCCCCCTGATTGGTGAAAACATAATATTATTATTTGTTGGTGAGTGAAAATTATTTAGTTATGTTTTTATATTTGTTTAACATGAGGACATTCACAAGACTAAGTTTGGGGAAGTTGATGTTATTCATTTATTAATAAATTTTTATTTACTCTCATTATTTATTTTCAATGAAAAGAGCATAATTGGTGTGAAATTATCATGTTATAATGTTAAATATATATTTTTAGCATTGTTTTTAATATAGATTCGAGTTGGTTTACTATTTAAATTATAACTCTTACCCTACTTATCCAAATTGTGTGATTATTGTTTTTTAGGGTTCCTAATTAAATTTCTTACAAATAATTTAGGTGGATCTTGATCCAATTCGTCCATTTGAAGGGTCATATGTACTACACAAGAAGTCCAAAAAATCTATCAAAGAAATTGGACTATCCATGAAGATTGAATTTATGGGCTCAATATAGAATATAAAATTTTATAAAACTATTTAATATATTCTTTAATATATTAAAGAATTATGGATAAAAAATTTTAAGGCCCAAATCCACCATAAAGGGACCAACTGATGCTTTGAAGTCCGGTCTACTATTCTGTATGGGAATTAAAAACAACCTACAATTCTTGACTTTCCTCGCAATCCAATTGTCCAATTGATTTGGGATTTTTTGGTGTGAAATCCAAGACATAGAAATCCTAATTTTTATAATAAATGGTTCATATTTTAGGGAATATTACTATTAAAAAACTAACTCACATTATGAAATTTGAAAAAATATGGATAAAAATGGAAAATAGAAAATTATTTAGTAAAATAGCCACAACTTTGGCAATAAAAATCCAATGGACACTAAATTTTGAGGGTTGACTGTAAAAATAAATTTATGAATACAACTTGATAAAATTCTATCTAAATGGAAAAATTGGTGATCCAAATTTAGGGTAATTTTTGTAATGCAAACATTCCACTACATTGGGCTATAAATACATCCCCCTATCCTCCTTTTAAGGGGCTGAAATTTCAGAATAGGGAAGGATACATTAGAATGAAAAAGACCTTCTCAAAGTCCTAGTAGGACCTTACAAACTCATGTATTCACTTTATGGACCTTTCCTTCTCTCTTTGTTTTTATGTTATTTTGTGTTCTTTTCAATTGTAATAGTGTAAGTTATTTTAAATTTCGTTTGAATTTTATTTCTTGTTTCTTATTCATATTATATTTTAATAACCCACCATTTATTTTTAAATATTAATGGTATTAAAATATTTTAAATAAATTTGAAACCCCTTTCATATTTTTCTTTCTCATTCAATCAAAAGTGTGTTTTTATTTTTCTTCACATTTCATGTGTGTGTTCGGAGCACTACTCTTATATTGTCCCATTATTTTTCTTATATTTTTAACTAATTTCCCTAAACATCATAAACCAGATTAATAACCATCTCAATGGATGAGTAAATCTCTCATTGGGGAGAGTCATATTTTTTGGATTTCGATTTATTGAGATGTTTTTCTTGATTAATATTCTTTAAATTAATATTGTGTATGTTGAACTTAAAATGTAATGGATTAATGACATGTTTCTCTTGACATGTGGATTACATGGATTATTGGAACATAAATTAAACATGGGTTCATGAAATATTTAACCTTCCATCAATAATAATTGATTGAGATCAATACCTTAGTTGAGGCTTGGATTAATGCCAAAATAATTGGGAATTCTGATCAAAAATCACATTCTAAAGTGAATGTTAATTTAATGAAATATATAGAAAATATCAATGATATCAAATGATTAACTCCCTAATTATGAAATCACCCAAATCTTTATAAAGGTAATAAATGAAAAATTAACCCTCAGTCAATTTAATGAAACTCTATAAACAACACCCCCCCATTAAAAATAAAAACAAAACTAAAATAGTCAAATATAAAAAAGTACAATCATTGAGGATTAAAACTAAGTTTCAATATAAAAATTAGCACATCATTATACCTTTGAAAAATCAATATTCAATAATCAGTTGTGATTCAGGTATACTTCTTACACAACTTGGATAAAATTAGAATGAGTCTTGTGGTAAAAATCCCCTTCAATATATAGAAAGAATTCTCACATGGTCCAGAACACTCAAACTTGGTGTCCTTCTTGGTCGATCTTGAGAGAGGCACTGAAAAAAAAAAGAAAATTATTATTTGAACCTTCGGTAGTAACCCAAAAAACCCAATAAAAATCTTCACATATCAAAATAATTCTTGGGATGATCCCAACAAAAAACTTCTTTAACCTTCTTGGGGTCCAATGAAACACCTTCTTATAAAATTATGTGACCCAAGAAATGTACTGTTTAAATCTACAAATTACACATAGATAAATTAGTATATATATTATTCTCTCTTATTGTACTCAAGATGATTTCAAGATATTTTTCATGATCATAATGAGTCTTGGAGTACATAATGATTTCATCAACAAAAACAACCAAAAAATGGTCCAAGTACAGGTGAAATATTCAGTTCATCAAGAAAATAAACATATTAGGATCATTAATTTTCCAAAAAACATAAAAATGAACTCATAAAAAACATACCTTATCCTGAAATTCATTCGTTATATATCAGAAGGTCTCACCATCAATTGATGATACCATAATCTCAAATCAATCTTGGAAAATACAGAGTAACCCTTCAGCTGGTCAAAAATATCATCGATATGAAGAAGAGGATATCGATACTTAATCATCACCCAGTTAAACTTCCAATAATTGACACATAAATGTAGTATCCCATCATCCTTCTTGAAAAAAAACTAGATATCCCTAAGGTGATGTACTCAGACAAAAAAACCTTTTATCATCTGACTCCTCCAACTAAGTCTCGAGATCATGAATCTCTATTAGTGTTATTCTATAGGGCATAATAGAAATTGAATTAGCTCCTAACATCATCAAAATTATGAAATAAACCTCTATATTGGGTGGTAGACCTAAAAAATCCTTAGTAAACACATACTAGAACTAATCCACTATAGGAGGGGAGACCCCATGTTCCACTCCATTATCTTTAAGCATAAGACTTACTACATGGGCTATCATCTCACACAGCTTCCAACAAACTAGCCCTACACATAACACCTGTATGTTTAATTCTCCATGATGTACATAAACTTCACCATTAGGAGTCATGAAGTCCACTCCCCTATGGTAAAAATCAATGTAATCTTGGTGCATAAACAACCATTCCATCCCCAATATCATTTCAAGACCTAACATCTCAAATATAAATAAAATCCAAAGGATACAATACCCAACAATCCTAATGAAACACTCCTTAAATTTTATATCACCCTATGATCACACCCCTAGAGGCATGTAAAACGAAATAAGTCCAAATTTATACTCCACAACTAGACCCAAATTGTTCACAAACCTAATGGATATAAAAGATTTATAATCCCCTATATCAAAGAAATATTTTTCAAGCATGGAATCTACAATAATAGTACCTCAGACTATAGATGGTCTAGCATCTCTTCCATTTGAAGTAGGATAAATGGAATGTAATTTTCATGTTCCCCTACCTTGGGATCATTTTTAAGTCCCACATGCTTCACTTCCCAAATAATATGGATGTTCATACCCTAAATGACCTCTATTCCACCCTAACTAGTAGGACTATTAGAGCTCTAACTGCTAGATTGATACGAGGTAGAAAATCCCCTTCCAGTGATCTATATTGGCCTAGTTCCTCCATACCCACTTTTCTATCGATGGTTCCTATATAAACTTTTTACATTATTTATTTTAACACAATATATGAGCTCCACTAGTTGTTGGGGACACTAAACATACATGTGACTAGTCATGCCACACTAATAGTAGAACACTCGATCACTACCTTGAGGGGCTGATCCTATCCCCTAGATACTTTGTCCACCACCCTAGTGAATGTTCTCATAACAAAACTTCCTAATATCATAGGATATATTATTGGACCACCCAACTGAACTATCTTTACATCCCCAAAATCTTCTTTTAGGTTCCCCTTAGAAATGAGATATTGGTTCACAACCTCAAAAAATTCCTCAAATTGATGATATTCATCTAGGAATTTATTTTTTCATTTCAGTACATCCTGAAAACATTTGGATATATCCACCTAATATCTCATTGGCATAGGAAAAAATGATGAAAATAAATGAAGTATCTAGTATAAACCATAATGGACATGTTTCCACGGGTAAAACACATAAAATTTATAGTTTTATACTATCTCTGGGTATCTAGGTTTCTGGGTAAAAGTTCTCTAAGAACTTCTCTTGGAATTCCTTCCATGCCATACCCTCTATCAACTCAACTTAGACCTAAATATACCTTCATCGCTTATTTTTCCCTTAAAAAATATATGTCATTAGCTTGACCCTTTTGTGGAAGGGTCTCTAAGTGATCTATTATTGTCTATATAGACTCAATCCATTACTCTGCTAAATCAGGTTTACTCTCTCTAGAAAAAGTTAAAGGGTGTGGTAGATGGAACTCACTTTTCAGATCAAACATACTTAGAGCTTCCCACCCTGGTCCTATTTCTATAAATTTCATAAAGTGGAAAAAATTATCATGAAACTATTCTTCTATCCCATTTCCTAGAACCAAAGGAGTCTCTTTTCCCACTATTAAAGGAGAATTATTAGAAATTCCCTCCTATATCCCTAATAATAAACATAATTGTGGTGGAATATATTTACAATTCAAAATGCATGATTTAAGACACATAACAATAATTTCACAGTTATAAAAAAATGGTTCCAAACTTGCCATAAAAAAACTACCTCACATAATCTATCCTAATAAATACCATTGTTTCCCCATAACTACCCTCAACCACCCCTATCTAGGGTCATGGTTAAATCTTGGTAGACCAAATTCCATATTTCAATCCTTAAATTTGACACTATTTTAATTAGGAACCATTTTAAACCTTTCAATTTTCATTTTCCAATTGAAAATAGTTACATTATCTTTATTAGGAACCACTTTTTTAAAACCAAAAAGGAATTAGAAAATCACTCTATTTACCACAACCCAACCATACATGATCTTTCATCTGTGCCTAACATGATGCATGTCACATAAATCCCTAAGTTCCTAAAATAATGAATGATTACACAACATCATTTCATAACATACCATGAGTAAAATATCTAGAAAATAATAACATCACACCATATATGTATCACCCAAGGTGAAATAACATCCAAATATAACAAGTGAATGTCAAGAACACCAATACCACCCCAGGGAACTTGGGTTTTCTCTCAAACATGGGTTAGATACTCCCATGAACAATCTCATAACCAAGTCCTAACACATTATATCATATTTCCTACCTTTCTTGAATATTAAAGAAATAGAAAAGAAAATTCTCTTATGCCACTTTATAATGCCTCATCCCAGGTGCCACTAAATCGATTCCACAATTCGATTCACCACAGAACCTCAAGATACCCTCCATATATACTAAATAATTTTGACTAGAATCAAGGGTATAATAGAACATGTGGGGATATTATACCCTTTTTACCAAATTAAACCAATAAAAAAATCATAATAAATATATATATATTCAATAATAATCTATAACCAACATCACATAACCAAATCCCAAAATTGGGTATGTACAACAATCCAATGTAATAAGTATGACATGCCATGATATTCTAAAGTTTCAAATAGAAACCAAAATAAAGACACCAAATAAGTTCCCTAAAAAGGATTCTGATAAAATTTCCATTACCCTCATACATGCTCCATCTTAAGTCAACCATACAACATAAGACCCTTTCCCTTATCAGAACCTACAAACATGAAGTCTGCTCAGGTACCCAACAACGGCCCGAGCAGGGTGTGATTAAAACTCAGTAAGCCACCACCAATGTTGTATACAATAATATCCAGTAAAATATCATTATATTAAGAGTTATAGAAAATAAATAAATCATGAAATAAAAGTGAACAAGTTTTTAATTAAACAATTATCAATTATTACCATGAGCTCCCAGTTCCCACCATAGCACCGACACACCAAACCCACTTCATCCCACATCAGAAATCTAAACTATATGATATAATAGTATTAAAAATTTAAATATAATGGTAATTAATTAATTAGTCAATTTAAATAATTACACCTTGTGTAATCCATCCAGGTATCCATATCATGTCCATACCAGAGGATCTTGGAGCATTTGTCCAATATCCATTCTATACAATACATCGGTGGGGCCTAGAGCATTAGTATGGCCCAAACCAAATATGAGGATCCTCAATCCAACATCCCATCAATACCATTAACCATTTTTTCTAAGGTCCATCATCAGTGACCTTCTATCAAACAACAACAAAAATGTTCAACCTTTTAATTTATCATCATTCCCAAGGTTCATTAATCTCAATATATTTAACTTAATTCCATAACTAGGAAATTCTACCACTGGTTCATGAACACAACCATTAAAAAAATTTAAAATATTTATTAACATGGACATTCCCCCTTTTAACCATTTATCACTTTTCCCCTTAATTATCTCATAACCTATTTAACTTTTCATGTTAATCCAAGAAACGCTTTATAACATGTTAACACTAACACAAACCATTTAATTCATGATTTTAAAAATCACATTTCATGTTAAAGGGAGTATAAAACACCATGGGTTGCCTTATTCCTGGTCTAATAATTATTATCAGATCCCATATAATCCATTAAAGGTTCAACACATCATTTCAACACCCAATTTATCATTCTAAAACAAATAATCATTTTTATAGTGCAATGACATGAATTCAACACATAAACAAGAATAAACAACAAAACTATATGAAATATCTTATAGACCACCTACCTCAAGCTCATAAACAAACACTCAATTAACCTTTGAAATTTATTCAAGATAAAATAACCACTAATTTGTAAGCTAAAAAATTTCTAGAAAAAATAGTTTTATGATCTTTGACAAAATATAACACCATCAATCTTGGTTCTTGTAGAAAATATAATAAATAGGACTCTTAGTCTTACCTTGATCTTATATTCACAAAAAATGGAACTTCAAATTCATAATAATTGAGGAATAACCAACCTTGGAGAGATTGGGATGATTTGGTTCATAACCTTTTCTAATGGAGGAGAAATGGGGGAAGAATTGGGTGAAATTTGTATAAGGGTCAAGAGAAAAAAATGGAAAATTACCCACTTTTTAAGAGGCACATTGTTTGGTTGTATGGTTGGACAAACCGTGCACCAACCTTATAGTACCCTCTGTACAATAGGGAGTCCAGATTTCATAGTTTTCTAGGGAGATCACATGGTATAACCAACCATGTGGAGGCCATGTAATTGTCTCTATCCAAGGCCAAATAGTTTCCACCCTCCCATTTCACAATTTACAAATAGTTCACCTCCCTTATCCAGGGTGTCTGGTTGTAGGGAAATATTAGTAATAACCATGAACTAACCATGAATCATGCACATGATTTCCACTTTCCCTATTTTCATGTCTCAATCACCCAGGAAACTTTTGAGACCTTTGTTAATCTCAGGAGGCATTGCATTAACTAATTCAAATGGAGTTAAAACAATACTAAAAAAACATACCACATCAAACACTGGGATCTTATATCATTAAAATAAATGAAATAAATTATTTTAAGGATAATTTATTAAACCTAAAATATTTTCTTAAGAAATAAAATAATTGATATAATTTTATTATATAGGTGTTAAAGGACATACCTAGCTATTATGGACTCAGAGTAATGGATTTCATATCAATTTAGCTTCATTAAGGTATATTTTAATGTTATACACCTAATTTATTTTATATGGTGTTTATAATACCCATTTTACATGTTATATAATTAGTAATTCATATTTTTTAGTATTTTAAGTTACAATTCATGTTACTTTTTACAAGGGGTTTTAATTAGGATGTTACCAAATAGGTAAGGGGTTGTTTAACTCAATTTTCATTCATTAAGTTGTACTTATACTTAATTGACTATGTTATGAAATTATTATGTGTGAAATAACCACTTATATTATTATGTAGTATTTACACTTATTTTCTATTGATTTAAATTCATTAAAATAATCAATTCATTGATTAATTCTCAATTTAATGATATGATATTTGTAAGGGTTATTCATCTCAAAATATATTTCTGTAAGATATATGTTATTGTTATGAACCTATATTCTTTTATGATATTTATATACTAACCATTTAAATTTTATATCATGAATATAATTATATTCATGTTATTTAAATTTTTATTTGAATTCATTTATTTTAGGGTCTTACGATTCAAAAGTAACAAAAAATGTAAGGATTTTTATGATATAATCTCATCTTATTCCAATATTATTTGTGTTCAAAGTTACCTTGGGAGGGATAATATGCTCTTATTTTCTTGAACCACATATATTTTCTTCTCATATGGTTATGAATGTGTTTTAAATATTTAGTTTTCATTTTCTCTCTTAATGATTAAATAAACATTAAGAAATATTTTGTAAGTGATAAGAATATTGTGTCTTCTTTAAATTGGGAATCTTTCTCTTATATATAGATTTTTTCAAAAAAAATCAAGAATGTTATTTTCTAAAAATAAATGATTTCCTAAAGTTATTTTACATGATATTTTACTTTATTTTAAAAGGTTTTAAAAGTATTTTTCTTAATATTTTATACACAGGTACCTTTTGACTCTCTTTAAAAAAAGTATGAAAATAATATTTATTTTTAACATTTATAACATGAATATATATTCCCACTTTCATGGCTATTATTTTTTTTGAAGCTTATTTTATAATTTTCCAAGGATATTTTCAAAGAAAATTATTTTCATAATACTTTGGAAATTTTTAGTTTTTAAAATTTATTTTCAAAGTGGAAATGGTATTTTCCTCAAGAATGTTTTTAATGATCTTTTAATGGTATATTTATTCACCAAATACAACAAACATTGATGTTACTTATGTTTCATTGGGGATATATTGTAATAATAGCATCCTAATTCTTTATCTATATATATTATTATTGTTTCAAATAGATTTTTTGGGAATCTGTTTCTTTTCTATAGGTAAATCAAGCTATGAAAGTACGATTTTTATTATTATGTTGAAAAGTGTAAGTTTCTAATTATTTTTATCATGATATAGTAATTGGAAATTATTTATGAAAGTGATATTGGGGAGTGGTACTGATTCCTTAAGGGTCATTTTTTGATATGTTATGGGTGGGTCCTTTATATCTCTCCCATACATTGGGTAATGATAACAAGGTTGACTAAATATAAGTAACTCCTTAGAGATGACATAGTTAATCAGTTAATAGGTTACTCCTAATAGATTATGGTTATTAATAAGGTTATGTTATCCCATATGTAATGGTTATTTTAAGGGTTATATGAGGAAAATGTTTCAAGATACAAATAAGTTTTCTCTATTCTTTCTATGATTTTCTAATAGATCCTTTTCTCAAGGATTGTTTTCACATGGTTAATGATTATTGAATTATATGAATATTGTCTTATGTTAAATATTTATTCCATGATATATGTTTTTATGTTTATTAATTATCTTATCTTATGTTCAATAACTTTGAATATATCATTATACTCTTATTCTCATCTTATTCTCACTGATTACATTCAATTGTTAATACTTATGTTTACCCTTACTGAGCATTTGAGCTCACCCTTTGTATGTTTCATTTTCCCTAGGTTTTGAAGAAATGTTTTAAGTATGTTATACCTAATAAGGTTACTAGATTCAAATAAATTATGGGAGATGATGAATTTTTTTTGATCTATTTATTTACGTATCTAAGTTTCCATGTAAGAGTTCTTCCTAATTCTCTAAAACTATAAACCTAAAAGGTCCTTGGGTATGTAAGTGATCCAATTCTTCGAGTTTGGTGTTATATGTTTTAAAGGGTTAAAATTGGGTCATGTTTATTGTTAAAAAATACATAAATGTAAATATTATGTTTTAGATATTGATTTTAGAGTGTGATTTTGGAGCTGTTATAGTTGTTATCGTAGTAAGGGTTTAGATAACATTGGATATTATGATGTTTTCATAAGAGTTTAACTTAATAGTTATGGATACCAATATGGGATTATAAATTTAAGGTTGATTTTAAGTTAAAAGGTATAGACACCCCTTTTTAGGTTTTATGTGATATGATTTTAAGGTGACTAATGATATTTTGGGAGATTTTGTATTTGGTTGAGTTATATGCAACCCTTAGGTTTAACATGAAGTATTATTTTAGAAGAATGATATTACATTTTTTGGGGATGCATGATGAAAGGTATGAGACAACCTATAAGGTTAAAACATTTATTAATGTTGATGTTATTGAGGTTATTTGGGATATTGGGTTGTTTATTTATTGAATTATCTTTATTGAACCTTTGGTGTTATTGTTAAATTTTAGAGATTAATGTATTATTTATTCATATGAAGGTTTATAAATTTTGGATATTATATTACCTTATGATAAATATATTAATTTTGGTTAATATATAAAGATATGAGGAATATATTGTTATCTTTTTGTGGATTATTTGATCTTTTATATATTTATTTTAGTTTATTAGGTGTGAAAAATTCATCTTGAATACTAATTGTTTGGAAAAAATGACGAGATTATGGTGGGAATTGATTAAATAATGAAATTTAATTTTCAAAGTAAGTATATTTCCTTATATTTTTAGTTTATATGGAAAATTAAATCTTCAATTCTAGGAAAAGGATCTTGAAATAAAAATTTTATCATATTACCTTTATTTCGGATGAATTGACAGTA
This sequence comes from Viscum album, assembly GCA_963277665.1. Classification (NCBI taxonomy): domain Eukaryota; kingdom Viridiplantae; phylum Streptophyta; class Magnoliopsida; order Santalales; family Viscaceae; genus Viscum; species Viscum album. The sequence goes on along the minus strand of OY728139.1, from coordinate 272,598,852 downwards.
TTCTTAATCCCTTAATTATTTTTTTGTTTTTTTATCATTAACTTTATCGTGACCACTTTCTCTATCAATTTATATCATTTGGACATTAATTTTCTCCTCCATGTCCAAATTTTCACTTCCTACCAATTTTCTCCTATTTGGAAATTTAGTTTTATGTTATTCTAGATGACCTTATTATTTCCCTTTCCCTCTTTTCAAAGGGAAGTTTTATTAACTTTTTTTTACAATGTGGGTTTTAAAAAGGTATTTTCATATATTAAACACTTATTTATAAATAAAAAATTAAAATTGTGAGTATATGATTTATTAAATGAGTAAAATATAATATTATGATATTTTAAACAAACACTATGTACAATGACATATGTAACACACAACACAGAGCTTAAACAAACCATGAAATAATATTATTTTAAATATGAATAGTATAACCTTAAATTTTAATTGGTGGGTATGAATAAAAATAACCACAATTATGAAATATATATAAAGTTACTACTCAATACAAATGAATTTATTAATAGTTATTAAATAAGAACTTAATTTTTAGCAAAGTCATTTTATGATTCTAAAATGTGTTTTCATAAAAAACGATTACTATAGTTTTTTCTGAGAATATATTATAATAATTTTTAAAAAATTTGGAAAATTTATCTTATAAAATTGATTTAATTTTTTAAATAAAAATATCAAAATTAACCCAGGGTGAAATTTTGGTATTTTTCTAGAAAGATTTATTTTTTAGAAAATAGTCAAAAATACCGATTTTTGTAAAACTATCATTTATTTTTATTTAAAAGTATAATAATAATTTGAATATGAAATTAAATTAAAACAAGTATTATATAATCATATATAATCTAATTAATTACATTTTAATCAACATTATACCTAATTTTTTGTAAGTTTATTTTTGGGCTTAAAAACACATTTTTTCTAAAAATTGTTTTTATTGAATTTTTTGAATTTATATTAAATTGATTTCATCTACTTATATAAATTGAATATTGAAAAATTTATACAATATTTTGATTCATTAGGTTCAAATTTATTAAATAGTTTCCTTTTATTAGAAATTCATTATGAATAGTAACCTTAGTAAATATTTGTCACCTCAATAAGGGTAAATCTAGTAATTATGGTTAAAAATAACATGATAAGGACTAAACATAACCATAAAACTAGCCTTTAATATATTTTATTAGTTTTATTTCAACCATACACATAAAATATTCTATTTTATGGTAATTTTGGGCCATTTTTCTTTGAATGTAGCTTACATATTATATTAAGTAAAGAAAAATACAAAATATTACTCTCTTGCTTTTAATTTTTTCTTATATGTTAAAATTGGGATAAAAATAAGTTTTGAATGAATATTAAAGTTTATTTTGAGATTAATTAAACTATTTTTATTATGGTAATTTGTTTTTAATTTTTAGTGATGAAATTATTACCTTAAATTCTTATGCAACGTTATCACAGTGATTTTGGAAGTAATAGAAATATCAAGTAAATGAATTTAAAATATATAAAAGTAATTTTGTGGTGGATTTATAGTATCCTAAAAATTATATAGATGAATATAAAATATTATTGATTTTTTAAATTTTATATTCTAATTATATTTTTATCATGATAACTTTGAATTCAAATTAAATGAATAGTTCTAAAAATGACATTAATAATGATTTATAATAAAAATTATTTTATTAAATGATTTAAAATTCATAAAAATTCAGTTTTTATAAAAATGAATGGGATATGGTTTAAAATATGAAGTTTGATCTATTTATGGGTCACTTATCTTTTTATAGTAACTTTCTTAACCTCTAAAGAGTAAAACACTTTGATAACATGGTAATCATCAAAAGGGTTAACAGGGGGGTAAACAAAGAGATAAGGGTGGAAACATCACCAGTGATTATCAAAATTTTATATAATGAGATTTTTTAGAATAATAATAATACTATATAATAAATATATCAATTTTATGTCACATTTTTCATGAAAATTAATTTATATTTACTTAATAATTTAAATAATTCCAAGAGTGTCCATCCCCTCACTTATAAAGGGGAACCTTCTCTCTTATCTTCTTTTCACATTTTAATCACTATAGTTCATAAAATACTTACCAAAATACCTTTCTAAAAACCATATCCATTTTCTATAGGTATTATTTTAGGCATAATACCAACATTGGAGGGATTAATGTTTAAAGCAAAGGGGGTTGTTCGAAGAAGAGGTATAAATTTTAACCAAATGTTTTAGTTTAATTTATTATTATAAGAACTTAAAAAATATTATAAAAATTAAAATTTAATAAAAATAGTATTTAACATATATTTATATCTTATTATGTAAATATATTAACCTTAATACATCTCTTTATTCCATTAAATGGTAAATAAAACCATTATTTGTGTGTACGACAGACTACCACCTCACGAACCGATGTAATTATTTTTCCACCACCGCCTCTCATGGATAGTTATAATGATTGATTTAATGTATATATATGATATTAATTATATAATTACCATTATATGAAAATAATATATCATATATTTTCTTATCTTTCCATCCATTGAAAAATGATAATGTTATTCGTGTGTATGTGTGTATGTGGGGATTATCACCTCCATGAAGCGATGTGATTTGTTTTCCATCAATGCATCACATGGTTGGTATATATAAGTATTTAAAGATAAAATATTATAATTATGATATAATAATAATTCTAAAAAGATAAAATAATAATTACCTCCTTTTACTCTTGTTCTTTGAAAAATGGAAATGTTACTCATGCGTACATATGGCCTACCGTCTCAATGATTAGAACATAATTAATTTTTCATAACCATATTTATTGGTTGGTTTAGTACAATAAATTTCTAAAAATTATAATTATTTAATGATTATTATTTTTGATATTATGGAATAGCTACCTTTTTTTACCACAGTCAATATACTGAATTAGTTTTTCAACTATAATATGAACATCCTCAAAACAACTAATGTGAACTTAACTGATTAAGTAATTAAATATGGAATTAAAATAAATTAAATAAATGTTTTTAAGGATGAGGTATTAAAAATGTTTTAATGATCTTAATAAATCAAATAAGTTATATAAGTTTATTATATAGGTGTTAAAAGACATATATATCTAGTTTGGACTCAAGGTAAAGGATTTCATCTCAATTTACCTTCATTGAGGCATATTTTAATGTTATACACCTAATTTATTTTATATGGTTCTAATACTTACCATTTTATATATTATATCATGAATCTATCATAATTCATGGTATTTTAAGTTAAAATTCATGTTGCTTCATCCAAGGGGTTTTGATTTGAAAGTTACTAAAGTGGTAAGGGGTTTCTTAACTCAATTTCCATCCATTAGGTTATACTTTTACTTAATTTACTTTGTTATTCCATTATTAAATTTTTAATTAACTATAAATGTATTATATTTTATTTCCAATTGTTTTATGTGGATTTAAATTTTTTACACATAATCAATTCATTGATTAATTCTCAATTCAATGATATGATCTTTGTAAGGGATATTCAACTCAAATTTTCATTCTTTAAGACATATATTTATATTGTGCACCTATATTATTTTATGAGGTGTATATACTACCCCTTGAAATTTTATATCATGTAAATCTTTATATTAATGGTATTTAAATTTTCATTTAATGTCATTTATTTCACGGGATTAAGAACCAAATGTTACCAAAACTGTAAGGATTTCTATGATACAATATCATTCTATTTTAGGATTATCTATGTTAAAAGTTTACTTGGGAGGGATCGTATGATATTATTTTATTGAAAAAAAATTTATTTTATTCTCTTATAGTTATAAATTTGTTTTACATGTTTAGTTTCCATTTTCTCCCTTATTGATTAAAGAAACATCAATAAAATTATTTTTAAGTGACACTGATATTGCATATTATTTTACATCAAGAATATTTCTCTTCAATATAAATGTTTTCCAAAACAAAAATAAAGGTTGTTATTTTATAAAAAAAAATTCCAAATGTTATTTTACATTATATTTTGCCTTCTTTTAAAATTTTTTAAAAGGGAATTTATTAACATTTTCCAAATCGGTCCTTTTTAATTTCTTTACAAAATTTTCAAAATAATGTTTATTTTAAACATTAAAAAATAAATATATTTTCCATCCTTCAGGGCCATTATTTTATTTTAATATTCCTTCATCATTTTCCAAGGTTATTTTCAAGGAAAATTATTTTCATAATACTTTGTAAAATTTTAGTTTATAAAAGTGATTTTTCAAGTGGAAAGGGTATTTTACTAAATATTTTTCATGATATTTTAATAGTATTTATATTCACCAGTTACATAAACCATTGATGTTATTTATTTTACACTATGGATATATTGTAATTATACCACCCAAATTATTTATATGGATGGATTATGATTGTTTAAAGATATTTTCATGGAACTTTTTTTTCAAGGGTAAATCAAGCTTTGAAAGAACAATGATCATTGGTTTGTTGAAAAGTGAAAGCTTCTAATTATTTTTCTAATGATATAGTACTTGGAAATTTTTTTATGAAAGTAGAATTGGGGATTGATCATAAATCTTTAAGGTTCGTTGTCTGATATGTCACGAGTGAGTCTGTTATATCCCTCAAATGCATTGGGTAATGAAGAAAGAGTTAGTTAAATATATTTATATCCTAAGAGAAAAAGGAGTTGAATGATTAATAGGTCACTTATAATAGATTATGGGTGTTAACCAGGTAAGGTTATCCCATATTTAAGGGTTTTTGTAAGGATTATATGAAGATAATTTTCCCAAAAACTAACATTTTTTTTGTCCTTACTATGAGTTTCTAATGGATCCTTTTCTCAAGGATTATTTTCACATGGATAATGATTGTTAACTTATATGACTCTTTTATTATGTTAAATGTTTATGTAATGATATATGTTTTGATGGGTATTAATTCTTTTATATTATGCTCATGCACTATTACATTTACCCTTACTACGTGTTTGAGCTTTAACTTCTTATGTTTTCTTTTCCTCATGTTGTGAAGAAATGTTTTAGGTATGTTATTTCTAATAAGGTTAATATACGTGAAGAACTTAGTGTGAGATGATGTAGATTTTTATTAAGGGGTTATTTATGTATCCAAGTTTCCATGTAAGAGTTTTTCCTAATTCTATAAAACTCTAAACCTAAAATGTCCTTGGGTATATAAGTGATCGAATTTTTCAATTTGGTTTTATATATTTTTAAGGGTTAAAATTGGGTCACATTTATAGATATCCATAAATGTAAATATTGTGTTTTAGCACCAGATCTGGGAGTGTGGGTTCGAGGTTGTTATAATGGGACTCTTTTGTTATTTAGAATTTAGAGGATTGTATCAATAATATAATAAATAATTACTGAATCTATTACAACACCAACATTGACCATCAAATCTTGATCTTCTTTTTTTGTATAATTTTTTAGGTTTTTCTTCATAACTTGTTGTAACACCCCGAGATTTTATGGGATATATTACTTTTTTCATATATTCTGTTGTATGCTACACCAAGATTACCTTGCGCTATACGCAACACCGTATTAGCTTGCAGTATACACAACACTATTCTTGGATCATGTTACACACAATTTGATGTTCATTTGATAGTAGTTATTCTACGCAACATTGAGTGTGTGTGTGTATATATATATATATATATTCAATGTATAAATGAAATATGGTTGGATTCTGTTATACACAACAACAAAGGAGTCTTGCACTACACGCAACCCTGACTTGACTTACAGTACACGCAATCACGACCTTTTTCGATAGCGTGTGTAGTACGCAATACCAAGTTTCACTAAACGAGATATTATTATAATATTATTATGAACTAGCCGTTATGAATAGTAATATCCACTTTTTAAAATTTTATAAATTTTATTTTTTAAAATGGACTTCATTTTTGGATTCAGAATATCAAAATTATCCTAGGGTGAATTTTTGGTATTTTTATGAAAACTTTCAATTTTTGATGAATAGTGAAAACACTGGGTTACTATTTAAAAACCGATTTTTATTTAAATAAATATTTATTTTATTTAAATTTATTTTAGGTCAAAATTGATACATAATACCTATATAAGTTCAATGTAATTCATTTAAGTCATTTTGTAAAAATTTTAGATATATAAAAATTTTATAGAACTTTTCACCGTCTTTTACCCACCTCCTAGGAGAATTTGAAAATTTACATAAAACTTAATTTTACCACTTCTGTGAGTGGAATTTTGAAAATCCGAGAGACACTGTTCATATCAAGGAGTAAAATGTGATTCAATAAGATAAAAATAATATTTCGTGAATAGTAAATTTTTACTTTTATTTATCACGGTTAAAAGTAAATAGGGTAATTAAGGGTAAAAATGATATTATTATTACCCTAACACATGTCATAATTCTATTGGATAAGTTTAATTTGACTAAAAAAAACCTTAGGAATAAAATATTACCCTTTAGGTCCACTTGGATTAGATTAGGACACTTATTATTATTTTATTTAAAGAAGAGTTAAAATAATTAAAATCAAAGTTTAATAACTAAAAAATTTTTAATATAGGATTATACATAAGATAAATTCGACTATAAATATTCATTATAAATCTAAAAATATTTACTACATAATGGTATTTTATTTATAATTTTTAGACATTAAATAATTTAATTTATTTATGACACAATGATGATGCAGTAATTTCCTTATTAATGAAATATTAAAATAATTGATGTTATAAATACCTAAATAAATGTAATTTTAGACTTTTTATGAATTAAAACTATTTTATATGTTAATATGACATTCTAGTATTGATTTAATTAACTTTTTTTCGAACTAATCATGCTGTTATAATTTTCACAAAAATCAATTACCAAATAGTGTCAAAATTGACATAAAATAGTTTTTAAAAACAATATTATATTATTAATTGTTATTATATTCCTAAAAGTCTAAGGTTTGGAAAAATGACTTAGATAAGGTTATATATATTAATAATGAACCACTTGGGGTTTTTTTTGTCTTATTATAGAATGTTTATTAACCATATAGTGTAAAACTACAAGAAGACACGGTAAAAGTTAAATTATTTAACTTAGAGTTAAATCTAAATGATAAAGTTAAAATAGTAACCTAAACTTATCTAAAACCTATTGGTTGAGAGGATTTAGACCCATCCCCACATTATCTTCTAAATAAATTATTTTGGAGCTTTTATAAATTGAATATGTCTTTATTATAAAATAATATTTTAAGTTTTTCAAAAGGTTCCCCTCTCCTCCCTTATAAAAAGGGCACCACTTCCCTCTTCTCTTCACACCCTTTTGAGCCTTGAAGCTCGGCCAAACCCTGAAAATTGATCTTCTCAACATCTCTAGTTATATCATAGAGGTTATGGTCTTCTCAAAAGACCAACTCTAGTGCCCTAAGAAGATGTTTAAAGGAGGTGCGTCGAGGAAGAGGTAATCTCTTCTACAGACTCTTTCAAGTTTCTTTCTTCTTCTACTTCCTCTTATTTAGTTTTTTCATTATAAAGTAATAACATAAGTATTACTTATATACTAATATGTTATTATAAATATGAAAAAACTCTATTTCACCTTCTATCCATCCTACGGAAAAAAATCACCACGCGTGCGTACGTACGGAATACCGTCTCCACGCCGTGGTGTAATCAGTTTTTCCACCACCACCTTACTTGGATGGGTATAATGGTGTAAAAAAGAACTATATATGATTATTATAACACAATACTGATTCTAAGATATTATATCATCCACTCTAATTCCATTCAACAAATATGGGAACGATATCATTGCTCATGCGTACGTACGGATTACCGTCTCCACGACGCGATGAGATTCATTTTCCATGTTAAAAATTAAAGAATGATTATAAAGTATATATAATAGGTAATAATGAAATATATAAAATAATAATTCTACTGGATTTATGTATATATATATTTATGTAATCTACTTAATTCCGTTTAATTCAATAAGGAAACAAAAACATCGTTCATGCGTACGTATGGCCTATCGTCTCCATGAACGGTGAATTTCATTTCATTTATATATATATATATATTATATATATACTGAATATATATATGATATATAAATCATGATTTAAATTCAGGAAGTAAATAAATCAAGATATAAATAATAATAATATCATGAACAACAAGTCCAAACACGTACGATAAATAAAATGAATTTACCCAAAATGCTGTTTTAACATGGAACTTACAAAAGAAAGGGTAATATAATGTCATAATTGAACCATATAAGATACCATAACAATGAATATGATTATTTAATTAGTAAATTACATTATTTAAATCATTATATAGGAGGTTCGAATACGTATGAAGCATATCAGACATATGGTAAGGGATAATTATTCCAATCTCGTTCTTATCCGAGATTGTTTATTCGTATGTATTTACTGGGGTTATATTTTTCATCCATGTCCATAAAAATGTTTTCATAAAGTGTTTAATATTCTTCCATGTATGAATTCCTTTTTAACCCTCTTTGACTTTTACTTTGTGTTATAGAAGGAATATTTCTTTTGTTTACCATATGTAGTACTTTTTGACTTTTCTGTTAAAAGTACGAGGATAATGTTTTTTTAACTTATACGAAGTGAATGGATTTTTATGGTTTCATAATGACTTATTTAAATGAAGATTACTCTAAAAAATTTCATGGTTATTTTCAATAAAATCCTTTTCTTTTAAAATTGTGCGACATTTTGTGAAAAGAAAATGATTTTGAAGAAGAAAGGATATTTTCCTCAAGAATTAATTTCAAGTGTTTTGTCAAAACTATTTTCCATATAAGATGACATTATTTTGTATGATTATGATTCAAGTATAATGTCTCTATTATTTACATGGTTTGATTTATTATGATGAAATGATATCCATTTGTTTTATATGGATTACGAGATGATGTTTATGAAACCCATTTTATTCTTTGGGTTATGATGAATGATTTATGTTTATGTTGTGGCACAAGTAAGAATGATTTCATTATAAGATGGGTGGGACCTATTGATGTGGTAGTGTTTTTGCACTCTTTTTCACATCTTTTGTGTATATTTTATTGACTTTTTTATATTAAAAGTTTTTTTTTAAATAATTGATAATTGCTATGTTTTTGCACTTGGTTGTGTAAAATAATCAATTTTTGTTTAAAACATGTGTTTTAATGTGATTTAGTGTCATTTTAAATAATTCTAAAATTAAATGAGTCATGCGAATTAGGCTTTTATTTATTTATTCTTTTATTTTTATTCTAGTTAGTTTATTAATTCATTTATTAAATTAATGAATTCCTTATTCTTTAAATTTTAAATAAATAACTCTTTTTGGTTTTTAGCCTTTTAATAATTTAATTAGTTTCAACAATTTAATTTTATTCATTTAATAATTTTATTTCTTTAATTTAATTAGTTCTTTAATTAATTGGTTAATTAATTTAAGCATGTGATTGTGAATATTGTATTTTGTTCTTTAATTATATATGTTTATATTTTTTTTAACCTAAATTAATTCAATTGTTTAAATAAAGTTCCATTATTTTTATTTTACTTAACATTGTGTTTTTTAATTTTATTATATTTAATTTATTAATTTATTATTATTTTTTAATTATTTTATTTATTTAATTTTCTTTATTGTTTTTGTCGCGGGTGTTACAGTCGCACGGTCCGACCCGTAGCGGTGACTTTGCTACCGATACACAAAAACCTCACCGGTAGCGGTGACCTCACCATTACCCAACTTGCACATCCCTCACCGCTACTCCTCACTGTTAGCCCCGCAAATCCCTACTGGTCCACACTTCACCGTTACCCTTTTTATTTCCTCACCGTACCCTCCGGTTCACCGTTATTATTTTCTCACCGTTACACCTCACTGGTCCATTTTTTCTCACCGTCAGGCCCAGTCTACCGATATACTATTCCAGCTACCGTTACGCCTCCACCTTTATTTTCTCACTGTTACTGCTCTGCTCATTTCCTCACCGTTACACCTCAACCTCACCTTTACCATACCAGTAGCTGAAAATCCTCACCGTTACCTATTTTCTCACGGTTACCACACCCCTATATCGGTAGCTGGATTTACCTCACCGATACTTCATATCTCCCTCTAGAGCTACCGATTCACCTTCCCAGCTACCGATACCACCTCTTCTCCCCTGCCTCATCCGATGCCACCCGCAGCGCCCTCAAATCCTCACCGATAAAGCCACTGTCTCATCCACCCTCCCTGCTCCTCCGCCCTTAATCCCCAGCGCCGCTGCCCGTATGTCCTGTTCGGAGTGAGTCGCGCCGGACTTCCCTTAAAACCCTTGCCTTGGCTCTGCTTGCGCATCACCATGCCGCATCCCGCTGCATCTTCTCCACAAGAACCCCACCCGGACGCACCCTCCCTGCCTCTTTTCTTGACCCGAAGCCACTCCACCTGCTTCACACACTGCCGCGCCGCCTGCTTCCCCACTTGAACCGCCGTTACTGCCTGTGCGAACCAGTGGCCGGACCTCCCTGGAGTAGCCGCCTACCTAAACCTCACTGCTTCGCCACTGCATTCCATGAACCTGCATCACCCAAAGACCCCGCCTGATCTCCACCGCACTCCACTCGAGCCGTCGCACCCCCTGCTGGAAGAACCGCCGCACTGAGGTGTCGAACTGCCATCTCCTTCTGCCCTCTGCCTCGCCAGCACCACCTCAACCCTTTCCCCTCTACTTCGTTGCCAAACCCTTCTCCCCCCTTTTTTCTCTAATCTGTTTTCTTTTCTTTTAATATATAATAATATATAATAACATTCATATGATATATATTTTATATATTAGCATATATATAATATAACTATTACATTATATAATATAACACAATATATTATATATATATTAAATACTACACTATAATAATTATACTTATGATAATAATATTATATAAGCTTATATATAATAGTATATCATATTAATAAATATAATTACATATAATAATAGTAATAGGTCTATTTTTAAAAGTATAAAAACTTATATATATAGTGTTAATATTTCAAAATAATGTTGTCATAATAATAATAATAATTATAGTTGCATATTTTAGTATTAATATTAAGTATTATATATATATAAGTATTTTTATTTTAAGTAATAATATCAATATATAGTATACAATAGTTTCATTATATTTTTATTTGACTCATGTGCATATTTTGTTGTTTCGTTACAGGGGGGAAGGGCATGATGCACTTACATGGAGTTCACTCGGGAGCGGGCGACGTACACATAAAATCATGCCACGTGGATTGGTTGTGTCAGAGAATAAATTGACTCTCCACGCGCGCATATTTTTCATTCAGTTAGGAGAAACTGCTCCGGTGACAAGCGCGGGGGGAGCAGCACAGTGAAGGAGCCACGTGGAGGCCGGGGAACACTTCAGGGGAGATTCCAGAGGCTTTGGATGGGTGATGAATGCACGAGAGGCAGGAGAGTTATAGAGGAACAAGAGCTAAGCAGGTGGGAATCATGCGAGGCACGAAGATACTTCCAAAGGGATACAAAAGCAGCGGGACTTTGATTCAGAGAAGAACATAAGGAGGAGACCAGGAGAACCTAACCATCTTCCTCAGAGCATATTGGAGTACAAGATCAGAGCATTTCACACCTCGATTCCCAGGGTGGGACATCGAGCGGAGTTCCAACATTTCATCCATCATCAAGCGGCAGGAGTTAGCGTTTCCAAGAGCTCGAGCAAGGAGACAAACATTCTTATTTGACTTGTGCTCTGTTTTTTCTACAATTGAATTCAACATGAACTTCACTGTTTCTTATTACACCGTTGCATTAAAACCAACCACGATGTCCAGCTAATTCCCTTTGGGGGGAATAAGCTGGTTGATGTGATCTGTTTAATCTGATTCATGCACTGCATCATTGCTGGATCCTCTCTCTCATTTTTTACAGACAAGTTTATCTTCAAAACAACAAGATCTTGTGAAAACCGATCTTGTTTATACCATAATTAAAACTGTTTCAATCTGAGTAATTCACTGACAAGTGAATTACTCTTGAAAGAGAGAGACACATCGAACTCAACTGACAATTTGAGCTCGGTGACTACTGACTTGATTTCACCATTGGATGGAATGACTCTTACAGTCGAGGGACTGTGAGAGCTATTTCATCACAAGCTGACCAGACTACAAATCTGGCTGGTTATTTTTAGTCAGATCCATGTTTTTAAATCGCAGTGCATGAATAAGGCTAAGCAACATGAAATCGGCCAGTGGAATTTTCCCCATATTCATCTATTGGTTGTTTGCACCCCAGTTTCTCTTGCTGCTCTGTCTACTCACTTTGCACTCACCATCTCACTCTCACTTCCGCACACACTAAGTCTCATTCACTCCACTTCACCACCACCAATTGTCTTTGCTCAATTTTTTCATGTGTGTTTTTATTTAGATTATTTTTTTAGAACACCAAACACAAAAACAGGCCTCCCTGTGGTTCGACCCTGTCTTGCCACTGTCCTAAGTAGTAAGTAGGTATAAATTTTAATTTGTCTCCCATTCCCAACGACGCACGTGTTTCTAAATTTTGGTGCCGTTTCCGGGGAGGCTAGGTGCACTTTTTAAAAAAAGCCAAACAAAAATTCACATAAAAAAAATCATAAAAAAAATCATGAAAATCATTAAAAAAAATCTACAAAAAAAGAAAATTGAAATTCAAAAAAACATTGTGAACCTGCTGTATGCAAACCAGGTCTAAGTCTGAACACTTAGTACCTGGTAATCCTGAGATCGATAAGCACCTCAAATAAGTGAAAAAGAACAAAGACAAGCTCAAAATGGAAGAAAAAAGAAATGAAAACATGAATAATCCACTTCCTGAGAATGTGAACCAACATGGAATGATGAATCAACCTGGGAATGTGATAGCTGAGAGACACAGTCTGAGAGAGTTCTTACTACCATCAGTGTATAACAACCCTTCATGTATTAGAATATCTCCTAGGTCTAGGAATTATGAGATCAAGCAATCCATGCTTATCCAGCTTCCCACCTTCAATGGAATTCCTAGTGAAGACTCTCTTGACTTCATTAGAGCATTCTATTGTAGTGTCTAGTAGCTGCCACTTAGGGGCCTCACTGAGGAAGAGCTTAAATTAAGAGTTTTCCCTTTCTGCCTCAAGGGAAACGCTAGGTCTTGGTTCCAACAGTTAGAGGAAGAGATCTTTGTTACCTGGGATCAAGTTTACAATTCCTTCACAATGAAATTCTATCCTAGGAGGCTGACATCTGAGATTAGGCATAAAATCCCTGGATTCCTTCAGGATGAAGGAGAACTGTTTCATGAAGCCTCAGATAGGTTTAGAGGTTTTCTTAGGTAGTGTCTGAACCACTAATGTACACCTCAATTACTCATGGACACCTTCTACAATAGTCTCACCCCTTACCACCAAACTTTGGTGGATAAGTCTTCTGGAGAAGAGTTTAGTGATAGGACTGCTGAGGAGCTCAAACAGATCTTTAACACATTAGCTCAGAATTCCCAGCACATATGTTCTAGGAGGAGAACCATTGTTAGAAAAGAAACCGCCCCTGCTCCTCAAGCTGAAGCCCAAGCTGCTGGGTTCTTCAATGAGAACCCACATCAAATTCTTAAGGAGCAGAGTCACCACTGTGGCATGTATGGTCATTCTCAAACATGTTGTCCAAATTTTGATATGCCTGTCCAGCCTCATGAGAGTGCCAGCTTTGCTGGCTATGGACCTTAGATGCAACCTAGGGATGATACTTTTTCCAACACCTACAATCATGGGTATAGGAACCATCCGAACCTGTCATAGAGGGAGCAGGGAGTCCTCTGACCTTCAGCTCCTCCTGGATTCCAGCAGCCTCCTAGGCAGCAGTTCCAACCCCAATCCCAACCAAAGGTTGAGTCATTCAACTCAAAAGATGAGGTGAGAGATATGTTCCATCAGTTGATAGGGAGGTTTGATGAACAAAAGACCAAAAATGATTTTGATAATGTTCAAATGGATGCTATAATGAAGAACTTGGAAATTCAAATGGGGCAGTTGGCTAGGGATGCTAGCAATAGAGAAAAGGGTAGGCTGCCCAGCACCACTGAAGCCAATCCTAGGGAGAATTCCATGGCTGTGACCACTAGAAGTGGTCTACAAACCCACAAAGAGCCTAGGAAAGAACCCCAAAATGCTGAAAATGAGAAACTGGAAGAAACTGGAAACTCAAATCTGAAAGAACCTGAATCTAGAAAACTAGACAGCACCACTGGAATCTCTCCAGTTCCTGCTGTTCCAACTCAAAAATCCAAAGAAAATGGATTGAAAAACAAAGACATTAAAGGGAAGAAAATTGTTGAAGAAGAAGCTATAGACATGCCTCCAATTGTGAGGAATTTTTCCCCTGCAATCCCCTTCCCTCAAAGAATAAAGAAACCAATTCATTATTCTGAACTGTTGAAATTTTTGAAAGTGGTTAAAAATCTGAACATTGATATCCCATTCTTGGAAGCACTGATTCAAAGCCCATCATATCTGAAATCACTCAAGAAAATCTGTTCAAACAAAAAGACTTTGGAAGAATTTTCTACCTATAGCTTAACAGAGGAGTGTAGTGAAGTCTTGCATAATGGGATACCTCTTAAGATTCAGGACCCTGGAAGCTTTGTCATCCCTTGCACATTTGGGGATAGAGGTGGTAAGTTCAATTTCTTGTGTGATCTGGGTGCTAGTATTAATCTGATTCCACTATCACTTTTCCAGCACCTTAGATTAGGAGTTCCCCAACCCACCACTGTGATGTTACAGCTTGCTGATAGGTCTATTACTCATCCAGTGGGTAGGGTCGATGATCTGTTAGTAGGAGTAGGAAAACTCCTTTTTCCTGCTGACTTTCTTATCCTTGACATGGAGTGTGACCAGGAGGTTCCTATCATTCTTGGTAGGCCCTTCTTGGCCACATGGGGACCTGTGATTGATGTGTCTAAGGGGAAACTGATTTCCAATTTGGATGAACAGAAAGAAGAATTCAATGTGTTTAAGAAAATCCAAGAAACCACCCACCCAATTTTCCGAAGAAATGAGATGTTATTTGTTGAGAGTAGTGTTGATATGGAGGAAGAAGAGTTTCTGAGAATGATAGCTGAAATCAATAGTGAACCTGAAGTCCATGCTGCCTCTTGCATGGGGATCATCTCAAGTAAGGAGAGAGAATTTGTTGATGAGTATGAGGGAGAATTTTTGGAGAACCTAGATGAGTTTGTCTTGGAGCATATTCTTACCCCGAGAGAGGAGTCTGAGTTTGAGGAGATATCTCTTGGAGGCTTTTATACTAAAGAAAAAGTCTTGTCTACTGCCTTCTTCAAGAGGCAACATAAAGACCTTGGGCCACCCAGGCCCAAGTGTCTTCCCTCAAGCCAGTCACCATCCACCCTTCATCTTAAACCCCTCCCTGCCCATCTCAAATATGCATTTTTATGAGACAATTCCACACTTCCTGTGATCATTTCATCCAACCTAGAACTGGGTCAAGAGAAAAATCTGCTTACAGTTTTGAGGAAGTACAAGACTGTCATTGGCTGGTCAATTGCTGACATCAAAGGGATAAGTCCAGCCTTCTGTATGCATAAAATTCCAATGGAACCTGAGTGTAAACCCAGAGTAGAAGCCCGAAGAAGACTCAACCCCAACATGAAGGAAGTTGTGAGAGAAGAAGTTATTAGGTTGCTGGATACTGGAATAATTTTTCCAATTTCTGATAGCCCCTGGGTCAGTCCTATCCAGGTGGTACCCAAAAAAAGTGGAGTGACAGTGGTCACTAATGAGAAGAATGAGCAAATCCAGACAAGAGCAGTGAACGAATGGAGAGTTTGTATAGACTACAGGAAATTGAATGCTTCCACAAGAAAGGATCAATTCCCTATTCCATTTTTGAATCAAATGTTAGAGAGGTTGGCAGGAAATGAATTTTTCTATTTTCTTGATGGCTACTCTGGTTACAACCAGATTACCATTGCCCCCGAGGACCAAGAGAAAACCACCTTCACCTGTCCATTTGGGACATTTTCCTACTGGAAGATGCCCTTTGGCTTGTGTGGTGCTCCTGCCACTTTTCAGAGATGTATTATGGCAATATTTTTAGACATGATTGAGAGGATAATTGAAGTGTTCATGGATTATTTTTCTGTTGTAGGAGATAACTTTGAGAACTGTATGAAAAACCTGGAATTAGTGTTAGAAAGATGCCAAGAGACCAACTTAGTCTTAAACTGGGAGAAGTGCCAATTCATGGACACTGAAGGCATAGTTTTGGGACATAAGGTTTCTAAGAAGGGGATAGAGGTCGATAATGCTAAAATTGAGGTCATTCAAAAGTTTCCCCCACCTGAAAATATCAAAGGAATTAGAAGTTTTTTGGGTCATGCTGGGTTCTACAGGAGGTTCATTAAGGATTTTTCTAAGATTATTAGACCCCTGTTCTCCCTTCTGGTTATGGAAACACCCTTTGTCTTTGATGAAACTTGTCTAGAGGCCTTTAATTTACTCAAGGAGAAGTTGACTACTTCACCTATAATCACTGATCCTGACTGGAAGCTTCCCTTTGAGGTTATGTGTGATGCTAGTGATTTCACAGTAGGAGTTGTGTTAGGACAGAGGAATGACAGGAAGCTACATGTTATTTACTATGCAAACAAGCTCCTAGATGGTGCCCCGAAGAATTATTCTACCACTGAAAAGGAGATGGCTGCTGTGATGTTTTATTTGGAAAAGTTCAGGTAGTATTTGATAGGATCAAGGATCATAGTTTTCACAGATCATTCAACCCTTAAGTATTTTCTGGCTAAAAAGGACTCAAATCCCAGACTCATGAGGTGGAACTTACAGTTACAGGAGTTTGATTTAGTGATTAAGGATAATAAAGGGGCTGAGAATGTAGTTTCAGATCATTTGTTCAGATTTCCCAATTCCCCAAGTAAGGAACCAAAAGAGATCAACACTTCCTTCCCTGATGAACAACTGTTTGCTACTTCTGTGCAGTAGTCCGCTTGGTTTTCAGAATATGCCAACTTTATGGCAGCTAGAGTCATGCCCAAGGATCTCACACACAACCAAAGGAAGCGGTTTATATCTAAACTGAAATACTATTTTTGGGATGACCCTCTTCTCTTTAGGAGGTGTGCTGATGGGATTCTGAGAAGATGTGTGGTTGAGGATGAGATTTTTCCCATACTTGAGAGCTGCCACTCATCACCTTGGGGTGGCCACCATGGATGCGAAAGGACTGCTTAGAAAGTCCTACAGGTTGGTTTCTACTGGCCAAAACTGTTTAAGGATTCTAGAAGTCTGGTTATTGGATGTGCAAAATGTCAAATGTTGGGAAATGTTGGAAGAAGACAGGAATTACCCCAAAAAGGTATTTTGGAAGTTGAAATCTTTGATGTGTGGGGCTTGGACTTCATGTGACCATTTACATCCTCTTATGAGAATGAATACATTTTGGTTGCTGTGGACTACGTGTCCAAGTGGGTTGAGGCAGTAGCACTTCCCGACAATTCAACTTCTAGTGTGGTGAAATTCATCAAGAAAAACATCTTTTCCAGATTTGGTGTGCCTCAAGCTTTCATAACTGATAATGGGACTCACTTCAAGAATTATAAGTTCAAAGGTTTGATGGAGAAGTATTGGTGCTCACATAGGACAGGCACTACTTACCACCCACAGTCCAGTGGGCAGGCAGATGTTTCAAATAGAGAGCTCAAACAGATTTTAGAGAAAACAGTGTCTAGCTCTAGGAAAGACTGGTCAGGGAAGTTGGATGAGGCCCTTTGGTCCTACAGAACTGCTTATAAAACTTCTATAGGGATGTCACCATATAGGCTCCTTTTTGGGAAAGCATGCCATCTACCTATTGAGTTACAACAGAGATCTTATTGGGCAGTGAAGGCTATTAACTTTGATTTTAAGTCTACTGGAGAGAGGAGGCTGCTAGAGCTGAGTGAGCCGGAAGATATCCGAAGAGAGTCTTATGAGAATGCTGAAATTTACAAAGAAATAACAAAGGATTTTCATGACTCAATCATTCAAAACAGGAATTTCAAGGTTGGTGAGAGGGTCCCGCTTTTCAATTCAAGATTGAAGCTGTTTCCAGGGAAATTGAAGTCCAAGTGGTCAGGACACTTTACCATTGTTAGAGTTTTGGTTAATGGAGCTGTTGAGCTAGTTGGAGATGAGAATAGACCCTTTTTAGTCAATGGTCAGAGAATAAAGCACTTCTTTGAAGGGTATCCAAAGGGCTTGGCTGCCATATCTCTATTGGAAGAATGAGCTGATTCAAGTCTAACTGAGGACTTTAAACTCAGTGTTGCATGGGAACTAACCCATGGTTTCTTAGTTGTTTCTCTTTTATTTTATGTTAATCAATAAAGGTCATCCCTGCTGCTTGTTCTCTATTTCAATTGCTTGACTGCTGATGGTGCCTCATGATCTGTTGTTATGTTAGAGAGAGTTTGTGCTGCCAGAAACTTAGCTATAAAACCCAAGGGAGCAATCCAATGCATCATATGGATAACATTTCTCTCTACTCACTCTCTTGGGTTACATTTCTTGAACTATAAATTCTGAAATCTTATTCTACTTATTTAAACATGCAGGTGCTAAAGAGGAATAACAACCCAGTGATGCTAAAGTGGATCTGTTGATGAAAACCATTTCTAAAGGGACAATAATTCAGGGAAGTGTTGTTCTACCTTTTTCAATTTAAATTAATTACTTACTCTCTTCTGTGAACTAAGTGTGGGGGACTACCTCCCACTCTGTTAGTAATGAATTTATTTTCTTGCTTGGGTGTTAGATGCTAATATCTACTTAGTTGAGGATGTACTTGATTTGATTTGATGAAACATGCTTGCACCCATTATTATTATTCTCATTATACTACTGCTGCACATCATTTCTAAACATGATACTATTTGAAGTAAATTGTTAAAATCTTTTTTATGCTCACACTGCTTCAAAAGCATGAACATGTTAGAAATAGAATTGTACATGCTTTCTGGTGAGGTTGGTGGGGTCAGGATCTTCTGTTTTTGTTCTTTTTTTTATTTTTATTTTCTTTCACTTTTTGTGTGGAAAATAAAATTTTTGAACTTCGTTGAAACCCCTCCATTTCCTTTTTCAACTGAAATTTCCATCTGTTTTGAACTTTAACTATCCTCCACCTTGAGAGTCAACATTGGGGACAATTTTGGGTTTTAAGTGTGGGGGAGAGGGGTCATTCTAGTGTCATGTCTAATTCCCCCTTCTTTAACCCAAGTTTGTGTTTGTTTTAAAAAAAATGGTCAAAATTTTTCAAAAAAAAAAGGTTCAAAATTCCTTCAAATTTTTTCAAATTCTGTCATCATATGATGGTCATTGGATGGTCACTGGTACTTCAATTATGTCTTGTTTAGTGGATAATTTTTGTTGGAACTTGAGAGTGGCACTTAGTCAGAAACTGTTAATCATGAATGATTGTTGAGTGCAATTGTTCACTGTCTCTATGAACCTTTATGTTTAGGAACTGAGGATGAGAGTATGACAGGATAGGTTCTGTGGAGTAAGGATCATAGCTTAGGGTAACTTTTTCTTCTTACTAGAAACCAGGGTACTCACATTTTTATAATATAATATTCAATCACTTTAGGAAGTTACTTTGAATGATTAGTAATTAAGTCCTTTGTAACTGGAGTAAAATGGGCAAATGGGATATGTTTTAGAGAAGTGTGATTTTGATAAAATAATCATGAAATCAATATTTATATATGTGTAAGTATAGGATAAATTAAAATTATAACCTCTCTCACCAGTCAATATATGTTTGGTTGATATTGTGGATTTTTTTCAATGCCTAATATCATGAAAAGGGGTGTCCAATCTCACTCTTGGGGGACAAGGACCTAAGGTTAAGATGAAGGAAAATTGATCTAGTTTCTCCACTTCCCACATCACCCTTTCTTCAGATGAAATAACCTCTTTCTTAGGGTTGGCTGATTCCATAACACCTAATGGGGTGCACCATAGATGTATTGTAAGGATGGAATGAGTACACTTATTATCCATTTGCTCTAAAATAAAACGTTAAGTATAGATTATCAAAATATTATTAAAAGTTAAATATACCCTCTTTAAATAGTTACAATGGACTTACATCCTCAATGTTTAAGAATTAATCCCACTCTTCATGATAGGATTGATTGATAATTCCCTCTATGGTACCCTGGTGTCCCATATCTTATACCCACCACATAGTGTGGACTGTTTATTAGTGTAAAACATTAACATCTATAGATCTTTGATACAATCACTGACTTAAATGAGTTTGTTATTAAAGTTGAAGTTTGAAGGTGCCTTCACATTTACCAACTAGGAAAGGTGGACACAAGCTTTAAGGGTAGCCCATAAGTCCCTGTAACTCATAGCTATAATCTAGTTTTACAAGAAGTGGGTGGACTCGAGATATAAAAAGTTTGAGGGAGCATTAGAAAACTCCTTCCTAGGTCCTGAGAAAGACTTGGGTTCTTTAAAATTTATCTACTTCCCCAACCTTTCATCATAAATCAAACCACTACTTCACTACCAATGGATGTAACACCTCATATCAAACTCAAGTTGCACTGGATCTCGAATATAGAGTTACTAGGAATCCTATGAGAAGGGTTTATCTAAAGGCTTGGATTCCTCTCATGTTATTTCCTTTTTATACGGATTTACAGTTTCCCTCCTTCCTCTCTCCAAGGTTGAGGATGTCAAGAACATGGGGAAATTGATTGCTAGTATTCTTTTAGGATATAAATATGTCCAAGATCAGGAATATATCATAGTTATATCGATGAAGGAATCCAAGGAGGGTAGTGTAATCTCAACATGGTTATTTTCTTAATCCATAATGACCCGTAGTTCCCTCGACACCATTGGGCACTGTTCTTCCATGACATTTTTCAGTTTCACCACTACTTTATTCTAGATGTCCTATACTTGATACACAAATTGTTATAGTTTGTATGCTTTAAAAATAATTTCATGGTCAATATGATCCAATAGAATGTATTCCATTAGGTCCATCTTACATGAATACACATCGTACTCACAACTTCCATCATCTATTACCACAATGGTGGGAGGGCCTTCATATGGAAATAATTGGAACTCTAAATATACACTTAAAAGTTTCAAGGTCATATAATTCTCTAGTGGGAGATCCTAATGCTATAAATGGATTGAATGAATAGCCTAAATATATACTATAAGTTCTTTGTATCACTAAGTAGTTGATACATGTTGAAGTGAGTCGCTATTTAGCCCCACAATACTTTTAATGACCCTAAAATGTGAAGGAGGACCTCCCATTTATAAATGTGCACTAAACACCAATAAAACCTCATTAATACTACTATTGCTAGACCTATGGAATTACCCTTCACAAGTTGGGCCACCACTATAAAGATGATTTATTTTAATTCATTGTGTTATTCAAATACTAGGAGTAGGTACCAACTTAGACACGTCACTATAAATCTTTCCAAATGAGTTTAGGGGTGTTGGGAATGATGTTGTAACCCCATTATTTATAATGGACCATCTCTTTCACTAGACAATATATACCCAAGGATCCAATTTTCTTCATATAAGGACACCCACTTGTGTATTTTTATATTGGAATGTTCCCACATGGGATTAAGAATATCCTCATCTAGGTTTCAAAAATAACCTTCCTCTGTGGGCAGGGATTCCATGTGGTTTTGGTGGAATCTATTAACAAATCCTAGAATAGTGAGGAAATTCTATAGAGGCCTCCCTAGGAGGCCTTTGGGTGAACAAACTCATCATACATAGCCCCAAGGATATGGAATCAAAAGATATTATATATAACCCATATAATAATTTCCACCAATCCATGGATGAGGTTGAATGTTTTTTATATGAGCTCCAACCATGGAGAAATATAAGAATTAGATCAGGGTTATTATAGAAATAAGTTTGGGAAATCCAAATGGCCTCATAGATTTTCTTTTTTCCTTTAACTAATATTTGAACTCATCACATGTCTAGTAGACCCACTATTCCCACATATATTATATCATAGATCCACCTTCAGGGCATAGGTCTCAATCCTCAACCCAACCTCTAAGTTGGTCTATGGTGGAGCAGAAAAGTACTAAGGAGTAATAATGTGTCTTTGGCTCTGATACATAGGCATGATTTTCAGGAGTGGATTTGGAATGATGAAAATAATATATATATATATATATATATATATAGGTGTGACCTCTCCATTGAAAAAAAATAACCCCAAGATGATAGGTTGGAACCCCCCATATGGGTGTACTCTATAACCTAGGAGTTCATAAAATTAGAATCAAGCCTCAGTATATCCATATATGTTAAGTTTTTATGGCCATAAAATGGAAAAAAATATGAGGCTAGGTGTTATTAATGATTCTTTTTAATGAGTATTTTTAAGTATGACATATGTGGTGTTCACTAACGGTTACAACCATGCCTAATGTCCTCTATAATATTCTCTATATGAGAAACAACTTCATCATTTGAAGGAATATTCAAAATATGATCCACCTCATTCCTATAAGGATAAATTAAAATAATATCAGTAGGTGGAAGAAAAAATTTTATAAGAAACTATATCATGGTGAAGTGATCACATCATGAACACAACTAGTTGGAAAATTCATTAAAGGAAAAAAATTCACCTAGGTGTTCTGCCTAAGTGCTTCACTCAAGTGCTTCACCCAGAGTTTTTTTCTTAAGTGACCTTGTGTAGCTTATTTACACTGGTGAATTTATTTACTCGTTTCATATATCCAAAAATGATAATATCTGGGTGAAGTGGAGGCTTGTTCTCACCTTGATTAATGAAAAAAACAAGATCAATGGGGGGGGGGGGTATTATACAGGCATCACTAATGTAGGTCAGTGCATGGAAATGGGAGGGAACTATTTATTAATTATTTGTGGCATGAACTTAGGTACTAGTGTTGACCACAAACTCAGGTACTAGAAAAAACCATTCACTAGCCCATGACCAAGGCTCCAACCCTTCAGATAACACCATGTTCACACTATAATCACATCTACCTTGGAATTTGATTATCCTTATTCCAGTCAGATCTAATTCTAATGGGGGTATTTTTTAGTGCTCCCTTTTACAATGGGTATCAAATGAAGAAAATTATCAAATGAAAAGCATGTTATGAATCAAGGTTTATACTCCCAATTAATGTGTCCAAGTGGCCTTTTCTTAGTCCATATGCGTACCCTAGTTGGGCATGCTTCTGACTAGCATGAGGCCTCACCAGTGCACCTATGATATGTGCCTGAGCCTTCTATATGAACTGCTTTAGCACTTAGCCTTCATGTTCCCAAGTCCCCGGATTTGCCTATAAAAATACCCCAAGGGTCCTCATTTCACATAGGTTAGAACCTTTAGAGAAGATAAAGAGACCCCTAAATCTCTCTACACCTAGGTTCTTTATTCCCCCTTTAAGTGGGTTATTAAGCCCAACAATTAAAGAAATAACCATGTTTTTTTGGTAATTAAGTTAGTTAAAGGATTAATACACTAAACCTTCATGAAATATTACTTCTCCCCATGGTCCTCCAAAACTAGGGTGAAGGACCCCTCCTGGGTGATCCATACTAATACACCACACAACCAACATACCTTAAGAGTACAACATTATGACCACCACTTCACCCAACCTTCCACTAGGGTTGCCACTTTTCTCTAGTCCCCCACTAGGGTACCCCATTCACCATAGACCCTCATTAGAGTGACATTTCACCCTATTCCTCCACTGGGGATCCCCATTCACCCTAGTGTTTTATTAAGGTTTTATTTTTACCCTATTCCTATAGTATGGTTCAATATTCACCATAGTATTTTATTAGGGTGCTATATTCACTTTCCCCTCCCACTAAGATGACACTTCTCCCTAGTTCTTCATAGGTGTGACCACTTCACTCTGACCTAACTGGGGTTACCACTTTTACTTGAAATCCCTAATAAAGCACAATTTTCCTAGTATCTTCTAGAAAAACTGTATGAAATCCTCCTAGTAACCTTGTTTGTTATAGTTTCCCAAATAGGGTAACAAAATTACCTAAAATACCTTGCAGACACTCATTATCCCAAGCCACTCACTCTTGGGTGTTACTCCTATAAGCCTCCTCTATGGCCACCTAAATTACATGATCTATCCATGAAAACTAGTGTACACATAATCGATCATGCATTTACTTGATAAAAGACATTTCTTACTTGTCTACTCTATCTAGTAGGGGCCTTAGAGAGTTTATAATCATGTATCACCATGATAATGAGGGTTTATATCATAAATAAATCAGTAAATCCTACCCTAGATAATAATACACATCTTGGTTACTAAAGTTTCAAGTTGGTTGATTTGATCCACTCAACGATCCATGTGAAAACAAACCTCCTCATCAGGTATATGTTTCAACCATGTTCTCATCAATGATTTCATCACTAGGAGGCATCAATGAGCCTGGGAAATCCATATGAGGGAATCCCATGTGTAGCACCCCCTATTTCAAGTAAATAACCATTTATCTGTTTATTTCAAGTATGTAAAGTGTTTAGGTGAATTTTAGGATAGTTTTTAGGACTTTTTAAATGTTTTTTTTGGATTTTAGGGAGGTTTGCAGTTTGAGCATGGTTACTTGAAACCATGAAAAACCTTTAGGAAACTGTTCAAAGTAAGACATTGGACTCAGGTTAGGCACACAGTTAGTCACATGTTTTTTCCAAACCATTCATCCACCCAAGAGTAACTGTTTAAAGTGTAATAGAAGAAAAACTTTGTTGAAGTATTATTTGTTTAATTGGGTGATCCAACTATGTGGAAGGATTTTGGAGGTAGTGGTTGGCGCATGGTTTTCACAAATTTTTTCTAACTGTGCACCATAACCATTCATAGTTAAAAAATTAGATAAAAAAAGTGGATATCACTCAGAATTACTATTAAACCTCTTGTTTTTCACTTATTCCAACCCTAACTTGGTTTTTTATCCTCCTAAAGTCTTTGGAGACTCTCCCCTTTGACCCATGTGCGATTTGTTGGAAAATATATGGGCGTTGAAGGCTATATTTCTTGGTAAGTCTCTATTCATGGTGGTTTTCCTTAGATATATTATTATTCCCTCTCTTAGATTCATATATCTAGTCCATTGTGATAGATCTATTATATTTTATTCTAATCATGATTATATATGGGTGTGTTGTTGTTAGGTAATAAGATCTAAGGTAGGTTTTTGGAGATTCAACCCGGTTTTGTTGAAGAATTAGTGTTGTTCTTTGTTTCTGAAATAGTTTCTAAGGTGGGTGGATTCTCTCTAGACTCTTATTATTATAACTTGAAGGATTGGTTTCAAATTGTTTAAATTTATTTAATTTTATTGTGAAATTATTGTGAAAATCATGGTAGAGACCTTCTTTGTTGATTGTTTGTGAAATTATGGAATTATTGTGCAAAGAGCTTTGTTGAATGATTTTAAAATGATGATTTCAAAAATGTTTGTTGGGTTTGATTTATATAAAAAGGATTTGGGGAAATGTTTTCAATAAAATTTTATTTTATTGAAATAGTTTGGAATAATTTTTTTGGCATTGTTTTGGAATAATTTGTTGGCGTGTGTTCATTTGCATTGACGTGACCCTGTGGAAAGGGAATGTTCCATTGGGTAATTGGTATATGGTTGACTTATGATGACTTGGTAGATTGATGAGAAACCTCTCATGAGTTTGGAAATGTCACCTATTCGTTCATGTGTGGATATGTTGATATGTAGAATGAAATGGGTTATGCTAAAAATAAAAAATATGGAATGGTTTTAAATAATTTTTTGGTTGCTTTCCTTGAAAAAATGAATTGGTTTGGAAAATATTTTTCCTTTGATATAAACTATTTTAAATGGTTTTATATAAAAAAATTATATAAATGTTATAACATCTTCTATCCTTGTGGCATGAGTAAGGAAATCATTTTTGGAAAAACTTAAATAGTTTCATTACTCACCCTCTACTTTGTAAAATTGGTGATATTGCAGATATTCTTTATTGATACATAGGTATAGAAGAATTATCTCATTTATTTAGTGATGATTCATGATGGTTTGAGTATTTCTTGTGGAGTTGGATCTTAGAGAATGTTGGGGGATATGGATTTGGTGACCTTGGAGTCTTTGAGTTTTTGTTGGTTTTGTCTTCCACTTTGTTTTCTGATTCTAGTTTGGTTTCCATTTGGTTCTCTATTTTGGTTCCTGGTTGTAGTTGAGTTTGATTATCAATTATTATAATTTTAGTTGTATAGATTTTAATTATGAATCATTTAGTGGTTATTTGGTTATGATGTGCTTGGTTGGGTTTTTTATTTTAAATAAGGTAAAATCATCCCCCATTTGTTAATGAAGACCTTGGCATTTATTACCAACCTTTGGAATCTTTGGTATGTATTATAAGTCCAAGTATTATCCTACCACTTTTCCAAGACAATAGTGAGGGGAGGGATATTACAAATGGTATCAGTCTTGATCAGGGTCTGTTTTTCATTTTGGGGAAAATGGTATTGGTTTTTTAGTCTTGAGGTTGGAAAATCGTTCTTGATTAGTCCTCATGTTCGGATGGTATAAAGGAGTAATTCTTCAGAACTTTAAATGCCTTACATAAAAAGGAACAACTAACCAATTTATGTTGAACTTGAAGTTACCAGGGAGTTGGGTACATAAATATTTAAGACACTTATAGGAGTATTACCTCATTATCAAGGGTTTATCCAATGAGAAGAGCATGACATGCATTAATAGAAATGACTCCCCACTAAGAGTACATATTACACTTTGAGTATTGACTTATCATTGGGTGAAAAATGTTGATTATTGAAAATAATTGAAAAATGATTTCAAATGTTATATTTTGAAAATGGCCTAATAGTGGTATTTTAAAAATGATTTGGTTTTCAAAAGCGTGGTGGAATTTTAAAAAACTGGGCTGAAAATGGAAAGGGTTGAATTTTTCAAAAGCCTTGTTTTGATAGTTGTGAGTTGTTAAATTTGAAATTGTTAAGCCTTCAGTTGATAGAGAGTCCATCTTATGTCGTTTTTTTTGTTATAGAAAATGGCACTCGGTAGGCATCATAGAAACCAACTGAAAGTGGCTGTTGGGAATGTGGTTTCACCTGATCCATAGGTGAACCAACAACAGGTTCAAATTATAGTATATTATTTTCAAGATATGGATAGAGGGAACCAAAGGGATGAACCAAGGAAAGTGGATCATTTCTTTTAGTTCTAGAAGAAGAATCCACCCATCTTTTGGGGTGATTCGAAACCAGAGAAGGAAGAGGTGTGAAAAAATATGATGAATCGAATCTTTGATTTCTATGGTACACCAAAAAATATGAAAGTCAATTTGGTGATGTATATACTAGAATATATTTCATGCTAGTGGTGATATTTATCAGTACAGGATAAATTTGACAAAGGCATTTCATGGGAGGATTTTGAATAATTATTCAACAATTTTTTTTATCCTCATATGTTTAGGATTTCATGAATGACAGACATTTTTTTCTTGAAGTAGGAGAACCTATTAGTGATAGAGTATGTGGATAAATTTATGAATTTAGTCTTCTTTTCACCCAAAGTTGTTGTAAGTGCATCATAGAAGGTGCAAATTTTTAATTAGGGATGAAGTAGGAGATTCACTCAAAGATTTTCATGTTCTATATAATGGATTATACGAAGATCGTTAATAGAGTGACCATGGAATAAAAGAACATATTAGGAGATAAGGGTGGAGGAAGCATGTTGATGCCTATAAGAAACAATGGGAACTCTAATACTGAGAACAAGAAGAAGAGGGACACCTATTTAAATGTAGTGTAATGACTAAGAAACAAACAGTTGGATCAACGAATCTTACTCCAAAACCAAAGACCAAGCTTGGATGTTTTCAATATGGCATGTTTTACCACATAAAGTGAGATTGAATGACACCACCTAGAGAATTCCACAACTGCAACCAAATGAGGCATCTTTAACACTATTATTGCAGTGATCCATGGTTGGGTGTTTGGGACACTTCTCATGTATTAAAGACATTGTATGGTTCGATGAGATAAGTCCAATAGAATAATTCTCATCATTAGAACTGATCTAAACATTGTGATTATAATAATACCATGACTCATCAGTAAGGGAAATATCAACAGTGTAATAAAGAACAATATGTGGTGAGTAATAAATTTTATATAGCTAAGAAAGTGATTGTGGATGATCAATCTAGACCATCAATAGTGAGAGGTATGATTATTTTGAATTATAACCTTATATTATCTTTTTTTTATACAGGCGTATCCTATTAATTTATTGATTCTCATGCTATTTATATTTTGGGTTTAAATGTTGTAATGATTCCTTCTTTTTTGAAACTTAAAAATCCCTTTAGTCAAAGAGAATATTGAGCCTTTATGTGTAAATAATGTTATATAACTATTGATGGAGATGAGTTGATATGGTATTTCTATGTTCTTGAGAATAATCTCCATGACATAATCCTGGGTATGGATTGGTTGAGGATGTTCAAATCTCACATCAGTTTTTATTCCTGAATGGTTAGTTTTACAATTAATGATGGCATCGAGTATCTATTTAGAGGAGACCAGAATGTAAAGGTAGGTGCAACAGGATTGTTGGAACCCGAAGTTGGAATGATCTTGTACCTATTGGAAGTGTTTCCTTTATCATAAATGTAAGAGATCAAGAAAAAAAATTCCAATGGATTTTTATTAGTTTCTAGACGTTTTTCTTGAAAATTTCTCATGGTTTCCCCCCACAAGGGAAGTAGAGTTTATGATTTATCTCCTTCCGGGGACTAGCCCTATTTCCATTCTGTCATATTATATAGAACCAATAGAGTTAAGGGAATCAAAATTCTAATTGGAAGAGTTGTAAAGAAAAGGGTTCATTCAGCCAAGCACGTCTCTATGAGAAGCACCTATCTTGTTTATCGAAAAGGCAGATGGAACTCTTAAGTTTTTTGTGAATTGTCATAATATTAACCAAGTTATGATAAATAATTAGTATCTACTTACACACATTAATGATCTATTAATCAATTGAGGGTAACCTAGTGGTTCTCTGAAATTGAATTGTAATTAGGATATCACCAATTATAGGTTAGGAATGAGGATATTCCAAAGAAAGCTTTCAGGAGTAGATATAGCCATTAAGAGTAAGTGATTATACATTTTGGCCTTATGAATGCACAAATATTATTTATGGAATTAATGAATCTGTTAATTTAAATATATCTGGATTCTTTTGTGGTGGTGTTTTTAGATGACATATCTATGTATTCAAGGAAAATGGATAAGCATGAGAAAAACTTGGCAATGGTGTTGGGAATTTTGCAGGATCATGGTCTTAATGAAAAATTATCAAAGTGTGATTTTTGGATACAAGAGTTATTTTTCCTTGGCCATATAATATCTAAAATAGGTGTTTATATGGATCCAAAAAATATAGAGGCTGTTATCTCTTGGAAACTTTCAAAGAATGTTTTTGAGATATGCAGTTTCCTTGGTCTGGCTGGTTATTACTGACATTTTGTTCATTATTTTTCATGACTAGCCTCACCAATGACAGCTTTGGAAAAGAATAATGTTCCATTAATATGGAATGAGTAATTTCACAAGTCTTTCCAAGAGATTAATGTTTGATTTACATTATCACCAATCTTTACTTTTCTAGAATTAGGATAAGGGTGTGTGGTGTATTGTGATGCTTCAGGATCAGGGTTGGGATGTTTTCTCAGACAAAGAGATCATGTTATTGCTTATGGATCACGATATTTATGGTTTCATGAGAATAACTACCCAAAACATTATTTGGTGTAACATCTCGTTACCTTTTAGTCAGGTACCTTTTAAAACCTTCTTGTGTTTTTGCTTTTTCAGTGTTAGGGTAGGGTCGAGAAGAAGTTGGGAGGATACCTATAATGGTGAATTCAGAGATTTGTTGGATTATCAATATAAAATTGGTTGGTTCTATAGTCTACTGGATATTTTACATTCCATGTAATAATCTTACATGAAATGTAAGATTTAAAATAAAATTAAATCTGATTTTAGCAAAAGGAATGAGTTTTTTTTGAAATTATGATAATTTTCAATTACAATATATCCCATACATTTTTCATTCCTCTTAAAATAAGATCCATTATCAGGTGATTTTGGAGCTCTCAAACCCTTTTGGGTTATCTCAGTCAGCGATTGATCATCATTGTGGTCACGGTTTGACTTTATGGGTAATCATTCTCCCTATATCTTAGTCTATTTCGATTTTCTCCCTTGTAAGTTTGATATATCATCTTGGGATTGATGAATCTAAACTCTAGGTTGTTGAATCTGTCCTCTAGGTTGGGTTCCTAGATATTCTATGCCTTGGTTCTTGTTGGCAGGTTCTGTTGTGGGATTTGTGTTTTTGTGAGAGAGATAGGTGGTTCCTTTGTGATGGAAAAATATAAGTAACCATTAATTGACTGATTTAAATTAAATTTTTTGATTTAAATTAAATTACTTGAACTAATTTAAATTTTTTTATTGAAAACTCAATTCCACTAAATTGGGATTTGGATTGTGAAATTTAATTTTAGGCTTGAAATTGGAAAACCCCCTAATTCCAATGAATTGGGGTGCTCTTGAGAAATTGATGGAAAATTGTATAATTAAAATGAATTAATTTAAATTATGGATTTTTTTGAAATTTATTTCAAATAATTATTTGAGAAAAAATTGATTGAAATTATTTTTGATAGAAACCCAGTGGTTTTATCTTGGAAAATGCATGTTTTGATTAAAAATCCATTTTTGGGTTTAAATGAAAAAATTGGAACTTTTGAAATGGGGGAATGAGATTTAATTGTATCTTAATTAGTCTTAAAATAAATTTTCCATCATTGATTTTTACTTGAGCACATGAAAACCTAGGTAGTTAGTGGTTTATTTGGGACAAACATGCTAGGATGGTAATTCCCTATCACTCGATTGATGCTTTTCATCACTAAAAAATACAATTCAGTACATATTATTACCTAGTGGGACATGGATGAGTATTCTCTTGTTAGTGTTGAGGGACGTGTGTATACACATTGCAGTTCATCACTTGAGAGTGTGAGGATCTCATAACCTGGAACTATTGTACCTTTTGGAAGATGACCATGTTGCTATCTTATTTATATATGAGATATAAATGTGTGATAATTTTTGTAAACTATTTTACATTCCTAGTGAAATTATATAAACTTTTTTATATAAATTTTTTGTGAAGCCATTTTTTTAAAGTATTTCCATCATTTGAAATGAAAATCAATGTCTGTTTAAATATTCTATTGAAATGTCAAACCTATTTACTTGAAAATTGAATCACTTCAACTGGTAAATTAATTGTTAGCATCTTATTATGGAATCCTTTGTGATAACCTACTAGGATTTTAGTGCACACCCTACTTGAAACTTTGTGTGTTTATATATTATCTTCTTCTAGGTTTGAGCAGGGGTAAAGAACCACTTGGAGGTGGTTCTAGCTGTTGATTCATGGAATTGGAGAGTTGAATCCATTGGGACTTGGGATATTTGTCTATCATGTTTTATTGGTACCTTTGTGTAATTATTTAGGTTTTTTACCTATTTGGATTCTCTTACACTACTTTGAGTGAAGTTTATTTTATATGCATACTGATTTGTTATCTTGCTTCCACATGGTTTAGGGAAAATTCATTCCCTCTTTCTTTCTGTATGATGTCAAGTGCTAGTCACCAACCCATGGGGATCAAAAACATACTTTAGGCCATGTAAAAAATCAGTTCAGGTTTCGGGTTACCAGGGTACCCTGGTTGGTTCGTGAAAAAGTGGTATTAGAGTTCTAGTTTGAGCTTCTTGTCTTGGAATCAGTATGCTTTATGAAATCTTGTCGGGACTTAGGAGGTAGTTACGACTGAGTGCCTGACCAAATCTCACCATAATGAACCTTAAGTCACTAGGTGTTGTTTGGAAAAGTCATATTGATTATTAGTTCTAGTCTTTTACCTACTTTTTATTTGGATATATTGAAATACAAATCTCGAGTTCTTATCTGTTGGGATTAGTTTCCCCCTTTCTATGTTTGAGTTTTAATCTAATGTCTTCTTTGTTTTCTGCTAATATTGTGTAGCATCATGCCTCCAAAAATATATGTGAATCAGATCTAGGAGGAAGCTATTGTTGAACCTTAGTGTTTGAATCCTATCATGGACCCAAATCTAGTTGAGGTGATTATACACATTGTCCAAGCTCTGGATCATGCATGACCTCCGGTTCCTATTCAGGATCTAAATGTAAAACCTAAAAGGGACATTATCAATATTTGTTCTCAATATTTACTTCTCCAAAATCCATCACTATTAAAAGGCTCAAATAAACCTCAAGAGTATTAGGAGTGTTTGAGTATAATGAAGCATTTTTTAATTCTTGGACACACCTGATGAGATCAAGGTAAAGTGTTCCACCTTCATGTTGTAAGGACAGTGCATGAGACATAAGAATCATGAGAGATTAGAGTAGAAAAAATTTAATGTTATTTTCACCAACCAGTTATATCCAGAGTTGATGCTATTATACAAGGCTACTGAGTTCTTAAAACTTGATCAAGCTGACATGACCATGAAAGATTATGAAAACTATTTTTCTAAGCTTGTGAATTTTTCACTGGAGATTTTTTAAAATGAGAAGATAAAGTCTCTAAGGTTTGAGTTGGGTCAATGATATGATATTAGTTCTCATGTTTTCTTTCATAATTTTCCTTATTATACTGATGTGTTGGATAGAGTGGTGATGGTCCAAATGGATTCAACTGGAAAGTCAGGGTTATCGGGAGTTTATTTATCTCCTAGTGGCAGTGTGGGTTCCTTTAAAGGGAAGAAAAAGAGTAATGATTCTTATGGTGGTTATCGAATGTAGGTTTTTTATAAACCTCCTATAGTTCTTGGAATATTCCCCTTGATTTTCTACCATTGTGGAAAGCTTGGGAATTCAAAAAGGGTTTGCTCTGAAGCACCCAGGGTTTGTGGCTCTTACAGTCGCTTGTGTCATTTATAGAAGTTATTCCGGATCTTTTCCACTCCACATAGTGGAATGAGATCATCATATCCTTCTAAAATTTTGGGGAAATCAGATTCCTTGAGGATAAAAGGGTTCCAGCCATAGACATTCCGAACAAAGCATCTTCACATAGTGGAAGAGTCTTTAGAGGTAGTTGATATGGGTCTAGTGACTGTGAGAGGTACCATTACTATAACTTCATCATTAGTAACTATTTTATTTGATACTAGTGCATCTCATTCCTTTATTTCATCCCATATTTTTAATCTTATTAATATTACTACATAGATTTTATCTTGTGCAATGGATATCACTATACCCAATGGTGAATGTCGTATCTTTTAAGGAGAATGGGAAATAAGATCAAGAAGGTATAAAATTTATTATCTTATGTTAAGTAAAGTAATATCAATGTTTAATTTTGATCTGGAGTAAGAATATTTAAGTCGTGATCTCCCTCTAGTTGTCATCGAGTTTCCCGATGTGTTTTTTTTATAAATTCTCTAGTCTGCCACCAGTAAGAGATGTACAGTTCTATATTGACTTAATTCCTAGTACCCAACTAGTTCTTATCCCCACTTACCACATCGAACTAGCTAATATGAATGATCTAAATTCATAGTTGGATGATATTCTTGAGGAAGGATTTATACACCCCATTGTGTCACCTTGGGCAGCACCGATTCACTTTTCTAAGAAGGATGATGGTTCATTATGCCTTTGTGTTGATTATTGAAAGCTCAATTGAGTGATGGTAAAGAAAAAGTATCTATTTCAATGGATTGATGATCTATTTGATCAGCTTAAAGGGGAAAATTGGTTCTCAAATATTGATCTTCGAACTGGTTACCATCAGTTGAAGATAAAAGAATATGAAATTCAGAAAACCGACTTTTAGAGAAGGTTCAACCATTATGAGTATATTGTTATAACCTTTGGTCTAACAAATTATCTTATAGTCTTTATTGAATTGATGAACATGATTTTCCATGAGTATCTTGATATGCTTGTGGTAGTCTTTGTGGACTCCATCCTAGTTAATCTAATTTCAAGGAGGATTATTTACATCATTTGAGAAAAATTCTAAGCTTATTGATAAATCACCAACTCTGTGCCAAGCTTTCAAAATGAGACTTTTGGATTCAGGGATTGAAATTATTAGGAAACATGGTGTTGGAATTTGGTATTTCAGTTGAACCTGAAAAGGTGAAGCCTATTACAACATGGGAACAACCATGAAATGTTTTCAAGATTCAGATCATGTTAGATCAAGCTAGGTATTATCATCAGTTTATTAAATACTTCTTGAAGTTGGATTCTCCTATGACTTATCTAACTCATATGGGAGTAATTTTTTTTGGGATGAGAAATGTCAGAATTCTATTGTTGAGCTAAAATTAATTTTGACTGCTACATCGATGTTGAATCTTCCAGAGGATGTGTAGGGCTATGTAGTATTATGGGATTCATCAAGTTCAAGTTTAGGTTTCATTCTTACGTAGGGTGATCGTGTCATTTATTATGGTTCTCATCAGCTTGGGCCACAAAAGAAGAATTATCCAACCCATGACCTTGAACTTTCAGTTGTAATACCCAAGATTAATAGTTGGCGGCATTAACTTTACGAAGAAAGGTTTACTGTTGTTTCATACCACAAGATCTTGAGTTATGTATTCCCTCAAAAATATTTAAATCTCCTCCAAAGGTTTTGGGTTGATTACCTATTTTCTTTCGATTTTGATATCACCTATACCTTGGGGAAAGGTAATTTCATTGTAGATTCTTTGAGTAGTAAACTTTTGACCCAAGTGGTGAAAGAATCATTGGAATGATAGAACTTGATGGATATTTTTTCAAAATTGAATATTAGAGTTCAGTAAATAGAGGATGAAATTTCCTTGGACAGTATTCAGTTAAAATCCACTCTTATAAATTGATTTATCAGGAATATCAACTTGATGATGAGTTCCATAGAAATAGAGACTCTCTTAATGATGGGGAGACTGTTCTAGGTTGGTCATTCTACAAAAAGGGTATTATATGCTTTCAGAACCATTTTGTGGTACTGTCTTCAGTAAGGAAAGATGTGTTGGGGGGATTTCCAAAAACTCCCAGTGGGAAGTTCACCTAGAAACCATGAAGATGTTCTATGACATGTGGTGAAAATTATGGTGGCCAAGTATGATATGGGGAATTGATGAATTTTTCTCTCATTGCTACACGTTCCAACAGGTTATTTTAGAGAACTAGAAACCTTCGGGTTTGATTTAGCCACTTCCAGTCCCTACTTGGAAGTGGGATGAAATCTCTATGTAATTTTTGGTTGGGTTTCTCGTACACAGAGAAAGAGGAATTCGATATGAGTTATGATCAACAGGCTGAACAATTCATCTCACTTTATTCCCATTCGTGATACAACCAAAGTTGAGGAGTTAGGAGATCTCTATATGAAATAGATCATTTTTTTCATAGAGTTCCATCTATTATATTCTATAATATGGATCCTCAATTCACTTCTCTTTTGTGGGTAGGACTTAAATAGGTGTTGGGATCTCACATCTGTTTGAGTACGACATGCCATTTGTAGTCAGATGGCCAGATAGAAAGATCTATACAGATTCTTGAGAATATTATATGAACCTATGTAGTCAACTTTAGTGAATCTTGGGATGATCATATGGGGATGGTTGAGTTTTTATATAAAAATAGTTACTAGTCCGTGATAAGAATGTATCCTTTTGAGGCCTTTTATGGATTCCCTAGTAGGTCTCTGTTGTGTTGGTTAGATATTACTAAAAGTTTTGTGATTAGAACAAGTTTGGTTCAAGATATGAAATAAATGATTCAGTTGATTAATTATAGAATTTTAATGGCACAAAGTTGGTACAAGTCTTATAATGATAATAATCATAGGTTTTTAGAGTTTTCATCTGGTGACCAGGTTTTCTTGAAGGTTACACCCCATTTGGGTCATTGATAGCTTGGGAGGAAAGAGAAAATTCCCCTCATTTATTGGGACCTTTTGAGTTTTTTACACAGGTGGGGGAAGTTTATTACCATTTATCACTTCCACCATAGTTAACATCGATTCATAATATGTTCCATGTATATCATATATAAAAGTATCTTTCTGATCCATCTCATGTTTTAAGTTTTGAGATTGAACATGATTTATCCATTATTGAATGGCCAGTCATAATAGTTGGTTCTGAAACAAAGGTAATTTATGGGAGGAAGATACATTTTGTTCAATTTCTATGGTATCACTATTCTAATAATCATGAGACATGGGAGTGTAAGGAACTTATGAATGAGTAGTGGCCTTATCTTTTTGGAATAGACACTTCTGAGTAGGATTTCTACAGATAGAAATTTTATATGGTGGGGAGGTTGTAACATCCTGTTACCTTTCTATCAGGTATTTTTTCAAACCTTCTTGTGGTTTTCCTTTTTCATTGTCTGGGTAGGGTCGATAAAGAGTTATTAGGATACCTATAACGGTGAAGTCAGAGATTTGTTGGATTCTCAGTATAAAACTGACTGGTTCTATAGTCTTTTGGAGATTCTACATGTCATGTAATATTCTTACATGCTGTGTAAGTTCTAAAATAAAATTAAATTCAATTTTATAAAAGGCTAGGGGTTTTTAGTGATTATGAGAATTTTTAATTACACGAAGTGTAATTAGGTTACACATCCTGTAAAACCCCAATATTTGTTTTTAAATAGTAATTTTGGATGAAAATATTATTTCATCCTATACATTTTTTATTTCTCTCTACCTAATATCCATTCCCATCTGATTTTGGATCCCTCTAATCCTTTTGGGTTGTCTCGATCAGTGATTGATTGTCATTGTGGTTGTAGTGTGACTTTCAGGTAAATGTTCCCCTCTCTCTTTATCTCTTTCTCTTCTCTTCCTTGGAAGTTTGATAGATCGTCTTGGGATTTATGTATCTAAACTCTAGGTTTCTGAATCTTTCTTCTAGGTTGAGTTATTAGATCTTCTACATCTTCATTATTTTTGTCATGTTCCATTTCGGGTATTTTGTTTTTTTGAGAGAGGTATGTGGTTTGGTTGTGATGGAAAAGTTTAATTAAACATAAATTTCTTGATTTAAAATCAATATTTTCTATTTAAATTCAATTACTTGAAATTATTTCAAATGGTTTATTTAAAACCCAATTCCATTGAATTGGGTTTTGAATTATGAAATTTAATTTCGAGAATGAAATTGGGAAAAACCACTAATTCCAGTGAATTGATGTGCAATTGAGAAATTGATAAAAATTATGGAATTTAAATTTATAAATTTAAATTATAGAATTATTTTATTTAAATTGATTCCAAGTAAGTATTTGATAAAAATTTCTTGAAATTATTTTTGATAGAATCCCATTGATTTTATCTTGGAAAAGGAATGTTTTGATTGAAAACCAATTTTGGTTTTTAAATGAAACAATTGGAACCTTTGAAATGGGGGGATGAGATTTAATTTTATTTTAAGTGGTCCTAAAATAAATTTTCAATCATTTATTTGTACTAGAGTGCATGAAAACCTAGGTATTTAGTGGGTTATTTGGGACAAAAATGCTAGGATGGGAATGACTTAGAGCTATATTGACGCTTTAAAACACTAAAAAAATACATTTTAGCACATCTTATTCCCCAATAGGTGATGAATGAGTCCTCTCTTTCTAGTTTTGTGGGACATGTTCTAACGACCCAAACTTTCATTAATGGAAATTCCTCTTGATCAAATTAAATGTCTCATTATATAAAATTTGAACTTCATTTGTTTTATGTTTTTGGATTTTAAAATACCATTAAGGATTATGACCGTTTCTAATATATTCATTGAAGAGTGATCACATTATTAGTATAAATATAGGGCTTTAACAAATCTAATTTACTCGGACAAAGGAAGCGATGGACTCATCCAGCAGACTTGCCCAATACGAAGCCCATTTTTCAGAGCTCAAAAAGGAGGTGGTGTCATTGGGTTTCTCTCTTGACCAAGCCCAAGATGAGCTTGAATACGTTAAGCTCAAGAGTAACCACCTACAAGAGAAGTGGAAGTTGATAGAGATTACCAATCGAGCAATGCTATCCGAGCCACCCCAAGAGTCTGTCACCATCACACACCTTACCCTTCGGTCTTATGCGGGTGTAATAAGGGGTTATGTAACAAGACCTTAGCACTATGAATGTGTGCATTATTTTTATATATAATAATTAATATACATTCATTTTATTATTGTTACTTTGTAAATAGTTTTTAATGTACAAATAGTATTTTTAGTTAATATTCAACTAAGAATTCGATTTTGATGAATTAATGGATTTTTGAATTAAATAATATTTTAATAAAATATTATTATTATTATTAAATTAATTTTTATTTAATATAAATGATCGTATAATTTTATGAAGGGAATTGTAATTTTTATTAAGGCTTTAAAGTTATTTTTATCAAAACCCATGATTTTTTGATAAATGTCGGTTTTTATTTTAAAAGTAAAAAATTCACATATTTAGAAAATTATTTAGATAAAATGAATATTATTTTTTGAATCAGGACGTCAAAACTATCCAATGGTGAATTTTTCATAACTTTCTTAGACAGTCGAATTTTTGGGTAAAAATTAAATACGGTTTAAATATATAATGTGTTTTATGACATCATAATGACCCAATAGTGATGTAATAAAATACTATAAAAAATATGTTCAGCCAATATATGTTTTATCATTAAAATAATGTAATTTTAGTTTTTTTTTGATTTATTTTACAAAACTTTAGTGGACCCTCCAAGAGTTACAAAACATTTTCACTTTTTAAATGAATTTCCTTGAGAGTGTGACTCACCTCCAGATAAGCACCCTCAATATTTTAAAAAGTTCGGTCATTGGCCTTATAAAATATTTTTTTCCACTATACTTTGGCAAAAACCATGGGCTGGTTTGTGGTATTGATTAGTTTAGTATGTGGTGACCCAAACCTAAATATTAAAGAATTCCATCTTCTTTCTTATATAAACCCACCCAATCTCCCACTTCCTCTTCACTCAAAGCTTTTGTAGTTTGACCAAACTCTTACCTCATCTCTCTAGAATCCTCTCAATGTGCCCCAAGATCTCATTAAGCCTCTCTCAAGCCTCTCTTAGGCCTTTGGGGATCACACTTCCAAGTAAGGGATTTCCTCTTTTCTCATTTTTATCTCAATTTCATTATGTTGTTATGACCTTTTGTTTTCAATTATAAATATTGGGGTATAATTTTTCACAACCCCTATACTTCCCTCTTTATAATTGAATTATGAGAGACCCCTTTTAATCTCATTTAATGCCTCCCATGTACACCCGTTACCATGCTGAAATTTCGTAAGGAGTTTCTCTCTCTTCATTTACATTTAAGAAATTCCTTCGTATTATAAATATAAATACATTTACTTATGTTGGGACATGTTTATATATGAACCCCTTACTATCCATTTCATTTAAATATGATGAGACACCCCTTTCTATCTCATCAACCCTTTTTACGGATTTTTATGTCACACTGTTATGCTGCTGAAATTACACCAGGATTTTCCATGTCAAACTCATTTGTGTAGTGAATAACATACCCATGTATCTATTAATGGTATTCCCTTATATGCACATATACATATTGAATTGTTTTTTCATGTGTTTATTACACATTTCTTAATCGTGGAATAACTTGTGATGTTGAATGATTCTATGTTATATGATCCATGTGGCACACTTACGCATGAAATGAAATGTTTAAGAAGGGTGTGCCCTGATAGCACTCCAATGCATTGGGTAAAGATTAGTATCATGATACATCAAGTGAAATGAGGGTTTACTCAAGATAATTCAAGTTAAATTAGGGTTTACTCATACTCCATGTGCAATGTTCCCTTTCTCATGCTAAAATCATGTTAAATGTTGTTGCCGCATTTCAATGTTATGAATATCATGCTTTATCATGCCTTTATGTTAATATTTCTCTTGTGCTCCATTGATATGTCTATTGTCTAACATGTACTTTATTATTCATGTCATTCCATGTTTATTTCCTTATTGGGCTTTATAGATCACCATTTTCTTATGCAGGTCCTCATGTTATCCCCTGCAAAGCTAAGTACGAAGGATTATAGTGGTTATGTAAAGGAAGTTTTCAATATAGATGTTGTATTTCATGTTTTAAGTTGTTATGTAATGATCCTAAACCCCAAATACACTAGACCTCTTGATCTTCTATGTTGTATAAAGTGATGTTTATGTAATAAATCATGTTTAAGTGTGTAATAAAAAGAAGGTTTTTCATAGTTGGTATTAGAGGTAGGTTTAGTTATTTTGGGGAGTAGGATTAAAAAACCCTAGTAAAGCCTTAGAGACAAGACTAGGTATGATAAAAATATCCCTAAGTATTGGAGTGTATTGAGTAATTGGTTTATCAATAAAATACATCCCTATCTAGATATGAGCAGGTAGAGGTGGCTCTAACATAGATGTATCCTTGGGGTAAAACCAGAAAACACAGCTTTGGGAAAGACTCGAACAAGAATTGGTGCACAACAACGGGCCTTGATGCACTCTTGGTTACGACAC
The DNA here is from genome assembly GCA_963277665.1 of Viscum album. NCBI lineage: Eukaryota > Viridiplantae > Streptophyta > Magnoliopsida > Santalales > Viscaceae > Viscum > Viscum album. The sequence continues at coordinate 272,557,880 of OY728139.1, read as the reverse complement.
TCCCGAGGGATATGATTTGGTAAATTCACAAGCTTAGTACTAACCATTATTAAGGGAATAGAACAATCTTATAAGAATACATGTTAGAAAGTAGATCATGGATAACATAGATTGAAGCATATAGATTCATAAGTTATGGAAATAAAAGTTATTTATAAGTCATCAGTTTTGTCCTTGGATTACCCTTTATGTGTCACCCCTTACTTTCCTTTTATTCTAGCCAATGGCTAGTAATAGGACTTAGGCTAACAACCGATGTGAAGATCAATGTGATGACTATGCTAATGAGATGCCCAATCTGATGGGAGTGGGAATCGTGAACTTTGTCACACTTCTCTCCCAGTTAACTCAAACTTTGTATAGAAACATGGGTCAAGAGAAACGTTCAACCCCCTAAGAAATAACAAGTCACTATCGAGAGCTTCATGAGACAAAGTCCTCCTACTTTTAATGGATCATCCAATCCCTCAATCACTGAACAATGGATCAATTCCATTGAAAAGATATTCTCTATTCTTCGATGTTCTGAACAAGAGAAGGTTCTCCTGGCTACATTCATATGGAATGTGAAGCTGATCAATGGTGGACGTTGATCAAAAATACGAAGCCTGGGGAGGAGATTGAGGCGTTAGAATGGATGGATTTCCAAAAGAAGTTTTTCGATAAATATTTTCTGTGCACCCTCCGACATAAGATGTAAAGGGACTTCTTTGAACTCAAGCAGAAAGACGACGAATCCATCGGAGCGTATGAGGAAAAATTCACAAGGCTTGAATGATATGAATCCAGCTTTGTCGTTACCCCTGAATGCAAGGTTGACCGCTTCTTTGGTGGGATGAAACCTATCCTGTCGAAAGCGCTGGTGATCTGTGACTTCGACAGCTATGAGGAAATTGTCTGATGTTCCCTCAAGGTCGAAATGGAGATCGGGGAATCCCAGGGGTATCAAGGGGATAATAATTGTAAGGTGGACTTAAATATTGGTGGTTTGATGGATAAATCCAATGGTGCTAAGAAGATCCATCACCCCACTTTCCAAAGGTGTGGAAAGAAGCACCCTAGAAATTGCTTCAATGGGATGAGGAAATGCTTTAGATGTGGAAGAAAAGGGCACCTAGCTATTAACTATCGACAAGAAAAACCCGTGGCTGCGAAAGAAAAGAGGAATGTTCCATTCGGCTCTCAACGTGTTGTTCATTGCTTCAACTAAAAAGAACCAGGGAACTTTGCAAATCAGTTCCCTAAGCCAAGGGTTTTCGGAGGCAAACAACAACCTCTAAGGCATCAAGGGCAGTCTTTTTCCATCACTACTGCTGAAGTGAACCCTGAAAAAAAAAGTGGTGATAGGTACACTAGTTTTTCATTCAATAATAGATAACATAATTTTTTATTCTATTTCTACACATTCTTTTATATCCCGAAATTTTAGTAGAACAATCCCAATACCACCACAAATAATGGAAGTAAAGATGTCAGTGAGTATGAAAAACGGGGAAATCATTGCATCCCATGAATATAACTCCTCCCCAATTATAATTTGTGGATTGAACTTCCTAGAGAACCTTATAATACTCCCTTTAGTGAAATTTGATGCAATTATTGGCATGGATTGCACTTCCTTATATAGATCCAACATAAATTGCAGTGAGAGGGAAATCACTCTCCATATGGATAATCGACCTCTGATTCTATACAAGTGCAAGGAGGAGGATGAATCTTCTTTAGATCTATAACCTCAAGCATAGATATTAATTCCCTATGAGCATGTAAATCTGGCTCAGATGATTGATTCCAAGGAAGCAACCATCCTTGAAGACATGCCTATTGTGAGGGAATTCACCGATGTGTTTCTTGAGGAATTGTCTGGTCTTTCTCCTAGAAGAGATGTCGGAATCTAAATTGATATTATACCTATGGAGTTTCCAATATCCAAGACTCCATATAGAATGGCTCTTGTGGAGCTTGAGGAGCTGAAGAAACAACGACAGGAGAATCTGGATAAAGGGTTTATACGCCCAAGTGTTTCACCTTGGGGTGCACTAGTCCTCCTTGTCAAGAAGAAGGATGGGTCAATGCACCTTTTCATCAATTATCATGAGATTAAAAAAATCATGATAAAGAACAAGTATAATCTCCATCGAATTGATGACTTGTTTGATTAGCTGCGTGGAGCACAATACTTATCCAAGGTGGTTTTTCAGTCAGGATATTATCAAGTAAGGGTGAAGAAGGAAGATATCCCCAAGTCTGCTTTTCATACATGATACAGGCACTATGAATTCATAGTATTGCCTTTCGGACTCATCAATGCTCCAGAAATATTCATGGACTTGATGAATAGAGTCTTTAGAGATTACCTCGACAAATTTGTGGTATTATTTATAGATGATATTCTAATATACTCCCAAACCAGGAGGATCATGAGGAGCATCTAAGAACTGTACTAGAGACCTTGCGGAAGGAGAAGCTCTATGAAAAGTACAACAAGTGTGAGTTCTAGTTGAATGAGGTCTCATTATTGGGCCCTATCATCACAAGTAATGGGATATCTATAGATCCCTATAAGAAAAATTTAATTTATGGATGCCTAAGGCTAACATCTATGAAGAATTTCCGCAGCTTCTTTGGGTTAGCTAGATATCATCATTGATTTTTGAAAAATTCTCCATGATTGTCAAACCCTATTACCAAGATCACTAATGAGGGAGTTAAGTTTTCTTGGAGTGATGAATGCAAATATAGCTTCAAGGATTTAAAAAGGAGGCTTATCACTGTGATCGTTCTCACTTTACCCACAAGTGGAGAACTTTTTGTGGAATTTAGTGATCCTTCGAAGAAGGGACAAGGATGTGTGTTGATGGAAAATGACAAAGTCATCGCCTATTCTTCAAGGTAGTTGAATGTTAATGAGAAGAATTATCCAACACATGATTTGAAGTTGGCTTCAGTGATCTTCGCTTTAAAAATCTGGAGACATTATCTCTTTGGGGAGAAGTGTGAAATATATACGGACCACAAAAGCCTCAATTATATATTCACATAGAAATAGTTGAACATGCACCAATAAATATGGTTAGGGCTGGTCAAAGACTATGACTGATCAATCCATTACCACCCTGGGAAAGCGAACAGGGTTGTAGATGCTCTAAGTAGAAAGGATCCAGCGATTCTATCATTGATGAGAATTGAGAAGGATCCAATCTTCTTAGATTTGATGAAGATGGACATGAGAATAATAATTAATGGAACATCATCAATCCTTTCACAAATGATTACTCAACTGTTACTTTTGGAAAGGTTAAAGGATGCTCAAAGAAAGTATGTGGAAATTATGAAAAGGGTGGAAGCTATCAGAAATGGAAAATCCTTAGAGTTCATGGTTGGCAGGGATGGAATCGTGAGATTTGGGTCACGATTATGTGTACCATACAATCTAGAGATAAAGAAGGAGCTTCTGGATAAATCACATAGCTCAACCTTCTCTATTCACCTAGGGAGCACAAAGATGTATCAAGATCTCTGAGGAAACTTTTGGTGGGACAATATGAAAAGGGATATTAAGGACTATACATCAAAGTGTCTTGTATTTCAACAAGTGAAGGTTGAGAGGAAAAAGACTAAGGGGATGATGCGACCACTATCCATACCAACATGGAAGTAGGGGAACATTACCATGGACTTTGTCACTGGACTTCCAAGGACATCCATAGGAAACAATGATATATGGGCCATTGTGGATCGTCATACGAAGATAGTTCACTTTATCGCGATTTGAGAGGACTTCTCATTGGATCAACTTGAAAATATTTAAATCAAGGAAGTGGTAAGGATGCATGGAGTACCACTATCTATTGTATCTGATCATGATCTGAGATTCACCTTGAAGTTCTGGAAAATCCTCCAACATGATCTAAGAATTGAACTAAACTTCAGTATGTCCTATCATCCTCAAAATGATGGCCAATCTAAGTGAACTATTCAGACACTGAAATATATGCTAAGATCATGTTCTATGGACTTCAAAGGAGGATGGGACCAATATCTTCCATTGGTTGAATTATCATACAATAACAGTTTCCACTCGAGCATCCGAATGGCACCATATGAATCCCTTTATGAGAAAAGGTGAAGAAGAGCAGCATGTTGGGATGAAGTCGGTGAGTGTAAGCTGCTAGGACCAAAAATGGTTGAAGAAATGGTGGAGAAGGTGAAAACCATTCTGCAGCATATCAAGGTAGCCTAGAGTTGACAAAAGAGTTATGTAGATAACTGTCGATGAGACCTTGAGTTTAAAGTTGGAGACATGGTATTTCTATGCATATCTCCATGGAAGAAGGTCATGAGGTTTGGAAAGAAAGGGAAGTTAAGTCCTAGGTACATTGACCCCTTCAAGATTATTGATCGTGTCGGGGCTGTGGACTATCGACTAGAACTTACACATACCATGGCCAAAGTACATGATGTATTTCATATACCCCTCTTAAGGAAGTACATACCAGACCCTTCACATTTACTCTATTTTGAGGTGGTATAATTAGAGGATGATATATCTTATGAGGATAAAACAGTGAAGATCTTAGATCATAGATAAAAGTATCTACGAAATAAGACAATGGACCTCGTCAAGGTGTTGTGGAGAAACCAAAATTTTTAAGAAGCGACATGGGAATCAGAGGAAGTAATGAAGCAGAGTTACCCACATCTATTTTAGTGTGGGAAAAGAAAATTTCAAGGGCTGAATTTCTTAAGGAGGGAAGATTGTAACGACCCAAACTTTAATTAATGGAAATTCCTCTTGATCTAATTAAATGTCTCATTATGTAAAATGTGAACTTAATTGGTTTTAAGTTTTTTGATTTTAAAATACCATTAAGGATTATGACCATCGCTAATGTAGCCATTGAACAGTGATCATATGATTAGTATAAATATAGGGCTTTAACAAATCCAATTTACTCACACAAATGAAGCGATGACCTCATCCACGAGACTTGCCTCATACGAAGCCCATTTTTTGGAGCTTGGAAAAGAGGTGGCATCATTGGGCTTCACTCTTTACCAAGCCCAATCCAAGCATGAATATGTTAAGCTTGAGCGGAACTGTCTATGAGATAAGTGGAAGTTGATAGAGATTACCACTTGAGAAATGCTAACCGAGCCACCCCAAGAGTCTGTCACCATCGCACACCTTACCCTTTGTTCTTATGCAGGTGTTATAAGGGGTTATGTAACAAGACCTTATAAATATGAACATTTCAATTATTTATATATATAATAATTAATATACATTCATTTTATTATTGTTACTTTGTAAATAGTTTTTAATATAAAAATAGTATTTTTAGCTAATATTCAACTAATAAATCTATTTTGACGAATTAATGGATTTATGAATTAAATAACATTTTAATAAAATATTATTATTATTAAATTAATTTTTATTAAATATAAATGATCGTATAATTTTATGAATGCAATTGTAATTTTTATTAAGGTTTGAAAGCTATTTTTATCAAAACCCATGATTTTTCGATAAATGTCGGTTTTTATTTTAAAAGTAAAAAATCACATATTTAGAAAATTATTTAGATAAAATGAATATTATTTTTGGAATCAAGATGTCAAAATTATCCAATAGTTAATTTTTCATAATTTTCTGATACAATCGAATTTTTGGGTAAAAATTAAATACCATTTAAATATATAATGTGTTTTATGACATCATAATGACCCAATAGTGATGTAATAAAATACTATAAATGATATGTTCAGCCAATATATGTGTTATCATTAACAAAATGTGATTTTAGGTTTTTTTATTTATTTTACAATTTTTTACTGGACCCTCCAAGAGTTATAAAACATTTTCACTTTTTAAATGAATTTCATTGAGAGTGTGACTCACCTCCACACACTATGGGAAATATAGATATGTGCGACGAGTCATTTGCGACGGGATCCTGTCACAAATAGCCTTTTGCGACGGGGCCCCGTCGCAAATCGCCCGTTGCAGAAAATGCCGTCGCAACAAATTTTTTTTGCGACGGGCCCGTCGCAAAAACACTTATTTGCGATGGGAAATGGGCCCGTCGCAAATAGGTTTCTGGTTTTTTTAAAAAATCTTTTGCGACGGGCCCGTCGCAAACAAGTATTTGCGACGGACCCTTTTCCCGTCGCAAATGGTTTCTTCGAAGCAGGTATTTGCGACGGGAATATATTCCCATCGCAAATAATAATAAAAAAAATTAAAAAAAATTTAAAAATTTATTTATTATTATATAAATCAGTAAACCTATTTATATTGAGATAAATATAATATTTATTTTTTAAATATGTTTTAGGAAGGAAGAATGAAAATCAAATATGAATGTATAAGATGTTCAGTAAAAGAGGCTTATAAAATAAATTAAAAAATATTTTTAATTAGTAATTATGTAATTTTTATCAATTAATAGCCATTTAATAACTCTTTGAATATAAAAAAAATAAAAACATTAATGAAAGATGGAAAATAAGTTAAAAATGAAACCCAAACTTCAAACGACCATAACTTTTGATCCGGGACTCCGTTTGAGCTCCACAACATATCAAATCGAAGCCTGCGACAAGATCTACAGCTCTATGGACTGGTGGAACCAGTCCAAGGTTTTTTGGAGGCCAAAAAAGGCCCAGAAGGCCTCCAAAATTGAGTTTTTAGTCGGGGTACCCCGGTTTTCACCGTTTAAACAGCTATAACTTCTGCTCCCGATGTTCGATAAACCTATACCATATATCATATCGATAATCGTTTCATGTTCTTCGATTTGACTGATTGTGGAGCTGAAACGGACTTCTAGATTAGAAGTTATGGTTATTTTAACATTCAAATGGCTATAACATCCGATCCAGATGTCCGTTTGGCCTATACCGCATATCATATCGAAGATCGTTTCACGTTATTCGATTTGACTGGTTTTGGAGTTGAAACGGACTTACGTATTAGAAGTTATAGTCGTTTTAACATTCTCAGTGGATTTTCACCCCCTCATTCCTATGTATTCATTCATAACTATACAGATATATATATATATATATATATATATATATATATATATCTCTGTGTGTGTGTGTGTATCTATTGTATATATGTATTTATTTATTTATTTATACATATACATAAAAACCCATATTTTATAAATTTATTTAAAGCTATGCTTATAAATATATATTAATTAATATACAAATAAATATACGAATAAAAACTTATAACTACATATATATATAAATATAATAAATATATATTAATATATGAATATATATATATATATATATATATATTTATTTATATAACCAAATATATTTATATTAATATAAATCTATATTAATATACGAATAAATATAACTATATATATATAGATAGATCATTAAATGTATAAAAAATGAAATGGCTTAGTTGTAAAGGTTAATGCGCGCATGGGGGAGGTTTATTCCTATTTATTATTAATTATTCCTATTTATTATTAATTATTTCTAATTATTATTAATTACTACTAATTACCATTAACTATGAAAAATTAATACTAATAATTTAAATTTATTAAATAACAAAACAATATAAAAATAATTAAATTAGAACTAATTAAAAATAAATAAAACTAATAAAAAATTTAAAATAAATATTCAATTAAAAAGAACATAAATTCCATTAAAATTGATCTGAGGTTGATCTCCGATAATTGTTGAAGACATCAATATCAAATCTGGAAATAAAAATTAAACTTAAGAAACTATGAACTCTAAAAATAGAGTTTTGAGAGAAGTTGAGAATGAATGGAAAAAACGGGTGGGGGTATTTATAGGTTAGCTTATTTGCGACGGGAGTATTTGCGACAGGATACCCATCGCAAATAGTATTATTTGCGATGGGACCCGTCGCAAATACTTTAGCCCGCATTTATCACGGTCAACGGTTAAATAGTTATTTGCGACGGGACCCGTCGCAAATAATAACCTACCGACATACTATTTGCGATGGGGGGTATATTCCAGTCGCAAATAGTTTTCACCGCCGCCGGTTATTTGCGACGGGTGGTAACCACCCGTCGCAAATAACTTTCCCACGGTTTGGCGTGCTCTATGCGCCAAGCCTTTTGCGACGGGTGATATTTCCCTGTCGCAAATAAGTGGTTATTTGTGACGGGAAAATACCCCCGTCGCAAATAAGTTTCTAACGAGACTATTTGCGATGGGATTTATTCCCGTCGCAAATAACCCGTTGCAAAAACCCCTTTTTCCCATAGTGACATAAGCACCCTCAATATTTTAAAAATTTAGGCCATTGGCCTTATAAAATATTTTTTTCCACACCCATTTGGAAAAAATCATGGGCAAAAACCATGGGCTGGTTTGTGGTATTGATTAGTTTACTATGTGCTGACCCAAACCTAAATATTAAAGAATTTTCTCTCCTTTCCTATATAAACCCACACAAGCTCTCACTTCCTCTTCACTAAATTCCTTTGGAGTTTGACCAACATCTGACCTCATCTCTCTATAATCCTCCCAAGGTTCCCCAATCTCCCAAGAAACCTCTTCCAAGCCTTTAGGATCACACTTCCAAGTAAGGGATTTCCTCTTTTCTCATTTTTGTCTTAATTTCATTATGTTGTTATGTCCTTTTGTATTCAATTATAAATGTTGGGGTGTGATTTAGCACCTCCCCCATACTTACCTATTTATTATTAATTATGAGATAGCCCTTTCAATCTCATTTAATGCCTCCCATGTACACCTGTTACCATGCCAAAATTCCATAAGGAGTTTCTCTCTCTTCATTTACATTCAAGAAATTACATTGTATTATGAATCTAAATACCTATAATTATGTTTTTACATGTTTCTATATAAACCCCTTACTATATATTTCATTTAAATATGATTATACACCCCTTTATCTCTCATCAACCCTTTTTAAAAAAATTTATGTCACTTTGTTATGCTACCGAAATTGCACCGCGATTTCCAAGTCCAAGTCATTTGTGTAGTAAATACCATACCCATGTCTCTATCAATGGTATTCAACTTTATGAACATATACATATTGAATGGTTCTATCATGTGTGTATTACACATTTCATAATCGTGGAATAACTTGTGATGTTGAATGATTCCATGTTATATGATCCATGTGGCACACTTATGCATGAAATGAAATGTTTAAGAAGGGTGAACCCTGATAGCGCTCTAATACATTGGGTAAAGATTAGTATCTTGATACATCAAGTGAAATGAGGTTTTACTCATGCTAATTCAAGTTAAATTAGGGTTTACTCATACTCCATGTGCAATGATCCTTGTCTCATGCTAAAATCATGTTAAATGTTGTTGCCACATTTCAATGTTATGAATATCATGCTTTATCATGCCTTTATGTTAATGTTTCTCTTGTGATCCATTGATATGCCTATTGTCTAACATGTACTGTCTTATTCATGTCATTCCATGTTTATTTTCTTACTGGGATTTATAGCTCACCCTTTTCTTATGCATGTCCTCAGGTTATCCCATGCAAAGCTAAGTACGAAGGATTGTAGTGGTCATGTAGAGGAAGTTTTCAATATAGTTGTTGTTTTTCATGTTTTAAGTTGTTATGTAAGGATCCTAATACCAAAAGACACTATACCTCTTGATATTCTATGTTTTATCAAGTGAAGTTTATGTAATAAATCGTTTTTAAGTGTGTAATAAAAAGAAGGGTTGTCATACGTATGTACACAATGTGGTTCATCACTTGAGATTGTGAGGATCTCATAACCTGGAACTATCATAACTTTTGGCATATGACCATATTTATCACTTATTTATATATGAGATATAAATGTGTTCCAATGATTGTAAAATTATTTACATGCCTAGTAAAGTTATATAAATAGTTTTATATAATTCAGTTTAGAATTCATCTATTTAAAGTATTTCTATCATTTGAAATGTGAATAATGATTTGTTAAAATATGATCTTGAAATTAAAAACCTGATTATTTGAAAATTGAAAGAAATTTATCTTGTTAATTATTTATTGGCATATTAATATGGAATCCTTTGTGATAACCTGCTAGTATTTTAGCTCACACCTTACCTGTCCCATTAGGTTTTTGTAGATTATCTCCTTCCATGTTCAATTAGGGGTAAATAACCACTTGGTGGTGGTTATATATATTGATTAATGGACTTGAAAATTTGCATCTATTGGGAATTTGGATATTTTTCTATCATGTTTTACTGGTACCTTATTGTAGTGCTTTGGGTTTCTTTACCTATTTGACTTCTGGTACACTACTTCAAGTAGAGTTTCTCTTGTATGCATATTGATTTTTTATCTTGCTTCCGCATGGTTTGTGGAAAATTCATTCCCTCTTTATTTTTGTATGATTTTAGGTGCTAGTTTATAACCTCTGGGGATTGGGAACGACCTTCGGGCCAGGTCAAAATTGGTTTGGGTTTCGGGTTTCCAGGGTACCTGGTCCAGTTTGTGACATTTGGGGATAGTTATTGTGGTCCATGCTTTGAAAACTTGGAATCATTTCATATCTAGTGAGAAATTTATAGTGTTTATGGATCATAAGAGTTTCAAACATATTTTATCACAAAGGGATTTTAACTTGAAATAAATAATATGGATAGAGTATCTCCAATGTTTGACTTTGACTTGATTTATACACAGGGTAAAGGAAATTCAGTGGTAGATTCATTAAATATAAAATCATATGATCAATTGGAAAAGAGGCTTCATATTAGTTGCAGTTGATGTCGGGCATAACCGACATGAACTTAGATTGTGAATACATAGGTAGTGTTTTGGTTTTCTTTCCAATTTATTCTATTTATAATATGGTTGAATTAGTTAAATATGCATAAATATATGATTCAGAATGCGTTTTAATAAGGTCAAAACTCAATGGTGGGGAAACCATTGAGGGATTGATGTTGGATGGGAGTTTAGTTTTGTGGTTTTGAAATAAGATGGTTGTACATATGGATTGTCAGGGAAAACATTTTTATGCTTACCACCATTCATGATGGGTTGTTCATACAGGAATATAGAATATGTATAAGGCATTGAAAGAAAAGTTTTGTTGTGAAGGCATGAAAATAAAGGTGGTTGGGTTTGTTTTAAGATGCCTCACCTATCAACAGTTTAAGACAGATCATCAGTGACCAGTAGGTATGTTTTAGTATTTACCTATTCCTATTTGGAAATAGTAGCAAATATCCATGTATTTTGTAATAATCATCCCAAGAATAGTTCTGAAACACGATTCCATATGAGTGATATTGGATTGACTCACAAAGTTGGCCCACTTCATCCCTATTCATGAATCTTATACGATTGAGGAATTGTTTAAAATCTATATCTAAGAAGTGGTAAAGAGATATGACATACCAATTTCGATAGTATAGGACCAAGATCCAAGGTTTATACCTTGTTTATAGAAATCCTTACAAAAATCTATTGTGACTCAGTTGACTATGAGAATGACATATCATCCTCAAATGGATGGACAATCCAAAAGGATAATATAAATGTTGGAGGGCATTATTCTGACTTGTGTAATGGATTTTGGTGGCTCATGGGAGGAGCACATAACATTCATGGAGTTCTCATATAAAAATAGTTTTCTGAACTGGATATATATATGGATCCTTTTGAATAATTGTATGGGAATACTTGTCATTATCCACTTTGTTGGGTGGAAATAGGTGAGAATTCATTGTTTGGTTCAAGCCTTATCCAAGAGAAAATAGAGAATATTTAGTTAATTAGGAAGATAATTGAGATGACTCAAAGTCAACAAAAATCATATTCATATCATCATAAATGATTGTTTTTGTTTGAGGTGAGTGATCATATATTCTTTATAATCTCTCCAAGGCTTGGGCATCATTGTTTTGGAAAGTAGGGAAATTTATATCCATGATACATAGGACCTTTTTAGATACTTTAATGGGTTGGTGAGGTGGAATATAGGTTATATTTTCCACCATGGTCTAGTATAGTGCATAATGTGTTTCATGTATCTTAGTTGAAAAAGGATCATCTTGGTCCTGACCATGTGACTCGATGGGATCATGTTGAACTAGATCTGTATGATTCATTGGTACATGTGCTAGTTTGGATTGTGGATAATAAATATAAATTATTTCATGGTAAAAGCATTTATCTAGTGCAGGTTTTGTGGCAATATGGTCAGATTAAGGAAGAAACTTGGTAATGGGAGAAAGAAATGGTCAATAAATGGACCAAACTCTTTTGGGACAGTATTGGTTTTCTACATTGCAGGGATGGAAATGACAATGGTGGGGAAAATGTAACACCCCCAGTTTCAATTAAATAACCCTTTAATCATGTATTTTATGTATATAAAGTGTTTGGGTGAAGTTTTGGAGGGTTTTGAGTACTTTGTAATGTTTTTGGGGATTTTCTGGAGGTGCACGGTTTGATCATGGTTAGTGGAAGTCATACAACACCTTCAGGAAACTTTACAAAGGTAGACAGTAGGCTATGGGTAGGTACATGGTTAAACGCATAGTTTCTTCAAACCATGCATCCTCCCAGGAGTAACCCTGAAAAGTGGAATATATGGGAAAACACAGTTGACACACAGTTTGTCTAACCGTGTAATCCATCCATGCAAAGGGTGTTTGGAGGCAGTGTCTAGCACATGGTTTGTGCGGGTTTTGTCTAATTTTGTTCCCTAACCATGCACAGTTTAAAGATTAGATCCTAAAAAAGTGGATCTCACTTGGAATTGCTTATAAACCTATATTTTTTCACTTAATCTGACATTAACTCTGTTTTATCTCCTCCCAAAGGCTATGAAGACTCTAACCTTCAATCTAGGAATGATCCATTGGGAAATTTTGGTTAATTTAAGGCTTAATTTCTTGGTAATTCTCTATTCTTGGTTTTTTCCCTTAGATATATTATTCTTTACTATCTTAGATTCACACATATAGTCTGTTAGGGATAGATCTTTGATAGTTTATTCCAATAATGATGAGACATGGTTGTTCTTTTTGTTAGGGAACAAGATCTAAGGTGTGTTTAGGAGATTTAACCCAGATTTATTGAAGAATTAGTGTCATTCTTCTTTTCTATCATAGTTTCCAGGGTAGGTGGATTTAATCTAGACTCCTCTTATTATAACTTGAAGAATTGGTTTCAAATTATTTAAATTTCTTGAATTTGATTGTGAAATTGTTTTTCAAATCTTGGTAGAAACCTTATTTAGTGGTGGTTTGTGAAATTGGTGAATTGTTATGAAAACGTTACTTACTAAATGATTTTAAAATGATTATTTTAAAAATGTATTTTTTGGTTTGATTTATGAAAAAAGGTTTTTTTAAAGTCTTTCTATAATAATTTTGTTTTATTGAAATGGTTTGGCATAATCTTTTCCATGGTTTTAGCATAATTGGTTGGAATGTGTTCATTTTCATTAAAATGGCCCTGTGGAAGGGGCATGTTCCATTGGTTCACTAGTATGTGGTTACCTTATGATGGGTTGGAAGATCAATGAGAAACCACTCATGAGTATGGAACTATCACTTAGGCATGAATTTGTGGATATGTGTATATGTGTAATGAAATAGGTTATGCCAAAATGAATTTTTTTGAATAGTTTTAAAGAATTTTTTTGGTTTCTTTCTATGAAAAAAAATATTGGTTTGGAAAAATGGTTTGGTTTGGAAAATGGTTTGGCTTTGATATAAATTGTTTTAAATGGTTTTATATAATTTTTTATATAAATATGATAAATTTTTCTATCCTAGTGTCATAAGTAAGGAAGTAATTTGGGGAAAACCTACTAAGTTTCATTACTCAACCTCTGATTTGGCACTTTGGTGCTTTTGCAGATATTGTTTATTGAGACACAAGTAAAGGTAAATTATATCATTTCTTTAGTGATTCTTCATGATGTTTTGAGTATGTATTATGGATTTTGGTCTTTTATTATGTTGGGAGATGTGGATTCAGTGACCTTAGAGTCCGTGAGTTTTTGTTGGTTTTGTCTTATGCTTTGTTTTCTGATTCTAGGTTGGTTTCCTCTTGGTACTCTAATATAGTTTATGGTTATAGTTGAGTTTGATTATCAATTTTTATACTTTTGTTTGTATACATTGTTATTATGAATCATTTAGTAGTTATTTGGTTATGGTGTGCTTGGTTGATTTATATATTTTAAAAAAATAGAAAATCGTACCCCATCTGTTAATGAAGCACATGGAATTTATTATCACCGTTTGGTATCATGGGGATGTCGCCTAAGGGCAAGTAATATCCCACTGCCTTTCCAAGCCAATTGGGAGGGGTAGGATGTTACAAATGGTATCAATCTTGGCTGGTCCATATTTTATTTTGGGATAAATGGTATTGGTTTGTTGGTATTGAAGTTAGAAAATCATTCTTGATTAGTCCTCAGGTTTGGATAGAAGGAAGGAGTAATTTTCAAAACTTGAAATGTAGAGCATAAAAAATAATATGATAACATATTTATGTTGAACTTCAAGTTACCAGGGAGTTGGGTATATAAGTGTTTTGAGAAACTTATAGGAGTATTACCTCATTGTCATGGGTTTATCCAATGATAAAATAATGACATGAATTAATAGAAATTACTTCCCACCAAGAGTGAATATCACACTTTTATTGATGGTTTATCATTGGGTAATTTTTTTTAAATTTTTAAAAAGTATTGAAAAATGTTTTCAAATGTGATTTTTTAAAACTGGTATGATAGTGGTATTTTAAAAATGGTTTTATTTTCAAAATCATGGTGGAATTTTCAAAATTTGGTTGAAAATAGAAAGTTTAGAATTTTGTGAAAGCCTTGTTGTAATAGTTATGATATGGTAAATTTTAAATTTTTAACCCTTCAGTTTCTAGAGAGTTAGAATTATATCATTTTTTGGTTATAGAAAATGGCACTCGATAGGCATCGTAGAAACCAACCGTAAGAGGATGTTAAGAATGTTTTTTCAAATGAGCCATAGGTGAACCAATAGTTGGTTCAAAGTATAGTCCAATATTTTCAAAATGTGGATAAAGGTAACCATAGGGATAAACTAAGGAAATTGGATCATTCTGTTTAGTTCTAGAAGTAGAATTCACCCATATTTCAGGTTGATTTGTAACCATAGAAGGAAGAGGTGTGGATGAATAGGATGAATTGAATATTCAATTTCCTTTCCACACTAGATGAGTTGAAGGTCAAGTTGGTGACCTATATGATGGAATATCTTGCATGACATTGGTGTGATTTAGCAGTTCAGGATAAACTAGACCAATACTTTTCATGAGAGGATTTGTAAGAATTGTTCAATGAACAATTTAGTACTCATACGTCCAGGATTGCAAGAACGATCAAATTTTTCATCTCGAAGTATGAGAAACTCTTGGCGATAGATTATGTGGATAAATTTATGAATTCAGTCTAATTTTCTCCCAAATTTTCTGAAAGTGCATCCTAGAAGATATGCATTTTTGAATCAGGTTTGAGGTAAGAGATTCATTTGAAGATTATCATTATCTATATAATGGATTATACGGAGATGATCAATAGAGTTATGGTGGTAGAAAGGTACATCTTAGGAGCTAAGAGTGGAGGATGCATGTTGATACCTATGGAAAATGGTGGGAATTATAATGCTTTCAACAAGAAGAAGAGGAACACCTATTTCTATGTTAGTGGAATGACTAAGAACTAGACAATTAAATCAGTAAATATTTATCCAAAACCAAAGATCCATCTAGGAGGTTTTCAATGTGGATCATTCGACCACATGAAGTGATATTTTTCAACACCACCTAGATCATGCCAAAATTGCAACTATATGGGGAAACTTTAGATCTATTGTCGTAGTGCTCTAAGGTTGGGTGTTTGGGACACTTATCATGTTCCAAAAACATCGTATGATTCGACAGGACAAGTGTAGTGGAATAATTCTCATTATAAGAATTGAGATAGCCATGTTGATTCTAAGAATCACATGAATCCCTAGAAAATAAAATCTTAACATGTAAATTAAGAACAAATTTTAGTGAGTAAGAAGGTATATGGAGCTAAGCAAGTTATTCTGGAAAAACAATCTGGACCATCAATGGTGAGAGGTATGAATCTTTTGAATTCTACCCTTATGTAATATTTTTTTGATACGAATTCATATTATTAATTTATTACTTATCATGTTGTTTATCTTTTGGTTTTAAATATTGATATGACGCATTTTGTTTTGAAATTTCAAACTCTTCTTGTTGAAAGAGAATGTCGATCCTTAATTTGTAAAGATTTTTCTATAACTATTCATGGAGATAAGTTGATATGCGATTTCTCTATTATTAATATGGATGTCAATGATATAATATTGGTTATGGAATATTTGACTATGTTAAAATATTTCATCAATTGTTATACTTGAATGGTTAGTTTTACAACTAATGATGGAATTGAGAATCTCTTTATAGGAGACAAAAAAGTAAAGGTGGGTGAAACGGGCTAGTTGAAACCAAAATTTGGAATGATCTTGTAACTATTGATAGTGTTGAATTTGGAATTGATGGAAGAGATCAAGAATAAAAGTTTTCCATTGGTTTTTTATCACTTTCTAAATGTTTTTCCAGAAAATTTCTCAAGGTTTACACCCACAAGGGAAGTGAAATTTACGATTGATCTCCTTCCAAGGACCAGTCCTATTTCCCTTATTTCTTATAGGATGTCACCAAAAAAGTTAAGGTAATTGAAATTTCACATATAAGAGTTTAAAAATCAAAGGTTTCATTAGTCCTAGCACATATCCATGGGAACAACCAGCCTTGTTTGTCAGAAAAAAGGATGGAACTCTTCAGTTGTGTCTGGATTGTCGTAATCTTTACCAAGATACGATAATGAATTTTTAATGAATTGGATTTTGCTTAGATTTATTTTAATAAATTAATTGTGAAAATACTGAGATCGCGTACAAAGGCGGAATGAGATTCTGAGGCTTGGTGTGCCCAGAATAAATTTTCAAATAATGTTCAGTTTTTAATTAAAAATTCTTGGTGGTTAACTTTGAACTTTAATAACATATAAACAGGTTCTCAGATCAAAAATCTAAGGGCACCGTTACATCTGTAAAAATGAATTTACCTTAGGTAATGCCTAACATCATCCAGTGTGGGTCATACAAAAAAGTTAGATTTTGGACGTAATAGTCCTTAAATATTTTAATAAAAATGCTTTCTATTGACGCAAAAAAGATTCTATCCTTTTTATTTTTAATAAAAAATTTGTCAAAATTCTAGGGTTACTTGTATAACCCTGGAATTTCTTTGATATAAAGAGGAAAAACCACCCCCTTCAAGGATTTTCAAGTGACTAATGAGGATTAGATGATCGAGATCTCTCGTGGATGGATCAACGACGAATCGAAAAATGATGAATGAAAATGTTCTTCATCAACTGATAAAATTTTCTAGGTAGGGTGTTTGTTTCCCTTGTGAATTAATTCCCATTCTTGATTCTTCCTATGAAGAATGAGAATCTATGGATGAATAGATCGATATACAGATTGTGCATGTTTTACGGAATGGGTTAAACTTGTGGGGATTGAATTAGTTTAAATCAATTTAGAAATTTGATTATTCTTCCCCTTTTCTATTCATCTAACTTGAAATAATTGAGGCTGAAATGAACAAGGAAAATATCCTTCCATATTGGGTGTCCTTGATGCTTCTTCCTTCCCCGTTCTCTGTGTTTCAATGTTGAACCACTGTGGTTACGACTTAATAATTTTCGGGCGGTTCCGTACGCGATAGAACCCTCGGATCAAAGGTGATTCGACCGTAGAGATCAGATCATTGAAGATCGGGACCTAAGGATCCCAGATCAATTTATGGATTAATTTTTCAACTAGTGATGAAGGATCAGGAGTCGTGGAAGGAGCAAAATCAATGGTGCATGGCGGCACAACCACCTAGCTGTAGATAGTCATCAGCAGAGGAACCCCTGACAATAGCCTTGGCCAGGTGGGCCATGGTGGTGTGGAGAAGCAACACTAATGGGGTGTTGTGTTAGGCCGAAAGACCTGCATCTTAGCCTCTGGTGTGCCCTGGCACGCTGTCTGTAGGACCGTGTGCAGGGGGGATGACCGACTAGCTATCAGCCACATTGACCGAGAGAGGATGCGGTGTCTTCCATGTCTGGGTGATATGAGTCGGCCCGCTACAGTGGGATAGGCTAGGGAAAACTGGACCACCTCGGGTTAGACCGGGCCTGGACACAACCAGTCCCTTTTTAAAAAAAAATCCCTATAACTTTCAAACCGTAAGTCTGATTGATGCGCCGTCTATGGCATTGGGACCGTTACAACAAGGGATTCTTTTTGAGATGGCTTTGTTAGAACTTAATGAGGGCTAGTGTAGGTGCAGATCATTTCCTTATAGTCCTTTCCTTAAGGGTCTAGTATATCATTGCATATCAATTCCCTCAAGAGACAGAGTCCTAGATAGAGTTATGGAATCCTCCATGGGACTGGAGTGATACTCTATCACCCCTTATGGAGTTCATTGGGTATTGAAATGAACTCTCAGTGAAGGGCATTAATTCTCCATCTAGTGGTCCATATCGGTAGGGTTCATAGTATTCTTTAGACTCCCCTTTGTTACGAGCAACATCATTAGGGTTTGTGTTATTCTCTGAGGATACCCTATATTACAAGTTAATATAGATTGGTTTGTGGTATTCTCTGATGGAATCCTCTATTTTTATAACATAATCTTGACCATCGATGGCAACAGGGCTCGAGGAGCGAGTCCTCCTAGAATGAGCATGCCTCAAGAGGAATCTTATGGAAGAATTTTGGTTGTGACTTATCCTTTCTACTTTGTGGGTGGTATGTTGAGTATATCTGGATACCCTTGGTATATGTATGATCGTATACCTGTGTAGAGATAACTATGAATTCTTTTGTGGGTTTTCCTTTGTGGTTTTGGGGTGTCCTACTGAGCACTATTTTACACACCCCCACATAGGATTTTACCACATGTGTCGTGTCTTGTGAAGATGACCGATTCTTTGATGGAGTCCTAGGTGGAGCAGGACCAGGACTAGGACTGGATGGTGCCTTGTGAGATCAGACAGGCCGAGGTACTTCTGACAGCTTTCTACTATAGCTTTAGCACCCGTGTTAGTAGGTAGGACTTTGTAGTTGTCTTAATTTTTTTGGGATTGTATTCTGGACTAGTTGTACTTTACTGCTTTTCTTTCTGTCATACTCTATTGTTGGGTTTTAGTGGTATGCATGAATTTTCTTACTTAGTGTTTTTACTTTACAACATCTTTGGCTAGGATTTGTGTGCATGTCTATAGGTTCTTAGGAAAATGCCTCCCATGTGTGGGATATGCCTACTCGGTGCTAGTCTCCAGCCCCTGGTCTATCGGAGGTGGGATTGGGGTAGTCACAGCATGGGCCCCTGGGGATAGGTTGTAACATATTGGTATAAGATCGGTCAGTTCCAAATTGGGATCGGGAGTCAGTGAGATTGGTTTGGGGCAATAGCGTTAAGTGTTTTGAGTTTGTCTTTTAGGTCAGGGAATCCAATGTTGGTGCGACAGCTGACGTATCCATCCATCAGGGCTTTGGGAGCCTACTTTCTGACTCGGTACATGAAAAAATTAGTTTCATGGAAATTAATGGAACATTCATCATATAAAAATGGGGTTTTTTTCCTTCTTGATTCATCTCTCTAGGTATACTCAATTGACTGTGGTTCATCTTGATCTATTTCAGGATGCCTCCATGCATATATCCATCTAGGATTTTGATGCGCAATCATGAGGATGATCTTCTTAGTGATGAGGTTTCGGTATAAGATCCTATTCCAAACATGGAACCCCTTGGTGGTATTCCTATTGTAATACCACCTGTCGAGTAGTAGTTTTTTCCAGTGCTACCAGTCAAGGATGCACGCAGGATCAGTGCGTTGCATGAGTTTCAGAGGTAGAGACCTCTCAGGTTCATGGGTGAGACTGACCCCTAGGTAGCCAAGTATTGGATGGAGGAGGTTTCTCATGTCTTCCACCTTGTGTGGACACTGCTTGATCAGATGATAGTATTAGATGTGATTCTTTTGAGTAGCAGAGTACTCGGTAATATTCAAAGATCTTTATTGCTACTCCACTGACATGGTGTGAGACCCATTATTCAGGGAGTGTACCTTCAAGTAAGGATGACACTAGGAGATCAGGGTTTCCATGGTGTCTCTTAGAATACTTACTCAGGTCGGGGTGCTGGAGAGATATTTAATTATAGAGATCTTTCTGGCAGATCAGTCACCAACAGTGGGAGCTACCAGTAGGCATTAGGTGACGGTGTCCTTAGTAGTGGGTATTAGGAAACATAAAAAAGAACTTAATCGGTCCAGGTCCTTCAGGAAACAACCCTAGGATATGGGATCAGTTGTGTGAGGCTCCCAGGGAAGAGCGCGATAGCTGAAGGACAGACTGTGTTTCCCCTGTGGTAGCCAGGGACACTTAGCTCATGATTGCCCAACATGTCTTATGGACAATCAGCAGATGATTGAGGGACCACCAAGGTAGAGGTATAGGTTTGAGAAGGGTGGTCTATATGGTGGAAGATATGGTAGGGGATCAGGTAGAGTAGCTGATGGTGGATGGATGTTCAAGGTACCACCACCACCACCCCCAGGTGGTTCGCCACGGGCTCTGGTAGCTAGTGGACAGGGGTGAGGCCAGTTTCAGGTGATAGAGGATTATGAACCTGGTGCTTAATAGATGATTAGAGGTATGATATGTGTCTTCTACACCCTATATTCAACTCTCATAGACATAGGTTCTAGACACTCTTTCTTTACTACATACTGTTTTCGGAGCTCGGAGATTCTGGTGGAGCTGTTGGCTCTATCCTTACATTTAGTGACTCCTACAAGAGGGGATTCAATGATCACACAATAGTGATGATAGTGTGATATTACTCTTTCAGGTGAGAGATTTAGTTGGGATCTCTTAGTATTAGTATTGAGGACTTATGAAAATATTCTGGGTATGGACTGGTTATCTATAGTCCATGCTCATATTAAATTTTTTAGGTGCTGAGTGCGGTGTGTCTACAAAGATGGGAATAAGTTTTACTTTACTGGAGAAAAGGAAACACATGTAGCATAGGATGGAATTTGATAGAGGAGGGTGCAGAAAATCACTCACCAGTTGGCTTTCCTTACCCTCGATGCGGTGGAGGAGAGTAGTCCCTGATTTCTTACAGTGGTGGATGAGTATGAAGACATCTTCCTCAAGGATGTTACAGGATTATCCCCTTGTAGGGAGGTTGACTAGTACATTGATATGTACTCCAATATATCACTGATATCCACACCCGCATATTAAATTGCTCCCATGGAGCTTTAGGAGTTGAGGGTACATCTGAAGGATTTGTAGAGGGAGGGCTTTATGAGGACCAATGTCTCACCCTAGGCGACCCCAGTTTTGTTTGTCAAGAAGGAATATGGTATTTTGAGGTTATGTGTGGAATTTAGGTGGATGAACTAGGTGAACAAGAAGAACAAGTATCCACTACCAATAATTGTCAAACTATTTGACTAGATAAAGGGAGCGAGGTGGTTCTTGAAGATAGACCTGAGATCTAGCTATCATTAGCTTTGTGTATGGGATGAGGATATACCAAAGATGGACATTAGATATCGGTATGGCCACTACGAGTACTTGGTTATTCTGTTTGGTATAACCAATTCCCCATAAGTGTTCATGGGAAAAATAAATAGGATCATCCATCCATACCTTGACCAGTTTGTCATGGTCTTCATTAATGACATTTTTAAGTGCTCGACGCCCAAGGAGGAGCACGCGATAAACCTAAGGATGTTCCTGTACATGCTCTAAGAGAACCAACTTTATGGGAATCTCTTGAAGTGTCAATTATTTATTCGAGAGGTCCAATTTCTAGGACATTTCATTTTAGAGGATGGAGTTGCGATGGATCTAGCAAAGATTGAGGCAGTACTTTCTTGTGAGACAACTAAGAGTGTGACTGAGGTGAGGAGTTTCCTAGTTTTGGCTGGGTAATATCATAGGTTTGTGTCTGAATTTTCTAGGGTAGAAGCACCATTTATATATTTGACATGGAAGGAAAAACCCGTTGTGTGGATAGAAAAGTGTCAATAGTGTTTCTAGGAGATGAGATAGCAGTTGACGAGAGCTCCCATTTTGAGGCTACTAGAAGATGATTTCAGGTATGTGGTCTTCTACGATGCATCAGGGACTAGGCTCGGATGTGTCCTAATTCAGGGTTAATTAGTGATTTCCTATGGATTGTGCAAGTTGAGGCAACATGAGGCGAACTACATGACCCATGATCTTGAGCTGACAGTTGTGGTCTTCACATTAAAGATGTATTGACATTACTTGATGTGGGAGAGGTTTACTATCTACTCTAACCAAAAAAGTCTCAAGTATATCTTTTCTTGAAGGAGCTTATCTTGAGAGAAAGAAATTGGCTTGAGTTCCTCTTAGACTATGAATTTGAAATATTCTATACTCATGGGAAGGGGAACATGGTGGCAGATGATCTCAACCAGAGATCGAGTTCACAACTACTAAATAAGGCCTCAGAGCAGTTGGCTCGCTTCAGATATCCTTTGTGGATGGAGATAGAGCATCTTATCTATAGTCGATGGTAGTTACCACTCCACTCTTATAGTGAGTCAGGGAGGCATAACTCAGAGATACCATGTATGAGACTACACATTCTCAGATGTCTACAGGTCATACCCCTGATGGATATTCGATAGGTGGAGAGCACATTGTTCTCTTTAGAGGGTGCAAAATTGTGCCAGTATCATTTTGAGAGGAGTTTTTTATGGATTTCCACACATATCCCTTGGTGGTACATCTATATGTGGAAAGGATGTACCAATACCTCTGATGCTAGTTCTTGTAGCCAGGGATGAATAAGGTAGTGGAAGAGTTTGTTTCTCAGTGCCTCACTTGTTAGCAAGTGAAGGAAGAGCACTAGGTTCTGGAAGGATTGACTCAGCCACTTGAGGTGCCGGATTGGAAGTGGGGTGAAATATTTATTGAATTAATGATGGGTTTACCATGCATGTACAAGGGACATGATACTATCTGGGTGATCATTGAATGACTCACCAAGTCAACCCACTTCCTACCCATCTGGGAGCAGAGTTCCAAAGAGGGATTGGGATGCCTCTACGTGCAGAATATAGTTCGACTTCACAGGGTTCCTTCGACGATCGTTTCATACCATGATGCCCGATTCACTTCCTGATTGTGAAATGGTTCACAAGAGGATTTTTGAACTCAGTTGTGGTTGAGCATGGATTTTCATCCCCGGATAGACAGTCAGACGAAGAGGACAATCCAAGTGCTATAGGACATGATTTGTACCTACATCTTGGACTTTGGTTGCAGTTGGGAGGACCACATACCTCTGGTGGAGTTTGTGTACAACAACAACTACCACTCCACCATTGGTATGACACCATTTTAGGCCTTGTATAGTTGACCTTAATGATCACTGTTATGATGATATGATCTAGGAAAGTCAGAACTTGTGGGCCCAGAGTTAGTGTAGGCTACCACTGAGAAAGTGAAGATCATCTAGGAGAAGATGAGGACTGAAAAAGGTGGAAAAATTCATGTGCTGACAAAAGATAGAGGCCCTTCGAGTTTGATGAGGGAGACTATGTTTTATTTTGGGTATCACCTCAATGGGGTTTACAGAGATTTGGATGGGGTGACAAGTTGTCTCTGAGGTTTATCAGCCCCTTTCATATTTTGAGCAGAGTTGGAGAGGTGACGTAACACCTAACTATACCCCCACAGTTTCAACAGGTTCATGATGTTGTTCACTTATTGCAGTTGAGGAGGTACGTGCAAGACCCATCACATGTTATCAACTAGAGTGATCTAGAAATTGATGATGGGGTGGAGTTTATAGAGTTACTCGTATATATCGAGGATTGTCAGGAGAATACCCTTTGTGAGAGGTCGACTCCTCTAGTGCATGTTCAGTGGAAGTATAAGAACCTCCAAGAGAGCACCCTATAGTGGGAGGCTCAGATTCATGCTCAGCACCCTCATATTTTTGTTGAGTAGCCCTTGTTTTCACTTCTAGGGATGTAAATCCCTAAGGTGGGGAGAATGTAATGACTCGAATCTTCCTCCAATTTATTTTAAAAAATTAATTGGTAAAATACTAAGACCACACATTGAGACAACACAATATTCCAAGGCCCGGTGTGCCCAAAATAAATTTTCGAATAAAGTTCATTTTTTAATTAAAAACGCTCAGTGTCTAACTTTGAACTTTAATAACTTATAAACGAGTACCCGAATAAAAAATCCAAGGGCACATTTGCATTAAAAATAATGACTTTACATTAGGTAGGTCCTAACATCATCCAGCGTGGGTCAAACTAAAAGTTAGATTTTATATGTAACTGTCATTAAATATTTTAATAATAAATATTTTTTTATTGACAGAACAAAGATTCTCTCCTTTTTCTTTTTAATAAAACCATGTCCAAAAATCTAGGGTTACTTCCATAACCATAAAAATTATTTGAGACAATAATGATTGACCACCCCCTTCAAGGATTGGAAAGAGAAGCACAAGGATTCGAGGATCGAGATCGCTCATGGACGGATTGATGACGGATTGAAAAACGATGAACAAGAATGTTCTTCATCGAACGATCCAATTTTCTAGGTAGGGTGTTTGTTTCCCTTGTGAATTAACTCCAATTATTGATTCTTCCTATGATCAACGTGAACTGATCGATGAATGGATCGATTCACAGATCATGTGTGTTTTGCAGAATGGGTTAAACTTGCAGGGATTGAAGTGGGTTAAATCAATTTAGAAATTTTATTATTCTTTACCTTTGTTCTTCATCTAACTTGGATGGATCAAGGCACACTAACAAGTCCACGATCTTTCCATATTGGGTGTTCTTGATGCTTATTCCTTCCCCATTCTCCGAGTTTCACTGTTAAAACCCCCGTGGAAACAGATCAATGATTGTTGGGTGGTTCCGTATGCGATCAGACCCTTGGAATAAAAGGCGATTTGACTGTAGAGACCAGATAAGTGTAAATCGGGACCTGTGGATCTCGAATCTATGTACAAAAGAATTTTTTGACTGGTGGTGAAGGATCGGGAGCCGGAAGAATCACTAGTGCGGGGTGGTGCCGACAGCGAGGACACCCGATAGTAGATGGTTTCTATAAGGCCTCGGCCTTAAACCTTACTTAATAATGAATTAAATGAATAATTCATATTGAGGATCTATTCAGGTTTAGATTTTTAGAGAATTAGAACATAACTATTACATCTCAAAAGATTACAAAGTAGACACTTCTACTAAGTTTCTATAGAATAAAAAACACTTAAAAAGAAACATGTCTAGGTCCATGTTTTATATAGCATGACTTTCCCTTGATCCTATCCTTGACCCTATTCCACATTAAGTCCTATGAAAAACATTTCAAAAAAACTTGGGGTGAGCATAAAAATCTCAGTAAGGGATACACAAAGAATGAAAACTGTTAGTTTTTCAAACATCAAGTAAACCATGTATACTTTATCAAAGTAATACCTTCACCTTCATGAATTAGTAAAAACTCTTCACGGAATAAAATATCATTACTTACCCTTTTGTAATCAAAGTATTACCATAAAACCCATATAAAGAACACATAACATATAAAGGTAACTTGGGACATAAACATACTTAAGTGGAATAACCATACGGTCGACTTCCACACATATCACTTAATGGAATAGCCATACGGCCAACTTCCATACATACTTAATGAAATAGCCATACGGCCGAATTCCATACCCAATGCATTGGAGGTTATAACATAACCACCCATCCTGGTATTCACAGCACCACCAATCATATGGTTTATCACGTAACCACCGGTCAAATGTCCAAGTACCATTATAAAAATCATAAGACATAAAACAAATATAATGGAAAGAAAAAATTTTCACACTTTGATCACAATATATCACTTAAATATATTGACATAAAAAATCCATTATAAAAACCATTTTCAATATCAAAATACATAAAAGAGTATATGGTATTTATTTCATTTAAAAAAAACATTACGGCTTGTTCAGGAAGCCAAAGACCAAATAATTATCATGGTGGCGGAAAAGGTCGTTGTCACCGCGTATGTAAAAAGAAACATTCCTTTTTTCATTTAGTAAAACGCTTCGTATAAAAAGATTCATTTTGTATAAAATTAAAATTCAAAGGGGTTTATACACCGTACAAAAGAAAATTGTGTACAAAACGAAATATGCCTCAATTAAAGGAGATTGAGACGAAGTCCCTTACCTCGGGTCCGACATGACTCGATCATTATTTAATGTCCTGAATAATAAACATGAGTTAATTTTCTACTTGCTTAAGAACCTTCTTCAAGTTCATTATTACTTTTATATCACTTATTATCATGTTATAAACATTATGTAATCATTTAAGTTAATAATGTTTGTTTTGTCGATATTTGGTTCTTAAGTCGAAAGTGGACTTCTTAAAATTACTTGTTGTTCATGTGGTCAAAGGTTCTTTATATCCAGAATGACATTCCTGATTTGGATATAATATATATCATATATATCTAGCATATAAATGTATTTATAATATCACATAATCATTTAGAGGTAAGAAATTAAATGCACCGTTCATGGAGACGGTAAGCCGTACGTACGCATGAACGCTGCTTTCATTTCTATGTCATAATAATGGAATTAAAACTAAATGAGAGATATTTATATTTTAATTCCAGAATTATATTAATCATTTAGATTTAACATACATCATATATATCCATTATATATATGTACTTACAATAGTACATTACATTTGTGGATAAGAAATGAAATGCACCGTTCTTGGAGACGGTAAGCCTTACGTACGCATGAACGCTACTTTCATTTCTATCTCATACTTTAATGGAAAGAAATAATAATGTTATAGAGTTATATTATAATTCCAGTATAAAATCATATATAATAACTTTAAATCCATCCTT
This sequence comes from Viscum album, assembly GCA_963277665.1. Lineage (NCBI taxonomy): Eukaryota > Viridiplantae > Streptophyta > Magnoliopsida > Santalales > Viscaceae > Viscum > Viscum album. The sequence goes on along the minus strand of OY728139.1, from coordinate 272,530,758 downwards.
TATACGTCCCACATATGGCATTAACGAATCACATCACTTTGAGGGGGCGGTAGTCCGCACTTCCTAAAATGAAGATATCGCGTATACCAATAATGGAAGCCATAAAGGTATGCCATAAATAAAAAATACAGAAGATTAAGGAAAACATAAAATATTATATATCATATATAAATATAGTGACATATTAATTTCCACCTTTAAAGGTGTTATATGAGTGTTGAACAATCATCGTTTCGTGAGGCAGAAATTCGCCATCCATAGAAATAGTATGTTCTTTAACCATTATATGTAGGTGTGTGTAACAGTAGCTCGAATAATTCTTATAACAACATCCTAGTATATGTAAGATACTGGTTTTGTTACAAAATAAATGAATAAAAAGATTTTAGGGGGTTGGAGAAGAAAAATAAAACAAAAGGACTCAAGTGAAGACATCACCCTAAAATCGGGTAACTCCCTTTGGTTTGAGCTCAAAGGCTTCCTTGGGAAGACTTATGCCCAAATTGAGGCTACAAGGAGTAAAATAGGTATGTGGAGAGATAAAATGGGTAGAGTTTGGCCAAGCCAAAGGGTTTGGAAGTGTGGGTAAAGAGGTAGAGGTGGGGGCCTTTTATAAGAGGAGAAGAGGGGCACTCTTGGAAAGTAAAGAAATGTTACTTTATTTTAAAATGATATTCGGATTTAAAAGGTCCCACATTGATAGAATTCTAGGATAAGGTGATAAGGGTTCGAAATACACCCATCCAATAGGTTTTGGACATGTGTAGGTCATAGATTTTACATTATCATTTCATTTTATTTAAATCCTTTATTAATGAGGTAATCAATGCATCATTATGATGTCATAAATAATTTTATTTATTTAATGTATAAAAAATATAAAAAAATACTATGATGTAGGAAATATTTTTACCTTTCTAATGAATATTTATAGTCAAAAATCTGATTTGTATAACCCCAGGTAAAAATTATTTTAGTAAAACAACTCATGTTTGTGACATTTTTATTTTAACTTTAAATAAAAAGTTATTAATGTCATTTTCCAACCAAAGTGACTTCTTGGGGTCCCCAAGTTGACCCATGTATTGTCTTGGTCGGCCATGAAACATAAAATGAGGTTAGGACATGTTTCAAGTTCATTTCATGTTATTACAACATTATTTTTACCTTAAATTACACTAATTACCTCTAATCGCGATTAAAAACTTAATAAGTTACAATTCACCAAAAAATTATTTTAATCCCATTGAACCGCATTTCACTTATTAATGAAAAACATGTATGTTGGATTTTTTAAATTCAAAACATAGAAGTGGTAAAATTTCATTTAAATGAAAAATCAGTTTTTATAAGTACAACTTAGTGGTTTCACTATTCATCAAAAATTGAAGTTTTTCAGAAAAATACCAAAACTTCACCCTAAGATATATTTGATATTCCGAATTCAAAAATTAATTCCATTTTACAAAATTCCAAACATATATGTTGCATTAATTATTTTAATAATTAATTCCCGCTGTCAGAGCAAATAGCGTGTTTTTATGAAACAATATGTATCACAAGATTGACACTAGTTTAAGTCCGATTTTAAAGTGAAATTAATTCCAACGACCACTATTGGATTTAATGGTAAAAATATATTCTAATTTCACTTTAAAACCAATTCAAAAGATAATCTAATCATATAAATAAATTATATCAAAAAGAGTTTTTGAATTAAAATACAACATTTTACACTATTCCTTAAAAAATGAACTTTATCAGAAAAATACCAAAAATTTACACAAAGTAAATTTTGATGTCCCAATTATAAAGAAGAGTTTTATTTGGTCCAATAGAATGTATAAGAGTGAACAAAAATATATTTAATGACGGGTCACCATCAAAAGGCGATAAGTGAACCTTTAGTGAAAACTAGGGCATATACGCCTAAAATTGAATTATTCCCGTACTTTAAGCCTTTATCTTTTATTAGATAAAAGTAAAATCATTTAAAAAACATATATAATCATATTTTAGTTATTTCTATCCATTACCGCCAATATAAAGACTATGTGTTAACTACCATTTAAAATAATATTATTTTATTACTAGTGTGCAATGTAAGACTTCAAAGAAACTCTTTGTTGCGTATCGGGTATGCTATCGAACATAGCAACCTATTTAAAGTAAAATTAATATTTAATTCGTAAATATTAATAAATATGAAAATTCTTTATTCATTATTTACCTGGGATGTTACATCCTTCCCCCCTTTTGGGAATTGCCTCCTCATAATTTTATTAACTTATCAAAATAAGTGGGGGTATTTATCCCTCATAGAATTTTCAGATTCCCACGTTGCCTCTTCAACCATATGGTTTTTCCACAAAACCTTTACCTGGTGAATTACCTTATTTCACAACACTTTCTCTCTTCGGTCAATAATCTAGACTGGTTGTTCTTCATAAGATAGGTTCTCCTCCAGATGAACTACCTCTGGACTCAAAACATGAGATGGATCTGGCATGTACTTCCTCAACATCGAAACATGAAAAACATTGTGTACCTGAGATAAACTCGGAGGTAAAGCCACTCGGTAAGCAACTGATCCAAATTTCTCCAGAATTTCATATGGTCCAATGAACCTTGGACTTAGCTTTCCTTTCTTACCAAATCTCATCACACTTTTCCATGGAGAAATATTGAGAAAAACATGATCACCTACCTCGAAAGATATATCATTCCTCCGGTTATCCGCATAACTCTTCTGCCTACTCTAATCTGTTCTCATTTGTTTCTGAATCAACTGAACATTTTCTGCCATCTCTTCTACCAATTCTGGTCCCATCAGCTTCCTTTCACCCACATCATCCCAAAATGCTGGAGTTTGACACTGCTTCCCATATAATGCCTCAAATGGTGCCATCTGTATACTGGAAAGAAAACTGTTATTATAAGAAAACTCAACCAAATAAAGATGTTGGTCCGAACTTCCCTGATAATCCATCGAACAAGCACGTATCAAATCCTCCAAAGTCTGAATCGTTCATTCTGACTGCCCATCTGATTGTGGATGAAAAGCTGTACTAAAATTTAATTCAGTACCCAAAGACTTCTAAAGGCCTTTCCAAAAGTTATAAGTAAACCTGGGATCACGATCAGATACAATAGAGAAGGGAAATCCATGCAACCTGACTATCTCTTTAAGATACAATCGAGAAAGTTGATCTAGAGAGAATGTATCTCAAATAGGAAGGAAATGAGCAGATTTAGTCAATCGATCAACAATAACCCAGATTTCATTATTACCTCGAGATGTCCTCGGTAATCCCACAACAAAGTCCATGGATACATTTTCCCATTTCCACTCTGGCACTGGCTAAGGCTGAAGCATCCCTTTTGGTAACTGCCACTCTGCTTTAACCTGCTGAAAAGTCAAACACTTCACAGTAAAATCAGCAATATCTCTTTTCATTCCATCGCACCAGTAATACTCCTGCAGATCTCTTTACATCTTAGTAATTCCAGGATGAACTGAAAATGGGGAACTATGAGCCTCACATAACAACTCATTCTTCAACTGTGAATCATCAGGGACACATAACCTCTTCCCAAACCTCAAAACACAATCATTATCAATGTTGAATTCAGGTAACTTACCCTTCTAAACCGGCTCTACCTTTTTCTTCAACTCACTGTCTTCCCTCTATGCTTGCTTAATTCTGTCTGATAGGGATGATCTCACTAATACCTGAAACAAAACAGAAGAACTTCCTACACAAACAAATTCCATGCCAAAGTTCATCAAATCAAAAACCAAAGGATCTCGTTCCAAACGCAACATTTTTAATGAAGCATTACTTTTTTTACTCAAAGCATCAACCACTTTATTTGCCTTTCCCGGATGGTAATGAATTGTACATTCATAATACTTGATTAATTCCAGCCATCTCCTTTGTTTCATGTTAAATTCTTTCTGAGTTAATATATACTTTAAACTTTTGTGATCAATATATATATTTAACACTTTACTCCATATAAATGATGCCTCCAAATTTTTAAAGCAAAAACAACAGAAGCTAATTCCAAATCATGTGTAGGGTAATTTACCTCATGAGTTTTCAACTGACGTGAATCATAAGCAATTACCTGATCATCCTGCATAAGGACACAACCAAGTCCCTTCAACGAAGCATCACTGTATATAACAAACTCACCATTCTTAGAAGGAAGTGCCAAAACTGGAGCATTCACCAATCTTCTTTTCAACTCCTGAAAACAATCATCACATTCTTTTTTCCAGTTGAACTTAACACCCTTACGAGTTAGCTTAGTCATTGGACTAGATAACCGTGAAAAATTTTCAATAAAACTTCAGTAGTAACCTGCCAAACCAATAAAACTACGGATCTCGGTTACATTTGTGGGTCTTGGCCATTTTCAACAACTTTTGTTTTAACAGGATCAACAGTTATGCCATCTTTTGAAATAATGTGACCCAGGAAAAAATTTGTTGTAACCAAAACTCACACTTGCTGAATTTTCCATATAGTTTCTTTTCTTTTAAGTTTTGAAAGATAACCCTTAAATGACTTTCATGCTCCTCTTTACTTTTAGAAAACACCAAAATATCATCGATGAAAACAACCACAAACTTATCCAAGAACTCATGGAAAATTCTATTCATAAAGTCCATGAATACAGCAGGTGCATTGGTTAACCCAAAAGGCATAACTACAAATTCATAATGGCCATATCTAGTACGGAACGCAGTCTCTGGAACATCTGCTTCTTTTAATTTCAACTGATGGTACCTCGACCTCAAGTCAATCTTCGAAAAATACCGAGCTCCCTGGAGCTGATCAAACAAATCATCGATATGAGGAAAAGGATACTTGTTCTTAACAGTAATATTATTCAAGGCTCTATAATCAATGAAAAGTCTCATTGAGCCATCTTTCTTTTTAACAAATAAGACAGGAGTACCCCATGGTGATGTGCTAGGTCAAATGAAACCTTTATCTAATAACTCCTGCAATTGTTTCTTTAACTCTAAAAGTTCAACTTGAGCCATTAGATAAGGGGGTTTTGAAATTGGATTAGAATCAGGAACTAAGTCAACAGTAAATTCAACTTCCTGATCATGAATAATATCAGGCAACTCATCAGAAAAAACATCAAGATACTCACTTACCACTGGTACATCGTTAATCTGAACAGTTCCTTTATTTTCAACAATATGTGCAAGGTAACATTAATTTCCATCTTTTACTAGTTTCTCAACTTCCTGATATATTATCAAAATCAAGGGTTAATTCTTGTACACAAACTGAAAATCTTTCTGAAAAGAAACCATTTTAGCTCTGCAGTCAATCTTAGCATGATAAACAAAAAGCCAATTCATGCCCAAAATAACATCAAACTCTACTAGAGGCAAAACAATAAGGTTTGCTGGTAGATTCTTTCCACAAACAAGGTTATGAAGGTTCTTATAATTCCTTTGTGTCTCAACGTTCCCTCTGGGTGTTTTTACCATAAGTTCAGGGTTCATATCTTGAGATGGAATTTACAATTTACTAGAAAACTTCTCAGAAATGAAAGAATGTGTAGACCCTAAATCAAACAACACATTGGCATAATCTGAACAAACAAACAGTGTACCTGATACTACATCATTTGATGGCCCAACATCTGCTGAAATTGTTGCAAAGGATTTCACCACCCCTTTCTACTTGTAGTCTGGCTGCTTTCCCCCAGTTGAGTTCTTCGTTAGACACTCATTTGCATAATGACCCATTTCATTACACTTAAAACATCTTACCGCTGGCTTTTCATTGCTTGCTTGATCATCTTCCTTACAGTTACGAGCAATATGACCAGAATTACCACAGCGAAAGCACTTACCCGACTTGGATAAACATTCTCCAGGATGAATTTTACCACACTTCTCACAGGATGGATATTTGGTTTTCTTACCTCCTTGATTCTTTGATGAATTCTTCCCCTTTGCCTGCCAACTAGACCTCTTATTCTGTTGTTTGTCATAGAACACCTGATCATCGGCAAACTCCATTTCCACCTTCTCCGCACATCGAAAAAGTTTTTCATAACTTTTGAACTCATGAGAAACTAAAGACATTCAATAATTTGGATTTAACCCTGAGTAAAAATGGTTTATTTTACTATCAAGATCTCGTATAAGGTTTGTAGCATACCTTGCCAATCGAGTGAACTTTGCTTCATAAGCAGCCACTGAATCATCCTCCTGCCTCAATTTTAGGAACTGCTTTTCCATCCTAAGACAAACCACCTTAGGAAAATATTTCTCAAGAAACATACCTTTGAATTCATCCCAGTTAAGATCATCAATCTCACCACTATCCATGATATTTTTCACCATCGACCACCACTGATCAACTTCACCTTCAAAACGGTAAACAGAAAGACTAACCTTTTGATGTTCTAGACACCCCATGACATCAAAAATCTTCTCCAATGCTTTAATCCACCCTTTAGCTTGCACGGGGTCAGATGATCCTCTGAATGATGGGGGATGTTGCCTCATGAAATGTTCCACCACTGACATGTTCATCTGCGGTTGATCTGGCTGATCTCGTGCATGGATACCACCACCATTTATAGCCTGAGTCAACTGTTCCATCACTTTATAAAACTATTCAGTTCTGATTCCGACCATCCCAGGTTACTGATTTGGAAGGTTTTCTTCCACCTGATGTCGTCCCAACATAGCTGCTTTGTTTCCTCTGTGGAAAACCATTCTGAACACAGAAATATCTTAGGTGAAACAACATGGTAATCTTTAAATGCTATATCATTTCAGTCATACCATAAATTAACTTATAATTTAACAATTTTCTAACTCCTAAAGTTGTCTAAACCGACCTTTGATACCAACTATAAGGCCCCATCCTTAAACCTTACTTAATATTGAATTAAATGAATAATTCACATTGAGGATCTTTTCAGGTTTAGAGTTTTAGAGAATTAGAACATAACTATTACATCTCAAAAGATTAAAAAGTAGACACTTCTACTAAGTTTCCATAGAATAAAAAACACTTAAAAAGAAACATGTCTAGGTCCATGTTTTATATAGCATAACTTTCCCTTGATCTCATCCTTGACCCTATTCTATATTAAGTCCTATGAAAAACATTTCAAACAAACTTGGGGTGAGCATAAAAATCTCAGTAAGGGATACACAAAGAATGAAAACTGTTAGTTTTTCAAACATCAAGTAAACCATGTATACTTTATCAAAGTAATACCTTCACCTTCATGAAGTAGTAAAAACTCTTCACTGAATAAAATATCATTACTTACCCTTTTGTAAACAAAGGATTACCATAAAACCCATATAAAGAACACATAATATATAAAGGTAACTTGGGACATAAACATACTTAAGTGGAATAACCATACAGTCGACTTCCACACATATCACTTAATGGAATAGCCATACGGCCAACTTCCATACATACTTAATGGAATAGCCATACGGCCGACTTCCATACCCAATGCATTGGAGGTTATAACGTAACCACCCGTCCTAGTATTCACGGCACCACCCGTCATATGGTTTATCACATAACCACACGTCAAATGTCCAAGTACCATTATAAAAATCATAAGACATAAAACAAATATAATGGAAAGAAAACATTTTCACACTTTGATCCCAATATATCACTTAAATATATTGACATAAAAAATCCATCATAAAAACCATTTTCAATATCAAAATACATAAAAGAGTATATGGTATTTATTTCATTTAAAAAAAACATTACGGCTTGTTCAGGAAGCCAAAGACCAAATAATACTCGCGGCGGCGGAAAAGGTCGCCGTCACCGCGTACGTTAAAAGAAACATTCCATTTGTCGTTTAGTAAAACACTTCGTATAAGAATATTCCTTTTGTATAAAAGTAAATTTAAAGGGGTTTATACACCGTACAAAATAAAGTTGTGTACAAAACGAAATATTCCTCAATGAAAGGAGATTGAGACGAAGTCCCTTACCTCGGGTCTAACTTGACTCGATCGTTCTTTAATGTCCTGAATAATAAACTTGAGTTAATTTTATACTTGCTTAAAAACCTTATTCAAGTTCATTATTACTTTTATATCACTCATTATCATGTTATAAATATTATGTAATAATTTAAGTTAATAATGTTTGTTTTGTCGATATTTGGTTCTTAAGTCGAAAGTGGACTTATTACAATTACTTGTTGTTCGTGTGGTCAAAGGTTCTTTATATCTAGAATGACATTCCTGATTTTGATATCATATATATCATATATATCTAGCATATACATGTATTTATAATATCACATAAACATTTAGAGGTAATAAATGAAATGCACCGTTCATGGAGATGGTAAGCCGTACGTACGCATGAACGCTGCTTTCATTTCTATGTCATATTAATGGTATTAAAACTAAATGAGAGATATTTATATTTTAATTCCAGAATTATATTACTCATTTAGATGTAACATACATAATATATATCCATTATATATATGTACTTATAATAGTACATTACATTTGAGGATAAAAAATGAAATGCACCGTTCTTGGAGACGGTAAGCCGTACGTACGCATGAATGCTACTTTCATTTCTATATCATACTTTAATGGAAAGAAATAATAATGATATAGAGGTATATTATAATCCAGTATAACATCATAAATAATAACTTTAAATCCATCCTTTATACATCCCACATATGGCATTAACGAATCACATCACTTTCAGGGGGCGGTAGTCCGCACTTCCTAAAATGAAGATATCTCATATACCAATAATGGAAGCCATAATGGTATGCCATAAATAAAAAATAAAGAAGATTAAGGAAAAAATAAACATATTATATATCATATATAAATATAGTGACATATTAATGGCCACCATTAAAGGTGTTATATGAGTTTTGAACAATCATCGTTTCGTGTGGCAGAAATACGCCATCCACAGAAATAGTATGTTCTTTAACCATTAGATGTAGGTGTGTGTAAGTGTAGCTCGAATAATTCTTATAAAAAAATCCTAGTATATTGAAGATACTGGTGTTGTTACAAAAGAAATGAATAAAAAGAGTTTAGGGGGTTGGAGAAGAAAAATAAAACAAAAGGACTCAAGTGAAGACATCACCTTAAAATCGGGTAACTCCCTTTGGTTTGAGCTCAAAGGCTTCCTTTGGAAGAATTATTCCCAAAGTGAGGCTTCAAGGAGTAAAAGAGGTATGTGGATAGACAAAATGGGTAGATTTTTGCTGAGCCAAATGCTTTGGAAGTGTGGGTAAAGAGGTAGAGGTGGGGGCCTTTATTAAGAGGAGAGGAGGGGCACTCTTGGAAAGTAAAGAAATGTTACTTTATTTTAAAATTAGATTCCGATTTAAAAGGTACCAAATTGATATAATTCGAGGATAATTTGATAAGGGTTCTAAATACACCCATCCAATAGGTTTTTGACATGTGTAGGTCATATATTTTACATTATCTTTTCATTTTATTTAAATCCTTTATTAATGAGGTAATCACTGCATCATTCTGATGTCATAAATAATTTTATTTATTTAATGTCTAAAAATTATAAAAAAATACTATGATGTAGGAAATATTTTTACCTATCCAATGAAAATTTATAGTCAAAAATCTGATTTGTATAACCCCATGTGAAATTTGTTTTCGTAAAACAACTCATGTTTGTGACATTTTTATTTTAACTTTAAATAAAAAGTTATTAATGTCATTTTCCAACCAAATTGGCTTCATGGGGTTCCCAAGATGACACATGGATTGTCTTGGTCTGCCATGACACATCAAATGAGGTTATTACATGTTTCAAGTTCATTTCATATTATTAAAACATTATTTTTACCTTAAATTACACTAATTACCTCTAATCGTGATTAAAAACTTAATAAGTTACAATTCACCAAAAAATTATTTTAATCCCATTGAAACACATTTTACTTCTTAATGAAAACCATGTATGTTTTATTTTTCTAAATTCAAAACACATAAGTGGTAAAATTTCATTTAAACAAAAAATCATTTTTTATAAGAACAACTTAGTGGTTTCACTATTCATCAAAAATTGACGTTTTTCAGAAAAATACCAAAACTTCACCCTAAGCTATATTTGATATTCCGAATTCAAAAATGAATTATATTTTACAAAATTCCAAACATATAAGTTTAATTAATTAATTTAATAATTAATTCTTGCTGTCAGAGCAAATAGCATGTTTTTATGAAACAATAAGTATCAAAAGATTAACACTAGTTTAAGTCCGATTTTAAAGTGAAATTAATTCCAACGACCACTATTGGATTTAATGGTAAAAATATATTCTAATTTAACTTTAAAAGCAATTCAAAATATAATCTAATTATATTAATAAATTATATTAAAAAGAGGTTTTGAATTAAAATACAACATTTTACACTATTCTTTAAAAAATGAACTTTATCGGAAAAATACCAAAAATTTACACAAAGTAAATTTTGATGTACCAATTATAAAGAAGAGTTTTATTTGGTCCAATAGAATGTGTAAGAGTGAACAAAAATATATTTAATGATGGTTCTCCATAAAAAGGCGATAAGTGAACCTTTAGTGAAAACTAGGGCATATACGCCTAAAATTGAATTCTTTCCGTATTTTAAGCCTTTATATTTTGTTAGATAAAAGTAAAAACATTTGAAAAACATATATAATCATATTCTAGTTATTTATATCCATTCTCTCCAATACAATGGCTATGTTTTAACTACTATTGAAAATAATATTATTTTATTACTAGTGTGCAATGTAAGATTTCAAAGGAACTTCTTGTTGCGTATCGGGTATGCTATCGAACATAGCAACCTCTTTAAAGTAAAATTAATATTTAATTCGTAAATATTAATAAATATGAAAATTATTTATTCATTATTTACCTGGTATGTTACATTTTCCTACAAAGGAACCTATGGCAATAGCCACGGGCAGTGAATGGAGAACGCAACTTGCCAGGATACAGAGGTGTAGAGCAGCAATGTCGGTGGGGTTCCACGTCAGGACAAAAGACCCTCAGTCTGTGGGACCGCATGTGAGGGAGGCGGTCAGCTAGTTGCCAACCACATTGACCAGGAGATGATATGATAGTCATTGCATCTGGGAAAGACGAGCCAACCCATTCTAGTGGGTCGGGATGGGGAAAACTGTGTCGACCTGGGTGGCCCAGCATGCCGGACCTGTTGCGCAGTGGGTGGGGTCGGACCCGAGTTGGGCTAGAACCCGATTGATTTAGGCCCAGGTTGGGTCTCTGAACCTCGGGTCGGGTCGGGTCAGTCCGACCAGGTCAAACCAGGCTGAGACACAACCGGTCCCTTTTTAAATAAATCCCCATAACTTTCAAATTGTAAGTCTGATTGGCGAACTGTCAGTGGCGTTGGTCCCTTGTGACAAGGCGGTCATTTTTAGACGGTATTGTGAGACCATAGAGAGGGAAAATATTGGTGCATAGCTTTTACCCTTAGTCCTTTCCTTGAGGGTTCAGTATGTTATTGCATAGCAATCCCCTCAAGAGACAGATTCTCAAATAGAGTTATGGAATCCCCCATGGGACTGGAGTGATACTCTATCACCCCTGATGGTGTTCGTTGGGTATTGACGTGACCTCTAAGAAAAGGGCATTAATAATTCATCTAGTGGGTCATATCAGTAAGGTTCGCAGTATTCTTCAGAATCCCCTACGTTACGAGCTGTATCATTAGGGTTCTTGGTATTCTCTGAGAATCGCTTATGTTATAGGGTATTATAGATTGGGTTTATGGTATTCTATATGATAATCTCCACTTTTTATAACATAATCTTGACCAACTATGTAAATAGGGCTCGAGAAGCGAGTACTCCTAGAACGAGCATGCCTCGAGCGGAATCCTGTGGCGAAAGTTTGGGTATGACTTATCCTTTCTACTTTTTGGTTGGTATTTTGAGTATATCTAGATATCATTGGTATGTGTATGGGTGTATACCTATGTAGATATGACTATGAATTCTTTTTCGTTTTTCTTTTTTTTGTTTCCGGGTATCCTACTGAGTACTATTTTACTCACCCCTACATGGGCTTTTCCCACACGTGTTGTGTCTTGTGAATACAACCAATGCTTTAACAGAGTCCTAGGTAGATAAAAACTAGGACCAAGACTGGATGGTGACTTGTGAGATCATACGGGCTGAGGTGATCCTGACAGATTTCTACTGCAGCTTCAGTGTTCTTGTTAGCAAGTCAGACTTTGTAGTTGTCTTACTTTTGTTGGGCTTATATTCTGGCCCGGTTTTACTTTACTACTTTTCTTTTTGTCGTACTCTATTGTTGGGTTGTAGTGGTATGAATGAATTTTCATACTAAGTGTTTTTAATTTCCAACATATTTGGCCAGGAGTTGTGTGTGTGTGTACATGTTCTTAGGAAAATGCCTCCCATGTGTGGGATATGCCTACTCGGTGCTGGTCTCTAGCCCCTAGCCTATCAGAGGGGGGCTTGGTTAGTCACAGCACGGGCCCTAGGGGATGGGTTATGATAGAATCAATATACACTTCCATTCATTGATGATATTTTAGATCAATTAAGAGGATCCCAGTGGTTCTCTAAAACTGACTTATAGCCGGGATATCACCAATTGCAGGTTTAAAAGGAGGATATTCCAAATATAGATTTCAATAGTTTATATAAACATTAAAAGTATATTTATATGCCTTTCGGTCTTAAATATTAACCAAAAGTCTTTATGTAATTTATGAATCAGATATTTCAAAGATATGTGGATTATTTATGGTGTTGTTTTTTGGATGACATGTTAGTGTATTCAAGGACAAGGGATGAGCATAAAAAACACTTGGTGATAGTTTTGGGAATTTTGTAGGATCATCATTGGTATTCCAAAATATCAAAGTGTGATTTTTGGATATAAGAGGTACATTTACTTGGCCATGTAATCCATAAAAGTGGTTTTCTATGGATCCATAAAAGATAAAGGTTTTTATCTCTTAGAAACTACCAAAAAATGCCTTTTAGATATGAAACTTCTGTGGTATGGATGGTTATTATTGACTTTTATTCATTATATTTGATGACTAGCCCCACCAATAACTATTTTGACAAGGAATAATATTCCATTCCAATAGAACATGGAATTCCAGAAGCCTTTTCAAGTGCTTAAATTTCACTTTACATCAACACCAATCTTGACTTTTTCAGAACCAGGATAAGGGTACATGGTGTATTATGATGCTTCAAGATTAAGTTTGGGATGTTTTCTCATGTAGATAGATCATTTTATTGCGTAAAACTCACAGAATTTATGGTTACATAATAATAACTACCCAACACATGATTTGGAATTAGTTGTTGCAGTCCATGCATTGAAATCATGGTGTAATTACCCCTTTAGTGAGAAGTTTATGGAGTTTACAGATCATAAGAGTTTGAAAAATATTTTCTCACAAAGGTATTTGAATATGAGATAAAGAATATGGATGGATTATCTCCAAATTTGTGACTTTTACTTGATGTATACACCGGGTAAATGAAATTCGGTGGAAAATGCATTAAGAAAAAAAATCATATTCTTAGTTGAAAAAAAGGAATCATATCAATGGTAGTTGATGTCGATCATCATTGACATGCACTTGGATTATGAATATAGGGACATTGTTTCATTTTTATTTCTAGTTTCATCAGTTCTTGGTTTGGTTATGATGGTTAAAGAGGTATAAACGTCTGATTCAAAATCTGTTTTGATAAGGTCAAAAATCAATGATGGGGAGACCATTGAGGGATGTAAGTTGTATGGGAGTTCAGTTTTGTGGTTTCAAAATTGGATGGTCATACATATATATTGTCAAGAACAACTTCTTCATGATTACCACCATTCCATATGTGATTTTTATCTTTGAATACTAAAGATGTATAAGGTGTTGAAAGCATAGATTTGGTTGGTGGACATGAAAATAAAGGTGGATGAGTTTGCTTCAAAATGCATCACCTATCATCAGGTTAAGGTAGATAATTAGTGACTAGAAGGTATATAGTAGTCTTTACATATTCCTATTTGAAAATGGGAGTATATAGCCTTGTATTTTGTAACAGTTCTCCAAAAAATGGTTCATAAATATGACTCTACATGGGTGATAGTGGATCATCTCATGAATTCTGTCCACTTTATCCCTATTCATGAATCTCATATAGTGGAGGAAATGTCTAAAATCTATATTCAAGAATTAGTAAGGAGGTATGATGTACTAGTTTTGTTATTATAGGACTGAGATCCAAGGTTTACATCTTGTTTTTGGAAATCCTTTCAGAAATCCCTTAGGACTCTGTTGACTATGAGTACGATGTATCATCCTCAGGTAGATGAACAATATAAAAGGATGATACAGATGTTAGTAGACATGATTTGGGATTGTGTAATGGATTTTGGTGGCTCATATGAGGATCACATATCTTTAGTGAAGTTCTCATATAAAAATAGTTGTCAGGCCTCGATACATATGGTTCATTTTGAAGCATTGTATGGTAATCATTTTTGTTCTCCTCTTTTTTGGGTAGAAATAGGTGATACTTCACTAGTTGGGTTGATCATTTTCCAAGAGACAATAGAGAAGATTCATTTGATCAGGAAGAGAATGTAGATGGCTTAAAGTCGTCAAAAATCCTATTTATATCATCATCGATGGCCATTGTCATTTAAGGTGAGTGATCATGTATTCTTGGTAATCTCTCCAAGGCTTAGAAATTGTCATTTTGTAAGGTATAGTAAGTTATATTCTCAATACATAGTCCCTTTTGAGATACTTGAATGGTTTGGTGAGGTGGAATATAAGTTGTCTTTTCCACGGCAGTTTAATGCAGTGCATAATGTATTTCATGTATCTCAGTTGAAAATTTATCATCTGGATCCTGACCATGTGACTCGATGGGATCAAATTTACCTAGAGATATATTCTCCATTGATTCATGTTTTATTATGGATTTTGGATAGGCAAGCGAAATTCCTTCATGGTAAAATCATTGGTCTAGTGAGGTTTTTGTGGAAACATGGTCAGATTCAGGAAGAAACTTGGGAACTGGAGAAAGAAGTGGTCAAGCAATGACCCAAAATCTTTCAAGATAGTAGTGGTTTTCTACATTTAAAGTATGTAAGGGTTAATAGTGGGGAGAATTTAGCACCCCTGGTTTCAATTAAGTACTCATTTCTTTATTTATTTTACATATGTAAAGTTTTTGGGTGAAGTTTGGTAGGGTTTGGAGGACTTTGGAATGTATTGGTGGATTTTATAGAGGTGAATGATTTGAGAATGGTTAGTAGAAACCATAAAACACCTTTAATAAATCATATAAAGGCATACATTTGGATCTAGGTAGGTGCATGGTTGGACTCATAGTTTTTCCAAACCGTACGACCACCCAGAAGTAACCATGAAAAGTGAAATAGAGGAAAAACATGGTTGGTTCATGGTTTTTCTAACCAAGTGATCCAGTCATGTGAAGGGTGTTTGGAGGCAGTGGATGGTGCATGGTTTGTGCATGGTTTGTCTAACCGTGTTCCATAACCATGAACAGTTAAAAAATAAGATCCTAAAAAAGTGTATCTCACACGGAATTGCTCTTAAACCTCTCATTTTTCACTTAATCTGACCCAAATTCGGTTTTATCTCCTCCCAAAGGCTATAGAGACTCTCCCCTTAAATCCAGAAGTGATCTGTTGGAAAATCTTGGTACGTTGAAGGCTGTATTTCTTGGTAAGTCTATGTTCTTAGTGGTTTTCCATAGATCTATTCTTCTTCCATCTCTTGGATTCATAGATCTAGTCCTTTAGGGATATATATATGATAGTTGATTCCAATAATGATGAGATATAGTTGTTTTTTTGTTATATAACAATATCCAAGGTGGGTTTTTATATATTTAACAAGGTTTTGTTGATGAATTCATGTTGTTCTTCATTTATACCATAGTTTATGAGGTAGGTGGCTTCACTCTCGACTCCTATTATTATAACGTGAAGGATTTGTTTCAAATTATTTAAATTTCTTAAATTTTATTGTGAAATTTTTGTGAAAATCTTGGTAGAAACCTTCTGTAATGATGGTTAGTGAAATTGTGGAATTGTTGTCAAAAGTTCTTTGTTGAATGATTTTAAAATGATGATTTTAAAAATATTTTTTTTGGAATTATTTATGGAATTTTTTTTTGTAGAAAGGTATTCTATGAAAATATTATTTTATTGAAATGGTTTAGTGTAAATATTTTGGCATGTTTTTGGCATAATTCGTTAGTGTGTGTTCATTTTCATTGACATGACCTTGTGAAAGGGGCATGTTCCATTAGGGAACTAGTATATGGATAACTTGTGATGACTTGGTAGATCGATGAGAAACCACTCATGAGTATGGAATTGTCACTTGGGAATGCATGTGTGGATATATGTATATGTGTAATGAAATGGGTTATTCCAAAATGGAAATTATGGAATGGTTTTAAAGAATTATTTGGTTACATTCATTGGAAAAGTGGATTGGTTTGGAAAAATAGATTATTTTTGAAAATGTTTTTGTCTTTGATATAAACTATTTTAAATGGTTTAATATAAATTTTCTAACTTTTATTATCTTAGTGGAATGAGTAGGGAAGTCATTTTAAGAAAACCTACTGAGTTTCATTATTCACCCTCTATTTTGGAACTTTGGTGCTTTTGTAGATATTTTTTTATCAAGACATAGCTAAAAGAAAAGTATATCATTTATTTATTGATGCTTCAAGATGCTTTGAGTATGTATTTTGGAGTTTGATCTTAGATCATGTTGGGAGTTTTGAAGTTGGTGACCTTTGAGTCTTTGAGTTTTTGTTGGTTTTGTCTTCTTCTTTGTTTTCTAATTATAGTGTGGTTTCCACTTGGTACTCTGATATGGTTCATGGTTGTAGTTGAGTTTTATTATCAATTTTTATACTTTGAGATCTATACATTTTTATCATGCATCATTTAGTGGTTATTTTGTTATGGTGTGCTTGGTTGGGTTGTTTGTTTTAAAAAATGAAAAATTGTCCCCCGTCTGTTAATGAATTCATTGTCATTTATTTCCAGTCTTTGGAATATTGGAGATGTCGCCTAAGGACAATTAATAGACCACTGACTTTCCAAGATAATGGGGAGGGTCGAGATGTTACACCATTCATAATCCCAAACCTCTATCCCCTTAGGACATATCCCTCATGAATCCGGTCATCTTTCCTAGTCTAAATCCTCAATTGGTAAGATATAGAAGAAAAAAAGGGAATCATATACATAATCCCCCCAACATATATAATTTATGTTCTAAGGAAAGTTTAATGACTCATCCCTAGGTGTAAGCCCCAATCATACCCTCATTGATGATTTCATCTCTAAGACTCATTGGAGATCCATATATATGTGGGTCGTTGATCTGTAAGAACCGAATCATCTTCACGAGGCTATAGACTTTATGAAATAATCCTCAATGATCCATATTCCCTATGATAAGTCATAATAATTGGGATATATTCCCCATGAAACCATATTCAATCAGTTGAATAGGCATAATTACTATTCAATTCTTTATTTTGTCCACTTTCATGACACAAACAACTTAGTCACATGACATAAAAATGAATAACAATATCATTAACAAATGATTTTAAACTACATAGTATGATCCTATCACATGACCTTAAATTATACAACTTGAACTATGTGGGATTTGATTCCTATTAACCATGATATGTTAGACGCCTCTATGAGGTTCAAAACCAACTTCTAAAAATTCATTCCCACTAGTCCATATTCTTTATGGAACTTATCTGAATTAGTCCAAATTACCCATGAATCATATAACACAATATCAATGGGCCATATCTTTTGTGAAACCTATCCTCACTAGTATATATTCCTTATGAAGGCCATCCTCATTAGGTCATATTCATCATGAGACCTCTCCCTATTCTATTTAGTTACCAATAGATAGGAAAATCCATAAAGGACCACTCATGTATAAGTCCCACATCAACCATTTCTAAGAATATTATGGATTGAATTATATTTTGTGTGATGATAAATTTATTGGAATAAGTCCCAAATAAAAACCTTAAAAGTAACTTCACTTGATCATGTTTTCATGATATTAAAAGGAATTCTGTTTGTCCTCATAAAACGAACTTAAAAGGTATGATGTGTCTCATTAAGTGTCACTATACTATATACATTATGACCCCATTTAAAATGATGCATATTTTTCCCTTTTCATAGGAATAAACACTTAATGCCTCCCTGAATGGAGATAAACTCTAGAGTTCATAGCTATGTAGCTTTAAACCATAACATCTCTAATATATAAAATAAAGATAGAGAACTTGTCACGAACCAACTCAGGTCGACCCTGGACTGATCACCCAAGATTATTTGTGGCAAGTCCTAAGAGGTGTTCCCAATCCTCTTGAGATGGCGACAAGTGCCAGGGCATCAATAGAAAAAAAACAGGGGAACAATTTTGCCCAATAAAAATGAACTAAGCATCAGAAATAAAATAAAACAACACAATATAAATAAACGACACGAAAGAGAAAGAACAGACAATGACACATACTAATCTAACCACGACTAAAACTCCATGTGACCTTGAGAGTCACTCTTCAACACCCAAACCAAACTTCACCCAAGGCAATCCAAACTAGAGCTAGAACCTATAGGAGAAACAAAAAACAAGAAAACACTATAGGCATGAGTATTAGAACTCAGTAGGCATGCCAAAAAAACTATTCCAAAAGCACTACCTTTAAATAAATAATTTACTAATTCTAGGTTTGAAATAAATTATATAAAATATGGGTTTTTACAAACACTTTCATTTATAAAACAAGTAACAGTCCATTTCCATTTTTAATTTAAAAACAAGTTTAATGTTTGAAGGGAAAAGGTGAATTACATTTTAAAACATTTTTGTAAACAATTTAAAATCTAAACAAAATTATTTATCAGTCAATAGTAAAACCACACACAACACAAACAACAAAATAAGGGAAATGGGAAAGTAGAAAATTGGGACTAACAGCTGAACTAGGCCCCTCAATCGTCTACCACATACAAATTATCATTAAAGAAAACATGGTTCGAAAATAGGATCACATGAACAATCCAAAATGCACTATACATGTGACTCATCCTGAAGGCATGCCCTACTCAATGACTCCATAACTCCATAATGCTCGATGTTTCCCTACCTAGACTAACTGAGGGGCCCAATCCCCTAGCAGAGCAAAGTCCGTACTAAGGGCCACTAGCCAGTGCATATTCTAAACTAGTGAAACAATCGTTCTTAGAATATTCAATTACTATTCCAGGTTCTCATGTCAACGCGTGTAATAAAAAGGGGGTGAGTCAACAATGTCAAACAAGAAACCAATTCCAATGCACAAACATCACGCACAACAACCCACAAAATCGACATGCACAATAAGGTCACCCCTGAGTCACTCCAAAGAGGGTTTTAAAAACAATTTATTTTATTAATGTGCCAAATAGGCCTTAACCAGATTTAAATAAAAACATCATTTCTCAAGAGAAACCAAAACATTTTCTCACATGTCAGAAGAAAACATTCATCATCAAACCAGAACCGCACTTCAAAAACCATGGATTATGTTCAAGGTCCAAATGGGCATTTTTCACTATTGTGAGACAATTCATCAATAAAATAATTTTAGTGGGATGCATAAGAATAAACAGTCTGATTTACAGTAAATTATTATTCTAAAAATAATTATTTAATATTATTTCACATTTAAAGAAAATCAATTAAATATCAAAAAATTAATAAATTCTAAATTCAAAGGTGAGTGCAGTGGGGGACCTACCTCAAGACATGAAGCTCATGACAGTGGAAACTCAAGACTGTCTCACCTATATACATATACATTTTCATATATATATATATATATATATATATATATACCCTTTAACCCAAGTACATATTCCTCACGCCATTAGGTAATATGTGCAAGGAGGATATACATATATACATTCTTACCCATATACATACATATAGGTCTTTGTTGCTCATGACCAAAACCCACACCGTGATGTACAAAACACCCTACAATGATGCAAGGGAGTTTAATAACTACCATAGGATAAAAAACCAAATTGAACAAAGAAAAAAGATAAACCTCAACCCAAAAACACACTCAAAATATTCTCTTTAAACATGCACTAAAATAATTTGAAAATTCATTTCACACCACTTACATAACTCAAAAAAACCCATTTCATCAATCCCATACACCATTTAAATTTGTAACACACTTGAAACGGACAAAGGAACATACACCATTAAGCACCTAATGTGAAAAATCCATTTAAAGACATAAATCAACACCTTGAAAATCACAAATGTGTTTATAAAAACTAAACCATTCCATGATAAATCACCAGTCATTTTAAAGATCCAATCGAGCCATTTAGAGAAGACACTTGGTGTGCACAACTTGACAAAAATCTACCGTGCATTAAAAATTCACTTTTAAAATCACACGCACCCCCAAACATTTACAAAACATGATTCTCACCACTTGAATTGTTTAAAAAACCATTTAAAATTTTATAAAACAATTTTAAAGGGGAAACCAAGGCTTTACACACACAAAACCCATCCAGAAACCTTGTTTATTAATAAACGGACACCCGCAATATATCAAAATAGAATTTGCACCAAACTAATTAATCATTAAACATTCCAAACAAAAAAATCACATAATTTTGAAACCACCCTATGCCATATAGTAAACCATGGAGACATTATTTTCAAAATAGAGGAGAAGATATGGTAAGAGTTCTTTTTGGAAAACCAAGGTTGGGGAAAAGAACCACTCCAAATGTAGTTATCATTTGAAGGTCCATCCATGAATGTGCCTACATCCCAAGGGAAAATGGGAGGTAATCTCCCAACCACTTTTCTTAAGAAACCACACACACATACTATCCACCAATACATCAAACCATTTCACTAAAACCTCAAGTTTCATAAGCCAGACAGTTCAAAAAAAATAAGTTCTATAAAATATTTCCACAAGGCAACATCACTCAAGACATCCAACACAACCATTTCATGTTAAGGACATTTATTCCAACCAAATTGGCTAAGAATATGCATGGGCATAGGTGAAGAAACAATTTAAAACATATTTTTAATCAAATCTACCAATAAGAAAAAATGGTGTCAATAATGAACCGTACTGATAATATTGGCGTAAAACATTTTTTAAATATTAATTAATAAAAATCCAAGTATCTAATGGATTGAAATTGAAAAGAAATGCATGGAACACCTACCGAAACTTGTGTGAAAGTGATGGGACCCCAACGGAAGGAAAATCATCACTTCGAGGACCAATTGCAAACCCTATACACTGATCAAGACGAGCAAACACAACCCGAATATTTCAGAATTTAGTTAAATTGAAGAGAAAATAACCAAAAGAAAGAAAGATGATTATACCGAAATAGAATAGGGTTTCTGAAGGGGAACTACGGTCACTCTGAAGCAGGGTGAAGATTCTATGAAAGAGGGTTTGGACCACATCGAAATAGGGTGTGGTTAGGGGTTCGAGTTGGCTGGTCATGCACCGAGTAGGGCGAAGAAAAGGCAAAGGGGTGTTTCACCACTCCAGAGGTGGGTCGGGTCGCTGAAAGGAGCGTAGGGGATCCGGCCTACCTTCAGGAAGTAGGACACGCGAGCACGGCTAGTAGGGAGTTCCGGTGAGGTGGCTGGTGTGATGTGGCCGGAGGGGGAGACCAACGTACGGGGTGTTGTGCGCCGGGAAGGGAGTGGTTCGACTGTTAGCTCATGGTGCACAAAGGAGGAGGAGGCGGTTGTGGTGGGGAGTGGATGGCTATGAGATGGGAGGGAGCGATGATCGCCCGAGAGGGGGTGAAGGAGGGGAGGGGGAGCCGCATGAGATAGGGGAGATAAGGGGGAGAGACGGCTAGGGTTAGGAGGAAAAAATAGAAATAAAAAAATTAAAAAAATATAAAAATTATAATAAAAGTAGTAATAATAATAATAATTGGATTAAAAATTTATTTTTTTTTAAAAAATAAAAACAATAAAATTATTAATAACAAAAATAGTTAACATTAATTTTAATTACAATAAATTACTCATTTTAATTCTTATTTTAATTATACGAAGGTGGAAAGGTCACGCAGTTTTTTGGGTGAAGCTGCGCAGGGTGTCCAAAATTCACTTTGCCCGTGCATCCAACGACCTCAACCCCATAAAAAACGCACTTAACATAACTCAAAGATTTCGTTTGGGATTCAACCTTAACCTCAACAAAAATAATTTAAGGCCAATAAAATAAATTAATTAGACAGGTCGGGGTGTGACAGAACCTATGATATATACAGCGGATCTTATCGATGGAGAACCTCTAATACATATAGATGTTCATAACAACATATATAAAAGATCAATAGTTAGCACAATGGTAACTAGTCCCACATTGGGTTTGGGAATAATTCATAAAATTATCTTAAATCTTTAAGAGAGTCCTAAAGTATACAATAATTCCCCCTCAAAAGGGTGAGGATGAGCCCGACCTCCTATTTTATTAATGGTCACTTATGGAGTATTTTTAATTCCCCATACAAAAACCAATTAATAATTTATAGTTCACGACAATACAAATCACTAAAGTTTATAAATAGTAGTATAGGTTGTGTAGGTATTGAGGTAGAACCCATGAAGAACAAGGAAGCATAATGACTACTTTGGACCAAATTTTAGATCATCGAAATTTTGTTAAGATCGTGACACACAATTGAATGTAATTTAAATAACTAAACTAAATACTCAAAGAATTGTAAATGTAGAAAAAAGAAAATATGAAAATGGGGAACCAATTTATAAGGGTAGTTTCTCTAAGGAGTTAATCCAAATTCACTAAAAAAATAGTAAAATAAATAGTTTTATGATTATCATTTACAATAAATATTAATTTGGTCAATTATTATAAATATTTCCCTAATACCATGACCCTCTTGATCTAAAAAACTGAAATAGCTAGAATACATTATGTTAATCATAGATGTAGAAGGATAATATAATTTAGTGTCCATGAATTAATTATCTTCATCAAACAGGGTTTCATTCATTATAAACACATTAGATTAGTTATTTAATAACAAATGTGGTAAACATATATCACATCACAATACTACTTGAATAAGATGTTCCCTCAAGTGAATAAACAATTTGAACAATTAGTACTCACACTCATCAACTAAAACTAATCTCTCTTATGGATCTAGCTGATCATTATTGAGTAATTGTTGATAGTGAATAAATGAAACTCCATCTGTAAGAGAATAGAAAATAAAAATGGAGAGAGAATTAAATTAAATTAGACAATATAAATAATTATGATTCTAAATAGAGAAATAGAAAAAAATAGGATTAAAAGCAGAATGGTACCTCATATACGTGGTGGATAATAAATCTTCAAAACAAATATCTCCTGAAAAAATGAGAATAATTCACTACTTAAAATCTTTATCATCATCCTCACACCGAGACAGTACCACCTGGGATCTATTCCCATTTCATATTTGGAACATCCCTGTAATCCATGGCCTCACCCTCCATGGGCATTTCCACTACCATTATATTCATTCAATAACTTACATCGGGTTTGGCCTAAGGATTCAACCACGGCTTCAAGACATTTAAATTACCATTATGTTCAATGTTTTATACATTGTTTCTTACTCCCACTTTTTTCCTTTTTTTGGACTGAGATATTGTCTATGTGTGTTTCATTCATCATTTTAGTTCCTATATGCTGACTCCCATGCTGGCGTGTGTCAGAATTTCAAGATTGTCATGCAGACGATCCCTCAAACTCTCATCAAAGTGAGTTAGATGTGTTTTCTATACATGCATATCATCTAGAATATCATCCTTACAGGGTCTGAAGTTCAGTATGTTGGGGGATGGATGATTCAAATGTGAAGGGCAATCAAATTTCATCTTCCAACGAGTCTCCCTCGACCCAGACCCAACCGAATGTAAGGGAGCACTCACCTCATGGTAAAATTATTCTTCTTAACATTATAAATAGATCTAATAGTAAGGAGGTTTTCTTTAAGGAATTTAGAAATACTCATGGAATTAAAAGAAAATCCTCAAAAATTGAGATTATCGTTATTAAGAGCAATCCTGATCTAGGTCTGGCTGGAGAAGAAGACCATCAGACACTTGAGGATCCCACCCCAATGGATGACAACTTTGATCCTCAAATTTATAATGAAAAGACATAGAAAAATCCCAAAACCTACAAAAGGGGCTATCATCTGAGAGGAAGGGGTGGTGGACAATCCTATTCCAATTGATGAATAATCTTCTCTATTTTCTTGGGAAGTTGACTGATTTTCTCTTTGTGGAAATGGTTTGTTATTGTTTTCACATGCCTTCTCCCATTGTACTTTGTACTTGTTTTTTAATAAATTTTAGGACCATGGGCTAATACCCATGGTTCATGCCTTCTTGATAATAATACTTCATAATAATGTAATTCATAATATTATATATATATATATAATAAATATATTTTATTTATAATTATATTTATATATATATTTTTTTTATAATAACATGTTTACAATTCTTTAAATATTTTTATAATTATATAAATAAACACACATTTTAATATATAAATATCAAATATATTTATAAATATATTTTAATTTTGTATATAAATATATTTTAATGGTTATATAATTATAAATATATTTATATTTATATAATTAAAAATATTTATTTATAAAGATGGATTTATAATTATATAATTGTAAATATAATTATAAATACAATTATTAATATATTTATTATATATATATATATATTTATAAAAATAAATTCATATTTATAAATATATATTTATAATTATATATATAAATATTAAAAAATTTATATTTATATGTATATATTTATAATTATATATATATATATATAATTTTAAATATAAATTTTTATTTATAAATATATATTTATAAATAGATTTATAAATATATATTTATAATTAGATTTATAAATATATATTTATAATTAGATTTATATATACATAATTACAATTATTTTAATATATTTAAATTATATATATTTATAAACACATAATTAAAATTCTTTAAATAGATATATATATATATATATATATTTATATTTATAATCTAATTGAAATTCTTTATAATATAGTTACATAAATAAATAAGTATAATATAATTATAATTATTTATATATATATTTTTAAATACTTAATTTCAATTCGTTAAATATATTTATATATATAATTATAAATATGTATTTTTCAGATAAGGGAATACCCAGGTGTGGCCTTTTCAAACCCTCCACAAAAAAGAACCCCTCTCCACACGAAGAGATAACTCCGAAGAGAACCTCGACTGGGATGGAGTCATTGCCGACCGAGATGGCTGAGCATCCCAGAGGGTAACAACCCAAGTGGTGATGGGTTGGCATAGCAATCTGTCAACATATGTGGGTTGCGCCTCATTTCACCTACCAAGTGAGGGACCGGGTGACCTGGCATGATTAGTAGATCTTGGGGGAATGAGAAATTCACCCAAGAGCATACTTCCAAGAAATGAACCCTAATTATAAATATGTATTATTTTATGTATTTATAAATATATTAATAAATATGTATTATTTTATATATTTATAAATATATATATATATTTGTAATTATATTTATAAATATATATTTATAATACATATTTTTATAACACACAGACACACACATATATATAATACATATATATATATAATTATAAATATATTTAAATAATTTTAAATATATAATTGTAAATATTTATTTATATATATAATTATATATATTTATTTAATAATATGCATGTTAGATATATTTATTATTATTTTATATATGTGTGTGTATTTATATAAATAAATTTAAATAATTCAAAATAAAAATATATATAATTAGAAATATTTATTTATAAGTATAATTATATATGAATATATAAATATGTATTCATTAATATATTTATAAATTTATTTATTTATAATTATATATATATAAATTTATCTATATATAAATATATTTTAAAATAGTTATATATAAATATATATAAAAAAAAAAAATATATACATGAATATTTTTATAAACATATTAATAAATAATTATTTCTAAATATGTTTCAGGATCGGAAACCCTATAATCGGGTTTAGACGGGGTTTGGGATTTGAAAATATCACCCGAACCTTCCTAGATTAATAAATAGGTAATAATTCTAAATTTAATTTTGTTATATATATATATAATTACATAAATATATTTTCAAATATATATATATAATTATACAAATATATAAATATATTTATAAATATATAAATATATAATTATAATTATATATATATATATAACATGTTGAGTGGAAGTCCCTCTTTTATTAAAATAAGAAAGAAAAACCCCTTTATATCTGGATTGGGGGGAAATCCACTATAAGGCCCATCAGCCCAAGGGCACATATGCCTGTGAAAAACAAGACCAGCAGGTGAAAACATTGTTCCAAAGGACCCAGAGACCCATAGGACCAAAAAAACCACAAAAAGGGGAACGAACTGGAGACCTTAGAGAAACCAAGTGACATGCCAAGCACTAATCAGATGTCTCATAGCCCCCAGCCAGAGCAACAACTTCAATGTTGTCAAACCAAGATGTGGCATCACCCCTACCAAAGTGATGTCATGCTAGTGACATAGCATGTCAAGGCACTCCTCCACTCCACATTGAAGTGTGAGGGAGGATAAGATGATGGGTGTCAGTACACCCATCACTCTTTATAACAACCCACATGATGATGTGTATTTGGATCACATTGCATCATCAACCTGATGCTTCACACCATATGACTAAGGCATGTTGAATATATCCATGAGGGTGGGTTCCCATCTATCACTTGAGAAATATGGTTGAATGATAGATGTCAGCACACTCTTCCCTCTTTCAAGGACACCCACCCAACGACACTTGCATAATGTGTTGTACCGCCTGCCAAAGCATGCTTCTTCCTCCACCACTTCATCTTTTTGTTCCACATTGAATGATATAATGGATCTAGGAATTTTAGTACCCTTTTTATCCTTTATTCCGCTGATGGACCTTGGTGTTTTAGTAGTAGTGACTCTTATTTCTGATTTCAGATGTTCTTTCTCTTCTTTGAATAGTTCAACCAACTCCATGTCTTCCTCCTTCCCCTCTTTAAATTTGATTTTCTTTGGGATCCAAAATTCTTATTCCTCTCCTCTGTCATTTCATTAATGATATGTATCATGGCATTCTAATCTTCTTCTTGTATGTGTAGAAGGTAGTATCATTATTCTTCCTCTTCTAAAATTTTAGTGAGTTCATGCCATATTTATTCATTATCCAACTCTTATTTTTATCTTTTCTTCTCCTTGAATGATATGATAGATCTAGAAGTTTTATCAATCTTATCCTTATCTTTTAGTGTTATAAGTGATATTTTCTTAAACATTTCAGTAGGTTTCCCAGGTTCACTCCCTTTCATCATTCCTTCATTCTTTTTGCCTGTAAATTTTGAAATACACCTAGGAACTACAACTGACCTCTCCTCCCTTCCATTTATGATTGGAGGGGGGGGGGGGGTTCTTTTTTAATGGAAATTCCAGCACCCTTCAAACACTTTTTCTCCATCACCTTAAATTTTTTTATTTACACCTAAAGGTTGTGATAAATCTAGGAACTTTCACCTATATCTCACTTTTCGAGGTGTCGGAGGTGCCATTTCATTGAAAATTTTAACTAGCTCTTGACTGTAGAATCCCAGACCATTTTCACTTAAAAGTAAATGAACCTGGTTGAACACATGGCCTCATGTGTGCCTTCATCTATGATAGATGGATCTGAATAGTAGTGAGGTTCTATGGTGTTGTGGTAGAGATATTATACTCTCATGGTCATATTATAACACAATGGTATATAATAATGATAATAAGTTGAAACAATAATTAATAACCAGCAGTGGAATAATAAATCATTCAGATATAATAAACAGGTGTAAGCTTAGTTAATGTCATATACAAAGTGATGATCATGTCATATGATATACAAAAAAGGGAAAAGGGGAACAAGCATATAAATCATGCTATAAAAAATATAAAATATCCAAAAACTATCTCAAATATAATCACGATAATAATCTTGGTCTTTTTCTCACGTACTTCATCCTAAGTATACAATCAAGCATCTATAGTTGGACCCTTCCCTTTATCCCTACCTTTATCCATAAGATCCATTCAGGTACCAACTAGAGGCCCGAACAAGGTGTCAGATATTCTCAAGAGGACACCACCAATGGTGTCTATTATTATACAGCTAGTTCATATAAAATGATTAGTGTGTATGTATAAAAATGTTAGCGAAAATATAAATAGTAAACGAGTCTTCAATAGTTCTTAAAGGAAACCAAGCTAACACTACCATCTTCAGCCTAATCCGGGATATCTCTAAACATGCGACTATATGTACAGATGTATATATATGGATGGATATTCATATATATATATATATATGGTCTATATATGTAGTTCTTTTTATATCCATATATATAGATACTACAACTATCTAGGAATCGAGGTGTAACTCAGGCCTCCATGGATAGTAGTAAAAGTCTAGTAGAATATCAAGGGATTCCATGCCCAGGTGTCATGAATCATATTAGTCTCCATGCCTATGTATCACAATGTGGGATTCCATGCATGGTTATCACATTTAATTAGGGACTCCATGCCTGTATATCACATTTCATTAGGGATTCCATTCCCAGTTATCACTTTTAATTAGGGATGTGATGCCCATAAATCATATTAAATTGGGGACACTTTTCCCAATTATCACTTTTAATTAGGGATTCCATTCCTGTATATCACATTTCATCATCATGCTTGTAGATCACAAATAAATGGATTTTCATGCCCTAGTATCATAAATATAAGGGATGTCATGCTCATAATTCACATTTATATAATAAGGGTCCGTCATGCTTTAATACATGCCAATGTATTAATCAAGATTTATTTTATATACCATTTAACTAAGGGAAATAACCCTTATTCATATGGAAGTCACGTGAAGTGGTTATAACAATCAATCCCATTTAATTTAAGGTAGTAATTCAATTTAAAAATCAATCCAAGTTCACTTAAAAGGTTATTTGGCAAAAAAAAAACATTTATTATTCAAAGGAATCACATAAACACACCCCAAAGGGTGGAACTTGTCAAGGTGGAGGACCTTTGACCATAAACAAGGGTATATGGGGAATTTATTACATGGATAACAAATTATATTAAGTTTAATTATAATTTTAAGGTAACGCATGAAGATTTAGGCATGTGTCATGATAACACATGTCATAAAATGAGTTTTATTTTTTGAAAAAAGTACTAGACCACCTACCTTAGGTTGGAATAAAAACCCTAATCCATTATCAATTTTAGATTTGAAGTAGAATAGGTTAAATTGGAAAAATATAAAATTACTTAAAAATAGGTCATATTAGATCACAAAAAAATAGTTCCCAAGGTGGTGAGATAAACTTAGAAATAAAGGAATAGGAATGAATCTCTTACCGATACACATCTAATGAAACCAACGACAAAGGAATCAAATCTCAGATGAATAACCCAGCTCAAATCCTAGGTTGGAGGATGATGGAGAGATCCCATGGTTTGAAGAGGTGTTGCACATGAGTGAGGAAGAAAAAGAAGGTAGAAAAATTAAATTAATTCATGGGGGAAATATCTTGTCATTCTCTTTTAATAGGAGCATGGTTTTCCGCATGGTTTTCCATACCATGTGCCTAAACTATGAGTTTCCACTGGTTAATTTGTGCTAAAGGTGCAACCTTGGGTGCATGGTTTAGAAAAACCATGAAACTTATGGTGAATGGTTGGAACTAATCATTCACCCCTATATAGCCTATTATAGCACCCATGTGATTGAGTCTCATGGTTAATACTAACTGCATTCTAACCATGTGGCTCAATCTATCTTTCCAATATTTGGAGCTCTGGGCTCTGAACGAGCCCCAGACACTTTTGAAATTCCCCTTAGCCTATTAATCACATTACTCACATAAAATGACATGTCTTTTAAAATAAATTGAGTATCCATACCTCTTATAAAATTTTATAATGTTACATATTTCCCTCCTTAAAAAAACCTTGTCCTCGAGTTTCCCTTACAAGGGTGGAAAAACGTCATCTAGAAAATGTTTCGACCACTGGGAGTGTACGTCAGCCTCTCTCTCCAAGTATCATCCTATACACGGTTGTGCTTCTATAAAACTCATACTAGAGGAACTGACCTACCTCAAAGAGCCATTATTCTCTAAACAATGATACTTATAGGATGCTCTTCAAAGGCTGGATCTACCTCTAGCACAATATTCTTAGGATCAAATTATTGAGATGGGTCAGAATAATAGAAAAAAACTATGATACATGGAATACATCATGCATGTACCGGTATATCTAAGGTAAGTCCAACCAATAAGCTACCGGCCTAACTCTCTCTATGATCTTGAAAGGCCTGATGTAATTATTTGATAGATTTCCCTGTCTCTGAATCTGTAACGCCCCGAACCCAGTTACCCAAAGTCAGTGCATTATTACATAACATTGGAATGATCACAAGAAAGATCAAATCTCAAAAGACCAATTAGTTTAGTATCCTTCGAATAACTAGATACATTAATGAAGTTTACATTACATCATAAAATGAAAACTACAACAATATAGTCTCTATAGCCCACACTCTTATCCCCTCATACTATCCCTGTAGGTCATTCATAAATTACTTCTACACATCTTGGAAAAAATAAAACATAGAAAAGGGGTGTGCTCAAATCCTCAGTATGGATAACAATATAGCGGAAACTTTCAAAAATAAGAATAAACATTTAAGGAAATGTATAACTAAAACAAAAGCCTTTTAAACTTGAACTTCAACATTGTATGGAAAAAATAAAATGAAATAATTCCATTTACTTATTCACATGGATATTCTACTAATCGAATAATCACATGCAATATCAATAACCACTTTCATAATGATGGAATGCATAATTCCAGACTATCATAACCACATAGCCAAGGCCTTATGCCAAGACTACAAATAAGATTTTGTCAAGGCCTTGTGCCAAGACACTAGTTTGTCTCATGAGACCTACCGATGCATCGAAGAGCTATAGCAGGCTCCACCCATCACATATTAAGTCCAATGAATTCCCATATGAAAAGGTTTAAACATAACATAAACATTCGTATTAAAACTAGCATACGAAATGTAAATACTTCATCCATAAACCATGAATGGTATAAAAATAACACATCCACAGTCAAACATATAACAAAACCTTCAATACAATATAGAAGTTTTTTATCATAATAAATCAACTTCAAATAAGCGTAAAATCCATCAAAGGATGTTGACATAGATGAAATCAAAACTCTTTTTAGAGAAATATCTCTTTCTATTTTGAAATAATTTAAGAGTCATATTTTTATAAAATAAAACATTTTATTTGAAAATATTCTTATAAGCTTGTAAGGGAAGCTTCGATGATTTTATAACGGTGTAAAATAGCCACACCTGCCGTATAAGTTAAAAAAACATTCTTACCTTAAATCTGTCGAAAAGGTTAAAAAGAACCTTGTTTGGAAAACGACGGAAAGATTCCTTTATAAACCTCTTATAAAAATTAAAAAAAGGGTATAAATGAATTTTACTCATATTCTTGTAAATAGTAAAAATGTTTTGAAATACATTTTTAAGAAACATGGATGTGGATGATAAAGAGATCCCAATATATTATTACGTATAAACAACCTTGGATAATGAAGAGATGGAGAAATAAACCCTTACCTTGTAATTTTCCTTGGTTGAGGGTAGGTTAAACTCCTGTGTAATGGTGAAATAATTTTTATTAAATTATACAAGAATCATATAAATTAATATGATATCATATATGATCTTTTAACATTGATTTGTTAATAATATCTTAGTATTATCGTTGTTTCGGGTGTTAACTTACTCATTTTATTTTATATGTTTTGTTACGTAAGCCATGTTTATCATGGATAGGATGTATCTTAATCATATACAGAATGATATCAAGTCCTTAGATACTATTATTAATCATAAAATGAGAATTAGACTTGAATGGATACGATGAACAATGAATCTCATCACGTTCGTGGAGACGGTTGTCCGTACGTACGCACGAGCGACAATATCATTCTTTTGATATTAAAATAATATATAATTGGATGGTATATCATATATACAGAATAATTATCTTGTTAAATTTATTATCTACATGAATTACACATCATTATTATACCTATCCAAATAATAATTTATTGAATAACAATTACACCACGACGTGGAGACGGTAAGCCGTATGTACGCACGTATGGTGACATGTTATTCAAAGGATGGATAGAATACTGAATATGGTTGTTCCATATTTATAATAACATCAAATTATATATAAAATACTGGAGTTATTATTTTATAATGGTAATAACAAAGAAAGAAGAAGTAGAAGAAGAAAGGAACTTGAAAAAGGGTGGTGAAATCATTACCTCTTCTTCGGGTTCTTCCTTTTGATTTGATCAAAAGGGCTCCTTAGGTTGGCTTTATGACTAAAGTAAGGCCTCTAGGATGAATTTAGGGAAGTTGAGAGAGTATTTGGGTAGACTTTGGCCGAGGAAAATGGATTTGAAGGTGTGAATTAATGAGAAGGGGGAGTTCCCTTTTATAAGAGGGGTGAGGGGAACCTTTGGAAAAGCTAGAAATATTATTTTATAATAAATTCATATTCGGTTTATAATGGCTCCAAAGTGTATTATTTATAGGTTAAGGTGGGTATGGGTCGAAAACCACTCAACCAATACAATTTAGACAGGTTTGGGTCATTATATTAACCTTATCTTTTAGTTTTAACTCTTAGTTAATTAGTTTGACACCTACCATGTCACTTTGTATTTTTATATTATATAGTTAATAAACTTACTATATACCTCCAAGCGACCCCCAAGTGATCCACTAATGATACACCTATTCTGGTATAAGTCTCTTTGGCAAACCTTAGATTTTTAGGAATTTAATATCAATTAATAATATAATATTTTTTTTAAAAACTCTTTTATGTCAATTTTGACAGTATTTGGAAAATTGTTTTTTGTAAAAATCATAACAGAATGATTACTTAGAAAAAAGTTAATTAAATCATTACTAACATGTCATATTAACCTAGAAAATTAATTTAATTCATACAAAGTCTCAAATTATATTTATTTCTGTATTTATAATATTAATTATTTTAATTTTTCACTATTATGGTAATTACTGCATCATCATTGCGTCATAAATAAATTAAATTATTTAATGTCAAAAAATTATAAATAAAATATAATTATGTAGGAAATATTTTTATCTTTTTAATTAATATTTATAATCGAATTTATATTTTGTGTAACCCTATATTAAAAATGTTTTATTAAATAAACCTGGATTTTAACACTTTTAACTCTTCTTTGAATTAAATAATAATAAATGTCCTAATCTAATCCAAGTGGACCTAAATGATAATATTTTATTCCTAAGGTTTGTTTTTGTAGAATTAAGCTTATCCAATAGAATTAGGGCATGTGTTAGGGTAATATTAATTTCATTTTTACCCTTAATTACCCTATTTACTTTTAACCGTGGTAAATAAAAGTAAAAAGTTACTATTCACCAAAAAATATTTTCATCTCAATGAACCACATTTTAGTCCTTGATATTAATAGTGTCTATCGGATTTTCGAAATTCCACTCACAGAAGTGGTAAAATTAAGTTTTATGAAAAATTCAGTTTTTTAACTACCACTTAGTGGTTTCACTATTCATCAAAAATGATGTTTTTCAGAAAAACACCAAAAATTCACCCTAGCCTAATTTTGATATTCCGAATCCAAAAATGAAGTCCATTTTGAAAAATAAAAATTTTAAATTTCAAAAAGTGGGCATTACTATTCATAACGGCTAGTTTGATTGATTGTGGTGTGTTAAAACTCGATGTTTCGTACAACACACACTATTGCATTATTCAAAGAGAAGCGCACCGTAGAAGCTTGGCGTGTTACATTCTCCCCTCCTTCAAATAATTTCATCCTCCAAATCTCTAGAATACCACCACATGAAAAGACTTGGGTGGTTCTTCATCATAAGTTCCTCGGGTTCCCACGTTGCCTCTTCCATCTTATGGTTTCTCCACAAGACATTTAACAGATGAGTCGTCTGGTTTCTCAGTACTTATTCTCTCGTATCAAGAATATTGACGGGCTCTTCGCAATAAGACAGATCGGGTTCCAGTTCTAATTCCTCATAGGTGAGTACATGCATTGGGTCAGGCATGTATTTCCTCAACAGAGGTACGTGGAACACATCGTGAACTTTGGAGAGACTTGGCGGCATTTCCAATCACTAAGCTACAACCCCAATTCATTCTAGAATTTCAAAAGGTCCGATGTACCTAGGACTCAATTTACCTTTCTTACCAAAATGTATGACTCCCATCCATGTAGATACCTTCAGAAAAACATGATCACTAACTTGAAATTCCAAATCCTTCCTTCGATTATTAGCATAGCTCTTCTGCCTACTTTGAGTTGCTTTGATATGGTTTTGGATTAACTTCACCTTTTCCATAATTTCCTCCACTAGTTCTATCCCTACAAGTTTTCTTTCACTAACGTCATCCCAACAGGTTGGTGTGCGACATCTCTTTCCATATAACGCTTCATATGGTGCCATATGAATACTCGAATGGAAGCTATTGTTATAACAAAATTCTACCAGAGGTAAATATTGATCCCACATACCCTGAAAGTCAAGTGAGCAGGATCTCAACATGTTTTCTAAGGTTTGAATAGTTCGTTCTGATTGTCCATCTGTTTGAGGGTGGTAGGCAGTGCTCCAATAAAGTTCAGTATCCAAGTCTTTCTTAAGACTTTTCCAGAATCTTGATGTAAAATGGGGATCATGATCAGAATCAATCAATAGGTGTACTCCATGAAGTCTCACAACTTCATTAATATATAATCTTTCCAGTCGTTCAAGTGGTAAATCTTCCCTTATAGCAAGAAAATGTGATGACTTGGTAAGATGATTAATAATGACCCATATTGCATCGTTCCTTCTAGGAGTCTTTAGTATCCCCATGAAAAAGTCCATCGAAATATTGTCCCATTTCCACTACGGTATGGGAACAGGTTTCATGACTCCTCTGGGCTGTTACCTTCCAGCTTTCACTTGTTGAAAAACCATACATCTTGACACAAAATCAGCGATCTCCCTCTTTATGTTGTCCCACAAAAAATCATCCTTCAAATCTCTATATATTTTGGTGCTCCTAGGGTGTATAGAGAAATTGGAACTATGAGCATCATCCAAAAATTCCCTTTTTAGATTAGGTATATCATGAAAACAAAGCCTCTTCCCAAATTTCAAAATTCCTTCTTCATACACAAAGTATCTCAATCTCCCATCATTCACAGCTTTAAACTTCTTTTGAAATTCTTTATCATCGGTCTGAGAACTCTTAATCCTTTCAAATAAAGATGGTTTGGAAACCATTTGAAAAAGCATTGATGTTTCACCTTCCCTAGTTATTCCCATGTCCATATTCACTAGATCCATGAAAATTGGATCCCATTCAATTCCCATATTGTTCAAAACTCCATGGTCTTTTCTGCTCAAAGCATCTTCCACCTTGTTTTCTTTCCCCGGGTGGTAGTGTATCGTGAAATCATAATCCTTGAGTAATTAAAGCCATCTACTTTGCCTCATGTTGAGTTCTTTTTGTGAGAAAATATACTTCAAACTCTTGTGATCAGTATAAATCTCACATTTTTCACCATAAAGGTAGTGCCTCCATATCTTCAAAGAAAAGATCACAGCTTCTAACTCGAGATCATGAGTAGGATAGTTTTTTTCATGAATTTTCAACTATCGTGATGCATAGGCAATAAACCTATCATTCTGCATAAGGACACAACCAAGTCCTTTCTTCGATGCATCACTATAAATAACGAACCCATCATTCCCCGATGGTAGAGTCAATATAGGATCATTGAATAATATTCTCTTCAGTTCTTCAAAACATTCTTCACACTCTTTTGTCCAAGAAAATTTAACCCCTTTACGTGTGAGCTTCGTTAATGGCTTAGCCAATCGGGCAAAATTCTGGACGAAATGTCGATAATAACCTGCCAAACCAATAAAACTGCGTACCTCAGTTATACTCGTAGGTGCTAGCCATTCTTGGATTGCCTTGGTCTTAGAAGGATCAAAAGATATTCTATCTTTAGAGACAATATTTCCAAGAAAAGGAATCTCCTGAAGCCAGAATTCACACTTGCTAAACTTCCCATATAATTCATGTCTTCTCAGAGTCTTCAGGATAATGCACAATTGATTTTCATGATATTCATAGATTTTGGAGTATACCAAGATATCATAAATAAATAAAACCACAAATTCAGCGAGATATTCCTTGAAAACTCTATTCATCAAATCCATGAATACAGAGGGTGCATTAGTCAATCCAAAAGGCATTACTATAAACTCGTAATGCCCGTACCTGGTTCGAAATGCTGTCTTCGGAATTTATTCCTTCTTCACACACAACTGATGGTATCCAGATCGAAGGTCAATCTTTGAAAAGTATTGAGCTCCATGAAGATGGTCAGATAAATCATCAATGCGAGGTAGGGGATACCTTTTCTTTATTGTTATAGCATTTATCTCCCTGTAGTCGATACATAACCTCATAGATCCATCTTTCTTTTAAAAAAAAAGAACTGGGGCTCCCCATGGAGAAACACCAGGGTGAATAAATCCCTTATTACTCAATTCCTCTAGTTGTTTCTTTAGTTAAACTAATTATATAGTGTCCATTATATAAGGGGTCTTAGATATAGGCTTTGATCTAGGAATTAAATCAATGGAAAACTCAACTTCTCGTTTTGGAGGATGTCCAGGTAAATCTTATGGAAACACATCTACATATTCATTCACAATAGGTACATCCTCTATTTGAACATTCCTTTCCCCACCCACTATAATTTCATTCTCTTCCTCCCCAATAATTGAATTTAGTTGAGCTACTAAGGGTGGATATAGATAAGAATTAGGTGGTGATGATTCTGCTCTAAAGATAAGGTGTTCCTTATCATCATCATCAAAAATCATAACCTCCTTCTTCTTACAATAAATCTTTGCATCATAGTTCGAAAGCCAATCCATACCGAGGATTATATCAAAATCAATAATAGGTATGATGATGAGATCAGCGGATAAAAAACATTTATGTGCTCTAATGGGGACAGATTCACAAATTTTTTTTGCAATGATACTTCCCTTAGGAGTTTTAACTGATAACTCCCTTGTTAAATCAAATTGGAAATATCTAATTTTCTTAGAAAACTGGGAAGATATGAAACAATGCGATGATCCAGAATCAAATAATGCATTTTCTAAACATGAGGAAACCATTAAATTACCTTCCACCACGTCTTTCGGAGCTTCAACCTCAGCAGTAGTGATAGCATAATCTTGGCCTTGATCCCTTGGCCTTTTCTGAGGTAATTTACCCTAATGCTTAGGACATTCATTTGCATAATGTCCCACCTCCCTACAATTGTAGCATTGAACATTGGTAGCTTCCTTCTTCCCTTTGCAATCACGATCTTGGTGGCCTTTTTCACCACACTTGTAACAGACTCATGTTCCTTTTAAGAAAGTATCGTGGTGTTTCTTCCCACATTTACTGAAGGATGGATATTCAACTTTTCCCTTCTTCACTTTATTTCCATTCCCAGATTGATCAGCAGATCTCTTCTTCTCTTACTTTTCTTTAAAGTCATAAGACATTGATAATTGTTTCTCTGCCTTGATAGCGCATGAGACAATGTCTTCATACGATGAGAAGGATTGTGAGACTAATGCTTGATGGAGAAATGGTTTTAACGCATCAAAGAAACAATCAATCTTAATTCTCAGGTTACGTATATAATCTACATCATACCTTGCTAACCTTGTAAAGTTAGCCTCATACTTTGCGACATTCTCATCCTACTTTTGTCTCAGACTCAGAAATTTCCTTTGCATATCTGCTCGATGGTCACGAGGAAAGTATTTCTCTAAAAAAAGATATCTGAACTCCCTCCATTCCATATTTGATACTTCATCATCTTCCTTCGTGTTTTGAATCAATTAACACCATTAATCAGCATCTCCAGTGAGGCGGTAAACTGCCATGATAACTTTTTCCCTTTCACTACTCCCCAAAGCCTGAAATATTTTCTCTAGGGAATTTATCCATTGCTTAGCTACTAAGGTATTTTTACTCCCATTTAATGTTGGTGGTTGTTTCCTCATAAAGCAATCTAACATTGATCCTCCACGCTAGGATCAGGGTGCTCCATACGGGTAAGGTTATTATTCATAACCTGAGTGAGTTTTCCCAGTATGGTGATTAGCTGATTGTCACCAGTTTCATGACCATCTCCACTATAATTATCTTGAGCAGGAGGGAAATCCCCACAAGGAGTGCGTGCATTGATACGGTTTCCATTTCTTCCACTAGGCGCCATTTCTAAACAATGGCATAAACTAGATCAGTTTATGAATCAAAATACATAATTCCATACTTATAAAACACTTACCATAAATTAAACTATTTATGGATATAATCCATAATCATAAAAATGTTTTCTTTGAGAAAGTATATACTCATAAACCCTTCATAATGATGTTTAAAGAAAATGAGAGTTATCCTAAGCATATCCCCTGGGAGTGTCGTAACCAAGAGTGCAACAAGGCCCGTTGTTGTGCACCAGTTCCCGTTCGAGTCTAGCTCAAAGTAGTGTTTTTGGGTTTTACCCCTAGGTACATCTGTGCAAGAGCCGCCTCTACGTGATCGTATCTAGATAGGTATGTATTGCTCGAAAAACTCACAAAATCTCTACAATACCAAAATTCTAGGAAATTATTCTATAATAATCCTCAAAGTCCATCTTAAATCTATGTTCTCTAATAAGAGTTTATCTAAATATGGCTTCCAAGGTTTGTACTAAACTTCCTCTGATACCAACTATAATGCCCCGACCCTAGTTACCTAGAGTCGGTGCATTATTACATAACATTGTCATGATCACAAGAAATATAAAATCTCGAAAGACCGATTAGTTTAGTAGCCTTGGAAACACTAGATATATTAATAAAGTTTTACATTACATCATAAAAATGAAAACTACAACAATATAGTCTCTATAGTCCACACTCTTATCCCCTCATTCTATCCCTGTAGGTCATTCATAAATTACTTCTTCACATCCTGGTAAAAATAAAACATAGAAAAGGGGTGAGCTCAAATGCTCAGTAAGGATAACAATATAGCGGAAACTTTCATAAATAAGAATAAATATTTAAGGCAATGTATAACTAAAACAAAAGCCTTTTAAAATTGAACTTCAACTTAGTATGGAAAAAATAAAATGAAATAATTCCATTTACTTATTCACATGGATATTCTACTAATCTAATAATCACATGCAATATCAATAACCACTTTCATAATGATGGAATGCATAATTCTAGACTATCATAACCACATAGCCAAGGCCTCATGCCAAGACAACAAATAAGATTTTGTCAAGTCCTTGTGCCAAGACACTAGTTTGTATCATGAGACCTACCGATCCATCGAGGAGCTATAGCGGGCTCCACCTGTCACATATTAAGTCCAATGCATTCCCATATGAAAAGGTTTAAACATAACATAAATATTCGTATTAAAATTATCATACGAAATGTAAATACTTCATCCATAAACCATGAATGGTATAAAAATAACACATACACATTCAAACATATCACAAAACCTTCAATATAATATTTAAGTTTTGTATCATAATAAATCAACTTCAAATAAGGGTAAAATCTATCAAAGGATGTTGACATAGATGAAATCAAAACTCTTTTTAGAGAAATATCTCTTTATATTTTGAAATCATTTAAGAGTAATATTTTTATAAAATAAAACATTTTATTTGAAAATATTCTTATAATCTTGTAAGGGAAGCTTCGACGATTGTATAACGGTGGAAAATAGCCACACCCGCCGTATAAGTTAAAAAAACATTCTTACCTTAATTCTGTCGAAAAGGTTAAAAAGCACCTTGTTTGGAAAACGATGGAATGATTCCTTTATAAAACTCTTATAAAAAGTCAAAAAAGGGTATAAATGACATTAAACCATATTATTTTAAATAGTAAAAATGTTTTGAAATACATTTTTAAGAAACATGGATGTGGATGATAAAGAGATCCCAGTAGATTATTACGTATAAACAACCTCAGATAATGAAGAGATTGGGAAATAAACCCTTACCTTGTACTTTTCCTTGGTTGAGGGTAGATTAACCTCCTGTATAATGGTGAAATAATTGTTATTAAATTGTACAAGAATCATATACATTAATATGATATCATATATGATCTGTTAACATTGATTTGTTAATAATATCTTAGTATTATCGTTGTTTCGGGTGTTAACTTACTCATTTTCTTTTATATGTTTTGTTACGTAAGTCGTGTTTGTAATGGATAGGTTGTATCTTAATCATATATAGAATTATATCAAGTCCTTAGATACTATTATTAATCATCAAATGAGAATTATACTTGAATGGATATGATGGAGAATGAATCACATCGCGTTCGTGGAGACGGTAGTCTGTACGTACGCACGAGCGACAATATCATTCTTTTGATATTAAAATAATATATAATTGGATGGTATATCATATATACAGAATAATTATCATGTTATATTTATTTTTTACATGAATTACACATTATTATTATACCCATCCTAATAATAATTTATTGAATAACAATTATACCACGACGTGGAGACGGTAAGCCATACGTACGCACGTATGGTGACATGTTATTCAAAGGATGGATGGAATAATGAATATGGTTGTACCATATTTATAATAACATCAAAGTATATATATGATACTGGAGTTATTTGTTTAGAATGGTAATAATAATGAAAGAAGAAGTGGAAGAAGAAAGGAACTTGAAAAAGGGTGGTGAAATCATTACCTCTTCTTCGGGTTCTTCCTTTTGATTTGATCAAAAGGGATCTTCAGGTTGGCTTTATAACTAACGTAAGGACTCTAGGATGAAGTTAGGGAAGTTGATAGAGTATTTGGGTAGAGTTTGGCTGAGACAAATGGCTTTGAAGGTGTGAATTAATGAGAAGGGGGAGTGCCCTTTTATAAGAGGGGTGAGGGGAACCTTTGGAAAAGCTAGAAATATTATTTTATAATAAATTCATATTCGGTTTCTAATGGCTCCAAAGTGTATTATTTAAATGTTAAGGTGGGTATGGGTCTAAAACCACTCAACCAATACAATTTATACAGGTTTGGGTCATTAGATTAACCTTATCTTTTAGTTTTAACTCTTAGATAATTAGTTTGACACTTACCATGTCACTTTGTATTTTTATATTATATAGTTAATAAACTTACTATATACCTCCAAGAGACCCCCAAGTGGTCCATTACTGATACAAATATCATGGTATAAGTCTCTTGGCCTGATCGTATATTTTTAGGAATTTTATATCAATTAATAACATAATATTTGTTTTAAAAACTCTTTTATGTCAATTTTGACACTATTTGGAAAATTGATTTTTGTGAAAATCATAACAGAATTATTACTTCGAACAAAGTTAATTAAATCATTCCTAACATGTCATAGTAACCTATAAAATTAGTTTAATTCATAAAAAGTTTCAAATTATATTTATTTGAGTATTTATAATATCAATTATTTTAATTGTTCACTAATATGGTAATTACTGCACCATCATTGTGTGATAAATAAATTAAATTATTTAATGTCTAAAAATTAAATATAAAATATCATTATATAGGAAATATTTTTATCTTTATAATGAATATTTATAATAGAATTTATCTTTTGTGTAACCCTATATTAAAAATGTTTTATTAAATAAACCTTGATTTTAACTCTTTTAACTCTTCTTTGAATTAAATAATAATAAATGTCCTAATCTAATCCAAGTGGACCTGAATGATAATATTTTATTCCAAAGGTTGTTTTTGGTCGAATTAATCTTATCTAATAGAATTAGGACATGTGTTACGGTAATATCAATATCATTTTTACCCTTAATTACCCTATTTACTTTTAACCGTGGTAAATAAAAGTAAAAAGTTACTATTCACCAAAAATTATTTTCATCTCAATGAACCACATTTTAGTCCTTGATATTAACCGTGTCTCTCGGATTTTCGAAATTCCACTCACAGAAGCAGTAAAATGATGTTTTATGAAAAATTCAGTTTTTTAACTACCACTTAGTTGTTTCACTATTCATCAAAAAATGATGTTTTTCAGAAAAATACCGAAAATTCACCCTAGGCTAATTTCAATATTCTGAATCCAAAAATGAAGTCCATTTTGAAAAATAAAATTTATAAATTTCAAAAAGTGGCTATTACTATTCATAACAGCTTGTTTGATTGGTTGTGGTGTGTTAGAACTCGATGTTGCGTACAACACATGCTATTACATTATTCAAAGAGAAGCATACCGTAGAAAATTAGGGTGTTACAGAATCCGTCTATGACCTAATCTAAAAGAAACTCACAAAAAGACCCGATGTTCGACCTGAAACTCTAAAGGATGGCTATAATGATCATAATATGATTTTTTCCGAGACTAGGATATATTCATATGATTCTAAATAAGTTTAATCTATTTTAAAGTATCCTAAATGAGATGAGGTCCCAATAGCACCGCCTCATCTACCTCTAACCAGAATATGGTTGAACGACACAACCTTCTATATAAGGCCTTGTAAGGATCCATCTGAATATTTTATTTAAATATGTTATTGTAAGAAAACTCAATGAATGATAGGTGTTTTCCCAAGAACCTAAAAAATCATAGATGCATACCCAAATCATATCCTTTATCACCCGTATCATATGCTCATATTAGACATCATTCCATTCAGGCACTTCCCAAACAGAGTCATGAGATTACCACATCAATTCTTCCCATATGTATTTAAACACCCAAAAATTCCCATAAAAGTGTAGGATCTAATCCTCATAGATAACCAAACCAGTTAGTGGGTCCTCACCTGAGACACTCCCCCTCAAAACTAGGCCCTCGAGGACTAAAATTTTTCTCATCCTTAACCATTCCTTAAGATAGTACGTCACTGCCAAATCTTCTAAAATGGGATGCTCGTGATATTCTTGTACCTCCATGTGCAACTAAGAAAACATGGCCATAAACAGACACTCACTACTGGCCTCTTGAATGGA
This sequence comes from Viscum album, assembly GCA_963277665.1. Taxonomy (NCBI): domain Eukaryota; kingdom Viridiplantae; phylum Streptophyta; class Magnoliopsida; order Santalales; family Viscaceae; genus Viscum; species Viscum album. Next base: position 272,487,131 of record OY728139.1, on the reverse strand, counting down.
ATGTATCTAAGTATTCTGGCTTAGTGCATTAGCTACTGCATTTCCCTTCCCTATTTTATAAGAAAAATCAAAGTCAAAGGAATTTAGGTAATATACCCATCTACATTTCCTAATATTAAAATCATGTTGTATGGAAATGTATTTGAGACTTTTTTTATCCATGTTGCAAATCATTTTTTTCTTCATTTTCTAAAGGCCGGTTTTAGGGTTGTCGGTACCCAATACATAACTTCACCACATCCACACACCACATCAAAACATTAATCTCCAATTCTAAATTCGAATTTCAAAACTAAAATCACACAACAGGCTCGTGAGCTGCACACCTGACAATTTACCACACACCTATCAGCGCCCTGCCGTGCACCTACCATCAAACCATGCCTCGGTCCATGATCCATCACCACACACCAATAGATAATACCTCTAATAGATAAAATCATGAACCATAGCTACCATAGAGAGGTTGTGCATAGGGTAATTCCTCTTATGAGGTATCAGATAATAAGACCTGTACTCTACAACTCAATCTTCCTACATTATAATTTTTGCTGTACCAATTCTTAATGAATCTCAATAAACAATATGTATTCTTCATGGATCTGGAATAATTATTATTGGTGTTGAATTCAATCTTCATTTATACTACTAAAATGATATCTCATAGGCTTATGACTATAAAAACTTAACACCCTTTTTAGTCAAGCCCATGATAGGTGCTTCTATGCATGAAAATTACTAAATGAAATGTCTGTATTGCCCAGCCAGCCCAAATAAGTTGTATACATCAAATATATTCTTGGGATACTCCAAGGAAACCACAACTCTCACCTTCTCTAGGTTAATAGACACTCCTTTCTATGAGATTATGTCACCCAGGAAGTGTACCTTATCAATCCAAAAGTGGAACTTATTGAGATTAGCATACATCTGGTGCTCTCTCACTGTATTCAACATGATCTTAAGATTTTTTCATGGTTTTTTTTATTATGAGAATACACCAAGATATCATCCATGAAGGCTGCCAAAAATGAATCCATATATGGGGGAAATCTGATTCATTACATCCATGAAAATTGTTGGCACATTCATAAGATCAAACAACATAATCAAATACCCATATGAGCCATATATTATCTATAATGTTGTATGTGGTATGTATAATAGTCTCAAACACACCTGATGATATCCCAACCTCAAATAAATCTTAGAGAAAACCCTTACTCATCAGAGCTGGTAAAAAAGATAATCTTTTCATGGTAAGGGATACCGGTTATTTATCTTGAGCTAATTTAACCTATGTTAATCCATGAATAATATGAGAACACCATTTGAATTTTTAGAAAAAAGAATAGGTGAACCCTATGGTGAGGTATGGGGTTATATAAAACCCTTAGCTTCCAAATCATATAGATACAATTTGAGTTCATGGAGCCCGGTAGGTGTTATCCTATAAGGAGGAATGAACACTTGTGAAACTCTTGTCACTAGCTTAATGATGAACTCTATCTCTCTCATAGGAGGTAAACTAGAAAAATTTTCACGGAATACATCCCTGAAAATATCTACAACATGAGGGAATTACATACATTGTGTTCCCTAATCACTCATAAAGAGACTAGCTATTTGGTCTATCACTCCACCCGACCCATGATGATATAATCCATCTTGATTTTCCTGGACATTCCATTCACCCTTATGAATATAGGTACCTCCCTCAGGTGATTTCAAGGAAACCTTTCGATGATAAAAATAAAATCGAGCATGATACAGTACTAACCAGTCCATCCTGATTATGATGTCAAAACCCATCATCTCAAGGACAAAGAGATTCTATAAGAATCGATACCCACCTATCTCAAGGAGTAACCCCTTGCACTGGTGTACACACTTTGATCAAAACCCCAATGGCATGTCAAAATTCATAATTCCATAGAAGTAGTCTATTTCTAGGACTAGACTCTCTATAATTTCCACTAATATAAAGGAATGTGAAGTGCTTGTGTCAAATAAGGTAGATAATAAAGTATAGGCTATTGTAATAGTACCTCATACTATATAAGTCCCAATGCTATTCTCATTTGGGGTAGGTTGAAAAGTATAGATTTATCCAAAATCATGATCTTATGATACAACCTGACTACCCCAGGTGGGTACATACCGCTGGTGTTAAATTTTTGGGGTCCGGCTACCTCAACCACAACCACCTCATCATCCTAATAAGCTAGTATAACTCCAAATACCTTCTTAGAAAGGTGATACTAATCATGTTCTTAAAGGTGGAGCTGATTCAAATCCTCTACCACCCAGAACTGATGGAAAATTCTTGTAGAAGTTTTGAATATTCCCCAAAATTCCACAACCATGGAACTCAATGGAGTCTCTAGGACACTATACCTACTTATACCCTTGCTTCTCGCATTGGTTACAAACCAAAAAACCATCATTAGGTTTCATCTGACTAATGCTACCCCCATGTGAAGACTCAAAGTGATTCTTCTTGCCACTCAAAGAACCACTTCCCTTTCTTAGCACATAACTTTCTTAGACCACACCTTCATCTTCCCTTAGGTTTTTCTCGGTGGTGAGGTCCTGATTCACTATCTTATAAATGCTGTTCAATCGAAACATATTCACCCAATATTCTACGGAATTTATGATCCCATCCCCAAAAATTCTCACTATCATCAACTCATCACTAGAAAGTGTCAGTGTGAAGCACTGATGTTTGGTGAAACGATCTAAATATTCCATCACAAACATAACACCCTACTATAGATTCATAAATTCCCTAGCATAGTCTACTCTTAGTGTCTATGGAAAGAAGTAATTATAGAAGGCTGTTTGGAAGTCCACCCATATCATAACAGGATGACGACTAGCTTGGGTAATCACTTTCCACCAATTCTTGGAAAAATCACAAAGCATATAGGTCACAATATTTACCCTCATCTCCATAGGCATATCCATATGCTCTAAGATGGATAAAATGGCCTCTTTCCATGAATCAGCAGCATAGGGACCACCGTATCCAGAGAAGGTAGGCATATGTTGCTGCTTGAATTCTCACATCAACTATGCTGGAGTAGGGGAAAGTCATGGCGCTACTTGAATGGAATTCATAGAACATAGAAATGTCACTCAGATTTGAGAATCATCACCTAGATTAATAATAAAAGGAAGTTACTCAATTGGAACTACTGTAGGTAATTCTGGTGGATCAAATCCCACCAACTCTAAATCATGATCATCAACACCTTCTCAGTGCATGACTCAAGGATTTTATGGTGGAATAACTCTTTAATTTATAAATTCATGCCTTGGATATGGTCTGATAATATATAGGATCACAAATATTAGAATATGATAGGTGCCTTCCTTCCTATAAATGATTTAAACCCCACTTTATGCTTTTAAGTATAGGTCTAGGTGATAAGGAACATCATAATGATTACATGACACACTTCTTATTTCTCACCACTAAGGTTAGGCTATGGTCAAGGTCTCACATCACATATTATAGATTATGATATATGGAGTTTCAATTGCAAGGTATGGAGGAAAAAAACCTTTTACATTGAAATTGGAATCCTTATTTAATGATAAACATTTTATTTATGGATTTAAATTTAGTTAATTTTGTACTCATTTATCTGTATATAGATATCACAGTCCAATTAGGTTCATCACCATTCCAAAGTTATAAAGGCATAATATTTATAAGTTATAATTAGCATGTCATATAATTATAAACTAGACCTTACATCTGGTATGATGTTATAATTGGTCATAAAAAATAATTTGATTAAGTGAATTTCTATTTACAATTTATAGATATATATGATTCATAAATTATAATTTTCATTCATATAATCAAAATAATCTAATGTTTTAGCCCATAAAACCACTTTTTCATGGCTCAAACATGTTATAATTTGTTAATTAAGGTTCCACCATCAAGATATATGGGAAAACACCATTTAGGTTGTTGCATACAATTTAATTAATCCAATTATTCTATCCTTGAAAGAAACATTAGAATGTTTTTAAATACAATGATCAAGGTAATTAAAATAATCACAGGAAATATAGGCAATGCAATCAAGGAGTTAAACATATATGTCATGGCTTAATGCATGAAATGTGAATTCTCAAGTACCTATAAAGAAGCATGAGATGATACCTTCTTTTTGTATGAGGCCAATGAAATGGAAGTCTATAATAATAATATCAACAATAATAATGCCACAAAACATGTGCATCACCCAACAGTGAAATCAGTTCAACTGTAAAAGGAACAAACCAAAACAAAAATATCCTAACACAGGTAACTTGGATTTCCTTTATATGTAGGTAAGATACTCCCATGAACCACTACTTCATAAGTGTTTTTTAAAAGAGATAGAAAAATCCTTTACTAGAGCTAAAAATGCATTGTTTATTTAAGAACCGTTCAAAGGGGGTCCCTTTTATTAGCATTGATAAAAGGGTTATTTTATTATTACTAAAAAATGCTGATAGAGGCCACTTTTATTGGTGCAAAAAAGGTTCTAATAAAATACTCCTTTTGTCAGTGCTAAAGAAATCACTAATAAAAATAAATAAATAAATAAAAAATCTATAAAATCAGAGGCGATCACCACCCATTTATCAGCACTCAATTATCACTTGTTTATCCCACCCTGTACCTTTTTATTGGTGCTAGAGGCCCCTACCCAATTTTATCAAAGCTAGAGAACCTATTTCCCACCCCCACGCACCACTGACTTTACCTAGTTTCAAACCTTAGACCTCCCCCTCATGGATATGTGCCTTTACCTCTCTTCTATATTGTTTTGTTCTATATTTTTTTGATATACCTATTTATTTGTATATATTTTGTTATATTTTAAATCTATATATATATATATATATATAATTAGTTTTAAATATGTTTATAAAATATGTTTTGTGTGTGTGTTTATAAATACATACATGTATACATATATATATTTATATATCTATGTTCCTCTATAAATATAAATATAATTATACATATTTATATTTATTTACATATATTATATATTATTTTTTATATGAATATATTAGAATATATAGATAAATATATTTTTTGTTAATACACACACACACACACAGAGATGTATTTATGTATATATATAAACATTATATATACATTACATAGGTATATAAATATTCATACATTTTTATTTTAAATAAAATTAATATTATTTTTTTTAGATATGGTTTTTATATTTGGTTTTATATTTTATATGTAAATATGTTTACATATTTATTTATTAAATTAAATCTGTTATGTGTAAATATATAAGAATATGTATATATATATGAATATATTTAATTATAAATAATAGTAAAATATGAAAAATGATAAAATGTTTATGTTATAATATCCATATGAGTGTAATCCTTGAAAATAAATTGAGTCTCTACCAAAAAAAGAGATAAGAAGACTCCCTTAAACGAGGATAAAATTCCATGAAATGTTAAAAAAATGGTGCTACCCTAAAAAAATCAGTTTTAGAGGCCTTCATGACCTTTTTTGACCAAAAAATATGATGACTTGGGCTCCACTAAGTAATCATGGTGTAGATCGTTTCGTAATCTTTGATTTGATATGTGGTTGAGCTCAAATAGACACCTAGATCAAAATTTATGGTCGTTTAAAATTCAAGTCATGTTTTCAACTTATTTTAGATCATTTATTAATTTATTTAATGTTTATATCTTCAAATTATTATTAAATTACTATTAATCAATAATATTTTAAAAAATATTTAATATTTTTAAAATTATTTTAGAAACCATTTTTCACAAAATATCTTATATATTAAGTGTGATTACATATTCGATATTATATAAATCATATTTTATAAAATATATTATATATCTATAAATATAAAAATATTTACATATTAATATATGATTTTTAGTGATATATAATTTTTTTATGAAATATACATTTTATCAGTGATAAAAAAAATCATTCTAACACTGATAGAAGTACACTTTATTGGTTCTAAAAAGGTGTTGATAAAGTGGGTACTTTTATTAGTGCTAGAAAATAGCACTAAAAAGGGTTACTTTTATTAGTTATTTTTTAATGCTAATAAAAGTACCCCCTTTATCAATACTTTTTTTAGTTATGATAAATCCAAATCAGTGGTAGTACATATGTTCATTACCAAATTTTGATACATTTCTAGTATCCTTTATAATGCCCAAATAGTAATACAAATGGAAAAAAGAGCCTATTATACCACTTTGTTGTGTCCTAAACTCAGTTCACTTATAAGTAACTAAACCCGGTTGGCCACATGACCTCAAGTGTACATCCCCATATGGCATAGGTTGTCAACTAGTAGTGAAGGTCCATGGTGGTATGGTGGGGAGACTATACCTTTATGGTCATATTATACCACAACGGTATACAATAATGATAATTAGTGAAAATAGTAATTAATAACTAGTAGAGAAATAATAAATCATCCAGATACAATAAACAAGAGGAAACTGAACCAATGTCATATACAATGTGATGCTCATGTTATGTGATATTTAAAAAGGGAACAGCGGTGCATGCATATACATCTTTCTATACAAAAATGAAAAAAGTCCAAAAACTATATCCACTAGCATTATGATCATAATATCAGTCCTTTGTTCATGTACTCCATCCTAAGAAAACAATCAAGCATCCATAATTAGATGCTTCCCTTTATCCCTACCTGTATCTATAAGATTTTTTTGGGTACCAATCGGTGGCCCGAAAAGGGTGTGAGATATACTCAGTAGGCCACCACCAACTATGTATTGTATAATCCAACCGGTATATATAAAATGATAAGTGTTCATGTATAATAATTTAATAAAAAATATAAACTATGAATGGGTCAGCTCTGGTTCCAAAAGGACACCAAGATGACACCACCTTCTTTGTCCTAAGTCGGGATATCTTTGAAAATATGACCATATGTACAGATGTATATATATGGATAGATATGTATGTTTATATATATAGTCTATATACATACTGAAATTTATATCCATATATATATATATATACTACTGGCCAAGACACGAGGTGTAACTCAGGCGTCCACGAATAGTAGTCAGGGTCTAGTATAACGTCAAGGGATTCCATGCCTGGGTGTCATTAATCATATGGTTCGTCATGCTCATGTATCATAATGTGGGGTTCCATGCCCGGTTATCACATTTATTTATGGATTCCATGATCATATATCACATTTCATTGGGGATTCTATGCTCTATTATCACTTTTAATTAAGGATGTCATGCCCATAAATCATATTACATTGGGGATGCCATGCATAGTAATCACTTTTAATTAGGGATGTCATGCACATATATCACATTTCATTGGTGAAATCATGCATGTAGATTACAAATAGATGGGATTCCATGCCCGAGTATCCCAAATATAAGGGACACCATTCCTATAATTCACATTTTTATAGTAAGGGATGGTCATGATTTAAGTATGAATCACAATTTATTTAACATACCATTTAACAAAAGGGTATAACACTTATTCATATGCAAGAAATGTAAAGTGGTTTTACCACTCACTCCCATTAAATTTAAGGTAGTAGTTATATTTAGGCATCAATCCAAGACCACTTAGAAGGTAGTTTGTCTATAAAATTTTTAATTGTTCAATGGAATGACATAAGCATGCCCCAAGGGGTGACACTTGTCGAGGTGGGGAACCTCTGACCATAAAAAAGGGTATATGGGGAATTTCTATCAGGGATAAAAATTTATATTAAGAAAAATTATAATTTTAAGGCAATGTGTGGAGATTCCGGTGGGCGGCATGATGACACATGTTATAAAAAGATTCAACATTTGGAAAAAAAATTCCTAACCACCAACCTAGGTTGGTAGACGAACCTTCATCTGTTATTAGCTTCACATTCAAATTAGAATGGGATAAATCATAAAAATAGACAAATGCCTTGAAAATAGGGCATATTAGCTGACACCAAAATAGTTCTAAAGATGGCGAGATAAACCAAGAAAAGATGGAATATGAATGAATCTCTTACCAATATGCATCCAAAGCAACCTATGGTGACATAATTGAAGCTCAGACAAAGAACCTAGATCAAAGCAGAGGTTGGAGGAATATGGAGGGCTCATATAGCTGGTAGATGTGCTTCATGTGAGTGAGTAAAAATAAGGGAGAAAACTTAAACAAAGTAAAGGTAAAATCATCTTTTCACTTGCTTTTAAGAGGCATGTGGTTTGGTCATACAATTTTCTAAAATGTGCACCTAAACTATGCATCTCCACTGGTTAAGTGGAACTAAGGGTGCGACCCTGGGCAAAAAGTTTGGGAAAACCATGTAGCCCCTTCCATCCCACTAGAAAATACCTCATAACTATGAATCCATAAGAGTATGGTAAGAACTAAATGTGCACCCCTCATCAGTTTACTACAAAACCCACATGGTTAAGTCACATGATTAACACTAGTCATGTACTAACCATGTAGCTTATCTTATCGATCCAAATTTTGGAGCTCTGGGTTTCAAATGAGCCTCAAAATCTCTTGAACTTATCCTTGGCCTCTTAAGAACATTACTATTATAAAATGATAGGTTTTTATTTTAAATTAAGTATTTTTACCTCTTAAAAAATAACATTACATAGACACTACTCCTATGGTATATCTTCTTTATTCCCTTCATCCCTAATTTTTGGGATGTAACCTAGAATTTCAACCACCCACTCCTTGAACTTAATCTCCTTTCCTTCATCTTCTCTTCACATTTTAAGTGTTTCAATGTAACTGAACATGCCAATGGTACTCTCATTATTTGATTCAGGTTTTTAGGTCCTTCCTTATCAAAAAATTCATCTAAGTTTCTAAATTCAATATCCTCCTCCATTTAATTACATGGAACCTCCTATAACTTGGTGATTTCTTCATCATTATAATTTACATCTGTTTAAACAAATATTTCTTAAAATAGTTTCATCATGTTTTTTCTTCTTTTTCTAGTTAATATCATAGGGATGCTTATTATTTTTCTTCTTATTGTTGTGAGTATAAGAGGGATGGTTTTAATTCTTCTTAAGGGAACATAGTTGTTTTTTTAAATATCACCAATGATGTCTAAACACTCCCTCCTCCTTTTTATATCACTTTAATAACTTTCGAATCTTTCACCTCCCACTCTTCTTCCAATTATTTATTCCCTACATCAAAATGTAAACACAAGTTATTAATAAGGGAATTTAAAGTGTTAATAGTTCTAAAAAGGTGATTGGTCATGTTTTTCTATTCACTGAGTTGTACCTCATGATCATCCATCCCCCTATCCAAAACTTAAATGTACTTTGTGAGAAATTTTATCAATATATCTTCTTAATACAACTATTGAGGTGCTTGAAAGTGAGTCTCTCTTTACTACCCCAATAGTTTTCTTGGTAGTTCAGATAATTGGTAGATTCTCTATAGGGATAACGTCATGTGTCATTCCATTGTTGGGGTTAGAAGTCATCATATCTATAAGAATTTTAATGATCTCATCCTTCACTTGTGATCACCCTACAGAATTATATGTTTCTCATAAAGTAGGATCCACTTGGAAGTATGTATACTCCTCAAGTATTTCAATATATTGATTTATCCTATAATCCACCTATACACAACTAGGAACACCAAGCGCATTAAAGGGAATACCAAAGTAAAAAAACAAAAATAAATACCTACACTAAAATCATTAAATATAAATTATAAAGTGAAAAGTATTTAACCTAATAAATTAGCCTCAAGTCATTAGCCACATTCTGCTACTTCCTAGAAATTGTTCCAATATTTTTTTATTCGTAGAGTTTCATTAATTCCCATGAGAAAACCAATTTATAATTTATACTGCACAAAAACGAAAATCACTAAATTTAATAAATATTAGTATAGGATGCACGTGTACCAAGGTCAAACCCACAAAGAATAGGGAAGCATAGAGAACACTCTGGACCAAATGTTAGGTCATTATGATATTTTAATGATCATGATACACAATTGAACTTAATTTAAATAACTTTACTAAAGACTTAAATAAAAGTAACTATAGTAGAAAGCAAAGAAAAAGAGAGGGGAACTAGTTTCCAAGGGTAGTTTCTCGAAGGTGATAATCCAACTTCAATCATAAAATAGTTAAATAAATAGTTGTATGATTATTAATTGTAATTTGTTCAATTATTATTTATACTAACATAAAACCATGACCCTCTTGATCTTAAAATCAAAAAATAACTAGAATGTAGTAAGTTAATCACATATGTAGAAGAAAAATATAATTCAGTGTTCATTAATTGATTACTTTTATTATGATGGGTTTCATTTTTTATAAACACACTAGATTAGTGATTTAATAGAAAATATGGTAAACATAAGACAAAGAACAATACTACTTGAATAATACAGTCTCAGAAGTGAAGAAAGAATTAGTACAATCAGTATGCACCCTATTCAATCAGAACCCTTCTCTCATATGGGTCTATCCAATAATCATCAAGTGACCATCGATGATGAATAAAAAAACTACATTAGAGAGTGAATAAAAAATAGATTATGGATAGAGAATTAAATTAAACTAGAGAATATGAGAAATATTGGGAAAGACAACAAGCAAAGAATGCACAAATGAACACCAAAGTGAACATAATTGGAAATATATTTTCTTCCCCATCAAACAATCCTAAAAAAATTAAATAAAATGTAAAATGACTAAAAATATTTGGAGAAAAAATAATTTATGAATCCAAAAAATTTTAATGTGTAAAACCCCAAAGGGAAAATCCATGATACCTATTCCAAAAAGAATAATCCACTAATAAAAAATATTATAAAGTATAGACTCTCAAATATGAGTAGGGTCTCAAAAATAATACTCAAATAAAATAATGGATCAAAGGAAGAAAGAATATGTAGTCTAAAATCATCCAAATATAAAATATAATTAGACTTGAAGAATTTTTCTAGTTGAAAATATGAAAACTGTTGAGTGAAACTCTAACTGCAGTGAATAAGATAGTCACACACCACACCTGGGATGAAAAAAAGAGTGTTTTACCCTTTCACCTCTTAAAATCCTATGACCCTCATGTCTTTTTTTCTTTTTTTTTAAGTGTCATGTGATAGGGACAGATAAGGAAGTGCCCCAAAAAAACCTCTTCCAACTCAACTAGGGATCACTATCAACCCTGAAATCAGTTGGAAAGTCTCAAATTTACTTCTTAGTAAACTCTTGGTCAACACATATAACCCATTTTCATCATTGTGGATCTTATCAATCTACAATTGTCTTGAATCAAGGATTTATTAGATACAATTATATTAAACATAAATATGTTTCAACCTACCATAAAAATGGGATTATTTTCCAAAAAAATATAACTCTAACAATGAAAAAAAAATACATACCTATCCTAATTAATATTGAGATGTCGAATAAATATTTTCTTCCACATAAATTTTTTTCATGCCTCTATAGCTATAATAAACATAGACTCTATGGTAGAAAAGTTAACACAACTCTAAAATCTAGACTTATAAGATATAGATTCCCCTAAAAAAGTGATCAAATAGCCTTAAGTAAACTTCCTAAAATCTATAAAGCCACAAAGTACAGGTTCCCCTTTTCTAAAACATAATATCAGATCATAAGTATCATGAAGATAAATAAATATATACTTCACTACTCTCCACTTCTCTCTACCTATATTTTATTGAAATTGACTGACCACACTAACTTAATAAGCAGTATTGAGTCTAGTTAATACTATCACATACATAAAATAGTCAACGGGGGGTGAATAAGGTATGTGATGCATCTCCTCTCTATCTCTTCATCAATAGAAGGTGAAAAAATGGTACTAATCTTAAAATTTAAATAAAGAGGAGTTCAAACCACTTTTTCTCTATCCATATAAAATCTCAGAAGAACCTTCTTAATATATCTCTCATCAGATAACCACAATTTCTTAGTCTTTCTATCATGAGATATCCGCATTCCAAGAATTTGTAGTACTGAACTCAAGTCTTTCATCTCAAAAGACTGGAAATGATACTTCTTTAATCTATCAATTATAGATGTATCATGGCCAACAATGATCATATCATCAATATAAGTAATTAGTATAATAAAATCATCATTAGTAAATCTCTAAAAAACACAATGATTAAAAGATGTGTTCATAAAACCCTGATAAAAAAATGAAAAATTAAAACCTATTATACCACTTCCTTGATGTTTTATTCAAATGATACAAACTCTTCTTTAACCTAAATACATAATTCTCTTTACCTATTTTAACAAAACCCTTTGGTTTCTCCATATAAATATTCTCCTATAAATCTTCATAGAGGAAATCTATCTTCATATTTATCTTCTCTATCTATAGATCCAAACTAGCATCCAAACCAAGAACAACACGAATGGAAGACATTTTGAAAACAAGTGAAAAATATCATCAAAATCAATACCTTTTTTTATAGAAGCCTTTAATGACTAACCTTGCCTTATATCATAGAACAGAACTAGATTATTTATTTTAAATTAGATAAATCCATCGATTTTTCAAATCTCTCTTACCTGTAGGTAACTTCACCATCTCAAAAGTATGGTTTTTATGCAATGATCTAATATCCTCATCCATTACTACAACCCATTTGTAATTTTGATCAATTTCCATTACCTCATCAAAATATTCTAGTTCTCCCCCTTCTATTAAGAGTACATATTCGTTAGGTGAATACCGAGTAGAATTGGTACGATGTTGAGATGATCTCTAAAGTGGAAGTACATGTTCATTAATAACCCCTAAAACTGGATCATTTGAAATAAAAGGTGCATAAAAAACATTAAATCCAACTTGTTCACCCTAAATATCATTATGCACATCAACATAATCATCATAATCAATGATATGAGGTGAATGTAACTTAGAAACTATCTCAATACTAAAAAAGTAATCATAAGTTGGAGAAGTATATCTTTCTACCTTATCAATATCCATAATAGTTTGATCCTTAATAAATATTTCATCATATATTATAACAATTTTCTTCAAATAAGGATTATAGAACTTTTATCCAAACTCATTATGTTCATAACCAATAAAAATACACTATTTTGAATTACCATCTTGCTCGGATCTCTCATATCTAGAAACATAAACAAAATCATTGCAACCAAAAACACATAAATGATCATACTTGATATCTTTTCAATACCAAAAATTTTCAAGAGTGTCTATCTAGAAATCAATTGTTGGTGATAGATTGATAATATAAGCATCAATATATAAATCATATCCCCAAAAATGTCCAAGAAACTTTTCTTCTGAATGAAAACACAAATTTTTTTCTAATAAAGTCTTGTTCATTTTCTCAGCTAAACCATTTAGTTGAGGTGTATTAATAGGAATATTTTGATGTTGAATACCTTCATGCCTACAATAATGATCAAACATACCACAATACTTACCCCATTTTTAGTGTGAATAAATTTCAAATTATTACCATATTCTTTATCATCTGAAACATGAAATTGATTATAAACACCAAGCAGTTGATTTTTGGAATTAAAAACATAAACCCAAATTTTATGTGAGTATTCATCGATAAAAATCACAAAATAAATACTGGAACTAAAGGACCTATATTTCAAAGGGCCAAAAAATGTCAGAATGTACTAATTCAAGTACTTATGACTTCATGTGCAAAGGATGGCTATTGAAACTCACGATGCTTTATTTTCCAACCATACAATGATCACACATGTCCAATTTGAAATCCTTAAAACTTGGAAGAAGATTTATATTGGCCAAACAGCCAAGACCCTTCACACTAATGAGGATATCTTATTATTCTATAAATTAGAATACATATTTCACTCAACAAGGAAAGAAATATCATAAGAAATATAAGCTATAGTCAAGTATAAACCTGATTGATTGTTTCTTTAGGACACAATAAAGGAACCCTTGGAAAGCTTCCATTGACCATAACTATAATTACTAAAAAAACCTTCATCATCAATAACACTTATATAAATAATATTCAGATGAACCTCGGGTGCATGTTGAACATTCCCCAAAAGCAAATTATTTCTTATGTTGCTCTCCAAAAAAATATTCTTTATACCTACAACATTATCATGGCCATTATTAACTATCTTCAAAGTCCCAAAATTACCCAGCTTATAAAATGTAAAGAACTCCATCCTCGATTTCACATGAAAACAAGCACCACTATCAAAAACCTGACAAGAATCATCACAAGAAATATTAATGGATTCATAAACAATAATAATATCACCCACTGTAGTGACATAAACATGATCATCTCCATCACTATTTTTCTTTTGTTTATTTTATTTTATTCTTTTTTCCATTTTCATCTGATAGAAAAAACTTCTTAAAATTTATTTTCATACCATAATTATGGAATTCAAACTCCCTCTACTTCGACCTATATTTTCTCATGCCTTTTCTCTTACCTAATCTTATCTATCCCTGATTTATTTCCTAACTTCTTCCATCATTCTCTAAAAATAAAATATATGAATAATTTTTCTTTTGAGCACGTCTCCTGACCTCTTCATTCAAAATATCAGACTTAAAACAACTGAATATCACAAAACCATTAGAAGTAGATTTGATTAGAGTAATATAATAATTCTCCCAAGAATTAGGAAAAGTATTAATCAACCAAAGTGATAACATATCATCTTCAAAAGTAATACCCATACCAAAAAATTGATCAAAACAGCCATGAAATTCACTCAAATATTTATAAGTAGATATACATTATTTTTACTTCAAATTCATCACCTATTTGAGGAGAAATTATTTATTGTTTAATGTCTTGGAAGCATTGGTATTCTAAGGATCCTCCCATAAAGTTATAGAATAAAAGATATTGAAAATATGGTTCATTACATTATCTTTAACCCACTTATGAATGAAAAAAAAACCATATCCTGATCAAAATATCATTCTTCACCAAACATTCTTTCTAGATTCTAAAAAGTAAAGACATGAAGATGAATTCTCTTGAAAAAAAAACATATTATTAATTTTTAATCCCCACATATGGTACTTTTTACCATTAAAAAATAATAATATGACTATAATTCGATTCCATAATTTATATCAATAAAAAAACCCCTATGATACCAGATTTTGGGAAATATAGCAAGAAACGAACACAAAAATGAACAAAAATGTGAACTAGTAGTGAAAATATATTTTATTTCCCTTTAAAAAATCTTGAAAACATTAAAGTGGATGCACAGTGACCAAAAATATGTGTAGAAAGATAAATGATGCCACTATAAATATTTAATGTGGAAAACCCAAAAGGGAAAAACCATGGGACCTGATCTAAAAATTAGAATCCACTAATAATCAATAGTATAAATAAGAGACACCTAAAGATGAGCGGTATCAAAAAAAATAATACTCCGATAAAATAGTATATCAATGAAATAAAGTAGATGCACTCTAAAATTAGATTCAGATGAAATCCAATCAAAACCATAGAATTTCATCGCTTTTTTATTTTAAAACTACTGTGTGAAACCCTAACAGCACTACAAAATATAGTACACCATGCCTGGGATGAAAAAAATAGTGTGGTGCACTCTGCCTCTCAAAATATCATAACCTAGATATCTTTTTTTCTTTTTTTAAAAACTGGCACGTGACGGGCCCAGATAAAGAGGCACCCCAACACAAAATTAAATTCAAAAGAAGATAACTACAGTAAAAATAGGAATAAAAGCAAAAGAAAATCCAAACTATGAGTTTTTTCCTATAAAATCTCTAGTAGATCCTCTATGGAGGCTGAAATGCCTCCCTATCATGGTCATTTTTTATTAAAATATAATTTAAAATATTTCAAGGAAATCCCCTTTCAAACATGCATTATCTTCATGAGAAAATGGGAGAGAGATATAATATTTGGATTCTAGAAATAACTTTAAAAGAGTTTCATCCTATTCACCACGACATGGTGTCTCCCCGTATCAATTCAAATATGACTTCACTATACCCATGGTACTTCCTCTACACCATGCATAATAAATCTTCAAAATAAATATCTCCCACAAAAATGAGAATAATTTACGCTTAAAATATTCATCTCCATCCTCAAAACACTATTATTACCACATGGAATCCATTCCATTTTTAGATTCAAAACATCTCTATGATCCACTACCACACCCTCCAAAGGCTTTTATATTGGTTTTTTATTCATTAACTAACTTCAATTAGGTTTAGCCTAAGGATGTGTCCATGGGTTTAATCCATTTCAGTCATGATTATGCTTGATGTGTCATGCATTATTCTTACCCCCTCTTTCTTCCTTCTTCCAGACTGAGACCTTGGCCATGCATATATCCTTCACCATTTTAGTTTCTATAGGTTGACTCCCATGGAGGTGCATGTTAGCATTTCAAGCTTCTCACGTAGTTGATCCCTCAAACTTCTATCAAAGGGACCTCAATGTGCCACTATAAAAATGAAGGTATTAGCGGAGGTTTTTTCACTACTATAAGTGGTTTAAACCTCCACTATATCTTTTAGAAATGTTTATGAAAACCATAACTCATTTCATGAATAGTAATAATTTAGTGGAAATTTTTATTTTTTAGTGGTGGTTTTTATATGTGTCATTTTTGGTGAATTTAGTAGTGATTTTGATTTCAATTATTAGTATTTTTAAAAAATAACTAAAAATAAAATAGAGAAAATGAACATAACCATCACAATATTCATTATTGGTTCTTAGCTTTAGTGGAAGTTAATGATAACCGCCACTAAATAAATTCATAAAAATATATTTACTGGCGGTTATCATAAACCACTGCTAAATATATTTCTAAAAAAATTATTTTTCTTAAAATATATAATAAAAAATATAAATATAAAAATATGAATACAATAAACTAAAACATAGATGCACAATAAAATCATCATACATACACCATCATATATCCACAGTCGTATATATAGAACCCCAATCACCATAACCTCAATAAACTCATAACCACAATCAACCCATTACCTCAAACATCAATATATACATATAAAATATTCCAATCAACAATAATAACTCATGTCCAATATGAATCCATCCCATGAACACCACTACATCCATATACCTCCACATAATTTCATCAACTAGAACTGACCACATCATGTCATCAACTAATAAAATATATAAATTAGAATCGAACATAATAAATTAGAACAACAATAGAATCATTGATAATATTTAAACATAAAACATAAACTAAGAACCCTCATGATTTACTTCCAAAGAATATCATTGATCAAAATAGTCATGATCCTAACTACTTACAATATCTTTCACCTATAATAAAAGTGAAAATAATTATGAAATGAAATGTGAAGTAGAATAGACACAGGATATATTCATAATGTTATAGATAACATTTTCTATTTTGTTAATCAAACATAAAAAAGTTCTAACAGAAAGAAAATAATATATCATGAAACAAAATTTGAAAACATAAAAATAAATATTTAATGCATTATTAAACACTTAGAACTGAAAAAAAATAAATATATAACAATCTAATCAATTTTTAAATCAATGTGTTGTATTATTGAAATTTACTTAAGAAACAAAATTTAAATACTTTGATATGGAAGAATGTATTGTATTTAAGAATCATTTCAAATATGGTTGTACCAAGATTTAAATAAATCTAATGTTGTTTTCTATGGTTTTGACAGTTACATTAATGTTTTGGTGTTTTAAAACATTGAAAAATGAATTTATGGGATTCTAGTTAAAATCGTTACTCAGAATGATGTGTCATATATTCTTAAATTTAAAAAATAAACCTATGGACATTATCATATGATTTAATATCCATCCATCATCATTTTAATTTTTTTGACCCCCTAGCACATTTTTAAAGACTGTGGTATCTTTAAAAACTGCTTATTGAGTCATTCAGAGCACATAACATGTCATGTGGATGTGTTGTCTATGCGTACACATCATAAATAATTCAATGGAAGTTTTACCATAATTTCACATCAATATGAGGTTGTTTTATATGGTTTTTGACAATTACACACATGTTTTAGTGTTTTAAAACACTGAAAACACATTTGTGAACATACCAAGAAAACCGTAACTCTGAATAATATGTCGTAAATTCCTACATTTTAAAAATAAATTTTTGGTCATTTTCCTATGATTTTATATCAGTCTAATTTTATTTACATAGTTTTTACCTATTGAAACATGTTTTTAAAGGCTTTGGTATCTTTTAAAACTTCTTATTGAGTCACTCAAAGAACACTACACATTGGATAGTCATTTTTTCTACATGTACACATCATAAATAATTAAATGGTGGTTCTACTGTGATTTTACATCGATATAAGGTTTTTTTCTATGGTGTTTACCGTTACATGCATGTTTTAGTGTTGTGAAACACTGAAAATGCATTTATGGACATATTGGGGAAACTGTAATTTGGAATGAAATATATTCAGTTTATAAATTTAAAAAATAAATCTATAGTTATTTTTCTCTTATTTCACAGCCATCTGATATTGTTTTCATAGTTTTAACCCCCTAACACATATTTTTAAAGACTTTTGGTATCATTAAAAACTACTTATTAATTAATTTGGAGCATAATACACATTAGAAGGATGTATTTTCTATGAATATATGGAAAAAATAATTCAAAAGTTTTTTTCTCATGATTACATGTCAATCTAAGGGTTTTTTCTATGGTTTTGATCGTTTCAAGCACATTTTAGTGTTTTAAAACAATAAAAACATGTTTACGGGAATCCCAAAAAAACAATAATATGAAATAATTTTTTGTTAATTGCTACATTTAAGAACCTAATATATAGTAATTTTCTAATAATTTTAAAACCATACTACATCGTTTGGGTAATTTTTATCCCCTTTGAACATGTTTTTAAAGACTTTGGTATCTTTAAAAACAGTTTATTGGGTCATTTGAAGCACACTGCACGTTAGATGGATGTGTTTTCTATGTGTACACATAAAAAATAATTCAAATATTATTTTACCTTGATTTTAAATCAATATGAGGTCATTTTATATGGTTTTTATTTTTACACACATGTTTTAGTGTTTTAAAACACTAAAAATGTATTTACAGGCATCCTTGGAAAACCATAACTTAGAACGATGTGTCATCAGTTCCAACATTTTAAAATAAATATATGGTCATTTTACTCTAATTTCATATCTATATGATTTAGTTTTCATAGTTTTGATCCCCTGACACACATTTTTAAAGACTTAAGTATCTTTAAAAACTGTTTATTGAGTCACTTAGAGCACACCGCACGTCATATGGATTTGTTTTCTACACATACACTTCATAATTAATTAAATGGTGGTTTACTCATTATTTAACATCAATTTGAGGTATTTTTATATGTTTTTGGATGTTATATGTACTTTTTAGTGTTCTGAAATAGTAAAAATGCATTTATGGACATAACGAGAAAACTATAACTTGGAATGACACATAGTCAGTTCTTGTATATAAAAAATCCATCCATAGTCATTTTTATTTAATTTCACATCCATACAACATCATTTTCATAGTTTTCACATCCTTACACATTTTTTTAAAGACCTTAGAATCTTTAAAAACTGCTAACTAAGTCATTTAGAGCACACCACATGTCGTATGGATGTTTTTTCTACATGTATATATTAAAAATAATTCAAAAATTGTTGTGAAATTAGTTCACATTAATCTGAGGTTTTTTTATATCATTTTGACCATCACACATACACATTTTAGTGTTTTAAAACATTTAAAACATTTTTATAGGCACCCCAGAAAAATTGTAACATAGAATGACATGTCATCAATTCCTACATTTCACAAATCAATCTATGGTCATCTTCCTCTGATTTAATAGAAATCTGACGTTGTTTTCATAGTTTTGACCCCTTAACCCACATTTTTTCATTAAAATGAATGTCACATATCCAAAACCAAGAAAATGATCTTGAATTATTTTCAAACTTTAGGAATATTATCCATAATTCACTTTTGATATCATATTAGCAAAGACACATGATGTGTTCTATATAACTCATAATACGTGTTTTCAATATAAAATTGTCATTTTTTTAAAAGGATTATCACATTGATAAAGATAAGAAAATGATCTTAGATTATTTTTAAACTTTAGGTAACTGATATATAATTAATTTTTGATGTGTAGGAATTGAATGCATCTCAATCGGACACACAAAGTGGGTGGTATGACTCTAAGTGCATATTTTCAATAGAAGTGTAATTTTAATTTAAAATTAATGTCACATAGACAAAACCAAGAAAAATATCATATTTTTTTAAAACTTTATAAAAATTATCCATAATACATTTTTACATGTAGAAATCGACCAAACATCAATCAAACACATGTTATGGTCAGTATGACTCGAAGTGTGTGTTTTCAATATAAAAAATTCAATTTAGTTTTATTCATGGAAGTTTTATGTTTTCTTTGAAAATGTGTGACCTATTTACATAGTTTAGAATTTAACTCGGAAGTGTGAGCTATAAGGTTGGAAATTTACATGGGGATCGTGTCCGTCATCCTCTAAAATATAGACACTAAATCTTTTTCCATTGACGACTTTCACTGATCCTATGTTTGACTATAAGAGTCATGTTCTTATTCTTCTTCTTTCAACCTTGTAATTTTTTATGTGTTCTTTCCAATAAATGATACTACTCAAACTTGTACTGGGCATAGTATTAAATGATGATGAAGCCCAACCAAATACAGCTAATTGAGTAGGCCTAGAACCCATCCATTATACATGCTCAGGATGCTCCTTCCCTAAAATTATTTCAACTGCATCGTTCTGACATACCAACGATTATTGTGAAGGGTTTTCATCCCACGATTCCTGAATTTTAACCTATTATTACAATGATATTAAAAATGATTTTTTAAATTATCTTAACATTATAATATTATTTAATTCGTAATTTTTTCATTACTATTTAATATTATTTAATTTATATAAAAAATAATAATGAAAAAAAATTATAATAACAAACACACCTTAAAACCAATTAAATGGGCATGTCTAGATGGATCAAATAGAGATAATAGAGCTAATTGGTATTATTTGATCCATGTAGATGACTCCATTTAATTGGCATTAAGGTGATATTTTTGTTATAATTTATTTTTCATTAATATTTTTTATAGTAATGAAATAACATTAAATAGTAATGAAAAATACTTACTCCAACATCTCTGGTAGGTTCATTCACAAATTTGTTTGTAGTTTTCTTATTAACTTTAAGCCACATCTCTTTCTAACCAAAAAAGTGACCTAATTCACTAGCCTTAATAAAAAAATATATACAAGTTAGAAAAAAAACATTTACTTTTAATAAAATAATATAAATAATAGGATAAAATATAATCAAGATTCCTCTTTTTCTTGAAAAACTCTAAAACCCAGTAATATAGGGAATGACTTTTTTATCATGATTCACAATATTTTTTTAGAAAATTAATACAGAAAATAGAAAAATAAATGAAAATTATAATTTTATTTTGTTTATGTTATTAAAATAATTTAAAATATGCTATTAACTCATGAGATGAATCTCTGATAATATCAACAAACATCATCCACTACTCATGAGAAATGCCTTCAGGCACTTTCTCATACATTTTTCATGAGATCAAATACATTTCATTAAATTCATGCCATAATATCTCTTTAAAATATCTCTATTTGTTAACCAAATTTTTCAGTGTCCATGGGAATGAAATGGAGTCAGGGGCATCAAAATGAAAAAACGTCTATAAAAAACAAAAACCAATTTATAATTATATTAATAATTTTACTCATGTATTTTAAATTAGTTATTAATGTATCTTAAATTAATATTACCTTTAATTGGTTAGCAAAGGATTCATTTTTTAAAACTGTGGGAATATGCATATAATATTTATAATTAATGGGAAAACCCACTATATTGCAAGAAAGCTACCCAATAATATGTCCATAGATTCTGTAATCATCACTAGTAGGCACCCCAAACACAAAAAATGGAATTATAATATTAAATTATTTCAAGTTACATATGTATGTTGTATTCATATTTATATATATTATGTTGTTATATTTATCTATTTGAAAAATTCATTAAAAATTAATAAAATATATCATTTCTTAATATAATGGAATACATAGAAATAATGGTAACTTTCTAATATACCCTAGATGGAGGGGTTACTAACTACTCCATCATCAGAAGTGAATCAGATGATGGGATACCAAAAACATTAGAAAAAGTTTTTTGATCTCTAGAAGTCTCTAGTATAGAAAAATCACTCAGATCCATTGAAGTTAATGATGTTGGTGGTGTTATCTGAGAAATTAATCTACCAAGAACTAAAAAAAATTCTTCTTGACATTCATATAATTCAAATGGTTTAGAATATATTAAATGTATAAAAAATATATAAGTAAGATATTTTTTTAAAGGAAAAAAATATAGCAATATATATATGTACTAAACACTTATAAATGAGAAATTTTAATATAGTTTCATTAACAATTTATACATTAAATTATCATAATCTTAATTTTATTTATTGTTATCAACATCTATTGTGATAAGTACTTAATTTTCACCATCTCTTATAAGTTATATTGTTTCAATTTTTTTAGGAAAAAAATTCAATGTTTTGTGGTTGATGAGGTTCGATGTCACAAAGTACCAATTGGTATTCATCACCCATATCATAAATTTATATCTTCTTTAAGTGTACAACAACACTTCAACATTCATGTATTTTATCATCCACATTATAAAATATCTTTTCTTGTGAATCCAAGATAAATAGATCATGCTATGTACACTCACTAGTATTGATCAAGTGAGAGAAGTTGACATAAGTAAAATGTAACGAATCTTTCATTATATCACTATCAATGTTGACCCACTTACATTTGAACAAGACAACTAAAAATTGTCCATGATAGTTTAATCCAATTATATCATTCAAATTTACATATTATCCCACCTATTCAAGTATGAATACACCATTATTTTGAGTTTTAAAGTATTATTCATGATAAATTGTACAAAACATGAAGCCATGAATAATGTAGATATCAATTCTATAAGCCTTCCATAGAGGACCTCAAGACAAAAAATTAAAATCACTTGATATTTCAGCTTGATTATCAACATTCATTATCTATAAAATAATATATAAGGTGTTAATTTTAACAAATAAAAAATAACCACATGTAAATAATATGAATATGACTATATACTTACATGATGGGTGAACCATTCAATAATATCCTTATTAATTGTTTTTGTTGAGTTCAAATAATTTCGATCGTGAACCCTTAGTCATCTCTTTGTTTTCAATTTCAATTCTTTAATAAATGGATCTGTAATAAGACTATTGAGTAACACATATTTATGTGCTTATAGAAACTCCAATTCAATTAGTGTAAAATTTAACTCCTTTCTAATTGATTGTCCAACGGTTGGAAATATCAATGAATTATTTTTAGAACTATATTTAGTATAGATAGTGTCAACACATCCAACATGATTGAATACAGTCTCAATCTCATCCAAATGCCTAAAACAAAGGGATATGCACTCTTTATCTATATAACCTTCAGTAACAGAGCCTTCTAGTTGAGCTTTATTCCTTGCATATGATTTCAAATAACCTAAGTACCTGATGAAAAAAATATGAAACATATTAAAAAAATTATGTAATGATTTGATAAAATTTAATTCACCAATGAAAATAAAAAAATATATCAGCGTACCTATTAATTGGATACATCCTTAGATAGTGTACCAATCCACCAAGATTAACTTCTTTAACCAAATGAACAGTCAAATGAATCATGATTATGAAGAATAAATGGATAAATAACATCTCCAAATGAAAAAGTGTTAAAAAAATTATTTATTGATGTTTATCAATATTAGTTTTATTTATATTTTTTTCATAAATCTCTCTAAAAATGGTACACAACCCAACTAGAACTAAAGTTACTTTTTCAGGTAACACATTACGTAATTCCAACCACAAAAACTGCTCCATAAGAACATGTGAGTCATGAATTTTAAATCCACATAACATTCGATGTTTTAAGTCAATGCACCTTGAAATGTTACTTGAATATCCATCTAGAACTTTTACATTCTTTAATGTTTTAAGGAATACGTATTTATTATGATTTTTCTTTGTAAAAATAGACAGAGGATACTTTCCATTCTCATTTTCTCATAAACCATGATTTATATTAATTGATTACAAATCCTTATGGGCATTAAGGTGATCCTTTGGTTTATAGTTCTCATTAAGAAATGTAAAAAATACATTTCTATAGACGTTCTTCTCAATATAAATTACATCAATATTATGATGTATAAAATTAAACTCCCAATAAGGGATTTTGAAAAATATACTAATTTTCTTCCACTATTGTGTTCTTGATACATCGAATATTTTACCTCATACTTTTTCCCTTCCTTCTTTAAACTGATTACATTTTCTAAATTCTATAGTGACGTTCATTAATTGTCCCAATATTTCTAAACCAAATAATAACTTTGGTGGACTTATTAAATCAATATATACATTGAATTGTGTCCTATTAAACTTTAATTTATGTGAGGTGTTGAGATATCAACGATGGCACATAAAACATCATTTTCTACAATGAGGTAATCATTGAGGTTCAAACTGAAAAATAAAAAATGGACAAGTTAAACCAATATTATTTTTCCAACCTGATAAGTTTTCTCATCTATTAAAGTCACTAATTTTCTACATTAAAGTAGCATTAATTTTGAATATTTTATCATTTAATAATCATATTTTTCCACTCCATCATCCCATAATTCTCAAAATTATTTTATTAGAGGTTGAAGTTACACATCAATGTCATTTCTAGGATTTTTCGTTTTAGGAATAATCATTGAAATAATGAAATAATTATTTTTCATACACATCCATGGAGGTAGATTATAGGGTATCAAAACAACTTTCCAAATTCTATAATTAGTACTCAAAGTAATAAAAGGATTAAAATAATCTGAATCCAATCCAAAATATACCTTCCTTGGATCTGAAGAAAAATTTGGATATAATGAATCAAACACCTTCCATGATGTTGAATATTTTGGATGTCTCGTCAAACAATCATTTTTAAAATCATGATCATTCCACTTCATGTCGTATGTAGTCTTAGATGACATGAATAATCTTTAAAATTATCATTTTATAGGAAATTAACACAATAACTTTGTAGGAGTTTTCTTCTTTTGTTTCTTCCTAGGATTGCATTGATTTTTACTCTAATTGTTGTTCATTGACTTACATAAACTTTTATGACATCTTATGCATTCTTATTTTTCTGAATCATCTCCATAGTAAATAATGTAGTCATTAAGGAATTCATGTATCTTTTTATAATCAAGTTCATGTTTGTTGATGATTTTATCCATCTAATAGAATTATTTAGGGATATTAGATTCACTAAATGAATTATGAATCAACTCTAAAATCATGGAAATTACTTTTTTGATACTTCCATATAAACACTTGATATGATACAACTTAAGTAGAAAAGACAACTTTGAATACGTATTAGACCCTTCATATAGTTCTTGTTATTTGTCATAAACTAATTCATAAAACTAATTTTTTTTACTGAAGTTATGAGAAATATTAATTGGATCGGGATCAATTGAATTTTATGTTGATATATTAAAATCTTATACATTGTACCCTAAAATCCAAATGCATCATTTATCAAATTTTGGACTAAATTATCCTCTGGAGGGTCACTTTTTGTTTCGTTGATAGGATTTTAATTATTTTTAATTTCCATAACATTCAATTCACCATGAAAAATCCAACATACATATCAAGTAGAAAACTATTTCAATATAAAATGATCATATACTTTATTTCCATTCAACCATTTCTTGAATTTATAATTAGGGAACAAACATTTTATTCCACCATCCACTGATCAGTTTTCAATTTTATAATCTATTTTTTTCCAAACCTTTAACATATCAAAGTATGTTTTGAGGTAAATTAATAAAACTTTTATCCATTAGTATTAGATTTTTACTCTTCTCTGTTTACATTCAAATATAAAGATATAAATGTTTAATAAAATAAGTACAATCAAAATTAAATATCACCTAATTTTTTCATTGACCAAGTTAGGGTCTTGATTCTACATAACATAAATTTAACATAAAAATGATTCGATTCAACATGAAAACACAAAAAACACAAATGAATAAATATTACCCCTCACAATAACATGGTTAGATTTCATGGATTAAGTTAAATGAGTTAAGGAGAGAGGTTTCCGTGATGTCGAGCATAATTTTATTATTCCACAATAACACATAAACATATTTATTCTATAAAAATATATCTAACTATTATTCTTTACATATGGTCAATTTTTATTTTATATTATAGAAACATGATTACCGCTATATCTAGATATTTATTTAATAATTATTCAAATCAAGATTTGTTATATCATAAAACAAAAACTAGGAACTGTGGTATCTAGTTCATGTGTTTCCATATGTGTCATATAATTTTATACAATTATAGTTTTACAATTTTTTAGTGATCTATTTGAGAAAAAGTACTCAACTTTAAGAGAGTAGAACATACAGAAAGCTTCATGTGATTTGAATTTGTGTAACTGGTAGTAATCATTATGCATTGTAATGATGATTATGATTATTTATTTTTTATTATATTAACTTCATGATATAATTTTAAAAAAGTGAAGATATCAGTGATATTTTCATACATTCATATTTATTAATTATTCATGGTTAAAATGAGTTTTAGGAAATATCCACATAATGAATAATTAAGAGAGATCATAGACTGCCTAATGGAGTTTCAATTACAAATTCTGGAAGGAAGAAATAGAAAATATATAAGAGATATTCACTACTTCATCTATAGGATAATAAAATGATATTCATATCTGATCACAACTGGTGTTTCTATGTTTATCATTAATTTTATTCAATAATTTATTATTTTTGAAGAGGTGATCAAGTTAATATCTTCTGGAATTCTACTCTTTTAATCTAAATTTTTTATATCCATAATTTTATTCTTTTAATTTCTCTATTTTTAATTAAATTATCAATTTATATTTCCCCCAAAAAGACATATCCATGTTCGGTTATACTTGTACTTCAAAGAAACATCTATTTTTATTTTTTATTATCATTTGAAAATTCAGGTTTATAATTGTTTTGGATAATATTTTGTACATATAAAAGAATACTGTTTTGTAAAGGGATTTTACTCCCTTCATAAGCATAGTCTTATTTAGTGGGTATTGATTCGGTCAAGGAGTATAGGGGATTAAAGAGTTAAAATAGGTTCATATTGAATAGAAGTACTATAAAAATTATGTTTTCGTTGATTTTATTTTATGTTTCACTATATTTTGATTGATACATTGTGTTCCACTAAATTATTTTCATAATTTTATTTAAACTATATATTATGTCAACTCTAATAATTTTAATTTTTCAAAAAGTATATATTAACCCCCCACCTATAAAATTTTTCATTGAACCTAAATGGGACAATATAATGAAACACTAATTATGAAGTATACATTAGACCACACATGATCCAGTGTAAGATGAATACCCAAAAAACTTCTCCCTTCACTACCAATAAGCACTACTAAATTACATGTGGCTTGTGTTCTTAAATTTCATGCTAAATTATCAAGTTTTTCAAATTTAAACTCCTCTACAAAACATCTAAAACCATTGTTCTCCCCAATCCAACACACAATGTCCCTTAAGGCAGACTTTCATAGGCATATTGTCATTTTAAAAACATTTAAATTATTATTAAATTTGGAAGAGACCCAAAACTGAATGATTAGTCTGCCTCTTGATAAAAATGTAAAAGATTCAAGTCTTACACTATACACTAACAACACCATAGGCACCTGTATCATACCCCATGAAATAAATAAATAATTATAAAAATTTATAATTAATTATTCAACTTTTTTTGAAAAATATATATATAATCACCTACAAGAACATTGAGGTGAATTCACTCTCCAAAACCATGACCAACTGCCAATGGAAGGTATACAATGTATCCCCGAAATCATATTGGGAAAAATCCCCCAAAAATGCTCAATTAAATATATATTTATATAATTTATTTAAAACTCATAGAAAAATACAATAGGAATCATACCTTTAATGAAACAACGTGGAGATTGGGGAGATAAGGCCAGCAAAGTCTAACCCACTGATAGAAAGGGGTAGGTGGAATTAGGCTGATATAGAGGTAAGATGAGGATGGGGTCATGGGTAGAAGGGGGATAGGGTTGTTTCCACCATTGGGGTTCTTAGTCTTCAGGAAAATAGGTATAGGTTTTGTCGTTAGGGGTGGTCATTGAGGAGTAAGGGGTTCATTGTGGGTTCATCATTAGGGAGTATGGGGTTAGGGACATAGGGATCGGTGGGGTCAAGGTCACGAGGATCAGAGGGGGGACGGTCATTGTTGGTGGGTAGGGGGGTTAGGGTCATGGGGATTGGAGGTGAGGGAGGGGCGTCATCATCGGGGAGAAGGGGGTCAGGGCAAGGGGATCATGGGGGAGATAATGGGAATGGGTGGGGGATGGGGGTCGAATTAGGGTTTTTTTAATATTTAGAGGTGATTTAAACAAAATCGCCGCTAAATTTAAAAAAAAATATAGCAGCGGTTACATTAAACCGCCGCTATATTATAGATTATATTTAATATGATTTTTTTAGAATTGGTTATTATAACTGATACTAATAAACCGCCGCTAAGAACTTTTTTGGTAGTGTGATTCTCATACATGCTTATTAGCTAGAATGTCATCCATGCAGGGTCAGAAGTTCCTCATACAAGCCATTTTGATGTGAGTTTCAGGCAATCACTTCCTTTGCATAGGGTCAATCTTCAGTTTCATATTGTAGCCACAACACTTTCCAGTGAGTTATTTTTTATAAATGTTTTTGAAAAAAAATAATTATTAAATTATTAACGGTCATAACACCTTTTTCCAAATACAAAACAAACATTTAATAAACTATATATATATATATATTCGCATATTTAAAAAATATATATATTTATTTTGTTTTGTTTATATATATATATATATAATTTTTTAATAATACCATTATTATTAATAATTTAATTTTTTATTTTACTAACTTAATGAATAATTATTTAAAATTATATTGTCAAATACTTTATTAGTTATGATAATAATTATATTATTTACATCATTATTAACATTTATTTTTTAAATTATTGTAAATATTTAATAATATAATCTATATTTATTAATAATGTAATTAATAACATTTAATTATAATAGTATAATTAATAATACTTTATAGTAATGTCGTTAATATTATAATACTTAATACTAATTATGTCCATTAACATTTTAAAGTGTAAATGTTATATTTTTAAGAAATAAAGTTTGTGACATATAAATTAGATTTTTTTATTAGATTTTTTTTATTTTCAATTATGTTTTATATGTTGATTATGTTTGGAAAATTTAATTTAAATTGTAATTAAACTTTATAATTTATACATTTTCAAAGTCACATACTTGAAACATAATAATGTTTCAAGTAGGTGAATTTGAAAGTCTATAAATAATAAAGTAGAAATAAAATATATATAAAATTTGACACACATACTGAGAATATAAAAAATAATTGAAAATAAAAAACATTTCATAAATACAGTTAATGAAAATTAATTTTAATGTCACAATATATTATTTTTTTAAAACATTACATTTGAATTTTTAATTGTTTTTAGCATTCCTTTTACTTTCATTTGTTTTTTATATGTTTGCTCGATATTCTAAAATTCATTTAGATTTTAATTAAACTATAATTTATATGAATATATTTTTTAATATTTAAATATTATTTTTTTAATTAGTATTTTTTTCATGTAAATTAATTTTGGTTTATTATATTGATGAAATTACTTTTATTTTCAACAAATTTTTAGATATTCAGGCTATGTTTTATGTTTTAATTTTATTGTTTTTATAGTTCATATTTTATAAGTTTTTAAATTTACCTACTTGAAATTTAATAAGTTTTCCTATGTTTCAAGTAGTAAACTTTGAAAAAATATAAAATTTAAATTGTAAGTAAAATATATGAGAAAATTGAAATAGTGGATAAACATATAAAAAATGGTTGAAAGTAAAAAATAATTTCATCAATTTAATAAATAGACAATAATATAGAGGATATAATAGATGTTTGTTTCAAATATTTTATGTTAATAGAAAATATATAGATTAATGAGTACAATCACTATCTATGATGAGGCCCCATACCAAAATCTAGTGTGTGAATGGGACACCTGTATCAAGATCATCGACCTCTGTACTGGGGTGGATTATGATGAGCTGGCGAGGGATATTCCTCAGGAAATGGAACCTCGAATGTCTGATGCTTGGCCTATGAATCATTGGGAGGAATTGGAATCTTGATACCTTCATGTGCACCTGATCTTCCCCCCACTGTGTAAGTTGAAGGACCTTCCATCAAATACAAAGGGAACCATAACGCTTGTGAAGGCTCAGTCACAAAAGTTGGAGGCATGGGAAATGACCCCTAATACAAGATCATATTAGATATACCTATGGAAAACTATATATATCTTAATAATATAAATGGATCTCATACCACCTGATGTACATCCACAATAGAATGAGGCTAGAAAACTAGAGGTGTGACCTTTTCCTGTGGAATAGGTGAGGCCTCATGTGCAGCATCACGCGGTCTACGTCGTCGTTATTGTGGCTTGTTGACATCATCAGATACTGGAGGATGTTCATATGTACTAAACTACTCTCCTTAGGCCAGAAAATCATATCCATGAGGTGGAAGATCAAATATACTATCGTTTATAACATAAAATTCTAGCATCATCTCCTCCACTGCAACATGGTACGATGCCTGGATAAAAACCTCACCCTCCACCAGAACAGACATGCAGATAATATATTGTAGTCAAGAATCCTATAAATATATTAAAAATGAATTTAAAAAAGTACATAAAATGAACTAATGTAAATTTATTGAATTACCATATCCCGAATCCCTCTTCCGTTTAGAGTAAGATACATTATAGACTTTATTTTATACAATTTCTTATACTTGACTTGTTGTAATAGATATAATCGCATTGTATCCATTCCGTTGATATGTAACGATGAATGTTTTTTCCTAGAGTTCAACATACTCAACATGTCATAGGTGTCATTCGACGTCATACCTCCCCATCAGCTTTACATAATGAAGCACTGCTAACTATATAGGTGGAAATAGAATATTTTTGACAAATAAAAAATGGTGTGTGACTCTATCCGGCTAGTCCAACTCAATAATATGAAAGTTGACGAGAGGATATATATTTGTGGCATCATGAATCCCTTCGGTATAGTTTATGAGAAGCT
Source organism: Viscum album (assembly GCA_963277665.1). Classification (NCBI taxonomy): domain Eukaryota; kingdom Viridiplantae; phylum Streptophyta; class Magnoliopsida; order Santalales; family Viscaceae; genus Viscum; species Viscum album. Next base: position 272,455,441 of record OY728139.1, on the reverse strand, counting down.
AGTCTAATACATCCTAGTATAGTATCCTTGATATCTAATATAAAATATGACATTTTCTGAAATATGTGGTTACTAATTTCCAATAATGATAATAATATGAAATTGACTATTCAAAAAATTAATTTATATACTTAAATTAGTGGGAATTAGACTATCCAAAATGAGACGTTATGCACCCAAATTGTGTCTCAAAGTCTTGATAAAGTGGTGTTCTTAAATCCAACTATAAATTAAAACATTTAAAGTAATAAATAATAAAAAATGGATTATAATAAATAATATTAGCATAAAAAAACAATAAATATGGGTGATTATACTAGATTCCATGTGGAGTGTCACACAACACATCCGTATGCATATCCGAACCAGTAAAAATATATTCTAGGGGAGGTATTCTCTCCCATGCCCATATCTCAATGAGGATGACACATCCCCCTAGATCATTCTAATTTTATTAGCATGTTGTTCATAATTCTTTGTATGTTTATGCTAAGCATGAAAAAGACCAGTTGTATCTCTATACCTGATCAAAGTCCTCTAGTAGCACCAAATACATCATGCGTACATGCATACCAGAGTGATCAATGCAAAATGTCCCTCCAATGATCCACAAGATATATGCATGGACATAACACATGATAGTATGCTCATCAATGTTAATAGTTAAATGTGCGAAGTGCATGTCCAACTAGCTCATAGATGGAAAAAATCCAACCATAGAAGGATCATACCCCACAATTTTGATACCAATAAATCATTGTACAAGATCAATCTAGTCTATATGGGTTGGTATTATAACTGCATCACCCTTTATAGAAAGATCGAGCACAACTGTGACATTCCCAAGGGTGATGGTCATCTCTCCCTTAGGCAAGTGGAATGTGTAAATATTAGATCTCCATATATCGATGATAGTAGAATGGAGGTGATGATCAATGAATTTATAATTAGATACATTGATTCCATAGAATATATAATGAAATAGGTATGGTAAATAGTAGATGGAGGCGGAATGAGATGATAATAGTGTTCTCTGTGCATCCTAATCCATTAAACCTCACGGTCCACTAGCACCTCATGTAAAACATGCCTACAATTCTTAGTGAGTAGAGTAGTATACTACATATCTACATTGAAAAATTAAATATATATTAATTCAGTGTAAAATATAAAAATAAAAATATGGTCATCATAATGTTATTACTGGTAGAATGTAAGCTATAACACACCTCATCTGTAGCCAACAGGCAAGATAAATTCCAAATCCTATCCTGGAATTGAACATGTCTATAGCTAATAGACTATATCTTTTAACTAGGTCCTTGATTGTAATGGACATGAATTCTTTCCTCAAGTTATCATAAGGAAATAGAATCATATGTCCTAACCATTGTTGCAAGTTTTGTACTATAAGAATATCCTTGTTTAGTTTGAATAACCTCCCTGTAGTAGAAAACACAGGAAAACATGATTGTCTATATAAAAAATGATTTTTGATCAAGATTAAAATAGTGTAAATAATATTGATAATGATTAATAATCATGCAATGTTGACTATATAATCTTTACTATACCAAAATTTTAGAAATTTTTATTTTATCTTAAAATATTACACTAATGTTTTGTAGTATAATTTTTAATATTCTTAAAGGTATATCTGGTAGTTTATAAAGAGAATTTGAATCATCTAAATCAAATATCCTCAAAGTTTCAAACTAGGTGTGTAGCCAGGCTCATTTTCATGCACTAGTTCTTGACTGATTATAGCTCAATATGGTGTTTTTGAGGATATTACCCTTAGGTACATATGTGTCATATCTACATCCACTTGTAGTATCCATACAGGTATTTCATTGCTTAGATAACCACACAATCTTTACTCGACCTAAAATTTAGAACATTTTATTATATTTTGAAATATGGCACTAATGTTTTGTAGTACAAATTTTAATCTCCCTAAAGGTATGTTTAGTAGTTTATAAAGCAAATGTGAATAATCTAATGCATATCCACTGAGAGATTCAAACCAGTTGTGTAGTAAGTCCCATTTTCATGCACTAGTTCTCGATCGAGTCTAGATCAATATGGTTGTTTATAGTTGTTACCCCTAGTTACATTTATTCTAGATCCAAGTCCGCTTAGACTATCTCGATAGGGATTTCATTTCTCATATAACAACACAATCTTTACTTTACTAAAATTTTAGAACTTCTTATTATATCCCCAAATATGACACGAATGTTTCACAGTACAATTTTTAATCTTCCTAAAGGTATGTTTAGTAGTTTATAAATATAATGTGAATCGCCTAAAACATATCCAGTGGGAGAGTCAAACTGGGTGTTTAGAAAGGTATGAATCATCTAAATCACAGTAGTAATAAATCATGTGTGCAATTAAGCTTCTTTATCATGTAGTTGGCTCTATTTGATCATATGTTAATTATATATTAATTTGAAGTTAATCAATATTTAATCATTAGTTAATCCTAATTTAATCCTTAGTTTGTCTTTACTAAGTTAGTAGTTAAGAATTCATTAATTAATAGTTATCAAGTATTTAGTTAAAAGTTAAATAATAATTAATCCAAATTTAAGCATTGCTTAATCCTAAGTTAAGTATTACTTATTACTAAGTTAATCATTCCTCAATCAATCATTAATGAATTGTTAATAACTCATTAATAATTCATTATGTATTTTTTAATTAATAGTTATTAAGTAGTTAGTTTATATTTAATTAATAGTTAATCATTAAAAAATTATTGTTTTATAATTACTTTATTATTAATTATTGATAAGTTTATCATTCCCTAATCATTAAACAATCATTCCTTAATAATTTATTAATAATTAGTTAATAATTAGTTAATAATTATTTAATATTTCATTAATCACTAGTTAATCGTTACATAATCACTCATTAAACATTAGTTAATCCTAAATTAATTATGCAATAATCATTTGTTAATTTCTTATTAAGAATTACTTAATTAATAGTTGTTAAGTAGTTACTTTAAAGGTAATTATTAGTAAATTACTATTTAATCATTATTTAAGTATCTATTTTATAGTTAATTAATAGTTAATTATTATTTAATTATTAGTTAATCATTACTTTATCATTAATTAATCCTATGTCAATCACTCGTTAATCATTATTTAATTAATAGTTATTAAGTACTTAATTTATAGTTAGTTGTGGGTTAATTAATAGTTCATCATTATTTAATAATTAGTTAATAATTAGTTAATCATTACTTAGTCATTCATTAATAATTAGTTAATCCAAAGTTAATTATGCCTTAATTATTCGTTAACCACTCGTTAATCATTACTTAATTAATAGTTGATAAGTAGTTACTTTAAAATTAATTATTAATTAATTAATTAATATTTAATCGTTATTTAAGTAGTTAGTCAATATTTAATTACCTATTAATCATTAATTAATTATTGGTTAATCATTACTTAATCATTAATTAATACTTTGTTAACCAGTCATTAATCGTTACTTAAGTAATAGTTATTAAGTACTTTCTTTATAGTTATTTATGGGTTTATTAATAATTCATCACTATTTAATTATTATTCAATAATTATTCAATAATTATTTAATATTTTTTTAATAATTAGTTAATCATTAGTTAATTATTACTTAATCATTCGTTAAGCATTAGTTAATCCTAAGTTAATTACACCTTAATCATTCATTAATCACATATTAATAATTATTTAATTATTAGTTATTAAGTAGTTACTTTAAATTTAATTATTAGTTAGTTTCTATTTAATCATTAATTAAGTAGTTAGCTTATAGATAATTAATAGTTAATTATTAATTAATTTTTGGTTAATCATTACTTCTTCATTAATTAATCATATGTTAATCACCTATTAATCATTACTTAATTAATGGTTATTAAGTACTTACGTTATAGTTAGTTATAAGTTAATTAGTATTTCATATTAGTTAATCCTTAGTGAATAATTATTTAATATTTTTTTAATCATTTATTAATCATTGGTTAATCATTATATAATCATTAATTAATCATTAGTTAATCCTAAGTTAATTATGCCTTAATTATTCATTAGTATTTCATTAATAATTACATTTCTTTTAAAAAATTGAGGCTCAAAGGCCTCTTTATTAATCAAAAGAGAAAAATTGGAGGAGGTACAATCATACATCATCGTTCCACAAAAACAAACAATCTAGAAAGACAACAGATATTAGGTGACTATAGATCTAGTACTCATGCTATGATGAGCAATGCAGTCACCCCGACCATGAGGGTGTCTTACTCTTCTCCAGGTTTTTACATACATCCACAGACCACCATTATCATCTGAGAGTTCATCATCACTAATCACCATCCTCGCTTTTACAACAGGCATATAGTCACTAAAAATTGTTTCCTCTTCATTGATTCTAGAGGAGAGCGGATAAAATGTGTTTTCTGTACAAAATTTTGAAATAGTTTTAATATTGGAAGTGATAATGATACGAGAGCTAGCACATTTACCGGTGTCTTTTTTCATTCATACACTTACAACCGGAGGTGTTGTTCTCTCTACAGAATTAAGTTTCATACCCTTGGATGGTTTGACAACCCGTTCACTATCCGAATGAGAAGAATCTCCATCTGAATGGAATGAAGCAACAATGTTGTCAACCGAGAGGGAAACAACATCACTAGTCGAGTGAGAAGACCCAACCATGATCTGTGTCTTATCAGATATTGGAAAAAATCCAGGAGTAATCTACACGAGTGGAAACACATCCTAATTTTTATCAATAGCCCTGTAAATCATCTTATTTCTAGTTTTCATAAGAATAACCTGTGTGTTAGGCTCTACAAGAACATTATCTCCATTGGAGTTAAAATTTTCTGTAGCTTTCACATCCCTTCCATTATTATTTGTTTCAAGTAGAACCCTACTTAAGGATGTATAAATAATCACTATCTATTTGCCTCTAGATTCAAAGATATCTAAAGAATTCACCTATTTTCCACTCTCAATAGTAGGCTTGACATGAAAGGGCATTGATGAAGACCCTTTATTCATAGTTGTGGTAGCCACCACTTTGGACTTTCCTTTTCTATTTTTGGATGAAATCATCCATTACTGTTTCCAATTTACCTGTAAATCATTTTTTTCATTTTCAAATGGCCGGTTTAAGGGGTTTCCAATTTACATCCACCTTATTTTTAATAGAAGTTTCTTTATCATACTGACTATCAATGGAGAGAGCATTAGTATTTCCATCAACAAGACCCTTGTACAATGTATATTTGAATGCTACCATTGTAAGAGGAACATATTCTTCATAAATAGAATCATCCAAAACTAATTTGGTTTTAGATTTTTACATCAATATTAGGTTTGTTTGAGGGAAGGAATCTATTTTAGAGCTGTCTTTTCACTCTATCCTATTGTGAACAGAGTTAGCAGGAAACTGAGACTGCTCCTTCAATAGGGGATCATGTTGTTGGTCCTACCTCAATGTGGGTTGAGTGCTTTCAACAGAAGCCTTATTTTGATAATGTCCATGACCATCCTTTTTGTTGTGGAGGAAATGAATAAGGTCATCCCCTCTAATGTGATAGTTTGGACAAACAACTTCTATTCTACAAGCAGACATCTTATGACGGATTATTCCACAAACATCATAGAATGGTAGAATCTTTTCATACTTTATATTCAGATATATTTCATCTTGTGGTGTAGATAGAATTACTTTATCAATTAAACTAGAACTTAGATAAATCTCAACTAGGTCAAAAGAAAAATGACCATAGAAAACTATTTAAGTAGTTGAATCTATACTAACCAGAATTTCTATAGTATAGGAGATATCATATATAATCTCAAGGTGTCAAAGGACCTAGTTTAGACCACGGATATTAATCTATACTTGGGAACAAGTATACTGAAAATATTATAAATTAAAATTCAAAGAATAGTTATGTATCTTCAGCATCCCTGGATTGAGGTTGAATAAACCAAACCCCCAAGATTTTCCCCTTAATTTAGTAGAGGGAAATTAAATATAAAAAAACCCTCAACCAATTGATATATACATGAAGTCATCAGACCCCCAAATCAAAGATAATCTAGAAATCAAATCAGATGTCTTCCAGGTCTTCATACCTTTTGACAAGGAGATGCGTGTGATGAATGAATGCTTATATATTTACAACCTTTTTGAGATCGCTCCATATGAAGCCAAGACATGTGTGATTATGCCTAATCATTACTTAATTAATAGTTTTTAAGTAGTTAATTTAAATTTAATTATTAGTTAATACTATTTAATCATTATTTAATTAGTTAGTTCATAGTTAATTAATAGTTGATCATTAATTAGTTATTAGTTAATCATTACTTCATCATTAATTAATCATGTGTTAATAACTCGTTAATCATTAGTTAATTATTAGCTATTAAGTAATTAATTTATAGTTAGTTATGGGTTAATTAATAGTTCATCATTATTTAATTATTAGTTAATAATTAGTTTATTATTAGTTCACCATTATTTAATCTTTCATTAATCATTGGTTAATCATTAGTTAATCATTACTTAATCATTCATTATGCATTAGTTAATCCTAAATTAATTATTCCTTAATCATTCATTAATCACTCATTAATCATTACTTAATTAATAGTTATTAATTAGTTACTTTTAAGTTATTTATTAGTTGATTACTATTTAATCATTTTTAATTAGTTAGTTTATATTTAATTGGCGGTTAATCATTAATTCATTTTTAGTCAATAATTACTTTAGTGTTAATAAATCCTATGTTAATTATTCCTTAATCATTGATTAATCATTCTCTAATCACTCATTAATATTTATTTTACCATTCCTAAATATTTCAATAATTTTTAGTTAATCATTAAATAATCATTCTTTAAGTATTAGTTAATCCTAAATTAATTATTCCTTAATTATTTATTAACCACTCGTTAATAATTAATTAATTAATATATATGAAGTAGTTACTTTATAGTTAATTATTTGTTAATTAATAGTTAATCATTTATTAATAATTGGTTAATGATTATTTAATCATAAGTTAATCATTTTTTAATCATTAGTTAATTATTAATTAATCATTAGTTAAATACTAGTTAATCTTAAGTTAATTATGCCTTACTCATTCATTACTTAATTAATATTTACTAAGTACTTACTTTGTAGTTATTTATTGGTTAATTGATAGTTGATCATTATTTATTTATTATTTAATCATTTGTGAATCATTAATTACTCATTATTTGATCTTAAGTTAGTCCTAATTTAATACTAGGTTATTCATTATCTAATCATTCTTTAATCCTAATTTATTAATTTATTATTCATTAGTTAATAAATAATTAATCGTTAATTTATCATTATTTAATCATTAGTTATTTAATTGTTAATTATTAGTGAATTGTTATTTTGCTAATATTTATCCATCATCTGGTTAATATTAATTATTAATTATGTCAGTAATAATTTAAAACTACTAATTTATACAAAATAATAATCTTATTATAATAATAATTCCATTACTAAGACTATTTATAAATTATTTACTCAAAATTCATAATTAAATAATAATAATTTGACTATTAATATTAAATATTATTTATAAATTATATCTAACTAATAAAACAACTAAGTAAATAACATATTTAAAACTTATGAAAAACTAAACAACTTAATAAATAAATAACTTTAAAATAAATAATAAAAAATAAATCTAAATGACGCTTCACAAATTCCTCACTTTACAAATTCTATACTTCTTTTAAGCCATCAAAAAAGATGTAAACAAGGGATAAAACACCTGGAAAATGTTAGAGATATAGAGAGGGTAAAATTTAGAGAGATATGGGTTGAATTGAGTGGGGAGAAGGGGGAGGGAGAGGTGAATTTTTATAGGGGGTTAGGAAAAATATATTATCAATGGAAACACCTTTTTCCTTATTTTAGGCAAAAGGTGTTAATGCGCAAAATGTATTTCTCTATAATTAAGAAAAAATGAACTTTTCATGTTAACGCGTTTTCCTCCTTTGTCTTGTCATCAATCTGGATCGATGGAAGGTAAAGGAGGCATTGACTTCAACATCTTTTGGCTTAAACTGAAAGGCAACATCAAACTTTTTCCTTTATATGTTACTTTAAAAAAAATTAAACTAGGATTAATTTAATAATTGTTTTAAAAACATATATGAAAAAAATCCTTTCCAACCCCTATAAAAGTGTTTTTATCTCATGTATTGCTACACCTGGCCTTTCATCTATGAATAATATTCAAGTCATCTTCTTCAATGTTTTATTTATGTTTCAAGTATATTCCAATTTCACTTTAACACTGCATGTGTGGCATCATGGTTCATTCTTTCCACTTCAAGACACTATGGATATTTTTATTCTTACCAAATAATGGGAAAAATTATGAAAATAGTTAAAATGTGAAACTAATTTTCAATATTCTGATTAAATTAGAGGGTCTAGTATAGAAGGATGGGTGTTGTATGAGACAGGTCTCACCCTTTTATTTTTTTTAAAAAATATTTTTAATTTTATTCTTGTTTTATTTTGTTTATATATATATATTGAAAATTAAATAATATTTAACTGTTTTTATATTTGGTATTACTATAAGCAGAGTATTCTGAAAATATAAAGTAAAATTTCACCCAACCTCCCCTTTTATAAGAGTGCAGTACTCGAAAACTTTTCTAGGTTTTCAACGTGGGATTAAAACACCACTTTTCAACCATTTAATTAATAATATATTATTTATAATATCAAATTAATGATAATAAATGATTAATCATAACATATTTTCAATAAAAATTGTTATTTTATAATGTAATAAATAATAAATAATAAATATATAGTAATGATTAAGAATAATATCATTAATGTTGTTAAATGTATAATTAATGTTTAAAAATTTGTTTTAAAATAATATGGTTGATAAGAGTAATGTGTGTGATTGGGAATATTGGATTCCTCCAACTCATCATATTCCTCGCACAATTAGGGTCTGATTGCAACCTGTGTTGTTATAGTATCACTTACATCATGGAATACCATGGAAGATGACAAGGGAGATCGAAGCAATGGTTTCTGGTGATTGAAATAACTATAATAAAGCTGGCCTGGAATGCCTAAAATATTTCATGGACTCATTTTAGGGCTTGGTAACATGATGGGAGATTGAGGTTGTTTCCGACGCTTTCGCCGGGGCGCGCGCATCCGTCTGCGGAGGACGCGCGGCTTTGTTGCCCCGCATTCCCGCTTTCCAAAGGCGGGCGGCATTCGCTCCTTATTCAGGGACGTCTTCTCCTTGATCGAAACGGGATGATGGGATGTCGGTTCTTCCTTCTGTGGATTCCTCCTCGGAACTCGTCACCTAGTCCGGGTCTCCCTTATAGATTTAATACGTAGTTCGTGAAACTCTTCCCAGTGCCATGTTTCCATGGACACCAGTTAATTACACTGCTTCTGTCGGGACATTCCAAAGGGTCCAATCAGGGAAGCAACCTTCGGTCAGGGGAGTAGTCACATTGAGGCATCAGTAGCGTGTTTGGATGCTGGGGTACCTGGCATGTCTGTCTGTTATCCTTGATCACAAGGCTTCTCGATGGCGTGGAAGCCCGAGGCATCCCACATCGGGCGCGGGGAATTACATGTCGTAGACACATATAGGAGGTTTTCCTCAGCTTCCCGTGCTCAACACAGGGTATGCTGTGAGTTTAACGTCTAGCGGAGACGGATCAACCCAACCAGAGCATTAGCTGGGATAAATCGGATTGAGGGATCCTCCTTGAAGGGATATCGACACCGGGGCTAGCCCGTGGGCGACAGTGAATGGAGTAGAAGGAGAGTGAAGTAGAACCATCGCAGGGGGGGCGACAGTGAAGTTGGGCTTGAGCCTTGACGAGGCTTCCTACGTATCCCCGTGGCAGGGAATCAAAGTTTGCGTAGTTCGGGATGGTGCCGGTAAACCGACGTGAAGCTGGACCTTGGCCCGACGAATGTCGTCAGCGTACCGACGTGAAGGTGGACCTTGGTCCGATGGGCATCATCAGCGTACTGACGTGAAGATGGACCTTGGTCCGATGGGAGTTGGGCTTGAACCTCTGGGAGGATTCCTACGTACCATGCCTTGACATGGATCAAAGACCTCATAGTTCAAATGGGGTTGGGTCGCAATGGCTTACCACTGGACCAGAATGTAGTTTAACGTCATGCCGGACGAAGATGGGACCCGACGTGAAGAAACGACAGGTGGGTGTGTCGGTGAACCGACGTGAAAGTAGACCTTGGTCCACTATTGGTGGGCTTGAACCTCATAAAGTCTTCTTACGTACCATGCCTTGACATGGATCAAAGACCTCGTAGTTCAAACGGGGTTGGGTCACAATGGCTTACCACTGGACCAGAATGTAGTTTAACGTCATGCTGGACGTAGGTAGAACACGACGTGAATTGGGTGATGGGTGGGCTTGAACCTCGTGGAGGCTTCCTACGTACCATGCCATGACATGGATCAAAGACCTCGTAGTTTAGGTGGGTTTCGCCGGTGAACCGACGTGAAAGTAGACCTTGGTCCACTATTGGTGGGCTTGAACCTCGTGGAGGCTTCCTACGTACCATGCCTTGACATGGATCAAAGACCTCGTAGTTCAGGTGGGTTTCTCCGGTGAACCGACGTGAAAGTAGACCTTGGTCCACTATTGGTGGGCTTGAACCTCGTGGAGGCTTCCTACGTACCATGCCTTGACATGGATCAAAGACCTCGTAGTTCAAATGGGGATTTGTCGGTGAACCGACGTGAAAGTAGACCTTGGTCCACTATTGGTGGGCTTGAACCTCGTAGAGGATTCCTACGTACCATGCCTTGACATGGATCAAAGACCTTGTAGTTCAGGTGGGTTGTCAGGGTCGGTGCTCACTCTAAGCCCACGTGAGTCATGCTCGGTGTGAGAAACAAGAGGTTGCATGGACCTGACGATCACGTCGCGAAGGGTGCGTCCGTGAGAAGCGAAGAGGGGCTTACGCGTTGGGTGGCCCGTGGTGTTGGGACTTACTCCAGAATGGAGGCCCAGAGGGGGGTGCCTCGTTCCCTATCACGTCCTCCACTGACCTTGGTAGTGGGGAAGTACAGAGATGCACGGGTGCAATCATCCGTACCAAAGGTTAGGGGATTACGCTCTGAGGCAGCCCTTCCCCTACGAACATACGCCACTCCGACAAGGAGGATCTCATTCCATGTGCGGAAGAGTTCCATTCCCGTGGAGACGAGTGGTGTAATGAATGTTCGAGCTGGGGGGACCCTTCGTGAGGGAGACGAGGTTGGGTCACAGTTTAACGTCATGTGTTGAGGACGTGGTGCTTGGCAGTTTAACATCCTGCAGCTCGGACGAGGTGGGTTCACTCCACACCCCTAGGACTTACATAACCGGTACCCTCTGGTCCTTGGGGAAGGGAAGGTACCAGTAAGGCCATGGTAAAGGGGGGTAGCGGGGCGAACCATCGAGGGGTCCACGTTAGCGTGGCTATGCGAAGAAGCAATAGCCGTTAGCGTGCCTTTGCGAAGAAGCATTAGGCGAAGCAACGCTACGGGTGGTGTCGTCAATGGGACTTTGAAATCACATCGTGCAAACCTGGAGGGTTGCACGGAAAGGGGAATCGCTAAGCAGAGGAGTGTGCTTTGCGAAGTGGGGTGCCTTAGCCTTAGCATGGGGCGTAGGTGTGAATGGGAGGTGCTTCGCGAAGTGGAACAGTGTTCGCGGAGCACTGCCTCGTGAAGAAGGTGTGGTTCGCGAAGCAGGGTCCTGCCAAGCAATGTGCTTCGCGAAGTGGAGCAATCCTGCCTTAGCATAGGGATGACTCGTATGGGTTGGGTGTTTCGCGAAGAACAATTGATCCGTGGCTGCCCGGGTTCCCTTGGGAATCCCCTTCCTTCGTGAATGCCCTTGAGCTTCGCGAAGGGCATCCCTCTCGGAAGAGGGGCTCAAAACGAGACAAAGCAGAGTCGTCTCGCGAAGTAGAAATACCTCGCAGAGCTCATGATTCCCGGGGCAAAGCGTGCTTCGCGATTTGGGAGAGGAGAAGCCGAAAGGTCGGATTGTCCGTCCCCTGGGACTCAGGGGGAGTTGAGTATTTATAGGGAAGGGGCGCCGCGAAGCAGGGCTCGCGCGCCGCCTTCGGGGCTTCGTGGCGTCTCGCGAACGTCAAACGGGTTCGCGGAGGATTACCGCCTCTGGAGCTTCGCGGCGTCTCGCGAACGTCAAATGGGTTCGCGGAGGATTACCGCCTCTGGAGCTTCGCGGCGGCTCGCGAACGTCAAACGGGTTCGCGGAGGATTACCACCTCTGGAGCTTCCCGGCGTCTCGCGAACGTCAAACGGGTTCGCGGAGGATTACCATCTCTGGAGCTTCGCAGCGCCGCCATGGTTGGGGCGCTTCGCGGCGAGGCTTCGCGACGGAGCTTCACGGCGGAGCTTCGCGAGGCAGCGCGCCGACCTTTTTCGTTCCTTTGTTTCGGGCCACATTTTTGGCGCCAACAAATGCCCCCCCTCAGACTTGGAGCCGCGGAGGGAGAAGGGTCGAAGTCTGAGGGAAAATCGCCAAAATTGTTGGTGGTTCGCGATGCGGCATCGCGAAGGGGCCCCGCGATGCTCGCCGGGGCCGGACGCGCCGCGATGCTTCGCGCGGTTGAGGCGCGCCGCGATGCTCTGGGGTTGCCGCCTATAAATAGGGGGTCCGCCCTCTTTTGTCTTCACATGCCTTGTCTTTTTGTGCGCTCTCGACTTCGCGAAGCTCCGCGTACTCCGCGACAGCACTCCGCGAATCGCGCTTCGCGGCGAACCGCGAGTCTCCGACTCCGCGTCCGCACTAGGCGAACTTCTTGTCGGCCTTGGCCAGACTTCGCGACTTGGTATCGCGACCGATCTTCAGGATTCCACTTCGCGGTCGAGCTTCGCGATTCAACTTCGCGGCCGAGCTTCGCGATCCAGGGGAAAAAAACTTTTCTGAGGGTCGACATTAAAATGGCCCATCAAGAGGCTGTGCTGGGAGTGCTTGCAGATGCTGCTCGCCGGGATGAGATGGCCAACCGTCCAGGCTTGGGGGAAATGGTTCGCAGCCATTCGGACCACACTTCTCTGACAGATCTGCTATCGGAAGGTCAGAAGGATTATCCGCAGTGCAAGAAACTGCCATTGTACGGCTTCGGGCTAAGGGATGACGTCTTCATCCCTGAGGCAAGAAGGGATGAACCAGCTTGCTGGTTCAGGAGCACACCATGCCAGCACCAATGGTTCAGGGCGGCCGATGGTCATGTGTAGGAGGATTTCACACCCGTCACCGCTGATTGCCTCTACAATCATGTGAACGACATTGATGGGAGGCCACTACAACCGGAGACGTCCCCTCCTCTCTACTGCACCGTGCTGAAGGCGGCTCTGCAGGATCCGAAGAAGGGATGGTCTGATGAGTGGGACCTGCGCCAGGGCGGCAACTTTACCGATGACTGGGTCTGGGCCTACTGGGTAGGCGCCTCATGCGAGGAGTTCAAGGCCGACCTGAGGAGAGTGGGATTGTATGAGGCGGCATGGGCCTCCCAGTTCCACATTTACCAGCCAAAGCAGCTGATGCCGGAACTGCTGAGTAGATGGTCGTCCAGGACCAACACTTTTCACCTGCATCACGGGGAGGTGGGCATCAGCCTGTGGGATGTCCACCAGATTTCCGGGGTCCCGATCTTGGGGGCCATGTATGACGAGTTCCTCCCTGTTTCCAGCGCGTGGGGAGATCCGGAGCAAATTTCGCGACTGGCGTCAGCGCTGATGGCGCTTGTCCCTGGAGAGGACAAGGAGGCAGTGAGGGATGTCCACTTCAGAAGATGGTTCAAATGCTTCCTGAATTTCCTAGAAGATCGGGAGTTCCCTCCAAGGCCTCGAACTTGTCCAAGGGCAGCCCCGCGGGGCAAGGGGCACTCGTATTGGCGGGTTTTGGAGGACAGCCAATGGATGACTTGGGGTTTCAGTGTCAGCACCGAACAACAGCCAATAGTCAGGCTGGCGGCGTTCATCGCAGCTCTCATCTGCGGCTGGATCCTGCCGGTGAGAGATACAAGCATGGGGGTACGGCCCAGCTCATTCATCATGGCGTTGATGTTGGCCATGGGGCAGCGGATCAACCTGGGGATCCCGATGCTCACCAAACTGTACAGAATGCTGCGGCATATTAGCGAGGGCAAGAAGCCGCCAAGAATATGTGAGCCCTTCCACCTCCTGTATGGGTGGATCGCGGCCCATATCAGGGGGATTTACGAGTATCCAAACCCCATTTCGCTGCCGGGATCAGACTTTCGCCCCTCCATTCTGAACGCAGTTGGGAGCTTCCCATTCAAACTGGCCATTCCGATGGTGCTGAATAGGGTGTGGAGGGCGGACGAGTTCAACTTTCATCCCTTCCCACTGCCGACGGGGAGGCTTACTGATGATGGACGGGGAATGGAAGAACATCGGGCTTACCTCCTGGCCTTCCGAGGTGGAGTTTTGGTGGCTCGGATAGATTGTGAGACAATCTGTGAACCGTACACCCCGCATCGTTTTGCGAGGCAGTTCCGGTGCCTCCAGCGGCTGACCCCACAGGTATACTGGGAGGTGCATCACGAGGAGCACCCGTGTGTGATGAGGCAGCTATGGCTCATGTTCACACGTGAGGATGGAAAGATGCAGATCGCATTGCCTCCGTCCACCGCCGCCTTCGGCTTAGTGAAGGAGTACGCCATCAGCTGGGAGGCCGCTTATCCCGGGGAGATGCTGAAGCAGCCAACGATCCGGGTTGGTGACGGTGGGCCTCCTTTATCTCGAGGTCGGGGTCAGAGGGCAGTTAGGGCCGCTCGCGGCAGCGGGGCTGCCATGGCGGAGAGACCCGCACCGGCCGAGGGTTCGGCAGCAGCGGTGGATCCGGTGATTCTGGGAGAGCGGGGTCATTCGGAGGGGCGGCCACCGAGGGGATTCCGTCGGATATCTACTCAGGCTCCGGGGAAGCGGCTGCGTCACATCGACATGGCAGAAGATGCCGTCTTTCCGGAAGCTTGGGACATTTGGGATGTCAACCGGCAATTCCTCAGCCCACCTGATATGTGGGCCCACCTGAATCGCCTCGGGATGGAACTGTCGGGCATAGGCCCAGTTCGGGCTGGATTCATGGTGTCTCCGGCGGAGGCGGGACAATACCTGGACGAGCTGGAGGATTAAGTCCACTCCAGCGGTGTTCCTCTCCCAATGACGGATCGGGTGAGAGTACTGTTGAATCAGACGGTGCCCCCGCAATTATCAGCTGCCGATTTGAGGGAGCGCTTCCCCTTGCCGGAGGAATCAGAGGGCTCCTCTCGGGAGGATGAGACTGGAGGAGGGAGCCCGCTGGAGGAGGGCGAGGTCGGTGACCGAGGCTCAGAATCCGACGATTTCGCGGAGGCTCTCGAGGTAGCATTCCGAACTTCTCTTCTTACGACCTGTTTTTTGGGTCCCTATGGACTTCTCACCAATGTTTGAGCCATGCAGGAGGAACTTGTTCGTAGGCCTCGTTCTCGCTCCTTGGTGGGTGATGTTGCGGGACCTTCGGAACCCGCGCCTATGGCTGCGTCTAGTTCTGCATCTGGTGGGACCAGGGGGTCTGAGGTGGCTCCTCTGGACTCCCCAGATCTTCCAACAGTATACGGGGGGCCTCGTCTCGGAGTCCCATCAGTACCGGCCCAAGAGAAGCGCTCGGAGTTCGATCTTCGTATGTCTCCTCCACCGGTCTCCTCGTTGTCACATGTAGGCCATGCCAACTAACGTTTATGTCTCTTTCTGTCATACAGTTCTCCGACTGGCGTGGGCTGCTGCAGCGAGGCTGGTCGGGATGTCTGGCGGCGTCCCTCCCAGGGGCATGCCGGTGATGGTGGCGATAGTCCCTTCACCTCCTCAAGCTGCGGCGCACACCATCACTGGCGGGACCACCAGCAGGGCCGTACCTGAAGTCATCGAGGTGGAATCTGAAGAAGAGGATCAACCGGTCGGTCCCAGTCCTGTCCTGCCTGTGTCGGCGTCAGGTGTCGTACCAGACTCAACACCAGATGCAGATCCTGCTGAGGAATTCCTGCAGGCATATCCTACGTACGAGCCTGCTGACCGCGCGGATTGGGACAAAACGGCCTCTAATGAGGAAGATAGCAGCATAGTCCATCGCCGGTCGTGGAAGCTGATCACGCGCTTTATCAGGGACACTCCCCAAGCGCAATGGCTGGCCGAAATGGATAGACTCCGCTCGCGGTTGCGCGAACTGTGTGCTGGGGGAGTGGATGCCCAACGCCCTCACATGCTCATCCGAGAACTCATGGCTGAGAAGATCCGGGAGCATGATCGTGGGCTGAGCGTGGGATGGCAGCGGAGGAAGGCGACCAGCATTAGGAAGCTCCAGGAGGCTGAAGGCGAGGTCCAACAGATGCAGATCCGGGCCAACGAGCTTTCAGCCACTCTTGATGTGCAGTCTGAGCTGGTCTCACGATTGAAGGCCCAGCTGGAAGAAGACGAGGAGCATATGGGGCAGACCTCTGGAAGGATGGATGTCGTCTGGGCCGAGGTAGAAAGGGCCAGGGCCAGAGTTGACAAATTACGCCCTGCCGCTGCTGAAGAGGAGCGGGAGATGAATCAGCGGCAACAGGATTTGGACGCCGCAAGTCAACGGGTGGCGGAGCTGCAACGCTCCTTTGACGGGGTCAACCCGTCCATGGGGGAAGTCAACCCCCGAGTATTGTAACAAACTCGAAAGAAACTTTTATTAACACTTTTGTGCGTCTTTCTCCTTTGTTTTGAGTGTCGTGGCACGCACGATTTCCACTATTGAATTGCCTTGTTACATCCCTACAATGTTTGCGGGACGTTTGACGACAATTTCCCGAGCCAACCCAGATTTTCGAAAGATGGGGAAGGCTTGATCGGAGGAGGAACTTCCAGGATAGCCGAATTACTGTTTCTTCAACGTGCTCTTATGCACGACCGGGGCAACGCCAGGGGCGCTGAAATCGGTTCAAACAGATGAAAATGGGAAGTGTGAATCACGAAACCCAAATTCAGAACACTGTGGGGATGGCGTGACAATAAAGGACAACCGTTAGCCGTGGCGGACAAACGGTATCCCTACTGCATTAGCCTGAAGTGGGGACAACAAATGAGCATCGACCGCTGACCATATTCGCAACGCGGGATTTTATCAATTTGTAGTCGATCAATCCTTCGGTACATTGACCCGTAACGGTAGGAGAGCCCTTGGGCGTAGCATCCAGGCTGTTATTGGGGGTCCCTCCAAACATGACCAGTCTTCCGGAACGTTGGCCCAGGACGGTAGGTGAGCCGATGCGGCATGAGACCAGGCCATTAGGGGGTTCCTTCAGACATGAAAGAGGACGAGGGTCCGAATAAGGGGCACGCAAAGCGTGGAATATGGAGTGATGGTTTGTTCAAACAGAATCCAACACTTCGGTAGTTTCACCACCGTGGTGGGAGTACGCAAGATGGGCACATCGGCCTGATCACGGATCATTCTTTCTTCCAGATAGGGCCTCTCTGGCGGGGGCTGTAAATGGGGAGGAACAAGATTTCGTGATTCCAGGGGCTGAACCCTAGGCAAGACGCCTGGGTGTCTCTATGTATCCCACGTGAGGATGGGAATCAAGCCACACGTAGTTCTAGAAGCGCAGTTTAACGTCATACTGGATGAGGAGCAGCCTGACCGTGTCGGTACACATCCAGCCAAAACTACTAAGCCCATGTGAGTCGTGCTCGGTGTGGGAAACAAGCAGTAGTGGTGGGAATTTCCCGACGCAGAGAGGGGCAGGTTAGGGCAAAGGGACACCCGGAGACTACCGGCCCAATGACACTAACACGATCATTTAGCTCACCTAGATGCGCGAAGAGAAAGAGCCGAGTATGATGGAGCTCCACTTGAACATAAGGAAGTGGAAACATGTGAATCATGATGCTCGAGATTTGGATCACGATGATGTCGGCGTGGCGATGGAGGATTACTGCTGACCATGTTCGCAACACAACATCCTATTGCGTTAGCCTAAAATGGGGACAAACAAATGAGGGTCGACCATTGAACACGTTCGAAACACGGGACCATGTCACAAATGTTGTCAAATATCCGTAGGGACGTTGGCCCGAAACGATTGAAGGGCCCTTAGGTCCAGCATTCATGGAGAGCCCTTAAGCTTAGTATCCACGTCGTCCGAGGGTCCTTTTGGATGTGGAAGAGGATGAGGATCCAAATAGCGAGCTCACGAAGCTTGGTCATGAGATGAGGAGAATGTCCCTGTGAAAATCCCACGCTTCGGGCTCTTTTTCAGAACACACCTGAATACGGCAACGAAACGTATTAGAGAGAGGGAGCAGATTCCTTTCCCTTGGGGGGATCTTAGTTTATGGTCATAGAATTCGGACCATGGATGGAAAAAAAGGGATCAGGGGATGCATGACATCAAAACCTGACGTGAATGAGGACATAGTCCTGCTTACCATGCGTTCTCCGAGGAAATGCTCGAGTCGAGGGACCGAACACAAGGGTTAGGCTGGGCCCGCGGGGAAGTACCCGGGCGCTCCTACGTATCTCATAAGGATGAGAATCAAGCCATATGTAGTTCTGGAAGGTGTCACGGTAAGGTACCAGTGCCAGGGGAAAAGGGAAGTGTGGGCATAGCCCTTGCACTAAGAGAAGCGGAATTTGATGTATCTTGTTTGTTCTTTAAGGTGAATGGTTTTTTTTTGTGAAGCGACCGGCCTAGAACAGTAGTTCGTGATGTCGCCACAAGAATCAAGCTGTGATGGGCGTTGACAAATGGCATGGCATGTGACCAATACCCAACGTGATGTCCTCTACAATGAGGTTACCACAATGCAGTGCCGTTTTTCGTCGTGCGGCCAGGATGATAATGTCACAGTTTAGGGTCGTATGATAGGACCAAGCATGCATTTTATCATCATGCAGCGCAGACGTAGCAGAGACGATGCTAGGCGGGATATGTGCGCAGTGTTATAAAACAAAATTGACAGAGACATGATCCCACATCAAATTGTACGCCATCCAGAGAGGGAAACCTTAGGCCGAGGGGCCTACACAGAGGTGAAACAGGGAGAGAGACTGTCTTCCTGAATGGGTTGTACCCGGAGACAGGGCGTTTGGGCGGTCCTACGTATCCCATGAGGATGGGTATTAAGTTGGATGTGGTCCCGAATGGATCTTAGTTTATGGTCTTAGAGCTCGGACCATGGGAGCCCCAAAGGACGCCAGATTGCAGCTTTGTCCCCCTAGTATGCAAAGGTGCACTGAGGGATAGCGCCAAAAGTGTCGAGATTCCACCTGGACATGATGGGGTAGAAAATGATGTGAATCATGCAACCAACATTCATGGACTGAAGGGGCTGGCGTGACGACAGAGGATTACTGCAGACCATGTTCGCAACACAGCATCCTATCGCGTTAGCCTGAAATGAGGACTAACAAAACGAGCATCGACTGCTGACCATATTCGCAACGCGGGATTTTATCGATTTGTTGTCCGAAACCCTGGGGGGAGTTGACCCGTATTGGTAGGAGAGACCTTGGGCATTGTATCCAGGCCATTATCGGGGGTCCCTCCAGGTGTGAAATATGATGGAAGTCCGAATAGAGGGGAACACGAAGCTTGACAAGTGGAAGGAACTTGACCAAGTTGAATCTGACACTCTTGGTCCTAGACTAGAGTGCTCTTAATACATGGGTGAACCACTGCAGGGAGTCAAGGGACTCAACCTTGAAGGTGATCTAGAGATGTAAGATTCCCAGGGGAAGGGGGCATGGTGCCCAAAACCTTGTATCATACCTACACATCCCCCTTCTGGAGAGAGATAAACTAAGTGGCCTAGGTGACTGGGAGATCAGGGGATCACCAAGAGGTGGGGATGGACCCGAATCGAAAACATCCAGGTGGTCCTACGTATCCCATTAGAATGGGAATCAAGCCACACGTAGTTCTGAAGGGTGACTTTTAATGTCATGCAGGACAGGGAATAGGAGGACTGAACCTCAGAATGGGGGCGTGCGTGGTGCAGTTGTTGCAAACCCGACATGAATGAGGACGTAGTCCTGCACTGTGCCACGCAGCCCTGTGATCAGGGTCCTGAAGGTAGGATTAGAGAGGTAAATTTGCTGAACTCAAGCTGGGTCCGGGGACAAGGGGTCTTGAACGTAGTTCCAGATGAGAGTCTTAGTTTATGGTCTTAGAGCTCGGACCGTGGGTGGTGACAACTCCCGAGTAAGCACAGATGTCAACCCAATCCCTAAGCCCACGTGAGACAAACTCGGTGTGGGAAACAAGGGGGGTATCCTCATTTCAATACTTGGGGCATCCATCAAAGGGGAGTCAGCAGAGAGTTTCGAAGGACACCTTTGATGTAGCTTGTTCTCCCAATGCGCGGACGTGCATGGAGGAAAAGTACCAGGGGTTCTGAGATTCTACTCGGACATGGTGAAATGATGAAGGGTGTGAATCGTGTACCCGGCATTTGGGCTTAATGGGTTGGCGTGACGACAGAGGAAAACTGTTATCCATGACGGAAACATAGCGTCTGTATCGCGTTAGCCTGAGGTGGGAACAACAAACGAGCATCGACCGCTGACCATATTCGCAACGCGGGACTTTATCGATTTGTTATCCGAAACCCTGGGGGGTGTTGGCCCGTATCCGTAGGAGAGCCCTTGGGCATTGTGTCCAGGCCGTTCTTGGGGGTCCCTCCAGGTGTGAAAGATGGTGAAAGCCCTGATGTGGGGATACGCAAATCCTGGAAAGCGGGTGCGGACGTGTCCGAGTAAAGCTTGGCATTCCAGGTAATGAACCAGAGTACTCTTAAGTACATTGGTGAACCGTCGAAAGAAAATGGATCGACGAAACAGCTCAGTAGGGGGGTGGGAGCATGGCATGGTCATCATGAGACCGTCGTGAATGAGGACATAATCCCACACCGCACCATATTATCCCCTCATGGAGGAAGGATGGGCCAAGGGGCCAAGATGGGATGAGGATTCCCGAGAGATGGGGATGGACCCGAAGCCTAGACGTTCAGGTGGTCCTACGTATCCCATTAAGATGGTAATCAAGCCACACGTAGTTCTAGAAGTGCAGTTTAACGTCATACTGGATGAGGAGGGGAGTAATATACCCCTAAACAAGGGAGGTGTATGGCATGGTAAAGAAGTCGTCGTGAATAAAGACGTAGTCCTACGTCACATCATACGATCCAATAAGATAGGTCCTGGGCCGCGGCCCAGAAAGGCCAAGGGGCCTGGGGCTAAGCCTCGGTCAGAAAGGCTTGACTGGTTTGTAGTTTAACGTCTTACATGAGGACGGGGGGCCAGGGGCCCAAGGAGGCCAAAGGGCCTGAGGCTGGGCCTTGTAAAGGGAGTTGCACGGCATGGCACATGATCCCGACGTGAATGAGGACGTAGTCCTACATCACACTGTACACTCCGGGTAAGAAGGGACCTAGGCTGTGACCTGGAAAGGCCAAGGGGCCTAAGGTCAAGCATCAATCAGGAAGACCTGACTGGCTTGCAGTTTAACGTCTTACATGAGGACGGGGGTCGGGGACCCGAGGAGGCCAAGGGGCCTGAGGCTGGGCCTCGTAAGGGGAGTCGTACGGCATGGTACATGATCCCGACGTGAATGAGGATGTAGTCCTACATCACACCGTACACTCCAGGTGAGGAATCCTGGGCCGTGGCCCGGAGAAAAGGGGAAGTTATCAGTCAGGAAGGCCTGAATGGTTCGTAGTTTAACGTCTTACATGAGGATGAGGGTCGGGGACCCGAAAAGGCCAAGGGTCCTGAGGATGAGCCTCGTAAAGGGAGGGCGTACGACATGGTACATGATCCCGACGTGAATGAGGACGTATTCCTACATCACGTCGTACACCCTTATAAGGAATCCTGGGCCGTGGCCCGGATCGCTATCACCACCTGGGGGAAGTTTGTCACCTCGGGATGGGGCAGAGGGGATCACTATTCTTGATGCCTGGGGCATCTCGGGGTGGACCCGAAGATCCAGGACACTGTTGACCATGTTCGAAACACAGCGTTCCTATGGTGACCCATATGGGGGCAACAAATGAGCGTCGACTGCTGACCAAATTCGTAACGCGGGACTTGTATCGATTTGTTGCTTGAAAACCCTCGGGGACGTTGGCCCGTATCGGTAGGAGAGCCCTTGGGCATTGTATCCAGGCCATTATCGGGGGTCCCTCTGGGTGTGAAAGGTGACATAATCCCAGTCAAGGAGTGGGTGAAGCTCAGTTGCGTTCATCCATGAAAGGGGCAAACACCTCCAGGGGGAATGTGCAGCCGGGTCGAGGCTTGCTCGACGTGGGTCGGGGAAAAAGTGTGCACCCTGCGATGTCTTGACCCGAGGGGAAGATTTTGGCTTTTGGGCTGGGCCAACGGACGAAATGTCCGGGCGTTCCTACGTATCTCATAAGGATGAGAATCAAGCCATACGCAGTTCTTGAAGGCCGTGCAGTTTAGCGTCATGCGGTGAGGACGTGGGAGGGTAGAAGAACGGGAGTGAGCGCATGGTGCGACCTTTACAATCTTTGCGCGAGTGGGGTTGCATGAGTGGGGCCAAGAAAGACCACTCCATGCTACACAAAGATCCTCCAAGGAGTCTATTCCCAAGGGGAATAGCGGAAGAGAAAAGCTTGGGGCTGGGCTCAAGACGAGGCGTCCGAGCGTTCCTACGTATCCCATGAAGATGGGAATCAAGCCATACGTAGTTCTCGACATGCAGTTTAACGTCATGAGGGACGAGGGGCATCTCATTCGGGGATGTGTGCGGTATGGTACATGATCCCAACGTGAGGACGTAGTCCTACACTGTACCGTACGATCCCGTAAGAGGGTAAGTCGGAGAGAAACGAGGGGGCCTGGGGCCAGACCGCGATAGAGACGGGGCCAGGGGACCAAAGAGGCCGAGGGGCCTGAGGCTGAGCCTCGGTCAGGAAGACCTGACTGACTTGAAGTTTAACGTCTTGCAGTGAGGACGGAGATGCAGTTTAAGGTCATGCAGGACCAAGTCGCAGTTTAGGGTCGTGCAGGACCCTCTCGCAGTTTAGGGTCGTGCAGGACCACTTTTGCCCTAGGCAAAGTATCACTTGAGGAATCTGGCATTGGTGGGAGGGGTTATACGCTCTCCATCTGTGGTCACCAAGGAGTATGCTCCATTGGGGTAAACCTTATGGATGATATAAGGCCCTTCCCATTTGGGTTCTAACTTGGGCGGTTTCCTACCGGGAATCATTGGCGCTCGCAGGGCCAGTACCAGGTCACCCTGTAGAAAAGAGCGGAGACGAACCTTCTTGTCAAAAGCTCTTGCTATCTTGTCCTGATGCCTTTTCAGATTGTGCAGGGCACGAAGCCGGTTCTCGTCCAGTGCCTCTAATTCAGCTAGACGGATCTCGACTACCTCATCTAATGTCTGGTGATCATAAACTGCAGTGCGTAGCGACGGCAGCTTGATCTCAATGGGTAGGACGGCCTCAGCTCCATACACCAGGGAATACGGGGTCACCTGGGTAGAGTTGCGAGTCGTCGTCCGGTAAGCCCAGAGGGCGTTGGGGAGCTTGTCCGGCCAACTTTTCTTGTTCTGACCAACCATCTTCTGCAGAATGTTAGATAGGGTCTTGTTGAACGCCTCGATCTGCCCATTCGCCTGCGCGTGGTAGCGGGAGGTATGGTTCGACCGGATGTCGTACTTAGCGTACAATTTCTTCAATTCAGCTGCTCGGAAGTTGGTGCCGTTATCGGTGAGGACGGTGTGAGGGACTCCAAACCGGTGGATAATGTTGGAGCTCACAAAGTCAACGATGGAATGGGCCTTGACTTCTTTGAGAGGAACTGCTTCTGCCCACTTGGAGAAGAAATCTGTAGCAGTCAGGATGAACCTGCATTGGCGGGCTGTTGCCGGCGGATACGGTCCCACTACATCGAGTCCTTATACCACGAATGGCCAAGAGTACTTGGTGGGGTGGAGGGGTTCTCACGGCCGATGCAAGAAGTTGGCGTGTACTTGGCACGCGTGGCACCTCTTGGCGTATCCAATGCAATCGTGGATCATGGATGGCCAGAAGTACCCTAACCTCCGGATTTGATGGGACAGCTTCGGCCCAGCTTGATGGGCGCCACAGGAACCGGCGTGAACCTCTTGCATAACTTGAGGTATCTCTACTCCTTGGATGAAACGGAGGAGGACACCATCGAAACCCCGTTTATAGAGGATCTGCTCAAGACTGGGGCCGCTCTGGAGGGTAAATTGAAGTGTGCGGCGTCGGATTCGCTCGCGCTCGGCCCGGTCGTCCGGGAGCTGACCATTTTGGAGATACTCGACAAAAGGTGCTCTCCAGTCGGGGGTGGTTTCAACCACTGCGTCTGACGAACCCGGGACTCCCGATATGGAGGGTCCGGCGGTGAGATGACTTACCCGCAGGCTATCACGGTCCTCTTGGGTGACGGGAGCAATGACTCTCCGGTGGGCCACGTGTATGACCAAATCATCTTGCTCGGGTTCTGCGAGCGACGCGGCTAAGCCAGCTAGGGCGTCCGCTTGGCCGTTCTGCGACCGTGGGACATGGGTAACCTCTGGTCGAGAAGAGAACTGGGCCATTAAGAGGAGGGTGTACTCCAGCAACGGTGCAAGCTCTGGCTTCCTGACGACGTAGTCGCCATTAACCTGTTTGATTATCATCTCGGAATCTCCATTCACATGTAGATGGGGTACATGGATCTCAAGGGCCAACTCGAGGCCGGTGATGAGAGCTTGGTACTCTGCCTCGTTGTTCGTACAACCTTCTGAAAATAGGAACGAGTACAGCAGGACGGCTTGCGCCGGGGTAATGAAAACAATACCCAGACCCACTCTGTTGAGCTTGGGGTCGTTGAGACTTCTACCGGTGGGTCTCTGGGAGGCGCCGTCGAAATGCATTTTCCAACATGGGATAGCATGATCGACCGAGAGGATCGTCTCGTCGGGGAAATCCAGGTCCAGGGATTGATCCGCGGAGGTTGGATGGGCAGCTAAAAAGTCTTCCAACGCCTGTCCCTTAACGGCCTTCTGAGGCACAAACCTGATGTCAAACTGCTGGAGAATCACCGCCCACCATGCTAGTCGGCCAGTCAGCATGGGGCGGTTTAGGATATACTTCAGCGGATCCACCCGAGAGATCAATTGCACCTCGTGGTGTTGCAGGTAGTGTCGCAACTTCTGCACGGCGAAGACGAGCGCAAGGCAGCTCTTTTCGATAAGGGAATATCTGACCTCCGTATCGAGAAGCATGCGACTGAGATAGTAGAGACTGTTCTCAGTGCCCTCGTTATTCTTCTGGGCGAGCAGCGCGCCGAGGGATCTCTCCAGGGCGGTCACGTAAAGGACCAGCGGCTTTCCAGAGACGGGTGGCATCAATACCGGGGGATGGAGAAGATACTGCTTGATTTCCTCGAAGGCGATCTGACACTCCTCATCCCATTCGTAGCCAGCGCCTTTCTTCATGAGCCGGGAAAAGGGCTTACACTTGCCGGCCAGATTCGCAATGAATCGACGTATATAGGCTAAGTGGCCTTGGAGGCCTCAGAGCTCTTGAATGTTTCTCGGGGGAGGCATTTGGCTGATGGGCTTGATCTTCTCCGGGTCGATCTCGATACCTCGGTATCTGACAACAAAACCCAGAAACTTCCCGGAGGTGACTCCGAAGGCACACTTCAGCGGGTTCATCTTTAGGTGACGGGAACGGAGGAAACCGAACACTTTCTCAAGGTCTTTGAGATGGTCCTGGCGCTGGCATGATTTGACTACAAGGTCATCCACGTAGCATTCCACCAATGTCCCGATGATCGGTTTGAATATGCGATGCATGGCCCTCTGATAAGTGGCACCTGCATTTTTTCAACCGAATGGCATTACCCGGTAGCAAAAGGTACCCTGGGGAGCCCTGAAGGCAGTGGACTCCTCGTCTTCGGGGGCCATCTGGATCTGGTTATACCCGGAATACCCATCCATGAAAGAGAGGGCTTGGAACCCGGCCATGGCGTCAATCAACAGCTCCATCACTGGGAGTGGGAAGTCATCCTTTGGGAAGTGGCGATTGAGATCGCGGAAGTCGATGCAGACTCTGATCTGCCCATTCTTCTTCCTGACTGGAACAATGTTGGCGAGCCATTTGGGGTACTGGACCTCCTTAATGAAGTTGGATTTGATAAGCTTCTCAACTTCGGCCTCAACCATAGCACCATGAGAAGGGTGCATTTTCCTGGGAGGCTGCTTGAACCCACAATGTTTTGCTGGGAGGCCCAGACGGTGGACGGCCACTTGGGGATCCAGCCCTGGCATCTCATCGTAACTCCAGACAAACACATCGCGGTGCTGTTTGAGGAAGTCTACATACTGCTGCCACTCCTCGAGGGACATGGCCGCACTGATCAATGTGGGTCTTGGATCTGCCTCGCTACCATGGTTCACCTGTACCAGTTCATCAACCGTGGTAGAGACGCCTTCTTCAAAGGCTGGGGGAGCATCCTCCAAGTCTTCCTCCCCAGCCGTGGGGGGACTTCCTGCGGCGGAAGATACTTCTGGGCTCTCAAAACCCGAGGGGCAGCTGGTGCCGGCTTGGGCAGCAGCGGTCATCACATAAGGAGACTCACTTGTCGTTGAGACCATAGCAATGAATGCATTTGATCCGATCCCATCTGGCCTTCGGCCTAAGGGTCCACACTTGATGATATCAAAGCAGTGGTGATGTGTCGGCCTGAGTCAGTTAATTCCATCCCGGCAGAATAGACACGTATGGCGCACCGCCATTGTCATGAGCTTGACATCCCAGTACCGTACAGGGGTAGGAGGTTCCGGGATGACCCGAGCCTGGTTGATGTAGGAATACGAGGTGATTTTCCGCCGTCGCTTGGACACGGGAACATGCCTTCCTTGCGTACCCGAAACAACGAAACATTGTCCCATGTCGGGGGTCGTGGCCTCCAACCGGTGGATCGGGAGGATGTAGGCGTCGTCCATGCTTGCCCAGGGATCACTTGTGATCGGGGCGGGCTCATCCTCGCTTACCAGGATTTTCTTGTCCTTACTTTTGTAATAACCTGCATCCAGATAGCGGGCCTCACAAGAAGCGAAAGGGGACGCATCTCCTTGGAGCACGCCTACTCGACCGTTGAGCGAGTACTTAAGGCACTGGTGATACGACGAGGGGACCGCTGCATGCAGATGGAGCCATGGCCTACCCATCAATGCGTTGTAGGCGGTGTCCTGAGAAACAACCATGAACTCGGTGCTGGCAATTAAGCCACCGAACTGAGTCTTCAGGCGGATCCTGCCGACCGGGGTTTGCTATGTCCTGTCGTACCCCTGGATCCTGAGGTCAGAGGGAGTCAAATCACCTTCGGACAGACCCAGCTTTCGTAGCGTCCGGGTCGGAATTAGATTGATTCCAGAACCCGTGTCAACGAGGCAACGACGGACTTCCACACCGTTAAAGTGGCCAGTGATATACAGTGGGCGAATGTGCCCCTGTATAGGAGGGTCTTCATCTTCACCGGAGAACGAGATAACTGCCTGACATTCGGCGTTTTCAAACGTCTCAGTATGGAAGGCTTCCGCAGCTGCTACCTCCGTCTCGAACTAGAGGGGAATCCTCAGGGCCTCGGCAAGTGCCTCGCGCATCTCGGATGACAGGCGCAAGGCCTCAAGGATGGAAAGCCTCGCCGGAATTCCGGCCAGGTGCTTTAGGACATCATACTTGCGTGCCAAACGCGAACCTCTGCTTACAGGGGTTTTTCGGCATTTGGAGGCATAGCGGGTCCTGCCGGTTGAACTGGCGGTCGGCTAGCACTGGGTACATCCTGCTGCCTGCTAGTAGAAGCCTGGAGAGTAGTCGCCGGACTAAGATCGGACAGCGGAGGCTGGCCTGTTGCCGGGCAAGAATGGCTGTGATACGAACGAGGCGGCTCTCCCCGATCCAGCAACACGAACGACGGTGGAGGTAGAGCCGAGGGTGCTGGATGGGTCTGCGCGTGCTGAGATCTGCGCTGAGCCTGTTGCCTGGTCTCGGTAGCGTGCACGGCTTGGCCGCAAGTGCCTGCTGTCGTACCTCGATGACCGGCGCGATTGCGATTCCACTGATGTTGACGTCGGCTGGAAACGTTGGGGCGGTCTGCCTGGGGTTCCCCCTCATCGGGGGTCATATAGGGCTTTACCAGCTCCACGGTGTTAACCGAAGCATACCCTTGACTGCCGCTCGAAGAGTCATCCACCGCTGGGCGGATTCTGGGAGGAATGCCCATTTCGGGAGGCATAAAGCCACCAAGAGTGCGGGATGACGACGGCACTGGCGGTGCACGTTGCTTCTTCTTGCGTCGCGGCTGCTTGCCCTTTTGGGAAGAGGTCGACTGTGAAGACGATGCTGAGGCACCGGCTACTTCTTCTGAAGGTTCTGACTGCTTCAGGAGTGCCCGAATGATACCCTGGGCATGGACGACGGTTTTTCGAGCCATCCAGTTGTCGTATTTTTGGGACCCGCGGCTAGGGACCTGCTGCCACTCACCTTCGCCGTCGCTGCCGATTTCTGATCCCGCAAAGATGCCTGCCACTTGCGCTGGCGCTGGGCCCAACATGACTATGTTGTTGTTGACCTGGTCGTGAAGCCAGTCTTTAAACACATATCATCGCTTGAGGGTGTGCCCCAGGATCCGATGATAAGGGCAGTAGTTGGGGTGATCGGTGAGATGCGCCTCTTCCGGTCTTCTACATTCAGGCAGACGCACAATCCCTTGCTCTAGAGCACTTCGGAAGTAGCCAGGGACCTGATTTTCGTTGAACGAATAGGTCTGGTACCTTCTTTCCGGATAGGGGGCCCTGGGGGCCTGGTCCTGTCGAGGGACCGGAGGGGCCTGCCGAGGAGGCGGCGCCTGGTTGTCTCGCCTAGGTGGCGATGGTGCATTGCGCGGGGGAACCTGTCGGTTCTGAGGCAGTCACTGCTGGGCAGGAGCCTGTGCTTGAGGGGGAGGACCTCTGCGGGGTTGCGGGGGTGGTGTCGCCGGCAGCAATTCCAGCCGCCCCAGGGCTTCTATTTGAGCCACTACGGTGGGTTCAGCCCTGGCGGCCCTCCTGGCTGGGATCATAGGGGGCAGCAAACGTGCCTGACTAGCCTGTTGCAGGGCCTCCTCGAGGCGCTGGGCCTTATCCGAGAAATATCTGAACCCTCCAGGATAGTTCTGGGTAATCAAGGAGGGTACCAGCTTTGTCTTTACGTTACCCACACACATCTTCAGTAATTGCTCCTGAGTCAGTGGCATTTCAAGGGAATACGTAAGTCCTTTCCACCGGGCGATGAAGTCTGCAACCCGCTCATCAGGCCTCTGTTTGCACTTGAAGAGGTCCGCAATGCTGGTCTTTCGTGTGGTGGAGCTGAACTGGTATAAGAACTGCCGGCGAAGATCCTCCCAACCGGTCACCGATCCGATAGGGAGCTAGCTGTACCAGACAAATGTCGGACCTTCCAATGTCTGTACGAAACATCGGAGCTTGGCGGCTTCTTGCTGAGCCGGGGTCCCCAGCATGGGGCCACACCTGGAAGAGAAATGAGCCAAGTGCTGGGGTGGGTCCCCTGTCCCGTTAAAAGGCGAGAAAGTGGGGTTCCCAAAACCCGGAGGCGCGGGCATATCATCCACCCACGCGGGATAAGGCTTGCCATCCGGTGGGACCGCCACCTGCCGTGTTTCCAATGCCTCGAGGCGGGCTGTGAGTGCCGCAATAAGGTCCTCCGGGTGGGGGTCCCTGTCTTGACGGGGATCCCTAACCACAAGCGCATTGCCAGGTTCTTCAACACGGTAGACGGCTTCGGCTGCTCGCGGGTCGACTGGCTGGACGACATGCTGGGCGACTGGGGGAACCCGGGTTGGATTCTTCAGATTGCCCCGTCGCTCAGGGGGGTTTGGCGAGACGTATCGCGCCCTCTTGCCGTATGTTCCGGCTTCCTCCCTGTCCGCGACAGTAGCATGATCAGGGTTGCCCGGAGGCACCTCGCCGGGGGGAAGTTGTTCCTGCCCCTGCTGCCCCGGCCTGGGATTACCATAGTCGGGTCGTCGCTCTGCGGCGCGTTCAGCCAAGAGTTCGTCAACCAGCCTCTTCTGCTCAGCAAGCTGCTGGCGCAACGCGGGCTTCTCAGGATCCTCGTCCGTTTTCTGCACAGAGGCGGACGGGTCGGAGTGCTTGACGGTTCCGATGTGCTCTTTACCTTTACCGGTGTTTCGACTGAGTACCAGCGACTCTGTGGGTGCGGGCAGGCCTAGCAGGTTCCTCTGCTGACGGGTGACTCTCCCTGATGGGTCGAGTAGTGGCGGTGTACCCTCTAGGGGGAAGTCTCCATCAAGGAGTTCCAGTTCGTCTTCCCTGTCCATAATGTCGGCCATGTGGACCACGATTCCTCTCGAGGGCATGTCCTCGACGTCGCATAGCGAATCGGGTTGTCGTCGAATAGGATCGAATAGAAGGGCAGAATAGTGTCCCCAACCACGGACTTGCACATGGGGGGTGGCTTCCCTGACGATCTTGCGGAGTGCCTTGAAACTCTGAACGCATTTTCGTTGGAGGGCACTCTGGTGACCGGGCGACTCGGGGTGCTGGGCCACAAGGAGCGTCGCTGCATCAATCAGGCGGCACTGTCTTCCAATCTCCTCGAAGTGCTCTCGACTCCTGGGGTATACTACCCGTTCACAGCGGAGGCAGAAGTGCGTTGCCCACAGGGTTCGACAAAAGAATCCCACTTCTTCATGGGTAAGCGACTCGGGTACGCGGAAATTCAGTGCCGCCGTGGGACAGAACTTCTCTGGGAAGTAGTCCGCTGCAAGAATACCCCAGAAGCTCCTGGGTTCGTCCTCGGGGTTCGGCCCTACATTACCCCACTCATCATCCGGGGGCGGATGAGGGACCGGTAGCGGTACCGAGGCGGACCTCTGGGATAGCAAACTCGGCGGTGGAGAATACGGCGAGCGAGCAGACTGGCCACCGAATTCTGGGCCTTCCTCTAAAGAGCGAGGTGACCTGACCACAATGTCACGATAGGACGGGCTAACAGCCACTGCTTCGGGTATGGGAATCGCCGTTACCGGTGTCTGGTCATGTCGTAGCTCTACCACCGTTGACCCCCAAAACAGCTCCTCGTGATCCCGAGTAGAGGTAGAGGGCGCTTCGGGTGACGATGGCGGTGACTGCGCAGTCGAAACCTGCGAAGTTCTCAGAATCTCTTCCTCCTGGATGTACCTGCGGAGAGAGACGGGAATCCGGTGGACCTCAAATTCTGGGAGAACAAGGCTGACGCGTCTGGTTCCTGCCCCAGTCCTTGATACGGAGGAGCTGGGAGAAGGTTCCATCGCTGAATCGCATTCCGCTTCCGAATCGGAGAAGCGGGCAGGTTTGATCTCCACCTGGGCCTTCCCAGGATTCTTCTTGTGGCGGTGACGACCCGCTCTTCTGCCCCTGGGTGGCTCTTCGGGACAGGGTTGACCCCTATCAGGCAGCCTCGGGGCGGCGCTGGCGTCGTGGCGGAGAGGGCCCCCACTCGATACAGCCGGGGTGTGAGGGGCACCAGGGCAAATGTCGAAGGGTACATGGGGAGGACCTCCATGAACAGTACCCATGTGGGCGGGGCCTCTGTTGGAACTGGCAGGAGCATGGGGAAGACCTCCATGGTCGATGCGAGTGGAGCGAGGCCGACTTTCACTCCTTAGGTTGCTGTGGTGAGGAGGACCTTCGCCGGTTGCAGAGAGGACGTAGGGAGGGCCCCCACGTTGGATAAGGACCGGATGGACGGTGCCTTCAGAAGGATGGACCCCATACCCTGTATAGCGGGCGCGAGAAACGTTTCCGCGCTGGGCGTTGCGGCTGCGGGGCAGGTCTTCCTGCAGGATGGGGGCAGCACGAGGCATGCCTCCATGACGAACATCGGAGCGGGGAAGGCCCACGCTCTGTGGAGTAGTGGTATGGGGAGGGCCTCTGTACGGGGTGGCATCACCGCGGGCTTGCTCGCGGCGATCACCACTAGGGCCTGCAACTCGGAGAGTCAACCCAGCCTGCCCGTGGGGCGGTTGGGGTCTCGATCCCGGTTGGGTGAAGGGGTGCCCCTGCTCAATGTACGTGGGGGCTTCATAATGTACGTCGGCGGTGGCTCGGGCCACTGTAGCTGTCGACGTGGACGCGCCTAGGTGAGCGTCCTCAGCCCGGGCCCGACGCTGACGTCAGGTCAGGTGGGCCGGTGCAGGCGGTGCAGGGACGTAGTCTGCCTGCTCTTCCTGCGGGGCCGGACGGCGGCGCTGACGTGGCCGGACGGGAGCTCTCGCCTGGGGGCCCCGGGTCGGGGCCCTGAGCGGACTGAGCCGGACAGCGCCTGCCTCTTCAGCATAAGGCGAAGAGTCGTCAAGGCGTTCCGGGGATAGGCTCCCGAAACGGTTGAATGTCGGGGTGGGGAGCAGGGGCTCCCTGCGCGGCCTGTTAGGGCGGCGTTGACGGCGGGGCCTAGAGGCCTCCAGGTCCAGGCGGGCCATATCCCGGGTTGGGATGACCCCTTGTTCCTCATACCTGCGCACGAGGCTGTTGATCACCCTTCGTTGGATGACCTCTGATGGGGAAAGGGGATGTGGGCGTCCCGCATCCCGTGACGTGGCAGCCGTCGTGGCGGTAGTGGCGCCATGTGGAGTGGCCGTAGTGGTGTTGCCCCTGCCCCTGCGCGGGCGAGGAGCGGATGGTGACCGCATCTCTGAAATAGCAACCTGGTTCCTGGAAAACGAAGGGATCAACTCATCAGTACTGAGGGGAAAAGGATTGATGGCCAGTGCCCCAGCGTTCTTCCATCCTCCATGTCTGTGAGAAGGATCCACGCCAACACGCTGCAGAGCGGAGTGCCCCACGTTCTACTACCCCGACTTCCGGTGAGCTTCACGACAGGCCCGCCATTTTCTTGGTGGGACCAGGCAATGGATATCTGGATCCGGTGACACGTCAATCTACTGGTGTCTCGAACGCTACTAATCTCTATATTGAGGAGAATAAATTCACGTCGGGTTCACCATTTCTGTTTCCGACGCTTTCGCCGGGGCGCGCGCATCCGTCTGCGGAGGACGCGCGGCTTTGTTGCCCCGCATTCCCGCTTTCCAAAGGCGGGCGAAATTCGCTCCTTATTCAGGGATGTCTGCTCCTTGATCGAAACGGGATGATGGGATGTCAGTTCTTCCTTCCGTGGATTCCTCCTCGGAACTCGTCACCTAGTTCGGGTCTCCCTTATAGATTTAATACGTAGTTCGTGAAACTCTTCCCAGTGCCATGTTTCCATGGACACCGGTTAATTACACTGCTTCTGTCGGGACATTCCAAAGGGTCCAATCAGGGCAGCAACCTTCGGTCAGGGGAGTAGTCACGTTGAGGCATCAGTAGCGTGTCTGGATGCTGGGGTACCTGGCATGTCTGTCTGTTATCCTTGATCACAAGGCTTCTCGAGGGCGTGGAAGCCCGAGGCATCCCACATCGGGCGCGGGGAATTACATGTCGTAGACACATATCTGAGGTTTTCCTCAGCTTCTCGTGCTCAACACAGGGTATGCCGCGAGTTTAACGTCCAGCGGAGATGGATCAACCCAACCAGAGCATTAGCTGGGATAAATCGGATTGAGGGATCCTCCTTGAAGGGATATCGACACCGGGGCTAGCCTGTGGGCGACAGTGAATGGAGTAGAAGGAGAGTGAAGTAGAACCATCGCAGGGGGGGCGACAGTGAAGTTGGGCTTGAGCCTTGACGAGGCTTCCTACGTATCCCCGTGGCAGGGAATCAAAGTCCGCGTAGTTCGGGATGGTGCCAGTAAACCGACGTGAAGCTGGACCTTGGCCTGACGAATGTCGTCAGCGTACCGACGTGAAGGTGGACCTTGGTCCGATGGGCATCGTCAGCGTACCAACGTGAAGATGGACCTTGGTCTGATGGGAGTTGGGCTTGAACCTCTGGGAGGATTCCTACGTACCATGCCTTTGCATGGATCAAAGACCTCGTAGTTCAAATGGGGTTGGGTCGCAATGGCTTACCACTGGACCAGAATGTAGTTTAACGTCATGCCGGACGAAGATGGGACCCGACGTGAAGAAACGACGGGTGGGTGTGTCGGTGAACCGACGTGAAAGTAGACCTTGGTCCACTATTGGTGGGCTTGAACCTCATAAAGGCTTCCTACGTACCATGCCTTGACATGGATCAAAGACCTCGTAGTTCAAACGGGGTTGGGTCACAATGGCTTACCACTGGACCAGAATGTAGTTTAACGTCATGCTGGACGTAGGTAGAACACGACGTGAATTGGGTGATGGGTGGGCTTGAACCTCGTGGAGGCTTCCTACGTACCATGACTTGACATGGATCAAAGACCTCGTAGTTCAGGTGGGTTTCGTCGGTGAACCGACGTGAAAGTAGACCTTGGTCCACTATTGGTGGGCTTGAACCTCGTGGAGGCTTCCTACGTACCATGCCTTGACATGGATCAAAGACCTCGTAGTTCAGGTGGGTTTCGCCGGTGAACCGACGTGAAAGTAGACCTTGGTCCACTATTGGTGGGCTTGAACCTCGTGGAGGCTTCCTACATACCATGCCTTGACATGGATCAAAGACCTCGTAGTTCAAATGGGGATTTGTCGGTGAACCGACGTGAAAGTAGACCTTGGTCCACTATTGGTGGGCTTGAACCTCGTGGAGGCTTCCTACGTACCATGCCTTGACATGGATCAAAGACCTCGTAGTTCAGGTGGGTTGTCAGGGTCGGTGCTCACTCTAAGCCCACGTGAGTCATGCTCGGTGTGAGAAACAAGAGGTTGCATGGACCTGACGATCACGTTGCGAAGGGTGCGTCCGTGAGAAGCGAAGAGGGGCTTACGCGTTGGGCGGCCCGTGGTGTTGGGACTTACTCCAGAATGGAGGCCCAGAGGGGGGTGCCTCGTTCCCTATCACGTCCTCCACTGACCTTGGTAGTGGGGAAGTACAGAGATGCACGGGTGCAATCATCTGTACCAAAGGTTAGGGGCTTACTCTCTGAGGCAGCCCTTCCCCTACGAACATACGCCACTCCGACAAGGAGGATCTCATTCCATGTGCGGAAGAGTTCCATTCCCGTGGAGACGAGTGGTGTAATGAATGTTCGAGCTGGGGGGACCCTTCATGAGGGAGACGAGGTTGGGTCACAGTTTAACGTCATGTGTTGAGGACGTGGTGCTTGGCAGTTTAACGTCCTGCAGCTCGGACGAGGTGGGTTCACTCCACACCCCTAGGACTTACATAACCGGTACCCTCTGGTCCTTGGGGAAGGGAAGATACCGGTAAGGCCATGGTAAAGGGGGGTAGCGGGGCGAACCATCGAGGGGTCCACGTTAGCGTGGCTATGAAAAGAAGCAATAGCCGTTAGCGTGCCTATGCGAAGAAGCATTAGGCGAAGCAACGCTACGGGTGGTGTCGTCCATGGGACTTTGAAATCACATCGTGCAAACCTGGAGGGTCGCACGGAAAGGGGAATCGCTAAGAAGAGGAGTGTGCTTTGCGAAGTGGGGTGCCTTAGCCTTAACATGGGGCGTAGGTGTGAATGGGAGGTGCTTCGCGAAGTGGAACAGTGTTCGCGGAGCACTGCCTCGCGAAGAAGGTGTGGTTCATGAAGAAGGGTCCTGCCAAGCAATGTGCTTCGCGAAGTGGAGCGATCCTGCCTTAGCATAGGGATGACTCGTATGGGTTGGGTGTTTCGCGAAGCACAAGTGCTCCATGGCTGCCCGGGTTCCCTTGGGAATCCCCTTCCTTCGCAAATGCCCTTGAGCTTCGCGAAGGGCATCCCTCTCGGAAGAGGGGCTCAAAACGAGACAAAGCAGAGTCGTCTCGCGAAGTAGAAATACCTCGCGGAGCTCATGATTCCCGGGGCAAAGCGTGCTTCGCGATTCAGGATAGGATAAGCCGAAAGGTCGGATTGTCCATCCCCTGGGACTCAGGGGGAGTCGAGTATTTATAGGGAAGGGGCGCCGCGAAGCAGGGCTCACGCGCCGCCTTCGGGGCTTCGCGGCGTCTCGCGAACGTCAAATGGGTTCGCGGAGGATTACCGCCTCTGGAGCTTCGCGGCGTCTCGCGAACGTCAAACGGGTTCGCGGAGGATTACCGCCTCTGGAGCTTCGCGGAGGCTCGCGAACGTCAAACGGGTTCGCGGAGGATTACCGCCTCTGGAGCTTCGCGGCGTCTCGCGAACTTCAAACGGGTTCGCGGAGGATTACCGCCTCTGGAGCTTCGCGGAGTCTCCATGGTTGGGGCGCTTCGCGGTGAGGCTTCGCGACGGAGCTTCGCGAGGCAGCGCGCCGGCCTTTTTCGTTCCTTTGTTTCGGGCCACATTTTTGGCGCCAACAGAGGTCATGACATTTTAATTAATGATATTTTCTTCTAGTAAAACACCTTCTTTAGAAGATTTTTAAAAGAGGGAATTGTCACAGACAATTCCCATCCTTCGGCGCTTAACCCCCCGCCCCACTCCCATCAGTATATTGAGAATTAGTTTCCCATTTTCTATATTATATAATTTCTTTTTTCCATTAGATGAGGAAGTTTTCCCTGTTATAGTAATTTCTCTTTATCTAGAGGGAACATGGTTTAAGATTGAGTTCTACTGTGGTGTTAATGGTGTTTCACAACTGGGTTCCAAGTAAACAAGTTACAACCTCAATCTCCTATCATGATACCAATCCATACAATGAGTCTATTCAATATTTCAGGCATTCTAGACTAGTATTGTTGAATTTTCTCCAACTACTACTTCAATCTCCCTTGTCATCTTACATGGTATTTTATGATGTAGGTGACACTATCACAAAGATGGTTGAAATATATTAAAGTTGGTGTCCTAGGACCAATTATTTGTACTTTTATTACATGAATATTAAATAATTTGATGATTAATAAAAAAATTATTATATATTGTACATCATTATACATTATTTTAATTTAATAATGTACTAGGGTACATGTCGCATTGATAAGGTTATAACATTTCTCTACTATAATGATAACCTTGACGTGTTGTGATGATATTATTAAATATAGTTCTATAGTCGGATAAAATTCTATGATAAGATACATAAAATGTGACTATTGGATGCGTGTACTCATAAGAGGATGACGTATCTTCTCACGAAGTTTGTACTTGGTAATCTCTGAGATTTGTGATTATGAGAACTGTCCCACCAGTAGGAATTCAACATGTTTTGTTTTCATTGGATATTACTATATATGAATGTGTGTAATGGTCTACATACTTTAATATTATTATTAATACAAGTTAAAACTCATGCACTTAGATTTATTTCATAAACCATGATGATAATAGTTCATGTTGAAGTTGGATACGTTGGGTTCATCATGAGTGATGTGTTATTAATGAATAAGTTAAGGAAGGATTTTTACCTTTTATCTTATGAAAGTTAATATCTAAACCCTTTGATTGGAATAGAACTGTCACATTAAATTCTATGTCCATGGTGTAATTACATGTTGATTTCAAATGATCAAATAAAGATGTATCAAGCATATAGGTCAGTGACATAGATGTGCAACCTGCATGATGAGATATTGTGACAAAGGGATTATATTATATAGTGATTGTGTATATGTGGTTGTAGACATTACAATATACAGTTCTTTCTCTTGGGTGCTTTGACCCATTGGTAGACATTAATCTTAGACTTTAGGCAAGACCACCTAATGTCAATGAGAAGTAATACTAGAGGGGCACATTCTAAGTGTTTCCATTAATCTTGATACAATTATATTTGAATTTAATTAATAGAATAAAAATTAATCTCAAGACTGAGGAATAATTTTATTCACATTTTTCAGTAAAAAATATTTTTTATTAATGAATACAATATTTAATTAAATATTTATTTCAGTATTTAATAAATGCCGAGGATTTTCAATAGACCAAGATCATTTACAGTGATAAATATTAATTTACAAGTCAGTAAAATAATATTTGTTTTTTGTGCAAGTTATCGCATGCCATAAAATATTGTTATTATAATTATTATTATTATGTTGGAATGGATTTTAATAAAGATTATTATATTATTTTAGGCCTGACATGCAATTAAATAATATGTTTAACCTAATCTAGCTCTATAAATATATGGTTATTTCTATTTTATAGGGTTAATAAAAAAATATAGAATTGTTGTGCATAATAAATTCTCTCCCAAATTACTTTTTCTCTTTACATCTCTCAAGAAAGAGAATTGCAAGATATATTCCTTCACGATCAAAGGATGAACGATCAGCACAAACAATATAAGAAAATTAATTCACCATGCTAGCAACTGAAAATTAATTGGCATTGCTCGGAGATCAAAGTATCACATGTGGATCACCACTAGAGAGTTTCTACACTTGGATCCTTACAACATAACGAAGGTAATATATAAAAGGGTTTTCAGATGATCAACATCTACATTGAAGAAAGGATACTAAGACAAGGTAAATCATTTCTTTATACATAAATAAATTAATTATAAATTTTACATGAAAGATCCTCTCTATTGGTTTTAGGTTTCCTTATGAAAATATTTGATGGAAATATTTCATTGGTCATGGCGTTCAAATCACTAAATTTTTTACTAATGATCCATTAGATCGACAATTTTTTTTAATTTATCACCCTTATTGGTGATTTTTTTGTTCCTAGAATCTTAACGTGATATCAAAGTGGTCAGATTTCAAATTTATAATTACTTATTTGATTTTTGATTGCTTCACATTTAAAATTTTAGATTCATTTCAAGTTTTAGTTTGTTCTTGATCTATCATCTAAATCTATTATTCCTCTTCTTAATTTTTCAAAAATATTTCCATGATCGGTTTATAATTAACTAATTTTAGAAATAAAGATCCCATCTATAGGTTCCAAGGGTCCTGGATAGATAACACAAGACTACACATAATGTACTCCCAAGTTACACATCGTGTATCCTTGTTCATTACACAGGGATTCCCACATAGATTTTGGGTCATCATGTAATAAGTACATGCCACATGCAATAAATTCACCACACGGGGATGGATGCACGGATTCTAGTTCATCATGTAATAAGTACATGCCATGTGCAATAAATGCACTGCATGTAGACTAACGAGGGTGGAACATGGATTTTCTGGAGTACATGCCATGTAGTTTGACTACACACCATGTATTCCACGCATTTTCAAGTTAAAAAACACGGAGTCAAACTGCTTCATGTAATTAATGTACTATTTGTATTTAATACAAGATGTGTATAAACAGAAAACCATGTAACTATAATTACACACCGTGTACCCTCTATACACACTGTTCACTTCATAAATATCCACAAGAAGTATATATTGAGTGCCTAGGAATGTACTTTGGATATTCAGTGAAGACAAGTACACACCATATAAGTAGATTATACACACCATGTACTTTTACCTGTTTACAAGGAAATACAATAATTAATTAATTACACCTTAAAACTTATCAAATGAATTTCTGTGGGTATTACACATTGGTATTTAGGTTTTATATTATATTAAATGTTTAATTAATTCCTCATAATATTCGAGATAATGAATCGTGTGTGGTTAGTTTATATTAAAGACTTGACATATTAAATTATACAGGATACATAATTTTCATGTGCTTTGTGGGTCATTAAGTTGATAATACACACCATGAAATTATGACATATTCCATGTACAAAATATATATTATGAGTGAATTATATATATTTAAACCATAATGAGTAGTTCAGATAGATAATTGCTGGGTTTCTTCCAAGTATAAATTTGGGCATTATTTTATTAAGTTTTAGATAAAATTAAATTATTTATTTGATTTAAAATCACAACAGATGGTAATTTGAGGAAAAATTGATGAAATAATATAAAATTAATTGATTGTTTAATCATATTAATTTGTGCATGTTTTATCTTATTAAAAGAAAAAATTGAAATGAATGCAAGATAATAATTTTAAATGTGTGATTGTTGCATGTGTATGACCGATAATTAGCTTAACCATACCTATGTATGAGTTGGATTTAGTTAATTTAATTTATTTTATGGGTTTTTAATTGTTTATTTTTAAATGAAATTGAATTCATGTGTGTCATCCCTCCCTAAATTATTATGTTTCACTTGTGTGTCCAAGGTTGTTTATGTAATTTACCTTTAATCAATACTTTGGTTACCCTCACCAGTGTGTGATTTATAAATTATTGTAATTAATAGAGTATACCAAGGCATGTAGAGATGGTTCAATATAGAACCATAATAATTTCAACCCCAGTAATTCATAGGTGTACATTTGGAATGTTGTAACTCATGCCAAGACTGAAAATAGGAGTTATTCCCCTAGATCATAGGTTGATTTATTTTCCTCTTAAAAAATCAACTATTAGATAAGCTCATGATTGGTTCATTTCTTTATTTATTTATTTCTATCTATGCATTATTTATTTTAAGGATTCAATACCATGATTACATAAATAAATGAATTAATGTGTGAAGACTAAATTTGAACAAATGGGTTATGTGTGAATATTTTATCCAACATCATTAATTAATTAAGTAAAATACACTTAATATTAACAATGCATGTAAATAATAAAACAATATAAGATTTATGTATATTGAAACAAAATCCACCCAGGTGATATTAAGTCATTAAGACTATCATCGTCGGAATTAAGATGAGCCTATAGTTTAAGTGTCGGTTCAACCTTTATCAGGGGTACTTTTAATTATCTAGAAGTCTTAACTAATATAGTGGGTTGAATTAATTGAATTTGTATTGGGTGTAATGGACTTTATTTATCCAATAAAAAATTAGTGGCAAGTTTTGATGAAATATGAGTCAGGGTTTATGGATTGGGGAGTCCACTCAATGGAACAACGAGCTGCAATCCCATAGTTGGCAAGATCGCCTACCTAAATACTTTATAGTAATATTCACAACCTTTTTCTGGATTATAATAAAGGAAATATGGATTTTTTCCTCTAGAATTTCAAACCAACCAGTCATTACAAGTTTAATGGTGAGGGTTATTGGGACTTGATAAAATATTTAGAGATTTAATAAACTTAATTTTATTATTTCTCACATAATTTGTAATCAAGAAAAGTGCTAATAATATACTCTTTTATATTTGTAGAAAAAATATAAATTTTTACTTCCACGTTATCACTATGATCTATATTATAGAAATACCATATCCTCACTTATAGTAACCTCCAGGAGTGGTTCAGACACCTTTAGGTTGTGTTGGGCCATGAATGAAAATCCTATATGCTAGAATCCTCAATTCCTGGTCTTCCTACCAAGGAGGTTAGTGATACAGAGTTCTATGTCGATTAATTAATCAGTCTATATTAAATGTTTTATGATTTTTTCTATGTCTAATGAACTCATGAGGTCTCACTAAAAAAAGGATTCTTATGTCATGCTTGATCATATCTATGGCCTATATCAGTATAGAACAAGACATGAATAGTTTGATATCTCCAAGGATATTTGTCATATTAATATTGGATATAGAGTGACATTTGGGACTCATTCAGTTAATTTAATTGGTTACATTAAGATAATAGAGGTTCTAGGGTTTAACCTACCTGATGAACCGCACACTAATCAAATTCTTTCATTACTCCCTAAGATCTTCTCTAGTATTTTTGTTAATTTTAAAATGAACAACATTGAGAAGTCTTTCCTAGTTCTTGTTACTCTTCTTATCTAAGTAGATAAGGATATGAAGCAAGAAAATCCTTCCTCCCATATGGTAAACAAATAGAAAGGCCATGAAAAGATCCCCAAGGATAAGGATTCTTCATAATTCCCTTCCAAGAAGAGTAAGATCAAAAGAAAAGTGAGGGAATATGATTCTATTTGTTTTACATGTGGCAAGAAGGTTCTCTAAAAGAAAAGTTTTACCCAACCTAAGAAACAAGTGGAATCTTCAGGTGAATCTATAGTGAAACTTGACTATTTCAACACATTGGTTATTAGATATAGCTTGTTTTTCTCGCATATTTATTTAAATACATGATCCGAGTATATTAAAAAATATTGACCAAGGGGAGGTAGATCTAAAAGCATCCAATGGGGCTAAACCTATTATTGTAGTTATCAGAGACTACCATCTCACATTAATAACTGAATTGATCTTTGTTTCAAAGGGTTTTTATTATGTTTTATTCATTACCAAAAATATTATTTTTTTATCCATACTTGATACAAATGGATTTATTTTCAAATTTAGAAATAAATATTTCTTCTTTTATAAGGATATAATTTTTTATGGTAAGGTAAATTTAAAAAATGGTCTTTATGTGTTGGATTATTTAAACCAAGTAATGGTAATCAATAATTAAATTACTTCACACGACTCAAACCACACCTATAACAGCCCTAGCCTTCTACATGTTTTATTACATGATATTAAGCATAATTAACCAATAATTACAAGACAAGGATCATAAATTCTAGTGTCTTTGGAAGATTACGTACATAATTAGAAAACTTGAAACCGAAATAAAAAAAATATTTTATTCAATATTCACAACGAGATATTAACTTTAATGGATCTCTTATATCTACATAGGATAAACTGGGGAACACTTGGACAGAGGGATGAGCTAAAAAACCCAGTAAGGGTATAAACATAGAAATAAAGCATAACACATGGGTTAGAAGGCATAACATGATGACATAAAAAGAAATGAATAAACATAAGGAAGCATAAAATATATAACATTTGATCATTTAATCATGTTATCATAGTAATGTGGAAACAACATACAAAACTAAATAAGCATGAGTCAAGTCTAAATGTCAAGAACATTACACATGGTGGATAACATCCCATAAAGGATCCTCGTTCACTCCCTATTCCAACAAAAACTTTTATGAGACTAAACATTACCCGATGTATTGGAGAACTATCTGGGTGAATCCATTATAAAATTTTCATGTATATATTCTCCACATGAATAATCATACATAAGGAATAAATATAAGGGTTACCCATGGAAAGGTATGGGTATCGTAAACTTGTCTTAAGGCATAACGAATGGGTGTATCAGAAAGGTGTCCATGAAATAACGGATTAAAATAATACGTGGACATTAATAAGTTAAAATAGTCATAAAACATGATAGTTGATGTCAAAAATAAGTGAAAACATGTAAAAATAGTGTTTAATAAACTTTAGAAATGAGCCACTTTAGTGCAGTTTAAGGGAAAGTTTTAATGATTCTTTAAAACAGAAAAAGAATAATTGTTTGTATAAAACCAAAAATGAACAAAGATAGTTTTTCATGATAAAATTAGTGATTTTAGAATAAATTGTTTCTTAAAACATATTGTGGATGGTTCTTTAAAATGGGTAAGAATTTCTAAAATTCCTTTTATTTGGGCTTGCTTATCAAGAGGGATTGGGAAGGAAACTTTGTAAAACATGTATTTTCCTGTCAAAGAAGGATGAAATGATACGGAGACATGAGTTTGAAACATGTAAATTGAATTTATAATAATTATACAAAAATAAATAATAATTTCATGGGATAAAGATATATAAAGTGCAAGCTAAAGGAAAAACGATGGTTCTGAGAGAATCTTTTACCTTATCTCTGAAATTGTTCTGCACTTGATCTTAATGTCCTGGATAATAAAATTAAATCCATTAATTAATTAATTAATAATATTTTATACATTTATTTTATTTATTATAATTTTATTAAGTTCATTCATGGCCTTTTTTATGAGTTATAATATACAATTTCATCGTTTGGGAGTGTTCGTTTCCGTGATTTTCATGATCGGTTCACCTGTATACCTGTATGGAAGATCATGTGAAATGAGAATAGTTATCCAGAATTGAAATTATATGTTATTAATGAACTTATAGAATAATAAATGGTCTTATATAAAAAAAATTAAAGATATGAGTATGATTAATTAGATAAAACATTAATGATAATCATTTAGATTATTTTAGTGTTTTTTCGATAATCACAAACAAGTTTTATTTTCTTAATTAATATCATGTATATATATTGGTTATATAATAATAAATAATTTTTAATACATATATTATAATCTATTTTAACCATAAAAATTATTTTATTACCATCCTTGAATGCGGTAATGGAAATTGAAAACTCGACGTCCTTGAATACGATAAACCAACACATCATGGGTGATGTTTTCCTTTTTAGAACAAAAGGAGAGGGGAAAAGAAATGATGATGGTATGTTCCATTAACATAATAAAATTATAGTATATAAAATATATTGGAGTTATCATGTCACTTGGATAATGGAAGGTGATTAGAGGAAAATAAAAGAAAATAAATTAAAAATAAATTAAAAGAAAAAGAAACAGGTTTTTACCTCTTGAACTCTTCTCCTTGAGAATCTCCTTGAGGCACTTGAGTTTGGTATTTTATTGATTCCAAATGATCCTAGATGTGGGGTATATAATTGAGAAGATGATTGGTTATAATTTGTACAAGATTCAATTATTTTTAGGGGTGAGGAGAAAAGGTGGTGAGGGGTGGTATTTATAATGGAGGAGAGGGGTTTTTTTATTATTTTATTCATTTGTTTATTATTTTGGATCAAAACTATAAATAATATTGATTATTATGACTAAATACAGTAACTAG
Organism: Viscum album; assembly: GCA_963277665.1. Taxonomy (NCBI): domain Eukaryota; kingdom Viridiplantae; phylum Streptophyta; class Magnoliopsida; order Santalales; family Viscaceae; genus Viscum; species Viscum album. The sequence goes on along the minus strand of OY728139.1, from coordinate 272,410,555 downwards.
TGCATGTTGTTTGAACCAATGGTGTTTACATCAGTTATACATCAACCGTGACTCAATAATTCATGTATTTATCATATAACATAAATTATTGTATTTTTCTATACACCGAAAATTCAACTATTTTAGAAAAATCCCAAAAATACACCCTAAGAATTTTTTATCATGAAAAAATTAAAAATTGATTCCATTTTATGAAAATAATTTTCTAAATTTTCTAAATTTTATTTTTAATTAAAATCATCATTTATTTATAAAATACCAATTTTAAAATTATAACTGATTTTATAACACTTTGGAAAATTAATTAAGGTATCATAAAATTATCTTATAATAATAATAAAAAATATTAATTTATGAATCTATTTTATGAATATATTTTTTTAAATCATTATTTTAATTATAAAATTATAAATAATCATTTATGTTTCACAAAAAATATCAATACATAATTTATCATTTTTAAAACATTTATTTACTTATTCCATTATATAAATATATTATATTTTTATTTATAAGATTCTGAAATTTTATTTACACTTTCATAGGTGAGGTAACTATTCTATTGGTCAGGTTACTATTCTTAATGGTCACATTACTATTCTAAAGGTCAAGTTACTATTACATTGATTTAGGTTCCTTAAGTTTTATAAATACTTCTTATTTCATTGATTATTTATTTATAAAGTTTTTTATTGTGTTATCTAAGTGATTTTACATTATTTATACAATATGAAATAATTATAATAAATGAAAATTCCATTTATAGAATTATGGGTCTTCACATTCTTCTCCCCATATAAAATTTCACCCTTGAAATTTCATTTTACATACTAAGGTGAAAATAGGTGGGGGTACTTCTCCTTCATCGCTTCCTCTAGTCCCTGCATTGCCTTTTCATACTTATGGTTCCTCCATAGTACTTTGATCAGGTAAGTAGTCTTTTAGTGTAGTGATTTATCTCTACAGTCCAAGATCCTCACTAACTTCTCCTTATAAGAAATATCATTTTCCAACTGTACAACCTCTAAATTCAGTACATGTGAGAGATCCAGTATGTACTTCCTCAAGAGGGGTATGTGGAATACATCGTGTACTTCAGTCATTATTGGTGGAAGTGATGTTTGATAGGATACATCTCTGACATGATCAAGAATATCGAAGGGACCAATGTACCTAGGACTTATCTTTCCCTTATTCATAAATATCATGATCCTATTATATGGAGATATACAGAGGAGTACCATATATCTGACCTTAAACTCTAGGTCCCATCGAGGATTTTCTACATAACTGTTCTAACAAATTTGGGTTTCTATGTTGTTTTGATGAATTCTTTTCACCTTTTATATAATTTCTTTGACCATTTCAGGTCCTAGCATCTTACGCTCATTGAATTTATCTCAGCATGCATGTATTCTTCATCTTTTCCCATAAAGGGCTTCACATGGATCCATTTAGATTCCTGAGTGGAAACTATCATTGTAAGAGAACCTAGCCATAGATAGATTTTGGTTTCATCCTCCTTGAAGTCCATAGAACATGCTATCAAAATATATTTCAGTGTCAAAATATTCCACTTAGATTGGCCATTAGTTTGAGGATGATAGGTCATACTGAAGTTCAAATCAATATTTAGATCATGTTAGATACTTTTCCATAACTTGGAGGGAAATCTCATATCCCGGTTGGATAAAATTGATATTGGTATTTCATGCATCCTTACCACTTCTCTAATGTATATCCATGCAAGTTGGTCAAGTGATAAGTCCTACAGAATTGTGATAAAGTGAGTTGTCTTTGTAAGAAGATTCAGAATAACCCATATATCATTGTTTCCTCTAGATGTATTTGGAAGTCCACTAACAAAGTCTATGGTTATGTTTTCTCATTTTCATGTTGGTATGGGTAATTGTTTCATTATCCCTTTATAATTTTTCCTTTCAACCTTCACTTGTTGACATACAAGTCACTTTTATGTATATTCATAGATATCCTTCTTCATATTGTACCACAAATAGTTCTCTTGAAGATATTGATACATATTTGTTCTCCTTGGGTGAATAGAGGAGTTTGAAATATGTGTGTCATTCATAAGTTCTTTTCTTATCTCTATATTGGATGGTAAACATAGTCATGCCCCAAATCTTATGACTCCATCCTCATTAATTTTGAACTCTTAGTATTTCCCAATTCTGATAGATTCTACCTTTTTCAAAATTTATTCATCATTTCTTTGAGAATCATTTATTTTCTTCATGAGGGATGTTTCAGAAATAATTTGAGAAAGGGTTGATGATTTCCCTCCCTTAATGATACATATGTCCATCCTTTTCAAATATATGAATATTGGATCCTTCTCAATTCTCATAATTCATAAAGATACAGAATCCTTTATACTTAAATCATCAACCACCTCGATGATATTTAACCATCTTAACTGGTGTATATTAAGATTATTTTATGTGAATATATTTTTTTGGATCTTATGATCAATATATATCTCACACTTCACCCCATGGAGATAATGCTACCAGATTTTCAATGCAAAGATCACAACCGATAACTTCAAATCATGCATGGGATAGTTTTTCTCATGAATTTTTATCTTACTTGAGACATAGGCTGTCACTCTATCATTTTTCATCAGTGCATATCCTAATCCTTATTTGAATAAATTTTGTACACCACAAAGTGTCCCTCACTTTTTGGTAGTTTAAGAACCAGTGCAGTGATAATAATCTTCATGTTAGAATTAAGGGGTTGATCCACAAGCTGGGTTCTCTGGTTAAAGGTGGTCAATAGTATCATATTATATGTAGGTTACTCAAAGGGCCACTAGTTCTACCCAGTTCTCAGGGAATCTGAATCAGATGGAGACCACTGCTACACAGATGTAAAGTTAATGTGGATGGATCATTTATGAATGGAAAAATGTGTGGGGAGGTCTATTATAGGATTTTTATGGTTTGATGATGTTCTCCTTCAGCGGTTTTTATGGTCCAGGGAGTTCACAGGGTGAAGAGATGAAAGTGATTAACACTGGTATCATGATTTTCAAGAACTTTGTGTTGATGTGTTTAGAGGTGGATTCAAATTCTAAAACTATTATACAAACTTTAAATAGATAGGTGGAACCTCCTTTGAACATGAATTACCTTGTTTGTAATTTGTCCTTGTAGCTTAGACATGGTTTCTCGGTTTGGAATGTGCACAGGGAGGCCAAATTCATTGCGGATTCCCTTTCTCATGGGAGTAGTCCGGAGGATATGTTTATCATGTATTCTAGTATGGGCTCACTGCCTCAGGAATGTAATAATTTTTTGCAAGGGGATGCACTTGGTCTGCACCATTTTAGACCAATGCGACTATTCCTTTGATTAATGGGAAGTTAGGCCATAATTGAATAAAAAAATCCATCGAACCCTTTGAATAAGTCTTCACATTCACTGGTCTAGAAAACATTTACCCTCTTCTAAGTTATATTATTTATTGGGCTTTAAAATCATGATAAGTTCTTCAAAAATCATCGGTAATACCCAACCAGACTAAGGAAACTACATATCGCCATTATAGATGTTGGACTGGGACACTCTTCGATTACCTTTGTCTTAGAAGGATCAACATATATTCCTTTTATAGTGATAACATGCCCCAATAATGAAACTTCACCCATCTAGAAGTCACATTTATGGTACGTTTCATATAGTTGTCCATTCGCAAGGTAATTGATACAATGTTCAAATTCTCCTTGTGATCCACCTTGCTCTTGGATTATATCATAATATCCTCAATAAAGACTACCACAAATTATTCAAGGTAATATCTAAAGACTCTATTCATTAAATACATTAAAATTTCTAGAGCATTAGTGATTCTGAAGGGAATCACTATGAACTCATAGTATCCATACCTTGTTTGAATGTAATTCTTGTGAATATCTTCCTTCCTCACCTTTAATTAGTGATATCTTGACTGGAGGTCCACCTTAGATAAATAATTGGACCCATGTAGCTGATCAAACAATTCATCTATCTATGATAAGGGATACTTTTTATTTATTGTGATTTTGTTGAGATCATGATAATCCATGCATAGGTGTATTGATTCGTCCTTCTTCTTGATAAATAGGACTAGTGGACCCCATAGTGAAGCACTCAGGCATATAAAACCCTTGTCCAGATTCTTCACAACTGCTTCTTCAGTTCCTCCAAATAAGTGGTGTCTGTTCTTTAAGGTTTCTTTGATATATGTAGAGATCCAAGAATTAGTTAAATTGATAACTCAACCTCTCTATTATGAGGAAGACCATCAAACTCTTTAGGGAATACATCTGTTTAGTCCCTCATAATGGGAATTTCTTCGAACATGATTCTATCCTTTGTCTCAATAATTTGAGTTAGATATGATTTATTATAATCCCAAAATATCCAAAAAAGAGATGATGATTATGATGGATATTCATCTTCCTCCTTACACTTGTACAGAATTGGAGGGTGATTCGAGATGTGAAGACTGATCTCCATTTCCTGATAGTTGATGTTGGATTTGTATAAAGATAGCCAATCCATGCCCAATATAGCATAAAAATATACCAAATTAAGTACGAAAAGATATTATGGGAGGGTAACTCCACAAAAATTAACTAGTGAGGAGTTATAAACATTGTATGCAATAATTTCCCCATTTTCTATTCTCATAGATAAATTAACCTCCATATTTTGAGGAGGTGTTTTAATAGTTCTACTAAACTTGGAAGATATGAAAGAATGCATAGAACCATAGATGATATTCCTACCTTTCACTATTTGATTCTGGTTCTAATCGTATACTTCATCAAAAATATAATTTTAGTTGATAATTTTAAACTTTTAAACACAAAAATGGAAAATGATAACATTAAATAGATAACTAATAAGTGAAAAATATATCCTAACTTATGATTCCCTAAGTTTTAATCTAGTTTATCCATGGTGATAGAATTATCCCTAGGGTTCTTACTAAAGTTCTCTAGTCATAATATCCAAAAATAACTAGATTGTTCTCTAATACAAATTATAATAGAACTAGTCTTTTACAAATTTTATTACATGATTTTAATAATAATTAACCAATAATTAAAAGCTAAGGCTCATAAATTATAGTGTCTTTGGAAGATTAGGTGCATAATTAGAAAACATGAAACAAAAATAAAAAACTTATTTTATTTAATCTCTATAATGAGCTTCTAACTTCCATTTATCTCTTACATCTAGAAAGGACAACTTTGGGAATACATGAACAAATGGATGAGGTAAAAATCCTAGTAAGGGTATAAAAATATAAATAATGTATAACACATGGGTTAGAAGGCATAATATGATGACATAAAATGGAATGAATAAATATAAGGAAGAATAACATGTATAAAATGAGATCATGTAATCATAGTATAAAAGGAATGTGGAAACAACATACAAAATAATATAAGCATGAGTTAAGGCTACCTGTGAAGACCATTGTACACGGCGGACAAAGTCCCATAAAGGATTCAGGTTCAACATCTGTTCCAACATGAAATCTAATGAGACAAAACATTACCCAATGAATTGGAGTTCTATTTAGGTGCACCCATAATAGCATGTTCATGTATATTTTTTCCACATTAAGAATCATACATAATTAATAAACATAAGGGTTACCCAAGGAAAGGTATGTATATCGTAAACATGTCATAAGGCATAAAAAACGGGTGTATCATAAATGTGTCCATGAAAGAATAGATTAAAATAATACATGGACATTAATAAGGGAAAATAGGCATAAAACATGATAGGTTATGTCAAACTTAAGTGAAAAAAATATAAAAAGAGTGTTTAAGAAACTTTAGAAATAAGTCACTTTAGTGCAGTTTAAGGGAATAATTTAATGATTCTTTAAAATGGAAAAGGAAAAATTGTTTGTATAAAAATAAAAATGAATCAAGATATTTTTTCATGGTAAAATGAGTGATTTAAAAAAACAATGGTGGCTTAAAAAATATTATGGATGGTAATTAAAAATGGGTAAGAATTTGAGAAGTTCCCTTTACTCGGGTTTGCTTATCGGGAGGGATTAGGAAATGAACTTTATAAAACATGTATTTACCTATAAAATAAGAATGAAATGATCTGGATACATGATTTTGGAACATATAAAAAAATATTATAACCATTATATAAAAATAAATAATAATTTAATTGGGGCAAATAGATAGAAGGCGTAACCTAAAGGAAAAATACCAGTTTAGAGAGAATCTATTAACTTATGTCTGAAATTGTTCTCCACTTGATCTTAATATCCTAGATAATCAAATTAAATCCATTAATTAATTAATTAAAAACCTTTTATACATTTATTTTATTTATTATAATTTTATTAAGTTCATTCATGACCTTTTTGATGAGTTATAAGATATAGTTTCATCATTTGGGAGTGTTTGTTTCCTTGGTTTTCATGATCGGTTCACTTGTTTGCGTGTATGGAAGATCATGTGAAATGTGAATATTTGTAAATAATTGAAATTATATGTTATTAATGAAATTAAAAAAATATTAAATGGTATTATATATTGTTATTTTTTTCATATATGATGATTATTCATTAGATAAAATGTTAATGATAATCGTTTAGATTATTTTGGCGTTTTTTCGATCATCATGAACTAGTTTTGTTTTTTAATTAATATTATGTTTATATACTAGTTGCAGAACATTAAATAATTTTTAATACATATATTATAATCATTTTTAATTATAAAAACAGTTTTATGACCATCCTTGAATGCGGTAATGGAAATTGGAAACTCAACGTCCATGAATGCAATAAACCAACACATCACGGGTGATGTTTTCATTTTTAGAACAAAATCAGAGGGTAAAAGAAATGATGATGGGTTTTTATATTAACACAATAAAATTAAAGTGTATAAAATATACTATATTTATCATTTCACTTGGATAATGGGATGTGAGGAGATGAAAATAAAAGAAAATAAATTGAAAAGAAATTAAAAGAAAAAGAAAGAAGTTTTTACCTCTTGAATTCTTCTCCTTGAGAACCTCCTTGAGGCACTTAAGTATGGTCTTTTATTGAGACCAAATGATTCTAGATGTGGGGTAGAGAGTTGGGAACCGTATTTGTTAAAATTTGTATAATATTCAAGGCTTTTGAGGTATCAGGAGAAGAGGTGGTGAGTGGTGGTATTTATAGTGGAGAGGGGTGTTTTTTGATTATTTTATTCATTTGTTATTATTTTGGATCAAGACTATGAATAGTGTTGATTATTGATAATAAATATAGTAAATAGTGAATTTTATTTTGAATCAATTTTTCTTACATTATCCATGTGTCAACCATGTCTCAATAATTAATGTATTAAGCTTATATCATAAATTATCGTATTTCACTATTTTCCAAAAATTCAACTATTTTAGAAAAATCACGAAAAATCACCCTCACCATTTTTTTATGTGTATAATGTAAATATGTACTCCATTTTTTGAAAATAATTTTCTAAATATGATAATTTTAATTATTAATTAAAATCATCATTTATTCAAAAAATACCAATTTTAAAATTATAACTGATTTTATAACACCTTAAAAAAATAATTAAGGTATCATAAAATTATCTTATAATAATAAGAAAAAAAATTAATTTATGAATATATTTTATGAAAATAAATTTTATTTTAAATTATTTTATTAATTATAAAATTGTAAATAAACATTTATGTTTCACAAAAAATATCAATACTTAATTTATCATTTTTAAAAAAATTATTTACTTATTCCATTATATAAATATATAATATTTTTACTTATAATATGAATAAATTTTATTTATAATTTAATAGGTGATGTTACAATTCAATTGTCTGAGTTACTATTCTTAATGGTCACATTACTACACTACACCAAAATCATACTTTAGTGGTGGTTTATTAAACCGCTGCTAAATCTTTCTAAAATATTTTAGAAGTGATTTATTGAAAACCACAACTAAAACTTTTAATTTTTTAACGCACCTGACACTTCTCCCTTGATCCCCCCCTCCCCCCCTCCCCCTGTAAGCCCCCGAAGCCCTACTAGTCTCGACCCTCACCACCCCTCACCGTTGGTCCTGACCCTCACTCCCCCCGACCCTCACTGCCCCTCATTGTCGGCCTCGAACTATATTATCACCACACATCTCTACTATTCCCAACCTAGCACCTCGCTTCCCCTCAACACCAGTCCTAAATTATCCCCTCATTCCTTGTCCCGATCTGAGTCACTGATACCCCCTCCCATTGAGGTGCTATTTGGATATGTTATACATTAATGTATAAATTGTAGGTTGGTTCTCGATGGAGTTGGGATGGATATTGATATGTTTGGCCTAATTATTCTTATTTATAATATATTATTTTAGATTAAATGGGTTATAATTCATTAAATTATGATTTTCATCCAAATATATATATTATTAGTATTCTTATGTTATTAAGTTTCCATAAATCATTAGCTAAGAAGAAGAGGTGGTTGGATGAGTAATCTCAACTCTTATGGGTTATGTGGTTAGATATATTTAAATGTATATTAGAGGAGATTAATTAGTTTTAACTAACAATTATACACAATAAGAATATATCTAATTATTCATTAAACATTGATCCTCCTCAATTACTCTAGTTTAGTTTTGTATTGGTTGAATATATCTTATGTGAAAGAGTTTCAATTTCCTTAAGTAGAAAGTGAGCAATGGATGTAGTCAAACATTTTTATTTCACTTTTTCTAAGGAAAATTATGTTGGTGGTACCCGGTACCTCATTATAGGTACCATATTATTATAATTACTTTGATTTCATGAACTCATGTCGTCATCTTTAGAGAGGGTCATTTCTCAGTTGAACGCCTCACTAGCATGTCCCATGAAGTCATGATCATTCTCAGCATAATTTTCAATGTTGTAATCAATGATGTTAATTGATTCATAATACAAATCATTGATTATTTCCCAATACTCATCAGATTAGAAACTTTTCCCATGTAATACCCGACCATTCACTATCTCTATGTTCACTACCATTGGCCACTAGTAAGGTCAATGATGCCTTCATCCATACATGAATACGAAATTCAGGAAATTAATAAGAAATAAGATAAATAAAATCATAGATATAAATAAAATAGATAAAATTTCAATAACATGCCCTTTATCATCACCAATCCACCAATTCACTCAATAAAAAAATGTTACAAAATGTATCCATTAAATAAAAAAGAGTATCATGATAGTAGCTTAATAGTTTTTAGAATCATTTTGGTCCTTTAATAAATTATTAACATTGTATTGTGATACTTTTTAAATGATTTATTAAAATAATATTTTTATTAAAGAATCCCTAGGGTGTGGCTCAGTTGGTAGATAGCCTTGAGGGTCTTGGCAAGGTCTCGAGTTTAAGTCTCGTCGAATTTTTTTTTCATAGTATAGGGTTTTCATGTATTTCTCCCTCTCCCTCAACTATTGTAATAATATTTTTATAAAAAATGGATTTCAACATGTATTTTTCCTATTGGGTTTCTTAATGGGTTTTAAATAAAAAATGTAACTCTTTTACACATCATTTTCCTCACAACTATAGTTTATGGATTTCAATTATCCTTTTTTAAATACTTCATTATTTACCATATGTATTTATATTGGAAAACCTTATTTAACATATTTATATTTTTTAAACTAGTATATATGAATATCTTTTCATATTTATTAATAGTTATGTGTTTTAATTTTTTTTAATAATGTGCAACCACATTGTGATATATATGGATAAAATATGGATCACATTACTAATGAACACACCTCAGTATACTATGGTTTTAAATTAGTTTTTAGATTTTTCAATTTTCAATTGATCTATTTATGGGAGAATAATATGCTCACATCTGATGTAAATTTAGAATATGGTTGAAGAGAGATTAAGTTTATGAACACTTTATATTGAAGAAATTCCCCGATCAATATTTGTGTTGGATTTGGCATGGAGAATCGAACGTTACAAAAAGGTTGATCACTAATGTCAATCCACAGAATGAGATCCCAATTTTGTCGACAATGAAAAATGAAATGAAAAACCTTATAAATGATGCATTTGGCATTGCAAGACACCAACATCAACATAAAAACATATCAAAACAACCAGTTGATAGTGATACAAATAGAAACGTGACAAGTGATGTTTTTTAGACTATAGGATAACTGGATCATGATTGTAACATATCATTAGATCCTCCTCTTGATTCTGTAAAGACTAATGTAAGAGGGAACATCACTGAGCAGACAGATGTGTTTCATGGTTTAGTTGACAATGGAAATCAAGAGTGGTATAGTGAATGTTTGAAATGTTCAAAACATTCTTTTTTACTGAAGTTGTACCATATCAAATGCCTATGTGGAATTACAAATAAGGTGATGTCCATGATATTAGAATTTTGTGTGATGAATTTCCTAAGTCAAAGATCTCTAAGTCTTTTTATTATATGAAAAAAATTGTTAACAAGATTCGTTTGAATTATACAAAATTACATGTGTGTTTTAATGATTTTATGCTTTATTGGGGAGAGGATTCAAGCAGATAGGATTTAAAAAAATGTTCTTCTTTTATATGGAAACTAATGGGTGATGTTGGAATTCTGAATCAACATACTACCATGAAGAAGAAGAATAAGAACACACCTTCAAAGGTTTTGTGTCACTTTCTTTTAAAGCCTTGATTGAAAATATTATTCATGTCATCAAAAACCGTCGAACACATGAAGTGAAATTATATAGAAAATAACAATGATGGGTTAATGTGACATCTAAGATATTCATAATCATGGAAGACATTTGATTAATTATATATAGATTTATCATCTGATCCAAGGAATGTTTTATTGGGATTGGATGTTGATAGGTTCAACCCATTTGGGACTTTGAGTACCAATTATAGTATTTGGCCAGTTGTTTTGATCCCTTACAATCTACCTCTATGGATGTGTATGAAAAAAATTTATTTTATCATTTTGATGATTATTTATAGAAAACAATTCATGGAATTGATATTTATGTATACTTGCAGATTTTAATTGAAGAATTACAAGAGTTATGGAGCAACGATGTTGAGATATATGATGCATATTCTATAACAATGTTCAAAATGAAAGCTGCTCTAATATGGAACATTAGTGACTTCCCTAGACTTGGGAATTTAGCTGGTTGGAACACTTACACGGGTTTGAATTGTCCTGTTTGTAACTTTTATTTTGATCCCAAACAACTACCTCATAGTATAAAATGGTGCTTCTTGTGACATTGAAGATTTCTTGATGCATCTCATAGATTTCGATTGAACAAGAACAAATTCAATGGTTTCATTGATTATATACCACCTCTATAGTTGTTAACAGGTTCTAAAATATTGGAACAACTTGGAAATATTGAAACAAAATTTGGGAAGGTGCGTCATTTGAATGATAGTGGGAAATGAGTTTGAATTGCATTGTCAAGTTAAATCAGAATACAACAATGGAATAAAAAAGTAAATTCTTAAAACTTCCATATTGGGAATTTAATTTGTTGAGGCATAATCTTGATATGATGCATATTGTGAATAATTTTTGTGACAATTTGATATTCACATTGCTTAATGATCATGAAAATTTAAAGGATCATCTCAATGGTCAAAAATTCTTAGAAGCAATGAACATAATGCATGATCTCTGGCCAGATAATAATGGAAAGTATGCTCCAGTAATTTTTGGAATGAAGAATAGTGATAAAGATACATTTCTTCAAATTTTAAAACATGTGAAGGTACTTGATGGGTATTCAAGTAAAATATCAAGGTGTGTTGACTTAAAGCATCATAGTTTACATGAATTGAAAGTCCATGATTCAAATATTTTGTTACAGTTGTTACTACTATTGATATTTCATACATTATTACATGAAAATGTTATTGCTATTGTACTCCAATTATGCACATTTCTTAGAAAACTATGTGAGAAAACTATACATCCATTTGATATTGAAAACCTTTAGGGTAGATTTATATTGACACTTTGTGCAATTGAGATGATCTTTCCACCGTCATTTTTTACTATTATGATGCATTTAACTATGCATTTGGTTGAGGAAGCTAAATTAGGAGGCCTCGTAGATTATAGATGGATGTATAAAATTGAGAGGTACTTTATTTATATGTTTTTAATTTTAGTAAACAATTATTTTAACTTAATTAAATACATAATTATGTTTTTTATTTTATTTCACAGATATCTTGGGCATTTGAAATCATATGTGAAAAATAAAGCTCAACCTGAAGGCTCTATTTCAGAAGGATATTTGGAATAAGAGTGTCTTACCTTTTGTTATAGATACTTTGATGATATTGAGACAAGATTAAATAGATTTGGAAGTGTTTAATACACATTGAATCAATCTAAAACACATGGAAAATCAAAAATCTTTCTTGTTATTGTCCAATCAGTTGGTAGGAGCTCAAATGTTACCCTAAGAGAAATAGAATTATTAAAGGCAAGTAGATATATGCTGATGAATGGTGAAATTGCAGATCTATTTATTGAATATTTGAGGATACAAGAAAACATCCAAATGAGAGGAAGAACACAAAATGAAAAAGATATAACAAAATATGTTAATAAATATCTTGTATAATGTTTTTCATGACGTGTAAGTTCATAAATATTGCAATCAATATGGATATTAGGTTGATACAAAAATTTTGTAAATCTAATAATGTATATTACCTTTTTTAGGTCATGAATAATTATAATCGAACAAAATTTTCATAATATTTGAATTTTCTTACTCTAGTTCCTCTAAAACAAGCTAGAAAGTTTGATGCTTATAATTTGAATGGATTTAGATTCCATACAGTCGATCAGGAAGAGGGGTTTGAAAACACAGAATAGTGTCATATTTGAACAACCTGATAATTTATGAGGTATATTATTTTTAAATTTTTTATGTCTTGTGTTTTACTCTACACCAATATTAGCTTGCACTATACGTAACACTGTATTATCTTGTAGTATATGCAATACTATTTTTGGCTTGTGTTGCACACAATTTCAAGTTCCTTTGATAGAATTCATTTCACGCAACATTGAGTATAGATTTTGTTCAATGTATAAATGAACTAAGTTTGGATTATGTTATATGCAACACCAAACAAATCTTACACTATATTCAACACTGACTTGGCTTGCGTTACATGCAAGAGCAACCTTCCTCGATAACTTGTGTTGTACGCAATACTGAGTTTCACTAAAAAATTATATATTATTAAAATATTATATAACTATATTATATGATTATTATTAACCACATTTTTAATTTTATATAACAGTATCATTCATCTTATACATTTTCTAAAACATTATATGAGAAGAAAATCAATTTTTCGGATAAAAGAAGTATTTTTCAAAAAATGCAGTTTTACTGCCTTTTGATGGCACACCCATTTTAAATATAGTTTTTAACACTTTTATAAGATAAATTTGAAAAAATAAACTTCTTACTTGTAAGAGGGAAATAAAAATTTACTTTTGTTTGATTTTGGATATTTTTCTAATAAAATTAAAATTTTAATGAATAGTCAAAATACCGCATTTTAATTCAAAACTGCCTTTTTATCTAATTTATTTATATAGTTAGATTATATTTTTAATTTGTTTTAAAGCATAATTGGATTATATTTTTATTATTTAAACCAATTTTTTTCATTGTAAGTAATTTCAGTTTTAAATTATACATAAACACATGTCAACCTTTTGATAATTATTACTTCTTAAAAATCCGCTTTTTGGTTTTGATAATGGGAATTAATTTTAAATTAATTACTGAAACTTCTTTGTTTCGAAATTGGAAAAATGGATTCCATATTTGGAATCAAAAGGAAAAATTATGTAAATAGGTACCTTTTATTTTTCGATGTTATAAATAATAACTTCAGTAATTATTTTATTTTCCATGGTTAAAGGGTAAATCTGGTAAATAAGGGTAAGAAAATAATATTATAATAATATTAAACTACCCTAAAACATGTCCTAATCCTATTGTATTAGATATTTCAGACCATGGGAATCCTTGGGTTGATTTTGGGACCCATGTATTCACTTGGATTTGAAAATGACATTTTATAAGATTTAATTTAAAGTAAAGATAATTATAAACTAAGTATATATATATTACTAAATAAATTTTAATATAGGGTTATATAATAGATATTTATGTATATAAATATTAATTATAAATATAAAAATATTTCCTACATCATGGTATTTTATTTATAATTTTTATATATTATATAAATATATTTATTTATGACACAATTATGATGTAGTGATTACCTCATTAATGAAAGATTCAAATAAATGCATTTATAAATATTAAAATAAATTTAATTTGAAAATTTTGATTCCATAAACTAATTTTCTAGATGGAATTAAAATATTAGGGATATGTTAATTCCTTTTTTTAATGTAATCAGGTTGTTATGAACTTTTTAAAAAAGTCAAGTATGAATAGTGTCTAAAATTGACATAATTTATAACTTAAAACATAAAATAGTTTATTAAATGATATTAAATTCCTAAAAATATAATATTCATCTAAATGGTTAATATAAGTCTAACTATGTCATAAAAAATTGGGTCGTTTGATATGATATGGTAATTACATTAACCCACAATGAGTAAATAACATGATATCACAATAATATTAAAAAGGGTAAAATAAGGGTTAAACAAAAAAGATAAGGATAAAAAAATATTCAAAACATCTCTAAAAATTATTGGAAGATATTTATTTGAACGAACATCATATTATCTTCTAATTAGATAAGTTTTGTACCATTTTTAATCAAAATTGAATTTGTAATAAATTAATATTTTGAGAGTTTCCTAAAGTGCCCCTCTCCTCTATTATAAAAGGGAACATCCTCCCTCTCCTATTCACTCCATTTTGAGCCTTCAAGCAAAGAAAATCCCTAAAAATTTCTCTTCTCAACCTCCCTATTTATGTCTTATAGGTTATGGTCTTCTCAAAATACTATCTCTAGTTCCCTGAGAGGAAATTTAAAGAAGGCACATCGAGGAAGAGGTAATCTCTTATACCGATTCTTTAAAATTTCTTTCTTCTTATACTTCCTCTTATTTAGTTGTTTAATTATAATATAATAAAATAAGTATCACTAATATAGTGATACGTTATTATAAATATGAAACAACCCTATTTCACCTTCTATCCATCCTATGAAAAACTAAATCACTACGCGTGCATACATACGAATTACCGTATCCACGCCGTGGTGTAATATGTTTTTCACTTCCACCTTACTTGGATGGGTATAATGGTGGAAATAATAACTACATATGATTATTATAACGTGATACTAATTCTGATATAGTATAAACCATCCACTTCAATTACATTTAACAACTATGGGAACGATATCGTCGCTCGTGCGTACGTACGACTTACTGTCTCCATGACGCGATGAGATTCATTCTTCATATTTAAAATTTAGGAATATAATGGGCTAGAAAATTACTCATTAAGGAGTTTTCCAAAAACTCGATTCCATCAAATAGTTCCCCCAAAACTGTGTCATTGGTCACGGTCACACACCGAAACGGTGGCACCGCTAACGGTAGCACTGCTTATAGTGGCACTGTGAGGGTGGAACCGTGAGGGTGGAACCATGAAGGTGGCACTCTAATGGTGGCATCGTACCGGTGGAACCGTGAGGGTGGCACTGTGATGGCGGCACCATGAGGGTAGCGACGCGACGGTGGCACCGTGAGGGTGGCACCGTGAGGGTGGCACCGTGACAGTGGCACCATGAGGGTGGCATCGTGACGGTGGCACCGTAACGGTCACACCATCACGGTCGCACACCGAAACAGTGGCACTGTGACGGTGGCACCATAATGGTCACACTATCACAGTCGCACACTAAAAAAGTTGCACTGCTGATGGTGGCACTGTGATAGTGGAACCGTGAGCATGACACCGCTTATGTTGTCTCACCAAACGGTGTCCCACCCTTTTTTCTTTTTCCAGTTCCTCTCCCACAACGTATCTTTTGATGTAAGAGTGTTTTAAAAACCCCTTTCAAAGCCATTTAAAGACCATAAATAATATCAAAAATCCCTTAATATCCAAGCAACCCTCGAATTACCAAAACGTGTGGCTTTCCCTCAGTGTCACACCTTTTCCCGTACTTTCCAGTTCTACCCCTATTGCGCAGTTTCCTCTGATTGAAGGAAATTTTTTAACAAACAGCTGTTATAGACACCTCTCTAATGAGAATTATTAAATGATAGTTAATTCCATCGTGTGTAACCATCAAACCGTGTGTTGAAACCACGATCCGTCTTTAAATCCCTTCAAGATTTTGATATCCCATAACTCTAGTATCTCACCTTTTTATCGCACGGGAATTATTTCTTCTTCGGGGCTGGTCTCTTTTCCTTCTTCTCCTTGGTGAATTTTGAGTCCCCCTTCCAAAGGCAAGTGGTGTGCCTGTACTAGATCTTTTTTTCTCACTCTTGGAATCCCCAGAGTTCCTCCCTTGCAAGTCACGTATCCCCAGTTCTTGGCGCCTAGGGAGAAACTTCGATTGTTGATCATCCGAGTAGGGCTCTTCCTTTGTCTGTCTTTATTTTGTATCATGCGGGGAGGGTATACTAATGTTTCTTCAGGGGTGGATGTAACCAAACCTTAATGAAGATAATAAATGGACTTTTAAGGAATGAAGTGGTGTGTTTTTTGTTGTTGATGTAATCTTTTACCCTTACTTATATGTTGTAAATTGTATGGGATTGTGTCCACTGAAAATCATTGTCGTTGGTGGTCTTTCCTTGCGCACTAATGGACCCCTATCTTCTGTGATTATTGAATGGATATAACATGGATACTGGTTAATTACATAAACTCGGTTGATTTAATAGATTCCTAATGAATAAGAATCCTTGTGTGGTCACCCAGGTTAACCAAATGGAATGAAGGAACTAAAGAAATGGTTTGTTTAATTCTGAAAAAAAAATCACTTACTCTGTTATGATGATGTGTATGGTGGTTCTGCTTAATGCTGGTGAGGTGATGTGGATAGGGATGGGATCCCCTATTGTGGTGTAGTTGTTTTTTTGTGGATCTGAGGCAGTGTGGGGTTGTATGGTGGGTCTTGTTTTGGTTCCAGTACTTTAAGGGATCTCATGGATCACTTTTGTTGTTGTGACTTTACAAGAGAACTGGGTGTGAATACTTAATCTACAACTTGGTTGTTTTTCCTTCCTTGGCTTGTGGCTATGCCTGTTAGTTGCCCAGTTGTGAATAATTATTTAAAATAGAACCACTAGAATGTGCTAACATGAAGGGGTTCAATGGGAAATTGTTTTCTGGGAATGAGTTGTGACTTGGCTATGGGTGGTGTGATTTTTATGAATGAATATTAATGAGGGTGTTTGTGTATAGGCTGGTTTTGGAACCCCTAGGTTGGGATGAGTTCTTGTTTAACTATATGGATAATTTAGTTCTTATGTTTCTTATTCTCACCCCACCCAAGTTGAGAACTCCGTGCCGAACACCCCCATTTCAATGGGGGAGGGTGTTTTTCCCAACACTCCTATGAGTGGTTGGTTATTAGCTCCTTTTCTGCTCCCTTTATCGAGTATCCCAAGACTCTTTGGGTAGAATATGACAGTATGAGGCCCATTATAGCCCAAGATTCTTCGGGTAGGGAACGTTGTGGTGGTTAGCCTAGGTGTGTGTGGGTAGGTTATTTCCCAAGTGACTTCGGGATGAGGCCCAAGTGTCTTCAGGTGTGGCAGTAGTTGTTTGGGCCCAGGTGTATTCGGGCATGGTGGTAGTTGTCTTGGACCATGTGTCTTTAGGGCATGGTTATGTGTGGTTGTATCCCAGGTGTTTGAGGGCGGGTGAGTGGTTTTGGTAGCCCAGGTGTGTGCGGGTGGGGTATGGTGGTGGGACTATTGTAAAAATGGCGGGGAAGGTCTGACAGGTAGGATAACTTCAATAACAAGTGGGAAAGTGGTGTGGGTTATCCAAATATCAGTGTGATATTACTATTACTTTACTTGACTTGCGTTATTTGGGGAGTGTACCTTGGTGAGGTTGGGTGGATAGTTTCCTTTCTAAGTGTTTTGGTTATCTTCTTTTTCTCACAGGGCATTAGAATGCCTCCCCACTTGTGCATGATATCTTTTGGTTTTCCCTAATGAGTATACCTATATACTCACCCTACGTATATAAAAATGATTTCAAGTTTCCATGAGGACTTTGAGGACCATGCGGGGTCGTACTAGTTTGGACGTTGGGACAATTTTTGTTTCTGTTTTTCCTTCATTTGGTTGTTACCTTTTTATTTTTCTTGTATTGTAGAACTTATTATTGAAACATGCATATGTGAATGGATTTTTTAGGATTTACTTTTACTTCGAGTTTTGGTGTTGTTTGGGACTTACTATCTTATCTCCCGATCCTACTAAATAAAAAGGTAAATGCCTTCCATTTTGCACATAATTCCATACCCTTGGTTCTATTATCTACTCCAGGACCTATTGTAGGTGGGTCTGGGGTGTCATTATCCCTCCTTAAACTTGAAGAAGGAAGGGTCTAGAAATCAGTTGTCCCTTCCCTCATCTTGGTGAAGGCGGAGTTATGACAGAATTGTATTAGAGGTTGTTGAGAGATAGGATGGAGATTGGGGTTAGGCATAGTGAGGGTCTCATGGGATGGTAGGGAAATAGTGTTAGGCAATCATGGTTCATGAAATAGGCCAGGGAAGACCGGTTAGGACACGGGATTTTAGGACCCCCCATGATCCTATAGAATGAATCTGGGCCTACTGAACGACTAAGTAAGACTACACTGATTTCATGGTAGAGATCCTAGGAAAGGTACATTAATCATAATGACTTGTGTTCTTGTGTGTCTTGGGTATTTTGTGGATTTAAAATGAATAAGAAGTCTAAGAAAAATTAAAAGCAATATTCTACACTATTTGGGCTTAGGCATTCCTTGTTTACCTTGCAGGTATGGCACCTGGACGAAGACCACAAGTAGTGCAGGCGATCAAGGCCCAGAAGGTTGATTTGGATGATCAGCATAGGGATGACTGAGAGGAGGAGGATGATCAGTGGGATAGGATGCTTCGTTCCTTTCAGCGGTAGACCCTTAAGAAGTATGAGGGCATAGTCTTGGATATGGAGACAGAGAGCTGGCTCAAGGAGCTGGTGATAGATTTTAGCTTGATTTGGGCTTTGATGGAGTATTGGGTTCCTCTGGTAATAAGCCAAATGCAGGGAGAAGCGCGTCAGTGGTGGATGCTCTATCTTGGGTAGAAGAGGGAGGCTGAGGTTACGTGGATTGACTTCAAGAGAGAGTTCCAGGCATAATTCCTCTCTTCCATGATGAAGGTTTAGAAGAGGCAGGAGATACTCTCCCTTCACCAGGGGAGTCTGTTAGTGAGAGAGTTAGGTATCACGTTCAAAGATCTCCTTCTCTTTGCTCCAGACCTCTTTCTGAATGAGGAGTCTCAGGCGAGACATTGAGAGGAGGCACTCCGACCTTCTCTTCAGTATGTTGTTACTCCTTTCACTCTACCGACATAGTTGGAGGTATTAAAGAAGGTTAAAGTGGTAGAGAGGGTGCACATACTGGGAGGTGTGCCACAAGAGGGGTGTTAGTTGGGATCGTCAAAGGGAAAGACCATCAGCAGCAGACCTCCAATGCCAGGGCGTTCCAGGTTTCGGCCAGTCAGGAGCAGGCCTCAGCAGTTCTAGTTTTGATCTCCCGGTCCTCTCCCTTTATTTTCGGGCCTACGACTGAGATTCTTCATCTGTGGTAGACATGGTCATCTTTGGAATCAGTGCCCGGACAGAGTGCAGTACAGTGGGGGTGGGAAGGTTCAGTGTCCACCTCAGTAGTTGCAGTTTCCAGCCAGGCCCTTTCAGCAGCAGCAGCATGGACAGTGAGCTCTCACTCCTTCGAGAACAGCTGTTGTAGAAGGATTCCAACCTCAAAGTTCTCCTCAGTGACCTTGATCAGGGCATAGTCTAGGAGGTGGCCAACATCCAAGGTGTATAGGATATGGGCGTGGGCAGTTACATGCTACAAAGGCAGCAGTTTCAGTAGGGGCGAAAGTCGTTCGAGGTACGATCAGCTTATTTAGTACTTTTTTCTATTCCTTGTTTGATATAAGAGCTTCACACTCCTTTATTGAACCTAGTCTAGCCCATTCTATAGTTCTAGACACAGAGAGACTTTCTATACCCCTGGTTTGGAGTATGCCAGTTAGAGGTCAGACCAACTTGTCTCGTGTTTGCCAAGGATGTAGACTGATGTTGGGACCACATCAATCCATTGGGGACCTTCTTTTGATGAATATGAAGCCGTATTATTTCATTCTAGGAATCTAATGGTTGTTCTCTATGTGTTAAATTATCAACTACTTCCAGATAAGGGTTGTGTTTTTAGATATGGGTGGCCAACGTGTGACTTTCTTCGGAGAGCGGGGTTGCCAAGGAGGCATCCGACAAAGTGGAGCCCCTTCTTTCCTTATTAGTTGAGCTATCAGTGGAGTCAGTAGATATAGAAATGGTGGAAGTCCTAGTAATAATTAGTGAATTCATGGACGTCTTCCCTAAAGATGTGGTGACTCTACCCCCTCGATGTGATGTTGAGTTCAGGATAGACTTGCAACTCGGTGCCCATCCGATTTCGATAGCTCCCTATCGAATGGTGGATTCTAAGATGCAGGAGTTAAGGATTCAGATTGATGACCTGATGAAGAAGGGGGTTTTCCAACCAAGAATATCACCATGGGGTGCTCCGGTCTTGTTCGCGAAGAAGGAAGATGGTGGTATCAGGTTGTGCATAGACTACCAGATATTGAATCAGGTAACAGTTATGAACTATTACCCTCTCTCGAGGATAAAAGACCTTTTTGATCAATTGAAGGGGGCAGGATGGTTCTCCAAGATTGACCTGTGGTCAAGATATCACCAGTTGAGGGTGAAAGAGGGTGACATCTCGAAGACTGCCTTCAGGTGTAGATATGGGCACTTTGAGTTCGTAGTCATGTCATTCGGTGTTACGAACACAGTAATCGTGTTCATGGGGCTCATGAACTCCATCTTCTAGGAATATCTAGACCAGTTCATAGTTGTTTTTATTGAAGAAATCCTGATCTATTCAATATCAAAGGAGGATCACACTGATCATCTGAAAATGGTTTTAGAGGTCCTCCAACAGCACCATCTCTACAGGAAGTTTTCCAAGTGCAAGTTATGGACATGAGAAGTTAACTTCTTCGAAACTTGGTGTCTAAGCAGGGGATAGAAGTGGACCTATTGAAGGTAAAAGAGGTTGTTTCTTGGTTTTCACCCAAGAATGTGATGGAGGTTCATAGTTTCCTGGGCCTATCAGGTTACTGCCAAAGGTTCGTGCCCAAATTCTCCCAAGTTGCATCACCTTTGATAGCCTTGACCAAGAAAGACTAGGATTTTGTGTGGAGTGTGAAATGAAAGGAATCATTCATTTATCTGAAAGAGAAGTTGGTTAGTGCCCTAGTGCTGAGGTTTTCAAAAGAAGGGGTGATGTTTGAGGTTTTCTATGATGCTTTAGGCTAAGGCTTGGGGTGTGTGCTAATTCAATAGTAGGGGTGATCTCTTTTGGGTCTAGGAAGTTATGTCCTCATGAGCATAACTATTACACCCATGAATAATATTTCGCAATGGTTGTGTTCTCACTAAAGTTTTGGTGGCACTACCTCATCATAGAGCGCTTTGTGATCTTCCCGGATCATAAGAGCTTGAGGTATGTCTTCTCCCAGTGGGACCTGAACTTGTGGCGGTAGAGGTGGATGGAGTTTATCCAGGACTAAGACTTTGAAATTTCATACACCTCAGGAAAGGGGAACGTGGTTGCTAATGCCTTGAGTATAATTTCACTTAAGGATGTAGTTCGAGAGTCAGTAGATTCTTAGAAGGCGATGGAGGATTTGGCCGCCCTACACCTGGATGAAAGAGTGGATGGTGTTAGAGGTTATCTGTTTCAGATGACAGTGTAGTCTTATCTATTATGGAAAGTGGATGAGTCTCAGTGGGGTGACTCAGAGAGTGAAGTAATGTTTTATTAGGTTAACCAAGGAAATACTCCAAAAGGGTGGTCATGGGATGGTCATAATCATATTCTTTTTTGAGGAAAGTTTTTTTTCCCAGAGATGATGCATGATAGAGTTCTTGGTGAGTTCCAAAGCTCACCCCTAGCAGTACATCCAGGAGTTTCCAAGATGTACCAAGGCTTGAGGGGTTAGTTTTGGTGGCCCAAGGAGAAGTGGGCAGTGGAAGACTTTGTGTCGAAGTGCCTCATGTGTCAGCAGGTGAAGGCTGACCACCGCGTACTAGGGGATTTGTTACAACCTTTAGATGTCCCTGAGTAGATGTTGGATGACATCTCGATGGATTTCATCATGAGACTACCAAGATTTCAAGGGGGTTCTGATGCTATCAGGGTAGTGGTGGACCGGCTGGAGAAATCAACTCACTTACTGGCAATCAAAAAGTCAAGTATGGGGGATACCCTAGCACAATGGTATGTGGATGAGGTGGTGTGGTAACATGGAGTTCCTAGGTCCATAGTCTCCGATCGGGATACCCGGTTTACATCATGGGTCTGGAAAGGATTGAAACATGATTTTGGCACCCAACAATGCCTTAGCACTGCCTTCCACCCCTAGACAAATGGGAAGACAGAGCACACCATCCAGATGTTAGAGGATATGCTACGAACATCTCTTTTGGACTTTGGAGGATCGTGGGTATGACACTTGCCTCTGGTAGAGTTTTACTACAAAAATATCTATCACTCTACCATTGTAATGCCTCTATTAGAAGCCTTGTATGGGAGGTCGTTTCACTCACCCATGTGCTGGAAAGATGTCAGGGAAGCAGGTGTTCTTGGCCCGGAAGTGGTGAAGAGCATGAGGGAAAAGGTTAAGCTTTTACAGGAGAGGATGAAGGCAGCTCAGGACCGGAAAAAGTCATATTCCTATAATAGGAGGAGAACCTTGGAGTCCGAGGTCGGAGACAACATGTTCTTAAAGGTCTCCCCATGGCATGGGAAATGGAAGTTCGATACGGGGAGTAAGATTTCTCCTAGGTTTGTCAGACCGTTCAAAGTGTTGCGGTGGATCGGAAAAGTGGCTTATCAGCTAGCGCTACCACCGCTGCTACTGAGAGTGCATGACCTCTTCCATATGTCTCAGCTCTGTTGGTATCTACATGATGGTTCACACATCCTCATATAGAGAAATCTAGATATCGAGGATGATGTAATGTGTGTAACGTGACCTGTGATGATCAAGGATTGTGATGAGAAGGTGCTTCATAGAAAAATAATTCCCTTGGTTTGTGTGTTGTGCAGTCTTGGTGGCCTTGAGGAGAGTGCCTAGGAACAAGAGGCACACATGCAAGATCAGTACCCAGAGTTGTTTTTAGTTTTGTTCTCTTCTATTTTGTACTTGTTTGTGATGTAGTGATTAACCTTGTTAACTGTGAAATGTGTCATTTTCCTTGTTCTTTGAATGTGTGTGGAGAGTCCTGTCTGTGGGGAGGGGAGGACCTGATCCCTAATCAAGATGCATTAAAGTGGGTGTGGTTAAAAATATGTAGGGTAGTCAGTGCCACCCAAATCAGATAGTGTCTTGACATGGAGGGAGGTACTCCCTAATCCATATGACTAGAGGGTGTGACCTTTACATGTTTGTGTGGTTACTTGAGGGAGAGTTGTTCCTAGATGTCGATGGGGTTTACTCTTAAGAGGTATCTTTCGAGGTGTTTGTTCATACCCCTCTCTTTTATTTGAGTATGGTTTTAATTCTCAAGGGTGAGAATAGTTTGAGAGGTATCTGATGTAATATCCCAGACAATGACTCATTAAGGAGTTTTCTAAGAACTCAGTTCCATAAAATGGTTCTACCGAAATGGTGGCACCGGTCACAGTCGCACACCGAAACAGTGGAACCTCTAATGGTAGCACTGCTAATGGAGGCACTGTGATAGTGGCACCGTAATGGTCACACTGTCACGGTCTCACCATAACAGTCGTACCGTCTCGGTCGCACACCGAAATGGTGGAACCACTGAAGGTGGTACCATGATGGTGGAACCATGATAGTGACACCACTTATGGTGTCTCACCAAACAGTGTCCCACCCTTATTTCTTTTTCCAGTTCCACTCCTGCAACATATCTTTTGACGTAAGAGTATTTTAAATACCCCTTTCAAATCCTTTTAAATCCCATAAATGATATCAAAATCCCCCACGAGCCGAGCGACCCTTGACTTACCAAAACGTGTTTCTTTCCCTCGGTGTCACAACTTTTCCCCTACTTTCCAGTTCCACCCCTATTGTTCATTTTCCTCTGATTGAAGGAAATTTTATAATTCATAGCTGTTATGGCCACCTCTCGAATGAGAATTATTAAATGAAAATTAACTTCATCCTGTGTAACCACCCAACTGCGTGGTAAAACCATGATCTGACTTTAAATCTGTTCAAGATTTTGATATCCTGTAACTCTAGGATCTCACCTTTTTATCACACATGAATTCCTTCTTCTTTGGGGATGGTCTCTTTTCCTTCTTACCCTTTGTGCATTTGGATTCCCCCTTCCCAAGGCAAGTGGTGTGCCTATTCTGGAGGTTTTCTGATCACTCTTGGATTCCCTAGAGTTCCTCCCTTACAAGTCGTGCATCCCCAATTCTTGGCGCATGGTGAGAAACTTCGATCATTGATCATCCAATTAGGTTTCTTCCTTAGTATCTCTTTATTGTGTATCATGAAGGGAATGTATTCTAATGTTTCTATGGGTATGGATGAATCCAAACCTTAATAAAGATAACAAATAGAATTTTAAAGAATTAAGGGGTGTGTTTGATGATGTTGTTGTATTCTTTTACCCTTTATTATATATTGTAAATTGTATGGGATTGTGTCCACTGAAAATCATGGTCATTGGTGGTATTTCCTTGTGCACTAATGGACCCCAATATTTTGTGATGATTGAATGGTTGTAACATGGAAACTGATTAATTACGTAAACTCGGTTGATTTAATGGATTCCCAATGAATAATAATCCTTGTGTGGTCACCCTAGTTAACCAAACAGAATGATGGAACTAAAGAAATGGTGTGTTTAATTCTAAAAAAATCCCTTTCTCTGTTCTGATGATATGTATGGTGGTTCTAATTAATTCTAGTGAGGTGATGTGGATGGGGATGGGATCCCTTATTGTGGTGTAGTTGTTGGTTTGTGGATCTGAGGCTATGTGGGGTCATATGGTGGGGCTTGGTTTGGTTCCAGTACTTTGATGGATCTCACATATCACTTTTGTTTTTGTGACTTTACAAGAGAACTGGGTGTGAATGCTTAATATGTTGCTTGGTTTTTTTCCTTCCTTGGCTTGTGGCTATGACTGTTAGTTTCCCAGTAGTGAAGAATTATTTAAAATATAACCACTCGAATGTGATAAAAAGAATGGGTTCAATGGAAAATTGTTTTTAGTTAATGAGTTGTAACTTGGCTGTGGGTGGTGTGCTTTTTATGAATGAATAGTAATGAGGGTGTTTGTGTATATGATGGTTTTGGAATCCCTAGGTTGGGATGAGTGTTTGTTTACCTATATGGATAATTTAGTTATTATGTTTCTTATTTTCTCCCCATCCAAGTTGAGCACTTCATGCCGAACACCCCCATTTCAATGGGGGAGGGTGTTTTTTTCAACACTCCTATGAGTGGATGGTTATTAGCTCTTTTTCTGCTCCCTTTCCCAAGTATCCCAAGACTCTTCATGTAGGATGTGATGGCCTGAGGTCCATTACAGGCCAACATTATTTGGCAGGGAACATTATGGTGGTTAGATCAGGTGTGTGGGGGAAGGTTATTTCCCAAGTGTCTTCGGGATGAGGCCCAGGTGTCTTTGGGCGTGGTAGTAGTTGTTCGGGCCCAGGTGTCTCCAGGCGTAGTGGTAGTTGTTCTAGCCCAGGTGTCTTCATACATGGTTACATGTGGTTGTGGCCCAGGTGTTTGGGGGCAAGGTGAGGGGTTGTGGTAACCCAGGTGTGTGCAGGTGGGGTATGGTAGTGGGACTACGGTGAAATTGGCGAGGAAGGTCTGACATGTAAGATGACTTCAATAACTAGTGGGAAAGTGGTTTGGGGTACCCAAATATCGATGTGCTATTACTATTGCTTTACTTGAATTGTGTTATTTTGGGAGTGTGCCTTGGTGAGGTTGGGTGGATAGTTTCCTTACTAGGTGCTTCAGTTATCTCCTTTTTTTACAGGGCAGTAGAATTCCTCCCCACCTGTGCATGAGAGCTTTTGGTTTTCCCTACTGAGTATACCTGTATACTCACCCTACGTATATAAAACTGCTTTCAGGTTTCTAGGAGGACTTTGAGGATGGTGAAGGACCATACTAGTTCGGACTTTGGGACAGTTGTTGTTGTTGTTTTTCCTTTCTTTGGTATTTACCTTTGTAGTTTTCTTGTATTGTAGCACTTGTTATTGAAACATTCATATGGAATGGATTGTTTGGGCTTTACTTTTACTTCGAGTTTTGGTGTTGTTTGGGACTTACTCTATTATATTCTGATCCTACTAATTAAAAAGGGTAATGCCTTCCATTTTTCAAGTAATTCTGTACCCTTAGTGCTTGTCTCTACTCTGGGAACTATTGAAGGTGGGTCTCAGGGGTCATTATCCCTCCTACAACTTGAAGAAGGAAGGGTCTGGCAATCTGTTGTCCCTTCCCTCATCTGGGTGAAGGAGGGTCGTGAAAAATAATGATTATAAAGTATATATATTAAATAATAATGAAATATATGACATAATAATGCTACTATATATATATATATCATTTACTTACTTTCATTCAATTCAGTAAGGAAACAAAAACATCATTCATGTGTATGTACGACCTACCGTCTCCATGATCGGTGTATTCCATTTCATTTATCTATATATTATATATTTATTTATATAATTAATATATATGATATATAAATCATGATTTATATTCTGTAAGTAATGAAATCATAATATAAATAATAATATCACGAATAAAAATTCAAAACACGTACGATAAATAAAACGATTATTACCCAAAACGTTTCTTTAACATGGAATTGACAAATGAATGAGTGGTATAAAGTCATCAGTGAATCATATATGATATCATAAATATTATTATGGTTATGTTACAGGTTAATAATATGTTGAAACCCACTATATAGGAGTTTTGGACACATACAGAAGAAATCAGACCTAAGGTAAGCGATTATTTTGTCTCACTTTTATTTCTGTGGGACATATGCCTTATATACCACCGGTTACTTTTGTGTGATGTTTATGCTTCGCATGAATGTTTTTTGATTATTGTTATGAAGGTTATGATATTTACATATATATGTAACTTTCTTTATTTTATTATTCATATGATGCAACTGATTATAAATTGGTAAGGGATAATTTTACAATCTCATTTTTATCTGTGATTATTTATTCATAAGTATTTATTAGGGTTATATTTATCATCCATATCTATGTTTTCTAAAAATGTTTTCATAAAATGTTTAATATTATTCCATGTATGTTTAAAGTAATTTTTACCCATTTTTTACTTTTACTACATGGTATGGAAAGAATATTTCTTTTGTTTACCATACGAGGTACTTTTTTAATTTTTTGGGAAAAGTATGAGGAGAATGTTATTTTTAACTTATACAGCATGAATGAATTTTTATGATTTCATAACACATTATTTCAATTAAGATTATTTTACAATATTTAAAGTTTTTTTTTTCAATTAAATTATTTTCTTTTAAAATTTCATGACATTTTGAGAAAAGAAATCATTTTAAAGAAGAAAGGTTATTTTCCTCAATAATTAAGTTCAAGTGTTTTATCAAAATTATTTTCCATCTAAGATGAAATAGGGTATGTATCTATCCCTGTTATTACTTTGATTTTATTGTTTTTATGATGGAATTTTTTTATAATGTTAATTTATCTTATATGGATTATGTTATGATGAAATAATATTTAAGAATGCCATTTTATTTCATGGGTTATTCTATAACGAATAATTTATGTTTTTTGGAACATGTAAGAATGATTTCATTATGAGACGGGTGGGACCTATATATCCATAAAATGTATTGGGTAAATATTTATATCTCATGAGATAGAAATGACTAGAATGGAAAGTAAATTCGGTTCAATAATACAGGGCTGGAACAGCAAGTAAATCCGGTGCAGTAATATATGTCTAGAACAGAAAGTAAATTTGGTTCAGTGATGGATTTCATCTATAATTATGGTCTTGGAAGCAATTACTTGGCTACTATGGAAATCATATTATGTGGTTATTAGTTTTACAGAATTACATGTTTTATTCCTATGTTATTCTATCATGGTTAATATTCTTTTATGATCCATGCCTTACGTACTGCCAAGATTTATTTCAAGACTCACGATTTTGATGTTTAAACATTATGTTTATTTTTTTTATGTTAATTTTTTATAGTTTGTTTTATGTCCTCCATGTTTACCCTTACTGAGAATTTGAGATCACCCTTTTTATGTTTTTGTTTCCCCATGATATAAAGAAAGGTTTTAGGTAAATATCTTTCACCAAGTTACAAGATTATGTTCCAAGTTTCCAAAGACACTAAATTAATATGGTCTTTGGGAATCTGTTTGTGTCATGTATTAAGTATTCTGCAAAAGAAATGTAATTTCCATGTACATCAAGCTTGGGTGTTTATAATATTTATGTTTTCTAAAGTAGGATACTATGTAAATTTGAATGATATTATATAATTAAACTACCACATGAATTTTTCAATTATATTGTTCAAATGAAATTGGGTGGATATTATCAGGGGTGTTAAAAGATATTCCTTTCAATTTACTTCTATGAAATTATCTCTCTTAGTGGATGTTGGTGACCATGAACTACATGATCTATATATCTTATAATTATAACTAAAAATGGTATATTATGTGAAATATGTCGTGGATGAAGGGTGGAGTGTAGTTTCTCATTTAAAACAAATAGAATTGTATGATATGGGTGATGAAGTGTAAGATTTTAACTATAGCATTGAATCCCATCAACATCAAGAAGAGGACTTATTTATCCGTCATGATATTGAAAATATTAGTCTCTTAAGGGTGGATGAAGTAAATGAAGTAATGATAGAGAAAGAAGTTGACATGATTTAAGGATAAAATGATTGAATTCATAGTTATCCATTCATTTATAAACTACTTTGGTCATTTGTGTAGTCTTTAATTATCATTGTTATGTATAATTTGTTTGTTAGTACTATTTATTTGTTATAATTTTTTTTTCTGCATGAATTTTTTTAAATATAGGTTCTAAACATAATTTTATTTGATTAAATGATAGGAATGACAAGAAGAAAGCATTATAATAATGTCAATAAACTCTCAGTCAATGTTCCATCGACCACACTGATAGATGATGATCCATCTATCTCCCTCCCTACAGCATCTGAGACACCATCTGTTTTCCCCCTTATATCATCTCTCACACCCTCTATCAGCATCCCATCAGTAGCTCAGTTGACACCTTCCCATTCAATAACCTCAGTAGTGAGGGAGCAGGGATCCACTACTAGTTATTTATGGGGATATTGGAGGGTGACTATTATAGGTACAAATTTTAATATGAATAAATTAATTGCACTTTTTTTATACTACTAACTATTTTTTCATAAAAGATGGAAACAATGCTTCTATAGAGAAAAATATGAAAAGTTTATATGTATTGAATCTTACCATACTAAAGGTATTTGTCCCATTTGATTCATATTGGGTCCCTACATATGACGTTGTGAGATTACTTGGTAAGATTCTAGGCTAGCTAGTTGTAGAGCTGGTTACCCTTCCCATTATGTATGATGATTGGAGGCATATGCCTTCATCTTCAGAAAATGAATATTTTGATTCACAAATAAAGATAATTTTAATACATTATGGTGTAATTGAATGTCATTATGTTATCAAATCCTAATATTATCAAAATAAATTTTTGTGTACATATTTTTTTCCACTTTACCATTGCTGATATGCAAGCATTAAAGTGGACATTGAAAATTTTGGGCAAGAAATGGAAAGATTTTTAATGGATATTTTGGAAAGAAGTCAATGATACTTCATTAAGTTCCCAATAAATGTATGATAAGGTACCCAATAGGGTACCTAGAGAGTAATGGAAATTTTTTATTGATAGGCCTCGTGATGAGAAGCACATGGTATTTAAATATATATTATTATATTAATCTCATTTTATATTTACACATGTGTATGAAAAAGAGAAGGCATTGCATACATTACTATTAAATTAAATTTTATTTATTTTAGGATCTTTCAAGTAATAATGCATCGAGTTGGGATAAGAAAATCATCCCTCACATTATAAAGTCAAAGATTTTTTTCTAGAAGCTGATCGACTCTGGTAATATTTTCATTAGTTTAAATATTTATAAGAAAATATTATCTTTTTAACATATTAAATTTATCATTTATCTTGGTTTAATGTAGTTACAGAGTTTAGGGAACCATGAATCCCGAACAAAAGTGTGGTTGGATGTTCATAAAAAATCTGATGGGAGTTTTGTTAATAAGCGTACCAAAGAAGTTGGGGTATGAATTGATTTTTCATTATAATAAATTATTATCAGTTGTCACTATGTTAATATATATTTCTTCTAATATGACTGATATTTTATTTATAGGTAAAAATTAAAGAACTATGGGATGTAAATCCCACACAGTCCTACTTAGTCTCCTAGGATGACCTAGTTGCTAACGTCTTTGGGAAGGAGAAACCTAGTCGAGTGCATGGGATGGGTTTGGAACCATTACTATCTGAGGTCTTTGGAAGACCATTGGGGATTGAAACTACATCTTCACCTGGCTTTAGTCACTACCTACCTGAGATGTTCATAGAGATTTTGTTTCTATGAAAAATACAATTCAAGAATATGGGGATCAAATATCCAATTTGAAGATAGTATTGATTGATTTATATCAGAAGATGGCCAGATCTGTCCTCGGTGGTATTACATTGATGACTGGTGGTGAGCAGGTAAATCATAAAATTTCAAAATTATTTAGTTCAAAAAAATTATTTATTTTAAGTCTAAATATAAATATAAAAAATTATTTAATTTTCAATATAATTTTCTTACGGGTTCTGGTAGTAGGAAGTAGAGACATAGATGGAGAGGGTGATGAGAAGTCTTCATCATTAGATAGTGATCAGCGGTGTTTTTTATGCTTAAGAAAAATATGGAAAGAGAGGGTCTTTTCATGTATCATGTGTGGAACAAATTAATCACCTAATATTTTCATGACCTAAAATTTTCAAGATTTCCCTTGTTTGAAGAGGCTGAAAACCTTTTAGGGATGTAGTTATAGTAATCCATTCATAGAAATATAGGATTGAATCTGATTAAAATAAATATCTTGCAATGGTCTTCATGGTATTTAGTTAAAACCATATTATCTTTTATTTTAACATCAAAAAACATTCATTCCCTAATCCATTATAGTAATACCTAAGTGTAATTTTTTTCTTTTTGGAATCCCACATGGTAAAGTTCAATCATTATGGTTATAAATTTTCTCCCCATTTTTAATTTTTCATGCATGATTTTTTTACTTCAATCCTATACATGTGCATGTTTCTCATTCACATTGTTGTTCCTTATATTCTTTAGGCTCCAAAACCCTTTCATAATTTATGTTCCATAATCCCCTTAATCTACATCAACTCGCTATTTGACATCAATCACTTTACATTATCATTCATGATGCATATCCTTATTCATTCTTACTCTAAAATCCTTATAGGGCCTCCACATTCCCATGGTCTCTGATGGTTTCACCAATCTAATATCTCCCCATGCCACCACCATACTATTTTTACACTAACAAGTATCATTCTATCTATCATCATGTAGTCCAACCATTGAATCTCTCTTAAAAAATCCAAATTTTAAACCCAAATCCCACTATATCTATTCAATTTTAGATCAAAGGTATATGATTATTTATATATTTAACTATTTTAAAATCTATTGCTATTTTGTGTGTGTTAATTAGTGTTTTATTTAAAATATTTTGTTATTATTCAAGGTTTGAAAATGTACTTTTCTTGATAATGGGTGTTATTTTGGATTTTAATTAGGGTTTTCTTTTGGTTTTTTAATATGAATATTTAATTTCACAAATCTATACACCATAATCAATATAAAATTATAATTTCTTATATAAATATTGTGTTCTATTTATAATTTTATATATAATTTTTAATACTTATATTTACATCAATGAATTATATAATATATTGTATTATACTTGTATAATTTTTATGTAAATTTTTTAGCCTAGGTTATTTGATGAAGATTGTTGAGCCCAATGTGGAAAGAGTGAGGATAAGATATGGTTGATATGATTGGTGTGTTTTATTTTTTTCCAACATATAAATCATGTGTAAAACTATGTGTTTCATGGTTATTTATTTTATGTAAAGTTTGTTCCATGGTTTTTGGAATGATTATAAGAACATGAAGGAATCTGAAGATTTGAATGTGCAAATTAACTCATTTAATTTATTGTTGTTGTTTAAGATATAGATAAACACCAGAGAGAAGAGAAGTTAGAGAAAATATATACATCAAATAGAAAATATGTATAAATTATTCATATTGGAGAAAATGAAAAAAATAAGAGAGGATAATAAGTGATTGTGTGCATGTTTTTCTCAAACAAAGTGGATAAATAATTTTATAATGTTCAAGAAAGAAAAAAAGAATAATAATGAACCACAATCAATAACTTACTAGTATTCCAATTAGGGATATGTTCAACACTCAGAGGGGATGAATCAATGTTGACAACTTTATATCCAATTGAAAACATTTTAAACCCTATCCATTTATCTCTTGAATTATCAAGGTGAAAATATCTATCATTTTATCTTCTCAACATCATTTTTTCTTATAAAAAATTTAAACACACACCAACATAAGTGTCATAATATATTTAAAAGGTTAACCTATAAAAATGAGAAGGACAATCCTTTGTGTGATATGGATTCCTCCTATATTAAACAACCCACTAGTATCAACCTATAGGTACAAGTGAGAAATTTTTATCCTTGAACTTATATTACATGATTCTTGACTACGTTTTAGTGCATCCCGTACTCTTTCAACATCTCACTAGGTCTTTATACTACCATACTAATAGTTTAAAATATATTTTTCTAACAATAATAAATCTTTCACTAGTATAGACTATGCCTTTCCATTAATGTTCCAAATTCTTATTTTCATTATATACTTTCACAATAGAAAGAATATTATTCACTTATTATGAACAACACATAAACAAAAATTATTCTTATTCTTATTCTTTACAAAAAAATGGAAGGGTTTTTATAATCACTTATTTGTTTTATGTTCTTTTAAAAATTCAAGATTCTACTTTTTGTGAAAATTGAACTACAAAAAATATTTCTCCCTCTTCCTTCCATGAAACAAAAAGTTTATTCAAATCATCGCATAATACAATCATTTGTCTTCCCTATATGTTCTCTACATCATTGAAACTTGAAAATGAAATACCTTATTCTTATTAACCTTACAAATTAGTAGCAAAAACTTCTTCTCAATTGAATTAGAATTTAGAATTCAAATTCAAGATTCCAAATTCTTTCAGTCATTTCTCAACTTATATTGATTCTTTTCAAACCATTAGATCATATTAGACCTCATAGTCACCATTGAGGATGTTAAATTACTTCATAGATCAATTATGAGAGGATCTTGAGTTAAAAAAGATAAATGTCATTATATCCACTTGAAATTAGAATTATCATTTTGAACACAAATGGAACCATGATGTGTTGGAACCTATTTTGGTACATCTTCACTGAACCATGAGTGTATTTTTCCCTTGTAAAAGTTGGTAAATGGCATAGATAAAAAGAATTTGATTATTTTTAAATGGTTTTTTTATTCATTTTACTTTTTTTCTAAAATTACAAGGGTGGTTTTCATTGAAAGAAATTATTATTCATTAGGTTTTAATCCTAATATGGTTTTAATAGAAGGTTTACCTTTTTATATGTTTTCCTTATTTTATAGGTGTGGTGTGGTTTTATAATGTGAAATATAGTTTCCATTTACATAATTAGTTATGATTAGATTTTGTGTGTGTACACCTTGGGTTATATATTCCTTGTATATATTTCTTTTTCAGGGTACTCGGGTTTCAGAATCTGCATCCAGTTTTTATTTGTAAATCAATATATAGAAGCGGTTTAAACCACTGCTAAATGTGGTACATTTTTTTAGTGAAAATTTAAACCACTTCTATATATTGATAGTTTTTATTGGAAGTGTTTAAAATCACCATTAAAAAATGATTCATGTTCTTTTAGCAGAACTTTTATTGGTTTTAATATCAATTTCCATGCAAAAAAGGAAAATATTTTGCGGACATTTTAAACACCACTAAATCCTTACCATATTTTTCTACTTAAAACAGCCACTAAAACCAATAAAACCATTGCTAAATATTTTGACTATGACACTTCCCAAAAACCACTGATAAATAGAAGAAACTACCACGTATTGGATATCAACATCAGTTTTAACGGCGGTTTTATAGAACCATCGTAGAACCATATGGTGGTGGTTTAAAACGATTTCATATTAAAAAAACACAAATATTAGGTGATTTTATTGTAATACTATTACAAAGGTCATGTTACTATTCCATTTATTTAGGTTCCTTAATTTATATAAATACTTATTATTTCATTCATTATTCATTTATAATGTTTTTATTGTGTTCTTTAAGTGATTCTCTGTGATTTATACAATATAACATAATTATAAAAATGAGAAATTTCATTGATATAATCCTGGTCATTACAACACCAAAATTTGGCATCACTAGCTAGGTCATGTAAATGAAAATCATTTGACTAAATTATAAAAAGATAGATATTTAGATTCTTTTGAACTAAAAACACTTGGTGTATATTAGGCATGTTTAGAATGAAAAATGTACAAAGCCATATTTAGTGGAAAAGTTGAAATAGCTAAAGATCTTCTTGAATTAGTTCATACTGATATGTGGGGATTATTTCCTATTGAAGCAAGGGGTGGGTACTCATACTTCATAACTTTTACTAATGATTTTATTAGATATGTATATGTCTACTTTATGAGGTATAATTCATATTATTTTGATAAATTCAAAGAATACAATAATGATGTTGAGAACCATATTGATAAGAATATTAAGAAACTATACTTAGAATATGGTGGAGAATTTCTTAATCAATACATTATTGAATATTTATAGGAGTTTGGGATCCTATACTAACATAGTCCTTCATATTTGCCTTAGTGGAATAGTGTAATAAAATGGAGGAACCATACCTTATTGTACATGGTGAAATAAATGATGATTCATGATATTCTTTAGTTATTATTTTGGGCATACACATAACAAATAGTATCATTCATACTGAACTGGGTGCCAACTAAAGTAAAAATGGTATTCCATACCAATTATGGAATGAAAAGAAACATGTGTTATCATACTTACATGTTTGGGTATGTGAATCATTTTTAATGATTTTTTTGTGTAAAAAACTTACACCCCAAGGCATAAAGTGTGTCTTTAGATGATATCCCAAGGAAAAAATATGATACTTTATATATAATCCTTTATAAAAAAAGTTTTTGGTTTATAGGCATCTCATATTCGTTGAGAATCATATCTCTAAAAGATATATTGGGAGTAAGATAGAGTTTGATGAAATTCGGGATCAAGATACACAAGAGTTGGTATAGAAACAAATAACACAAAGATCTATATAAAAAGATGTTCTAGAGACACAAATACTGAGTAGGAGTATAATAGTGGATAGAGAACCATAACTGTGTATTTTTCTAGTCAATGAGGTTGGTGACTCATTATTAGGTGATAATGATTATCCTATAACCTAAAACTAAATAGTAAATGGTACAGATGTTTCCAAGTGGAAAGAAGCCATGAATTATTAAATGTATTCCATATACCAAAACCAATTTTGGATTTTGGTATATCCTCTAGTTGAAGTAAAACCCATTGGTTTCAAATTGGTATTCAAGAAAAAACTATACATGGAAGAACAAGTATATAACTTTAAATCATGAATAGTTACAAAAGGATTTAAATAAAATCAAGGTATTGACTATGAAAAGACCTTTTCACCAATTACAATGTTGAAATTCATTAGAATTCTACTTGACATTATGGATTATCATGACTACAAAATTTGTAAAATGGATTTGAAAATATACTTCATTAATGGGAACCATAAAGAAGATTTATTTATGACACAAATAAAATATTTTATGACTCCAAAGGATTCCAAAAAGGTATCAAAGTTTCAAAAATTAATTTATAGATTAAATAAAAAATACAAGTCATGAAACAATTTTTTTGATGAATTAATAAAGGAAATAGGTTTTATAAAGAATAAATGTGATCCTTGTATCTATAAATGGTTTAATGGGAGTGAAGTTATTTTATTTATAGTATATTTCAATGAAATATTACTTATTAGAAATGAAATAACAATCTTATAGTATATTAAGGTCTGGTTGAATGAATTGTTCTCCGTGAGGTGAAGTAGGATATATTATTGGGATCAAGATTCATCGTGATCGATCCAAGAGACTAACTACTCAATGTAATCCAAGATATATATATATAGAAGATACTAAATAGATTTAGTATGGAACAATCTAAGAGGAGAGTATTTTCAATGTCACATGGCATTAATATTTCCATGAAAATGTGTCCTCAGACACATGAGGAAAGAAATAGAATGTAAAAGATTCAATAAGTGTTTGTGATTGGGTTATTCATGTATGTTATGCTATATATGAGGCTAGATGTCACTTACGCATTAACTATAGTAGGAAAATATCAAGCTGATCTTGGTGACCATCATTGGATGGTAGTCAAGACTATTCTTAAGTATCTAAGGCATACTAAGGTCATAATGCTGGTCTATATAGGAGATGAATACTATTCATCATGGGATATAAAAAATATAGTTTATAAATAGATCAAGCAGACATGAAGTCTCAAATGGGATACATCTTCATTTTTAATTGAGGTGTTGTGTGGTGGAAGATCTCAAAGTAGGTTATGATCATATATTCTACAATAGAGTCCAAATATATAGTGGCTTCTAAGGTAGATAAAGAAGCATTGTGGATGTGAAAATTCATTCAAGAGATTTATGTGGTATTTAGAAGTAAAGATCATATCACAATATATTATGATAATACTGTAGTGGTGAATCTTGCAAAGGATTTAAGGTCACATCAAAGAACAAATAATATAATTTGGAAGTACCATATCTTCAGGGATTTTTCTCAGATATGTTAAATTTCAATGAGTATTATTTTCATGGAAGACAATGTGGTAGACCCCTTGACTAAATCCTTAACTCAGAAGAAACATGATTATCATGTGAGGTCTAGCAAACTAAAAGTTGAAGGTAGTTGGATCTAGTCCAATTGGGAGTTCTTTAGAGTTGGTTTCATAGGAATAAATATTTACACTTTTATTGAATGCATATTTTATCATTTTGATATTAATAAAACATATTATTATATATTGTACATTTTTTTTGCATTACTTTAATGTAATAATTTCCTAGGGAATTTGTCACGTTGATAAGGTCATAACAGTTCCCCACTATGATGAGAACCTTGAAGTGATATGATTTTATTCTTAAATATAGTTCTATAGTCAAATAACATTTCATGATGGGACACATAAGAAGTGACTTTCAAGTGTGCGTACTCGTAAGTGGATGATGCTCCTTCTCATGATGTTTAAACCTAGTAATCTCCAATATGGAAGGTTATAAGAATAAACCCACTAGTAGGAATTCTACACATTTTAGTGTCATAGGATATTCCTATCTGTGAATGTGTGTAATGGTCATTAGACTTTAATATTATTATTAATACATGTTACAAATTGTGCACTTATATTTATTTTCTAGACCATGACGATAACAGATCACACAAAAGTTGGATACGTTGGGTGCATCACAAGTGATGTGTTATTAATGAATAAGTCAAGGAAGTATCTATCCCTTACATCTTTATATAAGTTGATATCTCATCCCTTTAATTGGGATATAACTATCATATTAAATTCCATTTCCATGGTGTAATGAAATGTATATTTCATATAGTTATAGAAATACGTATCAAGCTTATAGGTTGGTGACATAGATGTGAAACCTATTTGATGAAATATTATGTCAAAGGGGTTATATTACATTATGAGCTTTCATATGTGGTTTTTGATATTGAAGCATTAATTTATTTCTCTTAGGTTCCTTGACCCATTGCTAGATCGTAATCTTGGACATTAGGTAAGCCCTCCAAATTCCAATAAGAAAGAATCCAAAAGGGTTACACACTAAGTGTTTCTATTGATCTCGATTAAATTTTCTTTTAATTTAATTAATAAAATAAATATTATTCTCAATACTGAGGAATATTTTTATTCAAATTTATTGATCACAAATATTTTTTATTGATGAATAAAATATTAAATTAAATTTGTATTCGGATGTTCAATAAATGACGAGGAATTAGAATGGACCGAGAACTTGTCTGGTGATAAATATTAATTTACAAGTCAGTAAAATAATATTTATTTTTTGTGAAATTTAGCACACGCTATAAAATATTATTATTATTATTATTTTTGAATGGGGTTTAATAAACTTTATTACATTATTTTATGGTCAAAATTCAATTAAATAATATTTTTAACATAATCCCTTGCTCTATTAATAGATGGTTATGTCTATTGTGTAGGGTTAATCGAGAAACATAGAATTATTATACACAATGAATTCTCTTCAAATTCATTTTTCTATCTCACTCTCAATAATGAGAAACACAAGAGATATTTATTCAAGATCAAATGAAGAGTGAGGGTCAAAATTCAATTAAATACTATTTTTAAAATAATCCCTAGATCTATAAATAGATGGTTATGTCTATTTTGTAGGGTTAATTGAGAAATATAAAATTATTATACCCAATGAATTTTCTTCAAATTAATTTTTCTCACTCTCAATAATGAGAAACACAAGAGTGATTTCTTCAAGATCAAATGAAGAGCGACCAAGAAAAATGATGAAAAATAATTTATTCATCACGATAGCATCCAAAAATTTATTTAAATTGATCAGAGATCAAAGGAGCATAAGTGTATCACCACTAGAGAGATTCTAAACTTGGATCCTTATAATGCAATGAAGGTAATATAGAAAAGGGTTTTTTAATGATAAACACCTACATCAAAGAAAGGATCTAAAGATAAGGTAAATCATTTTTTCATATCTAATTAAATTAATCATAAATTTCACATGAAAGATCCTCTCTCTGGGATTTAGGATTCCATATGTCAATATCCTATAGAAATATTTTGTTGTTCATGGCGTTCATGTCACTGACAATATTCTGAATTATCCATCAAATCGATAAAATCTTTTTATTTATCACCCTGTTTAATGCTTCCACTATACCAAGAACCTTTATAATCAAACCTTAGTTGCGTGAGTAAGATGAAGAGTTGGATGAATGCATTCTACCCCAATTCCACGCATTTCTCATTTTTAATATGCATTCCAAACTTCACACCACTTTCACATAGAGGTTACTTTTATCAGCACTAAACAAAGCACTAAAAATAGTGTACCCTTTATCATTGTATTTTTTAGCTCTGATAAAGGTTCTACTTTATCAGTGCTTTCCCTAGCACTGATAAAAGATTTGTACAAGTTTTAATAAAAAAATATTATCAATATATATATATTCGAAAATTAATTTTTTATTATATATATTGATTAAAAAAATTATATAATTAATATAAATATGATATATTAATATATATTTTAATAATTTAAACAATTACATAAATATAAATGAATATGTATTATTAATATGTAAAATTTAAATTTATATATTTATATTGATGTCTATATGTGGGATGTACATATATTCATGTGTTTGTGAATGTATCGGACATGTGTATATTTGTATGAATGAAATTTACTATTCATATTTTTAATATAATTTTGATGTTTAATGTATATTTTTTTTATTTTTTATATAATATTTTTGGAATTTAATCAATTTTTAAAATTTATACCTATTTATTTTCTAAGTATTATTTATACTATGTTTTTAATTTATATGACTATTATTTATTCAATTTTATTTATTAAGTTGTGATATTTTTAAATTGTTTTAAATTTATATAATTTATATTTTTAAATGAATTTTTTAATATTTACTTCATTTATGTATGTGTTTATAATTACTGTGTTTAATCTTATGAATTAATTTTTTTAAATAGTTTTTTTATTAATTTTTTTTTATTTTTTAATATTTATTGATTTTTATATTTTTGAAATTTAATCATTTTCGAATATTTATTCATACATATATTTATTTACTACATAATATTTTCAATATGTTTTTAATTTATATGAATGATATTTATTCATTTTTATTTGTAAATTCTTTACATTTAAAATATGTTTGAAATTTATATAATTAATCTATTTAAATGATTGTTTTATTAATTTTAAAATTTAAATTGCTCATTTTTTTAATTCTTTTTAGTTTTATTTATTCATTTTTAATATTATTTTTTTCTATTATTTTTTTCATTTTTTATGTTTATTAATTTTTAATATTTTTGAAATTTATACATTTTTTGAAATTTATATATATTTTTTTAATAAGTTTTATAATTTTCAATATGTTTGTAATTTATATGATTAATATTTATTTATACAGAGGGAAGAAATTTCTAATCTGAAACTTCCCTATTTGGTTGTCAAAAGTGGTTTTGTTTCACAGAGGGGCGATTGGCTCGGGAGGAAGAGATCTTCTTCGAAGGTTCTCAATTTGTGTCGGGCAACCTGGGATTCGATAGGTAAGGTCGGATGCGGATCGGCGAATCCAGGCAACAGCGAGCCTGTTGGGTTTAGGCGAATGTGGATCTACGATGAGTTTTGACAGGAAGCTAGCTGGAGAAGAATTTGGAGTTTGGGAGGGTGGAGACCAGAGACTTATGCGGTTTCATGCGTCTGGTGAAGTCTTGGCATTATTGGTTACCGAGACGACACATCGCACCTCATACGACGGAGTTCGGCTGGCAACTGGGGGACTCGGTTGCTGGTTGACTCGATGATGGAGGCCGAAGGGGATGACGATCCTAGGCGAATATTGTGGGATCCCGGCGGCGGTGGATCATGGGATCCCGGTGGTCGTGATGCATGATGAAATAAGGATCGGCAGGCAATGGTGGTGGCCGGAGATGATGTTTGGGCTGATGGTGGGTCATTGCAGCAGGAGGCTGGTGAAGGGACCAGTGCTTGGGAGGCTTCGGGGACACGGTGTGCAGGCTCCTGGTTCTGGGTGTGAGGCGCTGTAGCTGACAGTGATGACCACAGTGGTCACAGACTGCCGGCAGGGTGTTGTGGGATCCGGGCGGAGTTCATGCAGGCCCGCCTTCAGCGGGATGGCGGTCGGAATAGGTCGCAAGGATTCGGAGGCACGGC
Organism: Viscum album; assembly: GCA_963277665.1. NCBI lineage: Eukaryota > Viridiplantae > Streptophyta > Magnoliopsida > Santalales > Viscaceae > Viscum > Viscum album. Next base: position 272,368,686 of record OY728139.1, on the reverse strand, counting down.
CGACAACGTTGTGTGCGCCTGTAAGTATGTCGGAAGGATTAACAGATGCAGGGAAGACATCAGACGAGCCTTTTTTTCTCACGATAATTGCGGGATTAGTTTGGTGACTTCGGGAGAGGGATGTGTGACCTCAGGACGTGGGGTGTAAAGTGATTGTACAGGCCGGAGCAGGGGGCATGCCACCGACGAACAGTGGGCTACAGGCTGGCGGGGTTTTCCTTGGGTGGAAGACAGTGACCTCAGGTAACCGGGTGAAGTGAGCAAGTTGATGTTGTCACGTGGAGAAATGGATGCGGGGTCCATAGTTTCCCTCTAGATACACAACAACTTTGGTCGAGTCCAGGTGATGTGGATCAGGTGGGTTGCTGGGTCTGATGGATTTTATTTTAGGGTCTTTTTAGTTTTTGGACTTTTGGTGTTTTGGGGTTGCAGTGTGTTCCTGTGTCCTGATTTGGCGGTGCTTTTATGGTGTCTGTTTGGTGTGTTTTACTGTACTTATATTTTCTTAAATAAATTTTTAGGTCTCGAGCTTTCTCGATTCCTGAACATTCCTGGTATTTATTCATTTTTATCTGTTTGTAATTAGTGTAGTTGATGTCGCAAATTCACTTTTTAAATTTTTTTTAATTTATTAAATTTTATTTAATCTTTTTTAGAATTATTTCATTTAATATTATTTATTAATTTTTAATATTTAGTAATTTTTAATATTTTTTGGATTTATTCATTTTTAATATTTATTTATACGTAATTATTTACTAGGTTTTAATATTCTTAATATGTTTTAATTTTCTATGATTAATATTTATTGAATTCCATTTATTAAGTTGTAATGATTTTAAAACAATTGAAATTTATATAATTTTATTATTTAAATAAATTTTCTACTATTTTATTTATTTTTTGTATGTGTTTACAACCAATATAGTTAATCTTATGAACTATACATAATTATTTACTAAGTTTTAATACTCTTAGAATGTTTTTAATTTATATGATTAATATTCATTCAATTTTATTTATTAAGTTGTAATATTTTTAAAATGTTTTAAATCTACATAATTAATCCAATAAAAATGATTTTTTTTTCTATTTTCTTCATTTTTGGTATGTGTTTACGATTCATGTACTTAATCTTCAGAAATAATTCTTTTGAATAGTTTTTTATCTATTAAATATTATTTATTCATTTTTAATATTATTTCATTTAATATTATTTATTCATTTTTAATATTTATTAATTTTTATATTTTTTAGAATTTAATAAATTTCTAATATTTATTTATACATATTTATTGACTATCTTTTAATAGTTTCAATATTCATTCATCTTTATTTTAATATATAGCCATTTTTATTTTTTTTAATCATTCCTATAATTAATAAAACTTATCCATTTTTTAAATATTTTTGAAGTCTCTTAACTTTTAATTATTCAATTTCACTCATTATTAACATTCAAGCATTTAAGATTATATATTATTTAATCATGTAATTTTTTTACTTTTTTTATAATTTATTCTTATTCAATATATATTCATTTAATATTTTTGTATTTTATTTATAAAAGAAGAATATTTATTAGTACTATAATTATAACACTAATAAATATAGGTTTTATCAGCACTTTTTAGCACTGATAAAGGTATATCTTTATCAAGGATAAAAAAGCATTGATAAAACCCTTATTTATCATCCCTATAATCGTTACATAAATAAAGATTGTTTTTATCATTGTATTTTTAGTGATGATAAAGATATCATTTACTGCACTTATTATTTCAGCGCTAATAAAGGGCCATTTTATCAGCACTTTTTGGAAAGTTCTAAAAAAACTCTCCCCAATCTTATAAATTCAATCCAAAAATAAATTTCTTCTTCACATCATTCAAGTTCTCACAGAATCCGACCTCTATCATCACTCCCTCTTGAACATCTCAAATGAATTGATCTACTCAAAACCTAAGGTGTGTGATTATTTCTACTCCTCTTTAATTATTCTTACATCACTCAATCTATATGCTCACCGCCTTCACACCTTTCAAGATCCTCTTTAATCGATCCTTGAACATTCCATGTATCCTTCCCCTTCGAAATGGATTTATTTTCTAATATGGGTCACATTATGAATGAGAACATCACTCGATCTCCATGCTTATTGATCAACATGCTTATCACCTTCATGTTTTTCAAGCTCCTCTTCAATCTCTCACTACATTTTTAGATCTTATATTTCTATTTAATCATATGAGATATCATCAAATTAATCATATGAAAGATCTTATTTGGAATATTTCTCACTCTAATATAATGTATCTCTTAGATGAATGGGGATGTGAATGAAAGGACCATTTCTACACTATAAAAACTCTGTCCACTTATTATGTAAGGTGGTGATTTCAAATGATAAGTGGGTAGGGTTTTTGTAACACCCCAGGTAAATAAGGAATATGACATTTTCATATTTATCCATATTTTTGAATAAAATATTAATATGACTTTAAAGAGGACGCTATGCTCGATGGCGTACCCAACACGCAACAATGAGTTTCTTGGGAATCTTACGTTGCACTCTAATAATAAAATAATATTATTCTAAATGGTAGTTAACATGTAGCCGTTGTAATGGCGGGAATGGATAGAAATAACTAAAATATGATTATATATGTTCTTAAATATTTTTACATTTATACAATAAAAGATAAAGGCTTAAAATACGGAAAGAATTCAATTTTAGGCGTATATGCCCAAGTTTTCACTAAAGGTTCACTTATCACCTTTTGATGGAGAACCGTCATTAAATATAGTTTTGTTCACTCTTAAACATTCTTTTGGACCGAATAAAACTCTTATTAAGAATCGGGACATCAAAATTTACTTTGTGTAAATTTTTGGTATCTTTCCGATAAAATTCTTTTTTAATGAATAGTGTAAAATGTTGTATTTTAATTCAAAACCACTTTTTAATCTAATTTATTTATATGATTAGATTATATTTTGAATTTGTTTTAAAGTGAAATTAGAAAATATTTTTACCATTAAATCCAATAGTGGTCGTTGGAATCAATTTCACTTTGAAATCAGACTTAAACTAGTGTCAATCTTTTGATACTTATTGTTTCATAAAACACGCTATTTGTCATGACAGCGGGAATTAATTATTAAATTAATTAATGTGACTTATATGTTTTGAATTTTTTAAAACGGACTTCATTTTTGAATTCAGAATATCAAATATAACTTAGGGTGAATTTTTGGGATTTTTCTGAAAAACTTCAATTTTTGATGAATAGTGAAACCACTAAGTGGTACTTATAAAAACTGATTTTCCGTTTAAATAAAATTTTGCCATCATTGTGTTTTGATTTTCAAAAATCCGACATACATGGTTGTCATTAAGAAGTAAAATGTGGTTCAATGAGATTAAAATAATTTTTTGGTGAATAGTAACTTATTAAGTTTTTAATCGTGATTAGTGGTAATTAGTGTGGTTTAAGGTAAAAATAATGCTTTAATAAAATGAGATGAGCTTGACACATGTCTTGCCCTCATTGGTTGTATCATGTCCGACCAAGAAAATCCATGGGTCAACTTGGGGACCCCATGGATCCACTTTGGTTGGGAAATGACATAAATAACATTTTATTTAATGTAAAAGTAAAATTGACACAAACATGATTTTTTTTACTAAAACAATTTTTAAGTGAGGTTATACAAGTTATCTTTTTGATTATAAATATTAATTGGAAATCTAAAAATATTTCCTACATCATAGTATTTTTTTATAATTTTTAGACATTAAATAAATTAAATTATTTATGACATAATAATGATGCAGCGATGACATCATTATTTGACGATTTAAATAAAATGGAAAGATAATGTAAAATCTATGAACTACACATGTCCAAAACTTATTGGATGAGTGGATTTCGAAGCCTTATCACCTTATACACGAATTATATCAATGTGGGACCTTTTGAAACCGAAACACATTTTCAAATAAAGTAATATTTCTTTACTTTCCAAAAGTGCCCCTCCTCTCCTCTTATAAAAGGCCCCCACCTCTACCTCATTTAACACACTCCTCAAGCCTTTGGATCGGCCAACCCCTACCCATTTACTCTCTCCACATCCCTCTTCTCATCCTAGAGGATTCCCTTTGGGCAGAATCCTTTCAAAGAAAGCCTTTAGGATCAAATCAAAAGGAGTTACACTTTTAAAGGTAATTCATTCTCTCATGTTCATTTGTTTTATTTTGCTTCTCCACCCCCCTAAACTCTTTTTATTTACTTCTTTTGTAACAACACCAGTATCTTCAATATAATAGGATGTTTTTATAAGATTTATTCGAGCTACAATCTCACACAACTACATCAAATGGTTAAAGAACATACGGTTTCCGTGGATGGTGAAATTCTGCCTCCCGAAATGATGATTGTTCAATACTCATTTAACACCTTCAAAGGTGGCCATTATGATGTCACTATTTTTATATATGATATATAACGCTTCTGTATTTTTCATTTTTGTCTTACCTTTATGGCTTCCATTATGGGTATACGCGATATCTTCATTTAAGGAAGTGCAGACTACCGCCCCCTCAAAGTGATTTGATTCGTTAAATACCATATATGGGACGTATAAAGGATGGAACTATGATATTATATATGATATTATACTGTAATTAAAATATACCTTTATATCATTATTATTCCATTCTATAAAATATGAAATAGAAATGAAAGTAGCGTTCATGCGTACGTACAGCTTACCGTCTCCATGAACGGTGCATTTCATTTCTTACCTCTAAATGATTATGTAATGTTATAAATGCATGCATGTACTGGATATATATGACATATATGATATCCAAATCATGAATATTATTCTGGATATAATAAAAATTTGACCCCACGAACAACATGTAATGGTAAGAAGTCCACTTTCGACTTAAGAACCAAATATCGACAAAACAAACATTATTAACTTAAATGTTTACATAATGTTTATAACATGGAAATAAGTGATCTAATAGGAATAATGAACTAGAAAAAGGTTCTTAATAAAGTGTAAATTAACTCAAGTTTATTATTCAGGATGTTAAAGAACGATCGAGTCAAGTCAGACCCGAGGTAAGGGATCCTACTCCTCTCTTTCTTTTTATGTACACACTTTAATGTCATTCCTTTTAAAACTCATATTTCTTGTTATTGGGATGATATTTTATATTACACTTACTGTAATTTTTATGTTCATGTGATGAGGGACCCTATTCTCTCTCATCAATCCATTTTGGATGTTTTGAGTGGCGCCGTTAGGCTGCCGAACTTTCGTAAGAGATCTAACCTCTCTCTTTCTTTTTAAGTACTCTCCTTTATGTCACTTATTTTAAACTCCTCCTTGCAATGTTGGGGGATTTTATTTTATATTACACTTTATGTAAATTCTATTGTAATATGATGGGATACTCTATTTGATCTCATCAATCCATATTCGTAAGTTTTATGTGGCGCCATTAGGCTGCCGTGTTTTCGTAAGGGATTTTTCATCTCACTTTTATTCCCGTGAGATTTATGCTACATTTTCCACAAATTCCATTGAGTGGTGTATGTACTTCCCATTATTCTACTCTTTGTGTAATATACTTTCGTTTATGAGTATTTACATCAATGACCTATTGTCTTTCTTTCATGGGGTGTATGTTTTGAAAGATACCCAAGTCGGTAAGGGAACCTTTCACCCTCCTTTTTTATAAAAGACTTCTTTTATTGGGTCTTTTAATTTACATATTTTTATGTTGGGATATGTTCTCATACATCCTTATTGATGTAAATTTTATGTCCAAGTGATGAGATACACTTTTTATCTCTCATCAACTCGTTTTGATGTGATGTCGTTAGGCTGTCAAGAGAACTTTTTAACCCAATTTCGATTTCTTTGGGTTAAACTTGTAGTCATTGAATATGTCATCCATTGAATATGTGTGAATGACCTTTTATTGTTTTACACTTAATATACACTTATATTGGGTGTATATATATTTGTCACACATATTTTTGAGATTTATTTGTCCTTAATTTAAGGATACCTTCTTTATAAGGGATTTCATCACATTTGACATTTCTATTGAGGGTTCATTGTTGTTATGCACCAATTCACTCTTATATGGTGTATATACTGTCCTTTGGAGTATTATATCATGAATCCTTTTATTGTCATGATATTATAAAGTTCTGACTAAATGTTATTCCTCGATTATTTTATTCAAGTGTCTCTAATTTTGGTAAAACCCCTTTAACCAAAATATCGTTTTAAATGTTTTAATTATTTGTTCTTATTAATATCCATGTTTTAAAAATGGTTTTAAGGATTTATTTATATGGATATTAATGATTTAAAATGTTAAAAGCTTCAAGGTTGTATGGGACACTTTGATTCAAAAATCTCTTTATTAAATGTTTTAAATGGTTTTGGAAATGGTTTCTTTTTGAATGGATTCATTATTTCAATATCCTAAAATATTATATTGTGATTGAAATGTGGAAATGTTATGTTTCCTTTATTCATGTTTATGTGATACGATTATGTTATGGTTCTTGGGCATTTTTATGAAGAACGGGTGCTTTCGTGATAAACTAAGGGCGGGTGAGCCCGATATAGCTCTCCAATGCATTGGGTAACGCGAAGGAGTGAAACGTTAAGGTTTCTCCGAAGAGATTTAGGGAATATACTGTGATGGGTATTCCAAACGTAACCAAGAGGGTTACTCCCTACGTAAGAATGTTATGAATTCCTCAAGTTACCTTTATGTCTTATGTTTTCTATGATTTATTCATGATTTGATATGCCTATGTTTTATGGGTAAAGTATGATTTCATTCTTATGTATTTATGAACTCATGTTTCCTTTCCATATTTTTATAACCCTTACTGAGCTTTTTATGCTAATCCCAAGTTTTTGCAATGTTTTTCACAGGTCAAGGGAAAGGTACATGATGTGATGATAGTGTCAAGGATGTGTCAAGAAAGAATCCGTGTTTTATTTTAAATAGGTTTCCGTTGATGGGAACAATGAATATTGTCTTTTATGTAACCACTTTGTTTAAATGTGGAATGTAATGCAAGTTTCATGATCTAATTTTCTAAAACTCTAAACCTGAAAAGATCCTCAATGTGTAATCTTGTAATAACTCAAGATTAAGTAAGGTTTAAGGCTGGGGCCTTATAGTTGGTATCAGAGGTCGGTTTAGATAACTTTAGAGGTTAGGGTATTCTTTAAGCATAATTGACAATTACCATAATGGTTAGGATTTCAGAAAGAGTCTTAGTTTTAGATAAAGTGAATGAGTAAGTATATCTTATTGTCTATCTTACTCATTAGTACATGATGGTTTTGTTGATATACTCACACTGACCTTTTTGGTTTTAGTAAATGGCCGGATCTAGCAGGCACCAAAGTAACAGTGGATGTGAAGGAAACTGTGACAGTTTTTTGAGCAAGCAACTGAATGATATGGGAGCTGCAATGAGAACTCTTTTGATTATCCTCAACCAAATATCTGGAGTCATGATTGACCACCTAAACCTTGGAGATTTCTCTAAGGCATCATATATGCAAGAAACAAATCCCTACGGAAGTACAGGTAATAATCATAAAGGTAAGTGTGTTCAAAAACCTATGTGTCAAAGATGTGGAAAGAAACACCTAGGAAAATGTTTCAAAGGGACATAAATATGCTATAGATGTGGAAATGAAGGTCATAAAGCAAGAACCTGACATGGAAAAAGGAAGCATCCAGTTGACTCGAGGAAAGGGAAAGAAGTTCTTTCTGAGGGATCAATTGAATGTTTTAAATGTGGTGTGAATGGTCATTATGCAAACACATGTCCTATGAAGAAGTTTTGTGAATGGGGTCACCAAGAGCGTACCAATATTCGTTTACCAATACCTAATGTCATTCCAATTGAGGATGAAGAAACTGACAATGACCAATCAAAGGTATGTACTATTTCATGACTATTGTTTTCTTATTTTGGAATCTTAGGATATGATTCATGATTTTGTTTGTAGGAAAGAGGTATTTCGGAATAAGTTGGAAAGGAATGGATAATGGATCATGAAGAATGTTGAATGAGTAAGATGTCAACATATAAGGGCTTCAAGAGTTAGGGTGAAATTCTTAAGAGTATTAAGTCTCTTTTGATGATGGGGCTACATTATAAGACTTTTTATATTATGTGTAACCCTGATGTTTAATATAGGCAAATTTTATTCAAGTAATAGTTATCTTTTCTTTTGTGGACATAGTTATAAAGAACCATTTGGGTTTATATGATCCTTACTTTTGAGGTAATTATGGGTTACCATATGTTATGATTGAAGTGAAAGGCATGAGATAAAATTGAGGTTAAATTATGTTATGGTTATTTTTGATGATTTTATCCCTTTTTGGGTAATTATTTGAGAATTATATAGTTTTGGAAAAAGGACAACACGCAGACCGTGTGACAACCCGTCGCGTCGGACAATGCTGCGGGAATCGAACCCACAACCAAAGTGCGACTGGTATTTATCACCTACCACTGGACTACGTGAAGCCCCTGGTTAGTCTGACTGATTATTTTTAGTTATATGATTTTATGAATTAAGAGTAAGTTGATTTTGGAGGATATGTGATTAAAATAATTACTTTTCAATGTGATACTTTAGGAGCAACTGATGTTGTTTGGAGATAAATGTTACGATTTAACTTGGAAGACTATGTGACTAAATCCTTCAAATATTTGGGTTTCAATCTTATATTGGTTTACTTTGAATAATTTTACGGACAAATTGTTTATCGGATGGTCCTCGTTAAACTTTGGGTTTTGTTGGACAAATTTTGGAGATTAAGAATAGATTTTCTTTTTATAAGGGGTTATCCTTTTCTGGATTATCTGATCTTGTACTAACCTTTTTGGTTTTGGTTTTGGTTAAAGCCTAAAAACATGGGATGTATATAGTTCTCTTTTGGGGATTAGGTGATTCTCTAGAAGTTGATTATAGTACTCTTAATGCGAATAAGTCTCCCTAAATACTCGTCTTTTGGAAAAAATATGAGTTTGACTAAGGAATCTAGTAAAAGTTTAAAGTCAACATGATAAGTGATTATGCTTCCTTATGAATAAATTCCTCAATAAAAAGTAACTTAAAACAAAAATGTTGTCTATTAACTTTTCCTACTGGGGAATCGAATACCGTTTAACCCATCACAAGTTTGTGATTTTCTCGTGGTTAAATTTCTCCTAAACATGTTTTCTATCACTCTCCATCAGAACATGACCCTTTGTTTTTTCCTCCATGTCCATATTTTCATACTTGGAATCCTAGTATGGGTTAACTCGGGTGACCTTTGTACTTATCTTTCTTTATTTTAAAGTGATTTTTTTACAGACTCTTCTCCGATGTGGGACGTTCAAGGATGTTTCCAAGCACAATTTTAAAATTGCGAGGACGCAATTCCCAAAAGGGGGGAAGGATGTAACACCCCAGGTAAATAAAGAATATGACATTTTCATATTTATCCATATTTTTGAATAAAATATTAATATGACTTTAAAGAGGACGCTATGCTCGATGGCGTACCCAACACGCAACAACGAGTTTCTTGGGAATCTTACGTTGCACTCTAATAATAAAATAATATTATTCTAAATGGTAGTTAACATGTAGCCGTTGTAATGGCGGGAATGGATAAAAATAACTAAAATATGATTATATATGTTCTTAAATATTTTTACATTTATACAATAAAAGATAAAGGCTTAAAATACGGAAAGAATTCAATTTTAGGCGTATATGCCCTAGTTTTCACTAAAGGTTCACTTATCACCTTTTGATGGAGAACCGTCATTAAATATAGTTTTGTTCACTCTTAAACATTCTTTTGGACCGAATAAAACTCTTATTAAGAATCGGGACATCAAAATTTACTTTGTGTAAATTTTTGGTATCTTTTCGATAAAGTTCTTTTTTTTAATGAATAGTGTAAAATGTTGTATTTTAATTCAAAACCACCTTTTAATATAATTTATTTATATTATTAGATTATATTTTGAATTGGTTTTAAAGTGAAATTAGAAAATATTTTTACTATTAAATCCAATAGTGGTCGTTGGAATCAATTTCACTTTGAAATCAGACTTAAACTAGTGTCAATCTTTTGATACTTATTGTTTCATAAAACACGCTATTTGTCATGACAGCGGGAATTAATTATTAAATTAATTAATGTGACTTATATGTTTTGAATTTTGTAAAACGGACTTCATTTTTGAATTCAGAATATCAAATATAGCTTAGGGTGAATTTTTGGGATTTTTCTGAAAAACTTCAATTTTTGATGAATAGTGAAACCACTAAGTGGTACTTATAAAAACTGATTTTCCGTTTAAATGAAATTTTGACATCATTGTGTTTTGATTTTAAAAAATCCGACATACATGGTTGTCATTAAGAAGTAAAATGTGGTTCAATGAGATTAAAATAATTTTTTGGTGAATAGTAACTTATTAAGTTTTTAATCGTGATTAGTGGTAATTAGTGTGGTTTATGGTAAAAATAATGCTTTAATAAAATGAGATGAGCTTGACACATGTCTTACCCTCATTGGTTGTATCATGGCCGACCAAGACAAGCCATGGGTCAACTTGGGGACCCCATGGATCCACTTTGGTTGGGAAATGACATAAATAACATTTTATTTAATGTAAAAGTAAAATTGACACAAACATGATATGTTTTACTAAAACAATTTTTAAGTGAGGTTATACAAGTCATATTTTTGATTATAAATATTAATTGGAAAGCTAAACAGATTTCCTACATCATAGTATTTTTTTTATAATTTTTAGACATTAAATAAATTATATTATTTATGACATAATAATGATGCAGCGATGACATCATTATTTGACGATTTAAATAAAATGGAAAGATAATGTAAAATCTATGAACTACACATTTCAAAAACTTATTGGATGAGTGGATTTCGAAGCCTTATCACCTTATCCACGAATTATATCAATGTGGGACCTTTTGAAACCGAAAAACATTTTCAAATAAAGTAATATTTCTTTACTTTCCAAAAGTGCCCCTCCTCTCCTCTTATAAAAGGCCCCCACCTCTACCTCATTTAACACACTCCTCAAGCCTTTGGCTCGGCCAAACCCTGCCCATTTACTCTCTCCACATCCCTCTACTCATCCTAGAGGATTCCCTTTGGGCAGAATCCTTTCAAAGAAAGCCTTTAGGCTCAAATCAAAAGGAGTTACACTTTTAAAGGTAATTCATTCTCTCATGTTCATTTGTTTTATTTTGCTTCTCCACCCCCCTAAACTCTTTTTATTTACTTATTTTGTAACAAAACCAGTATCTTCAATATACTAGGATGTTGTTATAAGATTTATTCAAGCTACACTCTCACAAAACTACATCAAATGGTTAAAGAACATACGGTTTCCGTGGATGGTGAAATTCTGCCTCCTGAAATGATGATTGTTCAATACTCATTTAACACCTTCAAAGGTGGACATTATGATGTCACTATTTTTATATATGATATATAATATGTTTATGTTTTATTTACACTTCTGTATTTTTCATTTTTGTCTTACCTTTATGGCTTCCATTATGGGTATACGCGATATCTTCATTTAAGGAAGTGCGGATTACCGCCCCCTCAAAGTGATTTGATTCGTTAAATACCATATGTGGGACGTATAAAGGATGGAACTATGATATTATATATGATATTATAATATAATTAAAATATACCTTTATATAATTATTATTCCATTCTATAAAATATGAAATAGAAATGAAAGTAGCGTTCATGCGTACGTACGGCTTACCGTCTCCATGAACGGTGCATTTCATTTCTTACCTCTAAATGATTATGTAATGTTATAAATGCATGAATGTACTGGATATATATGACATATATGATATCCAAATCATGAATATTATTCTGGATATAATAAACATTTGACCACACGAACAACATGTAATGGTAAGAAGTCCACTTTCGACTTAAGAACCAAATATCGACAAAACAAACATTATTAACTTAAATGTTTACATAATGTTTATAACATGGAAATAAGTGATCTAATAGGAATAATGAACAAGAAAAAGGTTCTTAATAAAGTGGAAATTAACTCAAGTTTATTATTCAGGACGTTAAAGAACGATCGAGTCAAGTCGGACCCGAGGTAAGGGATCCTACTCCTCTCTTTCTTTTTAAGTACACACTTTAATGTCATTCCTTTTAAAACTCATATTTCTTGTTATTGGGATGATCTTTTATATTACACTTACTGTATTTTTTATGTTCATGTGATGAGGGACCCTATTCTCTCTCATCAATCCATTTTGGAAGTTTTGAGTGGCGCCGTTAGGCTGCCGAACTTTCGTAAGAGATCTAACCTCTCTCTTTCTTTTTAAGTACTCTCCTTTATGTCACTTCTTTTAAACTCCTCCTTGCAATGTTGGGGGATTTTATTTTATATTCCACTTGCTGTAAATTCTATTTTAATATGATGGGATACTCTATTTGATCTCATCAATCCATATTCGGATGTTTTATGTGGCGCCGTTAGGCTGCCGTGTTTTCGTAAGGGATTTTTCATCTCACTTTTATTCCCGTGAGATTTATGCTACATTTGCCACAAATTCCATTGAGTGGTGTATGTACTGCCCATTATTCTACTCTTTGTGTAATATACTTTCGTTTATGAGTATTTACATCAATGACCTATTGTCTTTCTTTCATGGGGTGTATGTTTTGAAAGATACCCAAGTCGGTAAGGGAACCTTTCACCCTCCTTTTTTTTAAAAGACTTCTTTTATTGGGTCTTTTAATTTACATATTTTTATGTTGGGATATGTTCTCATACATCCTTATTGATGTAAATTTTATTTCCAAGTGATGAGATACACTTTTTATCTCTCATCAACTCGTTTTGATGTGATGCCGTTAGGCTGTCAAGGGAACTTTTTAACCCAATTTCAATTTCTTTGGGTTCAACTTGTAGTCATTGAATATGTCATCCATTGAATATGTGTGAATGACCTTTTATTGTTTTACACTTAATATCCACTTATATTGGGTGTATATATATTTTTCACACATATTTTTGAGATTTATTTGTCCTTAATTTAAGGATACCTTCTTTATAAGGGATTTCATCACATTTGACATTTCTATTGAGGGTTCATTGTTGTTATGCACCAATTCACTCTTATATGGTGTATATACTGTCCTTTGGAGTATTATATCATGAATCCTTTTATTGTCATGATATTATAAATTTCTGACTAAACGTTATTCCTCGATTATTTTATTCAAGTGTCTCTAATTTTGGTAAAACCCCTTTAACCAAAATATCGTTTTAAATGTTTTAATTATTTGTTCTTATTAATATCCATGTTTTCAAAATGGTTTTAAGGATTTATTTATATGGATATTAATGGTTTAAAATGTTAAAAGATTCAAGGTGGTATGGGACACTTTGATTCAAAAATCTCTTTATTAAATGTTTTAAATGGTTTTGGAAATGGTTTCTTTTTGAATGGATTCATTATTTCAATATCCTAAAATGTTATATTGTGATTGAAATGTGGAAATGTTATGTTTCATTTATTCATGTTTATGTGATACGATTATGTCATGGTTCTTGGGCATTTTTATGAAGAACGGGTGGTTCCGTGATAAACTAAGGGCGGGTGAGCCCGATATAGCTCTCCGATGCATTGGGTAACACGAAGGAGTGAAACGTTAAGGTTTCTCCGAAGAGATTTAGGGAATATACTGTGATGGGTATTCCAAACGTAACCAAGAGGGTTACTCCCTACGTAGGAATGTTATGAATGCCTCAAGTTACCTTTATGTCTTATGTTTTCTATGATTTATTCATGATTTGATATGCCTATGTTTTATGGGTAAAGTATGATTTCATTCTTATGTATTTATGAACTCATGTTTCCTTTCCATATTTTTATAACCCTTACTGAGCTTTTTATGCTCATCCCAAGTTTTTTCAATGTTTTTCACAGGTCAAGGGAAAGGTACATGATGTGATGATAGTGTCAAGGATGTGTCATGAAAGAATCCGTGTTTTATTTTAAATAGGTTTCCGTTGATGGGAAGAATGAATATTGTCTTTTATGTAACCACTTTGTTTAAATGTGGAATGTAATGCAAGTTTCATGATCTAATTCTCTAAAACACTAAACCTGAAAAGATCCTCAATGTGTAATCTTGTAATAACTCAAGATTAAGTATGGTTTAAGGCTGGGGCCTTATAGTTTTTATAGTGCATAGATGGTAATCCTCTCCAAGTTTCAGATTTGCTTCCTACTCCCATGGATTAAAATAAAAAAAATCTACCAATTTGATTCCATTACCATGCAGAATGGTCCTAATCCTTTTTATATTTTCATTTTCATGGACATCTATGATAGGAATTTTGAAACACAAACTACTAGCCTCATGTTCAGTTAAAAATTCCTTCTTGTAATAATGATACAAAACATGAGCATGCATAATAGAAAGTTTTGGATCATTATTAAGTATGTTAATTCACCTACTTTTTCATTCGTAATTCCGTAATTCTATAAATTTTCACTAGTAATATTTTTCCCCCTTATAACTCCATTGGTGATTCCTTCTAATTTCATTTCAACCTTTGTTCCAATTAGCAAGTGGGAATTTATTTTTAGTGTGTTCTTGCTCTTTTCCCCACTTTCATTCATTCTGAACACAATTGGATTTATTTAAGTCATCAATATTTTTATTTTTTCCAATTGACTTTATTAATTAATCCCATTAAGACCGACATACAATTTTATTTATACTATTGTCCTAGTTATGGGGACTCATGGAACTCTCTTTAAATCTCCACTCAGACTGCCTTTCAATACCTAAATTGGAATCATGACTAGAATTCAAAAAATCCACATCTACTACTTTCTTGTTTAAAACTCACTCCCAGTTTCCACTCTGACTTATTTTTAGAGTTGATTCTCTTGGTTGGTTCCAATGAGGATGAGTTTTTTCAAGTTATCCTAGGTAGTTGATCTTATACTCCAATCATTAGTTTGATATGAGGATTTTTACTGATCCCACTAGGAAAATTCTTCAACTTATACTGAAGTTTATTGTTCCTTTCAACCCTAATAAGAATTTTCAATATTATTCTTTGAGGCATCATGTCATCCATGTGAATTGTTTAAATTTGAATCATTAATGAAACCCCAATTAGATTGTTCTTTAGTTTTTCCAATATCTTGAGAATCCCATATCAATACTTATAGTTTATTATATTTAAATTAAATAGTTTCTTCAAACATTAGGTTCTCAGTACCATGTTATTGGGCCCTATCAAAATTTTCATCATTTGAAAAAAAGAACAGTTTCATCTCCTAAGAATCATTTCACTGAAAAAACACCTAGCCCACCACATACCAAGTTAAGAAATGAATAAACATCAACTCCTCCCTCTTGTGGTACTCCCACCTATAAAATTTACATAAACCATCCTAGGAATCTTTTTTTAATAGATGAAAATTTAATTTGTTTCTTTGCAACTTTATAGATATCACACATTCATTTCCTTCAATGATTTTTACAACTACAAAACAATCTCAATACACATCATTCATATCTTATTATCTTAGATTAATGGATTCATGTGGATTAAATAATTCTTTAAGAATGCCCTTTTATGGGTTCTAAGTTCATACTTTTTGTTTACTTATTTAATTTGTTATATATTAATATTAATGAATCAAATATGATGGATATGAATCGAAAATAGATGGATTTCAATAGTATTTCAAGAGTATAAGGATGGGGTGAAATAGTTCATCAAGATTGAAAAAGATCATGCATATAACCCTTATTATATCCTTTTTCCATGTTTATGCTATTTTTATTCAAGACTAGTTAGTCTAGAAGAGTTGAAAGAACAGTTTATCTGTCACAGAATATATCGAAGTTATAAATGTTGGAAAAAACGTGAAAAAAACTGAATGTAGCTAGTGAATGGGATAACGGTACATTTTATGGATCATCTGATATGATTAAAAGTGTGAACAATGAAAAATATTGTATTGATACTATGATTACATGTGTGAACAATGATGAAGATCTTTTTGAGGAAATGATAATTCCAGCTGAAGATGAACTTTGTGATTATCCAAAATTGTTTGAGAAGTTAAAGAGTTGCTCAAAGATGTCATTGTATGTCAATTATACAAAATATATAGAATTTTCAGTCATACTGAAGATATATAATATAAAAGCTGACAACAGATGGAGTGGTGTCACTTTACTAAACTAGTTTCTCTCTTCAATGATATTCACCCAGAAGATAATGAGATTCCTTATCAAGCATATGATGCTAAACGAATTATACATTTAATGGGTATGATCTCTGAAAGAATACATTCCCGTACAAATGACTATATATTTTTTTAATGACCCTGAATCATATAAAAATTCTCAAAGTGTGGTGCATATTGATACAAGAAATATGAATCAGGTCCTACACAAATTTTTTGGTACTTTCTGATCATTTCAAGGTTTAGGTTCCTATATAGAAGTGAGGAGACCTCAAGTAAATTGACATGGCATGTAGATACAAGAACTAAATATGGGAAACTTCATCACTCTACAAACTCTCCTCAATGGAAGAAAATTGATCACAAGTATCCTGAATTTGGAAACGATCCAAGAAACCTTCATCTTGTACTATCTAAATATTGAGTAGATCCTTTTGGTTTTCAAAGAAGAAACCATAATACATGGATGATTATGTTGGTAAATTATAACTTTCCACCATGGTTATATATGAAATAAAAATACATTATGTTAATTATGATTATATCAGGACCAAAAAAACTGGGTAATAATATTGATGTTTATTTGGATCAATTTGTTAAAGATTTAAAATTATTATGAGATTCAAGTGTTGCATTTATGATGCTTATAGAAATGAAGATTTCCTATTGAGATCTATGTTTTATGGGATGATAAATAAATTTTCTACTTTTAAATTTTTTTTAGTACATGGAATTAAAGAAACTCAATGGTTTACCATTTTTTGAACAAGGTACATGGTGAATTAAGTTGAAACACTCATTTAATACTATTTTTTTGGAATATCACAAACTTCTACCCCCATGACATAAATACTAATCTTGGACAATATAATTCGATGGGAGTTTACTAATCTTGGACAATATCATTCGATGGGAGTTTAGAAAAAGTTACAACACCATATCCCTAACATGTTATAAATTATTTGAGAAAGTAAATGATATGGACACTAATTTTTATAAACCTTCTTCAAAAAATCTTACAAAGACCAGTTTAAAAAAGATATCATTTTTTTAATTACTATACAAGAATTTTTTGTATGTCCGTAATTTTCTTGATGTTATGCATGTGGAAAAATGTATGTAATAGTGTCATTGGAACATTACTAAATTCACCTAAAAACAAAGGAAGGAATTAAGGCTAGGTTTTAAATTATTGACATGGGTATACAG
This sequence comes from Viscum album, assembly GCA_963277665.1. Classification (NCBI taxonomy): domain Eukaryota; kingdom Viridiplantae; phylum Streptophyta; class Magnoliopsida; order Santalales; family Viscaceae; genus Viscum; species Viscum album. The sequence goes on along the minus strand of OY728139.1, from coordinate 272,351,091 downwards.
AAATATTTAATGGTAGTGAAGTGTGAAATATGTACTTTTCTTCTTCCAGTGGATTACACTATTTCCATGAAAGAGAGATATCAATTTTCCAACTACTTTAATGATGTAATGATTACAGAGTGGTATTAATCAAATATCAAGAGTATCTTATCAATGAACTATTTAATGTTAAAGGGTATTAAATCCCAAGACAATTATGTTTTGATGCAATATCTAATGCATGTATATTTATGTTGCATTTTTTTCCAAGAATTTATATCATATATTAACCAAGATCTTTTTCTTTTTTCAAAGCTATATGCAAGAAAGTTTATAGACATGAAAAAATTCCAACTATAGAAAAGGAAATTATTTTCATATTATGAGTATTAGAGATGTTATTCCCACTTTTATTCTTTAATATGATGGTTTACTTAATGGGTCACTTGGTTTGAATGATTCTATTATGTGCTCATGTAGATTATAGAAGGAAGTACCTGATTGAATGGTATATAAAGATTTTGAAAGGGTATGTCAAAAATCAAAGTCATTTAGAAGGTTTTATTGTAGAGAGATATGTTTTTTAGGAATTAATTGAATTATGTACCAAGAACCTGTTAGATGTGATAAGCATTGGTCTAACAAAATCTTGCCACACCGGGTGGCTTATGGGTAAATGAACTTCTAGAATAGATGTTTTCACAATTACTATTATAGAGTGAGAGCAGGACCACCTTTACATTTTGCATAAAATTTTATAGGCTTCCCCACATTTTGAAACCCACAAAGTAATTCTTACGCATTTGAATCTATCAAGGGATGAAATTTGAATATAAATTATAAATAATAAATAGTTTATAGGACGTTTTCAAGACCATATTTTTAAGGATTCAACTACAAATCTTGATTCAATATTAGAATGAATTTAATGGCTAGCCAAAGGACCAAGTGTGCATGTATTATCTTATAATAGTTATATAATTAATAGTTATATGTTAAATATACATTAATATGATGAACACAGTACCCTGAAAAATAGTGGAGTTTCACTTATGGGTAAAGTGATGAATGTATCTAGTACCAAGGACATAAATCCAATTTATATGAATATTTAATACTTTGGCATTATTAAACAAATATGGGAGTTGTATTATACAACATTTCAAGTTCTATTTTTTTAATGAAAGTGGGTGTATAATAGGATTACAGTTAAAATAGATGAATTTGGATTCATGAAAGTGGATTTTAGTCAGGAAGGGAACAAAGATGAACTATTTATAAAGGAATCATAGATAGTATAGGTATTTTATATTCCAAATCCTACAAACTGAAATTGGTCAATTGTTCTGTTATCGACTAAAACTACTGAAGCGTTAGATGTTCATTCAATTGAGGGTAAATCATTCTTTAGGATGTTGAAATAATTTCAAGATGTTCCCAATTTAGATGGGTTATTTTATGTCATATGAGACCATAATGAGGGGATTTAGATGCTTGATATAGGGGTCAAATACCTTTAACATTTAAAAAAAGAGTTCAATATTTAGGTTATAGTTTTTTTGAAATATGCATTATGTTACCTTATATTATTATCTATTCACTTATGAATTTACATGATATAAATTAAATATTCAACCACTTATATAGATAATTACTTCTACACATGTAGATGCTCCCAATACTGGGGAACAATATGTTTCTTAACATGTTGATTCTCCCAATACATAGGAAAAATAAGCTTCTACACATTTCAATGCTACCAATCCAAAGGAACAACATATTGATGATGTTGAATCTAGGGAAATGGTAGATGGTGAAAAAACAATGTTCTATAAAAAATAGGTGTGTCATAGCATGATGATGTTAATGAAAATTATTAAGAAACAAAGGCATCAAATTCAAGGTTTTTTGGAATGCACGTGGCCAATCTGTTAACACCAACAGGGTCATGTTCATTAGTTACATTGGTCTCGCTACTCAAATGCATGTTTTGTTTTATGTACTTTTTTCCATAGTGTTTTTTCTGTACTTAATACACTAATTTGGGAAGATATTTGGGTAACATTATTATATTCTTTCTTTATTTTACTAAAAATAATAATGAAACATTGATTTAATAATTTTTATCCCTTATAGAGTGCATTTATAGTAGATGACTACCAAATGAAATTTGTATTAATGATTTATAGAAAGTGTCATAGAGGCTTTCAGAAAATTCTTATAAAGTATCATCTTAAATATGTTGAAGGGAAAATAAACCCGCACCCACCATAGATGTATGCACACCTAATAAAAAAAAGAATGCACTTATTAGTCATCATGAGGATACATCTTTTCATGTAAATTGGGATTCCAAATAAATTTATTGAAAATATATGTATTAATCAATTTCATTGATAATTTTTAATTTATAAAACAAAAACATAGTTTTGAAAATAAATAATGTGCAGAAAAAATAATATACCCCTACCGTAAAGCAAGGTTAGGGTATGATTCACTTGATAAAAATGGTATGTATTTTAAATATATAGTAATACTTTTATGTAACATGAAACAATAACACAATTATATTCCCTTTTTTTATATGTATATTGATGAATCAAAATCAAAATCCACTTCTATCTCAAGTCATGTGATATAAAAGGAGGCTCATGTAAATAAAGTCAAAAAACTAATAGTTGAAAACACATAAAAAGTATGGGAATCATGGGTATGTATGCCATAATAAAAAATTGTTTTCTTTAAATTGATATTACAAAAAAATAATTATTTTAATATATTTTTTATCTGAATTATACACAATAATCATCATCAGTTATACCTGATGAAAAACTAGTATCAATAGCCTTTAAGTGGCTAGAATGGTATGGCCACGTCAGAGGTGTGGGTTTTGTGGTTTCACCTTAAACATATTTCGAGTAAGAAATGAATATGGGGGTAAAGATAAGAAAATATTAGAGATGAATTAATTATTATATTCTCTATAATAAGAACTTAATTGGTAGTCTATGTTTTTGGAAAATGTTATGGGAAGGAAAAAAATAAATGAAACAACACAATAACAACCAATACGTAAAGATCCCCCCACCCCAACTAGACTTGAGGTGAACCATTCCCCAAAAGGTTTACCTTATAAAAGGTAATCATTTTTTTCATAACTTTTTCTGTGAAATGTGAATCAGACAGACATAAATTTCTTTCCTATACTAATATTATATTGGGTGAAAATGATTATGATTTATATCTATTAGCACCCACCCATCACCTTGTTGTGAGGGTTACAGTTTAAAATATCCAAGGATATATTCTACACAACAACAACATTTCAACAGTTTATATGAGAGTGGGGATTCATGTATCTCATGAGATGAGCACCGAGAAACCTATTAAACATGATGATCTGGATGTTCATACGGTCAATCTTACTATGGGAATTTTGTTAGCATGGTTTTTTGATCTTGTAAAAATACATGTTGATGAGGAGGTGTTACTTCACAATTTATTTTTAATGAAAAACCTCTAACTAATAATGAAAAAATGCATTAACCTATCAATGTTATTACATAAAGTGAAAGGGAAGGGGATAAATGGAAGTTCGAATCAAAATGATCTAAAGGATTAATAAAACAATCAAAAATATATTCAAAAAGTACCTTTACCCTACCCGTTCAAATTCCACATTTACTAAAATTAAAATTTCATGCAGATAAAATGTTAAAAAGTGGTGATATGACCATAATTGATTTTGAAGAACAAATATATAGAGAGTCCATTATAAACTATCTTGGTCTTGACAGTATAAATGAAATCCTTGAGCATGAATGGCTATAAGTATTAGTTGTAAATGTATACATGAGGTGAGTTTTCATAATTTGTTTATTCAATAGCTAATATACTATATTAATTATGACTAAATACTATTCATATTTTTAACAGGTATATATATCAATACTATTTAAAGGGAAAACCCTTTGAATATAAATTTGGACTCATTAGTCATCACATCACTTCTACACAACTATTTTCATTGGAACCAAATAAATATAAAGTAATAGTGGAAAAATGGACTAAATTTTTTAATGAAAACTTATAGATGACAAAATCTTCTCAACACCCATGACGTGGGGATAAAACTCCAAAATTTAATCACATAAAATATATTTTAATTCATTTTAATACTTATTCCTTTTTTAGGTAGCATTGGTTACTCATTACAGTCAATTTGGATACTCTGAAAATTTATTTTATGGATTAAAGGCATGGGTACCCAACAAACCAATCACACATGATGACATTTATCAATATTTAATACACTACATGAAAAATTTTACAAATAACATTCAAATTATAAATTTTATATCATGTTTTAATGGAAACTATGTTATGATGGGGTGGTGTTTAAATATTAACAAAATCATGATATGAGGACAGTACATGAGAACAATAAGTCTATTGAATTCTACAACCCGATTAGTATTAGGGTATATATAATAACATTTCACTATCAAAACATATATGAAAACTAATTACTTATTTTTCTTAATGTTTATAAAGTTCTATAAACTAACTAATAGGAAAGATTGTGGTTATTATGTTCATAAATTTATGGAAGGTATCATATTCCATAAAAAAACTAGCATCCCCAAAGAGGTATTTATGATGATAATTACAATTTCATTTAAAATATTTATTAATTATATTTTTATTTTTATTTTTTCATTGCTACCGGGACTGTCAATAGTCATCGCATTCAAAATAAGAAATAAATTTTTCTAGAAATGAATGTGAAGAATACATAGTGGCAGAATGTAAATATACATCATGAAGTGGTGACTTCTTACTATTTATTTAGTTAATTTTATCATCATTTTATCTACTTTTTTAGTTAATTTCCTTATCATTTTTATCTGATACTTATTTTGTTAATTTTCATAGAGATCATGAATAAATTACTTTATCTATATTTTTTTTCTTTGACCATTTGTGCTTTATTAAGATAATAAAATTATCATAGAAAAAATGATTATAAATGAAGTATTAAACAAGTATGATGCACTCATGTACTATGATCTTTCACTCAATAAGGATGATTCACTTGTGATGACTCAATTTTCTATTTATTATGTAATGCATTCAATATTCTGGGTTATCAAACAATAATTTGTTAGATAAACCCAAATTTTGAATGAATTGTAGAACAAAAAGACATAGTGTGATGTGTAAGAATCAACCACATCTCAAACTAATACACAGTATGCCCAAAATAACTCAAAGTTTATGTTTTTAGTTTAGAATTAAAATTTTAGTTAAAAACACAAGTTACCTACTCAAAAATAAGAAAACATATTTAGATTATTTTTATACCCTCGGAAAATGATTCATAAGTCATTTTTTATGTAAAGGAATCAACCTCACCTCAATCCAACACGCAGAGTTCCCAATATGACTCGAAGTATATGTTTTTTGTTTAAAATTTACACATTATTTTAAAACACATGTCACATGATCAAAAAGAATAAAAAAACATATAATTTTGACATTTCAGTAAAATGATCCATAAGTCAGTTTTTGCATGTAGTAATTATCCTCACCTTAATATGATACACTGTGTGACTAGTATGACTCAAAGTACATGATTTCAGTTTAAAAATGAAATTTTAGTTAAAAATGTTCATCAATCTATGAAAACCTATAAAACACACTTTTATTGTATTTATGATTTAGGTAAATGATCCTTAATTCAATTGTTACATTTAATAATCAACCTCATATCAATTTGATGTACAGTGTAACCGATATGACTCAAAGTGTGCGTTTTTATTTAAAATTTACATTTTAGTTCAAAACACACATAACATACTCAAAACTGAGAAAACACATTTTTATTATTTTTATACTTTAGAAAAATTATTCATAAATCATTTTTAAGTGTGGGATTAAATCACACCTCAATATGATGCATGGTGTTCCCGTTATGACTCAAAGTGTATATATTAGTTTAAAATTGAAATTTTAGTTCAAAACATGTTTCACTCATTAAAAACCAATAAAATGTGATAATATAGTCTTGATAATATCGTAAAATGATTCATAAGTCATTTTTTATATGTAATACTTAGTCTCGTGTCTAACCAACACACGATGTGATCGGTATGACTCAAAGTGTGTGTTTTCTGTTTAAATTGAAATTTTAGTAAAAAATATATGTGAGAAACTCAAAACCAAAAATATGAATTTTTATTATTTCAACACTTTATAAAAATAATCAATATGTAATTTGTAACATGTTGGAATCAAACTTATATCAATTCGATGTGACCATTATGACTCAAAGTGTGTGTTATTATTTAAAATTGATATTTTAGTTCATAACACATGTCACATACGTAAATCTGAGAAAACACATTCATATTATTTTTATGATTTAGGAAAATTATCCATAATTAATTTTTGATATATATATAAATCATGTTCACCTAAATATGATACACAGTGTTTCCAGTATGACTCAAAGTGCATGTTATTAGTTTCAAATTGAAATTTTAGTTCAAAACATGTATATCTCACTGAAAATTGATAAAACATGCTTGTATTGTCTTGATAATTTATAATAATGATTCATAAGTCATTTTTGATGTGTAGAAATTGGTTTTATGGAAAACCAACACATGATGTGATCAGTGTGACTCAAAGTGTGTGTTTTCAGTTTAAATTGATATTTTAGTAAAAAAGACATGTGACATACTCAAAATCAAGAAAACATATGTGGATTATTTTGATAATTTAATAAAACTATAAATAATTCATTTATGACAATTGGGAATAAACTACATGTCAATTTGATGCATGGTGTGACCGATATGACTCAAAGTGTTTTTTATTTAAAATTGACATTTTAGTTTGAAACACACATCACATAATCAAAACTAAGCAAACACATTCATATTATTTTTTATAATTTAGGAAAATAATCCATAATCTATTTTTAATTTGTAGGAATCATCATTGCCTTAATTTGTAACATGGTGTTCTTGGTATGACTCAAAATGTATGTTATCAGTTTAAAATTGACATTTTAGTTCAAAACATATGTCACTCGCTAAAAACTGAGAAAACACACTGGGATTGTCTTGATACTTTAGTAAAATGATTCATAATCCATATTTGACATGAGGTAATCAGTCACATGTTAAACTGACACATGATGTGACTGGTATGACTCAAAGTGTGTGTTTTTAGTTAAAATTGACATTTTAGTAAAAAAGAAAAACGACATACTCAAAACTGAGAAAACACATTCATATTGTTTTGATACTTTAGGAAAATGATCCATAAGCCATTTTTGACAAATAGGAATAAAAATCATATAAATATGACATACGATGTGACTGGTATAACTCAAAGTGTGTTTTTATTTAAAATTGACATTTTAGTTCAAAACACACATCACATACTCAAAACTGATAAAATAAATTCAGATTATTTTTATACTTTCTTAAAATGATCCATAATTTATTTTTGACATGTATTATTTAGCCTCGCCTAAACTAAATACATGGTGTGCTCAGTATGACCCAAAGTGCATGTTATTAGTTTGAAATTTACATTTTAGTTTAAAATGGGTGTCACACATTCAAAAATAAGAAAATGCATTCATATTTTCTTAATGCTTTAGTAAAAAAATTCATAATCCATCTTTGATTTAAAGAAATCAGTTACATGTCAAACTGACACATGATGTGACTGTTATGACTCAAAGTGTGTGTTTTCAATTTAAATTGACATTTTAGTAAAAAAGACGCAAGCCATTATCAAAATTGATTAAACACATTTGGATTGTTTTTATACTTTAGTAAAATGATCCATAAGTTATTTTTAACATGTAGGAATCAGAATCATGTCAATTTGATGCATGATGTGACCATTATGACTCAAAGTGTGTTTTTATTTAAAATTGACATTTTAGTTCAAAGCACACATCACATACTCAAAACCAAGAAAACGAATTCAAAATGTTTCGATACTTTAGTAAATTTATCCCTAATTAATTTTTGAAATTTAATAATTAGCTTCACCTAAATTTGATACATGGTGTGCCCAGTATAACTCAAAGTGTGTGTTATCAATTTATAATTGAAATTTTTGTTCAAAACATCTGTCACTCAATGGAAACCAACCAAAATCACTTATTTGTCTTGATACTTTAATAAAATTATTAATAAGTCAATTTTGGATGTGTAGAAATTATCCTCACATCAAATGAACACATGATATGATAGGTATGAATCCAAGTGTGTATTTTTAGTTTAAATTTACATTTTAATAAAAAAGACACGTGACATACTCAGAACCAATAAAAAAATTCATATTATTTTTATACTTTCAAAAAATGATCTATAAGTAATTTTTTACATGTAATAATCAACCAAATGTCAATATGATGCACGATGTGATCGATATGACACAAAGTGTGTGTTTTAATTTGAAATTGACATTTTATTTCAAAACACATGTCACATACTCTAAACCAATCAAACACATTTTTATTATTTTGATACATTAGGAAAATGATCCATAAGTAATTTTTGACATGTAAGAATCATCCTCACTTCAATATAATATATGGTGTGACTAGTATGACTGAAAGTGTATGTTATCAGTTTAAAATTGAAATTTTATTTCAAAATGTGTGTCACTCACTAAAAAATGAGAAAATTAACTAATATTGTATTGATATTTTAGGAAAATGATTCATAATACATTTTTGACTTTTAGGAATCTGTTTCACATCAAAATGAAACATTACGTGACTGTTATGACTCAAAGTGTGTGTTTTCAGTTTAAATTGACATTTTAGTAAAAAAAGACACATGAGATACTCAAAATAGAGATAACACATTAATATTTTTTGATACATTATAAAAATGATTCATAAGTCATTTGTGACGTGTAGTAAATAACAACACATGAATATTATGCATGGTGTGGATAGTATGACTCAAAGTGCGTGTTTTTATTTAAAATTGACATTTTAGTTCAAAACACACATCACATACTCAAAACTGAGAAAACACATTTGGATTGTTTTTATACTTTATAAAAATGGTCCATAAGTTATTTTTGACATGTAGAAATTAACCTCACATCAATCTGATACCCGGTGTGCCCGATATGACTAAAAGTTTATGTTATCAGTTTGAAATTGAAATTTTAGTTCAAAACATGTTTCACTCACTGAAAATTGAGTACACACACTTGTATTATCTTGATACTTTAGTAAAATGATTCATAAGACATTTTTTACTTGTAGGAATCAGTCACATATCAAACTGACACACAATTTGACCGATATAACTCAAAGTACATCTTTTTAGTTTAAATTGACATTTTTGTAAAACAGTCACATGACATAATAAAAATTGATCTAATACATTCATATTGTTTTGATACATTATGACAATGATCCGTAATTCAATTGTGATGTGTAAGAATCAACCACACATCAATCTGATACATGGTGTGACCGATATGACTCAAAGTGTGTAGTTTCAGTTTAAAATGACATTTTATTAATGTATTGTTTCATATTTATGTTTAATTTATTTATTTATAGTATTACTATCATAAGAAACTTTTTCTTATACAGGTGAAATATTTTTCTTGAGATGGGGTGCTTTGTTCAGCAACTGATAGCATGATTGGTCTGTTTTGAGAGGGGATTTGGAGCCAATGAAAATGGAACATGATGTTTTTGAATGTTTGTGATAAATTGTACATACTGATGTAATTTTACAAACCAATGTTTGAAATGTCTATAATATAGTTTTTTTTCTTTTATTTTTTATATAAATTTTATTTAAATTATATTTTGTATATTTTGTTTCACTATACTATAATTTTAGCATCACACTACAACAGTATGGATTTAATCAGTGCTAAATTAGCATCGATAAAGGACCCCTTTATCACTGATTTTTTTATTGCTAATAAAGGGCCCTTTTATTATCACTTTTTTGACACTAATAAAATTGTGGACCTTTTATTGGATCATAGAACATCGGTGCTTTTTTATCGTTGATAAAAGTGGAATCTGTAGTAGTGACCCTTACGTCAGCTAGAATAAGACCCCTTATACTGATATCCATTTCACCCTTACACGGACCTCTTTTGATACCCTTACCTGGGCAGTAAAGTCCTTTGCATAACCATCATTTCACCTACAAAACAAATATAATCTCTCTTGTAAAATTTGATACCACATATATATATTCCAATATTTTCCTAATATTACTTTTAAAATATTAATTTCCCATTGATATAATAAACCATTTAATATTTGAGATAAAATCCATGATAATTAATAAAATTATTGAATTTAAATTTTAAAATTATATGCATTTAATCTGGATAACACTCAACTAATGTGCATTATAAGGTTTCATTGGTAAAGTCTCAATGATTGTCTGCCTTTGGAAATAAGTTCTCCACGGACTCAAAAGATCATAGTTGGGAAGCCAATGAAAACATATACGATATATGGCAGTCATACGATATAACTAATAAAAATATTTTGGATTTTTATTTGTTATCTACTTATTGTATCTCCATATCGTAAATTGTGACTCATTAATCCAAGACAGATTTATTTATCGTATTTTATGATCGATGGTATGATATGCAATACAATTTCAAAATCTTATTTTTTCAGCATGATTTCATGAATATAAAAAAATGGTAAGCTCTAATACCACTGCTGAGTTTTATAGGGATCTAACAAAACTTTCTAGATGAAAGATAAGTGATAAAAAACCCAATCCAAGATCACTATACAAGATAAATGAAATTATGAGAAACTAGAAATGAAGAAATTGTGCGTGCCTTATACCAGAATTCTTGCCTTCTGTTCTTATACCCATCTTCATCCATCTTCACATGGGTTTGATTAAGATCACCATAGTGGCCACAAAATTATATCCCACCTCCTAAGGTATCCATTTTCTATTGAATCTCTTGATGCTCAAGTGAGATTATCTACCCTCAATAATGTGTTAGTGCCTCATGATGCTAAGGATCTAGGAGAAGAGAACTACAGTCTGGGGAGATTCAAACAAGTCTATAACAAGATTGCATACTTTCATAGTATGGAATAGGAATATTTGTAGGGGCCTTGAGGATGCACCTCGATTGTACATACATTAACTTGTAAGTTATGAGTTAATGCATGAACCAGCTTATAACTCTAAGATTTTTCTAACTCTTATTGTTTCATTATATAAAAGAATTCATTTATGGTATATAACATTTAATAGATTTGAATATTAACTCCTTAAAATTTTAATGGATAATAAATTCATGAAAATTCCTAAAGTATCAAACCATTTTATTCTAGGAATCATGACTCCATCATATCATACAATACGGTGTAATCAAATAGCCAGAATATGATATTTTTGTATCATAAAATATGGTACACCCAAGGGATTAAAAATAATCCTCTAGACATATGCATGTTGTACACTATGAAAAGTTATATCATACTATATGATATAGCTTATATATATCATATATATATAACTGATTTAGGGAATATCTCATTCATTCACACCCAAATTCACCCCCCTTCATAGGGTGTGTTTGGGATGCTATGGTGGAAACATATGTTGTTAGATCCATAAGCTCAAACATGACAAATCTATTTTGTAAGGTTTTAAAATATAGATAATGTTTTCAACACTAAATGGGTTTTGTTGTTTAATGGATTTAATTACCATATTTGAAAGAAATAAATAAGTCCACAACTACAATCTCTTAGACTCTATGTTTTCTCTACTGATATTCATGGAATACATATAAGTAATGTCATAAAATTTTATATGGTTGAGGCAGACGACAAATTACTCAACACTAACACAAAGTCATAAAACACCTTGTCCAAAGAATTTTTTGAATTAGATATACATGTAAGTGGTGAATTGTACATCTCCTAAAGCAATATGGGATAAATTGAATAATATATACAATGGTGGAAAAATTGAAGGAGTAAAAGTTATAGGTTCTTTACAACAAGTTTAATAATTTGAAGATGGTATTAATGAAAATATTAATAGTTTCTTCAACTAAATTATTGAATTTTTTGGATCCATTCATAGACTCGGTGATGGGATGAAAGACATTGAAATCATGAAGAAAATATTATAAATATTTCCACCTTTATATAATCCAAAAGTTTCAACTCTTGAAGAAGAAAACCATGTACAGTTATCTCTTGATGATTTTAATATAAAATTGATCACATGTGAGAATTCACGTGAAGTCAGAAAGTGCATTGATCCATTCATAAAAGGAAATGAAATAAAATTTCATAGAAAAACAGGAAGTAAATTAAAGTATAAATAGAGAAGATGGTGTATGTGATTAATTCAAAATACTTATAGAGATAAAATTCAGCATGGGAATGTAAAATTTAAATACAATTTACCATTGGCTTGTTTTCTATGTGAAAATTCAGGAATATTCTAGAAAGATGTTTGAGGATGTGATAAATTAGAGAGGTTGGGTTTTATTACTCATAAAAATAGAAAATGGATTTTTCCATAAAATGAAACTTCAAATCAATAAATACAACTAGAAATAGGTTTCAATATAATATCTTAGTGAGAAAGGAAGAGGATCATAATTAATCTTTCCTCAAAAAAGGTGAAATAAAATTAATAAGATAAAATGATAGAAATGGTTGAGAAAGATAAAAATACAGAAGAAAATAAACTAAAAGTTATAGTTTATCTCAAAGTGGAACTTAAAGATGCTCTTGTGGAGCTTGACATACAATAAAATAAGAATATGAAGATTGTTGCACTACTATAGAAGATACTTTTAACATTGCTAGAAAATAGTTTTGTTAGCATAAAAAAGTTTTGACAACATAAGCAATGTTAAAAGCGATAAACCTTTATTAGTGATAGTAAAAACACTGATAAAGGACCCATTTATCATTTATTTTGGTAGAACTGGTAAAGGTCATGAAACTGCTGCAAGGCTACATCAACACTATAATAGAAAACCCAATCAAAATACAAATACAAATAAATACATATAAATAGAAAATCACTACTACAAAACTGGGTTTATCCAGCACTGGAGCGTTAACAGTGCTAGCTAAAAGCGCTATTAAAAATCCCCTTTGTCAACACTAGAAAAAACACGGTTAAATGGGGTATTTCATAGTGATTTTTTAGCGATGTTAAAGGGGGTCTTTAATAGTCCTAAAAAAGTGTTGTTAAAGGGGTCCCTTTATCAGTGCTTGTAAAAAAGAGTTGAGAGAGGCCCTCTTTTATCAGTGCTAGTAAACAATTGATGATAAACAGGGGCTTTATTAGTGCCTGTAAAAATGCGCTGATAAAGGGAGACCTTTATCAACACTTGTAAAAAAATACTGATAAATGTGGGTCTTTATCAGTGCTTTTTAGAAGTGTTGATAATAACCCCCTCCCTTTATCAGCTCTTTTTTACTAGCGCTGATAAAGGGTATATTTCAATATATATATATATATTTCATTAAAAATAATATATTAATATATAAATATAATTTATATTTTTAAAATATGTTTTAGATAAGGATAAATAGGCATTTACACATAATATATAAGATATTTAGTGAAAATGTCTTAAAAAATAATTAGAAAATATTTTTTATTAATAATCTACTAATTATAATTCTGTAATACTCATTTAATAACAATTTGAAGATAAAAAATAAAAAAAAATTAATAAAAGATCTAAAATAAATTGAAAACATAACTCGAACTTCAAACTACCATATGTTTTGATCTGGGTTTCTATTTAGGCTCTATCACATATCAATTTGAAGCTTGTGATGAGCTCTATGCCCTAGAGACCTAGGATATTCTAGTCACATTTTTAGAGGCAAGAAAAGGCTCAAAAGGCCTCCAAAACTGAGTTTTTAGTTGAGGTACCCCAATTTTTAACATTCGACGAAACTTCATCTGAGTTTAAGGGGGTATTTTTTCCCTTTTTCAGTGGCGACTGAATTTACTCTTGGATTTTACATTCATATTGATATTATTCTTTTGAAAATTTATCATTTTTGATTTTTAATGTTATCTATAATAAAATATATAAAAATATATACATATTTTTTTATATTCAAAAATAAAATTTTAATTTTATAAATAAATATTTAAACATACTTACATAAAAAATATATTTCTCAATATATAAACCTTATCTAAATAAATGATAATATCTATTTTATTTAAAATACAAATGTATGAATATTTATATACCTATACAATTAATGTATATATAATGTTTATATATATATATATATATTTGTGTGTGTGTATTGAAAATAGATATATATTTATCTTTATATTCGAATATATGTATATAAATATTAATATATAATATATGTAAATAAAATTAAACATGAATAATTGTATTTATAGATTTAAATATATATATATGTGTGTGTGTGTGTATTTCTGTTTGTATGTATTTATAAACACACACACACACAAAAACATATTTTATATATTTATTTAAATATATATATATATATACACATATATATAAACATATATATAAATATATGGATAAACAATTTAATGAAATATATATAAATATATAGATATATCATAAAATGTAAAACAAAACAATATAGGGGAGTGAAAAGGGTGTTGGTGTTTAAGCTGGAGGTCTCAGGTTCGAAAATCGCTGGAGGCGGGGGCACGTGCAGGAGGGTGGGATTATCTAAAGCTCTGATAAAGGTGGGGGAACTGATAAGGGGGGAACTGATAAAGGTGGGGGGTGGGAAGGTATGATAAAAATGTGTAACATGAACAATAAAAAATTATCCCCTTTATCAATGGGGTCTTTATCAGTTATTTTTTAGCATTGTTAAAGGGGGGGTTTATTAGTGCTTTTTATGAGCGTTGTTAAAGTCAGCCCTTTAATATCGCTCACATTATCAGCGCTAATAAATCCCTTTTACTAGTGCTGTTAATGGCCCAATTTTTATTAGTGGATCATATTAAAATAAAAATATAACATTTTACTATAATTTAAATTCAAAATTTACAATCAAAATATTTACATTGATGTGATATTTACAATTAATCCAAAAAATGCAACCAATATACAAAATAATAACTCTAATAGTAGTATTTTTCTAATGATAAACCTCCATACAAAATTTTATCCCTCCAATAAAACCAATGATAATTTTAGTAATAGTAAATAAAAAATAATAATAATTTTAATTTTAATGTTATATAATCCACATATGATAAATTATATAGTTAATTATTATTATATATATACATATATTAATGATATTATTAGTTAACCATGCATTATATTTATGTGACGTCAATTTCTACACATCACAAATGATTTATGGATCATTTTCCTAAATTTTGAAAACAATATAATCTCATTTTCTCAATTTTTTCTATGTGATACACAATTTAAACTAAAATGGCACTTTTATATTGAAAACATACACTTTCAGTCATACCAGCCACAACATGCATCAGATTAATGTGTGTTCTATTCCTATATATCAAAAATTAATTTTGAATCATTTTTTAAAACTTAAAAAACAATTTGATCTTGTTTTCTTGGTTTTGGCAATGTGATAGATGTTTTAAACTAAAATGACACTTTTAAATTGAAGACATGCACTTCAAGTCATACCAACCACATCATGTGCCAAATTGACATGTGGTTGATTCTTACACATAAAAAATGAATTATGGATCTCTATAATAAAGTATAAAAATAATTTGAGCTCATTTTCTCAATTTTTTCTATATGATGCATGTTTTACACTAAAATGACACTTAATATTGAAAACACACAATTTGAGTCATATAGACCACATCATATGTTGGATTGATGTGAGGTAGATTAAAAAACATAAAAAATAAATTGCGTATCATTTTCCTAATTTTTGAAAACAATCTAAGCTCATTTTCTCAATTTTGGCTATGTGGCGTGCATTTTAAACTAAAATGGCACTTCTATATTGAAAATATGCACTTAAAGGCATACCTACCAAATCATCTGAAAGATTTAAATATGTTCAATTCCTACATGTCAAAAATGAATTATGTATTTTTGTACTAAATTTTGAAAACAATCCTAGCTCTTTTTCCCATTTTTTCTATGTGATGTGTTTTAAACTAAAATGACACTTTTTATTGAAAACATGTAATTTGAGTCATACCAACAAAATCATGTGTCAGATTGATGTGTGATTTATTAATACATGTAAAAAATTAATTATAAATTATTTTCCTAAATTTTAAAAAAAAATCCAAGCACTCTTTCTCAGTTTTGGCTATGTGACGTGCATTTTAAACTTAAATGGAACTTCTATATTGAAAACTTTCACTTTGAGTCATACCCGCCACATCATGTGTTGGATTGACATGTGGTAAATTACTAAATGTAAAATGTGACTTATGGATCATTTTCATAAATTATAAAAACAATTTGAATTCATTTTCTTAGTTTTGAGTATGTCACATGTGTTTTGAACTAAAATGTCAATTTTAAACTAAAAAAATACACTTCAAATCATATCGAGAACATCGTGTCTCAAATTACCAGAAAGTCCGATCCAAGCAAGCTTGGACCACCAAATTTATTAATAAAATAAAAGTGCAGAAACAGGAGAAGGAAGAGAGAGAGATTACAAGTCAAAACATTCATAGTCACCACCCCCATACCCGATCGTGTCATCAGCATCAGCTGATTCCCATTCTGATTGGGTCTCGTATTGTTTAAGAAACTTCTTATAGAACTTCCGTTTGTCCAGCTTCGTGTATCAAATTGAGTTGAGGTATATTACTAAACATAAAAAAATTATTATGGATCATTTTTCTAAAGTATCAAAATAATATGAATGTGTTTTCTTGGTTTTGAGTATGTGGCATGTGTTTTGAACTAAACTGTAAATTTTAAACAAAAAACATGGACTTCGAGTCATACCTATCATGTATTCTATTTAATTGATGTATTTTCAATTCCTAAACATCGCAAATGAATTATAGATCATTTTAATAAATTTTTAAAACAATATGATCTCATTTTCTCGATTTAGGAAATGTTACATACATTTTAAACTAAAATGAAACTTCTATATTGAAAAGGCACACTTTGAGTCATACCTTCCACATCGTATGTTGTATTTATTTAAGATAGATTCATACACATCAAAATGAATTATAGATCATTTATATAATGTTTAAAAATAATTTGAGATCATTTTCTCTGTTTTGTATACGTTATATGTGTTTTAAACTAAAATGACACTTTTATATTGAAAACACGTACTTCGAGTCATATTAACCACATTGTGTGTCATAATGACATACGGTCAATTCCTATACATCAAAAATGAATAATTAATTTATCCTAATTTTTTTTAAAAAAAAATCAAGAACATTTTCTTGATTTTGTCTATGTGACACATGTTTTAAACTCATATGGTACTTTTATATTAAAAACACACACTTCGACCCATACCATCCCCATAATGTGTCGGAATGAAGTGTAGTCAATTCTTACACATCACAAATGAATTATGGATAATTTTCATAAAATATGAATATAATATAAATGTGTTTTATTGGGTTTGAGCATGTCATGTTTATTTTGAACTAAAATGTAAATTTTAAACTTAAAACATACACTTCGAGTCATACTAGGCACACCATGTCTTGGATTCAGGTGTGGTTGATTCCTATGCATCACATGTTATGGATCGTTATTCTAAAGTATCAAAACAATATAAATGCATTTTATTTGTTTTTAGTATGTGGTGTGTGTTTTGGACTAAACTGTCAATTTTAAACTAAAAACATGCACTTCAAATCATACCTATCGCATCATCTGTAAGATTTACATATAGAAAATTCCTATACATCAAAGATTGTTTTTGTATAATTATCCTAAATTTTGAAAGTAATCTGAGTTAATTTTCTCAGTTTTGGATAGGTGACACAAATTTTAAACTAAAATGGAACTTCTATATTGAAAACATACACTTCAAGTCAAACCATCCATATCATATATTAGATTAACGTAAGGTCGATTCCTACATGTCTTAAATGAATTATGGATTATTTTTTAAAAGATTGAAAACAATATGATCTCATTTTATTTGTTTTGACTATGTGATGAAAATTTTAAACTAAAATGGTACTTTAATATTGAAAAAATGCACTTTGAGTTATACCAACCACATCGTGTGTCAGATTTATGTGCTGTTAATTCTTACACATCAAAAATGAATTGTGATTTTTTTTTCTAAATTTTGAAAACAATAATATTTTTTTGCTCAATTTTGACTATGTCACTTGTTTTTTGATCTAAAATATTAATTTTAAACTAAAAACACATGATTTGAGTCATGTCAGACACACTGTGTATCGGATTGAGGTATAGTTGATTCTTACATTTCAAAAATGACTTATGGATCATTTTATTAAAGTATCAAAATAATATAAATGTGTTTTATTATCTTTGAGTTTATCACATGGGTTTTGAACTAAAATATCAATTTTAAACTAAAAACATACACTTCAAGTAATATCAGGCATATTATGTATCAGATTGAAGTGTATTTAATTCATACACATCACAAATGTGTTATAAATCACTATTATAAATTAAAAAAATATTTTGAATTTATTGTCTTAGTTTTGAGTATGTGGTGTGTGTTTTGAACTAAATTTTCAATAATAAACTAAAAACATGCACTTCAAATCATACCAGACACACCATGTATCAGATTGAGGTTAGATTGATTCCTACATGTTACCAATGTATTATGGAACATTTTTCTAAAGTATCTAAATAGTATGAATTTGGTTTCTCTATTTTGAGTGTGTCACATGTGTTTTAAACTAAAATGTTGATTTTAATGTGAAAATAAGCACTTTGAGTCATACCAGACACACGGTGTATTGGATTAATGTGTGGTTGCATCACAAATGACTTATAGATCATTTTTCTAAATTATCAAAACAATATGAATGTATTTTCTTAGTTTTGACTATGTGATGTGTGTTTTGAACTAAAATGTAAATTATAAACTAAAAACATAAACTTTGAGTCATACCAGACACACCATATATCTGATCAAGGTGTGATTGATTCCTATACATCAAAAATGACATTTGGATCATTGTTTAAAATTTTCAAAAAAATATGAATGTGTTTTTTCAGTTTTGAGTATGTCACGTGTGTTTTGAACTAAAATGTCAAATTTAAACTAAAAACACACACTTTGAGTTATATCAAACACGTCATGTATTAGATTGAGGTGTGTTTGATTATTATACATCAAAAATGACATATATTTTTTTTCCTAAAGTATCAAAATAATTTGAATGTGTTTTCTGGGGTTTGAGTATGTGATTTGTGTTTTGAACTAAAATATAAATTATAAACTAAAAACATACACTTTTATTCATGTCAAGCACATTGTGTATTGGATTGAGGTGTAGTTGATTTAGGTGTAGCTAATTCCTAAATCATTTAAGATAATGTTCATTATAGAAATTTTAAGAAGTCATACTGTTCCTTCAACTGTAGAAAAATCCCTTGGTAGAAGAGATCTTCTATTTGAACTATAGAGTCTCTTTGTAAAATTAATTGAAAAATATTAGTGTGATCATAGATTTTTTAGAAGAATCCTTATTATTCACATCATGTTTCAGGAAGAATATAGGTTCCTCATCCATATTAAAGGAACATGTTCCCTCTTTCTGGCTTGTTGGGGATAGTTGAAATCAAAGTATGTCTTCCCAAAATATTAATGAATAAACTAAATAAGTATCAAATAAAAATGATCAGGAAATTAACATAAAAATATAAGATAAAATAATGAAAAAATAAACTAAATATTTAATAGGAAGTCACCCTTTCATGATGTTTGTATACATTCTTGACCCATTTCTATATCATCATTATCTCAATTCTAGCTTTGAATTCCAATCTCTCATGATAATGAATAGTTTTGAACAAGTTACTGGATCAATCAGAATCTATAGAGCACAGCCCTCCATTATAATTCTCCTTAATAAATAGGTCAAAAATAATATATAAGCATTGTGATTCTAATTCTTCACATACCAAATGTATCTCTAAGTTCATAGATCATACTAGATCACAAACATAATAGCCAATCACCTAAATTTGATTTCAGAAAACATTATGACAGCATGTACTCTACCCAATCATGTCTAAACAAATTTACTTCTTATTTTAAGTATATAGATTTTTCAAATCTTTGTATTACTTGGAAAATATATAAAATAAATTATTAATAAATATTTTTAATAAAATTATAATTACCTTTAAAAATTACGTATTCAGGGATGCTAGTATTTTCATGGTATATGATATCTTTCATAAATTTTCACACATAATATCGACAATAATTATTGTTATATAATTTCAAACACAGTATAAACATTTAAAAAAATAAGTAAATTGTTTTGAAATATGTTTTGATAGTTGAATATTATTATATATACCTTAATCTATTTTCATTTGAAGAAATAAGTAGGATTCTTATATTCAGTCACTGGTCTCATGCCATGATTTAACCTAAATTTATAGATCACCGTATCATAACAAAATTATCATTAAAACACAAACTAAAACATATAATTTGAATTTTATCTATAAAATATTGATTTTAGTGCATTGAAAATTCACAATAGTCATCATGTGTGGTCTGTTTTATGGAAATACATGCATTGGATCCAAAAAATAAAAATTTTGGGTACCCAAATTGATTTTGATCAACAACCAGTTCTTTCTAAAAAATAAGAACAAATAAGTAATGAAAAAATATATATTTTATATGATTAAATTGTATACGTTTAACCCTGTATTATATGCATCAAGAAGAGTATGACTTATGATAATTTATTTTCAAACACCCCTCTTAGTTCATCTTTTCTTTTTTTAATGTCTTCCATTTCCAAAGAAAATTTATCTATGGAAATGATACAAGGATTAATGAGTATAGATATTACTTCCAAGGTTTTTCCCTTTATATAGTATTAATATATATGCCTATAGAAAATAAAATAGTTATTTACTATAATGAACATAATAGATCATTTTTCGGACACACAGATTATGAAAATATACCTCGTGTATGTATTCATAACTGAGACTCCCAGCCATTCAAAATTGGTAATATCATCTATAATCTCCAATCCTACCACATATGTAATGGTATTTCCAAATATTTTTTCTTCATATTCAATGTATTATATATTTCCATATTTGAATGTGGTGTTTTTATAAACTTGTAATTTTAATATATGTGGTAGTGGAACTAGCAGGGAGAAGATACTCCCAGAAGGTCATTTTGTTTTCGTGGTTGATTCACTGGATTGACTTGATCCAACCTTCCATTTCCCCATCATTTTATCCATCTGTAATATTATACCTCATTTTATAATGTTTTTCATCAACTATTAATGATTTTTCATTTGAAAAAAATTGGTAAGGACATACCTTATATATCTTTATAAGATTAAATGACCATTCTATGAAAGTTCCAATAGCATCATTGACTGTTGTAACAACTAGATCATCAAGAAGAAAGAGAAACTCATATTTCATCTCCTAATATACTTAAAGCCTCACTCTCATGTGATACTTTATGAGTTATTTGTTGTGTATCATGTCTCCTGTGATATTATACACCATACCCCTCACAACAAAACAACATGTGGGTGTTGATAAATATAAATCACATAAAAATTCACCCTATATAATTTTAGTAATATAAGTTTATTGAAAGTTGTTTAATTCACATTTACGAGAAATATTAATAAGAAAATTGATTACCTCGAGTAAGGTAGGTGGTTGTGGGGAATAATTAACCTTAAATCTACTAGGGTTATTTGAATCTTCATGTACTAATCTTTGTTCCACTACCAGTTCACTTTGATCCCTTTGCATATATTGATCCACCAAACCAGAACAGACAATAATATATTTCAAAGTATCTATTTGCGCCTTTATTCCTTTCACCATCTTATATGTATCTCCTAGCAACTTTTTCTTCTCAAAATATATTCGAGGTGACACTGCAATACTTTCACCTCTAACGTGGACATATTGTTATGTCTGCTTCAAAGCTACTAAAATTAGTTTTTCTATAGGTATAGTAAATTTCTATTCTTATGGTTAAACTATATAAAAAATATATGAACAAAAATAGATATTTTTATATAATACTATTATAAAGAATAATGAATTATTATTATGTCGTACTTACACATTCTTCTCATACTGATTGTATGTTTTCATTAACTAGTTTACCCTATTTATTTATCCGGGCCTCCTTCCATAGCACATTATGTGGGATGTAAGTAGATTCATATTTTAATTCATCAATCAACATGAAAAAAAGTAAATATATTATTTCATATCACATAAAACTTTTATTGTAAATTTAAACTATATACCATTTTCTTTTCAAGTTGAGTGTACCCCATCCTTGCTTTAAATTAGGGGTATATTGGTTTTACTGCACATTTTTTATTTTCATTACTCCTTTTGTGTTTCATAAATTAACAATTTTGAATCAAAGTGGATAAAATAAATAATTTCAAATAAAATAGTATCAACTACATTTCACTAGAAATGATTTCTCATCATGACAACTAATTAAATATTTCCATGTATCCTATTTTAGAATGTTTGTATACCTAAATGGTGGGTGCAAATTTACTTTCCCCTCATCATACCTAAGATAATGTTTTTTAATAAGTTTTTGGAAGCCTTTATGAGATTTTCTAGTGTCTATTAAGACATATTTATTATGAAAATCATCTAAAATAAACGAACTCTTCAAGGTATAATGAAAATCAAATCAATGTATTATTATATAATTTTAGGTAAAATAGAGAATGTATATCATAATATTACCTAAATATATTCCCAAAGGGTTTCCTTCAATATGGGATAGACATAGTGCCATGTATCTATATCAATTAACACATGCATTCTCATTGTGACCCCAACATAACTTATGTACATTTACTTGTTGGGTTCAACAGGTTGGCTATGTTGATTCCAACCAACCTCAAATTTTATACCCTTGATCTTTTCCTTGATATTTTTTTTAACACAGTGATGGTACTTAGTCTTATTTTTTCTCATCAACTTTTTATTGATCCCCTAATAATTCTACAGCATCAGCATCAACCGTTTGTTCTTCCTCGAGATTGGTAACATCATCAGGTGCAGAAGTCATTATCTATATGAGTAGTCAAACATTTAATTTATATTACATAAATGTAGTATATAACAAATAATATTATGAGGAAAAGTATATTATATTAAAAACACTTTAACCTTATCATCGAACTATCTTTCTTTCTTTAAAGGTTGAAGGGATTTGAATCATCAATCAAGTATCCAAATCCCCTCTTTATATTCCCCTCTAAAATACAAGTAATTGTCTAAATTGGGACCACCATGAAATGATTATGATCTCACAATAAAAGTGTTATCCTCAATTAAATTTTTATTTGACCCTTCTGTTGTTTTAGTCACCAATAGTACAATTGACCAATTCTTGTTTACTAGATATGAGACATAAAATAAATGCACTTCTTGTGATTCCATTATGAACAACTCATATTATTACCATTTCACATTGAAATTAACCTTCACAAAGCTCAATTCATCTAATTTCACCGCACTCTTATTTTCAGTCCATTTTTAATGGAAAATTGGAACTTGAAATATTTTATAATCTAACTCGTATATCTATTCATTGATTCTGAAATATAACATATTCACATAAATTGGATTTCTATACTTATAACTGAATACGTGCATCACATCTTCTACAAGTGTAACTCCACTATTTTTCATCATACTATGTTCATCTTGTTCCTTTGAATAGAATGTATACTCATTAATTACAAAATCAGTGTATGATATAACATTTACATTTATTCCCCTAGCTATCCATCAATGTTATTCAACAATTGAATTTTTATTTTTAGATAACTCTTTATAAATATGATCTTGTAATTATCCTATAAACTATTGATTATTTGTATTTGATATACATACTTTATCCCTTTATGAATTTAAATGTCTAATAATTACTTTGTGGGCTTCAATGTGTGGAGTAATATCTGCACTAATATGTAAAATGTAATGGTGAGATTATTCCTGCTCTACGATAGCAATTATAACAACATCTCTTTCAAAAATCCCTTTGTCCATAAGGTTTCTATTATGATGAGACTTTTGTAGACTGATGTTATCAACATATGATGGATAATTAGTGCATAATTCAACATCTTCTTCAAAAATATATCAATCTCTAGTAAAACCTTCTGGTTAACTTCAATTCTTAACGTACCCTTTCAAAATATTTATATATCATTCAATGGGCTAAATCCATTTGTAATGGACATGACCACATAGTTGAACCTATCTAACCAAGTGAACCAATAGCTGGACAATTATATAAAAGAATGATAGAGGGAATAAAATATCTAATTCATATAATATGATTTCAATATTCTTATTCATGATTGGAAACTTTTATAGGTCTATAACATTCTGCATATGGCTTTAAAAAAGAACTAGAGTTTGGTAAATGTATGTCATACATTTTTAGAAATAATTAAACATAAAGATACATGCATAAAATCTTAAATCAAAACATGAAATTCATGTGATTTTAGATCATGTAAGTTAAAATTATTCATTGACATGACATTCTAGATATTTGATTAATACACCTATGGAACTTTTACACCATTAATGAAATTTCAAAATTATAATTTTTCTTTTCTGGATAGAGTGTAAGATTCTAAAGGAATAAAAGACCTCTATTCACCCTTCAATGATGCTAACTCTTCCCTTATCCCCATGTATATTATTTCCAACCTAGCCTTGATGACATATTTTTTTGGAACATTTAGTAACATGAAAGTAACATCATAAAATACATTTTCTTCCACAAGCATGACATCAAAGAAAATTTCTAATGTACAAACAATTATAATAAGTTAATTCAAAGATAATTGATCTCTTTTTTCAACATGATTTCATAAGTTTTTTCAAAATATGTTTATCGAAAATAGTTTCAATATATTTTACTTTCTTAAATAGTTTATCACTCATTAATGGAGACAGTTTTGTACCTTGTTTTGTATTCCCATGGAATTTTTTCATCCAGGATCGGTATTTATGTTTCCAAGGTAAAATATTTTGATATCCTAAAAACACATTCTCCGAGGAAATTTTCAACCGAACTGAGTGTCTTAATTCTTCACAAATGTGACAACCCAACATTCCATTAATTTTATAGCCTTACAAATTTATATAAGTAGTAAAGTCATTTACCATACCTTTCAATATGGATCTCAATATTAATTATTCACTTCTATGAGCATCATATAATGTAACACTAGTATTCTCATTAAATTTAAAATCTTCAATCAGTGGAGAAAAATAGGTATTAATATATATACAAAATTATTTTGTTCTATATATTATTAGAGACAATATAATTTATTTATGCTTCAATAATAAACATGGTGGCAATTTATAATTTAATAACACAACTGACCATGTACTGTGAGTACTACCCTATTCACTAAAATTATTTATTCCATCTATAGATAACGTAACATAGAGGGTTCATTACTCATTAACAATTTTAAGATACTAATAATCAATTTTCTTACCCTTAGGAGAGTCAACTAGATGAAATAGTTTCCCATATTCAATTCTTGCATTTGAATTCCATGTCAATTATCTTATGGTTTCCTAACATCCATATAGTCTTCTAAACCATGAAATGATAGGAAATTACCATACATATTTTGAAGGGATTGATTCATCTTTATTGTATTGATTTGTACCAAAATTAGGGCATTTTTGAGTGATTCATGGTCCTTTAAAAACAATATGAAATCATTTGGATAGGCTCATATTTTTTTAGAGATCATGACCATTGAACGTATAATTCATTTATAATTATATTTTTGACAAGGAGGTTAATTTTCTTACGGTAACATATCATTTAGGAGACCAAGTAGTTCTGTAAAGTTTGTATCACTCAATCTACTATCATCTTTCAAATTATATAACATTAATACATCTTCAATGTTGTATATTTAGTAAAACTGGTATAAAATGGTCTCTTAGCATATCTATTTAACTGCTAAAACAACTTTGGACAATCATGATGTTAATATTCAATTACCACTATCATTTATTCGATATTATCTCTATCATCATTACACTGGTATTCATATTAAATTATCCATAAAACGCAGTATTATCCCAATAAATATGTATATACAATTTCTCTCCATGTTTAGTCCAACATTTATAGCTCTGGCATATTTTGTGAAAAATCAAATGTTCTTCCAACTCTTCTGGACTAATTTTTCTTGAAAAAAAAATGTAAACATAGACAAAGTATTTGAGAAGGGTTATATGCATGCTCCATTGAAAGCATTATGAACTCTTTAACTCCATCATAAAACTATTTTGTCATATGATTAGCGTGCATTCATTTTTTATTCATATTAATATTATTAGGTTCATTAAATATTCATTTTGTATAAAAAATAATTAAATACACATAAGATATTCATAATCAAAGGAGAAATTTATAGATAATTACAATAAGGGGAACCCAACATTTGAATGTTACTGGTGATGATTCCTGACAAATTATCATTCTACACAAGGGTGGCATGAAAAGAAACAACCTGGCTTAAACATGTGGTTGTTGGTCAGGGTTCTCAATTTGATGTTGTGTGGGACAAAAGGGTGGTAATTCTAAGATGGTTTCTATAACCTTGCTAGGTGGGAGTCCAATAAGAGGGAGGATTTTATGTTTGTTCATTTCTCCACTTGGTACTTAGTGGGTTAGGTTGTATTTTATTGATAGAGTTCTTAGGAACCAAAGTTGATAATATTTTATCACATGAGGAAATAATCAAATTCAACACAATTTGAAGAAGTGTCCCCATAGAATCATTAAAAATACTCCTCTCAAAATAATGGTTGATTATAATCCCAACTACCTGGGATCAACTTAAAACAAAACTCAACCTTAGTATAACCAACAGAGAGAATCAACTTTGGATAAATATGAAAGTGGAAACTGGGAGAAAGTTTTAAATAAGATAGAAGCATATATGGATGTTATTAATGTTGGTCATGATACCAATTTAAAGATTGAAGGAAAACATCAGTGGATATTTAAATAGAGTTCTGGGAGTCCCCATAATTGGGACTAGGGTTTAAATAAAATTGTGGGTTTGTCTCAATGGGATGGAATGATAAAGTCAAGTGGAAAAAAATAACAAAATATTGATGACATAAATAAATCCAATAGTGGTCATAATAAATGCATGTTGGGAAAAGAGTAATAACACGCTGAAAAGAAACATCCACTTACTAATTGGAATTGAGGTTGAAATGAATTCATACATTATAATGTTATAAATATATTCCCCACATAACTATATATAATATATATAATATTTAATGATCATTTTTTTTTGAATTAAAATATTTCATTATTTTTATTATAGGTCATAAATAGAATATAAATAATTTTATAAAATTTTAATAGTGATTATAAATTTTAAACAAATAATCCCTATAGAATTTTTATTTAAGAGAAAATGATAATCCTGAATTTATTTAATGAATCTAAATTGGAATAATTCATTGAGTGGGTGGGCATGCTCTAAATATATCCTTGACCTCCTATGTTCATTATTTACCTTCCCTGAATACATATTTATATTATCACTAGTTTAATGTATGATTTCCCTCTTGAGATTATGTGATTCTAATAATTATATTATCTTCTTGGATCATCTATAAACCTATCCCAAAAAATCATTCCACTAAAAAATAGATGGATATCTCCACTGTGGTTAAATATTCTATGAAAAATTGGGTAAAGTGAAAGATTTATCATCGATTACTCATCTAAAAAGTTCCTTATCATAATTTGATATGTTAATGAATTTAATGAATAGGAAAATCCCACCCAATCAATATGAAACCCATTACTTTATCATCAGGATATTCTATATATATATTTTAAAACCCTATAGTTGTTTCCTCAAGAAAATTATTCACATTGACATATCTAAAATTAATGAAATGAATTTCATAGTTTTAGCAAAGAAGATGGATTCATGTTGAGGGAATCCTTTTGGATATTAAAGGCAACATGTATCAAACAATATTTTAAGTGAATATAAATCTTATATGTGCTTATATAAAAAAATTAAGTGAATTTAAAAGCTTAAATATCCCAATTAAAATAAATAAATTCTTTAAAATTTCTTATAGGCATTCCTTGTTTTATTGAAGGGGGTAACTGATATAGTGAATATAAATGATATCCATATATTAGGAATCTATATTGGACTGATGATTTATTGAAACCATCCAAAGGTATTGATGTTGAGTGTTGCATTATTTTAAAACAATTTCATAAAAATATTTATATATATTTTGTGTAGTTTGTGTCTTATTTATGTTACAAAACTTGATAAGGGAAGAGGAAGACAAAAGGACACACCATGTTGAAAATTAAACATTTTGATAGGGTAAATAGATTCCAATCCCTCCAAATCATCTCATTTCCCCTATAATCATCCCTACTAAATGACCTGTAAGAAATGGATATCGTAGGTGGCTACGTACGATGGTGCTAGGTACACATGAGGGAGGTGATGTGCATTGAGAACAGTATAAAGACACTGATAAATGATATATATGTAAAAATAATAACATATCATAGGTTTTTAGAAGCTTGATATTTTTTAGAAGGTCGAGGGGGAGTGGTGGAATAGGGAGACTTACATGAAAGCTTTAATGATGAAAGAGAACTGAGTTCAATAGAGGCTAAATTTATAAGATTAGGAAGGGTTTTGTCAGCACTTTTAAAAAAAGCACTGATAAAGAGGAATTATATCAGCACTAAAATAATAATCACTGATAAAATCTATCTTCATAAATGTTAATAAAGACCAATATTTATCAACGCTAGAATATTAGCATTGATAAAGATAGCTTTTATTAGGGCTTTATATTATAGTGTTGACAAATATATATCTTTATCAGCATTAAAAAATCATTGAAAAAAACCTATATACTTAATATTTAATAATATAATTAATATAATTAGAAAAATTAAATGTATATAATTATAAATAAATATAAATGTATATAATTATAAATAAATATGCATATAATTATAAATATATTTAAAAAATTATAAATGTGTATTTATAAATATATTTATAAATAAATATAAATATATATAATTATAAATATGTATTTATAAATATAATTATAAATATATAGTTATATTTATAAATAAATACCAAAAGGGTCCACGAGCAAGGAGAACCTACTCCTACCAAAATTTATTGAAAAATAAAAGACAAAAACATGAAAAAGAGAATGGGCAGAGTCAAACAAAGGACAATCACTCATCCAAAAAACAAAATTACAAATGAGTAAACTCAGGACCATCTCCATAATCATCAGAGATATAATTAGTTGATTCTCATTATAACTTTGAATTATTATAATTTAAAATCATAGAGTACTTTTCCCTGAGTTTAACCTACTCCAGAGTAATCTCCTTGGAATAAGACAACCGTCCATTCCCATGTGCAGCAACCCAATCATCTCTACTATGTCCTCGGCCATGATTTTTTGGATGATGACCCCATTTCCATGTCTTAGTTTGTTATAAAGCCTCTTCCAGTTCATCCCTCTATGAATTAGGGACATTCTCCATGAGAGTTTTCCCCTTAGAGTCTCTCAAGTGAGGAGATTACCTATGTGAAACATTTTTTCATAACTAGGGATACATCAATCTCCATCTTATTTGTCACGAACCGAATCTGGTCGCCACCATTAACGACACCAAAACCAGCCCATGGCAAGGCCCAAAGGGAATTTCCTATCCCCAAAGGATGGCACAAGTTCCTAGGTATCATTTATCTGGGTTTGGGAATGATTTACCTGAATATGAAAGCATAAAACATAAAAAAATCAATAATCAGAATCTGAAATTTTCATGCTAAAAAATTATTAACAAAAACGGATCTGAATAATTTTTTTAAAGACACTAAAAGTGGTCCAAATACAAATAATGACAACATCAAGACATCCCCAAGGACTCCACATGACAAGGGGGTCGTCACCCAGAAGCCGTCTCCACAACTCCACCCCAACGATGGGGACTAACACCCTGAACCGTCATCACCCTTAGCCTTCCCTTTACCTGAGTCAGGCATAATAAGGTCTGCTTACACCCAAGGGGTTTAAGTAGGGTGTGATCCTAAGCCCAATAGGATACCATCCAATTATTCCAAATAGAATACAATACAATGTGAAAAAGAAATAAGTTTAATACGCAAAGAAAGGAACTGATAAAATACAAGAAATGCAACTTTCAATTCATAACAGTTTTCAAGCTAAAAATTTCAGAATCTTAACACATTTAAATATTTACGTGAGATACTGTAAATTACTTCCAAAAACAGCCCAATACAAGTGTAAATACCACAAATCCAATGAGAATTAAAATTGGGAACACCCCTAGGAAACTAGATAGTCTCGGTCCCAATGTACCTCGTACCTCGGTGTAAAGTATCCAAGTCACAATCATTTCCCATGAACAAGCCACTAGTAGGAAACATACCCATATCCTAGTGGTCCCCAAATATCCTCCACATAGTTTAGTTAGAGTTGTCACTATACATTTTCTCAGTGAAACAGGAACACAACCCATCCGGTTCACTAGCCGTACTAGTACATATCCTCCCACCTAAGTACCTGGGATTCCCCTTTTTGTGCTCAAACAATTTCAGCAAACAAAACAAATCTTTATTGATATAAAACACCAATACTGGTCACAAACAAAACATACAGTATCTATACACAATTTATACCATTTAAAACACACAACAAAACATTTTGATTTTCAATAAAACAATCTCTCAAAATATCCCATTGTTTTGCAACCAAAGCTCTTTGAAATATCCACTTTTTACACTATGTGCACACTTTTAAGTCACCAAAAATAATGGCAGTTCAATAAATTTTAATGAAACCAACAATTCAGTTTTTGGGTAGCCCCATGTGAACCAAGAAGTTATATCTTTTAAAAACCCCCCATTTTCACACAAACATGGCACTTAAATCCCATTTGCTTCCCAAACACCATTTAAACAAACTTTTGCAGGAACAAACAAAAAGAATAAACATTCAAAACATTATTTTTAGTCCTAATACAGTTCAATAAAATCCACTAAGTAATTATTGGTCTGCCCCAAATGAACCAATAAAAGATTTGTATGAAAACCACCCAATTTCACCAAAAAATGGAACTTAAAATTCATTTGCTTTATAAATGAAACTAAAACCAATTTTTACAGAAATAGTAAAAATGAAATAAACATGAAAATACCATGAACACATCAAGATAAGTCACAAAAATTTCATAAAAAATGTAATCACCTACCAAATTAAGGAAAACCATTGAATCACCATACAAAAATTAATTCGAACCACCGCTGCACCGATAAGGACCTAGAACAAACCTAAAACCACAATAATTGGAAAATAAAACCCAAGGTTAAACCTCAGATTCTAAACCCTACCCCTGGTCATTTGGGACTTCAAGAAAGAGATAATAAACCCTAATAAAAACAAATGAAACCCTAATCAATTTGAAAGAGGAAAGAAATGGACTCACTTACTTGAAGTATCTTGAAGTAATCACTCAAAAACAATAGTAGATGAAATTTAAAACAGCCACAATTCAGGGGTTGTTCTAACAAGATTTAGGAGGTAATTTAGGAACTATAATGGAGTCAAAAGAGTAATAATTGAGAGTGTTAAGAAGGGATGAACTTACCTCTTCAATTCTGGACGATTTGAGACACCCTATGATGTTCTGCTATAATTATCGATTTAAAAGAGCTACAAGGAGGGGGGAAAGGAAATGGGGGCTCTCATGGGATTCTTAGGATCGAAAGGGAGGTGAAATCACCGAAAAATTCATTATAATTAATAATACATTAAAAAATTAAAAAAGCAATTTAAAACTGGAAAATGGGCTTTTGAGTTGTCCCAATTCTTAAATAAAAACCCAAATACACCATTGTTATGGATTCATAAGGGGTCCAAATTGCATTTTTGGTGTTAAAAGGTCCATGGAGGATATTTTGGAAGTGGAATGGGTGAAAAATATTTAAAAATTAAATAGTTATAAAATAATCAAAATCGGTTTTTAAATCTGGAAATGGGCTCTCGATTTGGCCCAAATCATGAAAACTCACCCTTTCCTCCAAAAATGAATGCGAAACCCCTAAAACAAAGAATGAATGGAAATTAAATTAAATTTAAATTTAAAATAAGTTATGTATGTGAAAATTATCTCCACCATGAAAGAATTTCCGCCCCGAAAAGTCAACATGAAGCTTTATTTGAAAACAGGAATGGGTACTCTTCCTCAACCCATGACTTCCGCTACCATGTCTCATAAGTATCACCACCATGCCGCCAATGAACCCGGATCAGCAGAATGGAATTCCCTCGAAGAACCTTGTATTGGGAGTCCACTATTTTCACTGGCCGCTCTATAATAGACAAGTTAGGCTTTATCTCTAGTTCTTCCCAACTCAGCACATGGGACGGATCCGGGTTGTATTTCTTCAACTAGGAGACATGGAAGACGTCATGGATGGACATTAAGTGAGAAGGTAAGGACAACCTGTATGCCACTTTACTAATATGTTCGGTGATCTCAAAGGGCCCGACATACCGTGGCATCAGCTTCCCTTGCTTCTCCAATCGACGATGGCCTAGACAAGGGGCCACTTTCAAGAATACCCTATCACCCAAAAAAAACTATAGGTCTCAATGCCTTTGATCAGCATATGATTTATGACGTCTCTGAGCTATCAATAAACGTTTCCTGATTAATTTTACCTTCTCATATGTCTCCTACACTAGACTCGGCCCCAGTAGTGAGGTCTCACCTACCTCAGCCCAACACAGGGGGGACCGACAAGGCCGACCATAGAGAACCTCAAAATGAGCCATTCGAATCGAGGATTGGTAATTGTTATTATAAGAAAACACAACCAATCCCAACTGGGTGTCCCAGGAACCTCCAAAGTTTACGACACATGAACAGAGCATGTCCTCCAAAATTGGATTCGCCCGCTCTGTCTGACCATCTGTCTGAGGATGGTATGTTGTGATCATCTTAATCTGGGACCTCAAGGCCTTCTGAAGGCCTTCCCAAAATCAAGAAGTGAAGCGGGGGTATCTATCTGAGACAACTGCTGATGGTACGCCATGGAGTCTCACCACTTTCTGAAGATACAAATAGCCCAACTCATCCACTTTAGTTGCATCTTTTATTGGAATTAAGTGGGCTGATTTGGGCAGACGATCAATCACCACCCAATGGAATTCTTACCCTGAGGTGTACGAGGTAAGACAACAATGAAGTCCATAGCAACCTCATCCCACTTCCAGGTAGGAATGGGTAGTGGTTGGAGCAAACCGAAAGGCCTTTGGTGCTCTCCTTTCTCCTACTGGCATGTGTAGCATCTCAAAACAAAGTTCATTATGTCATGTCTCATACCAGGCCACCAAAACTGCTGACGAACATCATAATACATCTTAGTAGCACCCGGATGGAAAACCCACTGAGACTGGTGTCTATCTTGCATCACCACCTTCCGCAGAGATAACAACACTACTGAACATCCCTTGAAGAACAAGATGCCCTCGAAAGACAACGACCAATCAGAGGATGTCTCCCCACTATAAAGAAAATGTTTCGACCGCTGATAAAGCTCATAACTAGGATGTTCCCGCTGAATCAACTCCAATAGAGAAGGATTCAACAGGACGCTCGCCAAGAATTCCCCTCCATTGTGTTCCCTGGTCTCTACATGCATCTGAGAAAAGAGCCCCATCAATGTCCACTCATCACTAGAATTCCTCAAATACTACACTGAAACTCTTCTACACAAAGCGTCGACCACCACATTACCCTTGCCTGGGATATAGAAAATGTCAAAGTCGAACCCCTGTAAGTACTCGATCCAGCAACGCTGCCTCAAGTTGAGGTCCTTCTATGAGAAGATATAGGCTAAGATTTTGTGATCAGAGTAGACCACAAAATTCTCCCCAAAGAGGTAGTGACGCCAAGTCTTCAAAGCATGCATCATCGCTGCCAACTCCATGTCGTGGGTCGGGTAATTATTTTCATGTGGTTAGAGTTGTCAAGAGCCATACGCCACTATGTGATCATCCTGCATAAGCACACACCCAATACCCATACCTGAAGCGTCACAATAGACCACATACCTTTTCTTGGACTTAGGCCAAATCAGCACAAGGGCTGTAGTCAACCGCCTCTTCAGCTCCTCGAATGATTCCTGACATTCTAAACCCCAAAAAAACTTCACCCCTTTTCGGGTCAGCACAGTCATCAGTGAAGCAAGCCGAGAGAAATCCCAAACGAATCTCTTGTAATAACCAGCCAGGCCAAGGAAACTCTGGATCTTGAACACATTCTTCAGCTGCTCCCATGACATAAATGCACTAATCTTCTCATGGTCCACTGAAACCCCCTTCTCAGAGATCACATTACCCAGAAATCTCACTTCCCTGACCCATAAAGTGCACTTTGACAACTTTGTATAGAGGCGGTGATCCCGTAATGTACCCAAAATGATCCTCAAGTGATGTTTGTGTTCCTCCTCAGATCTAGAGTATACTAGAATGTCATCCATGAACACCAAAACAAAGGAATCGAGATACTGATGAAACACCCTTTTCACGAGTTCTATAAATACCGTTGGAGCATTGGTCAATCTGAAGGGAATGACCAAATACTCAAAGTGGTTGTACGTGCTTTGAAAGGTTGTCTTTGGGATATCTAACTCTTTCACCCGAAGTTGATGATACCCCAAACGCATTTCCATATATGAGAACCATTTTTTCCCCTTAAACTGATCGAACAAATCATATATTCTGGGAAAAGGGTATTTATTCTTAATCATTACATTATTCAGCTTCTGGTAGTCAATGCACAACCGGAGGGATCCATCATCCTTTTTCTCGAACAACACATGAGCAGCCTAAGGAGAGACGCTCGGGCGAATGAATCCTTTGGATTATAAGCCTTCCATCTGTATATTTAATTCCCTCAGCTCTATGGGGGACATGCGATAAGAGGGAAGAGATATTGGTTGTGTTCCCAGCGCCAGATCAATCGAAAACTCCACATCCCCCTCTGGGGGGAAAACCTGAAAAATCATCCTGGAATACCTATGAAAACTCATTCACTACATGAGGTAGTGCACCTTCATGGGAAAGAACATCCTCTATCATGAGAAATGATAACTAGAAGATAAAAATTCCCAACTCTGGGAGTGGAGGCCCTACGCGACCTGACTGAGGATCCCATTCTCCACGAAAAACCTGAGGACTCCCATCAGTTATCTTGAAACTCACATTCCGTCTATAGAAATCTATGTTTACCTGGAAGTGTACTAGCCAATCCATGCCATGTATTATGTCAAACAGTTCCATATCTAGAACTAGGAGGTCCCACTCTATCTCAACCCCTGACACAGAAAGCGCACACAAGGGGCGACTGAGGCCCTGCTACTTCTTTCCCAGCAGTGTCACCAACTCCATCACGAAAGACATCAACTCAGTTGGAAAATTCAGAATGTCCAAAAAATGGGCAGAAATAAATGAAACAGAGTTT
The DNA here is from genome assembly GCA_963277665.1 of Viscum album. Lineage (NCBI taxonomy): Eukaryota > Viridiplantae > Streptophyta > Magnoliopsida > Santalales > Viscaceae > Viscum > Viscum album. Next base: position 272,315,225 of record OY728139.1, on the reverse strand, counting down.
CCAGTATAAAAAAGATCAGTATCTATAGAAGATGCGATCAGAACTGTACCTCGAACTGTTGACTGTCCCGCCTCTAATCCTGCTGGTGCCTGATCCACTGCATGGAGATGTCCAATATCTGCCTGAGGATGACTGGTAGTCTGTGGCTATGCCCTGAACTGGATCTGCCCAGAAGATGATCCAACCCTACTACCACGACTGCCAAATCGAGATCCCCCAGTCCTCAACGACTCAAACTGTGCTGACACTCCTCTTGAAGCCACTGACCTTGCCCCACTTGGGAGTGAACATGCCACACCACAGAAGCGCTGCAAATGCCTCATACCTCCACACTGGTAATAAGGATTTGGAGGAATTGTAAATGCTATTTGGATATGTCTAGGCTTCCCACATTGGTGGCACACTACCAATCTTGCATCAGAATCCGTAGAAGAAAACTGCCTAGAAGAGTGGCCTGAACTGCCACCTCCTTTCTTCACATGATCCTCCTGCTTCCTTTTCTTCTCTGAGGAGCTTCCATTTCCCACTACTGATACTGAACCATAAAAACCATCCCTGCCTTTCCTATCAATTTTGACCATGCACTCCCGATCAATGACCTCAGTATATGTCTTCATCTTAAACAAGAACACCTAGGAGTATATCTCTGGCCGCAAGCCTTTCTCTAACCTCTGGCCCTTTTCCTGCTCATTAGAGAAAATTTCTGGAAAATACTGAACCAACTCAGCGAAACAGTTGGCATAATCAATAACAGATAGATTCCCTTGAACAAGTTTCATGAAATCTCTAGACCTAGCATAAGCCAACACCTCAGGGCAGTATTGTTCATTAAATACAACCTTGAAATCTCCCCAGTGAATCTGCTCATTCTTCCCAGCCTGAAGCATTGACTCCCACCAATTACGGCTAGGAACCTCTAAAAAAAAGGAGGCACACTTCACCCTGAGCTCCTTGGGTGTTTCCAGGAACTCAAACATACGCTCGATCTTCTTGATCCATTCTTCTACTTCCCGGGGTTCTGAGCTACCTCGGAAGGTAGGAGGATTGTTTTTCAGAAACTCTTGTGCATTATGTTTTCTAGGACCTATCTCTTCTGCCCTAACAGTAATAGGAGCAGGATCTGGTGCCTGTCCCAAATCTTGGATATCTCGAACCACAGTCTCCACGAGCCTCTGATCAATTGGTGTGGGAGAACTCTCTCCAGCTTCCTCTTGTGGTTGCGTGAGAGCTTTCCAGGGAGGCATGTTGCTAAAAAATGAAATATTCACAAAACAATATTCAATATGATAATTCTGAAAATTTTAATCAAATACATCAAATATAAATAAACTAAACACATTTCAGTAATAAAATAAACAACTAATCCATATCCTCCTGATGTCTACCTGTGGTCTGCAACCCGCACGTCTCACCTAGAAGTGAAGTAAATCTGTAAATTCCAACATCCCCGGGTGACTCAAGGTCTTCCATTAGAGGTGAGGGCCAGGCACCCTACTCACAACCAAAACCCTGAGCCCCGACAGTCCTAGCTCTTGTCTATCCTAACTCATCCCAAAATAGCAATATAACCAAAAAAACATTAACCTCCTCTAATACTATTTTTTCATGAACCGAATCTGGTCGCCACCATTAACAGCACCAAACCCAGCCCATGGAAAGGCCCGAAGGGCTTTCCCTATCCCCACAGGCTGGCACAAGTTCTTGGGTATCAGTTATCTTGGTTTGGGAATGATTTACCCAAATATGAAATCATAAAACATAAAAAAACAATCAATAATAAGAATCCGAAATTTTCATACTAAACAATTCTTAACAAAACCAGATCTGAATAAATTTGTTTAAAGACACTACAAGTGGTCCAAATAAAAATAATGACAATATCAAGACATCCCCAAGGACTCCACACGACAAGGGTTCATCACCCGAAAGTCGTCTCCACAACTCCGCCCCAGCGATGGGGAATAACACCTTGAACCGCTATTACGCTTAGCCTTCCCTTTACCTGAGTCAAGAATAATAAGGTCTACATACACCCAAGGGGTGTAAGTATGGTGTGATCCTAAGCCCAATAGGATACCACCCAATGATTCCAAATATAATGTAATACAATGTGAAAAAGAAAGCAGTTTTAATACGCAAAGAAAAGTTGTTATAAAATCCAAGAAATGCAACTTTCAATTGATAACAGTTTTCAAGATAAAAATTTTAGAATGTTCACGCATTTTAATAGGAATGTGAGATACTATAAATTACTACCAAAAACACCTCAATACAAGGATAAATACCACAAATCTAATGATCACCAAAACCGGGAACACCCCTAGGCAACTAGATAGTCTCAGGCCCTATGTACCTCATACCTCGGTGTAAAGTATCCAAGTCACAATCCTTTCCCGTGCATTAGCCACTAGTAGGTAACATACCCATAACCTATTGTTCCCCAAATATCATTCACATAGTTTAGTTAGAGTTTTCCTTATCCATTTTATCAGTGAAACGGGGACACAACCCATCTGGTTCACTTGTCGTACTAGTACATATCTGCCCACCTAAGTACCCAGGATTCCCCTTTTTGTGATCAAATAATTTAAGCAAAAAAACACATCCTTTTTCATATAATACACCACTACTATTAACAAACAAACCATACAGTATATGTACACACTTTATACCATTTAAAACACACTACAAAACATTTTAATTTTCAATAAAACAACCTCTCAAAATATCTCATTGTTTTGCAACCAAAGCTCTTTGAAATATCCACTTTTCACACTATGTGCACACTTTTAAGTCACCAAAAAAAAAATTTCAGTTCAATACATTTTTATGAAACCAATAATTCTGTTTTAGGGTAGCCCCATGTGAACCAAGAAGTTATATCTTTTAAAAACCACCATTTTCACACAAACATGGTATTGGGTGGGTGTTTTGGAACCCCATAATTATTAATGATATCGTCTCTTGTATTGGTGCGTCTATTGAAATGGATGAAAACACCATTGAAGGGAAATTTGGATACTTTGGTAGAGTCCTTATGGATTTTGACATGAAAAATCCTTTTCCTGATTCTACCACTCTAGTGAAAAATTATGATAAAATTGATATTCATTTTGAAGATGAATTTGTCCCATCCTTTTTTAATTTTGGCAAGGTTGTAGGTCATAAGGTCTCCAACTGTATAAATGTCTAAAATATTCAAATCAAACATGAAGGTAACTTTTATCATTGTGGTAATAAATTTTTGAGGGAAGATGTTGTGAATGATCGCACCACTGTTGATATTGGTCCCAAGGGAACAAATACAGATGATGACTTGAAGGTTAATAGGATCGACAAACCCATGTCAGACCAAAATGATGAATTACCATCAAGAATGTATGGGGGGATCTTTTTCAGCTAATGAAAAAAGGTCTAAATTTAGTCAAGACATCGTAGATGGTAGTATTTCTTTAAAATATGTCTTTATCTTGGGTCCTTATTTGGAACTGATAAAGACATATTTTAAAGAAAGACTACCATCTACGATGTCTTGACTAAATTTAGACCTTTTTTCATCAGCTGAAAAAGATCCCCCATCCATTCTTGATGGTAATTCATCATTTTGGTCTGACATGGGTTTGTCGATCCTATTAACCTTCAAGTCATCATCTGTATTTGTTCCCTTGGGACCAATATCAACAATGGTGCGATCATTCACAAAATCTTCCCTCAAAAATTTATTACCACAATGATAAAAGTTACCTTCATGTTTGATTTGAATATTTTAGACATTTATACAGTTGGAGACCTTATGCCCTACAACCTTGCAAAAATTAAAAAAGGATGGGACAAATTCATCTTCAAAATGAATATCAATTTTATCATAATTTTTCACTAGAGTGTTAGAATCAGGAAAAGGATTTATCATGTCAAAATCCATAAGGACTCTACCAAAGTATCCAAATTTCCCTTCAATGGTGTTTTCATCCATTTCAATAGACGCACCAATACAAGAGACAATATCATTAATAATTATGGGGTTCCAAAACACCCACCCAATACCATGAATTCTGGTCTAGATTTGCGTAGTTATATGTTTTTGAAAATGTGGGTTGAAACTCAAATCCCAAGGAGAGATGCGAAAAACCCCTGGATTAAGTGCATAGAAACTAGATATCCAAGAAAAAGCCTGATCATCCACATTAGAAAATATTAAATAAAAATATCATCTACTAATGGGAAAAATTCACCTATTAGATATTCCCCACACCCAAAAGTGCCTCAATTTAACCTCCTCAGTGTTTATTGTTTTGTCACTCTTAGTAAGAATCAGTCACCCAATTAGAGAAAACTTACATGCATCTAACCACTCCTTAAGAGCATTAGGATTTTCAACAATTGTGAAGGACTCATTCCCAGATCTGGAAGAGAGAGGTGAAAAAACATCACGAGGGATATCATCTACCACATGAGAACCTGAAATTTTTTGAAATTTTGAATGATTAAGGACATTAGAAAAATAAATACCACTACATAGGGGCTTCGACAGATGAAGAGAGGGTCCAGGAATCTTTGAATTAGACCCACACGAACCCTGATTCGGACGATCAACCCTTGCAGACATAAAATCGTCGGCATCTTGCAAGATCAGTGGAGAAGCGTTCAGATCTGAAACCCTCACAGAAAGATCACCGCAGTCGCCGGGAGATCCACTCTCTTCCTCATCCATCCCCTTATTAAAAAATATTTTTGTAAATATTTTTATAAATATTTGTATATAATTATAAATATATTTGTGTAATTATATATATATATATTAATATATAAATATATATAATTATATATGTAAAAAATTTATTTTTTATTTAAATATATTTATTATAATTTAACAATTATTTATTTATAATTATATGCATAATTTTTTAAAATGAATTATACTTATTTATTTATAATTATAAATATAAAATTTTATAAATATAGTAAATATATATTTATAAATATATTTATGCATAAATATAAATATATTTATTTAGAAATATATCTTTATAAATATATTATTAACATTATTAATGAATATATAATCTTAAATTCATGAATGTTAAAAATGAGTGAAATTGAATAATTAAAAATAAATAGACTTTAAAAATGTTAAAAAATGGATAAGTTTTATTAATTATAAAAATTATTAAAAAAAACTAAATGTAGATATATATTAAAATGAAGATAAATATATATTGAAAATATTAAAACATAGTAAATAAATAATTATTATTTTCATTATATGGAGAGTTTATCTTTCAAAACTGCAGAGTCTCTCTCTCTCTCTCTTCTACCTAGAGATCGCTCCATCAATGGAGGGTTTGAAGATAAATTTTTTTTATGATGAGTTATTTTCAGCTTGCGGTGGCGGGTGTCGTCAAACTGATTCAGAGAATGTTTCTTAGAGGAGGGAACCACATTGTGGGAAAGTATTAGGTTGGAGGTGATGCCTCAACGAAGATGTTTAGTGATGGGGCCTTGACAGTAATGACTGGTGATATCACTTTGATGGTGAGAGGTATCTATGTCACCTCGATGAAGGTGGCTGGCGGTGGCATCTTAATTTTTGTGCCTTGCGACAATGCCTCAAAGGTGGGGATGGAGATAAGGGCGGAAGTGAACCTAGTGTGTGGAGCATATCAGTGAGGGGATTTTTTTATGAAGGTCAGCAATGGCCTTGTTGGGTGCTTTTGGATTTGGTCATAGGCAGCAGGTTGTGCATCGGGTATCGGAGACTTGGGATCTTGATGGATGTGATGATGAAATCCCAACGGTAGGCGGTTATGATGGTGAATGGTCCTTTGGGACATTTATTATGACCAAAGTTTCATGCAGGCAAGGCTAGGGGGACTTCAGTTGGGAAGTTAATGGGCCTGTGGTTTTTGCATCACCAAGGCTTCAGCTTTGTGTCCATTATCAGTGGGACTTATGGCCTGTTGATTTCAATGGGATGTTCTGGTGCAGTGGTGATGATGTTGGCAACTGCGGGACAACCAACAGTGGTATGAGACATTGATGGGTACGATATTCTCAGGTTCCACAGGCTATCAGTGGTATGGGGTGCCGAAGGCGAGCAACTCCCACTGATGATGTGCCACCAGCACCTCTAGCAGCAAACATTAGGGACGATCACGATTACAAGAGTGATGACACTAAAGGGAAAGATGAAATCCTCAGGAGAATTTGGTGCTTCATCTAAGATGATGTTGTTGTCCATCCCCATTGATGTGTTTGGGTGTGCAAGGACTTTGGGGTTGGCAACTGTCGGTCGGCATCACCGCATAAGACGATGCGGGTGCTTCTAGGCCTTTTAGCCATCTTGTTGTCAGTTTTTTGGTTCTTTGGGCCTTCATGTGTGGGTATTTAGGCTATTGATTTTGTGATATTGGGTGTCATTGTTTTTTCTCTTTTTTGGTTTGGTGGTGCTCTATGTGTCACATGCTTGCATGTTGTTGTTTCTGCATTTTTATTTTTATTAATAATTTTTAGGGTTGAGTATGCTCGATATCTGCATCTTCATAATTAGTAAATAAATATGTATAAATAAATATTAGAAAATTATTAAATTAAAAAAATTTAATAATTAATAAATATTAAAAATGAATAAATTATATTAAATGATATAATATTAAAAATAAAAAAAATAAAATTTATTGATTAAAAACATAATATATTAAATATATTATGGTACTAAATGAAATTATAAAATGAATATTAAAATTTAAATAAATTACATTAATATTATGTGTGTGTTTTTCTCCCCTTATACTTCTTTCAATATTTTGATTTGACTCCTAATGTTTCATGTTTTTTATCTTTGGTTCTCCCTAGATGTTGTTCATTGAACCCAAATCCCATTATTGAATTTTTTTTATTGATGGATTTTTTATGGTTTTTTTGGTTCATTAGGTTCATGTTTTGAATTGACTGATTGAATGTCTTTGCTCAGTGTTTATTCTGTGATGACGAAGATGATGGTTTCCCCACATACATTTCCTGGAGATGGCTCCAAAGGTAGGGTTTGGTGGTCATGGAAACAGTTGAAGCTCACCGTTGAGGTCTAAGTTCGCTCCATACTCTGCTCTTGCTCCTAGATTCCACAAAACTTCTCACAGTCAGACTTGCATGGTGGTTTTTCAAGGTGTTTTTAGATGTGAATTTTGAGTGTTCGATGGCATTCCAGGAGTCATCTCTCATGGTGGCTTTGTCTCTGTCTTTGGGTTCTTATTGGGCTTGTTCTTTGTGGTGGTTGGGGAGCGGCTTTGGCTTCATGGTTTTGATGGTCTATGGTGTTCTGTTATGCTGTTTTTATGGAAATGATGATGGAATTTGGTGGACGTCTCTCTCCAGCGAACTAGTGTGGCGTGGACGATGGGTACACATTGTGTTAGGGTGCACGACGTGAGGGGGTACGTGGCCTGAGGTGGTGATGATGAATCAGTTTGAATTTTGGTATTTGAAATATGAAATTTGAAATTTGAAATTTGTTTTTATGGGGGTATGCTTCACTCAATATGGTGTGTGAATGTTTCTTTAAGGATCCCACTTAACCAAGAGTGGATTTTCAAAAATATAAAAAAATGGATTGGGGAGTGATATATGTAAATTATAACTATATTAAAAAAATATTAAATGTCAATAAAAAAATATAAAAAATATTAAAAATGAATAAAGTTAAAACAATATTAAATAAATAAAATTAAAAATGAATAAATATAATATATATATATATATATTAAAAAGGAATAAATAAATTACCAAAAAATAAAATAAATAAATATTTAAAATTTATAAATTATAAAAAAAAGTAAACAAACCATTATCATTATTAATGAAGAAATAATATTAAATGAATTCATGTTAAAATTGAGTAAAATTTAATTAATAAATGAATAGATTGAAAAAATATATAAAAATTGAATAAGAGGGTAATTATATAAATATTTTAAAAATAAAAATGTATAATTTTTTAAATGAAAATAAATAAATATTAATTATATTTTTAAGTTATAAATGTATAAAAAACATTTAATTTTAATTGATAAATATAAATAAATATTAAAATTGAATATTTTTTTTAAAAAAATATTCAATAAATTAAAAAATTATTAAAAAAATTATTAATGAAAAAATTATTAATAAAAATGAATAAATTTAATATATATATATATATATATTAATTATATTAGTAATAAATAGTATAAATTAAATATAAATATAGAAAATGAATAAAATAAAATAATTAAAAACATAATATATTAAAAAAATAAATGTTAAATATTAATAGATAAAAAAATAAAATGACAATATTAACAATTTATATTATTTGTGTATACTTGTATCTATAAAATTGAATTAATTTTTTATATAAATGTGTGTGAAAATATTGTATGGCTTATTAAGTGTAACATATTTAGAAAAAAATTTAATTAATAATTAAATATTTTTTATTTGATATATATATATAATTGATAAAAATGGCATTGATGAAACCAAATTTATTAATTAGTAAATAATTTTCATTAATATTAAATATTTTTAATTAATTTAATAAAAAAAATCACTAAATATATGACATATAAATTTATATGATTTGTAATACATATTTCATATTATATGAATAATATTTAAGAAAATTATATATATATAATTTTAATTTTATATGAAATTTTTAACTAAAGGTCTTATATATCAAGTGATAATGTATATTTTGTCATATATAATTCATATTTAACAAAATATGTAATATTTTTATCAATTCAAATATATTTATATATTAATATATGATTTTTAATGATATATTTTTTTAAGGAATATACCCTTTATCAAAACTAAAAAACATTGATAAAGGGTGGTATTTATCACCACTTTTATTTAGCGTTGATAAAGGCTATTATTGTATATTGCACATTTTGTAGTAGTGGTGGACTATTGAAATAATCTTTAGATTATAGTGAACAAATCGAAGGTGAAATCACTCAGTTAGAGTAGTTTGTGGAATATCAAGTGATAGTTCATGAAATATTGGATAAGTTTTAGATTTAAAGTTTAACAGTGAAGAACAAGCTAAGGTTATTAGTGACCTTAATTCTTGTATCGAGGAATGATCAAAAAGGGTTTAATCCATTGAATTGAAAATGGTTACTCCAAGAATGAAACTTTAAGCTGAAATAAAATTAGAGAGATCAAATAAAAATATATAGTTTTGAAAATTTTCAAGCAAGGAACTAAATAAAAGGTTTGAACAAGGCACTTTGAGTGTCAAGAAGAATGAATGATTAAACACCTAATTATATGGGTATATATGGAATTGGATATAAGGAAAAAAGATAAAAACTGGGGAAGATAATTTGAAAGATAAAGGAAAAAAATGTTGGTCATAACTCTCATCCATTGAGATTTTCTTGAAAACCAAGAATTTACTTAGAGGATGAAAGCATGCTAAGAGATTGTGATAGTATATTCCCTCTAATGAAGCGCCAATTCTTTAGCTGTTCAGATCATACCACGGCCCATTTTCATAAATTTTAGTGATATTTGAAATGAGAATCACCCAAAAATCTATTAAAGGGTGATGAGAATATATCATATATTTCAAATAATAAACTATTTTTATGGATTTTTTTATTTCTTTAACTTCAGTCACAAAGTTGTAAATGGTTGGAAATGAAGTAGTCAAATAATTCTTATGGGAGGTTAAAGAGGATGGATATAATACCAATGAACTCATTTCTTATGGGAAACAAATTTTCCCCATTGGAATAAGGAGAGTATTATTATGATGCTTATGTTGAAGAGAATGAGGAGAAGTTATCATATGTTTCAACTTAGATTGTAATTTCTTGGAAGAAACAAAAGAAGATAGAGAAGTATATCCTAGATGATATTTATCTAAAGGTGACAAATAACTACAACACATGGATTCTTGATAGTGGTAATTAATCCCACATAACTGGGAACTTGAATATTTTGAAGAATGTGAAAGGTTGTGTTGATGGTTGGTTTTCTATGATAATGATGAAACATTAAGAATAAGGTAAGTATAAAAATAAGACACTATGGTAATGAGTTGATAAATATGGAATTTATTTATGTGGATATACTTTTACATAGTCTCTTAAGCATGATCTAACTATGTGGATCAATAATTTCAATCATATTTAATCCAAAGGGTTTTTTTATTAAAGAATAGGATGAAAAATATTTGATTAAGTGTTTGAGAAATAAGTATCAAGTAAACATTACGGTGAACACTTGTTTCCTTATAGTGGAAGAGGATAAAAAATTATGGAATCAAAGGATTGGTCATATACATCAACTGTTCATGTAAGATTTATTAATGCTTAAGGTTGTGATAGATATTACAAATCTGATATGTGATTATAAGATGACTTTTGGTGCATTTATAAGAGTAAAGATGGTGATAATTCCCTACTGAAAAAAGAGGAATAGAGCATCAAATTTATTAGAATTAATCCACACTAATGTGTTTAGACCAATGAAAAATTCTAGAACATGAGGTTAGTATAACTTTAATTTATTTGTCGATGACTATAGTAGGATGGGTAGTACTATGTTTATATAGACCAAAAAAGAAGTCTTGGAATGTATCAAACATTTTTGGAGGTGATTTTAAAATGAAATTGTAAGATTGATCAAGTTTTTTTGATCACATAATGGCACATAGTACACTTATATTGAGGTAGAAACTTTTATGAATAATCATGGAATCAAACATAAATCTTAATCCATGAGAATGCTACAACAAAATGGTATTGTGGAAAAAAGAAATCATATAGTGAATATCATAGAAAAGTCACTACTTATTGAAAGTGAAATATTGAGGTATTGTTGTAAGGAAACAGTGAAAATGGTAGTGTATATACAAAATTGGTCTTTTTTAAGTCTAGGAGATAAGATAATGCCATAAATATATGTTTTGAAAGGAAACCACCATTAAAACACTTTAGAGTATTTAGAAGTAAATTATATATTAAAAAACAAAGATGTAAACTATGAAAAATATATAGATACAACTAATGAAGTAATATTATAATGCTACTTAACCAATAGTAAGGCCTATAAATTCTTTATCAAGTGATTGAACAAAATTATAGAGAGTAATGACATTACAGTTATCAAATAGAAGGATTGAAATAAATATGAAAATTTTAGTTTTGAATGTATTCTATGATGAAGAAGACGATGTTGAAATAAATTCTTGTGGCCCCCAAATCCAACAAATTATGAGGATCCCAAAGTTTAATCAGTTGAGGAAGTGACTGATAAATATATTCAAACATTTTCTCAGAGAAGGATGAGAAGAGATGAAATTAATGAATCAAATATCATTAGAGATGAAACTACTCCAACACAAACCCAAAGTATGAGTATCATAGATCACACTACTCTATTATCATAGGTGTATCCATCATCATTTGAAGAAGAAGTAAAGGTTGAATCATAGGTCAAATCCATGAATAAATAGTTGGCTCAATTTGAGAAAAATCCAACACGGGAGATTTTGAAATGGATAAATGATAACAAAATCATTGGAATAATGTGAGTGTTCATGATAAAATATGATAAACATGATAAAGTGGTCTGAAACAAGGTGAGATTAGTATGCATGGGATATACACAAAAGAAATACATAGATGTGTGAGATATTTTTGTATTGGTGGTGAGACTTTATTTGATAACACTCTTCTTATAAATTTTATGTAATAACTCAGGTTTTTACCAGTAAGGCTTCAGAATATTTAAGAAAATATTCTTAGATCTGAGTTCTGAGTCGGCGTGGGAAATGGGAGGCTAGGGGGCCTCAGTACGGCAATATTAAAAATATTAAACATATTTTTTCACACACACATAGTTTCTCTTGAAACTTAAATATCTTCTATTTTCAGTCTCGGATTAGATTTCTAAGACTGCAGTTGATTCCAAAACATTGTGTTTACCCTAGGCGCAACCTAAGGTCATCTGTGCCGAGAGTTTTGATCATGATCTGTTTTGGGTGATGTGGTGTTAAAGGGGAATTAATAGGTTTAATTTTATTAAACCTAATAAACTCACTCCTACCCTCACATTGGATCACACAACCAAGTAGAGCCACACCTCTCCTCACTTTGGCGATGATGAAACCGATGCCGAATCCATGCAACGAGGCGTCGTTGATCTCCATTTCTAAAGTAGATCATCATCAGATTGAGAACCATAATGAGTTAGGCATCATTCAAGATCCAAAGCTTCAGTGTTTTTTCAACGAGGTAGGTATATTTGAGTTTTTATCCTGATTCCTTTTGTTTTGTGTTGTTATAAGGTTCTAGAGCCCTATTGCAATTATTGTTGATCCATGTTATGTAGATCTGTGAGTTTTGGGAAAGAACAGGGAAAATCGGGGCATTTTGCATGTGATTTTTGACTAGAATCACCATCTACACAGTGTGTAGTTTAGTGAAACACACCGTGTAACTCTTCCTATTCGGGGAAGATGAGATTTTGGGACTACACGCTATGTATGGGAGTTACATGTTGTGTAGTTCCCTAAACCATGTGACCATGGGACATGGCTTGGGATATCCATGTGAAAACACATGGTTGTGTACTAACACTTGTCCAATATACATAGACACAAGGTCCTATACACAGACACGAGAAAACTACATGGGAAAGAGTCCATTTATCTGAACACGCAATGTAGTATGGGATACATGGCGTGTGAGGGACATAGTTGGTCAGTTCATGTAGAAGAGGAGCACGGCCAAGGGCTGAGTGATGAGGGGTACAACATGTACCTACTCTACATATAGTTCACCCCTACATGGGTTGGAACCCATGTGGTCTAGATATAAAGGTAGGTGCTCTGGCAGGCTCACACACCGTGTGTGCCCTGGTGCATGTCATGTACTATTAGGAGATCCTCTAGGGATCCTCCACCTTCCATATCTCCTTCTTTGGGATTCGTATTCAGTCTTGTGAGTAGTCTATAATGAGCGGTTTTCCACATAGGATGTGATGGTGGCCTCTGTTATGGTTTACGAGATATGAGGTGGGGTAAATCGAGAAAGTTGCTTGTGGAGTGGTAATGAGCCAATGTTGAATATCGGTGTGGTTCATATATAGAGACTCTAGGAATGTTACTCCCCTGATGGATTAGGTCATGGGTTTTCCTTACCTCTATAATTATTTGGATATGGGACTCCTCACATCATGGGCATGGGTTTGTTACCTTTGGGTAGTTTCCTCTTGGGGTGTTACTCCCCTGATGGACTAGGGTGCAGGTTTGTCCATGACGTTCGTGAAGGTAGAGTAGGAACTCCCCTATTGAACCAAAGAGTGAGTCCTCTATCCATAGAGTCAGTACTCCCCTATTGGATCATGGAATGGGTTCTCCATAGATGACATATAAATAGAGTGGGTACTCCCCTACCGTGTAGGGTGTGGGACCTTTATTATAGGAGTCGGTAATTCCTTGTCCTTATAGGGTGTGGGTTCCCCATACGTGTTTTTTTGGTAGAGTCAGTACTCCCTTTCCATGTTAGGGAGTGGTTCCTCAAGCCTGGGGTTGGTACTCCCCTTTCATGTCAGGGTGTGGGTCTCCCATAGTGAATGAGGTAATAGAGCTTCTACTCCCCTGTCGTTCTAGGGTGCGGGTCCTCCGGCTACTGAGTAGTACTCCCCTACCAGGTTATAGTGTGAGTCCTCAATCTATGAAGTGTCACTCCCCTATCAAATCAGGGGGTGGGTCATTCATGTGTATTACTCCCATGTTGGATCAGGGTGTGGGTCCTTACTTAAAGAGCAGTACTCTCGAGTTTCCAAGTAGTAGTTGGGATCGGGTCCTCGATTAGAGTTGGAGCTCTCTCAGCTATTGGATACAGTTATGAGGAGTAGGACCTTACTCTTGATGTGAATGATACCTAGATAAGAGCTAGTTCTCCCTCGAAGAAATGAGGTGTGGTCCAATTCTTACAGGAGCGATAGAGGTTTCACGGGTTATTTAGGAGAAGCACTCCCTTAACTACGGGGTAGTGGTGAGGTGTGAGTCCCTATGTTCTCTCTTATTAGAGGGGATGAACATGGTTCATAGTATGGATATATTCTCCCTCAACTGTGTGTATTGGTGAGAGGAAGGACTCTTTATTTGGGTTTCTTTAGCTTGCACTGGGCACGCAGAAGCGATGACAGGACCTATGGTTTTGGGTACTAGAGTGGGCCCTAGTAATATGTTCCTAATGGATCATGTTCTATTAGACTTACCATTTAGAATGGTAGAGTTTTTCTCGATGGATTTCATGTCTTGGATGGGTTATATCTAGGGTGGCTGAGATCATGGAGTGTGTTCTCTTGGTTTTATGTTGTGTTTTGATCCAATAAAGAAAATCTTATTGTTGGCTATGAGTTTGAAGCCTCATGAGACTTAGTGTCTGAGAAGGGCATATCTGGGTGATTTTTGGGATTTCTTGTGGTTTTGTCACATATCGGGGTTGAAATCCCTTATAGACCAAGATGAATTGTCATGTACAAACAAGGATGGTTTGAGGTGTATTTTCTCTCTCGATTGGGTTTCCCTCTAATTAGGTCAAGCAGACTGTTTCCTTTTATTTTTTCCTTTTTTATTTTGGAGTTTTTTGGGAGCCTAGTGAGTATTTGTATACCCACCCGTGCATGGGATTTTCCCGCACATGTTTTTTGTCTTGTGCAGACCACAATCCTTTCGAGAGAGTCCATTGAGGATCCGATATAGGTGAATCTTAGTTAGATAGGCTGACCAATGTGTTTACCAAAGCTTGGCAGATGAGCTTTATGATAGTTTCATTTGACAATGATCCCCTCCTTCTAAGTAGGTTGGATGCTTTTACAGTTTTCTTTTGTGACCATTGTTTTTCCCTTTTACACTTTTAGTACTCGTGGTGTACTCTAATTGTGGGATATAGAAGTATTCATGCATTATTTTCCTTTGGTTTTTACATTTTATCATTTTGTGATCTTGGAGATGTGTGCGTGCATATAGGTACTTAAGAAATGCCTCTCATGTAAGTAATATGTCTTCTCAACGCTAGTCACCATCCCCTAGCCTATTGGAGGTGGGATTAGGGAGTTGTGGCTCAGGCCCTGTCAGGTTGGTTTGTGACTGAGTGGTATCATATGTGGTCAGTTTCCCATTGGTATCGTAGCTTTGTGAGCTTAGTTTGGGTTGCATAGTGACAATGTTAGGATGTTTTGAGTTCAGATATCAAGCCAGAGTTCTAGTGTTGATGTGGTATCAGATGTATCCATTCACGAAGACTCTGATAACATACTTTTAGACTTATTACATTATGATATTGTTCTCCAGGAAATAAATGGTACATGCATCATAGAGGACTGGGTTTTGGTTTTTCCTGTACTTGAGTCATCTCCCCAGATATACTCTTTGACTAGGGTATGTCTTGATTCTATTTCAGGATGACTCTATAAAGACGGCCAAATAGGATTCTATGGTGTGATCATGATGACGATCTGACCCATGATGAGGATTCAGTATAGGGAACTGGTTCTGAGGCATTACCTCTGGGTGGTCTGCTGGTGGTGCTACTACCCGTAGAGTAGAAAATTTTACCAGCAGTTTAGGATAAGGACGTGCAGGCTGGGTGCACTACACATGTCTCAGAGGGAAACCTATGAGGCACTAAGGTGATTCAGACCCCAAGTATTAAATTACTGGATCGAGGTGGTCACGCGAGTTTTCTGCTTAGTGAGGACAGCTCCCGATCAGATGGTGGTCCTAGTGGTGATACTTTTGCATAGTTTAGCTGAGTGATGGTGGAGATGGGCGACACAGACCCATGATAAGGTGATTCTCACTTGGGATGAGTTATAGAAACTCTTCAGGGAATATTTTTACCCATCCAAATTGAGATAAGTGCATATCGAGAAGGTATATAGCTTTGGTATGGTAGCATGACAGTGGTTGAGTTTTTGGAGAGGTTCACAGAATTGTCGTGATACTCCTTGGATATGGTTCGAGATATGTTCTTCAGGGAACAGACCATTGAGAAGGGCTTGCATTGGGAGATCTGGGCATCTGTGATTTCTTTGTCCATTCCCACTTACACTGGAGTGATGGAGTGGGATATAGTGGTGTAAAGTTTACTGGATGAGGAAAAGGTGAACGTGACCCACAATAGTGGCCATGAGGTTGAGGTTTCTGTAGGAGATGGAAGGCGATAGGTAACAGGGTTGCGGCGCAGGAGGCATACCCATTCCCAGACTCAGGCATGTGGGTTTTTAGTGAAGGAGCATCACCAAGGATTAGATCATCCACAAGAGAGGTGGTGTTATGCTTTCAAAAGCTGGGGGAATCTCGTTAGAGATTTTCTAACCCACTGTGTTGCTGATAGGGAGCCGACTAACAAGACACCTTGGTAGAGACAATGCTTGGAGCTAGGAGTTCTACGAGGTGGCAGATGAGCCGTGGGAGCTGGAAGAGTGGAAGGATGTGGCAGTCAGTTTGAGGTGTTGCCACCACCACCCCCAAGTGGTCTGTGCTAGGCTCAGGGATTCATATGACGTGGGTGAGGAAAACTGCAGGTTGTGGAGTAATTTAACCTAGAAGCTCCGACAATGAATATAGGTATGCCTTATTTCCTTTATACCTTCTGTAGTATAAATTGTTATACACTATTGTGGAGATGTTTTCTTTCTTCTCATGCTCGAGGTTTAACCAAGTTGATGCGGGGCATCAGTAGAACCCCATGTTGGTAGTTATGAAAGAGGCCCCAATAAGACCCAGTGCATGTTCAGGCATCCCTTTTTTTCATGGGTACCCTCATGTGTGGTGTTGTCTTTCTACATGACACGCTTGAGGAGTAGGTGGGACAGTTTGACGTAGCTTTCAACTCGCGAGTGATAAGGGACGCTTTCCCCACCGAAACTCATTTTGTGACATGATCAGAATGGTACGGGAAATATATATTCACCCAAAGTGAACAATATTGTGGTGTAGTGGATGAGTTCCTTAGACTTGCGTTTCCAGGGCAAGGTTATGTTATAAAGTGTTAGAGTAGGTCTTGGCCCTACCAGCGTAGTTTTCCTGCTCGACTTCCTTTAGTTTATCATCCCTAGGAGAGAGAGAGTCATACTCAGAATCATTCCATAGTGGTACAGTTATACCCTTTGTTGTTTATGTAGTATGGATTGGTTTCCTACAATCCATACTTAGTTTAGATGCCACTAGTGGGTGTGGTAGTGTTTTTGTTTTGGTGATTTTTGTTATAGTTCGAGGTCTGTAGACGAAGTGCATGGTAAGACCCGGTGTTTACTCTTGGGTAGCCCTGTTTTTTTAATACCCTTGTGTGATCACCATCAAACTTGAATGCAAGAAGCTTGATGAGTCTTTTGTACAGTCCATCCAAGGGTTTATGTGAACTGTAGGGTTCCATCAGCATATGTTTTAGGTTATCGAGGTGGTGTACCTCTCAACCCCATGACTGCAGATGTATCATGGTGCTTGGTGTTTTCCCACCTATCATAGCTAAGTAGACATGTGCCCATTATTTCATGATGTTGTCTTGGGATAAGTTGTACATAAGAGTGGTTTGATCTTGGTGGTTCCTCTGTGTGTGTTCTTGTAAGTATCATAGGAACCCTTGATGAGCTCACTGGAACAGGTGTCCAGTTGGGAGATTAGTTTCTTCCCTTATGCTTAGCCTTTCTCTTTTTGAGGGAAAAAACCCTTAAGGTGGGAAGAATTTAATAACTAGGGTTTTTATCCATAAGTATTCAAAATATTTTGGAAAATATTCCCAGAGCTCAGTGCTAAGTCAGCACAAAAAGTTGGGGCCCGAGGTGCCTTAGTGTGACAATATTAAAAATATTAATCTTTTTATGCACACAGTTTCACATGAACCTTAAATAACTCTTATTCAGAGTTTTGGATTGTATTTTTGTGACCGTGGTTGATTCTTTAACTTTGTGTTTACCCTAGGCATGACCTAAGGTCATCAGTGTCGTGAGTTTTGATCGGGGTCTATTTTGGGTGATGTGGTGTTAAAGGTGAATTAATATGATTAATTTTATTAAAAATAATACCCTCACACCCTCCCCTCATGTTGGAATGCACAAACAATGAGATCCAAGCCTCTCCTTCCTTTGGCGATGACGAAACCGACGTCGAATCCACGCAAAAAAAGTGTTTTTATCTTTGTTTCTAAAGTAGATCGTTATGAGATCAATAAATGGAATGATCTGGGTATTGATCTTGATCCAAAGATTCAGTTTTTTCCAACTAGGTAGGTGGATTTGAGTTTTTGTCTCGATCCCTTACATTTTTCATTGTTCTAAGGTTTTAGAGCCCTATTGCAATTATCATCGATCCCTGTTAGGTAGATCTGTGAGTTTTGGGGGATAAAAAGGTGAATCTGGGCATTTTGCAGGTGCTTCCCGACTAGAATCATTGTCTACATAGTGTGTAGTTTAGTGACACACATTGTGTAGCTCTTCCTATTTGGGGAAGATGAGATTTTGGGACTACATGTCGTGTATGGGTGTTACACACCATGTGGTTCCCTAAATCGTGTGACCATGGGACATGGATTGGGATAGTCATGTGAAAAAACATGGTTGTGTACTAACACACGACCAAGATACATGGACACGGGGTTCGGTACATGGACATAGGCAAACTACATAGGCAGGAAGGTGTTTATTCAAACATGTCCTGTAGTATGGGATATACAGTGTCTAAGGGACATGGTTGGTTGGTCAGTGTAGAAGAGGAACATGGACAAGGGCTGAGTGATGAGGGGCATGACGTGTACCTACTCTAAAAGTTGTGTAACCCTACATGTGTTGCAAACCGTGTGGACCAGATACACAGGTAGGTGCTCAAGCAGGATCACACGTCGTGTGTGCCTCGGTGCACATCGTGTACTACTAGGACATCCTTTATAGATTTTCCACCTTCTTTATCTCCTTCTCTGAGACTCAAATTCAGGCTTGCGAGTAGTCTATCTTGAGCGGTTTTCTCTATAGGATGAAATGGTGTCCTCTATTACAGCTTACAAGATATGAGGTAGTGTAAATAGAGAAAGACACTTATGGAGTGGTACTGAGATGATGTTAGAGATCAGTGTGGTTCGTATATAGAGAGGAAAGGATTGTTACTCCCCTGATGGACTAGGGTGAGGATTTTTTTACCTCTCTTCTTAGGTGGATAAGTGACTCCCCGCATTATGGGTGTGGGTTCTTTATCTTTGGGTAGTTTCTTATGGGGGTGTTACTCCCCTGATGGATTAGGGTGCGGGTTTCCCCATGACGTTTGTAAAGGTAGAGTAGGTACTCCCTTGTTCGACCAAGGAGAGGGTCCTCCATCTATGGAGTCAGTACTCCCCTATTAAATCAAGGAATGGGTCCTCCATAGATGAAGTATAGATAGATTGGGTACTCCCCTATTGGGTAGGGTGTGGGTCCTTTAATATAGGATTCAGTACTCCCATGTTGTTCCATGGCATGGGTCCTTCATAAGCGTTGTTCTAGAAGAGTCAGTACTCCCCTATCATGTTAGGGATAGGGTCCTCAAACTTGGGGTTAGTACACCCCTATCATGTTAGGGTACACGTTTCCCATACTGAATGAGTTGGCCGAGTCTATACTCCCCTGTCATTCCAGGGTGCGGGTCCTCCAGCCACTGAGTAGTACTCCCCTACCAGATTAGGGTGCAGGTCCTTGATCTATAAAGTGGTACTATCCTTTAATATCAGGGCGTGAGTCCTTCATGAGTAGTACTCAACTATTGGATCAGGTTTTGGGTCCTCACTTATGAAGTATTACTCCCCCATTTCTGAGTAGCAGCAGGGAGCGTGTCCTCTATTAGAGTTGGAGATCCCTCAGCTGTTGGATACAATTATGATGAGTGGGACCTTCCTCTTGATGTGAATGATTCCTAGATAAGATATAGTTATCCCTCGATAGACTGAGGTGTGGGCCACTCCTTATAGGATCGAAAGAGGTTTCGAAGCTTAGTTAGGAGCAGTACTCCCTCAACTGCAGGGCATTGGCGAGGCATGAGTACCTCTGTTCTCCATTGTTAGAGATTATACACGTGATGCATAGTCTGAAGCAGTGCTCCCCCAACTATGTGTAGTGGTGAGGGGTGGGCCTCTTAACTTGGGTTTCTTTAGCTTGTCCTGGTCATGAGGTAGCAATGATAGGACCTCTAGTGTTGGGCACTAGAGAAGGACATAGTAAGATGTTCCCAAAGGATAAAGTTCTCTCATATGTACCATTTAGAATGGAAAAGTTGTTCATAGTGGAGTGCATATCTTGTATGGGTTCCATATGAGATGGGTTGATGTCATGGAGTCTATTCTCCTAGTTTTATGTTGAGGTTTGAGACTATAAAGAAAATCTTGTTGTTTGTGGTGAGGTTGGAACCTCGTGAGACATAGTGTCTGAGACGAGTATATCTGGGTGATTTTTTGGAGTCCTTATGGTGTTGTCACATGTCGAGGTTGAAACCCCTTATATACTGAGCTAACATGTAATATATAGATAATGATAGTTCTATATGGAGTTTCTCTCTCAATCGGGTTTCCCTCTGGCTAGGTTGAGCAGACTGTTTCCTTTTAGTTGCTCCCTTTTTTGGGGGTTTTTGGGGTGCCTACTGAATATTTTTATACTCACACCTGCACGGACTTTGCCCGTACATGTTTGTTGTCTTGTGAAAATCATATTCCTTGTGATGGAGTCCATGGAGGAAACGATATAGAAAGAGCTTAGTGAGAAATATAGAACAAGGTGTTTATCAGAGTTTGTTCGAGGATATTTCTAGTAGTTTCAGTTGATAGTGATCCCCTCCTTCTAAGAAGGTTAGATGATTTTATAGTTTTCTTTATTGGGTATTATTTTTTTATTTTACACATTAAGTACATCTATTTTACTTTGGTTCTAGGATATAAATGTATGCATGCATTTTTTGCTGTTGGTTTTTACATTTTAAAATTTTGTGAGCTTGGAGATGTGTGTATGTGTACAGGTAATTAGGAAATTCCTCCCATGTTAGTGATATGTATTCTCTGATCTAGTTTCCATCCCCTAGCCTATTAGAGGGGAGCTTGGGGAGTTTCGGCCCAGGCCACATCGGGTCGGGTCATGACATTTAAAGTTCCCAAGGGTCATTGAATCAGTGAGATAGGGGTGAATCAATGATTGTATTTTTACAAATTTCAAATTTAAGAAACTTAACCCCTAAAAATTTTTGTATTGTATTACTTATCACCTTTTCATAAATTAAAATTCATAAAAATATAGAAAAGTAAACAAATCACACAATATTTACAAGGTTCGACCTCAGTGTGAGAACCTATATCCTTATCATAGCCACTCTCATGGGTCTATAGAAATTCACTATTATGAAGAAGTGGATAAAAATTTGGTGTCAATTCCTATTATACACCTTATTTATCCCAATAGGAATGATTATAAAAATTCTCGTCAGTTTATAAATTATGCATACAAAATTTTATCCACAATAAAATATGTAACTTTGTTCAAAATGATCTACCAAAGGTTTTCCTAGAAACTCTGTCTGATGAGATTGAGTTTGATGGGCCTATTTCTAACAAACTTTATTTAATGTACCTTGTCATAACCTTATACTTTTATAAAACCTCTATTATAAATGATTTATAAAACTTAGCACCTCGTAAATTTTTACTCAAAACTTTTTCTATTCTTCACTGTCTCTTTCTCCTCTGTATGATCTTCCAAACTTTTCTATGTCTGATCATCTAGTTGAAAACTCTATCTAGAAACCTCTTCTGAAAAAAAAAACTTTCAGCATGTAAACATTTTTCTCTATAAATAGTGATCATTTATGATGTACTTTCCACCTTTATTTATAGGCGCTCCCTAGAATAGTAAAGGTGAGAAACCTGAAAAGTTTTCCTGATCACCAAAATTTCATAGATTCAAATTTATAAAATATTTGAACTTCATTTAAGCAATTATCTAATATCCTCAACACTTATAGTGTATTATCAAATATTCTTTAATTCTCTATAACTTCATAATTCTCAACCTTACTTGAATAAGAAGTTTACAATGTTCTACCAAATGTTTTTGTCCATACATTGATTGTACAAAATTTCTTTATCTGAAAATTCTCTGTCTAGAAATATCTTCATCTTTAGGATTCTCTTGACCCACTAAAATGAAAAAAAATTGATTCAATCAAGTCTTTTTTTCTTAGTTCAAACTCAATAACATCACAAGAATTCAAACTTTGTACATCCTGTTACCAAAACTATGATCTTCAAACTTCATACTCGTTGTCCGATAGAAATCTTATCTTCCTATGTCTATTTGTTCATCCAAACTAATTTAATATGGTTGACTAAATTGTTACAACTTCTAATGAATTTAGTTTCCTTTTTGATATCTATTTGGTAGGAACATAAACCTTTCTAAAATTTTCCTTGTTTGGAGACTATGAACTCTTTTACTTATTTTTTCAGAAGTATTTTTTCTAACTCTCTTCAATCGATCAACTTCTATACGGTGAAGAAAATTCAAACATTATTACCCACATTAATATGGAAAGGTTTGTATGGTGGTCTTTGTCCAAATATATGCATCCAATTAAAAATATTATCTCTCCCTTTGTCTTTCCTTAGATATTCAAATCAGATTCCTTGAGTAACTTAGAATTTATTTTTCATTTTTAAAAGACCCAAAAAACTCATAAACAAAAACTCCATAGATTCTTACAAATTCTTTATCCAATGAACTGTTTCATATGGTTTTTCTCTGTTCCATCTGATAGAAATCGTCCAGTCTATTCAGTCCACTACATAATTTAAACTAGGGATATCTGATAAGCAATGTTACAATGTCAAATCTTCTTATAAGAACCTATACCCTATTGACCTGACTAAAAAATAGAATCTTTATCTTGTCATGTTTTTCAAAAACTTATAAATTTTCATAAAAACAAACTTTATAACAAAAACAACATTTGAAATTTTTTTATGGAATGTCAGTAGTAGGGTTGTACTTTATTGAACTCACATAATTCAAACTTCTCACTCCCTTGTGGGTTCTCAGTATGGAGAAAATTTTCAAGAAATATGTGTCTAGAAAGTTCAAAATTGTATAGAACATATACTAGTGTTGATCTATCCAGTAACTACATCCAAAGTTGCATTCAAATATATGCATTAGAAACCTCTACGTTTAGAAAACTATAGCTCTCCTCTCTTCAAAAATCTTGGATCATGAATTAATTTCATTATGTTTAGTAACATTTAATAATATCTTCAACATCGTCTTATTTGTTTTTGAAATTTATAAAACTTTCCTAACTTCTAGACTTTACAAATTTATTCCTTTTCAGCAGATCAATAGACTTTATTAATTTTATTTTCATAAAATTTACATCAAACACATTTACGAACATTCAACTTCTTTATAGAAACATTCTTTATGAAATGTTAGTTTTCAACAAAAAAAACTTTTCTAAAAAAACATCATAATTGATCTTCAATAACCCCCTTTATATTCATTGAAATATCTAGTTAAAAACTTTTTTCAACTCGTTATTTTTCAACACTCAAACGTTTTCACAACTCATTTTTTGTAACAACTCAAATTTTTCAACATTTTCCAAAACAAAGTATTTCTCAAAAGATATTGTACCGACACCACACTATTAGATAAATTAATGTTTTTTAAGGAATTTTATCCCTTGTTGATAAGAAAATTCATGACCATGTTAAGATAACACCTCCCCCTCACTTTTCTTTTTCTCGAATTTTTCATTCTCTTCTCCATTTTATGATAACCACAACTTCAATTTTTTTAAGTAAGAAAAGTACTACTCTCCACCTTATAGGAAAAAACTGTACATATTCTCCACATTTTTTAATATAATACAAATAACATTGGTGTTTGTTCTTTAAGACATTTAGGAAGTCTTTAGTGGAGGTTGAACATGCATTTGTCGCCTCAACTCTTCAAATATATACCTTCGTAGAGATTTTTCGAAAACATCAGCAATTTGATATATCATTGAAATATATTCTAATAAAAAATAACCACTAGATAATTTCTATTTGATTAATTGGAACTTAATATTAATTTACTATGATATTGAGTGTTAGACAAGATTCTTATAAAGATTAATTACACCCTGATTATCACAAAGTATCTTCAATGGTTTAGAAAATTCTACTTTCAAATATTCCAACTGAACATCCATCCACAACATTTGAGTACAAGCATGGGTAGCTACAATATATTTTGATTATATTGTGTTCAATGTTTTTGAACTCTTTTTCTTAATATTATACCTCACACAACATTCCCCTAAGTAAAATTGTTTTCCTAAATTTGATTTTCTGTCATTGCAATATCCATCCCAATCAACATAAATAAAACCATGAATGTTTGTGTCACAACTTATTTTATATAAAAACCCATGTGAAGTTTTTCATTTAACATATCACAAAATTTTATATACTTCCAACATATGAGATTATTTCAGATCACTCAAATATTTGGTACAAAAAGTTACAGCATAAACAATATCAAGTCTTGAGGTTGTAAGGTTTAGAAAACTTCCTATTAACTTTTGAAAATGTTTCGGATTCACACTTTTCTTAGATTAATATTTACTCATCATTATCCCAATTGAAATAGGAGTATAAAATTCTTTATATTCTCTCATACTAAACTTTTGTAACAGTTCCTTGGAATAATTTTCTTGAGATAGGAAAATGTATTTTTCCTTTTTTCGAACCTGTAAACCAAGGAAGAAATTTAATTCTCCTAAAATTAAAATCTCAAAATTCTGATTTATTTAATCATAAAATTATTTACAAACTCTTTATTCATCTCCAAAAAATTATATAATCTATGTACACAATTACAATTAGGGTGATAGAGTTAACATCTTTCACATACAAGTTTCTATAAACTTTTCTTTTAGAAAAATTAAACATTGTCAAACAATTTTTAAGTTTTTAATACCAATAAGGCGGGTTTTGATTCAATCTATACAAGGCCTTATTCAATTTACAAACCTTTATTCCATCTTCATCAACTAAAAACCCACAAAGTTGATTAATGTAAACTTGTTCTTTAATATTACCATTAAAGAAATATAACTTTACATCCATTTGAAAAAATTTGTAACTTATATGTGAATCCACTTCTATAAATATTCTAATAGTTTCTAATATCACTAGCGGAAAGATATTTCTTCAAAATCCACACCTTATACTTATGTATATCCTTTAAAAAAAATCTTTCATTGTTTCTTGAAACTTCTCAATGTTTGTTCAACTTGTTTTTGTAAACCAATTTGGTTCCAATAAATTTTTTACCTATTGGTCATGTACAAATTTCCCATATTTCATTTTTATCAATTTGATCCAAATCTTCATTCATTGGATCCACCCATTCCTTGTGTTTTACTACTTCAAAAATTGATTCTAGTTCAATATGTGAAAATGGGTGATGTCTGATTTTTTAATCTCAACCTTCTCTAGTATGAATCATAGATTTCTGGTTTTCAAGTATATTTTCATTTTCAATCCATTTATATAAGGTATAAAATTTCAATTTTTTTCTTCCATCTTTAATTTCCTTATCATGCGATTTTTCAAAGTCTTAATATTTTTTTGGCTCACTTTCACTTTCATTGGAAATCTTAAATTTGTCTTCCTTAACAATTTCAACATCCTTTATTAAGGAATTTGGATTTTCAATAACTTTCACATCATATGAATACATAAATTTTTTTAAATTTTTTTCGAACATTTTTAACTTCTTTAATTGGGTGAATATCCCATGAAATTTCATTCCTCGTCTTTTTCATCAAATTTCCAAGGATCCAGATTTTTGATTTTTAGTAAATAGGGAATTCTAAAGACCTTGAAGTACTTCAATGAGAGTTTTTCATTATACCACATTTTATAGGAATCCACTTTTGATATATTCTATAGACACATTTATAGTAGCACTCATATCTTCTCTCTAGTATAATTTTGAAATTTTATATTTTGTTAACATGCTTATTCCCATTTCCACCAAACTTATATTTTTCCTTTCTGCTGATCCATTTTTTTATGGGTGTATAGAGTACTATAATAATGTTTGATTCCATGTATTTTAGATAAGATTCAAAATAATTTCATGTGAACTCTATAACATTATCTATTATCAACTTCATTATATATACAATCATTTATTTCTAAATATCTATTATGAAAAATATGAACATTTCTACAGTCTCAAACTTGTGTTTCATAAACATGATGTTAGTCATCCAAGTAAAATCATAAATAAAAATGATAAAGTAAAAAATATCCTTTTGAATATTGATATATTATTGGTTCATAATTATCTGAATGAATAAGTTCAAGAGGTATAGTATATTGAATCTCAACATTCTAATGAATTTTACTAGTCATTTTCCCTTTCTGACAAGTTATGCAAAAATCATCTTATATTATTTTAAATGCTAGAAAATTTCGAACAAAATTAACTTTAGAAAAAAAATTCATTATTTTCTTCCCAAGATGCCCAATTCTATTATTCTACAATTTATTTTCATCTTTAGCACTTAAATTCTAAGAGTTAAAGTGTTCTACAATCTGGAAAATATTTCTATTGGTTCTTTATCATTTAATAATAATTTTTCCATCCTTCACACTTTTGATGATACAAGATTTTGTTTTGAAGAACACTTCTTTCTCATCATCACAATGTTTTATTACACTAAGTAAGTTTTTTTTAGTTTATTAACAAATAAAACTTCTTTAGATTTCAAATTTTATGCTTAGATCTCAGTTGTTCCAATTCTTCTGATTTTTAACGAACTATCATTCACAAAGGTAATTTCCCCCCCATCATGATTTTCAATGTCTTTAAATATTTTTAAATCTTCTATAATATGTGAATAATAACTACTATTAATAATCAATGGTTTGTTCTTTTTATTCACTTTTAAAGTTGTCTCAATAATAAATGATCTTTCCTTGACTTTCTTCTTTCCATGTTTCTTTTCTTTTTCTATCATAAGAAATTTGACCTGGAAGAGCTGTCATACATTATTTAGAATAGCGGACAACATGGTCAAATCTTACATATAATTATTCCAAACATTCAAATTTTTTTTTCCATTGGAATTTTTCTAACATCTTTATATTTCACTCTCTAACTTTATGTGTTTTAGGAAAGTTACTAATTATGCTTCTACCATTGATTCCTCTCTATTTATGCCTTTCTTCTGGTAAGTAAAAAATATTTCCAAGATTTATATGTAATGTTCCCATAGATTCTATATCACTATAAAAAACCATTAAATCTTGGTTTTCTATAGAATTATGATCTTTCTCTTTATAAATTTTATTAAGGTTCATAACTTCTTTCATATCTAACATTATATAGGCATGAACCATCTTTCATAAGGAGGGAATATTTAATTTTTGGGAATGTGATAGATTTTTCACACCCCTTTTCAACCTAATATTTAACAATACTTTTATTAACACCTGAAATGTTGAAAAAATCAGATGAAACTTTATTTTTTGTAAGGTGGATAATTCACCTAGTTCTTGGAATGATCTTTTTATGCAGCTTTAGATGATTCATCTTTTACTTCTGAATCCTTATTAAAATTTTCATTCAAATTTCTTAAGGTAATTTAATCCTCACGGATTTTTTATTGAGTTTTGTTAACTTCATCTTCCTTAGCTACTAACCTCTTACTGAGGTCTTCACCCATCTTTCATTATTCATCAATTCCTATTTTTTAACCTAAGATCTCTTGGATATATTCTTCTTCCTTATTAGAAAAATATTTTCTTCCATTAAACAATTTCCCACTATATTTATTCATAATTATGATTTCTTTCTTGAGAGTTTTTTTTCAAGACATATAACAAGTTATGATATGATGTGATACACTCTATAGGATTCTTTACATCCTTCTTCATTATTTGATGAATCTTCCTTTTTCACAACATTTGCAATGAAGGAACTGATTATTTATAAACTTTCATCTTCCGATGAATCAATATCATCTAAGTTTGATTTGAATTTCTTACTTAGAATGCTTCTTATATTTATAGTGAATTTATTATTTCCACTAGTGTATTTAATTTCTTTCTTGGAAGGTTTATAAAAACTATTCCATTGAATTTTTTCTTTAGAACGATCTCCAAATCCACTAAATTTCTTTTTAGGGAAATTCAGAGAAAAACTTCTGATTCTACCACACTCAAAACATTTGATAGGAAGTTTTCCTCCATACATTCCTCTTCTTATTTGATAATTATTAGAGATAAGAGGCGTGATTTTTTCATTGAATTCATTATCATCCTTATCTTAATAATCAAATAGGGATAAAAATATTTAACATATTGAATTTTCATCTTTCACGTAGCTTTAAAATCCATTCCATAGTCGATCTTCTTTTTGAATACTAGATCTTTTCTCATTTCACTGGAAATAATAATGTTATAAAATTCATCAATAGATCATTATTCTTTATCTTCTAAAGTATAGATTTTATAATCAAACATGTCCATAAAATTACTCATGAGTTTATTAACAACCGTAGAATCTTACAAGGCATCTCTGAAACCGATGATGTTGCAAACAACTTCATAAACATTGGTGAAGTACTCATAAATTTATTATTTATCTCTCGTTCTTATGTCTTTAAACTTTCTATTCCAAATTTTTCTCTTCGCTTCCTTCACTTTAGTATTTCCTTAGAAAATACTTTCAATATTTTCCCACTTAATATTTGCTGATTTGAGACCCATCACCTTAATGTAAATGTTTTATGATAGAGATGTAATAATATCATTTCTATATTTTCTATCAACTTAAATGTTTTTCTTTTTAGAAAAATCCATAAGAGCATCTTTTTCAATGGGTAGAAACCCAATTGTAGAAGTATCAACAACTTCTTGGATATGTGACAGAATATAGGGAATCATTTTGTTTTGCAACTATGATAATTTTTTATATCAAGGGTAGTAATATCTTTATTGCTAATAGAATTTTGATTTCCCATGATAAGGATACAATAGGTGAAACCTCACTCTGACACCACTTGAAGTTCCTAAGTATTATTGAATCACTAGGGGGAATTAGTGATTGTATTTTTACAAATTTAAACTTTAAGAAACATAAACCCTACAACTTGGTTGAGTTTCTTCGGTATCAAATTTTAGTAAATTCAAATGAATATAAATATAGGAAATTAAATAATACACAAAAGATTTATAAGGTTTTACATTAGTATGAGAACCTACATCAATTCCATAACTACTCTCGTCAGTCTATGTAAATTCTCAATTATGAATAAGTGAATATAAATTTTATGTCAACTCCTATTAGACGCATGATATTTCCCAATATTAATGATTATATTGAATCCCATCAGTTTACATATTTTTTTTATAAAATTTGAGCCACAGT
Organism: Viscum album; assembly: GCA_963277665.1. Classification (NCBI taxonomy): domain Eukaryota; kingdom Viridiplantae; phylum Streptophyta; class Magnoliopsida; order Santalales; family Viscaceae; genus Viscum; species Viscum album. Next base: position 272,285,726 of record OY728139.1, on the reverse strand, counting down.
AAAATATGTAAATTTTTTCAAACTGATCCACCAAAGGCCTATTTGGAAACATTGTCTGATGAGACTGAGTCTTATGGGCCTATGTCTGATGACCTCTATCTGATGCACCTTTTTTGAACCTATTCATTTTATAAAAACATTTATTCTATCTGATTAACAAAACTCAGTACCTTAAAAAGTTCTGCTCAAAACTCTGTCCGATCTTCACAATTCATTTCTCCTCTACCTGATATTCTAAAATTTTCTCTGTCCAATCTTCTGGCTGAAAACTCTATCCAAAAAACCCCTTTGACACAAAATTTTCATAGTTTCAACTTTTTTCTCTTTGAATAGTGATCAAGTATGATGTACATTACACCTCTATTTATAGGTTCTCCCTAGAATAACAAGGTTTAGAAACCTAAATTTTTTTCCTAATCACCCAAATTTCATATAGCTAAATTTATCGGGTATTTGAAATTAATTTCATATCTTCTAGAATATTCCTAAATCTTTTGGTGTCTTCTCAAATATTCTTTAATTCTTCCGAATATCATAATTCTCAACCTTACCTGAATAATAACTTTACAAAGTTCTTCCAAATGTTCTATCAGGAAATTTATTGTCCGGAGTATCTCTAACCAGAACTCTATCTGAAACTCTCTTTATCTTTCCGGTTCTCTTGAACCAGAAAAAAATTGATTCATTCCTATCTTGGTTTCTTATTTCAAACATAGTAACTTCACATGAATTATAAATTTTTAAATCCTATTAAACAATCCTTGATCTTCAAACTTCATACATGTTGTATGTCAAGAAATACATTTTCCTACCTCTGTCTGTTTCTCCAAACTAATTGAAGATGGTTGACTACATTGTTATAAATTCTAAAGACTTCAATTGCCTTCATCATATCTATCTGGTAGAAACATCAACCTTTATAAAATTTTCATTGTTCTAAGACTATGAACTCTTCCACTTATTTATTAATAAGTCTTTTATCAACTCTTTTCAGCAATCAACTTATTTTTAATGAAGAAACATCAAACTTTCTCACACATATGTGTCCAGAAAGGATTGTTCAGTGGTCTATGTATGAATATCTATGCATTATTACAAAGATGATATACTACTTTGTATTTTATTTGATATTAAAATCCTATTATTTGAGTAACTTTTAATTTATTTCATATTTTTAAAGACTGAAAAAACATAGCAATAACAAATTTAGATATTCTTACAAATTCCATATCAGATGAACTACATCCTTTGACTCTTCTCTATTCCATCTGATAGACATAATCTAGTATGTTCATCCCACTATATCAGTCTAATTAGGTATATCTAATAAGAAATGTTGCAAAATTAGATCTTCTAGTAAGAACCTATTCCATATTGGTCTGACATAAAACTAACATCTTCATCTTCTCGTGTTTTTCACGAACTCAACAATTTTCAAAAACTCAAACTTTATAACAAAAACAATTTCCAAAACTTATTTATAGAATGTTTTTCTGATTATAAGTAGGATTTACATCATTGAAACCACTTACTTGAAATTTCTAACTCTCTTATTATTTCTCAATACAAATAAATGTATCTGAAAATCTGAGTTCAAAATGTTCAACATTGTATAGAAAATATTATAGTGCAGCTCTCTCTAGTAACTATGTTAGGATCTACATCTCAATCTCTACATCCAAAACCTCTGTGTTTGAAAAAATACAACTCTTATTTCTTCAAAAATCTTGTATAATGAATTTATTTCATGATTTTTATTAAAATTTATGAACAACTTCAGCACCATCTGATTTTTTTTGAAACTCCTAAAACTTCCCAACTTTTCTAACTTATAGGATTTACAAATTTCTTCCTTTTAAGAAACTTGAAAGACTTTATTAACATGATTTATAGTAACATTACAACAAACATATTTAATAACTTTCACCAATTCAAAAAAACAATCTTTATAAAAATTTAATTTCCAAAAAAACAAAACTTTGTGAAAACAAAACATCACAAAGGATCTTTACAATTATTATTAAAATAGGATTTAATGTGTAACAAAAAGATTTTAAAATGAAATTATGGAATTTAGTCCTCAAGGAATAAGTGCATATTAAAAAAAATAGTGGGTTTTAATGTTGGAGATGATGAAGCGAAGGTGTGATGATTAAATAAGTATTTCTATAGATTAAAACAAACAACTCAATCTTGGTATTCTTGGTTGAAATCATAAGAGTTAGTGTTAATCATAACCTCTATTTTAAATCATCTATGTAAGTGTAGTCCATGGTACTTATATATGTTATTTTTATCATATTTGGTAGAAGAATGTTGAAATTAATGGATGAATTTAAAAACTTTATGATCTCAGATTTCAAGATGTTAATTATTGGATATTTTACATACTTTATCGGGATGCAAGTGAATCCAAATGAGGAATAAAATTTTACTTCTCAAAAAAATTATGCCTGGTAGTTACTAAAGAAGTTTTAGTTGCATGATATTTAACCGGTTTCAACAAAAATTATAAATAAAATTGATATTAGAAATCATGAAGATGGAATGGTTTTTGGTCATATATTATATTGTAGGATTATTAGAAGATTTCTAAACTTGAAAGTGATGAGGTGGGACATTATCTATATTATGTTTTTGGTGACCCAATATTAGAGTAATCTAAAAGAATAACATCACACTGTTGTGAAACAAATTATGAGGAAGTTGAACTTTGTGTTTATTGTTAAAGTGGGAGAAATTGGAGAAATTGGTATTTGTGATGTGGAAGATAGTGAAATTAGAAGAACATAGTATTTTTCATAGGGGAGATCAAGTAGATCAACAAAAGTGGTGAAATATAATAATTCACATCTTAAGGGAGAGTATAACATTGAGGGGGAGTTTTATATACAAGATAAAGGGAGATATAATATATAGGGATGATATAAAAAGTGATCAATATATATGAAGATAAGGGTGGTCAGATGGAGTCTTAGATATTAACAACAATTGGTTCTTTTAACGAAAGTTAAGAGGTATCCATGGTAATCATAGAATTATCTTCTTATCACTTGTTTTTTATACTAAGAATTGTACATATAGACTTAAAGAGATGAGAGATTTATTCTATTTTTATTTGGATTATTGGAGTTTGGTGTTCATGAATTTCATTAAGGTTTTAAGAGACCTTTTTTATTACCACTGGGCCCAAAGGGGTGAATGTTGGAGAACTGTAACACCTAGATGTTTTTATGAAATACTTTCCTTAAATAATTTTTATTTAGTAGTAGCTTTCTTTTCAAGAAATCGTGAGTTTAAATGAACCTTGAGACACCCTTATTATAAAATTACCATTTTAGCCTAGTTGTCAGGTTTGTAGGAATAATTATAACTAACTTGTGAAAATGCATTGTGAATTCGTTGGGTATCAATTATTTATGAAAAATATAAATAGATATTTTTATTTTAGAGTGAATTACTTTTGGAAATTAAATTAATGATATGTGTGTGTGTGTTATATACTTAATAAAATATTTTTTATTTGAATCCAATAGATATTTTAGCCATAGGGTATGAATAAAACCCTATTTGATGATGTATAAAAACTAAATTTTTTTAAAGGTTAATTTTACACCTTTTAATGGAGAACCCCTTTTAAATTAATATTTTGACACATTAATAATTTTATATGAGAAAATAAAAATTTTATTTTAAATAGGGATATAAAAATTTACTTTGGATGAATTTATGATATTTTTCTAATAACTTTCATGTTTTGATGAATAGTAAAAATACGCTAAATTTTAATTGAAAATAATTTTTTTTATTGAAATAATTTTTATGTTTAAATTATATTATTGAATAGTTCCAAATTATAAATAGAATGTATTTTTACCATTTAATTTAATTTATCTCATTATAATTAATTCTACATTAAATTCATATGTAAAAACATTTCAATCTTTTGCAATATTTGAACTTTTAAAACCCATTTTCTTATTTCAAAAATGGGATTAATTTTAAATTAATTACTGAAAATTCTATGTTTTAAATTTTGAAAGATGTATTCCATATTTTTAATCAGTCGGTCTAAATTATGTAAATAGATTTATTTTATTTTTGGGCAATATGAATAGTAACTTAGGTAAATTTTATTAACACTGTAAAAGGGTAAATCGGGTAATTAAGGGTAAAAATAATATTATAAAATTACCCTAACACTTTTCTTAATTGGATGATTATAATTTTCCCTAAAACCTAATTGGGTAAAAATGGTACACATTGGAACCCACTATGATGAGATTAGGGCATTTAATTTATTTTATTTAAATAAAAGTGAAATATATATCACTCAAACTTTAATAATTAAATTATTTTTAACATAAGTTTATACAGAAGATAAATTAGATTATAAATACTCATTTGAAATTAAAAAAAATACTTTATCATTATTATTTATTTATAATTTTTAGGAAATAAATATTTACCATAAAAACTTATACTTGGATTATTAAAAATAATAATTAATTAATGAGAAATCGTTAAAACAATTTTTATTAAAATATTAATAAGAATCAAAAGGCCCAAACACTTGAAAAAACCTTATTTTTCGAGTATATCATGACCATAATAATCCAAGGGACAACTTATTGACCATTTGGAGGCTTGTAGAAGAGATTATGACACTTATATTATTTTATTTAAAGTGAAGATAAATTCGTGACATTCATGTTTTAAAAGAGTATAGCATTTTTAATGCTCAGTTTTTCAGAAGAAAAATTAGAAAACAAGTATTATTATAAAATATAATGGATTTATCATCATCGTATTATTTTATTTTGAGTTTTTATTCAAAAATAAGTATATTAAATAATTAATCAAAATTGAGTTAGTGATTATTTTATTAATTAAGAGATCAAATAAATGTTATTAAAAATATTTTAATAAATATAATTTGGGATAATTATTATGTCAAATGAATTTTATAGATTAAATTGACCCCCTAACAATATAATAAAATATTTGGATCTAGGTTCACTTCTTATTTTTATATTTTTAAAAATCCATGAAATAAATAATTTCAAAATTGACACTATTGATATTTTGTCAAAATAATGTTTTATTAAATTATTTAAACAAAATAAAAAAATGAAAAATATGTAATAGTTATAATATAGTCTAAAATGTTTTAAATTATTCATTTATGGTCTAATAGACTTCGAATAAGTAAATATTTCACTCTTTTAATATTGAAATATTTGTTACCCTAGTTAAAAATTAAATAGAATAACTATGTGTTAATTAAAATGATAATGCTTAAAGTGAGATAAACACTTGTCTAAAATTTATTGGTTGATGATATTACAACCCTATATCATCTCATATTATATATTGGTAAATTTTTAGGTTTTTAAGTGTGGTTTTATTTTATTATAAATTAATATTTTTGAGGTTTCCAAACGTGCCCCTCACCTCAATTATAAAAGGGAACATCCTCTCTCAACTCTTGAATTCATTTTGAGCCTTCAAACTCAACATTACCCTGAAAAATTACTTTATAAACTTCTCTAAAAACATTATATAGGTCCTGGTATTCTATAAAGATCAACTCTAGTGCTCTAAGAGGATATTTAGAGGAGGCACGTCGAAGAAGAAGAAATATCATTTACCGATTATTTCAAACTTATTTCTTCTTCTACTTTCACATAATGAGTTGTTTCATTATAAAGTAATAAATAAATTATTTATTATATATTTAGATATTATTATGATTATAAAACAACTATATTCCACCTTCTACCTATCCTATAAAAAACGAAATCACCACGCGTGCGTACGTATGACTTATCGTCTCTACGTCGTGGTGTAATCTGTTTTTCACCACCACCTTACATAGATGGGTATAATGATGAAATTAATGAATATATATATGATTAATATAAAATTATATTTATTCTGAGATACTATACACCATACACTCCAATATCATTCAATAATTATGGGAATGACATCATCGCTCATGCGTACGTACGGCTTACTGTCTCCACGGTGCGATGTGATTCGTTCTACATAATATTTATTAAAAAATGATTATATAAAATAATTTAATAAATAAATATAATATTTATTATACTAATTCCATAATTTTAATTATATAACTATAACCTAAAAATAGTAATAAGAACTTATCTGACAAAACATGCATAGTAACATAAAGCAGTTAATACCCAAATAATGAGTAACAGTGAAATGTTACTAACAAACGGATGAAAATATGATCATAAATTTTATCATAAAAATTGTTATGATTCTGAAATAAATCAGTAACATTATTTATATCATAATATAGTCGGTTAGGATACATACAAATCATATCAGACCTAAGGTAAGGGATAACTTTTCAAATATGGTTTTTATCTGAGATTGTTTATTCGTAAGTATTTACTGGGGTATATTTATTATCCACATACATGTTTCCTAAATAAGTATTTCAAAATATTCTTTATATACATATATAATTTTTTAAATACAGTTTTATCCATTGGTTAATTTTTACTAAACAGTATGAATGGAAACTTTTATAATTTTTGGTATGAGGTACTTTTTTGACTTTTCTGGAAAAAGTATAAGAAGAATGTTTTTTAACATGTATTGAATGAACGGATTTTTACACTTTAATAATGAATTATTTACTTGATTATTCCCCTAAAATCTTATAAGGTTATTTTTACATAAAATTATTTCTTCTAAAATTGTGTGGCGTTTTAAGGACGGAAAACATTTTTGAAGAAGAAATGATATTTTCCTCAGGAATTAATTTCAAGTGTTTTTTCAAAATTATTTTCCATATAAGAAGACACTATTTAAATAGGGTTATATTTATAACCCAATTATTACTCTAATTTTATTTTGTGTTATTTATAAAATCCATTAGTTTTATATCAATTATGATGGAATGATTTTTAAGAAACCCATTTTATTTCATGGGTTATGCTATGGTGAATGTTTTTATGTTTTTGTGGAACATGTAAGAATATTTTCTTTATGGGATGGGTGGGACCTATATATCCCTCAAATTAATTGGGTAAAGATTTATATCTCATGATAAAGACATTAATGGAATGACTAGTAAATCTGGTTCAGTAATACAGGGCTAGAAAGAGGAGTGAACTTAGTTCAGTAATGAACTTTGTCCGCTATGATGGTCTTGGAAATGCGTATTGACTAATATGAAATGATTTTATATGATTATGTGTGTATTCCACGAAATTTCATGTCTTATGTTTTGACTATTAGGATTACATTACACTTTTATGATTTATCCCATGACATGATATTTTGATCTTTTATATATAGGATGAAATTTTCAAATGTTATGTTCTTATGATTGTGATATGATTGATATTTCCCTTATTTACACTTATTGAGCATTTCAGATCACCTTTTCATATGTTTCTTTTACCCAGGTCATGAATAAGGGTATTAAGTAAGATATGTCAAAAAGAAGTCTAGTTATGAAGAAATAAGAGGGAGAAAATGTGGATGTTTTATGAACTATTTGTTTATGTTTCCCAGTTTCTAAATACACAAAACCTATACAGTCTTGGAGTAGTTTTTGTTATGTTATATAATAAATATTCTTCACTGTTGAAGTAATATATATATATGTAAAGTATGGGATATTATAGTTGGTATCAAAGCTAGGTTATAGTTAACCTTTGGAAACTAGGATGAGATAACCTTTGTAAGAACCCTAAGGATATGCATAATTATATGTTACAATCTTATCCCAGGGTTTTAGATATGTTCATGAATAACCTAGGATAAAACATAAAGTGCTCTAAATTGAAATTTTATTCTCGAATTATGTGGTTTTCCCATTATGATTATTGTTGCTCATTCTATCCTTCTTGGTTTTAGTCAATGGATAGAACCCGAAGGAACTGTGTTAATGCTGAATGTGACGGGTAATGAAACGATTGTCACCTTGAGAAGCCAAATGTTATGGGAGATGGAATGAAAATTCTTGTAGTCATGCTCACACAACTTTCTCAAGCTATGAATCATTTCGTACTTCCAAACGAGCAAAGGAGGGAGAAAAATTCTATTGAATCCTTAATGAGGTAGCATCCACCTTCATTCAGTGGGTCTTCTGATCCATTAGTGGCTGAACAATGGATCAGTACCACTGAAAATATATTTTTAGTTCTAAAATGTTCTGAACATGATAAAGTCATCTTAGCAGTATATCTTTTGGAAGGTAAATCTGATCAATGGTAGAATCTTATCAAGAATACAAGGCAAATAGATGAGATGGATTCCATGTAATGGGAGAGTTCAAGAATTTTTTTTCAATAAGTACTTTCATCGTATTCTTCAAACAAAGATGGAGAAGGAGTTCCTTGAACTTAAGAAAAAGGGTGATGAATCTGTTGGTACCTAAGAAGAAAATTTTACAAGACATTCAAGGTATGCTTCTAAAATTATTATCCAAACTGTGAGTAAAATTGATCAATTCTTTAGTGGATTAAAACTAAGTCACCAAAGGGAATTATCCATAAGGGAATTCAACAACTATGAGTAAATTGTTCGATGTGCTCTCAAGGTTGAGATGGATATTGGAGTAACTTTTCATTCATATGGGTTTGATAAGAAGAGAAAAATGTAATTCAAAGGAAAATATAAAGAACAAACTAAAAATAAGATGAGTTTTCCCTTACACTCAAAATGTGGAAAGAAACATGGAGGGAATTGTCTTAAAGGGACTAGTAAATGTTTTAAGTGTGAAAATATGGTCATAAGGAAGTTGAATACCGAAGTGATGGGAAAGAGATTTCTAATGATACAAACAAAGAAAAATCTATATAGAATTCACCTCCTATACTTCAATGATACAAGTGCAAGGAAATGGGGAATTATGCCAATCAATGCCCTAATCCAAGGGTTATTGATGATGATTGAAATCAACAAACTCTTAAGGACAGACAAAGGAAATTCACATGAAATCACTATCAGTGATGTGGAGTATGATAATGAGGTGGTGAAAGGTAATATTATCATCCAATCTAAATTAGAAAATATTTTATTTGATTCTAAATCCACCCACTCTTTTATTTATGGAGATTTTTATAAGGTTATATTCATATTACCTCAACAATTAGATGTTGAGTTTTCTGTGACAACTCCTAATAGCACAATGGTCACATCAAAAGTTTATAATTCTTCTCCAGTTGAATTTTGTGGTAAATCACTTCCTGAAAATCTTATGATCCTTCCTATAGTGAAATTTGATGTGATTATTTTCATGGATTGGATTTCTCTATATGGATCTCATATCAATTTTCAAGTAAGGGAAGTCACATTTTATATTCCAAATCAATATATAATCATCTATCAATGCAAGGATGAATATAACCTTACAGTAGAAATTTCTTCCATCTTATGGGTCTTGATTCCTATAAATGAAGGTTATTTATCTAAAATGGTTGGGAAAAACTCACAATTAATAATACACCCATTGTATGGGAGTTTTATGATTTCTTTCTGAAGGAATTTCTGGGTCTTCCACCAAATCGTGAAGTTGAGTTTTCAATATAATTAATACTAGGTGATATGCCTATTTCAAATAAACCTTATAGAATGGCACCAATTGAGTTTCAATAATTTAAGAAACAAATATAAGAGAATATTGATAAGGGATTCATACACCATTTGTGTCACCTTGGGGAGAACCTATTCTATTTTTTAAGAAGAAAGATGGATCAACGAGACTCTGCATTGATTATCGAGAACTTAACAAGATCACTATCAAGAAAAAATATCATCTTCCCCACATTCATGGCTTATTTAACCAACTACGTGGAGGTCAATAATTTTCCAAGATTGATCTTTGTTCAGAATATCATTAATTAAGGGTCAAAAAGGAGGATATACCAAATACGGTATTCCATACAAGGTATAAACACTATGAATTTATAGTGATGCCTTTTGGTCTTAATAATGCCTCCAATATATACATGGATCTAATGAATAGAGTCTTTAGAAACTATATTCATCAATTTGTGGTAGTCTTTAAAGATGATATTCTTGTCTATTTGAGGAGAAAGGAAGAACATTAAGACAACATGAGAATTGTACAAAAGACCCTGAGAAAGGAGAATCATTATGCGAAATTTACGAAGTGTGAATTTTATCTTCAAAAAGTTTCATTTTTTGGGTCACATAATCTCAAGATAAGGGATATCTATGGATCCATCCAGAACAAGAGTTTTTGAAAGTTGGATGAGACCAAAAACAGTAACTGGGATCTGAAGTTTTCTTGGTTTGGATGGATATTATCGATGTTTTGTGAAAGATTTTTCACAATTATCTAATCCACTCACCAATTTGATTCGGAAAGGAGTTAAGTTCGTTTGGATGGAGGAATGTGAAGAGAATTTAAAAGAGATAAAAAAGAAGGTTAGGCAGTGCACCTATCCTCACACTTCCTTGTAGTGGAGAAATGTTTGTGATCTATAGTGATGCATCCAAGAAGGGGTTAGGATGTGTTCTCATGAAAAATGATATGGTGATAGTTTATGCCTCATGGTAGTTGAAAATTCATGATTAAAATTACCCAACTCATGATTTTGAGTAAGTTGTGATAATCATTTCATAAAATATATGGAGGAGTTATATTTATGGTGAAAGGTATGATATTTATACTGGTTATAAAAGTTTAAAGTATATTTTTCACACAAAAGTAGCAGAATATGTGCCAAAGAAGATGGTTGGAGTTGATTAAATATTACGACTACTCAGTAGATTACCACCATGGGAAATAGAACAAGGTGGTAGATGCTTTGAGTCGAAAAGACCGTGCTATCTAATTCATGATGAGGACCACAAAATATCCAATATTTATAGATTTGAAAATGATATATATTGAAATTTTAATGGAAGGGGAGAAATATTATCTTTCTCAAATGAATGTTCAACCATATATACAAGTGAATATTAAGGAGGCATAGAAGAAAGATGTAGAGCTATAAAAGAAGGTGAGAAATGTTCCTGAATTCAACCTTGGTTGTGATAAAATAATAAGGTTCGGGAACAGGGTTTGTATTTATCCCATATCATAATTAAAGATGGATCTATTGGATTATGCTCATAGTTCTTCATTATCTATTCACCCTGGAAGCACAAAGATGTATAGGGACCTGAAATAGTATTTATGGTGGGATGGTGTGAAAAGAGACATCGTCGAATATGTCTCTCAATGCTTCGTTTGTCAGAAAGTTAAGGATGAGTGACAGAAGTCTAAGGGGATGTAACAACCATTACCCATAATAGAATGGAAATGGTAAAACATCCCTATGGAATTTATTTTCAAACTTCCCAAAACATCTAAAGGCCATAATGTTATATGGGTTATAGTTGATTATTTTATGAACTCATTGCACTTCATTGCTATTAGAGAGGATTTCTCTCTTGATCAGCTTGTTAGGATATATGTAAAGGAAGGGGTAAGATTTCATGGAGTAACACTTTATATTATATATGATCAGGATCCAAGGTTTAACTCTAAGTTCTAGAGAAGTCTTCAACATGCTCTGGATATAGAGTTACGTTTTAGCATTTCTTATCATCCTCAAACACATGATCAGTCTAAGAGGGCCATTCAAAATCTCAAAGACATGTTGAGATCTTGCTCTTTTGTTTTCAAAGGTGGTTGGGATCAACACCTACCTATGGTGTAATTTTCTTACAACTATAGAATTCACTCTATTATTTATATGGCTCCTTATGAAGCCTTATATAGAAATAAGTGTAGAACTCCAACTTACTGGGATGAAGTTAGGGAAAGAAATCTATTTGGACCTGATCTTGTTAATGAAATGGCATAAAAGGTCAGATTTATTCAACAACATATAAAAGAAGCTTAGAGTCAACAAAAATGTTATGATGACAATCAAAGAAAAGACCCAGAGCTTGAAGTGGGTGAAAAATTATTTCTACAAATATCTCCCTAGAATAAAGTAATGAGATTCGGAAAGAATGACAAGTTGATCCCTACGTATATTAGTCCTTTTGAAATTCTAGATTGTGTTGGAAAGGTATCTTGCTGATGGGTAATTCCACTGAATATATCTCAAGTTCATGATGTGTTTCATGTATCTCTCTTGAGAAAGTACATACCTGACCCTTCACATGTACTAAGCTCAGAAGTTGTACCGCTGGATCAAGATCTTTCTTATGAAGAACAACTGATAGAGATTCTGAATCGTAGCGAAAAAAGTTCTACAAAATAAGACCACTCGCTTGGTTAAAGTTTTATGAAGGTACCACTAATTTGAAGAAGCTACATGGGAACTTGAGAATATGATGATGGATAGTTATCCTCATCTGTTTATTTCCAAGTGACAAATTTCTAGGGTGAAACTCATTTTAAGGGGGGGTAAATTGTAACACCCAGATGTTTTTATGAAATATTTTATTTAAATCATTTTTATTTTGCAGTAGCTTACTTTGCACGAAATCATGATTTTAAATGAACTGGAAGACACCCTTATTATAAAATTACCATTATATCCCAGCCGTTAGGTTAGCGGGAATAATTACAACTAACTTATGAAAATGCATTATGAATTCATTGGCTCTCAATTATTTATGAAAATTATAAATAGAAAATTTTCATTTTTGAGTGAATTACTTTTGGTAATGAAATTAATGATATATATGTGTGTTATATACTTAATCAAATATTTTTGATAGTCATCCACTGGATATTTTAGTCATAAGGTATGAATAAAACCACATTTGATGTATAAAAACCTATTTTTTAAAGGTTAATTTTACACCTTTGAATGGAGAACCCCTTTTAAATTAATATTTTGAAACATTAATAATTTTTATAAGAAAAAATAAACACTTTATTTTTAAGTGGTATATAAAATTTTACTTTGGAGGAATTTATGATATTTTTATGATAACTTTCACGTTTTGATAAATAGTTAAAATATGCTAAATTTTAATTGAAAATAAATTTTTTCATTGAAATAATTTATATGGTCAAATTATATTATTGAATGGTTTAAAAGTATAAATATAATAGATTTTTACAATTTAATATAATTTAGGTCATTGGAATTAATTTTACATTAAATTCAGATGTAAAAACATTTCAATCTTTTGCAATATTTTAACTTTTAAAACTCATTTTATCATTTCAACAACAAAATTAATTTTAAATTAATTACTGAAACTTCTTTGTTTTGAATTTTAAAAAATGGATTCCATATTTTTAATTCATAGGCCCAAATTATGTAAATATATTTATTTTATTTTTGGGAAATATGAATAGTAACATTAGTAAATTTTATTAACACGGTAAAATGGTAAATCAGGTAATTAAGGGTAAAAATAATATTATAAAATTACCATAATACATACCTTAAATGGATTATTATAATTTTCTCTAAAAAGTACTTGGGTCAAAATTGTATCCATTGGAACCCACTTGGATGATATTAGGACATTTAATTTATTTATTTAAAGAAAAGTGAAATATGTCTCACTCAAACTTTAATAATTAATTTTTTTAATATAAGGTTATACAGAAGATAAATTTTATTATAAATACTCATTTGAAATTTAAATTTTTTTATTTATCTTGAAAATTTATTTGTAATTTTAAGGAAATAAATAATTACCTTAAAGACTTATACTTGGATTATGAAAAAAATTAATTAATTGACGATAAACCAATAAAACAATTTTTATTAAAATATTAATAACAATTAAAAGGACAAAACACTTGATATAACCTTATTTTTCAAGTATATATCAACCATAATCAATAAAGGGATGACTTATTGACCATTTTGAGGCTTATATAAAATATTATAACACTTACATTATTTTATTTAAAGTGAAGATAAATTTGTCACATTCATGTTTTAAACGAGTATAGCATTTTTAATATTGGAGTTTTCAGAAGATAAATTCTCATAAAAGTATTATTCTTAAAGATAATATATTTATATTCATCATATTATTTTATTTTTAATTTTTATTCAACAAATAAGTATATTAAATTATAACACAAAATTGAGGTAGTAATTATTTTATTAATGAAGAGATCAAATAAATGTTATTAAAAATATTTTAATAAATATAATTTGGGATAACTATTATGTAAAATGAATTTTATAGATTACCTTTACCCCTTAGGAATATAATAAAATATTTGTATCTAGGTTCACTTCTTATTTTTATATTTTAAAAAATCCATGAAATAAATACTATCAAAATTGACACTATTGATATTTTGTCAAAATAAGATTTTATTAAATTATTTTAAAATAATAAAACATTTTAAAAAATATATAATATTTATTATAAGGTATAAAGTACTCTAAATTATTCATTTTTGGTCTAATTTACTTCAAATAAGTTAATATTTTACCCTTTTAAAATTTAAATATTTGTTACCCTAGTTAAAAATTAAATAGAATAACTAAGTGTTGATTAAAATGATAATGCTTAAATTGACATAAAAACTTGTCTAAAATTTATTGGTTGATGATATTACAACCCTATATCATATTATCTTATAAATTTGGACATTTTGGAGGTTTTTATGTGGGGTTTGATTTTATTATAAATTAATATTTTGAGGTTTCCAAAATTGACCCTCACCTCAATTATAAAAGATAACTTCATCCCTCAACTCTTCACTTCATTTTGAGACTTAAATCTCGAACATACCCTTCACATTTAACTTATAAACTTTCCTATAAACATTCTAAAGGTTTTGGTATTCTTCAAAGACCAAATCTAGTGCTCTAAGAGGAGATTTAGAGGAGGCGCGTTGAAGAAGAGGTAATATCATTTACCGATTCTTTCAAACTTCTTTCTTTTTCTAATTCCACCTCATGAGTTTTTTAATTATAAATTAATAAATATAGTGTTAATTATATACTTATATGTTATTATGATTATTAAACAAGCATATTCCAACTTCTACCCATCCTATGAAAAATTAAATCACTACACGTGCGTATGTACGACTTGTCATCTCCACGCCATGGTGTAATCCATTTTTCACCACCACCTTACATGGATGGGTATAATGATGCAATTAATAAATATTTATATGATTAATATAAAATAATATTGATTTTGAGATACTATACACCATCAACTTCAATACTATTCAACAATTATGGGAACGATATCGTCGCTCGTGCGTACGTTCGGTTTACCGTCTCCACGGTGTGATGTGATTCATTATACATAATCTTCATTAAAGCATGATTATATAAATGAATTTAATGAATAAACATTATATATATTATAATAAAACCATTTTTTAAATTATATAACTATAACCTAAAAATATGAATAAGAACTTATCTGAAAAAACATGCATAAGGACATAAAGCAGTTAATACACGAATAATGAGTAACAATAAAATGTTACTAAAAAAAGGATGAAAATATGATCATAAATGTTATCATAAAAATTATTATGATTCTGAAATAAATAATTAACATTATTTAAATCATTATACAGTATTTTTGGATACATATGAATCATATCAGACCTAAGGTAAGGGATAACATTGCAAATCTCATTTTTATCTGAGGTTGTTTATTCATAAGTATTTATTGGGGTATATTTATCATCCACATCCATGTTTCTAAAATATGTATTTCAAAATATTATTTATATCCTTCTATAATTTTTTAAATTCCATTTTACCCACTGGTTAATTTTTACTAAATGGTATGAATGAAATCTTTTGTCATTTTTAGTATAAGGTGGTTTTTGGATTTTCCAGCAAAAGTATGAGAAGAATGATTTTTTTAACTTGTACAGCATGAACAGATTTTTATTCTTTCATAATTAATTATTTCCTTGAATCATACCCTACAATATTACAATATTATTTTTCACATAAAATTATTTCTTCTAAAATTGTGTGGCATTTTGAGGATGGAAAATGTTTTTTAATAAGAAATGATATTTTCCTCGGAAATTAATTTCAAGTGTTTTCTCAAAATTATTTTCCATGTAATATGAAACTATTTAAATAGGGTTATATTTATTAACCTGTAATTAATATTATTTTATTGAGTTTTATTTAGTAAGTAAATTTGTTTTATATCAATTATTATGGAATGATGTTTAAGAAACTTGTTTTATTTCATGGGTTATGCTATGGTGAATGTTTTTATGTTTTTATGGTACATGTAAGAATGGTTTAATTATGAGATGGGTGGGACCTATATATCCTTCCAATTCATTGATTAGAGATTTATATCTCATGAGATATACATGAATAGAATGACAAGTAAATCTGGTTTAGTAATACAAAGTTGGAACAAGGAGTGAACTTGGTTCAGTAATGGACTTTGTCCGCTATGATGGTCTTGGCAATGAGGCTTGACTAATATGAAATTATTTTCTATACTTTTGTGTGTATTACACAAAATTTCATGTCTTGTGTTATGAATATTGGTATTACATTGCAATTTTATTATTTATCCCAAGACATGATTTCTGATCTTTTATATGGAGGATAAGATTTTCAAATGTTATGTTCTTATAATTATGATATGACTGATATTTCCCTTGTTTACCCTTAATGAGCATTTGACCTCACCATTTCATATGTTTATTTTCCCCAAGTCATGAAGAAAGGTATTAAGTAAGGTATATCAAAAATTATTCTAGTTATGAAGAAATAAGTAGGAGGAAATGTGGATGTTTTATGAACCAGTTGTTTATGTTTCCCAGTTTCTAAAGACACTAAACCTATACGGTCCTAGCGTGATTTTTATTATATCGTGTAATAAATATTCTTCAATGTTTAAGTAATATCTATATGTAAAGTATGAGTCATTATAGGAACCGAGTTTATTTATGATAGATACAATTGTATTTTTTACAGAATATTGGAACCTATATATTAAGACTCAAAGATATGTTCTATTTGTTTTCAATTCCATTTGGATTGGTGTAAAACTTTAGATAAGTGTGTAAGATATATATGGAAATTTGGGGTTGATTTCATGAAGGGATAAAAAAACATCGTGTAATGTGATTTTTCACATTGTGAGTAGTGTTTTGTATGAGTAAACTGAAGTGATAGTGAATAGAAGAGTGTTACAATTAGTAGGTCACACCGCAAGGTCTTTCATAACACTATAGAATTATTGACTACAACAAAAGGAGGAACCTATACAATTATTGGTTGATGATTTTTTTAAGAAATCTTGTGTCAATATATTCTTCAATAGATTGCATCATAATGAATGGTGTTTCACCATAATGCTTAACCCTATGGAAAATCAATGTAATTTTAGTTGGATTTGTATCAATGGATGATGAAAAAAGTTGGTTTGTCATTGATGATAAAGGTTGTCCTGGGCCTATCATTCAAATTTTATTTTATCCTACAATGCAATATAGTGGGACTGTCTAGGGTCATTCTTATGGATTCATGTTTCAGTTATTCATAATAATCAATCACTAATTATATTCTTTCCATATTTTTGAAATCAGGAGATAAAGGAAGTTTGATTGTTTTGGGTTTTGTGATTTTTATGAAATTAAAATAATATGAAAGAAAAAAAACACAAAGTTCAAGGTGAAAGGTAATGTACTATATCTAAATTTTGGGACTAAGAACACATTTTAGGCCTCACTATTCATGTCCAACTCACCTCCTCCACACTTTTAGAAGATGAATATGGCCCAACCGGAGATAATCCACCACCCAACACCCAGCTCCAATAATATTTTTTTCATTCCCTATCGACACAACTCCATTGGCATGTTGTGTATATCATAATAATAGATGGAGTGGTGATATGATAAATTTAATAATATATCTTCAAATAGGAAAAAAATATGGTGATCATCCATCCACATCTCTTCCAATCACTTCCACGTTAAGGATAAAAATTAGAAATTTCATAATTCATGACTGTGATTCTGAATGCCCATGTGATCTCCTTTAGGGATCAAACCTCAAATTAGTCTTATATAATCATGGAATTGAGAGATAAAAACCATAGTACAAAGGTATATGTCACAAAAAACTAAACATTTTGAGGAAGAAAATATAATTTCACTAAACAAAGAATTTAACATATTGAAATTTACAAAATCAGAAGAGAATTAGAATAATCATCACATAAATAGGGAATTCATTTCTCACTCACCCTTATACCCTTTTTAAACCTATACCAACCCTCTAATAATTAATAAAAGAAAAGAAAAATACCTAGTTGATCTCCCACAATCAATCTTTGTACATGTTCTGGAAGAATCGAAGCAGAAGTGCTTTGTCATGTTGCGATACGGTAGAAGATGAGTGATGCTCAGAATGCTCGTGAAATGAATTGGATAGAACTAATACATGTGACAAATTTGGATTGTGCATGATCAAAGTAAGGACTGAGCCTGATAATTTAGTCTTTAAAATCTTAGGCCTGATTTAGTGGGTCTTCAATGTTTTCGACTAGTCTTCATGGGCTTCGGCCTAATCTAGCTTAGAATCTAGTATAAAGTGACTCAAACTAGTTTTATCTTTTTCTTCAAGGTTAAGATCCATTTCAAATTTTAACATCATCATCCCTTGAATTCAACTCATTATTTTTTTGATAATCTTGTCTTTTACTCCTTTGAATGAGTGTTAGACTGCTCGAAAGGGGTGATCTTTATCAAGTGGGTATACACTGGTTTGAACAAGTGGGATGTTTTAATTTGACATGGTTATGAAGATCAGTCTCATGAGGTATGGATCTGCTTGATGGATCTTTATTGGCTGGTGTTAGTGCTAGTGGGTACAATGATCATGAGTTCTTGGTGATGCTTCACAAGAACCTAATTTTCCATGGCTTTAAATGGTTATACTATAGCTTTATTCATGATGATTCATGGATTGAAATACTTAAAGTTGGTCATAAATTGTTTCTAGGAATTTGAGTTGGTGATTCATGGTTGATCTTGTTAATTATGGCCTTTTTTCATGGATAGGTGTGCAATGATAAAGCATGTCGCATTAGAGATTGGCAAGAAAGTTTGTAAAAAATGCATGGTTCTTATGGATTCATGGATTACTTCACTACTCATTGGGGAATTATATTAATTATTTGGCATGAATTATCCTCAATACTCATAGCTGGGGGAATGAGAATTTTTGATGCCCCACTATCTTCAGAACCTAACCTACACAGGATACAAACAATGAGAACATCATCTTTTAGTTATTCTTCTTCATTCGTGGTTATAGTACTTGTTCATATGTAACATCTCATTACTATTTTCTGGTATTCCCAAACCCTCTTGTGTTAACTTATTAATATATTAAATGGGAAAGAAAAAAATGATTTATCATTGAAATTTTGATAAATGTGTTAAAGACCTAAAATGCCATTCAACATCTTGGAATATTCAATTGAATATTTTTTAAGTTTGACACCAAGTTAGTGTGAGATTACAAGCCTAAAAAGTCCTAATGAAGACTGAATAGAAATATTAAATATAATATATTAAGCGCGCACTTTTTATTCAAAATAATTTAACAACTCCAAAATAGTGCATCGTTGAGAAATCAAAGACCACCGCTGGGTCTGGAATGAGGGGTTTACCCTAGGAGGGCTATAACATTCAAAGGTTTTGGACGTTTTGATGTCTCTCTCTTGTGATAAAGTTATTGAATAATATTCAATATATTATTTTATTAAAAATAATTAAATATCACCCAAACGGTGCATCATATGGGAAATTTGAGACCACTGATAGGTTCGGAATGTAGTGTTTACCCTATGCGGGGTATAACTTTTGTAGGCGTCAGATATTTGGATGGCTCACTCAGGATAAAAACCATTTTTATTTAAATTAATTATTTAATCCATTTTTTAATTAATAAATCATTAATATCTCTAAAGCAGATTATCGTTTGAGAAATCTAATACCACCATTGTGTTTGAAATGGGGTGTTTACCCTAGACGGGGTATAATTTTCATGAGAAATGGGAATTTGGTCTCTCTTCTCTTTAAATTAATTTATTTAATGATTTAGTTTCTAAATTAATTATAAAAAAATGGATTTAATATTCAATCATCTTTTAAAAACGGGGAAAACCCATTTTTGAAACGCTAGAGGTTTTAGAACATCCAATTTACCACCGTTTAAACCACAATTAATTTAGAAATGTCTTAATAAATGAAAATCAATGACTCTATAATGTATTTTCAGTTGAATCGTAGTATAATTTGAGTGGTTTTAATATGGTTTTAAATTGTTTTTCTTTGGGGCTTTTAAATATCCAAACGATTATTTTTACTGTCGGTCGATTCTGTTGAGTTGGATTAACCCTAAAACATCCTTGGATGTGATCAATAAACTCTCATTTGGTCCCATTGCACTACTAGATGCAACGGCGTGACAGTCTTCCTCATCCCATGGGTGATACGCTGCATGAACCTCCACCAAGGTTGTTGATTTAATTTATTTTTATTTATTTTTTATTATATGTTTCAATCTTCTCTCTTCTATAACTTCTATGTTATTGATCTAAATTATGCACCGTTGGTGTTGTTGGACTCATCTTGATGAGAAGAACCTAAATCATATTTTCTATTTGAATTCATCAGTGTATTATTCAATTTACTTTTCCACATTTTAAATGGTTCTTTTTAAATAAATTTATCAAAATATAATTATTAAGAATTATCGAATGATAATTGCAAAAACTTATCAAATAATAATTTTAATGAAATTATTGGGGATAATTCTTAAATGGTTTTATCAAAGGGTAATCACTTTTTTTTATTGATATATAAGTTATAAAATTGTCACACAATAATTGATTTGAATTATCAAAGGACAATGACACATTTTATCCAAAAAAATTATCAAAAAAATTATTGAATGGATAATTGTTTAAAATATAATTATTTAGATTATCAAAAGATAATGAATTATCAATATATATATATATATATATATATATTGATAAACACATTTGGGATAATTTATTAAAATTATCTAATGTTATTTATTTTGATTATCAAAAGATATATATATATATATATAGTTAGATTTATATTTTTGATAATTATGTTGGAAGTTAAGGATAATTTTATTAAATATAAAATTATCAACATGTAATAGCATGAACTATTGAAGGATAATTTCCAACTGATGTTTCAACATAAAACAATAATCCAGATATTATCTAGGAAAGAGAAAATGTTATCACATGTAATATTTTAATCAATAATTTGAAAATTATCCTAGAGAGATAAAATATTATCACATATAATTTTTTAATCCATAATTTGAAAATTTTACAAGAGAGAGAATGTATCATCGCATGTAACATTTTCTTTCCTTTTGAAATAAAAAAACTCGTATTGGTTCTAGGGAACCTCAATTAATTTCGACCATTGGTGTGTTGACGCTTACGATAATAAGGCCATGAGGAGGTGTATTGAACCACACAGGGTGGTTTATCCTTGCTGTTGACATTGATAACCTTGAGGTAGGTGGTTCTATCCCAATTAATCAAATTGATTAACCTTGAATTGATTGATTTATTTCATTAGTTGATTTAAATTTAGTTACTTAAACTCACTTTTAATTGATGTAATAAAATTTGATAGTAGTGAATTGATAGATTTGAAATGGTTTTGTCATGAGTTTTGGAAAACCCCCAATTCCATTGAATTAGGGTGTGTTTATAGAAATTAGTTGATTTAAATTGTTTAATTTAAATTATGGATTTGATAGGAATGATTTCAATTAAATTATTGAATTTAATTGTGGAAATGAATTGTCAAATGATGGAATTGGTTTTGAATGGATTTCAAACTGTTGAAAATGGCTTAAAAATGTTTTGATAGAAACTCATTGGTTTTATCTTGTTAAAGAGGTATATTTTTTAATAAAACCTATTTTGGTTTTAGATGAAATTTTTTTATTTAAATGGAAGTGTGGGATTTAATTATTTTAAGTGGTATTAAAATAAATTGTTCATCATTGATTGTGTAAGAGAACATGAAATACTTAGGTATATTTTTAGTTATTTGGACACACTCTATGATTACTACAACATTTTAAAACATACATGCAGCGGGTCACATCCCTTAGGTGATGGTGATAAGTCCTCTTTGACTAGTGTCTAGAGGATGTATGTGTACACATTTTTTTGAGATCACTTAGAGAGTGCGGAGTCCTATAGTCGGAAATACTATCATGCCTATTTGGGAGATGACCATGTTGCCCGCTTGTTATTTATATTTGATATATAAATGTATGTTAATGATTCTTAACTACTTTACATGCCTGTGGAATTTACATAAACTATTTTATGTAACTTCTTTATTTAAGCCATTATTTTAGAAATATTCCATCATTTGTAAATCATTTTCTTAAAGTGTTTTTCCATAATTTGAATTGTATAGAATGATTTGTTTAATTATTCTTTAAAATGCCAAACATATTTATCTTTAAAAATTTAAATCATTACTTTGGTTAATCAATTTTTGGAATCTTTTATGGAATCTTTGGTGATACCTTACTGATCTTTGTAGCTCGCACCCTACTTGTGCCTTCGAGTGTTTTTAGATTATCTTCTTCTAGGTTTGAGCAAAGTGAAAGGGTCACTTGGAGGTGGATTCTAGCAACAGTACCATGATCTTGGTGAGTTGTGTCCCTAGAGATCTAGTTTGTGTTTTCCCTATTTTAGTAATTGTGTTTTAGTACTTTAGTCTTGTTTATGCCTTATTGTATTCTAGTACTTTAATCCTAGTGGAGTATTCCTTTTATATGCATATTGTCTTTCTTCTTTTAATTATATATTATTAGTAGCAAAATCGTTCCCACTTACACATTTCATGATGCCAGGTGTTAGTCGCCAACCCATGGGGATTGAGAACACCCTTTGAGCTATGTTAGGGTCATCTCATTTATTGGGTTACCAGGGTACTCGGGCTGGTTCATGAAATCATATGTGGTTTCAGTAGAGCTCAGTGTTTCAAAAATTTCAGGAGTCTTGGCGGTATAATAGTTTTCAGATGATGAAAATAAATAACAAAAGAATAAGAAGAATATCACATGATACAGTGATTTATGTGGTTTGGGAAATTTTCCCTACATCTATGGAGAGGAAAAATTCTCACTATTATTAGGGGCATAATTTTAGGTAAATTTCAAAGTTTTAGACATTCATAGAAAACCCTAGATCAAATGTTCTCATAAATAAGATGATGTAATTGTGCTACCAACCACACAGTAAGTCCACTATGATATAGTGACCAGTGGTTGGAAGTCTATGGAGTGACATTTTCATTGTCTCCAATGTTCAAGATGCTAAAACAACCATTTCAGTGTCTTCACACAAATAGTTCCCTATTAGTGTCACCTGGTCAGCTCTATTATAGTGATTTATAGTTCCCTATACTCAGGGGACTTTTTTCCTTAAAACCCTAAATAGGGGAATGTTGCCTCCTATAACCCCCAACAACCTCACTATAGAGGTCGAATTATAGTTGGAGTAGAGTTGGATGCTTACAGTGGAGAGATTGGTCTTGTCAGTGTTTTCATAGTGGATATTATCCCACTTGAGGTAGATCTTGAGTATAGTGCATGATGCAAGTCATCATGAGCCAGGATTATGGTCTACACTGGGCATGTTTGGGTACTAACTGAGGTGGAGAGGAGGCATGACCTCTTGAGTTGATGTGTTGGATGGAAGTTAAAGGTGTGGTCAATGAGGTTTAATAGAGATGAAGTCATGATAGCTTGGAGATGGAAGGGTGTGGTTGATCAGTGAAGCATGATAGCTTGGGATTCTCCGTTTGTGGTGGGTTGAGTGGGGAGTAGCTTGGGTGGTGATATGGATTGTGGAATCATGGGTGGTGTGGTAGGTCATTCGAGCATGAGGCGGTATGGTCTCTTCATTGGTCATGGGTGTTCTTGTTGTCACTACCTCACGACATATTGAGTGCACAATAGCTTGGGTGGTGCAACTAGTTGAGTAAATTTTCACATATTTTCATTATAGACACTACAAAACCTGCATTGTTCATTAAAAATACAATTTAAGCATCAAGTAATTTCAATTAAAATTCCATATGAAAGTTAAATTCTATTTCAAAAAAATTATTATAAATTTAAAATAAAATTACATAATAAAACATGAAATTTAATTTTATGTTAACTAAAAATCCATGAACATTTTTTTTATCTAAGATCAAATTAAATGTCATGAATTTACAAATTACACCCAAATAAAAAACATTAACAAAAACGCATCAATTTATTGAATTTTAATCAAAATAGGTGATTAATATTAATGAATTACACTAATTGTTTTTTTTTTTGAAAAAGTGATATTCAATCACTCCCCCATACATGGAATACTTCACCCTTGGAAAAAAATCAATGAAATTTAAAAGTTGAATAAGATAACCCTCTAAAGCATAATTTCTATCAAAATTTTATCCCACCAATTCATAGTTTCCAAAATAATATTCATAAGAAGTCAATCACATCAAAAACACTCAAGTACGTATAAGGAGAACCAGAATACAACCCAGAACAGCTAAAAATTATAATGAAAAATATATTCCAAATTATATTCTTCAATTCCATTTCAAATGGAATTATTTATAAAAAGTATTTAATGAACAAGAAAAGATATTCTCAAGAAATTCCAAACACCCAAGAAAGAGTTAGAAAACAATTTTTGTCATTTTACACTAAAAAATAATCATGATTTATACATGAATTTAATCCACATTCCTCACTTAAATAAAATAAAAAATTTAAGTCTGAGAGTGGAATAGATAGATTTAAGTGGAATTGATATTTTAACAAGTGGAACTTTTATTTATCCCTTTATTCTAAGTTCCTTAAAGCAGAGTTATAATTTCCACTTCATTGATACAACTCAAATAAAATTTTTATAAGTCAATTTCCCCCTTCTTTATATGGGTTCAATATTATCATCACCTGAATAAAATCATTTTTAAAACTTTGGAACTTATTAATTTTTTCATCCAATATTATTAAAATCTCATATTAAATATAAAAAAATATCATTTATTTATCCACACATTCGATGCCTAATATCTCTAAGATTCATTGTGGGATATCAATTGCCCATTCTACTTTAGTTTCAAAAGACTTATATCAATTTATTTTGAGTTGTATCTTTTAGGTGTTCGTTTTCATAAAGTCCAATTTACCTTTAATTATGTTCAAAATTCAAATAACCTCGTATTATAATTTCAATTACACAAATATATTTTCAATAACACCCATTTTCCTAGTTCTAAGACCATATTTATATAAAAACTGTGACAAATTCACTCAGTAATATTTTGTGATTTTGAGTTTCAATAATATGAAAAAATTTATCACAATCAACAGAGTTAAAATAATCTTATTTTTTTAAACTAAATCTAGAAAATTTGAAAAACTCAAAACCTATACAACAAGATTTTTACATGTTAAAAACATAATAGTTTATTATTATTATTATTATTAAGTTTTCAAAAATAAACTCACTAAGTAACATTAAATAAAACAAAATAGAAGATATAAAAAAATCAACCAACTGAGTCCTCATTCCCCCACACTTAGTTTCAGCTAAATCCTCATGGAAATTTATTATTAATATACATATTTCAAGTATATTTGAAAATAAGGCATTATAAATTAGTGTAATGGAAGGAGTTCACCTAGACACATATTATTATCTAACTTTGAATAACCATGTGGTTATTTAAATATTATTTTATTAGCATATAACGGTCTTCAAATAAGTGTTGAAGTTGCGTTCTACATTATTTATTGCACAACATAACAAGTAGAGTTAAAGAGTTTGTTCAAAATTAAAAGTCAGAACTGAAATTAATAGAAAAGGGGAGAAAATAAGAAAGAATATTGGGTAAAAACCCTCAAGATATATTGTAGTTTTTTCAATCCATGGATTAAAATCATTGGAATTAACCCCAACCCATTGTTGTGTTGGTTTTGTGTGGTAATAACCACCACATATTGCATGTTAAATTGTCCTTCTCAACCTTATTCTTCATCTGGAGGTCCCCTTTGATAAGGAACCTCATATCAAACCCCTGATCGGTGGTATGTATTCTATGAAGTGGAGGTCATATAATGATATATATGGAATCTTAGGACACAAAACTCATAGATTATTCCTCTAATAGTTTCTAAAATAATTATATTTTAACATATTCAACTAAAGGAGAGTCAAAAAGTAATTAAAATTGATTAAAATTACAATAGTTTGATTTTAAATAAAAATTTCTCCCCCTCATAGTTAGAATTTTCTATTTCTTTTTCCTCATGAGAATCCACCAGGAAATCCTCTAGAAAAAACTTCAACAAATTATCAAAATAATATTCATTAACATCCTCTTCAACTTTGACAACTTTGGGAAACCTCCTTGTTCAATTTCCAACTCTGAATTCTCTTCAAAGGTTCCTACTACTAGTTCTTCTTTTTCCTCTTCCACAGCCTCCTCCTATTCAATTATTATATAGGTGAGAAGAAGTGGTACTGGATCAGGAATCTGAAAACTAGGGAGATTTAATTTTAAAATAGAATTTGTTAAATTAAATGAGATTAAGGGTTGATTAATTCCCTTATATAATTCAGGTTGAAACTCTTGTTCTCATAAAACACCCTTGAAAGGTCATATGTAATGCTTGGGGCTTGTTGGTACTCCAACTTGTCCTAAAAAAATCCTTATACCTTTTCTTCCTCATCATCCAATATGGGAATTAATTGATATGAGTCTATCCAATTAAAATTATGGATATTAGTGGATATTTCAGACTATATAAATTTAGAATAAAAGGAATCCAGGTTGGTGGTATCCCCCTATTAATTCTCATCATGTTATTTGTTTTCCATTTGTAATGCCTCTTTGAAATCTTCTAGTGTGAATGGGGGAAACAATGGGAATTCCTTCTTCACTTAAACTTTTATCCCATTTATTTATTCATATTCATTATCCAAGGACTATAAGATTGGTGTTTATTCTAAATTCATAATATAGATAAAATAATAATTTAAATGGGATTGAATAAAATTAAGTGAGAATGAGTCAAATGAAAGAACATATCCCCTCATTAATATCAAATTTAATTCCTTCTTCAAAGCGTAGGTCCATAGGTCATATGTGTTTAGTTATGAATAATGGTAACTCATAATCTTATTTAATTTCATTAATTTATCCCTCAACCAGGGTTATTATGATAAGTGGTAATGTCATTTTAGGTTCATCTTCTTTAATCACTCCCTGAACCTTTTCTTCTTATTGTTCTATAGAGTGATAAAAAGTGCCTTTGACCTCATTAAGAAGGGCCTATAGTTAATCCCTATTGAGTAATTGTATATCCTTCTCTTCCTGTACTAGGGGGATTTGTTGATCTGAGCCAGTTTGTCTAATATCCCTTACATTTCACTATTTGGGATATCTTCTTTAGTTTTTGAACTTTATTATTGATAGTAAGAAGGGTATGAGTAGTCATTGTTAAATTCTTAGATTCATCACAAACTAGCATAATTATACACTATTTTTTGTGGGAATGTGAACTGGTCAAATAACTGAGGATCCATTTTTCTTTGATTTCAAGTTTAAATTTCAAAAATAGAAAATTATTTACAAAGTGAAAGAGAAAAAAATGAGTTGCTGACCTAACTCCTCAACAATAATTCCAGTGATGTGAAAGGATCATGGTCCATTCATATGAAATTTATTTTAACTTAGAATATAATCTAGTGGGACTAACAAGGGTCATTCTCAAGGAGTCATGGGTCAGTTATTCACAATCCTCAATCACTTATTATATTATTAATTTTGTTTTCTATATTTTGAAATCAGGGGATAAAGGAAGTTTTATTATTTTTTGTTTTGTGATTTTTAGGAAATTAAAACAATATGAAAGAAAAAAATACACAAAGATCAAGGTGAAAGGTAATTTCCATGGGTTTATTCACAAAGTGTTCTTCATTATCAAAAATTTTCACACCCAATAATTAGGTTACAACCAATCATCAATTTCTTATCTCTATCTAAATTATGAGACTAGAGACACATGATACCTCCATATAAATGTATATATCACTTCCTCCACTGTGTGATATGATGAATAGGGACCAACCAGAGATAATACACCACCCCTCACTAAGATCCAATTATATGTTGTTTATCCCCCGATCCACACAACTCTATTGGTATGTTTTTTGCATCAAGAGAAGGGAAGAAAAGGTGACCTGATAAATTATAGAATAAAATTGTAAACATTAAGAGCATATAATTATCATTTATCCACTTACCTCCCATTCACTTCCACATTAAGGATGAAAATTATAAATTATAGAATTTAATACAGTTATTCTAAATGCCCATATGATCTCCCCTAGGGACTAATCCTTGACATAGTCTGCCATAATCATGGAATTGAGAGATCACAATAACATGATGAAGGTAAAGATAAAAAAAACACAAATATAATTAAGGAAGATAATATAATTTCACTCAATAGAGAATCAAATAGATTTAAATTTACAAAAGTATAAGAGAATTAGAATAATCATCCCACGAAGGGGGGATTTTTTTCACTCAACCCATCCCATTTTTATAGCATAGGCAAAACCTCTCCTGACTAATATAATTTTAGAAAATAAAATACCCAATTGATCTCCCATGATCGATCTATGTACATTTTTTGGAAGATTCAAACTGAAAGCGCATCACTATGCCACGGTACAATAGAAGATGAGTAATGCTTATCATGATCATGAAAGGAATTGAAGATAACTACTACATGTGATAATGTTGGCTTGTACATGATATAGGGTTGTCTTGAGCTTGATAATTTAAGCTTTAAAATGTTAGACCCAGTCCATTGGGTCTTCAATGTTTTGGATTGATGTTCATAGGATTCAAACTAATCTACCTCAAAATCTGATCTAAAGCTGTTCAAACTGGATTTCTCTTCTTCTTTGAGCTTGACATCCATTTCAAATTTGAGCATCGAAATCCATTTAATTCAACTTGGGTTTTCTTTGATGTTCTTATCTTTGACTGGTGTGAATCATCATTTCACTTCTCATAAGGGATGTTCCTTATCAAGTGGTATTACATTGGTATGAATAGGTGGGATCGAGCATTGTAATTTGACATGTCTATGAAGATTGGTCTCATCAGGTTTGGATCAACTGAATGGATATTGACTGGATGGTGTTGGTACCAATGGGTTCCATGATCATGAATGATTGATGATACTTCATGAGAATTTGATGTTCCATGGATGGAACTAGACAAACTTGAGCTCGAGTCATTGTGATTATTGGATTACAGTACTTAAATTTGGTGATCAAAAAATTGTGGGATGTTTATTAGGTGAGTTAGGGATGAACTTTCTAGCTATGACCATGGTGTCACGGTTAGGTGTGTGGTGATGAATAGTGTCTTATGAGATCTTAGTGAGAGAGTTTGGGTATGTTTTGTGATGCTACTGGCTTCATGAAACACTTCACTACTCATTGGATAATTACATTGAGAATTTAGAATATGTTTTACTATGCACTCATAGCTAGTGGAATGGGAACATTCGAGGCCCCACTGCCTTTAATATTACATCTGTTTAAGGAATAAACCATGAGAACATCAGCCTTCAATGATTCTTTTTCATTCATGGTTGAAGTATTGGTTCAATTTTGTTTTAAACAGAGCTAGGTCCTAGAGTTGGGAAGTAGTGAAATATTGCATTGTAGAGATCAAGATTATGAGTGAGATCATGGTCAAGCTTATCCCACTCAAGGTAGAGATCAGGCAGAGTGTGTGATGCAATTCAACTATAGTTGGGATCATGTTCTACACTTGTAAAGGTTGGGAACTAACTAAGGTGAAGAGGATGAAAAAATGTTTGATTTGATGTGGAAACTATAAGTTGGAGGTGCGGTCAATGTGGTCGGTTTAAGGGAGATGAAATAATAGAAACATAGAGGTGGAAGGGTGTGATCGTGTTGTAATTTTATGATCACGAAGAGAAAAGAATATAGGGATAACCAACCTTTATTTCATCATGAATAAATGTTAGAGAACAAATCCTCTCTACACCTCTCTCTATATCACATAGAGCTCTATCAGATCTCAAATACAATGGATATCACCTAGTTCAGGTGATAAATGCTAGAAGATCCCTAAAATCCTCCTTTTATAAGTATGGTGGGAGATGTCAAGTTTGAAAAAACTCTCCCACGAACCCCCATTTATCCCCACCTACCATGGAATTCTCCCATGGATGCTAAAGGAAAAGGAGTTTCACATGAAGAATATATAGAAACCATGTTGTAAGTCTTCCATGGTGGGAATAGTTAGTTCACTAGCCACCAACCAAGGCAGCTGAAAAAATACTCCATCAATTCTCCCCCTCTAACTGCAATGTGCTTGAGCATATGCAAAGGTACAGCTTCTCCCAAGCAACCACCTTTGTCAACATATCCTTTGGGTTTCCCTTTATGTGGATCTTTTCAAGTCTTGGCATTTATTATTCTATCACTTCACATATCCAATGATAGTGAATATCTATATGCTTCATCCATTAATGGTACATGGAATTATTTCTCAATTCCAAATCACTTTGAATATCACAATGAACCATGTACTTCTTCTAGATAAATATAAAATCCTGGAGAAAACTCTTTAGCCATAACATCTCATTTCCAGCTTCTGAAGTGGAAATGTACTCTACTTCCATATTGGATAAATCGATGTACTTCTGCAACCTTAACTTCCATGATACAGCTCCTCCTATAAATTTATAGATGTATCATGATGTAGACTACCTATTATCATGATCTCCAACCATATTTTCATATGTATATCAATCAAAGATAGATTCATCTCCCCATTAGTACAAACATAGATTTGAAGTACCTTTAATATACCTCAAAATCCATTTGACTGCATCTTAGTGTTGTTTCCCATGATTGGAGAGAAATCAGATCATGATCACCACTACATGAGAAATGTCTAGCCTCATAAACACCATAGCTTACCTCAAGTTTCCAACTTCTGAGTATTATGGTATCATCTACATCACTTGATTTCTTCCTTGGATGACAGATATGAACTCTTTCTAAATTTCAGATAGTCGAGAAGAGTAATACTCACTAGTTTGGCTTTATCCATGTTGAAACATTTCTAAACACGTTCAACATAATTATCCTGAGATAGAAATAAACACCTTCTCTTTCTATCAAAAATGATCTGTATCCCCCAAAATATATTGAACTACTCTAAAATAATTTATATAAAAAGACTTGGATAACTCATTATTAAATTGGATTATCTTTATTGTATACTTCCCAATAATCAACATGTTATCAACATAAGGTAGAAGAAAAACAAAGTTTCCAACATTAAATATCTATAAGTAAACACATTGGTCCGCATATGTCTGATTGTTTCCAGGACTCACCATGAATGAGTCAAACTTATTATACTATTTTCTGGTAGTTTGTTTCAATGTCACACCCACCACTTTTTAAATTATTTATTTTATTAATTTTCTTATTATCCTTAATATTATTTTTATTGTTATTGATTATTATTTATTTTTATTTCTATTTATATTTTTCTTTGTTTGTTAAGGTTCAGATACTCCACCCCCATCATGACTCACCTCCCCTATACCCCCCCCCCTTACATCGCACCTTCTTCACCTCTTCCCGCTGCACTCTCTCCACCCTCCCCTTGGCCAACCTCCATCCGGAAAACCCCCTAGTGCCCTACCTCCCTCGTGTGACCCGTGGCTAACATTCCTCCTCCCTGCACTACACCGCTTATCCCCATTTCCATCCAACTCTTATAGTGACCCACAGACCAGGCCCGACTCCCCCCTATGTCTCATGCCGGCTATCCCGACTCCTTCTCTAACACAAAAAACTCCTTACAAGTAAGGTTTTTTTTATTTTGTTTGAGATTTTAGGTTTCTAGTGATTATAGTATTAGTTTTAGGGGTTGATATTATAGTTTTTAGTCAAATTTTACTGTGTTTAGAGTTCATCTTGGCTTCCATGTGGTGCGGTTGAGGTGTGGATGGACTCCGCACCACTTTTCTGGAAATTTCTTCATCCAAGGTAGGTGGTTCAATGCTTAAACATTTTTGATGAATTTAATATTCTTTCTAGAGTGTTTATAAGTGTTATATGGTTTAATTGTGTTGTTTGAAACATGTTTTTAGAAGTGTTTTGGCATGCGTATATGATGAAATTGGATTTTCAAAGGAAAATGGTGAACATTTGTAGGTGCTTTATGGAGATACTTTATTAATGTATTTTTATGGTTGTGTGAATGAGTTTGAAGGTGTTTTTTTTAAAGGAAAATATATTAATTTGTAAAATTGGATTTTATTGGGAACTTTTAGTGCGGTTTGTGAATTTTATAAATATTGAGATGTGTTATTTAAAGTGAAATAGGATTATGTGAGGATTGGAAGGGATCTTTTCCATTGGAAATTTTTTAATTAACTTTGTGCTTTTCCTTTAATTTTTTCAAATGGGTTTAATGAGTTATGTAAGTTGTGTGAAATGTATTTTCAAATGGTTTTGGTGTGCATTTGATTTTAAAGAGAATAATTTGAGTGTGTTTTTTGGGTAAAGTCATGTTATGAATATTTAAAATGTTTTATTAAGTGTTTGATTGGTTTATTAAATTATATGTATAGTGCACGGTCCCTTCCCTATGGTTTCAAGTCTTCGGGTCTAAGGAGAATCGCCTACGTGTGTATAGGTAAGTAAATATATACATGTAGGTTCCCTCATTATTTTTATATTTGTCCATGGAATTGAATGTACATGTATGGGGCTATGTGTACCTATGTTTGTATATAAAAATGTATACGCAAGTGAGTGGAGACCGGTATATGAGTATAAACATACCTGTAAGGATCCCCTTGTACATGTTCTTGGGCCATGAAAATGTCTGCATAGGGGCTAGGTTTCCTTGCATGTATGTGAAGACGCATATTATTAGTGGGGAAGTAGCAACTTTTAGTCAGAAAGTGCCAAGAGCCAAAGTGGATGACTTGGTTCCACCTTGAGGTACTCCACCTATTCCTATACCTTTAAATTGAATTTCTTTATTTATTGAATGTTTTAAAATATATATTTTTTATATTAAATAGTATATGAATTCTATGAGAAGTTATGTTTATGTTTTATGTTGGTATTTCCTTCATTTTTTAGGTTCACTTTAAGTGCTGACATGTGTATTTTCCATTAAAATATTATCTCAATCTTGTTTTAGAATTCTTAACATTTTAAATGCTTTAAAGTAGTTTCTAAAATGGTTTTGGGTGTGTGGAGGGTATTTCTCAAAATGGCGGTGTGTATATTAGTTGATAAAGTTGATTTAAATGAATATGGATTCTGGTATGTTTCTAAAAAGAGTAATTTTGGAACTTTTTAAGTGATGGAAAAGGTATTTGAAAAGTGTATTTTTCTACGGTGTGTGTAAATTGACTAATGTGATGTTTTTTAAAGAGTGGTGTTTTCATTAAAAATTTTAGCCTTTGTGTGATTGTGGAGGTGTGGTGTGTGTGCATTTCAACATAAACTTGAGCACAAGGGAAACCCTAGGTACCTAGGTGGGCAGACTAGGACTAGTACGCTAGATGATAAGTGGTTTGTCCCTACTTCATCTAGAAGGATTGATGTTACAACACTAACTAAATACGTGTGATGATTGGAGACCACAAATTTATGGGTGTGTTCCCTACTAGTGGCTCGTGCATGATAACATTGATCGATGTGGCTCATATGCCATGTTTACACTCAGGGGTGAGGATCCTAGGTCCCCAACTAACACTAGCTTCTTAAGTATTTCCCATGGTGCTTGTGATATGATTTTCAATTTAGTTATTTTATTCTTATTCCCTATTTTTTGAAAACCATATTTTTAATATAAATTTATCTCCTTTTGTTTTAAAATGTTAATGCATGCTTGAAACCTATTTTGAAAACAAATTAGAAGAGAAATGATTTTCTTGAAAATGCAAGCTTGTTACTTGAATTTGAAAAGAATGAAAAACATTATTTTATTATATCTTATTTTCAAACTAGCACATTTTGGGTTTCGTTTAAAGGTAATGGAATATGGAGTAGTTTTACACTATCATTCCTACTCTTGGTGCTCATGCCTAATTTATATTTCTAATTTTAGGGCCTTGTTTTGGATCGCTCTTGCATTAAATGTGGTTTGTGTTCCGTAGTGATCCACGAGGTCACCTGATGTATGTCTCGTTACATAGTTTGTTTAGTTCATATTTTATTTATCTATTTTTTCGTTTTATTTTTTATCTATATTTTTTTATGGGTAAAACCATTCCCAATTGGTTTATATTGATTCTCAGCACTAGTTTCCAGCCTATGGGGATCGGTAATGCCCCTCAGGCCTTGCTCAGACTAGGTTGGGCACTAGGTCAGATGATAACCCGACTTGGTTCGTGAAAAAATGGTATAAAATGATGTTGTCTATATTGGGTCATGTTTCTTTAAAAAAATTAAGGGTAGACTAAAGTTAAGGTTATAGAAACTTGATGTTTTGTTTAAGAGTAAGGTGTCTGGCCAGCACACCTCATTGTGGGACTCAAGTTATTTGGGGAAGTTGAGGTTTGTCTGAGTCTTTGGTCCTTGTGGTTAATCTTGTTTGGGAGAAATGAAAAGGGAGTAGGTTCAATAGCCTCATTGAGCTCACAGGGACTAGAAATCCATGTGGAGCTAGGGACATTGCACCAGTATTCTCTCTGTGATGGTGGAGTTATTGGCGTATAGCCACCAACTATATGTCCAAGTCAGCTGCTAACACTAATTTCCTCTTATGTTGTCTTGTGTCCCCTTAAGATTTGGAAATAATTTTGAAAACCTCGGTTTGATGATTTATGAAATCTAGATTTTTAAGTGGAAATAACTTGATTCTCAAAGTGGTGGAACAATGGTTTTCATAACTATTTCGAATGAGGTTCTAGAAATGTGGATTTTCATTTACTGTTTTTGTGTAAAATGAGATTGTATTTTTATAATTAAAACTTTTGGATTTAAAAACCTAGTGGTTTAGGAAATATGGGTGATTTTAATGTGGGTTTTGAAACTCTATTTTCAATATAATTTTTTAAACCGATGATAGGTGTTTTTCTAAAATGTTGGTGAGATTCAAAATGGTTTTATTTGAAGAGTTGGTACTTTTTTGAAGTGGTTTCTATGAAAAATTGAAATGGGATTTTAACCTTATGACTAGTGGTTCTGAAAAGAGGAGGTGTGGGTCGAATGTTGTTTTGAAAAATGGAAATAATTTTGTTCCAACCTTGTGTACTTTAATGGGTGACCATATGCATGGGCTATTTGTGGAAGGTGGTTTTGTGCCCGGTTCACATGAGAGAATGCATGTGTATGTCCCATGAGGTACCATTGGTGAATGTTCAACCCACCCTCCCGATTTTAGTTTTAGAAGTTCTTTTTTAAAGAAACGATGGAGTGGTTGATGTTCCATAGTCGTGTGGTGTGTCTTTTGTGTTTTTGGAATCTTGTAGTGGGGTGTTTTGAGTTTTGAAAACCTTTCTTATTTGGACTGTAACAGCTCGAGATTTTATGAAAAATATTCTTTTTAATTTTATTAATGTCTTGTGTTGTACACTACACCAAAAGGAGCTTGCACAACACACATCCTTGACTTGCCTTTCATTACACGCAATCGCGACCTTCCTCGATAGCGTGTGTAGTACGTAATTCTGAGTTTCACTAAACAATGATATGCTATTAAAATATTATTAAAACAAGCCGTTAAGAATAGTAATAACCACCTTTTAAAATTTTAGAAATTTTAGCTCTCAAAATGGACTTCATTTTTGGATTCAGAGTATCGAATTTAGCCTAAGGTGAAATTTTGGTACTTTTCGGATAACTTTCATATTTTGATGAATAGTGAAAATTACTAAATTATAATTAAAAACAACTTTTTTAATCGAAATAATTAATAGTGATAAATTATTAATTTGAGTGGTTTTAAATTATATTTAGAATATATTTTTACAATTCAATACAATGTTGGTCATTGGATGTAATTTCACATTTACACCAGACATAAACAAGTGTTAATCTTTTGATAGTTATTATCTCTTAAAAACACGCTATTTGTTGTGACAGCGTAAATTAATTATAAAATTAATTAACACAACTTATATGTTGGGAATTTTGTAAAATAGAAATCATTTTTGAATTCGGAATATATTTATAGCTTAGGGTGAAATTTTGGCATTTTTCTGAAAAACTTCAATTTTTGATGAATAGTGAAACTACTAAGTGGTAGTTAAAAAAATTAATTTTTTCATAAATCTTAATTTTACCGCTTCTGTGAATGGCATTTCAAAAATCCAAGAGACACGGTTGATGTCAGTAAGTAAAATGTGGTTCAATGAGATGAAAATAATTTTTGGTGAATAGTAACTTTTTACTTTTATTTACCATGGTTAAAAGTAAATAGGGTAATTAAGGGTAAAAATGATATTAACACATGTCCTAATCCTATTGGAAAAGTTTATTTAGACCAAAAACAAACTTAGGAATACAATATGACCATTTAGGCCCACTTTAATTAGATTAGGACATTTATTATTATTTAATTCAAAGAAGAGTTAAAAGAGTTAAAATCAAAGTTTATTTAATAAAACATTTTTAATATAGGGTTATACATAAGATAAATTCGACTATAAATATTCATTAGAAATATAAAACGATTTCCTACATAATGGTATTTTATTTTTAATTTTTAGACATTAAATAATTTAATTTATTTATGACACAACGATGATGCCGTAATTATCTTATTAATGAAATATTGACATAATTGATGTTATAAATACCCAAATAAATATAATTTGAGACTTTTTATAAATTAAACTAATTTTATAGGTTAATATGACATGTTAGTATTGATTTAATTAACTTTTTTAGAACTTATCATTCTGTTATGATTTTCACAAAAATCAATTACTAAATAGTGTCAAAATTGACATAAAATAGTTTTTAACAAATATTATAATAGTAATTGTTATTTTATTCCTAAAAATCTAAGGTTCAGAAAAATGACTTAGATAAGTTTATATATATTAATAATAAACAATTTGGGGGTTTTTTGGCTTCTTATAGTAAGTTTATTAACCTTATAGTGTAAGAACACAAGAAGACAGGGTAAAAGTAAAATTATTTAACTTAATGTTAAATCTAAATGATAAGGTTAAAATAGGAACCTAAACTTGTCTAAATTCTATTATATGAGAGGATTTAGACCCATCCCCACATTAGCTTCTAAATAAATCAATTTGGAGCTATTTAAAACCGAATTTGGCTTTATAATAAAATAATATGTTTAGTTATTCCAAAGGTGCCCCTCTCCTCCCTTATAAAATGGCACCTCCTCCCTCTCCTCCACACACCAATTTGAGCATTCAAGCTCCGCCAACGCCAGCCGAAATCTCTTCTCCACTTTCCTAGTATCATCCTAGAGGTCCTGGTCTTCTTAAAAGACCAATTTTAGTGCCCTAAAAAGAGGTCTCAAAGAATCACTTCAAAGAAGAGGTAATATCCATTACTGATCCTTTCCATTTTCTTTATTCTAAAACTTCTTCTTCTTTAGTTGTTTCATTATGAAGTAATAACATCAGTATCACTCATATACGGATATGTTATTATAAGTATTAAACAACACTATTTAACCATCTATCCATCCTATGGAAAATGAAATCACCGCGCGTGCGTACGTACGGAATACCATCTCCACGCCGTGGTGTAATCTATTTTCCGCCACCACCTTAATAGGATTGGTATAATGGTGTAATGAGTAACTATATATGATTATTATAAATTTATATTGATACTGAAATAGTATACATACACTTCAACACAATTCCACGACCATGGGAACGATATCATCGCTTGTGCGTACGTACGGACTACCGTCTCCACGACGCGATGAGATTCATTATCCATGTTAACCATTCCAGAATGATTATAAAGTATATATAATGAATAATAATGGAATATATGACATGTTAAATCTACTGGATTTATGTATATATATATATGTGTGTCATCTACTTACTTCCATTCAAGACAATAAGGAAAGGAAAGCAGCGTTCATGCGTACGTACGGACTACCGTCTCCATGAACGGTGTGTTTCATTTCATTTATCTATCTATTATATATATATATACTGAATATATATGATATATAAATAATACTTTATATTTTGGAAGTAATTAAATCATGATATAAGTAATAATAATGTCAAGAACAACAAGTCCAAACACCTACGATAAATGAAACGATTTTACCCAAAACGCTTCTTTAACATGAATTTACAAAAGAATGGGTAATATAAAGTCATAAGTGGACCATATATGATATAATAACAATGAATATGATTCTAGAATAAGTCAATAACATGATTTAAATCATTATAAAGGAGGTTCGGACACATGCAAAGCAAGTCGGACCTATGGTAAGGGAAAATATCACAATCTCATTTTTATCCGAGATTGTTTTTACTTTGGCATTTACTGGGGTGTATTTTATCATCCACATCCATGTTTCCTCAATATGTAATAATATTTCCATCCACCTACAATTGTTTAAATCCAATTTTATCCTTCGGTGAATTTTTAGTAAAAGATAAGAAAGGAATCTTTTGTCGTTTTTCGTACGAGGTACTTTTTGACTTTTCCGACAAAAGTAAGAAGAATGTTTTTTTAACTTATACGGCATGAATGGATTTTTAAAAAATTATTTCCAATAAGGTTACTTTACATGTTTTCAAGTTTATTTTTAATCAACTTCTTTTAGTTTAGAATTGTATGACATGTTAAAGAAGGAAAAGTATTTTTGAAGTAGAAATGATATTTTCCTCAAGAATGGAGTTCAAGTGTTTTATCAAAATTATTTTCCATATAAGATAATAAAGGGTTCTGTTTTTATCCCTATTATTACATTGATTTGATTATGTTGTGATGGAATTATTTTTATGAATTCCTTTATCGTATATGAATTGTTTTATAATGTCATGATGTTTAAGATTCCCATTTTTATTACATGGGTTATGGAATGATGTATGGTTTATGATTTTGTGGCACACATAAGAATGGTATCATTATGAGATCGTTGGGACCTATATCTCCCTCAAATGCATTGGGTAAAGATTTTACATCTCATGAGATAGACATGGCTGGAATGGTAGGTTATACCGGTTCAGTGAAACAGGACTGGAATGAGGGTGACTCGGTTCAGAAAGGGACTTTGTCCACTAAGATAGTCTTGGAAATGAGTCTTGACTAACAATAAATGATTCTCTATGATTATGTGTGTATGACACAAAGTTTCAAGTTTTAAGTTATGATTATTGTGATTACATTTCACTGCCATGATTTATCCCATGTTATGAAATTATGATCTCTTTTGCAGGTTAAGATTTCCAAAAGTTATGTGCTTGTGTATACGATGTGATTGATATTTCTTTTGTTTACCCTTACTGAGCATTTGAGCTGACCCTATTATGTTTTATTTTCCCCAGGATATAAAGAAAGGTTTTAGGTATAAAAAAAAGGAAGATCTTTATGGGAGATGTTGAAGATCTGTCACCAGGATTAGAATATTATATTCCGAATTTCCAAAGACACTAAACTATTACGATCCTTGTGTGTGTGTTTTTGTTATGTACTAAGTATTCCGCAAATGTAATGTAATGTCTATGTAAGTCAGGCTTCGGGTCTCTACAATTGGTATCAGAGGAAAGGTTTAGTCAACCTTTGGAAACTAGGATGCGAAAACGTTTGTGAGATCCCTAGAGATATTTCTAAGGTATGTCTAGAGATGTCCCTAAGGTTAAGTATACGTATAGGTTATAGTACTAGAATTACGCTAACGATCATAGAATTAAACCTAAGATGTTAGATATTGAAGGTACTCCCCCTTTATTATGTTGTTTTCCCTAGCATGATTTTTGCCTCTCACACTATTCTTTTTAGGTTTTAGAAAATGGCTGGAACCCGAAGGAACCGTGTTGATCAATGCAATGGACAATGCAATGATTGTCCTCTTGAACAAACAAATGTTATGGGAGATGGAGTTCAAAATCTTATTGCTATACTTACACAAGCTATGAATCATTCTGGACTTCCAAATGAGCAGAGAAGGGAACAATATTCTATTGAGTCCTTCATGAGGCAACGTCCACCTTCTTTCAGTGGGTCTTCTGATCCACTTGTTGCTGAACAATGGATCAGTACCACTGAAAAGATATTTTTAGTTCTTCAGTGTTCTAAACATGATAAAGTCATCTTAGCAGTATATCATTTGGAAGGTGAAGCTGATCAATGGTGGAATCTTATCAAGAATACGAGGCAAAGAGATGAAATTGAGTCCATGGAATGGGACGAGTTAAAGAACTTATTTTTCAATAAGTACTTCCCTCGTATTCATCGAACAAAGATGGAGAAGGAGTTTCTTGAACTAAAGAAAAAGGATGATGAATCTGTTGGTATATACGAAGCGAATTTTACAAGACTTGCAAGGTATGCATCTGGCATTATCATCCAACCTGAAAGTAAAGTTGATCGATTTTTCAGTGGCTTAAAAACAAGTCTTTGAAGGGAATTATCTATAAAAGACTTTAGTAGCTATGAAGAAATTATGTGTTGTACTATCAAGGTAGAAATGGAAGTTGGTGTTACATATCCATCTCATGGTTTTGACAAGAAACGAAAGATGGAGTTCAAGGAGAAATCTCAGAATAATGGTGAAAAGAAAATGAATGTTTCCTTATGCACAAAGTGTGGAAAGAAGCATGGTGGAGATTGTCTTAAAGGGACTAGAAAATGTTTTAAGTGTGGAAAAGAAGGTCATCGAGCAGCTGAGTGTCGAAGTAATGGAAAAATGGATTCTAATGATGGGAATAAAGAAAACACTGCAGAGAACACACCACCAACACTTTAATGCTTCAAGTTCAAGGAAATGGGGCATTATGCTAATAAATTCCCTAATCCAAGGGTTAGTGATGATCAACATGAGAAACCACTGAAGGAAAAGGACAAAGGGAAGTCACATGCGATCACTATTGGCGATGTTGAATATGAAAACAATTTGGTGGAATGATTAAGTTTTTATGTAATGGGATTCCAAAATAATGTGGTATCATAAAGTATTGGAATATTTATGTGTTGGTCTAATGTGGTATTCAAAGTGATTGAGATATTTTTTGGAAATAAGATGATATGAACATAATGAAGGGAAAACGAGAAAATGAAATGTTTAACAGTATTCATGAGCTCATGATTGATATAAGGACTAAGTGATATCATGGTTTGAGTATATAGAATTTTGAGGATTTTGGTATGTGGAAGGTGTTAACTTTTAACTGCATTCATGTTTTCACTAAGGTATTCAAGAGAATACATGATTAAGGACTTTGAATGTTTGGAATATGACCAACAAAACATATCTTATGATATATGGGGATCAACGATGGTATTAAATCTCTGGAAATTGTTTTCACTATGTTATGAGAGTGGACTGCAGTATTATGGATAAGCCTAAAGATTGGAATGGATTATGTTGGACATAAGTTAGTATTGTTTAAGGATATAAGTTTTTTCGATATTATTGATGGGATGTTATAGTAATATAGTTTTAGAAAAAGGAAAACCTGCAGGACGGGCGACAGCCCATCGCGTCGGACAAGGCTGTGGGAATCGAACCCACAACCGAAGTGCGACTGGCCTTTATCACCTACCACTGGCCTACAGGAAGTCCCTGTTTAGTAGAAACTAGTTTTATTTTATTAAGCAGTACGATATATGAAGTATAAGTCCATTTTAGGACCATATATGATTAATCTCACTATAGATGGACTTATGTATTTTTTGATAACTTTTCTAACCTTTTGTTTGAGACAGATGGAATGACCCATCATTCTATCACATGATCAATTAACACTTCATGAATAACAAATTCAACTTCATTTCTTTAAGAGATGAAGTGGAAATTGTTCAAAGTACTAAC
Source organism: Viscum album (assembly GCA_963277665.1). Lineage (NCBI taxonomy): Eukaryota > Viridiplantae > Streptophyta > Magnoliopsida > Santalales > Viscaceae > Viscum > Viscum album. The sequence continues at coordinate 272,243,590 of OY728139.1, read as the reverse complement.
AACAGTGAGATTGTACCAAAATAAAGTAAGTATTTATTCTAATTCAAATTCTTCAACTTTTGGGAAATGATCTTGAAAACCAAAAAATGTTGTCCTAGTGCCCTTATATCCGGTAAATTAGATGGTACCTTATATCATCACAAATTTATGGATTTGTGATTACTGGCTTTTCCATAGCCATGTTCTCTACCACTCCCCATCAGAACATGATGGTTAGATTTCTCTTCCATATCCATATTTTCACCTATGTGGAAACCTAGTGATTAGTTTATTTGGGTAACCGTTATGTTTCATACCTTTGTTTTTAAATATTAGTTTTGGTATTCCCTTTTTACGATGTGGGTTTCTATTAAACAAACTTTCGAGTAGTAAACCATTTATAACCCAGACGAATTTCGAGGGCGAAATTCATTTTAAGGGGGGTAGAATGTAACAGCTCGAGATTTTATGAAAAATATTCTTTTTAATTTTATTAATGTCTTGTGTTGTATGCTACACCAAAAGGAGCTTGCACAACACACATCCTTGACTTGCCTTGCATTACATGCAATCACGACCTTCCTCGATAGCGTGTTTAGTACGTAATACTGAGTTTCACTAAACAACGATATACTATTAAAATATTATTAAAACTAGCCGTTAAGAATAGTAATAACCACCTTTTAAAATTTTAGAAATTTTAGCTCTAAAAATGGACTTCATTTTTGGATTCAGAGTATCGAATTTAGCCTAAGGTGAAATTTTGGTACTTTTCGGATAACTTTCATATTTTGATGAATAGTGAAAATTACTAAAGTATAATTAAAAACAACTTTTTTAATCGAAATAATTAATAGTGATAAATTATTAATTTGAGTGGTTTTAAAGTATATTTAGAATATATTTTTACAATTCAATACAATGTTGGTCATTGGATGTAATTTCACATTTACACCAGACATAAACAAGTGTTAATCTTTTGATAGTTATTATCTCTTAAAAACACGCTATTTGTTGTGACAGCGGAAATTAATTATAAAATTAATTAATACAACTTATATGTTGGTAATTTTTTAAAATAGAAATCATTTTTGAATTTGGAATATCAATTATAGCTTAGGGTGAAATTTTGGCATTTTCCTGAAAAACTTCAATTTTTGATGAATAGTGAAACTACTAAGTGGAAGTTAAAAAAATTAATTTTTTCATAAATCTTAATTTTACCGCTTCTGTGAATGGAATTTCAAAAATCCGAGAGACACGGTTGATTTCAGTAAGTAAAATGTGGTTCAATGAGATGAAAATAATTTTTGGTGAATAGTAACTTTTTACTTTTATTTACCACGGTTAAAAGTAAATAGGGTAATTAAGGGTAAAAATGATATTAACACATGTCCTAATCCTATTGGACAAGTGTATTTCGACCAAGAACAAACTTAGGAATAAAATATGACCATTTAGGCCAACTTGAATTAGATTAGGACATTTATTATTATTTAATTCAAAGAAGAGTTAAAAGAGTTAAAATCAAAGTTTATTTAATAAAACATTTTTAATATAGGGTTATACATAAGATAAATTCAACTATAAATATTCATTATAAATCTAAAAATATTTCCTACATAATGGTATTTTATTTGTAATTTTTAGACATTAAATAATTTAATTTATTTATGACACAACGATGATGCAGTAATTATCTTATTAATGAAATATTGACATAATTGATGTAATAAATACCCAAATAAATATAATTTGAGAATTTTTATGAATTAAACTAATTTTATAGGTTAATATGAAGTGTTAGTATTGATTTAATTAACTTTTTTCGAACTTATCATTCTGTTATGATTTTCACAAAAATCAATTACTAAATAGTGTCAAAATTGACATAAAATAGTTTTTAAAAAATATTATATTAGTAATTGTTATTTTATTCCTAAAAATATAAGGTTCGGCCAAATGACTTATATAAGGTAATATATATTAATAATAAACAATTTGGGGTTTATTTGGATTCTTATAGTAATTTTATTAACCTTATAGTGTTAGAACACAAGAAGACACGGTAAAAGTAAAAATATTTAACTTAATGTTAAATATAAATGATAAGGTTAACATAGGAACCTAAACTTGTCTAAATTATATTGGATGAGAGGATCTCTACCCCTCCCCACATTATCTTAGAAATAAATCAATTTGGAGCTATTTAAAACTGAATTTGTCTTTATAATAAAATAATATTTTTAGTTATTCCAAAGGTGCCCCTCTCCTCCCTTATAAAAGGGAACCTCCTCCCTCTCCTCCACACACCAAATTGAGCATTAAAGCTCGGCCAAACCCTACCAAAATCTCTTCTCCACTTCCTTAGTATCATCCTAGAGGTCCTCGTCTTCTTAAAAGACAAATTTTAGTTCCCTTAAAGGAGGTCTCAAAGAAGCACTTCAAAGAAGAGGTAACATCCATTACCGATCCTTTCCAATTTCTTTCTTCTTAAACTTCTTCTTCTTTAGTTGTTTCATTATGAAGTAATAACATCAGTATCAATCATATAATGATATGTTATTATATGTATGAAACAACCCTATTTAACCATCTATCCATCCTACGGAAAATGAAATCATCGTGCGTGCGTATGTACGGAATACCATCTCCACGCCGTGGTGTAATCTATTTTCCGCCACCACCTTAATAGGATGGGTATAATGGTGTAATGAGTAACTATATATGATTATTATAAAGTGATATTGATACTGAAATAGTATACATACAATTCAACACAATTCCACGACCATGGGAATGATATCATCGCTTGTGCGTACGTACGGACTACCGTCTCCACGACGCGATGATATTCATTATCCATGTTAACCATTCCAGAATGATTATAAAGTATATATAATGAATAATAATGGAATATATGACATGTTAAATCTACTGGATTTATGTATACATATATATATATTTGTATCTACTTACTTCCATTCAAGACAATAAGGAAAGGAAAGCAGCGTTCATGCGTACGTACGGACTACCATCTCCATGAACGGTGTGTTTCATTTCATTTATCTATCTATTATATATATATATATATATAATGAATATATATGATATATAAATCATACTTTATATTCTGGAAGTAAGTAAATCATGATATAAGTAATAATAATGTCAAGAACAACAAGTCCAAACACCTACGATAAATGAAACGATTTTACCCAAAACGCTTCTTTAACATGAATTTACAAAAGAACGGGTAATATAAAGTCATAAGTGGACCATATATGATATAATAACAATGAATATGATTCTGTAATAAGTCAATGACATGATTTAAATCATTATACAGGAGGTTCGGACACATACAAAGCAAGTCAGACCTAAGGTAAGGGAAAATATCACAATCTCATTTTTATCCGAGATTGTTTTTACTTTGGCATTTACTAGGGTGTATTTTATCATCCACATCCATGTTTCATCAATATGTAATATTATTTCCATCCACATACAATTTTTTAAATCCAATTTTACCCTTCGGTGAATTTTTAGTAAAAGATAAGAAAGGAATCTTTTGTCGTTTTTCATACGAGGTACTTTTTGACTTTTCCGACAAATGTACGAACAATGTTTTTTTTAAATTATACGGCACGAATGGATTTTTAAAACATTATTTCCAATAATATTACTTTAAATGTTTTCAAGTTTATTTTTAATCAACTTCTTTTATTTTAGAATTGTATGACATGTTAAAAAAGAAAAAGTATTTTTAAAGTAGAAAGGATATTTTCATCAAGAATGGAGTTCAAGTGTTTTATCAAAATTATTTTCCATCTAAGATAATAAAGGGTTCTGTTTTTATCCCAATTATTACATTGATTTGATTATGTTGTGATGGAATTATTTTTATGAATTCCTTTATCGTATATGAATTGTTTTATAATGTCATGATGTTTAAGACTCCCATTTTTATTACATGGGTTATGCAATGATGTATGGTTTATGATTTTGTGGTTCACATAAGAATGGTATCATTATGAGATGGTTGGGACCTATATCTCCCTCCAATGCATTGGGTAAAGATTTTATATCTCATGAGATAGACATGGCTGGAATGGTAGGTTATACCGGTTCAGTGAAACAGGACTGGAACGAGGGTGACTCGGTTCAGAAAGGGACTTTGTCCACTAAGATAGTCTTGGAAATGAGTCTTGACTAACAAGAAATGATTCTCTATGATTATGTGTGTATGCCACAAAGTTTCATGTTTTAAGTTATGATTATTGTGATTACATTTCACTGCCATGATTTATCCCATGTTATGAAATTATGATCTCTTTTGCAAGTTAAGATTTCCAAAAGTTATGTGCTTGTGTATACGATGTGATTGATATTTCTTTTGTTTACCCTTACTGAGCATTTGAGCTCACCCTATTATGTTTTATTTTTTCCAGGATATAAAGAAAGGTTTTAGGTATAAAAAAATGGAAGATCTTTATGGGAGATGTTGAAGATCTGTCACCAGGATTAAAAGATTATATTCTTAGTTTCCAAAGACACTAAACTATTACGATCCTTGTGTGTGTGTTTTTGTTATGTACTAAGTATTACGCAAATGTAATGTAATGTCCATGTAAGTCAGGCTTCGGGTCTCTACATGGACTATGTTCCATGTTTTTGTTTCCTTGGTAAGTTGATTAGAGGTTTTGGTTACTGGTTTTTCTTAAGAAGTGTTTTGGGAGGCCTTGCAATGGTTTCCCCATTCTTTCAAGGTTTTCACATGGCATGTTTAACCAACGAACCAATATGTTTGGGTCCACAGTTTTCCTTCTTGGCTAGTGTATGCCCCCATAAAGAGTTAAGATGATATTGAAGTGCATACACGAAAAATTCATCATTGGTCGGCCCTCCAGTTGGTCAAAGTATGGGCTTTCCCTTTTGAGTGTTAGTGCTAAGTCTATCCCTTTTTTCCTTTTTGGTTAAGTGGAACCTATCACAGTGAGATAACAGATGTGAGGGGAGTTGAAGGGATTTTTTGTATCATTGAGTTTTCAGAGTCATCGGGTATGAAGTTTGAAACTATTGTGTTTGAAGGCCCCCCTAGAAATGGTGAAAGGAATTTTAGTGGGGAAGGGTGAAGGCAGTTCAGAGTTATTGGTGCTAACCAGTGTCTTGAAATAATTTTTAGTGCTTTCATTGGCTTTGGGGGTCATGTTTACTGATGTCTTGTAGCATGATTTCACTTTGAGGTGAAAGGGTGGATTTCATTGAATCCTTAAGGAATCCCTATTTTCACAGGAGTGTGTCCTCCTCTTCGGTAGTTCTAATATTTTTTGTTCAAAGGGGAGTGTTTTTCGAGCGTACTTTCTTCAGAAGTTTCTTAGTGAAGGCGAATAGGTGATGAATATGCATCATTTAAACCCCTATTTTTGTGGATGTACCATGAGGTAGGAGTTGGATGTCGAGGTGTGTTGTGTTTATTGGTGTTGTCTCAGTTGTGTTGTGGTAGCTAGTGCCACTAGGAAAATAATTTCTATACAGGGTTTTCTATAGCTTATATCTGAGGTAGGAGATGATTGAATCATCTGAGCTCCAAACATAGGTCCTAGTGTGAAGCTGGCACATGGTCAGGAACCACCAGGAGTGTTTGGGATCCTGACATTATTTCTATTGCCAGTATTGAAGGTGAAGGAAGTTTAAATCATTTCATGTAGATATTCCATTCCGAATAACCCATTTGGGTGCATGAGGTTTCTCGTGGCTATGAGGAGGCGTGGTTGTATCGTTACCTTAAATTCTTGATGGTTGTGTCTCACTGGATGTAATCTATTTTAAGGGTCCTTATGGGGCCTATTTGGGTAAATAGGTCTCAATTTTGATTAGTGCTCATCCAAGGATTTGGATATATTGGTTTTTTTTCGACTGTGGTTTTGACACCCCAGTAGTTGGGCCCTTCCCTCCCCGCCCATGGTGGTGGGGTGTTTGGTCAGTGCCAGGATGTCACTGATTAATGTGTTTCTGTTGGATCTAATGGTGGTGATACTCATTATGGGTCTCGCTGAAATTTCCTAGGAATAAACTGATGTTAACCTATTTTTAATAGTGGTGAGTCTGTTTGGGCCTCCCCGTGTCATTTTTCCATCCTTGTCTTAGGGGTTAGTTGGTTTCTAACAGTGGGGAGTCCATTCGGGCCTCCCCATGTTGATCTTTTAGTTTTATTTCTAGAGATGTCTTGGTGGTGGTTTATGGGAGTATTCTTCAGGATGTGGTTTGATTTTGTTCACTTGATTCAGGAAAGTGGTATGTGTTCTATTTGGTAGTGTTTGAGGTGTTTTAACCTAATAAGTTATATTGTGTATTGTGGGAAATCTATTTTCCTTTGAATGATAAACAAGATATATTTAAACTCTTGGGGGGTGGGTGGCTCATAACGGGGAGTCCATTTGGCTCTCCTGAGTTTATTTTGTAAGTCTATTCCTTTGTTTATAGTGTTCTGATCTTTTCCTGTTGGTTGTTCATTTGGAATCTCCTTAGACTGCGAAGGGGACATCAACTTCTATGTTAGGGTTAGGCCTTGTTGTGGATTCCTATAGGTGGAAACCGTTATGGTGGGGATAATTGTCACACCCACCGCTTTTTAAATTATTTATTTTATTAATTTTCTTACTGTCCTTAATACTATTATTTATTTAGTTTATTTTTCTTTGTTTTTAGGGTTCAGATACCCCCCGTCGCACCTCACCTCCCCCTACCCCCCCACATGTCACGCCTTCCTCCCCTCTACCCGCTGCGTGCTCACCGCCCTCCCCTTGGTCGGCCTCCGTCCGACAAACCCCATAGTGCCCTGCCTCGCTCATGCGGCCCATTGCTAACTATACTCCTCCTTGCATTGCACTGCCTATCCCTTTGTCGTCCAGCTCTTCCGGTGACCCATCGGCCAGTCCCGGCTCCCCCTTGTGTGACCCGCCGGCTAGCCCAACTCCCTCTCTGGTGCATGCGACTCCTTATGAGTAAGGTTTTTTTCTTTTTTTTGAGATTTTAGGTTTCTAGTGGGTAGGTTATTTGGTTTAGGGGGTGATCTTTTGGTTTTTGGTCAAAATTTTTATTGTTTAGGGTTCATATTGGCTTCCTTGTGGTACGGTTGAGGTGCGGATGGACTCCACACCACTTTTCTAGCAAGTTCTTCACCCAAGGTAGTTGGTTATGTGCTTAAACATTTTTTAAAAATTTAATATGATTGCTTGAGTGTTTATAAGTTTTATATTTTTTAATTATGTTGTGTGAAATTTGTTTTTGGAAGTGTTTTGGCATGCGTATATGTTGAAATTGAATTTTCAAATGATAATGGTGAACATTTGTAGGTGATTTGTGGAGGTACTTTTTTAATGTGTTTTTATGGTCATTTGAATGAGTTTGAAGGTGTTTTTTTAAAAGGAAAATGGATTACTTTTTCAAATTGGCTTTTTTTGGGCACTTTTAGTGCAGTTTGTGAATTGTGTAAATTTTGAGATGTGTTATTTAAAGTGAAATTGGGTTATGTGAGTATTGGAAGGGGTCTTGGACATTGGAAATAGATAAATTGACTATGTGTTTTTCCTTTAATTTTTTAAAATGGGTTTTATGAGTTATGTAAGTTGTGTGAAATGTATTTGAAAATGTCTTTGGTGTGTGTTTGATTTTAAAGAGACAAATTTGATTGTTTTTTGAGGGTAAAGGCTTGTTAGGAATCTTGAAAATGTTTTATTAAGTATTTGATTGATTTATTAAATTATATGTGTAGTTCATGGTCCCTTATTTGTGGTTTCGAGTCGTCGAGTCTTAAGTGACTTGCCTGCGTGTGAATAGGTAAGTAAATATATACATGTCAGTTCCCTTGTTACGTGTATATTCATCCATGGAATTGATTGTACATGTATGGGGCTAGGTGTATGTGTATATATAAAAATGAATATGCAGGTGAGTGAAGACCGATATATACATATAAACATACCTATGAGGATCCCCTTTCAAGTTTTCATGGGCCATGTGAATGCATGAATAGGGGCTAGGTGTCCTTTCATGTATGCAAAGGCGCATATGCTTAGTGGGGGTGCAACAAATTTTAGTTAGAAATTCCCAAGAGCCGAAGTGGATGGCTTGGTTCCACTTTGAGGTAGGTCCCCTATGCCTATACATTTAAATTAAATTCCTTAATTTCTTGATTTGTTTAAAAAGTATTTTTTTATATTAAATAGTATATGCATGCTATGAAAAGTGATGGTGATGTTGGATGTTGGTCTTTCCTTCATTTTTCAGGTTCTCTTTATGTGTTGACATGCGTATTTTCCATTAAAATATTATCCCAATATTGTTTTAGAATGCTTAACATTTTAAATGATTAAAAGTAGTTTCTAAAATGGTTTTGGGTGTGTGGTGGGTATTTCTCAAAATATCGGTGTGTATATTAGTTGAGAAGTTGGTTTAAATGAATATAGATTTTGGTATGTTTTTAAAAAGAGGAATTTGGGAACTTTATAAGTGATGAAAAAGGTATTTGAAAAGGGGATTTTTCTATGGTTTGTGTAAATTGAAAAAGGTGATGTTTTGTAAAGAGGGGTTTTTTCATTGAAATGTGTGGCCCTTGTGTGAATGCGAAGATGTGGTGTGTGTGCATGTGAACTTCAACTTGAGAACCAAGGAAACCCCAAGTACCTAGGTGGGGGGACTAGGACTAGTATGCTACATGATACATAAGTGGTTCATCCTGGTTTCATCTAGCGGGATTGACGTTACAACACTAACTAAATACTTGTGATGATTGGAGACCCGTAGGTTATGGGTGTGTTCCCTACTAGTGGATCATTCAAAAAAACATTGATCATTGTGGCTCATATTCCACATTTACACTAAGGTACGAGGATCTGAGGTCCCCAACTAACACTTGTTGCTTAGGGATTTCCCAATGTCCTTGTGTTATGATTTTCAATTTAGTTTTTTCAGGATTGTTCCCTATTTTGTGAAAACCATATTTTTAATATAAATTGGTCTCCTTTCATTTTGAAATGTTAGTGCATTCTTGGAACCTATTTGGAAAATGAAGTGGAAGAGAAACTCTTTTCTTTAAAATGAAATCTTGTTGCGTAAATTTGAAAATAATGAAAAACATTATTTTTTTATGTCTTATTTTCAAACTAGCACGTTTTGGGTTTCTTATAAAGGTAAGGTCATAAGGCATTGTTGTACTATGGAATTCCTACTGAGCATCTCGGTGCTCACACCTACTTTGTCTTTCAAGTTTCAAGGTCTAGTTTTGGATCGCTCTTGTAGTGAGTGTGGTTTGTGTTCCTTGGTGACCCACGAGGTCACCTGAGGTATGTCTCATTACATAGTTTGTTCATTTCATCTTTTATTTATCTATTTTTCTCAGTTTATGTTTATTTATCTATCTTTTTTATGGTCCAAATCATTCCCAACTGGTTTATATTGATGCCCAATACTAGTTTCTAGCCTATGGGGATTGGTAATTCCCCTCGGGCCTTACCACGGACCGGGTTGGGAGTTGGGTTGGATGGTGACCTCACTTGGTTAGTGACAAAATGGTATCAAATGAGTTTGGCTCTCTTGGGTGGTGTTCTTTTAGGAAGAGTCGGGGTAGACCGAAGTTAAGGTTGTCGGAACTTGAGGTTCTAGTTACGAGTAAGGTGTATGGCTAGCACACCTCATTGCGAGAATCGAGTTACGAGGGGAATTTGAGGTTTGTCTGAGTCTTTGGTCCTTGTGGTTAATCTTGTTTGGGGGAAATGAAAAGGGAGTATGGTTAATGACCTCATCAAGCTCGCAGGGCCTGGAAATCCATGTGGATCCAGAGACATTGCCCTAGTACACTCTCTGTGATGGTGGAGTGATTGGCATATGGCCGCCAACCATATGTCCAAGTCACCCACTGACACTAATTTCCTCTTACATTGTCTTTTGTCCCTTTAGGATTTGGAAATCATTTTGAAAACCTCTATTCGAAGATTTATGAAATCTGGATTTTTAAGAGGAAATAACTTGATTTTTAACGTGGTGGAAAATGGGTTTTTAGAACTCTTTTGAATAAAGTTCTAGAAATGTAGATTTTCATGAAATATTTTTTGCATAAAATGAGATTGGATTTTTATAGTTGAAACTTTTGGATTTATAGACCTAGTGGTTTGGGAAATATGGATTATTTTAAGGTGGGTTATTAAAATCTATTTTCAATGGAATTTGTTAAACCAATGATAGGTGTTTTTCTAAAATGTTGGTGAGATTCAAAATGGTTTTATCTGAAGTGTTGTTACATTTCCGAAGTGATTTTTGTGAAAAAATGAAATCAGATTTTAAGCTTGTGACTAGTGGTTTTAAAAAGAGGAGGTGTGGGTAGATTGTTGTTTTGAAAAATGGAAAGAATTTTATTCCAACCTTGGGTAATTTTATGGGTGACCATATATGTGGTCTATTTGTGGAAGGTGGTTTGGTGCCCGGTTGGCATTATAGCATGCATGTGTATGGCCCATTAGGTACTATTGGTGAATATGCAACCCACCCTCCTGATTTCAGTATCAAAAGTGTTTTTTTAAATAAAGGATGGAGTGTTTGATGTTCCATAGTTGTGTGGTGTGTATTGTTTTTGTTTTGGGAGTCTTTTAGTGGTTTTTTTTTGAGTTTTGAAAACCTTTCTTGTTTGGATGACGTTCCATGTTTGTGTTTTTTTGGTAATTTGATTAGAGGTGTTGGTTAGTGGTTTTTCTCGAGAAGTGTTTTGGGAGGCCTTGAAATGGTTTTCCCATTCTTCCAGTGTTTTCTTATAGTGTGTTTGACCAATGGACCAGTTTTTCTTGGTTTTCAGTTTTCATTCTTGGCTAGTGTACACCCCCATTAAGAGTTAACATGCAATTGATGAGTGGCGAAGGGAAATTTTCCATTAGTTGGCCCTCCATATGGTCAAAGTAAGGGCTTTCCCTTTTGAGTGTTGGTGCTAAGTCTTTCCCTTTTTTCTTTTTAGTTAAGTGGATCCTATCATAGTAGGATGATAGATGTATGTGGAGTTAAAGGGATTTTTGGTCTCTTTGAGTTATCTGAGTAATATGGTATAAAGATTGACACTATTGTGTCTGAAGGTCCCCCTGGAAATGGTGAAAGAAATTCTAGTAGGGAAGGGTGAAGGCGGTTTAGAGTTATTGGTGTTGACCGGTGTCTTGAAAGGATTTTTAGTGCTTTCATCAGCCGTGAGGGTCATGTTTGGCGATGTCTTGCAGCGTGAGTTCACTTTGAGGTGAAAGGGTGGATTTCATAGAATCCTCCAGGAATCCCTATTTTCACAGGAGTGTGTCCTCCTCTTGGGTAGTTCTAATTTTTTCTATTCAAATGTGAGTGTTTATCAAGCATATTTCCTTTTAAAGTTTCTTGGTGAAGTTGAAGAGGTGATGCATGTGCATCATCTAAACCCCTATTTTGGTGGATGTACCATGAGGGAGTAGTTGGATGTCGGGTATGTTGTGTCTATTGGTGTTGTCTAAGTTGTGGTTTGGTATCTAGGGGAACCAATAAAAGAAGTTCCATTCCAGGGTTTCTACATCCTGACTGCGAGACAGGAGATGCTTCAATCATCTGAGCTCTAGTCGTACATCTCGGAGTGAAGCTGGCGCATGTTCAAGAACCCCCAAGAGTGTTTGGGACCTCGGCCTTATTTCTATCATCAGTGTTGAAGTTGAAGGCATTTTAAATCATTTCCTGTAGTTGTTTCATTCTGAATGACCCATTTGGGTGCGTGAGGTTTCCCATGGCTATGAGGAGGTGTGTTCATCTCGTTACCTTAATGTATCAATGGTTGTGTCCCACCGGATGTCATATTTTTTTGGGGGCCTTATGGGGTATGTTTGGGTAAATCGGTCTCAATTTTGATTAGTGCTCATCTAGGTATGTGAAGATTTTGTTTTTTTCTTCAAGTGTGGTTTTGATGCCCCGGTAGTTGGGCCCTTCCATCCCCACCCCTTGTGGTGGGGTGTTTGGTTAGTGCCGAGAAGTCTCTGAGTCGTGTGTTTCTATTGGATCTAATTGTGGTGAGATCCATTGTGGGTCTTGCTGAAATTTCCCCTAGAATAAACCAATTTTAGCCTATTATTAATGGTGGGGAGTTTGTTCAGCCCCCCCCCCCCTCCCCCCCCCCCGTGTCAGTTTTCCAGCCTTTTCATGGGGTTTCGTTGGTTTCTAATGGTGGGGAGTCTGTTCGGGCCTCCCCATGTTAATATTTTGGTTTTATTTCTAGAGTTGGATCGGTGGTAGGTTATGGTAGTATTCTTTGGGATGTGGGGAGTCTATTCGGGCCTCCCCTCGTGTGACCTTCAGCTGACCATCCTCTGCCCTGTGTTGCACAACCTATCCCCCTTTCCAACCAGCTCTTCTAGTGACCCACCGACCAGCCCCAACTCCCCCTTGTGCGACCCGCCAGCTAGCCCAACTCCCTCTCTAGCGCACGCGACTCCTTACTAGTAAGGTTTTCTTTTCTTTTCTTTTTTTGATATTTTAGGTTCCCATTGGGTAGTATATTATGTTTAGGGGTTGATCTTACGGTTTTTGGTCAAATTTTTCCTTGTTTAGGGTTCATGTTGGCTTCCTTGTGGTGCAGTTGAGGTGTGGATAGACTCTGCACCACTTTTCTAGAAAGTTCTTCACCCAATGTTGGTGGTTTCATGCTTAAACATTATTGAAAAAATTAATATTCTTTCTTGAGTGTTTATAAGTTTTCTATGGTTTAATTGTGTTGTGTGAAACATGTTTTGGGAAGTGTTTTGGCATGATTATATGATGAAATTGGATTTTCAAAGGAAAATGGTGAACATTTGTAGGTGCATTGTGGTGGTACTTTTTGAATATGTTTTTATAGTTGTGTGAATGAGTTTTAAGGTGTTTTTTAAAGTAAAATTGATTACTTTGTCAAATTGGATTTTATTGGGCACTTTTAGTGTGGTTTGTGAATTGTGTAAATTTTAAGATGTGTTATTTAAAGTGAAATTGGATTATGTGGGGATTGGAAGGGGGCTTGGCCATTGGAAATAGTTGAATTGACTATGTGTTTTTCCTTTAATTTTTTCAAATGGGTTTTATGAGTTATGTAAGTTTTGTGAAATGTATTTTCAAATGGTTTTGGTGTGTGTTTGATTTTAAAGAGAATAATTTGAGTGCGTTTTTTGGTAAATTATTATTAGGCATCTTGAAAATGTTTTAATAAGTGTTTGATTGATTTATTAAATTATATTTGTAGTGTATGGTCCCTTCTATGTGGTTTTGAGTTTCCGGATCTAAGGAAACTTTCCTACGTGTGAATAGGTAAGTATATATATACATGGAGGTTCCCCCATTATGTGTATATTCATCTATGGCATTGAATGTACATGTATAGAGCTAGGTGTGCTTATGTGTTTATATAAAAATGAATACATAGGTAAGTGAAGACTAGTATATGCATATAAATATACCTGTAAGGATCCCATTGCACATGTCCATGGGCCATGATAATGTGTGCATAGGGGATAGGTGTCATTTAATGTATGAAAAGATGCATATACATAGTGGGGGAGCAGTAGGTTTTAGTTAGAAAGTGCCAAGAGATGAAGTGGACGGTTTGGTTCCACATTGATGTAGGTCCCCTTTACCTATACCTTTAAATTGAATTCCTTAATTTCTTGAGTGTTTTAAAAAGTATTTTTTATATTAAATAATATATGTGTGCTATGAGAAGTGATGGTGATGCTGGATGTTGGTCTTTCCATCATTTTTCAGGTTCTCTTTAATTGTTGACATGCGTATTTTCTATTAAAATATTATCCCAAGCTTGTTTTATAATTATTAACATTTTAAATGGTTAAACATAGTTTCTAAAATGGTTTTGGATGTGTGGTGTATATTTCTCAAAATTTAGGTGTGTATATTAGTTGAGAAAGTTGATTTAAATGAATATGGATTCTGGTGTGTTTTTAAAATAGGGAATTTGGGAACTTTGTAAGTGATGGAAAAGGTATTTTAAAAAGGGATTTTTCTATGGTGTGAGTAAATTGAAAAAGATGATGTTTTGTAAAGAGTGGTGTTTTCATTGAAATGTGTGGCCTTTGTGTGAATTTGGATGTGTGGTGTGTGTGTATGTGAACTTCAACTTGATAACAAGGGAAACCTCGAGTACCAAGGTGGGCGGACTAGGACTAGTACGCTAGATGATACATAAGTGGTTCTTCTTGGTTTCATCTAGAAGGATTGACATTACAATACTAACTAAATACTTGTGATGATTGGAGACCACTAGGTTATGTGTGTGTTCCCTACTAGTGGATCATGCATGAGAAAGTAGGTCGTTGTGGCTCATATGCCATGTTTACACTAAGGTACGAGGATCCTAGGTCCCAAACTAACACTAGATACTTAGGGATTTCCCATGGTGCTTGTGATATGATTTTCGATTCAGTTGTTTCATGCTTATTCCCTCTTTTGTGAAAACTATATTTTTAATCTAAATTGGTCTCTTTTCATTTTGAAATGTTAATGCATGCTTGGAAACTATTTTTAAAATGATGTGTAAGATAAATGCTTTTCTTGAAAATTCATGCTTGTTACCTGAATTTGAAAAGATTAAAAAAAATTATTTTATTATGTCATATTTTCAAACTAGCACATTTTGGGTTTCTTTTTAAAGGTAAGTGAATAGGGTTTTATTGTACTCTAGCTTCTTAATGAGCATCTCGGTGCTCACCCCTAATTTATCTTTCTAGTTTCAGGGTCTAGTTTTGGATCTCTCTTACAGAGAGTGTGGTTTGTTTTCTGTGGTGACCCACGAGGTCACCTGAGGTATGTCTTATCACATTGTTTGTTCAATTAATCTTTTATTTATCTATTCTGTTCAGTTTATGTTTATTTATCTACATTTTTACGGGTCAAATCATTCCAAACTGGTTTATATTGATGTTTTTCACTATTTTTCAGCCTGTAGGGATCAGGAACACCCCTCGGGCCTTGTCGCAAATCGGGTCGGGTGTCGGGTCGAATGGAGACCCAACTTGGTTCATGTCATTCAGTTTATATATAATCTTCTTAAATTTACAGGTGAGGTTTTCTTATCTAGAAACCTCAAAACCCTCAGGATTATTCATATGGATCTCCTCAGAGAGGTCACCGTGAAGAAAATCTACCTTCATGTCCATTTTTTCAAGTCCAAGTCCAAGCTATCCACAAATCCAAAAATTTCTTTGATTGAAGACTTCTTCACCATCGGTGAAAAAATCTCATGAAATTCAACTCCTTTCTTATAAAGTAATCCCTTGAATACAAACTAATATTTGTGCTTGTCCTCCTTTTTGTTGTTATACTTATTCATCTTGAACACCCATTTTTTCATTAGTGCCTTATTACATTTTGGTAGTTCCACCAAATAATATGTTTGATTCCTTGTCAAAGAATCCATCTCATCCTCCATTGCATTTAGTCACTTGATTTTTTTCAGGATGAGACATTTTTCTTGGTATCCTTAAGGCTCCCCCTCATCAGTCAGTAACAAGTTCTCTAAGTTTGGATATTTTTTTAATAGAATTAGTCCTCGTGAAGATATTAGATTCTGTGAAATGTTAGGTTTCAGAGGCACAACATCACCTAGACCCTATGATGGTTCTAAAACTTCTTGTAGAGAATATTGAGTCTCCCCTACTCAATTTCCTCTTCCACCACCTCCTAGTCCACTATTAATGAGTCTTCTTTCAGCTACTCTTCTTTAGTGATAGGTGCTGCTTGTACAGGTGTTGGGTCATGAATTGATTCCTCATCACTTTCCCTTCAATAAATTCCTGGATTTTTAATGTCCTCTATCTCCCGGTTCTCATGGAACACAACATTTCTACTTATTATAACCTTATTCTTCTCTGAGTCTCAAATATTGTATCTGAACTCCTCATCTCTATAGATGATGAAGATGAATGTAGTAGATCTATTGTCTAGCTTCTACTTGAGCTCCTTGGATACATGTGAAAATTCCAGACATCCCAATACTCATAAATGAGATGAAAAGGGATGTTTACCAGAGATTCACTTCTATGGAATCTCCAAATTCAATCAGAATGGTGGTGATATGTTGATAAGATAGCATGAAAATTGAACAACTTCTACCCAAAATGTCTTGGTAATCTCAGACAAACTCATCATGATTTTGAACTTCTCTATGATGGTTTTTTAATCCTTTTTACAACTTAATTATGTTTTGGGGTGTGTGTGACCATCTTATCATGTCAGATGCTCTGATTCCCACAATAGGCATCAAATTCCATGGATGTGTACTCTACTCTATTGTTTTAATGAATACACTTCAGCTTCCTTCCAATTTTACACTCTACTATGGCATGTAACATCTTTAAGTAGTCTAGTACTTGGTCCTTCATTCGCTAGAAGAACACCCACACCCTTCGAGATTTATCATTAATAATGGATAGGAAATATTTTTTACCTCTGAGTGAATCCACCTACATGGGTCCAAAAACATTATAATACATCAAATCCAGCAACTATAATCTTCTTAACAAAGAATTATTGAATGAGACTCAATGAAGCTTCCTATAAAAGTAGTATTTTCAAGGATCAAGTGATGCTTCCTTTTCAAAACTGATGTACTTATTCTTCATCAGGGTGGATAACCATATTTCACTCATGTTGTTGAGTTTCCTATGATATATATTGGATGATGTCTCTCCTTCCATTGTGTTGAGGCTGTCTAGATATATCTTCACATGATTTTTGTAAAACATATTGTATATGTGTCCTCAGGTGATGATGGTGGATCATTTTGTCATCTTCCATACTCTATTGCTGAATATTTTGTCATATCCTTGTTGATTAAAGGTTATTCCTAGTAATAGGTTGAGTCAAAGACATGGAATATGTAGAACATCCTTCAAGGTGATTGTGTATCCAACATTCATCTTGATTTGGATATCACCCATGTCAATAATCTCCATCGAACTGGTATTCCTCATCTTGGCTACACCAAATTCACCAGTTTGATAAGCCAATAAATACTAATGATGTAGAGTGACATGGTAAAATGATTTAGTACCGACCACCCATTCTGTGTCCTAGTTTAATGTATGAAAGAATGTATATTCATTGTCTTTGGAGTAAAGTGTGATTTCTCTGAATATTTTCACATACGTGTCTTCATTTTTTCTTTTTCGGTTGCTACTTTGGCCCTTTTCTTATAGCAACCTTCAATAGTTCTTCTTCATGTGTCCCTCCATGCCACAATGGTAGAATTTTTATAATGGCATCATTTCATCAATGGAACTTCCCCTATTCTATATTTGGCATCCATTTCTAGCCCCTAGACCACCTTCTATGGATGGTTTTTACATTGATTTTCAATTTTGTAAAAAATGGTGTAGAATATGAAAAATAGAACTCACTATTGTGTCCAAAATGGTCAAAAATGGGGGAATTGACTCTTGGATTGTTGAAATTAGACATTGATTGATCGAGATAAAACCAAATTAATTTTAATGGTCGATATCAACTGATGATTTTGAATTGATGTGGTGCATCAAAGCAGCTACTAGAATATCTCTAGAAATGTTTCCAGCATTAGAAAAGTATCAACTTCTCTAGTAAGAGGGTACTGTAGCACCTAAACTTTGACCAAACTTTGACCAATCCTAGGGATGTCTTTTTAATCTATTTTTGATGTTTTTTGTGCCATTATAATTGGTTCAGCATGAAATTTTAGAATCTTCCTTCAAAACATGATTCCAGGTAAGTTGAATTTTTCAGTCACTGAAAAATCTCTACTACTTGTTGTTTTTCCACAAATGGCTCTGATACCACTTATTGTGATTCAATGATCATGAAGAGTAAATAATAGATGCATAACCAACCTTTATTTTAGCATGAATAAAGGCTATAAAATAAATCCTCTCTCTCTCTATATATATATATATATATATATATATATATCTCACCCATGGAGCTCTCCTAGCTCTCAAATACAATGGATCTCACTTGGCTTAGATAATTAATGTTGGATGCTCCCCAAAGGCCTCCTTTTATAAGCATGGTGGGAGGTGTCAAGTTTGACACAAATCTGCCACCAACCCCTACCAATCCCCACCTACCATAGACTTCTCCCATGGCTTCCAAAATAATAGGAGTTGCACATTAAGAATGTGAAGCAGCCGTGTTGGGAGTCTACCATGATGGGCAGAGTTGGTACACCATCCATCAACCAAGGCAGCTGAAAAAAATTCTTCATTAGGTCATTTAGTTAAGGATGACATCTTGGGATTCTCCACATTTTTTGGCTTGAGTGGGGGTGTGCGGCATCTTGGGTGATGCGGTAGGTCATCCAGCTATGAGGTAGTCCAGGCACTTCACTGGTCATAGGTGTTCATGTAGTCACTACCTCACGACAACTTAAGTGGGTGTAAAATTGGTTAGTGTATCCATTTAAGGATTTTTCACCTATTTTCATTACAGACTCTACACTTCCAACATTTTTCATCGAAAAAAATTAGGTAGCAAGTAATTTAAATTAAAATTCTATATGAAAATTAAATTATATTTCAAAAATAATTCCAGATTTGAAATAAAATTCTAGAACAAAACATGAAATTTCATTTTATGTTAGAAAAAAAATACATCAACATATTTTTTATCTAAAATAAAATAAATTTTCATATATTTACCAATTACACCCAATTGATAAAAATTAATAAAAACACATCAATTACCTAAAGTTCAATAAAAAAATATGATTGATATTAATGAATTACACTATTTTTTTCTTCAAAAAGTGATGTTCAATCAGTCACTCCATAGTGTGTTCAGCATTATGGAATATTTTTCAAGGAGTTTTAAATTGGATTTGGAGTGAATTTTTTGGATCTGAAATTTAATTCTAATCACATTGAAATGATAAATGTTACCCCATGAAATGGTTGGACTTGAAGTGTGTCATGCCACAATCAAAGACATCATGCCCTGACTTTGTGATCTGCATATTATTTTAAAAATCTAAATATTTTTTCAAAATAAGAGAGATTTTATTTGATCTTGGTGGTTTTAACTTAACTCAAATGGATGGTTTTCTGGTCCAATAAATATGAGACACATGAAAAATTCAAAGTGAATGATTTTGAAGGTTTCTTTAAAGATGGAAGAGTAAGTATATAAGTATAAAAAACATAGAGATAATACATTGAAATATCTAGAATTAGAATATAATAGATACTTCTAAGTAATTGTATTGAAGTTCTAGATTAAATATAGTATATTGGAGCACAACAGAAATAACCTCATTTTTTAGTGTGTGTTTATCTGGTGGATATTCATTGTAAGTAAGTTTTGTGTCTTTATTTATTGTATTATTTATATTAAAGTTATGGGTTGAGTGATAATTAAGGGTAGTAACCCTAGTATTCACAGTAATCCTTTATTAAACATTATAATCACATACAGGGTGTAACAATAACCCTAGTACATCGACACATCATCGATGTGTGATCCATGGAGTAGACCTTAGTGTTGAACCGAGTAAAATCATTGTGTTTCTTAATTTATTTTCTTTATCTAAATATTGTGTATGTATGCTTCAAATTGAAATATTCAGTGTGTTTCTGAAAATGTGAGAATAAGATCCATTGGAAGTTGAAGAAAAATAATTTTCACTCCAATTCACCCCTCCCGTCTTACAATGTTTGTGGGCATCGTAGTCACAACAATCCATGAGGAGAGAGTCACTCATGGTAAGGGATTTATATTATAATTTCACTTCAATTGAGGTTTAGATATTTTCTATGTATGTATTACTTCCTATGCTACCACTTGAATTAATTTTTAAATCTAAAAATATTTTGTGTTAATATGTTTGGGTATGTATAGAATGAAATGATTCTCACTATAATGGTGAATTTAAATGTTACTTCATTTACTTATTGATTGAAATTATTATTCTCTTGGATTCTATTATATAGTTTGATATTTATATGTTATATTTTTATAAAATGTGGTGTATATTTATTTCATGGAAATTTACACTAACATGTGTTGTTTTATTCATTCACAAATCATCATTATAATCATATAATGAAATATTATTGTGTGTCATTCTCACCCCTACATGAACACATAAATTCACATGAGAACTAGTTTTTTAGTAACAATTCTGGCATGAGAAATTGATTATGATGTTTTTTAATATCCTGATTTATCCTCTCCTTTATAGTTTTAAGTTTTTAGTTAAGAGTGTGGGTGGACCACATTCTTGGATTTGGAATTTTCCATTTAGGTCATTATTTTATATTTATTTTTCATGTGTTTAAAAATTATGAGATGTAACATTTTTATATATGTAAATTGATTTGTAATTCATTATTGGTTTTCATGTTTGATTTGTAAATTGATTTATATTTTTTTTAAACTGCATGTTATGCATAATAATTATTTAAGTGTATAGGTACCCATAATACTAAAAGGTGGATAGTTTATTTTTGTGTTCCATGATAATAAATGGTGGAATGTGTTTTTTTTCATGTAAGTTATTATATTTATCCAATATATGGATACCTCATATCAATTTTTTGATAAATTCATACCATATATAAGTGGTTCATAATTGAGGGAAAATTGTTCCCCCATAGTGAAATTTTTACCCTTATAATTGGTTGAAAACCTCTAGTGATTCAAGAGAATACTGTTGGAACCAAGGGTTGCATTCTTTCAATGAGTCAATACTTAGGTGGGAAATAAATTCTACCTCATTCAACCAAAATGGTAGGAGGTGTGGCTGCATAGTTCCCACACAAAGATGGTCCACATAAGTATTCTCATAGAATCATGCATGCGGATGGGTAGGTGGGCCTATGCGTACAGGCATGACCCGTGAAGCCCAAGTGTGTGCAGTGTTGTGGGTGCCAAACCCTGATGTCAATCGAAACACTAATGGTATAGAATGATATATATAGAATCACTTGATTGAAGGTTAGATAAATGTGGGATAAAGATATCTCATTAATTTTTCCACACTTTAAAATGATACAGACATTTCCATGGTCATTTGATCTAGATGATGTGCACCATCCGTTCAGCCACATGATCATCTTCAACCACCTTTATCATCAGAGAATATTTTTTTCATGGAATTGTTCCAGTGAATGTCCACTAAATTATTATGAATTCTTTTTCACATTAAAAGGAGGCCTTATAGAGTTCCTAATATAGAGGCAAGGTTTTATGCATTTGTTACACATGATATTCATGCACCGCCATGTATAAACTTTAACTGATTCGTGCCATCACCTAATGAAGCTGGATATTTGGATGAAGTTAAATGATGAATTTAATGAAAAGGTGAGATCAAAATTATATATTCATGTAGTTACACTTTCATGAATGTACTTTGAATGAGTATAACTAAGATGTCACATATGTCCATCAAGCCCTAGGTATTTACTTATACCCCAAGAAGAAATAGAAAACCTGATTCTCTCAGGTAAAAATGATGAGGCATCATGATGCAAAGCATAGAGGAGATGAGGTGAGGTATTTTTAATGCTACATAATTAATAGATAATCCCAAGTATTTAAACATTTATTTACATCATTCTATGAATACGTTGAATGAATTTGAGCTTATGCCATAGGGTTTATACCTTCACTGCAGAAGCACCACAATGATGAGTTGGCCACACCGAAGCCTTTTCATTGCATCTTGGAAGCTTGGAAATTAACAGAATCAAATTTATAGCTTTATTATAACTATATCATAGTATGTTCCATTGCATCGTGGAAGGTTCAGAATTAAATAATGTAATTTAGACCTACATTGGGCTATAATGTAATACATGAGATTACACCACAATAAAATAGTTTAGTTTTTGTGGTTATGGAAAATTGGAAGGTATTGCACCATAGAAGAATGAATACACCAAAAGTGGGTAAAGATTATTTTAAGTTATTATTCCATTTGATAGGTTTCTACACCATAGAGAAATAAGTTGCGTTATATAACTATGGACTTGAAAGATGTTGCACCATGGAGATATTAGATATGATGTAGTAGACATGCAGAGCGATAAATAAGGAATCTCTAAGATTACAAAAAATAAAATACCTCATGAAAGAAGGAAAAATGATCGAGTCTTCATGATATTTAAATGGATATTGGAATGAAATAATGGTGAGTGTAAATGTAACCAAGGTTTTAGGAAAAACAAACTCAAAATAATCATGCATTTAATGTTAGAATATCCTACCAAATATCATGGGTTTCAAATAAGACTTCACAATGCATTGTGAATATAATAACGGTGAAGGTATCAAAGAAATGTTGTTGAAGAATTAAGAGACCTAGAATCCTTTGTGCAAGAGTAGAATTACAAGATAATTTTGAGAACATGATACATCAAAGTATCAAAGAACAATATTGAGGAAGATCAAATCATCAATTAAAAATTAGAATAAGTTGACCAAGACTAGTAAACTTTTTTACCAGGATCATAGGATCTTGAATTTTACATGATAAAGTCATATCCAGCAAGCTCAAGGAGGGAGATCAAGATATCATCCTATAGTGTATCTTTGAGAAGAACAAGAAGGAGGTTGAGACTAGGGGTATAGCCAGTATCTAGAGAGGCTTGAAGATAATAATATAGTTGGGGGTATAACCAAATAAGGAAGAAGAGTTGGATTGTTAGGGGCTATAACCAATATCAACTGGAGGATCAACTATCGGGGTGTATAACCAGTTCCTACCTGAACCACTCTAATTGATGATAAGATTATAGTGGATAATCCATGTTATGGTTATAACCAACATGGAAAGGAGTTGGTATTTTTACCAAACCCTTTAAATATTTTGTGTTTATCCCTCTATTATTACTACTTCAAATGGGGTGAGATTTATAGATATCATAAAGTGAATCGAAAACCTTAACAAGCTCAAGAGGTTGAATTAAAAAGTAAAATAATTCATAAAACGAGTGTTCCACTAATCCCCACCCCCCTCGGTGGCACCTATATGACTTGGGGCACTACAATTGGAATCATAGGAGGTCACCTCTAAATATCCAAGAATTTTTTGAAGATATAATCTTATAAATATTTCAATGATATCATTGCACTTATTTCAAGAAACTGAAAAAAGGGTAAAGTGAAAATGGAAAGAAATATAAAGAAGAAAGTTGATTCATCCTTATCATCCTAATTTTGTGATGAAATCAATATTCTTTCCTTCCATTTGAATTAGAAGAATAAGAAGCCATCCCATAATTTGTTCTCTCCAGTCAAGGAAAAATTTGAACCAACTTTTATTTATGGTTCTAACCCTTGTGTGTAGAAATAATGTGAAATTTCAGACTCACTCTTGGAGATAAAAAATAAATGTGATTATGGTGAATATAAAGTTTCTATTTCAAGTAATTCTCATGAAATGAAAAAGAATATCAATGGATAATCATGCATTAAGTTTATTATTCAATGGTGAAATATTCTTCCTTGGAAAATAAAATATTGAGAAGAGAAGAAGTGGACATGAATCCCTACACAATGAAAATGGGAACCAAGATAAAGGATAAAAGTGACATGATTGAAGATATTTCCCAATAAATTCTAAATAAAATGGTCATATATAAGGAGATGAAGGCTCACATCTCTCAAAATCCAACTTAAAGAAAGTAGACAATTAGGTATGGATGATGCTTAAAATATTAATGTAAGGGTTTCTAATTTTTAAGATAAAGGCATAAAAATAAGATAACTTGAACAGAAGATGAAGATTCCTCCAAAATCCATCTCAAATTTTCTTTCTATGAAAAATCTAAAATTATGCTTCCACAAAAGCTGAAAGCACAAAAGTGTTTTTACTGTGGAGGATTTGGGAACATAATGAGTAGATTTTTTGAATCCAACAATCCCAAAGATGTTATAACAACTCTAATAGTATCAACATCTCAATCAAGGAGAGATCAAATGATTTATGAAATTTATAATAAATGTTTCATTTGTTCTAATCTCAGTTATGTGAAAAAGAATTTCACTTGGAGGAATATATGGAAGTGTAAAGATTCCATAAGGAGTCACTCCACTTCTATGACTTAAAAGAAAATAGATTATCCTAGAAAATTTCCTCTTAATCATGAAAATAGGTTCTATGATTTGGAGGATAAAAATGAACCACAAAAAATGGTGTATCAAGCACCAAAATATGAGCACTTATAATAACTCTCTTGGAGGAAAAGAGGGAAATATGGAAGAAAAAAACAAGAGGTTGTTCCGAGTTTGAAGGAGGAGTAAAAAGGTTTTCTAAAAAAAGGAAACTGCATGGGAATAAAATAGGTTCACAATCCATGAATCATGCTAACAAAAAGAAAATCACATCCCATAATGATCTTTTAAAGAAGAAGAAAGCAAGGATGAGAGAAAACTCTCACATTAAATGTTTCTTTTAAATAAGTAAGAGATTCCTCTGTATTCCCTATTATTTTATATGTTACGAGATAACATGAAAGTAATTAAAGTATAAGCATTGTTCATCATAGATTTCATTAATTTCCATTATGATAAAGATGAGTTCATCCCTTGAGGGGGGGCTTTGATGATAGTTGAGGTATTCCAATCACACTTCCATCCCTCATTATTAAATGTATTAATCATATCAATTTGGGGGTTTCTTGGTTGGGGACAAGATGAGACAAAGGGGGATATATATCTTTTACTCCTAAACTTTATGTTGTGTTTATTTAAGTGTGTGTATTATTTAACGTTTTAATGGTAAATTTGATTACTTGCATCCCCTAAAATGAGAATTGAGAATTATTTAGTATGATTTCACATGAATTGTTTTTTATGGACAACTTATACAACCTTGATTATATCTATCTTGTTTTATACAATAGTTTATCTCTTATATACTTATAGTTGATTAATTAAAGGCTCTTTGTTAGGAATTTTGCGATATCATTCCTTCTTTAAAAAAAATAAGAGAATGTGTTTTTGAAAAGAAAGAGGAGATGATAAGACCACCACTTGTCCTTTGCATTTGATTGTCAATAAGGGGAGAAAATAAAGAGAACCGCATATTGACTTTTATTATGTTAAAGGATATTTACAAAAAAATACAAAGGGGGAGATTTTTGGAACTAAGGGTTTCATTTTTTGTCAATGAGTCAATATGTGAAGTGGTGATGCTTAGAGAATTGTTATGGATTCACTTTATGGAATTGGATATTGTTGGCCCATAGGATAGTGTTGTCCACTATATCTGACTATAATGGTTTTAATTATCACAAATAATGTATTATATTAACATGTATATTACCTCATGATAGATCTTAAATTATGTAAAATCTTATATTGTATATCAGATCATTTCAATCATATAACTAATTATGTTTGTTTAAGTATAAACAATCTTATAACTGATTATCTATGTGTAATTATGGGTATTAATACTTTTTGACTTTATTGTACTATAAGATAGATAGAATATCTAAAATTATCTAAGTATGAGTCACTAAGACACCGATAGACAAATGACCTACCGATGCATATGACTCACCGTTGCAGACGACTTACCGATGTATATGACTCACCGATGCAGAAGACCTACTGATGCAATAGACCTACCATCAGTCCAAGTGACCTACCGATGCATGGTAATACTAACACAAGGAATCACCAATAGTTAAAATGATTCATCTATGTAATGAGTCACTGACGTATGGAAAGACCGATAGAATGACATATTGATGGGATGAGTCAGAAGGAGATATCGATAGACGAGTCACCGACTGATGTCTCACCGACAGAGGAGTCATCGATAGACTATTTAAATTTTCATTTATTAAATCTATTTATAACAGTCATATTTGAGTCATTTAATGATACTGACATATTTAATAATATTTTTTAGGAATTTTATCAGACATTATGAGGTACGATGAACCTATGTATGTGAAAAGAACATTCTCTCTGTCGGCCCTAAAATATAAAAATCATTTTTGAAGAATGAAGAAATATATATATGTGTGTGTTCTTGTGTGTGTTTGTGTGTAAAAAAGAAGAAGATAAGGGTGGTGTAACCACATGTAAGATAGACATAAGAACATTCACGACTCTCATGTAGCCACTGTGAACTCTAGCATAAAAGAAGAACACACGGGGGAATCTCAATCAAGTTTTACATTGAATCAACAAACTTATTAATCATATAAAAGAATGAGAAGAATATTCCTGCAGAACCATACTTGTACCTGGAATCCAGAATACGACACTCTGTTTTTGTGTCAACTTCAAAAAAAAGACTTAGACCTCATCTCAGTTACATCAGAAGAGTCATGATCTGCATCTCAAGACACACAAAGCCTTCTAAATCCTTTCTTATATTTATTTTCTATGTCATGTGAATTTTTACATACTTTTGAGTAGTGTGTGTATCTGTCTGTAAAGAACATAAAATCTCCTATATCAAACTGAATGATTTAATATATCCTTCCAATAATACCTTATTACACCTTTTTACTCCTATGGATAAGTGTGTAAGATATCCTTGTGTGACCTAGTAGTTTGTACCCACGAAGAACTGTGGTAGAGGTCTTGTGACCTGGATAGCATGTGTGCTATTGTGAACCCCAATCTAGGATGTGGATCAAACTATTTATGAATTTAAACTTTTTGGTGTCAGGTGATCACTAAGTGAAGAGGATTAGGTCTCTGATTGAGACTGAACCTCTTGTTTCATTTCTGCTGTGTTTTTACTTTTATTTTTACTCTATTTTATCACAGATTTCATAAAACTAAATTGAACTCTGATATTTAGTATTAGAAAGTGTTTATAATAGAATTGAATTATTTTGTTAGTTTCAAAAGATTTATTAATTATCAAATTGATATAACTAAGAACTAATCAATCTTTTGAGAGATTAATCAAATAGACAAGCTCTTATAAATTCACTACTAGATAACTGGTCAATTGAATTTTAAATTTGGGGCAATTTAAAATTATACTTTCTAATAGAAATTTTTAAAGGAACTCAATTCACCCCTCTCTTAAGTTTCCTACTCTAACCAAAATATGGTATTAGAGGTTGTGGAATTTTTAATTTTTAAATATTTTCAACTATGATTTTAGTTGTATTTCAAAGATCTTAAAATTTCTATTAATACAATATTTTTATCACTTTAAAATATTTTTCTAAAAGTTTATTATGGAAAATTGGATGGAATGTGCTGCTACCCACAGACCTCCATTCTTTAAAAGAACAAATTATATATAATGGAAAATTAAAATGAAAATTAACTTAGAAAGTATGGGTTTTTAAATTTGGTCTTCAATTATAGATGAATATAATATTCTTACTACTACAATAAATACTTGGTATGACCCAAATAAGACTGCTTATAATAATAACTTCAAATCCATGAATGACTTATATTGTTCTTTAAGAGATGAAGAATTTAACATAATTTCTGTATGTAAAACAACCCATGAAATTTGGGATACTTTTTTTGTTTCACATGAAGGAACTTCTAGTGTTAAGGAAATGATACTTAACACATATACCATTAAATATTAAAACATTAAAATGAAGCCTGATGAGCCTATTTCTGAAATTTATCTCAGGTTTAATGAAATTTTGAACACTATGATCTCTCTGGGAAGAGATGTTACTGCCGAAGAACAAATTATGAGGATTTTCAGATGTTTACCAGATAGATAGAGAGGTATTATATATCTATTATAGAATAATTTGACATCAGAAAACTACTTTTCAAAGAACTCATGGGAAAACTGATGATGTATGAATAAGAGCTAAAAGTCAACAAGGAAGAAGAAGATGAACCTAAGAGAAAATTTGTAGCCTTCAAGACTACTACCTATAAGAAAAAGGAAAAAGAGAAGGTTCTAGCCTCTGTTGAAAGCTCTAGTAATGATGAATCAACACCAGGAAGTGATAGAGATATGGATAAACTATCCAGAAGATTCAAGAAATTCTATTGAAAGAAGAAGTTCTTCAGAAAACCCAATTATAAAGGAAGATATGATAACAAGGGAAACTGAAGAATGTACTGGGAAAGAAATGAAAAATCAGAGGAGATTGTCTAATTTTAATATAATAGGAGAGGACATGTCAAATATGACTATGAAAAATTAAAATACAAAAAAGAAGTATGAAAAGAAATACAAGAAGTATAATAAAGCTATGAAGGCCACTTGGAGTGCCTCTAAGAATAGCTCTAGTGAATCAGCATCATCTCATGATAAGAGAGATGACATGGAAAATATGTGTTTTATAAAAAACACATATTAGGTAACCTTATAGTCTCCTTTACACAATTAGTACTATTATGGAGATTAAAGAGATTATGAGAATATGAAAAGTGATGAAATATTTGAATATTGTAACATGATGGAAGATACATGCAATGAATTGAAAGATAAATATAAATCTTTAAAGAAATAACATGCTCTCATTGTAAATATTAAGTCTGAACTTACTGATGAAAAGGAAAATAATGCTCAACTACTCGAATAAAACAATGAATTAAGAATGTATAATGAGAAATTGAAGAATGATATAGAAAAATTTACCAATGGTAAGAATACTCTTACTAAAATTCGTGATAAATAGACAGGTCCTAAGTACACTTCCGGTATGGGATATCAGCCAAGATAGATAAACCTATCTAAAACACATTTTGTAACTAAATTTGTAAAATTTATTCTTCTACCTAAAAATCAAAACTTTGTTGCTAGTTTCAGTTCTGGAAAATATTTTACTACCTCTAAGTGTTATGGACCAAATAGAGTATATTTCTAAAATATGTTATATAATGCTTATAAAAAACCATAAGTTAAATGTGGGTACCTAAAGCATTGATTACTAATGTCACTGGACCCAAACAAGTTTGGGTACCAAAATCTATTTGTGTTTGATTATTCTGTAGGAAAGCTACCTAAAAAGATCCTGCAAGATTCATTGGTACTTGGATAGTGGATATTCAAGACATATGACAGGAGACTATTCAAGTTTCAAGAACCTAATCAAGATTGATGGTGGATATGTCACTTTTTGTGATAATTTAAAAGGAAAAATAATTGTCTTGGGCCAAATTGGTAACTCTAACTCAGTTTTAATTTCTAAAGTACTTTTTGTTGATGGACTGAAATATAATTTGCTTAGTATTTCACAATTATGTGATGATGGATTTCATGTTAAATTTGAAAATAATGCTTGCAGTTTTTTTAAATCTAAAAATGAATTAGTATTTTCTTCTCTTATGAATGAAAATGTATATGTTGTTAACTTAGATTCTTTAGTCTCTCAAAATGTCTCATGATTAAGTGTATTTCACAAAAAGTATTGGATTTGGCATAGGAGATTAGGTCATTGTAATGTACACTTCCTTAGGAATCTTACTAGAAAAGGCTTAGTCAAAGACCTACCCAAACTTGAGTTCTCAAATGATAAAGTATGTAATCCTTATCAAAAGGGTAAACAACACAAGATATATTTCAAATCAAAGAAAGAAGTTTCAACCTCAAAACCTTTAGAGTTGGTTCACATGGACTTATTTGAACCATCTCAAGTTTCTATTTTAAATGGGAAGCACTATGTATATGTTCTTATAGATGACTATTATAGGTATACTTGGACTTATTTCTTAGCTCAAAAAAGTGAATCTTGTACTTACTCCACCAAGTATTCTAAAATAGTGGAAAATCTAAGTGGACTTAGGATAAAATCCTTAAGAACTGATCATGGTCATGAGTTTGAAAATCAAGACTTTGAATCTTTTTTCTCAAAAAATGGCTATAATAATAAATTATCTTCCCCTATAACACCTTAAAAAATGGAGTTTTGGAAAGAAGAAATAGAACCTTATAAGAGATAGCCCAAACAATGCTTAATGAATATGATCTACTTGTTTACTTTTGGGCTGAAGCTGTGTATACAACTTGCTACATTATTAATAGAGTCTTAATCAGACCTATCCTCAAGAGACTTCTTATGAGTTGTGGAACAATATAAAACCCAAATTTAGTTACTTCAAAGTTTTTGGTTTCAAATTTTATATCCTTAATGAAAAGGACAATATTGACAAATTTGCATCCAAGAGTGATGAAGGAATCTTCCAAGGTTACTCAATATCTGTTAAAGCCTATAGAGTCTTTAATAAAAGAACCATGTGTGTGGAAGAATATGTGCATATAAAATTTGATGAGACATAACCACATGAACATAAGACCTCCCAATACAACCTTGAAGATGATATGTCAAATCTGTACATAAATGCAAAAACATCTAATCTTCTTGTCAAACAATCTATTAAAAAAATAGTTCTGGGAATTCTTCAGACTCTAAACATGATGAAAATGAGCCTATAGATGAACCTGAAATTACTATCCCCTCCTTTTCTAGACTAACTAGAACTCTCAAAAATCATTCTTTAGATATTTTTGTTGGAGACTTAGATAAACATACACAAACTAGAGCTTCTCTTAAAAACCAGGTTGAACATCAAGCTTTTTTATCACAACTTAAACCTAAAAACACCAATGATGCAATTAAAGATGAATTTTGGGTGATTTCTATGCAAGAAGAACTTAATAAATTTTAAATAAATAAAGTTTGGAAACTTGTGGATAGGCCCAAATACACCATGACCATAGGCACTAAGTGGGTGTTTAGGAACAAATTAGATGAGTCTGGTAATGTTGTTAGAAAAAAATCCAGATTGGTTGCACAAGGTTATAGTCAAGAAGAAGGCATTGGCTATGAAGAAACTTTTGCACCTATTTCTAGACTTGAGGCTATCAGAATCCTGATTTATTATTCTTAACATCTTTTTCTCAAGATTTATCAAATAGATGTTAAAATTTCATTCCTAAATGGGTATATAGTTGAGGATGTTTTTTTTGAACAACCCCATGGTTTTAAAAATACTCATTTTCAAAATCATGTTTTCAAATTAAAAAAAAGTTTTATATGGTTTAAAATAATCTCCAAGATCTTGGTATGATATACTAAGTACTTTTTTCATTATAAAAGGTTTTACAAAAGGAATTATTGATCCAACTCTTTTTATAAAACAAATTTCTAAAGATGTTTTAGTTGTTTAAATTTATATAGATGATATTATTTTTGGATCTTCAATAAATTTCTTATGTATTTATTTTTCTAAAATGATGAAAAGTGAATTTAAAATGAGTTTGATGGGTGAACTCAAATTCTTTCTTGGATTTCAGATTTTTTAAAATAAAGAAGGTATCATTTTAAATCAATGTAAATACACAAAAGACCTTTTTATAAGATTTGGATTTCATAGAATTAAAATTAGTGAAACTCCAATGATTACTACTTGTAAGTTATACCTTGATGAAGATGGTAAATCTATTTATCAAACTAATTATAGAGGAATGATTGGAAGTTTTCTCTACTTGACTACTAGTAGGCCAAATATAATGTTTAGTGTGTGTATGTGTGTCCGCATTGAAGACAATACCAAATAATCTCACTTAAATGTTGTTAAAAGGATTTTCAAATACTTCAAACATAATATCAATTTAGGTTTGTTTTACTCTAAAGGACAATAATTTGATATAGTGAGTTATTCTGATTCTGATTTTGGTTGATGCAAGTTAGATAGAAAGAGAACCTCTAAAACATGTCACTTTTTGGGAAAGTCTTTGGTTTCATGGTGTAGTAAGAAACAAAATTCAGTTTCATTATCTACTATCGAAGCTGAATAGATAGTTGTTGGTAGCAGTTGTGCTTAGATTTTGTGGATGAAACACACTCTTCTAGACTATGGATATCAATTTAGACATGTACCTATAAAATGTGACAATACAAGTGCTATTAAAATTTCTGATAACCCAGTTTCTAATTCTAAAACAAAACATATTGATGTAAGACATAACTTTTTGAGATATCATTATCAAAAGGGTGATATCACTTTAGAATTTATTGGCACTAAATATCATTTTGTTGACATATTCACTAAGCTATTGAACTCTGAAAGAATTAATTACATCATACATGAGTTAGGAATGATCAATCTATAATAACTTGTGTTGCTATTACTTTGATCTTTTTAAGTTAGGTTGTCATGCCGACAGTGACGCTATGTCATGCCGACACAGTTGTCATGCTGACACCAACACTTTGTCATGCTGACATAGTTTTCATGCTAACACCGATGCTTTGTCATGTAGACACAGTTTTCATGCCGACACCAATGTTATGTCATGCCGACACAGTTTTCATTCAGAAGATGAAAATTTTTCATGTTGACGTTGACGCTTTGTCATGCTAACATAATTTTCATTCTGTCACTGACACTTTGTCATGCTGACACCGACGCTATGTCATGCCGACACAGTTTTCATGATGACACTAACATTTTTTTATGCTGACACATTTTTTATTCTGACACTGATTCTATGTCATGCCGACACCATTAGTGTTATAAAAAATTTGTCATACTGAAATTAATGACTCATTGTTTTTATGCAGTTTATGTTTTTCTCAAAAAAATATTGTTTCATTAATTTCATTGAACCTGATTTAGGATTTCATTATTGTGTAATTTCAAAATCCATAAATGATATAAATTTTAATCAATCCACTCTGCTCCTTTACCTCTAAACTCTCATTTGTTTCTCTCTCTTTACCCCCAACCTTTCACCTTCTAACCTTCAGATTGAATGGATTGAAATGGAGCGTGTGAAGCCAGCTCTTGATGATGGAGAGTATCATGCTTCTAATAAACAGAAAGGTGAATCGAGCAAATATTCAGCACCTGTAAATACTTCTTTGGATAATCATGTTGTAACTCTAAAAAAATAAGTTCTTACAGAATGGATGTTAGAAAGAAAGTCTATACTACTCAAGGTATTGCAAGATCAAGGTTGGATTTAGTAGTTCTCATATAATGAATTACCCTTTTACCTGAATCTAGTTCATGAGTTTTATATGAATATGGAGTTTTTTTTGGAAGGAAGTGATGTCACCTGGATAAAATCCATAGTAAAAGGTAATATAATATCTTTCTCTTCAAGAAATTAGGTTAAATGTCTTAAAGTTCCTCATGAAGGTGTATTTGATTATTATCAAGGTACCTCTCCACTTGAGAGTGATATGTTTTTCTTTGAGACAAGGTTAAAGGAGATTACTAATAATGGTGAACATAGAAGACCCATTTCTACAGAGTTAAGTGGAGAATGTAGAATCTTGTTTAAGTTTATCCAGCATCAAATCTATCTTGGGAAAGGGGATTTTTATTCTTATAAATATCAATATGTATACTTGGTTTATCTACTGAGAAAAGGGATCAAGGTAAATTTGTGTAGATACCTTTTTGTGAACATGAATGAGATGATCAAACCTTCCTATAAAACTAATTCCCCATTCTATCCAAGGATGATCTCAGCTATGCTGAAAGAAAAATGTTGTATAGATGAAGGTGAAGAAGTTGTTTCTGAGTGCATTGGGATCTTCCTTAGTAGAGAGATTTTTAAGAGGATGAAAATCTACTGGAATACTTAGAAGAGAGAATGGGTTGGAGATGAAGATAAGATCTATGACAAGTTCAATCTAGTGGATCATCCAACTAGACCTAAGAATATGTTTGATCCTAGTCTAGGACCAAATAAGTAAGTTGTTTACTCTTCAGAAGAAGAAGAAAAATAGCCTTTCACTCCAGTTAGAGATTAGGGATCACCTATTGATGATATGAGTGATTCTAACATAAGTGGACCTCACAAAGGTTTTTACTTTGGACCTCCTATTCCTCTACTAACCTTACACTATGATGATCCTACTCTGAAAGATAATGGGAATGAGGAGATAGAAGTATCAGGTAGTGTAGAATATTTAAGTAGGTCCAGTGGCTCTAAAGAAGAACAAGAAAGTGAAAATGGTGAAAGTGACAGTAGTAGTGAAGAGGAAGAATATGAAGAAGATGGTGATAAGAATAAAAATGAAGAATATGTCTATGTACATGATGATGATGAAAGTAATGGAAGTAATAATAAAAATCATAAGGATGATCAAGGTGAAGATGCTGAAATGATTGATGATGTGGATCAGGATCGGTTGGAAGAACCTCCTAAAGTTATCATTGAAGTGAGATAAAATGCTAAAGTTACTGCTGAAGTGGAAGATCAAGATATTCTCGTACCTCATTTGGTTTTTGAAAGAATAATACCTCATGCTTAAGATGAGAAACCAGTAAGAAAATATCATATTTAGGGGGAGCCTCAAGAAATAGAAAATCAAGATGCAGAAGAGAATCAACTTGGAAGAGTAAGGCTAAATACTCTCACTCCTCTGGATGATGATATAATAGTTGAATGGATGAGGAATCCTGGGTATGTGGCACTGGGATTAGATTCTGATTATTAAGATGATGAAGTCTTTGTACATATTTAAAGAGAATCAGTGGTTGGAACCCTTTCTAGTGACTATGTCACTAAGGTAGACTTGGAGAAATTCAAAGAATATATATTCTCATTAGTAATACATTCGTTGAAATCTCAGATGAGATATGATATTGATGAATATAGAAGATAAAACAGTGAGATGAATGATAACTTGAGAGTTATCTGGTCTACGGTTGAAGGTGTAAGGCAAATTAGGACTTCTAGTTATACTCCTACCTCAACCAATATATCTCAAGATGATATTGTTTCAGCATCACAAATGGTGATAAAGGAAATTCAGCCAAATTTGATTACAACTACCAAAACCATTGTGGAAAGCAACACCAATCTTGGGAATGAGATGAAGAAGTTAACTATTAGAATCAATGATTTAATCACTGAGTATAGAACTATAATGGAGAGTCTCATGAAAGGACTTGAAGATCTTGTTTCTCATCTTAAAATTCATGATTTTTCTAAACTGAGAAAAGAAGTAAAGAAAATTGTGCAATCCACTTCAACCTCAACTCCTATTGCTATTCCTTCCCTATATGGTCAGACCTCTCAGACTCTGGATACTGAGGCAATCAGAACTGTTGTAAAAGAGGAGCTTAAAGCTCTATTTGATACCTACGGCTTGGGTAGCCTAGAAAATATTGAGAAGAATAGTGATTGTGTGCTTGATATGGTCAGATTATATACCAAGTAAGCGTATTCCACTAAGTAATATCTTACAAAGATGATAAATTCATATTTCTCTAAGATTTACTCCAAGCACCAATTGAAAATCCATTTTATGTATTTGGCAGAAAATTTCACTTTTCCCCAGTTATAAAAGAATTCAAAGAACAAGTCAAGCAACTAAAGAAATTCACTCCTCTGTTAGATAAATTTATGAAGAATAAGGATTAATTTGATAAAGCAATGAAATATGGTGGTGATATTATTGAGGATTTAATCTAACTATTAAATCCACATCTTCATGTTTAGAGTGAATTCATTGTTGTTCTTGTTGCATTCTATTCACTCTGCTCTATAATTGTCTTCCACTATAATGTTAGTTGATCAATCCTTGACCCAAATCTATCATTTTATCATAGAACAACCTCAAACTTGGCTATTATCCCGGTACAAACCAAGCTTGGAACCAACTGTTTCAGCAGGAATTCCTTTTCCTCCATTGAAGATCCCTTCGGATGCTCTTGTTTCTCCACCACCACCTCCTGGATCTACCATTGATCCATTTGATAAGGGTAAGGCACCCCTTGACCCTATGAAGTAGTGTGGAGTTATTCTTTTTGATAGGTCTGAGTCCTTTTAATTTTCATCTCAGTAAAATTTTCTTATGAATGAAAACTCACTATTTCTACTTTTATATTTTTGTTTTTAGCCTTCCACTTTTTTCTAATCCCAAAAGGGGGAGAACATTATTAAGAATTTTTATGTGTTTATGCATTATTTTTTTTATGTTACTCTGATACATTTCACTTTACAAAATTATTTTTGAGCCAATTCATCTTTATGGGAGCTAATAATTAGACTATTTACTTTAATCATTATCTAATGGTACTTAATAATTCCATGATTTGTGTGAATCAAAAGGGGGGAGATTGTTGTCCCATAGGATAGTGTTGGCCACTATCTGTGACTATAATGGTTTTAATTATCACAAATCATGTCATATATTAAGATGTATATTACCTCATAACAGATCCTAAATTATGTCAAATATTATCTTATATATCAGATCATTTCAATCATATAACAAATTATGTTTTGTAAGTCTAAGTAATCTTATAACTCATTAACTTTGTGTAACTATGGGAATTAACACTTTATGACTTTGTTGTACTATAAGACAGACATAACATCTAAAATTATCTATGTATGATTCACTGAGACATCAATAGACAAATGACTTAACGATGCATATGACTTACTGTCGTAGACGACCTACTGATGCATATGATTCACCGATGTAGACGACCTACCGATGCAATTGACATACCATCAGTCTAAGTGACCTACTAATTCATGGTGCTACTAACGCAAGGACTCATCGACAGTTAAAATGATTCACTAATGTAATGAGTCACTGATGTATGGGAAGATCGACATAATGTCATACCGATGGGTTGAGTCACTGATAGAAGGAGATACCGATAGACGAGTCACTAACTGATGTCTCACTAATATTGGATTCAATGATAGACGATTTAAATTTTAATTTATTAAATCTATTTATAATGGTCATATTTGAGTCATTTAATGATACTGACATATTTAATAATCTTGAGTAGTACTTTTAGCAGATAGTATGAGGTACGATGAGACTATGCACATAGAAAGAAAACTCTCTTTGTCGGCCCTCTAATATAAAAAGAATTTTTTAAGAATGAAGAAATATATATATATATATATATAGAGATAGAGAGAGAGAAAAAAAAGAGAAGAGAAGGGTGGTGTGTCCGCGTGTAAGACTGACATAAGAAAATATGTGACTCTCATGCACCCACAATGAACTCGATCACAAAAGAAGTTTACATGAGGAAATCTCAATCAAGCTGTACATTGAATCCACAAACTTATTCATCATATCAAATAAGGAGAATAATATACCTACATAACAATAATTATACCTAGAAGCCAGAATGTGGCACTCTATTTTTTTGTAAACTTCCAAAAGAAGACTCAAACCTCATATAAACCACATCTGAAGAGTCCTGAGCTGCATCTCAATACACATAGATACTTATAAATCCTTTCTTATATTTATTTTCTCTATTGTGAGAATTTTTACATACTTTTGATTAGTGTGTGTATCTATCTGTAAAGAACACATTTTCTCCTATATCAAACTGAAGGATACAAGATATCCTTCCACTCATACCTTATTATGCCTTTTTACTCCCATTGGTAATTGTGGAAGAGGTACTTGTGTGACCTGTTAGTTTATACCCACGAAGAACTATGGTAGAGGTCTTGTGACCTTGATAGCCTGTTTGCTGTTGTGAACCCTGATCCATGGTGTGGATCAAACTATTTATTAATTTACACTACTTGGTGGTAGGTGATCACCAAGTGCAGAGGATTATGTATCTTCTTGAGACTGAACCTCTTGTTTCATTTCTATTGTGTTTTTAGTTTTATTTTTACTCTGTTTTATCACATATTTCATCAAACTAAATTGAACTCTGATAGTTATTCATAGCAAGTGTCTATAACAATATTGACTTATTAGGTTAGTTTAAAAAATTGTATTAATTATCAAGTTGATATAACTGATAACTAATCACTCTTTTGAGAAATTAATCAAACATTCAAGCTCTTATAATTTCACTATTAGATAATTGGTCAATTTAATTTTAAATTTGGGGGAATTTTAAATTGTACTTTTTAATAAAAAAAATTTATAGGAACTCAATTCACCCCCCTCTTGAGTGTCATACTCTGACCAACATATATCATGCTAAAAAAATCCTCTATGTTAAACATGATGATTTTTTGAATTGGTCTTAATTCCAAAGACCTATGAAAGTGACATTAAGATAATGCACATTGTTTTTAATATTAAAATAATGAATAAGACCATGAAAATATTCATTTTCATAAGGAATTGTTTATGGAATAAGAAGGCCATGAAAATTTATATTTTGCATGAATAAATTTTAAATAAAATGAGTTGAGTTATGGATTGTAATTTTATAATTATATGGTTTTTTATATTAAATAATTGGATAACTCCTTTGGGGGTTTACTAAAAAATAGGCCAACCGTTGGCCATCCAAGGGACTTGTGTGCCACTACTTAGGTGGTAAATCAATTCCACCCCATCCAGCCATGGTGGTAGGAGGTGTGGCTTCATAGAACCCGCACGAAGATGGTCCTCATAGGGATATGCATGGGTAGTGCTCATATGGATGGGAAAGTGGGCCTACACATATCGAAGTGGCTCGTGAATCCCGAGTGTGTGCAATTTTGTGAGTGTCGAACCCCATTATTGGCTCGAAATTCTAGTGGAACAATGTGATATATATAAGCACTAGACTAAAGTACATAGTGATGTGGGACAAGGAGATCACATTATTGTTCCCATGATTTAAAATGGTATAGAAATTTCTATGGTCATATGATCTAGCTTATATGCATCGTCCATTCAATCATGTGATAATCTTCAACCTCTTACCATATCAGAGAAACTTTTGTGCTTGGGATTTTTATAGTGCATATCTGCTGAATTAATTGGAAGCCTCATTCACATTAAAACTAGTCTACATGGAGTTATTGAGATAAAGGCTAGGTTCAAATCATTTGTTACAAACAATATTCATGCACTACCATGCATAAACAGAAATGTATTTGTGTTGTCGCTTAATGAAGTTGGGTATTTAGATGAAGTTAAACTCTGAATTTAATGTATAGGTGTGATCAAAATTATATATTCATACAATTAAACTTTCACGAATATTCTTTGAATGAGGATAATGAATATGTTGTGTATGTATAGCAATCCATGAGTATTTACTTATACTACGTGAAGAAACAAATAACTTGATTCTCTTAGGTAAAAGTGATGATACCATTGAAGAACATAGGAAATATGATAAGGTATTTTTTATGACACATGATGAATATAGAAGCTTGATTCTTCCTAAATTTATTTACAGCTTGTTATGCATGAATTTAATGAGTTTGAGATTACATCATAGGGTTTATCCCTTCACTGCATAATCTCCACAATGATGAGTTGGCCACACCACAGCCTTCACATTGAACTATGGAAGCCTAGAAATTAATAGAATAATGTTTCAAGATTCAAAATAACTGCACCGTGGTATGTTTTTTTGAACCATGGAAGGGTCATAATTAATAGAATCAATTTATACCTACAGTGGGCTATAATATAATGCATGATATTTCACCATAATAAAATAGTTGAATTTTTGAGGTTTCAGAAAATTTGAAGGTGTTACACTATGAAATAATAGCTATGACTCAAAGTGGGTAAATCTTATTTTCAATTATTATTCCATTTTAGAGGTTTCCATGCCATAGAGAAATAAATTATGTTGTAGAATTGTGGACTTAAATGATAGTGCATCATGGAGATATTGGTTACGATTTAGTAAAGATAAAGAGTGATAAATGGGGAATCAATAAGATCATGGATATTCAAATTTCATGTGAATGAAGGAAAAATAATAGGGTATTCATGAGATTTAAATTGATATTGGAACAGAATAATGACGAGTTTAAATGTGATCTAGGTTTCAAGAAAAACAAACACAAAATTAATAGAAAATTGATATGAGAAGATCCTACTGAATAACATGGAGTTTCAAATAAGACTTTGTGATGATTTTTTGAATAAAAATATTTGTTAAGGTATCAAAGAAATATTTTTTTAAGAATAGGGAGACCTGGAATCCTTTGTGAAAGAGAATAATTGCAAGATCATTTTGAGAATGTGATACATCAAAGTATCAAAGAACAAGATTGAGGAAGACCTGATCATCTTCTGAAGATCATAAGAACTTGAAAAAGACTAGAAGACCTATTTACTAGAGGATCTTCAAGTGTATATGAGCAATTCAGGTCTAGTAATCTCATAGAGGAAGATAAAGAGATCATCCTATAGTGGATCTTTGAGAAGAAGAAGGAGCTTGTGACTGTGGGTATAACCAGTTACTAAATAGGATTGAAGAGAATAAGATGGTTGGGGGTATAACCAACCAAGGTAGAAGAGTTGGATATATATAGGGTATTACCAATATCAACTAGAGGATAAACTACTGGGTTATATAACTATTTTCTTCCTAAACCGCTATAATTGATGATAATATTATAGTGGAGAATCCATGTTGGGGGTATAACCAACATGTCATGGAGTGGTTCTTTGTACCAAACATTGTAAATATTATATGTTTCTCTATATATAATTACTAATGCATATGAAGTGAGATTGAGATACATCATAGAGTAGATTAAAAACCTTAATAAGTTCAAGATGTTGAATTCAAAAGTAAAAGAATTCATAAAACGAGTGTACCACTAAGTCACCCCACCTCTTAGTGGCACCTATCTGACCCATGGCACTACAAATGCACCAGAAGTATTAAGGTATTATAACATAGGTACCAATATGGATATACAAATCAGGATGTTATGCCATTAGTCACTATCATCACTCATCACTTCTCACCCTCACCACATTTGTGTTATAAGTGTGTGTTTTATATTATAAATGTTTTTTATATGTTTTGTAACAAATTTTTGACATTTCTTTTATTTATATATGTTTTTTATTCTATGAAATAATGTTTTTAAATAATTTTTTCATATTAATTTATTTTCATTCATTATTTTAAAAAATTTCATTGTAAATTTTTAGTAAAATTATATTTTTTATAAAAAATGTTTTATATATGAATATATCAATATTTTTTTTATATTAAAATTATCCCTAACATTTAAAACTTTTTTTAAATCATTCAAATGAACACACTTTTTTTGGAAAATGAATTAAAAATTGTATCACAAAATTTTTTTATACAAAACTTGTAAATTCAAACATGAAAAATAATAAATCTCTAAGATAAAACATATTTATCTATAGATGAAAAAAAATCGATGTTTAAATTATTTTCTACTTCAGTCATTAAATATTATAAAGAAATTATTATTGAATCATGTAAACTTGAAGTGTTCTTATCACAATAAACTATCTATATTGGGGTTCACTTGATAGTTCTACTAGAATGAGATATTAAACTTTGTGTTCATATGCATTTTAGATGGATGTATCCTATTGAAAATTATATAAAGATATTAATGGGTATTTCAAAAATTGAATTTGGAAATAAATTTTTATTATTGAATAATATATTGTTTAATAATTTGTTGAATTTTTTATTTAATATTTATCCTAATTTAAAATTATTGGGATCTAAAAAACTAAAAACATAGGGTGCATCATAGGAGAAAGGATTTCATGATGAGAGATAGTTATCATTCCTATACTAGATTTGCAGAAAATTCATCTACATGTTTTGAAGAAAAGTGAATGTATTTCATCATTAAATAAAAATCAATAGTACATTCTATGTAAGTTTAATCCAACTATGGATGAAAATTAGATATCAAAAAAATATAATAAAAAATCTATATGTTGGTTATGAGACCACACTATAAAAGAGTTATTTGAAAATTGAAAATCCACTTCTAAAATACTATTTTTCATAATATTATTATCATATAGTGTTGTCACTCTTGTGAATCAAGAAAAACATATATCTAGAATCAATAATATAAATATCATTTATAAAAATATGTCTTAATTTAGGGATCATTGAATGCATATGGGGGTTAGATTATATGATATTTCAGGTGTCATTTTTCTAATTCAAATGGATTTATAAAAGGTGTGGATTTAAATTTGATGTATTAGGATTTTTTGAATTAAATTTTTGTATATAAGGATAGAAAAAATATTATTACCAAGAGAAGGTATTTAAAAAAGGGGGGTCTTTTAGATTGTGAGAGTGGATTCAATGCGAGGTTTTTTGTTGGTGTTCTCTTTTGTTGTCAATACATTAACACAATTTAAAAACATGTGAATTACATTCAAATTTAGATGAATTAATATGATTCTTATGGGGTGAAAACCATTTGGAATGTTGAAAGAAGATTTTATTTGAAGTTTTTAACTTTTAGAGGGGTTTTGGTTGTGCAGGAAAAATCACTCCATAAAGACAGTAGTCACAATGCAATAAAGTTATGTAATATTAAAATTGTTGAAGTTAGAATAATCATGACACAATATAAAGGTTCACATTGTGATTAGGTTATAGAATTAGATGATGTTTGAATTTATCCTTCACTACATGAAGATAATTCCATGATGGGTAAGTCATGGTTTTTCATATTCACACTATCTGGTTCAAGCAACGTTTTTGCTTTGTATAGTAGTTTATACAGATTTGATGACTCATAGTTACATTGTAATTTGTTTTTTTCATTCCATAATTCTACTAGATAAAGATTTTGGTTGATTTGAGGAAAATATTTATGTTGTGAGTGATGTTGGTTATGTTATGAAGTCTAAAATCACACCACATTGATGGTGCTATAATTTTTTAGTGTTCCTTTAGGTTATGAAGTGTTTGGAGATCACATTTTAGTGGGATATATCATTCTATAATTCCCCTTGAGAGTTGAGAAATTAAAAGGTAACCAATTTTGGAAACTGTTTTGTTATATTGTAGTGTGCTTTATTACACTTTGAAGAACATGGTCATGCCACAATTTATATGTTCACATCATGATTGGTTCTAAATAACTATTTTTTAGTATCTTGATGATGTGGTATAGTATAAGGTTCAAGGGATACTTCAACTCAAATTATCATGTCCCCAAAATACATCATGACTAACTAGAAGGTCTGGATTGATCCAAGTACTCAGAAATTAATGGGAATAATTGAGAATTAAAATTTTCTTTGGAATTTTAAATTCAAAATTCCATTGAAAAAGATCTAGATACCACTATACAAAAAATAAAGGGTACAAAAAAGTGTAAAAAGAAGAGAAAAGTGTGTTATATTAATTCTGGTGTTTGTGATAAAAAAATAGGAATAACAAGACTATCGATAAGTGGAAACAATATTCATTAATTATATTCTTGAAGTGTGAATACTTGGAATCAGAATTTGAAAGACTCTCATGAATAAGAAGTAGACTAATAAGTTATGTGTAGTGAATTTAATATATCCTCTTATTAATTGTAGTTTAGTGGATTTCTCTTTAACCAAAATTACTTAATGGGTAAGTTGAGGGTATATTGGGTGGTTGAAGAATGTGTTTATTCACTATTTGATGATAAAATAAGTGTGTAAAGAAGACATGAGGATTTTATACTATTTTATACTTAAGTGAGGTATATTAATAGATATTAAAGATTCTTATTGTTATATATTTGAAGATCTGATTTGATAAATTTGTTGGAGAATGTTACATTAGTCAGGATACATTTTTATAAAACACAAGTTCAAGGATATTATATACTCTTTTGTATATATGATGGTGATTATAATAGATCATGTGATCTTGGGTTTTTCTCTATCATTACAAGTATGTGGCTATTATATTTGAATGAATAATCTTATAAATTTATTTTTATTTCTATGTTTTTCCTGTTTAGGTGTGTGTCCCTACTGATTTTAGTAATTAACATCATTAAAATTCAGTAGTGAAGAAGAATTAATTTTAAAATAACAAGAAATTCAATAACTTTAGAAGTTAATGAACGTTTTTTAGTGGTGGGATGTAAAATAAAGTTATGCACTAATTCACCCCCACTCCTTAGTGTAATAGTGTAGATTATAATACTCTATGGAATCTTGGTATACAATAATTTTTATCAGAGTACCAAGTTCCCTTCAAAGAAAAAAAAATAAATTTAGAGATTGAAAGTGACGTTGGTTCTCTATTTATGAAGTTGAATTGGTTTTGAATTTTTGGTTCACAATGGATCACTTAACTTTAGTTAATTTTAAATGTTTTCCAATGTTTTATGGTAAGAAATGTCATTTTTTGGAAAGATGGAACGTTGTCATACTTATTATCCCTTAGTTTGGATGTGTTTTAAGTTGTAACAAATGGGTATATTCTTCATGTTTAAAATGATACAATGACTATGTTTGATCAAAAGAATATTGATAATGATGGTTAACCTTGGAATACAGTTCTTTCATTACTATTAGAGAATAAGTTCATCAAATTCATAGTTATTGAGGTAAAAAACGCATATGGGACGAGTTATAGAACATATATAAAGGAAATTTGAATATAAAAGAATCTAAATTATAGATTTTTTATTTGAAGTATAAATAAATTTGAATGCATGATGATAAATTTGTTAATGGCCACTTCACAAGATTCAATGAAGTAGAGAGCATCATTAGAGGTTTTGGTAAGAAACTGAATGATTTTGAAGTTGTTAAAATAATACTATATATCTTTTTTTAAGATTGATGAAAAAAATTTGGTTCTTGAAGACCGTGATTCTAAAACACATACAAAAAATTATTTTCATAGCATATTTATTACTTATCAAATGTAGAAAATAAGTGCTTATAAGAAGAAGAGAAATCCTGAAAAGGATAT
Source organism: Viscum album (assembly GCA_963277665.1). Taxonomy (NCBI): domain Eukaryota; kingdom Viridiplantae; phylum Streptophyta; class Magnoliopsida; order Santalales; family Viscaceae; genus Viscum; species Viscum album. Next base: position 272,199,007 of record OY728139.1, on the reverse strand, counting down.
ATACTTTAATTTTGTGAAGCAATGGAAGAGTTGGAATGAAACTAGAGAAGGTGAGAAGAATTCATAGGATTATAAAGATTTTGAATAAATTTTGATAAGTTAATATCATTTATATTAATAAGTTTTCAGAAAGTAAAAATAAAGTACCAAGGAAATATTTCTCTAAGGTGATTTAAGAGTGAAGTTATTGTAAATGATGAAGAAATTGATGATAAAGTAGAGTCATCAATAAGTTTTTTAAAGAATAAAATTTAAGTTAAATGAATATAATTTTACCTACAAGGTAAAAGATAATAAATTATAAAAGTCCAATGAGAAAAAATTCCTATATAAATTTGATGGTGAATAAAGTGGTGAAGACAAAGTTGAAGTTGATACTTCATGTGAAACAAATGAGATTTATAAATTGAATGATTATGAGCTCACCAGTGATGAAGATTATGTTGAATATAAGGATAAATAAACTTTAATTGAGTTTATATTGAATAAAAATTTTAATTAGTGTCACTAAAATATCTCAAAATTAGAAAAGAGAATAAAAATGTGAAGAAAGTATCTCAAATATCTAATGATGTTGATTCTTCCCATATTAAAAGGAATAAAATTTGTAAAAATAGTTTAATTAATTGAAGGTGTAACTCACTAAACAGAATAAGTCAAAGGCTTTTATGGTATAGAAGGTGTAAGATAAGGAAAATGATCTTGAAGGTGTTAAATGAAAACTTTTGTAATTATAAAATCAAGTGAACAAATTCAAGGTGAACTTCAAGAAGTCCATTCAAGAAGTTGGAGAATGTTTTGGAAATTTCTAGTGTGATGCTTATGAAAATAATAAAATACCTCACTCAATAAGAGTATAAGATCATATATGTGTGGAATAAAATATTGATTAAAATTTAAAGGTAGGGAAAGCGATGTTTTTAGAAAAGTGAAAGAACTTCCAAAAATCTATAAATTCTATTAATGTCATCTTTAATGAATACTTTTATAGAAATGGCGAGTTTAAAATTTTAAGAAAGAAGTTTTATGAGAAATTAAATGTGTTTTTAGTGTCTAAAAATATTGGTTTTCAAAAAGTAAATGAAATTATTGGCTAAAAGGTTAAGGTACCTCAGGTGATATAGTTCAGAAAATAAATTGGTTTTGGAAAAGATTCACATTTTAAGGCTATTGTTGGTTCTATGAAGGTTTCAGATATGTGGTGAGATTTTTTTTTCAATTTATAGTGTTATTATGAAAATATAATATTTTTATAGTATAATTTAAGGGTAATTAAGACCACTAAAATAAGAAAAGTTTGAATTTTCTACAATGAAGACGAAAAATCAATTTAAATGTTGGAAGAAGTTTATGGAAGATGTGACTATCTAGGACATGATGTTGAGAGTAATATTACCATTTTCCCACTCAATTGAGTATGAATTTAAATACTTAAAAGGATTAAAATAAATAGGTTAAAGGAAAATAAAAATCCCCTATAGTGGAAGTTTTATTAAAAGCTTCACAAAGGAGCATCTGTGGATTTTAGAAAGCGTGTGTTAATCCCATATGAAAAGAGATTTGATAATTCTTAAATATGTTTAAAAGTTAAATTAAGTTCTAATTTCATTTATAAATTATGATTAACTAAAAACTAAAGGATTTTTATTAATGGATATTAGTGAGAATACATTAAAGTCAAAGAATACGCTTTATATGGGTGGGTTAAAAACATTATCTACTTAGTGTCTCTTAATTCTATGTTAAACAGAACGAAATAATTTTTAAAAAAGATAGATTCTTGATATAACAACCTATATAATTTTGATAATATATCAATATCATTTCTTTTTAATATTCATGAATTATATTTTATAGAGTTTAAATCATTATAAGAATATTAAGTAATTTTTCAATCAAAAAGAAAATAGTTTTATTCAGACTAAATTTTTTTACATGTATTATATGTTTTTTTATTCTAAATTATATAATTTTAATTTGAAAAAACAAAATTTATTTTTTAAATAATTAAGCCAAAATTATGTTACAGTGGATTTTTTTATTTTTATAAAATTCATTTTTTGGTGAATAATAGAAAATTCCTATTTTTAAAAAAATTGTCTTCTATTTTCATGTATTTACAAAGTCACATTCTATTTTGGATTGGTTTTAAACATTAATTAGTTTATTTTAATTAAAAACAATCTAATAAATTTCATTGAGATCAATATTACAATTTTTTTTATATAAAAACAATTTTATACTTAAGAAGTCGTTTTCTTGAAAATTCATTTTTCATCGCAGTATACAGGATTATTTTTAAATTAATCTATATTAATTATATAAATTTAATTTGATAAAATAGATTCAGTATTTTTAATAATAATTTCCAAATGTTTTAATGAGGTCAATTTCATTTTTTTTCATTATTAATTGTAACTATGGTAAAAAAAATAGTTATCGTGATAAGAGTTAAAACTGGTTAAAAGGGTTAAAACTAAACTAGTAAGTGTTAAAATGACCTAAAACTTGTCTAAATCCTATTTTGGGTCATATTTAGACCCTATATCATCTCATAATTTAATATGAGTCATTTTGGTGACATTTTTATTGAAGAATACATTAATATATTTTAATATTTGGAAAAATTCCATGTGTGTCATCTCCCTCACTTATAAAAGGACACTCCCTCTAATTTATTCCTCACACTTAAAGAGCCTATTATATTAGAAAATACCTAAAAAATACTTTCTTAACATTCATACTTACATCCTATAGTTTCTGTTTTGATCATAATACCATCCTAGGAAGGCTTTAGGTATAAACCCAAGGAGGTTATCAGAAGAAAATGTATAGTTCTTAACCGAGTGTTTTCGATTTATTTCTTCTTTTAACTCCTTAAAAAATCTCTTAACCATTGTCATATAATAACATATGTATATACCATATAATAAAATTTTATTATTCTTATATTACAACCATTTCTCTTCTACATATCCGTCTAATGGAAAATAAAAAACATTGATCATGTGTATGTGCGGCTCATGAGACGATGTATTTCATTTTTCATCACCGACTATTATGGTTGGTCATAATTATAGATCAAAATGAAAAAATTTGATATATGTGATATAAATTTTATTATTTAATTATAAATAAATATTCTACTTATTTATCTATCATCCAACTATAAATAAAAACATCACTTGTGCGTATGTAATGACCACCACCTCGCGGACTGATGTATTTTATTTTTCATCACAACCTCACATGGATGATATATATAGGTGTATTTAAAAGAAATAATATGAGATTTATTATATAATTATCATTCTATAATGTTAAAATAATAGTTACCTTCTTTCTATCATTTTCTTTAAAAAATAGAAATGTTATTCATTTGTACAAACGGACTACCAAATTCATTTCTGACTTATAAGATGAATGTTATCAAAATGTCTGATGTGAAATTAATAGATTAAGTAATTAAGCATGACATATATATATATATAAATATTTTAAATAAAAGGAATAATAAAACTTAAAAAATTTATTAATAAATTAAATAATTAACATATTTTTTTTATTTAGGAATATAAATAATGTACATGACAAGTGAGACTCGAAATAAGGTTTTCTAGTCTCAATTCCATTTTTTGAAACTTAAGATATTTTAACCACATTTTTTATTTTTTTTGGTGTATAAAATAACTTATGGATGTATTTTATAATTATTGTATAAAAATTTTAGTGTTTACTAATCCATTCAAATTTCATTCCTTCAATGTTTCATTGGTACAAAAGTTATCAAGTCACAAGGGATGTTAGTTTTAAAATGTTTTGAAGATTTATTTTTAATATTTCTCCTCCATGTCCAAATTTTTTTATGTATGTGTAAATATTTAAATAAATGAATTAAAAAGTTCACTTTACCTATCCATTGACTTTATTACAAAGATCTTCAAAAGGAATCTTCTTCCATATTTCATACGTAATGTTTTTATTTACAAGTTCAAAAGGAATGTTTTTAACATATACTACAAAAATAGATTTTCTCACCACCAAAACCATTATTTGATATTTGTATTTTTTGAAAAATCTTCCATGTTTTCATCAAAGGAAAACCCTCCTCATTTTTCTAGGTATTTTAGTTTTGAAAATGGGGTTTTAATGTAAATTGATATATTTTTACCTAAAAATGTTTTTCTTATGGGTTTAAAAGTATATTTTTATGAGTTTAGTGATATATTTTCAATATTTTATGTGTTTCATGTTTCTTATGGTACTTGGAAATTGTTTATGATGATAGGTGAGCCCAATATAGCTCTCCAATTCATAGGGTAATGATTATGTTCTCTGGATAATTATATTGGAATTAACTGAATAGGTTATTCCATATACAAGGGTTCTTATAAGGGTTATATGAAGATGATATCACAAAGAACCTACATGAATTTTCTATACTTTAAAATTATTTTTAATGGTTGTAAGGTATATTAATGATATTTTTTTAAAGAATTATTATTCCCTTTAAGGGTAAAAGGAATGTTTTTAAGAAAAAAAATCATGGGTTCTCATGTTTTATAAGAAACCCCCATGATTATGATTTTTCCTTTAATATTTATTATGAGGTGTTTTGTGAAACAAATTGGGTAATAAAGATGATTTCATGTATAAGTAAATGGTTATTTGAGCTCAATGTTATTTTTAAGTTAAAGTATTACTCTCTTATATGATCTCATGATTTTGAAATGGACTAATGGTTTTATTTATTCCTTTTTACATGTTTGATATTTTTGGGTTCATCCCACTTTTTCAAATGTTTTTCACATGGTTTTAAGGATGAGTAGGAATAATTATGAAGTAAATCTGAAAATCATTAATACTATCATGAAAAGAAAATATGTTTCATTTTAAAAGTACTATATTGTGAAAAAATGGATACTAAGTGGAAGTGATGACTTTTTAATGAATGGGTTTGTTTTATACGATTTATGAGATAATTTTCTAAAACTCTAAACTTGAAAAGGTCATCATGAATGTAAGAAAATGTATTTTTGATTTAAAACTCAAGATTATGTAATAGGTAAACTAAAGTAATATAGGGAAGCTAATCTATATAATATATCATTTTAAGTTTACCATGTTGCTTTATCTAATCTATGTTTGTTCAGAATGGTTTTTCACAAAGTAAATAGGGAAGCTAAAGTAAGAGGGCGCCAAGAGGAAAATATCCTTCTAAATCTGTAACTTGGAATGGTTAGGATTGGAATAAATTAGTTTTTATTGTGATGGTTCATTTAACGCTGGCTATAAACAGTGGTGGTATCCATGTGAGATAGAAAACATGTTCACTATAAAGGAACATGACCATTATATAACATTTCATGAAAATAAACTTCAGAGAATTTAGTGGATCATTTCACCATGTAATAGATGAAGGATAGGTTAAAGCCTTGGAGAAGATGTTCAAATTCATGGGTTTTTTATAACATCAAATAGTAACTATTTATACTTACTCTTTTGAAGGTGAAACTTATTAGTGGTGGTTAATGGTTAATAATTTCAAAGAAATAAAAGATATTGATGCATTGGAATGGGATGAGTTTAAGAATATTTTATATGAGAAGTATTTTACTAAATTTATTATACTTATAATAAAAAATAAATTCTTATAATTGAGGTATAAATAGAAATATTCAGTATCCATATATTAATTAAACTTCGCTCGATTGGTAAGGTACACACCAAATTATATTCGAGATCTTAAGAGTAAAATTAATCAGTTTTACTTGGGATTGAATCCCATATATCAAAGAGCATTGGCCTCATGTGAATTCAAAAATTATTATAATCTTGTTCAATGTACTGAAAATGTAGAAATAAAGTTTGATAGTGATCATAGATTCCATAACAACAATCAAAAAAGAGGTCTAGATGGAAGGAAATGAAGAATCATCCATTAAAGAAATTTAAAGTGAATAAAATAAATTTTCCATTATGTGATAAGTGTGTGAAATAAAAATCTAGGGGATTTTTTTTAAATATTGTAAAGTGTTTTCGATGAGGAAATTTTGGGCATGTGGCTCATGACTAATGAAAATGATCAGAAAAATGATGAAAATTCAACATTAAAAGGATTTAATTGTAATGAGATTGATCATTATGTGAGTAATTTCCCAAAGATAGAAATAAAGGATATAAGTCACCAAGATCATAAGTAGAAAGGTGTGTCTAAATCCTTTATGACTACTTCATTGGATGTTAGACCATCTAATGATGTGGTATCAAGTATATTACTTGTTTATTCAGATTATATCGATGTCTTGTTTGATTTTTGGTCTATACATTCATTCATTGTTTAGACATTTATTGTTAAATCAAATATTTCACCTCATAAAATGAAGCCATAACTTTTGTTAAAAACACCTAGGGTAGTATTAAGGAAAAAATAAAATGTAATCTCCCCTTTATCATTTATGGTCAGGATTTACCAATAAAACTTATTACCTTTCCCCTTATAGAGTTTGATGTTATTTTGGGTATGGATTGAATTTCTATTTATCATGCTAAGATATATTAGAGAGATAAAGAATTTTTTTTCTAAATGATTTTTTTTATATACAATAATTAATTTATAACTTTGATAACATATCAATAAAGTGAGAAATTTATTAAATATGGAAATGAAATTTATCTTGATCATATTGCTGTAGAGAAGGAAACTATTAAAATTAGTGATATTCCTATAGTAAATAAATACCTGGATGTATTTCCTAATGAATTTCATGGTATTATACCTCATCGAAAGATTGAATTTATTATTGACTCAGTTCTTAATGCTAAGATAATTTCAAAAACTCTTTATTTAATGGATCATGTAAAACTTTTAAAATTTAAAAATAAGTAATAAGAGTTGTTTGATAAATGTTTTATTCATTCAATTACTTAACCTTGAGGTGCTCATGTTTTGTTTGTTAAAAATAAGGGTAGTTCTATTAGGCTCTACATTGAATACAGATCATCGAATAACATCAATTTTAAGAATAGATATGTGTTACCTCATATTGAAAACTTTCTTTATCATCTCCAAGGAGATTAGTATTTTTTGAAGGTTAATAGGAGTTCTAGTTACCATAAGCTGAAGTTAAAGGAGAATGACATTCCAAATATGGAGTTTCGTACTAGGTATGAGAATTATGAGTTTTTTATTATGTCCTTTGGGTTGAAAAATTCTCCAATTGTATTTATGGATCTTATGAATAGAGTTTTCCATGATTTCTTGGATAAATTTATGGTTGTGTCTATTAATGATATTTTGGTATATTCAAAAATTTATGAGGATCATGAAAAACACCTGATGATTGTTCTGCAGATCTTGAAAGAAAATAAGTTATATGGAAAATTTAATAAATGTGAATTTTGGTTACAATAGATTTATTTCCTTGGATATGTTGTAAATAAAGATGTAATAACTATTGATCTAGCTAAAAATAAAGTGGTCAAAGATTAACCAAGACCTACTAATGTCACAAAGATTTGTAGTTTTCTTGGATTAGTGGGTTACTACTGATGATTTGTTGAAAAACTTTTCTTTATTGTATAGCCTACTAACTAAGTTAACTAAAAAAGGAGTTAAATTCATTTGGATGAAAGAGTATGATAAATGTTTCTAGGAACTAAAAAGAAAACTGGTGAATACTCTAGTTTTTTCCTTATCATTTAGAAAAGGTGAATTTTTAATCTATAGTGATGCTTCTTTGAAGAGACTTGTGTGTTTTATGATACAAAATAATTAGGTAATTGATTATGTTTCACAAAAATTGAAACCAAATGAGCTAAATTATCCTACACATGATCTAGAAATAGCTGCTATGTTTTCTTATTTTAAAAACTAGAGACATTATTTATAAGGAGTAAAGTATGAAATATATATTGATCATAAAAGTTTGAAGTATATATTCCCTTAGAGAGAGTTGAACACAAGGTAGAGAAAATGGTTGGAACTGATTATAGATTATGACTACATGATTCATTGCTATTTAGGAAAAGAAAACAATGTAGTTGATACTTTAAGTCAAAAAGATAAAAGCTTCATTAACTGTGATACATTTTTAACATGATCCTTTGGTAAATGATTTTATGATTACTAGTCTAGAAATAGAGTATACAATAACTTCCTTTGTTTTGTTTTAGGTGTTAGTATAGTTATCATTGTGAGATAAAATTAATCATTCTTAGAAGGAGGATTGTTTTTTATAGGAAAATGTATAATTGGCCATGAAAGTTAAGTTTCCTAAATTTTATATTGACAAAGAAGGTGTTTTGAGATTCAAAAAAGAGATTATATGTGCCTTGTGTTTCCCAAATGAATAAATAATTATTGATTGAAGCTCACAATTCATTGTTTTCTATTCATCCTAGTAACACTAATATTTATAAATACCTTCAAGAATATTATTGGTGGGAAGGAATGAAGAAAGACATTGCTGATTTTACTATGAAATTTTTGACTTATTCGTAGGTTAAATCCAAATAACAACTACCAAAGGGAATTTTTTATCCTTTTACAATGCTAAAATGGAAATGAGAGAATATATCCATATATTGTTTGGATAGATTAAGAAATACATCTCAAGGTAATAATGTAATTTGGGTAATTTTTGATCGTTTGACTAAATCGACATTTTTTTTAAAGTTTAGGGTCGAAGCCTCATTTTATTATTAAAGAAAATAAAATACCTCTTTTAACTGGGTATAGGGAGAACCATTACATATCCCTATTCGAGATAATATATATTTGGATCATTATTATAAACATTATGTTAAAGGGGTCCTCAGATTTCATGGGGCCCCTATTTTTATTATATATGACTACAATCTTAGGTTTACATCTAATTTATGGAAAGGGTTTTAGAATTCTTTAGGTACTGAATTCAATTTCAATATTGTTGAACTCATTGTTTTAATGATCACAAAGTCATGATTTTAATGATCTTAATAAGTTTTATATTCTTTATAAGAATATCATATTCTAAAATAGGTAATGAAATTGACTAATTATGAGACACCGTTGAGAGAGAAACTGCCAACTTGAGACATTGTTGTCTATGACTCACCACCAACATAAAAATATCTCTAAGTTTTAGATACCGTCAGGATGTCACACCGCTAGAATATCATACCACTGTACTGAAAAATTGACAAAGTCTGCAACACCGTCTGTCGACACACCGTCAGGATCTAATTCCACCAGAACACAAATTTAGCTAAGTACGAGATACCACTATATAAGGCACCGCCAGTGTAATACCACAAACACAAAATGTTGATTAAGTCTAAGACACCATCAGACCATATACCATCAGACTAGATGCCTCTATTTGAGATGCTTCTAGTGTAGTGAAAATTTGTCTATTTCTAATACACTGCCATTATCATGACGCCAGAACAACATACCACCAGAGAAACACACTGTTAAACCTTGAGTCACCTCCAGTCTAAGACACCACCATATTTTTCTTAATTTATCTTTTTGAATCAAATTATTCTAACAGATATATGTATTGAACATAATGACATTTAATATTTTAATGATTGGGACTTAAATTATTAATATAAATCATTGAAGAGAGTGTAAGAATGTGCAGTATAAGGAAGCAAATGATCGATATATTCTCCTTATTGATGCTGATAAAAATGGAAACACACTCCCTCATGCAGTAGATATGAAACATTGTGTATAAGAGATGAAAGAGTGAATGAAGTGGACCAATAGAAATATGATATCTTGAACTTTCTGAATACAAATAGGGTTGTACCTGATTATAAACAAGAAGAGCTCACCTACTGAAAACATTTGACGGGAATCCAAACTACACATTCACATTTGCTGCTTTCCTCGAGATTAAATAACAAGAGTCTGTGACACTCTATTTTCCTAAAATTTTCAAGATAACTCAACTCAGGCTTCACTGGAAAATCAAATCAAGAGTCACAAGCTAAATTTCATTAGACCATGCATTTATAATCTCTAATCTTATAGATTTCTTTGTTCTATTTGTACTTATTACATTTTTAGTAGTGTGTGTACATACTCTGTTTAATCACATGCACACTGTCTCCTATTCTGAATTGGAAGATACTTGATATCTTTTCAAACTCTTTTCATTTTGTTTCTCCCACAGATAAGAGTGGTAGAGGTCCTTATGTGTCCTGTTTATTTTTTCTCCCATGTATAATTGTGTAAGAGGTCGTGTGTGACCTAGACAATTGTAAATTATTGTAAAACCCAATTCAGTTTTTGGATCATTGTGTTTATTTTATATAAACTGCTTGGTGGTGGGTGATTACCAAGTGAAGATGACTAAGTCTCGACTTGAGACTGAACCTCCTGTATTTAATCTTTTCGTTGTGTGTTTTAATTTTTTTTACTTTATTTTCTCTTTAAAATTAAAAATTATTTTAACTATAAACAAAATACATAATTATATAGTTTATCTTAATTTGTGTTCATATAGTATTTGGATCAAGTAAACTAATTTCAAAGGATACAATAATATTGTATATTATTCATTCGAGACCTAATAAATATTTAGATAAATATTTAGAATGATTAAGAATTATATCATACTACTTATTTTGAAAAACTGGGCTATATTTAAATATTTGGTGGATTTAAAAATAATACATTTTAAATAGAAATTTTTATTGGGTAATCAATTCACCCCCCTCTTGAGATACTCACTATGACCAACAAGTATAACTTTTCATCCTCAATATGATGGATAGTTAGATAGAATGATCCAGGCATTAGAAGACACGCTTCGAGCTTGTTATATAGATTACCAAGGAAGTTGGGATCAACATCTTCCATTAGTTGAATTTTCTTATAATAATAGTTTGTATTCCAGTATACAAATGACACCATTTGAGGCATTATATGGAAAGCGGTGTTGAACTCTAGCTTGTTGAGATTAATATGGGGAAAGAAAGTTATTAGGACCATAATTTATATAAGAAATGATTGAGAAGGTGGAGGTGATTTAGTAACATATGAGGATGGTTCAAAATGAACAAAAAATTATGTAAATGACTAGAGAAAAGATATTTCATTTGAGGTAAGTGGTCATGTTTTTTTAAAGTATCTCCATGGAAAATTGATGTGTGTTTTGGTAAAAGGGAAAGTTTATTCTATGATTCATTGGACCATATGAAATCCTAGATAAGGTTGGTTCAATTTCCTACTAATTATCCTTTCCTACAAGTTTATCCTAGGTACATGATGTGTTTTGTGTTTCAATATTAAGGAAACATGTGCCAGATGCATCTCATGTTTTAAGCCCTAAGGTGGTACAGTTGGAAGAGAATATTTTGTATAAAGAACAACCAATCTAGATTAATGATCATAGAGAGAAAGTTTTGTATAATAAGGTGATTCATCAGGTTAAGGTTTTGTGGAAAACCATATGATTTAAGAACTAATATGGGAATCAAATAATTCTATGAAGGAAAAATATATCCACTTATTTAAGTAATAAATAAAATAGAGAGGACGCAATTTTTAAAAGGGAGTAAGAATGTAAAAACCTGGGTAATATTGATAATATATTAATTTCATTCCTTATTAATATAATTAATTAGATTTTATAGAGTTATATTCAATATAAGAATATTAATTAGTTTTTAATAAAAAAAGTTGTTTTATTCTTACTAAATTTTTTTATATGTATTATATGGTTTTATTCAAAAATATTAATTAATAAATTTTATAATTTGAATTTGAGAAAATAAAATAAATTTTTTTAAATCATAAATCCAAAATTATCTTAGATTTAATTTTTGGGAATTTTCTGAAAAATTTGATTTTTGGGCGAATAATAGAAAATATCGATTTTTAAGAAAATTGCCTCCTCTTTTAATGTATTTACAATGTCAAATTATATTTTTGATTGGTTTTAAAAATTAATTAGTTCATTTTGATTAAAAATAATCCAATCAATGTCATTATTATGAACATTACACTTGATTTGTGTATAAAAAAATTATACTTAAAAGGCATTTTTTGGGAAAATATTTTTTCATCACAGTTTGTCAGTTTGTTTTTAAATTAATTTCTATTACTTATAGAAATTATATTTTATAAAATGGATTCCATATTTAAAATAATAATGAAAAAATTCTTTAATGAACTCACTTTTATTTTTTTGTCATTATGAATATTAAATTTGGTAAAAAAAAAGTTGGTTATCATGGTAAGAGTTAAAATGAGTTAAAAGGGTTAAAAATAAAATTATAAGTGTTTAAATGACCTATAAACTTGTATATATCTTATATATAAACTCTATATCATATACTCTTTGAGTATGAGTTATTTTAGAGCCATTTTTCTTGAGTAAGACATTAATATATTTTAATCTTTTGAAAAATTCCAAGTGTGTCATTTCCCTCACCTATAAAAGGAAACCCCATCTCCTCTATTATACACACATCATGAGCCTTTGAGTTCATCCAATACATAACCAAAATTTTTTTTAACATCCCTCACCATTTCCTAGAGGTCATGGTTTGATCATAACTCTATTCTAGGAAGTATTTAGGTATAAACCTAAAGAGGTTATCTGAAGAAGAGGTGTGGTTCTTAACCGAGTGTTTTCATTTTATCTCTTCTTTTACCTCCTTTAAAACCCTATTAACCATTTTCATATAATAACATAATTATCTATCATATACTTAAATATTCTTATATTTATTATATAACCCTTTTTTATTTACTTATCCATCTAATGGAAAATAAAAATATCCATCGTGCATGCATGTTGACTATCGCCACGCAAGACGTTGTATTTCATTTTTCATCATTAACATCTATGAATGCTCATAATGATGGATAAAAATGAAATAATATGATATATATATGATATAAATTTCATTATTTAATGGTAAATAAATATTTTAATTCTTTCTTTACCATGAAATGAAAAATAAAAACATCGTTTGTGCGTATGTACAGACTACCGCCTCGCAAACCGATGTATTTTATTTTTCATAACCATGTCACATGAATAATATATATAGGTGAATTTAAATAAATACTATGATATTTATGATATAATTATAATTCTATAATTTTAAAATAATATTTACCTTTTTTCCCTCGTGTTCATTGAAAAATGAAAACATTACTCATGCATACATATGAATTATCATCTTCATGATTGTAACACAATTCATTTTTCATAACCACCTTACATGGATGTTTATAAAAGCATAAAAAATGTATAAAAATGAAAATTATAAGATTATTAATATTCTTTAAATGATATAATCATGATCCATTTGATCATAGCTAACCTACCAAAACCAATTTTGACTTATAAGTTGAATGTTCTCAAAACTTCATACATGAACATAATCGATTGAGTAATTAAGTATAACATGGATATGATTGAAATAAAAGGGATAATAAAATTTATAAAGGTTATTAAGAAAGTGAGTAATTAATATATGTTTATTATTTATGGAGATAAATAACATACGTTACTAGTCATACTTGTGGTAAAGGATCTCTGGTCTAAATTCACTTTCTTTTAGACTTAATCTATTTTCACCACATGTTTTCTTTTGTGATGTGTATAAACTACCTTATGGATGTATTTAATCATTATTATCTAAAAATTAATGTTTTTACAAACCCATTCAAATTTATTTCCTACGATGTTTCATTGGTTCAAAATTTATCAAGTCATAATGGATATTCTATCTTAAAACCTAATTTTAAAAATGTTTTGAAGATTTATTTATAGTGTTTTTACTCCATGTACATATTGTTTTATTGATATGTAAATATTTAAATAAATCAATTAAAAGGTTCATTTTAACTCTCCTTTGACGTTTTTTAAAAAGGTCTTCAAAAGGAATATTTTTATGTATTTCATACGGAATTTTTTTTCTTTACAAAGTAAAAAAGGAATGTTTTTTAACATATAAAACATCATCGAATTTTCCCATAATCACAACCATTGTTTGATATTTGGATTTCTTTACAATATTTCGGGCTTTCTTCAAATAAAAATCATTTTTCCTTTGTTTTGGGTATTTTTGTTTTGAAAATGTGGTTTTAAAGGAACGAGATATATCAATATCTGAAAATGTTTAGATTATGGGTTAAAAAGTATATTTTTATGATTTGGATGATGGAAATGAAATTTTTTATGTGCTTCATGTTGTTATGGTCCTTGGACATTGTTTATGATGAGGGGTGAGCCTGATATAGATCTTCAATATATTGAATAATGATTATGTTCTTTGGAGAATTATTTTGGAATTAACCATACAGGTTATTCCATTTGTAATGGTTCTTATAAGGGTTCTATGAAGATGATTTCTCAAGGAATATACATGAATTTTATATGATTGAAAATGACTTTTTATGGAAATATTTTGACTTTATAATGTTAGATAATGATATTTTGTTTAAAGGAGTGATTATGCCCTTTAATGGTAAAATGTATGTTTTTAAGAAATTTTTTTCCATGGGTTATTATGTTTTATAAGAAACCTTCATGATTATGATTTTTATTTTAATATTTCTATTGAGGTGTTTTATGAAAAACTTTGGGCAGTGATTTGATTTTATGTGTAATTAAATGATTATTTGAGTTCAAAGTTTTTTTATGTAAAAGGAAAACTTTGTTATATAATCTCATAGTTTTGAAATGGAGTAACGAGTTTCTTTATTCCTCTGTATATGTCTTTTATTGATTTTTCTGTGATCTACTCACGTTTTCAAATGTTTTTCATTGGGTTTTAAGGATGAGTAAGAACAATGATGAATTCAAGTTTAAAATCATGAATAATTTTCATAAAAATAAAATGTGTTTCATTTTAAAAGTAATATATTGTGGTAAAATGGATACTGAGTGGAAGTGACCACTTTTTAATGCATGTGTTTGTTATGTAAGAGTTATAAACTAATTTTCTAAAACTCTAAACTTTAAAAGGACTTAAAAATTCAATAAAATTAATACGTTGTTTAAAACTCAAGATTATGCAATGTTGAGGTTGGGTCCTTATACTTGATGAAGAGGTTAAAGGATGATCACATTATGACTAACAGAAAAATAATAAAAGGTAACTTTATTTAGTTAAGAGATGTTAAAAATTCTTTTTATTTGAGCTTAAAGGAGGAAAATGATTTGTGGCATCGAAGATTTGGTCACCTTAGCCAATGAAACATGAATAAGCTTACTCATGGTGAAAATGTTCATGACATTCCTACGATGATGAGGGAAAGATAATGGATTTGTTCCACTTTCCATAAGGGGGATATTTTCAATTATTTATACAAAATGGTTGACATGCAGAATTCTCGCCCGCCATAGCTTATTCATTTAGATATTTGTGGGCCTATAAGGCTAAAATAAATAAATGGTTGTCTTTTTCACTGATGAATTTACTCACGTTACATGCATTATGTTTATTAAACACAAATCAATGGACTTAAAAGATTTTAAAAGTTTCATGAGAAGTGTTGAGGAGTGCAGTTTCTCATTAAAGATAATTCAAATGGATAATGGAGCTAAGTACACAAGAAGGAAATTTAAATCTTATTTCGAAAAGCATGGTATCTAACATGAGTTTATAGCGCCATATAATCCATGAAAAAATAATAATCTTGATTGCTCATTGAAGAACATTCATCTTTCAAATTTTTGTTTTACTTTTCAAGGATCTTGATATTTCTCATACATTCATTCAATTATTCTTTTAAATGTATTTCAAGCTAACTTTCTTCTTATTTAGAACTACTACTTCCAAATTCTTCATCATTCACTATTGCAATGAAAGTATTTTCAATATCATATTCAATTGATTTTTCAGATTCAACATCATTTTCGTCTTATTCGTCATCTTTAGACAAGAAACTTCTTTTTTTGGATTTGAAGAATTTCTTTTTTTTCATTTATTTCAATTTTTATTTGTATCCCTATTTCTTCCATGATCTTCTTGGATTTCTTTCTTCATCATCATTATCCTCTTCATTCTTTATTCAAGGACATTTTCCTGCAAAGTGACCAATGTTTCCATATTCAAAACATTTCAAGGTAACTTTCCCTTTATACATCCTTGTACTTCTTTTCACATTTTTAGAAAACAAGGATAAATATCATTGAGATTTTTACATACATCATTTTCAAAGTCAGAATCATCATCTTCTTCTTTAATAATAATCTTCTTTGATTTATATTTCTTTGAAACCTTGAGAGACTTTTCTCTATCGACTTTTGTTTTTATCTTCATAAATTTATATCTTTTCATTTCATAAGTAATAAGAGTGCTATGTAAATCATCAAGAGATAATATTTCCGGATCTCTGTCTTCCAATGAAGAAACTTTTACAATGAATTTTTCAGGTAGGATTCTCATGATCTTTTCAACCACATTAGAATCATCCAACTTTTCACCAAGACATCTGATAGTTAATATTTCAATCTCAAGATTTGTATCTTTGCCTTGAATTTTTTATTGCCTTCGTCTATTTTTTTCAATTTATCCCATATACCCTTGTCTATGGAAAATCCTTTTACTCTCAAGAATTAACTTTTAGAAAGTGATGACAATATGACTTTCTTTTCCCTTCCATCATTCTCAAGATGCTTCTTATCAACAGGTGTAAGTGAATCTTTATCATCAATGGGTGTAAACCCAACTGTTGCAGCTTCAAAAACATAATAACTGATAGACATGAGATAAGACAACATTTTATCATTCCAGGTATGATAATTCTTTCCATCAAAGACCAGAATACCTTTACTGTTCACACAATTCAAATTCTCCATCCGCAAAGAATAAGCAAAAGGAGCCTACTTTGCTCTAATACAACTTGAAAGTGACCAATCAGTGTGATTGTATCACTAAGAGGGGGAGGAGGTGAATCATTGATACTCTTTTTTCTTTTATTTTTCTTTTCAATAGAAACAACCCTCACCTCCTATCAGATATTTCAATTCCCTGCTAAAAAGAAATCCAACACATATCCACAAGAACACAAATATTTACAAGTTTCATTATTCAATAAGAATAGATACGTACTTGGTATGGTTGGAAATGATCCAATACCATACAATCCACTAGAAATCAATATCCACTAGGATATATGGTTTCACTCATGTAGCACTATATAAACAATTCCAATAGTGTGTGTGCACCCTCTTAGCACAAATTGGGAAATAAAATCTTTATATAACAACTCATGTTATCTGTGCTTATTTTCAATTAAACAAATATATTCAATTGAAATATAATTCTTCAAGTCCTTACCTAGAATAAATTTAATAACCTCCTGGACTTTGTTATAAAAATGCAGGCTGATTTTCCAAGGTCCGATTCTCCCAGTCTGATTTCTCCGAGTACGATTCTTCCAAAACAATTCTTATAATCTGATTTTCTGATTGAATACAATAGAAATGAATCAAAACCACTTCAATTACCAAGTATGATAAAACCCAATAAAATTATTCCTTAGTCTGAGAAACCCAATACAGAAATCCTGAAGCTAATTAATCCAGCCCAATATGATGATCATCCAAAAACAAATTTCACTTCTTCATCAAAACCTCTTCAACAAAAGATCAGTACGAATACTTCTCTCTAAAAACATGGAGATTCTCTCTCATGAACAGTACTTCAGTCATCAGAAAAGTACAGTGTACTTTTTTTCTTTTATAGGTGACCCTCGATATGATTTAGTGGGAATCCCAAAAAATTTCCCGCTTAATAAAATTCATCGTAATCTCAATTTTCCCTAAAATATCAGGTGAATTATAACTTTGTGAACTCTTCTCAAAGTTTGTTGATTCTTCTTCAATATTCATCTCCTTCTTTTTACTTTCATTTGAATCACCAATCAGATTTCAATACATGAGTCCGATTTTTTTCAATATGATTTCTTCAATACAAAGATCTATATCAATTGAAAACAAATGTATAAATAAATGGATACCATTATGATTTGCTGAATATGATTCTCAGAACCGATTTAAATCAAAATCTTTCATTTGAATGTACAACTCCCCCTTGACAATTCATTCAGCAATATCATCTTTTTCTCTTGACCCACTTGAGATTCAAAACTTCATCTTCTCCTCTTCTCTTGACCTAGTTGGAAACCTTCAAAGTAACTCAACCCTTTTGAAATGGTTGACTACATTTTTGATCTCATTCTCTCATTCTCTTCTCTTGACCCACTTAAAAAAACTTTTATTCACAATCATGTGCTTGTATCATGACTCCCATCATGACTTTAAATTAATTTGAGAACAGATTTAGCATCGTTAGACTTGGATTGGAAAGTATTGTAACTTCCCATTCATTCAAACTACTTTCATTTCTTCTCAACCCTAGTATGATCTTTTCTAAATACGATTGGCCTGAGTACGATCATTTATGGAGATGATCTTTTCTAGGTACGATCTTTCTGGGTACGATCATTTCTTCTTCCACTTGGATAAAATCATTTTGAAAAACAATCGACACCATCTATGACTCTTCTCTGCCACCCGTATATGATAAATCAGGGTGTGATCATTTCTGGATATAATCAATTTCCTCTTGAGTCTACGTAAAATCATCCTGGGTATGAAAATTTTATGGCTTATCCGATGGATAACCAAATGATATAATAAATCGGCACCACCTCTCTAATTGAAACCACCTTTTCAATCAGCATCATCTATTTCACTCCCCTTTCTTTCATCATGTTTGCTTCACAAGTTCACAATTCAACTTATGATTTATATGAAATACAAATCATCATATCATCATCACATTTATTTAATCGTATCCATAGAGACTCTGATTCAAAACATCCACTTCATTCACATCGTTTCCAGAGTGAATCTGATGACCATTTACTTCCAGCAAGATATTTTCACTTTTAGTTGGAAATGAGGTGCATTCGATCAGAACCACTTCTTCAAAATAGTTTCTTCTCATTACGATGGATTTTTATAGTGAGTCTGATTCTTTTGAAAACAAACATCAATATGATTTTTCTCAAAAATAAAGTTAGGTGATTTCTTTTCTTCCTTTCTTCAATAGATTTCTTGACAAGAAAAGACAACACTTGAATACAAAACACCTTCATCGTCAACTTCTACCTAACAAAACCCCCATGTCAGATAATAACAGCAATATTATTATTTTCTAACATGTGCTCAACTTGCGAGTTATAATTAAATATTATTTAATCAAATAATATTCAATATTATTATTTCTCACTGGACCATTAAACCTGGTCTGCCAATCCTCCTCAATATTTATTAATTATTCTATCCACAATATATTCTCTTGAATAACTAGTGATTGAATAAATGCAACCGGACATACATGAATAATTATTAAACCACAACCGAGAATAATATTTATTCAACTTGTTAAATAATAAATTATTTATCTGAGATCCTGGATACACTTGGTGTGTAGCCCTCTAGGCCTCTTTCTCAATGGAATTAGGTGGAGCAGTCTAAAGTCCAAAGTTAACATCTAGAAACATGTCAAGGCACCCATAGAGAAATAATTTAATTCCGTAATTCCATGTCACCTCATACGATTGTTTACCATGTAATATAATCCCTTTATCACAATATCTCTAATAAATCAGGTTGGATGTCGGTGTCATCAACCTATATGCTCGATATCTCTTTCTTTGACTTTCCAGAAATAAAACTTGCCTATAGAACACCATGGAAATGTATTTATTTTTGATATATCATTTCCATCAAAGGGTCCGAGATATTAACTTTTGTTAATGAACAGAAGGGATAAATTCTTTCTCACATTATTCATTAATGCAATAATACTCGTGACGCACCCAAAGTATCCTACCTTGCCATGAACATCTGTCATCGCAATTTTCATCAATACATCAAAATACATGACTCATAATATCCATTAATAATAATATTAAATTCTAAGGACCAATACTCACGTATGAAAATAGGAACATACAATGACACTTATAAATGTGGATTTCCTACTATCGGGTCTTATTCTCATAATATCTTACTGGATATCACCAAGGGAGTACACCATAAGAAGGTTCCTCAAAGTCTTATGAGTCTCTACCCTTGATAGTATGTATCATTTGTGTCCCTAAAATGATATCATCTGGCTGTAGAACATATATCTAAGAATAGTGTCATAGCACTTCCGGGTTCTCATCATAGCAAGGAACTGCTATGACCTTTTAGTGCAGCAGCTACTCTTAGGACATTATCACATACAATGTTATACAGAAGAACAATCATGATCTGATAAGGAGTTTATTGATATTTAAAATTAATTAATATAAGTTATCATAAAGTATATATAAGTTGGTTCTAGGGCAACAACTGCAACACTAAACCCCTTGCAGTTGGACATGTCGTGTACTTCGGGAGTACAAGGGCATGGGCTGGTAGCCAGGCATGACCAGGTACATGGGCACTACCCGAAGTACACGGGCACGACCAAGAGCACACGACTAAACCCCGAGTGTTGATAAATTCCATGTACCTCCTGCACACATCGTGTATTATGACATGGGTTCCCAAGCCATGTCCAGAGGAGAACATGGTCAGGTGACGAGGTAGGATCACACATTGTGTGTACCCCCTTACACGTTGTGTACTTCCATTAATTTCTTTCTCTCATATCTCCTTTTCTTAGTCTCATATTTTGGAATGTGAGAAGATTATCTTGACCAGTTTTTCACATAGAAAACATTAGTGGTCTTCATTGTGGCATACAAGAAACGATGCGAGATGTTCCAAGCGTGATGTTTCTTTAGGCGATGCTTGGTGATGAAAGTGGTTAGGGAAGGAGCATCGGAGTGATACTGAGATTGGGGCATAGACCCCCCATATTTTTTACATGGTAGAGTCAGAACTCCCCCATACTACAGAGGGTGTGAGTCCTCTATCTATAGGAGTGACATCCTATCTTCGAGATTTAGTGGGGAGAATGTCCTCCACAGGAGTTGTGGCTTCCTCGGCTGTGGATAAATGGAGCAATGAGCGGGCCCATACACAAATATTCTAGTGAGGTTATGCGGGTTGCATGGATCAGATTTGTTTCTCCCTCGGTTTTGGAACGCAGTAGTGACATGTGATCCCCTCTATGCAGTTTCTTATGTGGTTTTACATGATGTTGGGCATCAGAGGTGGACCATTGGAGCTACAGGAAGACTCATTGTTCTTAGCTAGGTTTTGGAGATGGATATCCCCTTTCTCTCTTCATTTTTTCTTATTATTGAGCATATTTGGGTTATTGTTTATGGTCATCGTCTAAGATTTTGATTGACATGCCTTCATTGGGTTGATTTGGCTTTTTTCTGTGCCTTTCTATTGCACCCTCTTCAATTTTTTGGGCGTCCTGGTAGCTATGTATATACTCACCCCTGCATGATCTTTTCCCGCATGTGTTGTGTCTTATGAAGATGATGGACAGGTTGATGGTGACTTTGGTGGAGGTTAGGGATACTTGGGTGTATTTACATACTGTGGTCAGGACTTAGAGGTCAGGAGTCAGACTCTCAGTTATCTTTTATTTCAATTATTGTCAGGTTGGGATGTCTTTCTGGTTGGGTGTTGTCTCTTGGTGTAGCAGTGACGGAGGTCTGTAGCAGTGACTGGTTCATTTGACTACAATGCACCTTCCTTGTGGTTCATGCCATCTCGTGTATGCTGATGCAGGTCGTAGCTCCTGAGGAAATGTGCGATGTCCGAGGCGCAATGACCCACTTTCTGATGTGGTATCTCCCACTAGATCACTCCCATTTTTTATTTTGAATTTTTAATTGTTGCATGTCATGGTTTGTTGGTTTTTTTTCATTGATGCTTTTGTTATGGTGCAGTCGATATCCTTGGTTGGTTTTGTTCGGTTCCCACTAAACCCTAAAAAGTGGATTTTCTAATAAAAAAAGGTAGTATCAATGAGAACTTGATAAGGATTTGGTGACCTTAGTATGAATTTACAAACAATTGAATCAATGGATTCATGAGTGAGAGAGGTAACATCTTTGAGATCATCCTTTATAATTGATCATGTACCCTGTTTTATTCTATTGCTTTTAATACTTGTAGTTGAGTTTTAAATTTGTTCCATCTGATCTTTGTGTTAAATAATTGAGTTAAAAATAGAATTTTACATCTCTTTGGGATCACATTGCTTCCCCATGGGACTGATCCAAGATTCCACTATTCTGTGCTTTAGTAGTTGGTGAAAGATTGAATAATTATAAATTTCTAAACTTTGGTAGCGCGTCAGAGGTAACGACACTAGTGGGTCACACCAATTTTTTGGCACCATTTTTTGGGAAGGCACAGGGAACTCAATAGTTCATATTAATTTATTGAATAACTCATTTTTCTCCCCTCTCATTTCTGTTTTGC
Organism: Viscum album; assembly: GCA_963277665.1. Classification (NCBI taxonomy): domain Eukaryota; kingdom Viridiplantae; phylum Streptophyta; class Magnoliopsida; order Santalales; family Viscaceae; genus Viscum; species Viscum album. The sequence continues at coordinate 272,176,595 of OY728139.1, read as the reverse complement.
TTTTTATTCATTTTATGCACACAAGGTGTATTGTTTTTGTCTGTGGGGATCGATCAGTGCATGAGAAAGACTCTAAAAACTAAATCACAGAGTGCTGATTCTCGAGAATCACTTGAGTACAACTTGAAGATCAATAATTTCCTCTTCTCACATCGACGTATCGCTTTGGAAGATCATTATAACCCTACTTCACCTGATGGATTCAATGGATAATTCTCCCATGGAGACCCATAGAATGGAGCACAACTAGTGCCTTGGTCTATAACCATCATGGGTTATGGTTTACTATCCATTTATGGGGCTACCCCAAGCATTTTTCATCCTCTAATTCAAACGAACAATTTCAAGATCAAGACAAGCCACATCTAGATGATTCAAAATATGGGGTGATTTAATGGGATGCAGAGTGAAGATCCGCATAGCCATCTGCACACTTTCTTGGAGAGTTGCGATACCTTCATACACAATGGTGTATCTTAATATGCCATTAACTTAAGATTATTTCCACTCTCACTCTACCACGGGGCCAAGCACTGGCTTATTAATTAGCTGACGGGGCCTGTTACAACTTATGATGAGCTGAAAAAGCATTTTCTGGACAAGTACTTTCCACCGTGGAGGACATTGAAGCTGCGAGGTGATATCTATAAATTTTCTTAATTGGATGGAGAGTCAACATTCAAAGAATTATTAGATAGATTTCAAGTGTTTTTGAGAGAATTTTCACATCACAAACATGATGTCTCACTTCAAATTCATACATTTTACTATTGTCTGCAGCTTATAGCTTGAGTTGTGGTTAATGATTCAGTCGATGGTGGAATGATGATGAAGACTCCCTAGGTCAGAAGAGACCTTGATAGAATATCTCATAACACTATTCTATGGAAAATTGAGATAGGTCCACCAAAAATAAGGATTCATCAAGTGGATGAGACTACATGATTGGTCGCCTAGGTGGAAGTGTTGATAAAGAAATTGGATAAATTCCAATTTCCAATGGTGCCTACTCAGTCGCAACAATTGTCACCACCATTACCACACTCGAAATTAAATCTTATGAGATGTGTAGAGGTCTGCATGCATACCAAGAGTGTCAGGCTGCCTTAGAATACAATCTTCGACTTGATTATAACCATGTAAGCTATAATCGAGGCCTTCAATAGGACCAAGTTGCTTACAATGTAGGGAGGCCTATGTAGTTATCGGCTCAACTAAATATAGGGTTGAATCAACCCAAATGAGGTTTGAACTATATCTAGAACCAAGGACTATCCATATACCCGCCTTAGTCATAGGCCCAAAAGAATTTTCAATCATTCCCACCCTCTAGAACTCAATAGATTTAGCCTCTACAACAATTCTAGGCTAGATCACAATTACCCACCCAACCCCCAAAACCGTCTCTCAAGGATATGTTGTAAGAATTCGTTTAGAAATCAGATCAATGGATGACTACCCAGGAAACACCCCTAATGAATCAATAGTCCTCTCTTCGAAGCCTCAAGCATCAAGTGGGGGAAAATAGCTCAAACCATATCAAAGCGGTTACCTAGTACCCTATGTTGGAGTTGGTGGCCTAGAACCAACTACTTTGTACTTTATTCATTAATAAATAACTTATCGCATCTTGATTGTTCTTTTGTGTGAAAATACATGTGATAATGTCCTAAGGATAATTGCTATATTAAAGGGTCATAGCAGATCCCTGCTATGATGAGAACTCGGAAGTGCCGTAACACTATTCTTGAATATATGTTCTATGGTCGGATGATGTTATTTGAGGGACATAAATTATACAAAACATTAGGGGTGAGAAATTATAAAACTTTTAGGCACCTTCTCATGATGTGAGCCCTTGGTAATATCCAGAAGGATACTATGAGAACGAGACCCACCAGTAGGAAATCCACATTTCATAGTGTTATTGGATGTTCCTATCTGGAGATGTGTATATTGGTCCTTAGACTTTAGGATTATTATTAATCGGTATTACAACTCATGCACTTAGATGTATTGAGGAAAACTATTATGACACACTATTCATAGTGTCATTGGATGTTTCTATCTCTAACGCTTTGTTTACAACTAAGCTTTGAGAGTCTGTGCCAGCTGGGCCTCATGTAGTCAATATTATTGGATACATTAAATGCCTGGACATATTAGGGATTAAGTTTCCAAGTGAGTTGCATACAAATCCCATCCTATCATCATTTCCCAAGACCTTCTCTAGCTTTATTGTCAGCTATAACATGAGCAACAATGAGAAGAGTCTATCAGAACTTCTGACCTTAATTAGTCAGGTAGATAAGGACATGGTGCATGACAACCCACAGTTTTTATGGTAAATAAGATAAGGAAGGACAAGGCAAAGGGTCCAAGGACTTATAAATGGTCTGAATCCCCTGAGCACCGTCCCTCCAAGAATGGGAAGATCTAGAGGTAGGGTAAGGAATGGGAGGCGGTATTTTTTCATGTGGAAAGCAAGGACACGGGAAGAGGAACTGCACCCAGAAGCATGGGGATTCTAAAGGTGCATTCTTTATCGAGTGTAATATTTCCATTTCTACAAATTGGGTATTAGATACAGCTTTTGGGGCTCACATCTATATTAAAATGCAGTAACCAAGTAGATTTAGAAATATTGGCAGAGGAGAGGTGGATCTTCGAGATACCAATGGCGTGAGGCTGGCTGTGTTATCCATTGGTGGTTACCACCTCTCATTGCCAACTAGGATGATTTTGGTTTTACATAACTGTTATTATGTGCCTAGTGTTACCAAAAATATAATTTCTATATCATGTTTGGATATGGATGGATTTATTTTCATGTTTGGAAATAAGGGTTGCTTCTTTTATAAGAACAATGTATGTTATGGTATGGCGCATTAAAATAATGGTTTGTATGTATTAAATTATGAAAACCAAGTGTTGGAAATCGATAAAAAAACAAACTCACATGACTCATACATCACCCAGTTGTGGCATCACCATCTCGATCATGTAAATGAGAAGCGCTTGACAAAGCTCTGCCAATATGGCTATTTAGACTCTACTGAGATAAAACCACTTGATAAATGTCACACTTGTTTATAATGTAAAACGACCAAGCCACCTTTCGGTGGACAGGGTGAAAGGGCTACAAAGCTTCTAGGATTTATGCACATGGATGTGTGTGGACCATTTCCAGTAGAAGCTATAGGTGGATATTCTTACTTCATTACTTTTACTGATGATTTAATTAGATATGGATATGTCTACTTAATGAGGTATAAGTCATAATCCTTGGATAAATTTATGGAATTCAAGAATGAAGTAGAGAATAATCTTGGTAAGAAGATAAAGAATCTTCGATCGGATCAAGGTGGAGAATATTGGAACCAAGAGTTCATCGATCTTCTACGGGAGTCTGGGATTCTATCTCAGATCACTCCTCCTAATACACTAAAGTGGAATAGTGGTAGTGAAAGGAGGAACTGCACCTTATTAGACATGGTGAGGTCGATGATGAGTCATGCAGATCTTTCATTATCCTTTTAGGGATATTCATTATAGACTACAACATACACATTAAATCGAGTACAAACTAAGGTAGCAAATGGAATTCCCTCTGAGTTATGGAATGGAAAGAAACCCATTTTTTCGCACACACATGTATGGGGATGCGAGGCATTTGTTAAGGCCTTATCAGGCAACAAACTAGAACCCCGGGGTACGATGTGTATCTTTATAGGATATCCCAAGGAAACAAAAGGATATTACCTATATAACCCTTCTGAAAAGAAAGTGATTGTCTCCAGACAAACTGTATTTCTCGAGTGGGAGCACATCCTTAAAAGGGATAGTGGGAGCAAGATTGACTTTGATGAAATTGATACTCAAGATACACAGGAGTTGGTACAGGAACAAGTTTCACAATTCCATATGAAAGAGGTTCTACAAACATGAGTACTGCGTATAAGCTCAAGAGAGGTAAGGTAACCAGATATATTTGGTTTCCTAGTCACCGAGGATGGTGAATCATTATTTTTGAACAATGATGAACCTCTCTCCTATAAGGAAGTGGTAGAAAGGTCAGAATCTGCAAGATGGATTGAAGATATGAATTTTGAGATAGATTCCATGTATCAGAACCAAGTCTGGGTTCTGGTCGATGAGTCAGTTGATTTAAAGCATGTTGGATGAAAATGGGTATTCAGGATAAAACTAGACATGGAAGGTCAAGTTAGTACCTATAAAGAAACACTAGTGGCTAAAGGATTTAGACAGCGTCAAAGAATTGACTATGATGAAACCTTATCTCCAGTTTCCATGTTTAAATCCATAAGAATCATACTTTCCATAGCAGCTTACCATGACTACAAGATTTGGCAAATGGATGTCAAAATAGCATTCCTTAATGGGAACCTTCAGGAAGATGTCTATATGACACAACCAGAATGGTTTGTGACACTAAGTGAATCCAAACAGGTTTTCAAGTTGCATAAATCCATTTATGGATTAAAGTAAGCATCCAGGTCATGGAACATTCGATTTGATGAAGCCATAAAGGAATTTGGTTTCATTAAGAATGAATGTGATACATGTGTTTATAAGCAGTTTAATAGGAATGTGGTCATTATCCTAGTAGTATATGTTGATGACATATTACTTATTAGAAACAATGTACCAGTATTACAGTCAGTTAGAGACTGGTTGAACATGTGTTTCTTCACAAAGTACTTGGGTGAAGCAACCTACATTCTAGGGATCAAGATCATTCGTGCTAGATCCAAGAGGCTACTTGGACTAGGTCAGGGTACATGCATTGATCAGATACAAAATATATTTAGTATGGAACAATACAAGAAGGGATTGGTTCCAGTGTCACATGGCCTATATCATTCTAAGAAAATGTATCCTCAGACACAACAAGAGAAAGATATAATGAATAAGATCTCATATGCTTCAGCTATAGGATCCATCATGTATTCCATGTTATGTACCAGGCTTTATGTTTCTTATGCACTGAGCATGGTAGGAAAATATCAAGCAGATCTTGGAGAACAACATTGGACTCTTGTTAATATAATCCTTAAGTATCTGAGAAGAACTAAGGATATGTTTTTAGTGTATGGAGGAGATGAGGAGATTTTCATCAGAGGGTATGTTGATGCTGGTTTCAAACATATAAAAACGATCTAAAGTCGCAATTTGGATATGTTTTTCTATCTCAACGGAGGAGCTGTGAGCTGGAAGAGTTCAAAGCAGCCAATTGTCGCTGATTCTATAGTGGAGTCCGAATATATAGCGGCTTCTAATGCATCTAATGAATCCATTTGGATTTGTAACTTTGTCTAGGATCTTGATGTGATGCCTAGCAGTAAATATTCTATCACGTTGTATTGTGATAATACTGCAGCGGTGTCTCTTGAAAAAGAACCAAGGTCACATCAACGGACAAAGAACATACTCCAGAAGTATCACCTCTTGAGGGATTTCTATCAAAGAGGTAAAGTTGCAGTGAGAAGATTGTCCACATAAGAGAACGTAGCGGACCCCATGACTAAAGTCTTATCTCAGCAGAAACATGAATATCATGTGAGAGCTAGCGGGTTAAAGGTTGTTAATAGTTGTCTCTAGTCCAAGTGGGAGTCTATTGGATTTGGTGGCCTAGAACCAACTAATTTTTACTTTATTCATTAATAAATACCTTATCACATCTTTATTGTTCTTCTGCGTGACAATGCATGTGATAATGTCCTAAGGATAGCTATTTCATTAAAGGGTCATAGTGAATCCTTGTTGTGATGAGAACCCGAAAGTGCTATAACACTGTTCTTGAATATATGTTCTATGGATGGATGATGTTATTTGAGGGACACAAATAATACAAGCCATTAGGGGTGAGGAGTCATAAAACTTTGAGGCACCTCCTCATGGTGTGCACCCTTGGTAATATCCTAAAGGATATTATGAGAACGAGACATGCCAGTAGGAAATAGACATTTCATAGTGTCATTGTATGTTCCTATCTGTAGACATGTGTATTTTTCCTTAGACTTTAAGATTATTATTAATGGGTATTACAAATTGTGCACTTAGATGTATTGACAAAAACTGTGATGACACACTGTTCGCAGCGAGGTATGATACATTGGGTGCATCACAAGTGATACTGTATTAATAGATAATGCGGGAAAGGATTTGTACCTTCTATTCCATAATGGAAGTAGATATCTCAGGTCCTTTGATGGAATTGATATAGCCTAAATAAATCCATGGCCATGGTAAGTAATGGGCGAGTTCAATTCCAGAAAGTCAAAGAAAGAATAATCGAGCACATGGGTTGATGGCACTAGCATGCAACCCGCTTGATTCGAGATATCAAGACAAAGGGATTATATTACATGGTAAACATTCGTAGGAGGTGACACGTCATTGCGGCGTTAACTTCTTTCTCTATGGGTGCCTTGGCATGTTTCTAGATGTTAACCTTGGACTTTAGGTAGGCTCCTCCTAATGCCACTGAGAAAGAGTCCTAGAGGGTCACACACTAAGTGTGTCCAAGTATCTCAGTTAAATATTAATTTAACAAGTTAAAAAAAATATTATTCTTGATTGTGGTTTAATAATTATTTAAGGATGCCTGATCGCATTTATTTCGACACTAGTTATTCGAGAGAATATATTGTGGGAAAAATAATATATTTATTAGTGAGTAATGCAGTGATATTTATTTTAGAAACAAATAGCCATTATTCAAGCACTACTGGAAATTTAGTCTATAGCCATGGTTTCAAACTGCGGATATAATTCCCAAAACCGTGGTTATAGGTTATATCCATAGTTCAACGAATTGTGGCTGGTAATGGTGTGGCTATAGGGAAAGACCTATAGCCACGATTTCAAACTGTGGCTATAGGGTTTTTCCTCAGTTTGAAATCGTGGCAGAACATTAAGCTGCACAAACCCTATAGCCACGGTTCAAAACCGTGTCTATATAGCTTTATCCATGGTTTAAAATCATGGATTTAGGCCTATATCCACGGTTTAAAACCATGGATATAGGGCTTCACATTTCATAAAAAAAACCCACATCCCCCCCCCCCCTGAATAGCTCCCTTACACCCCTGGGCAGCCACCTTGTACCCCCCCCCCATGCCCCCCCTGGACAGACCTTGCACCCCCCCCCCCCTCGACAACCCTTTCACCCCCCTGGACCCCCCCCTGTAACCTCATTCCCCCTGGACAGCTCCATTGCACCCCCCCCCGGACAACCCCTTTTCACCCCATGGACAACCCCCTTTCACCCCCCTAGACAGTCCTTTCACTCCCCCTGCACCCCCATGCCCCCCTGGATAGCCCCCTTGCACCCCCCCTGGACAACCCTTTCACCCTCTTGGACAGTCCTTGCACCCCCCTGGACAGTCCCCCCGCACCCCCTGGACATCCCCCTTGCCCCCCACCCCCCACTCCTATAGTATCCCACCACCCCACCCCCTCCCTACAGCCCCCCCTAGGCAGACCCCCCCTGGACAGCCCCTTTCCCCCCGACCCCCCACTCCAGTACCCCCCCTGCATCCCCCCCCTCGTACAAACCCCCCAGCACACCCCCACCCCACCTTGCACACCCTTTATGGACATCCCCCTTTCACCCCCCCTGGACAGCCCCTTGCACCCCCCTAGACAGCCCTTGCACCCCCCACCCCCCCTAGGCAGCCCCCTGAACCCCCATGCCCCCCTGGACAGCCCCCCTACACCCACATGCCCCCCTAGACAGCCCCCTTGCACCCCCCCCCAACTCCTGCAGTATCCCACAACCCCACCCCCCCTCCCTGCACCCCCCCCCCCAACCCCCCACACCCCACCTTGCACACCCCCACCCCACCTTGCTCACCCCCCTGTGAGTCAAAAAAATATTTGGAGATGCTCATGGTGTCTCAAATGAGAGAAGAAGGGGTGAGGATTAAAATGAAAAACATAAATTCAATAATGTCAAACAAGCTATATAAGCATAAACTACCACTGTGAGTCTTCACAGACAGCGCACCTCCGTTGGAGGGGTTTTATTACAAATAAATGACTTGTTTATCAAACAAAACAATTATTTTAACTAACACTTGATCAATAATTTCAATTTAATATAAACGAGAAGAATCAAGAAGGCAGCTAAATGCAATTTAAAAAATTCTTGAATTAAAGAGGCTAGGAGAGGGCTCACTACTGGCTGTGTTAGAGGGTCCACCTCGGTTGCTACCCTCTTCCCAAGCCAGTAATAAACCTTCCATAGTCTTGGAGTAGCATGTGTTCTATCATCATGTTAAAAAGAAAATCTCACATGAGGAGGGAAGAAAGAAATCCATGCTGCCCAATGCTACTTCAAAATCCAGAAGTGCATGCATGAAGAGTCCATCCAGACTTGGAGCTAAATTGGGAAGGACAAACCGGTTGAGAAAATCTTCTCAACCCAATAGCTCACATTGATTATCAAGTAAATCCACCTTAATCCCTAATTATTTATTATTTTTTTGTTATTAGTGTTCCATACAATGTAGGGAATTAAAGGTGAAACTAGTTCTCAAGAGGAGAGCAAATGAAGGGAAGTAAGCTGGAATAACTATTCCAGATCTAAAAAAAGTCACCATATTAGTATGATTTATCAAATTTTATTCCAAATAACATTATAAGTAAAGATCGGCCTTGATGGAGTGAAGATAGTGTGTCTCCTCAATGGGGAGATGAGTGGAGAAGACCCTTGAGAAGCTGCCAGACTTATTTATTCCATGCAAATCTGGAATTTCTGGAAAGTGATTGAAAAAATCATTGATGAGGTATGCATTTCTCTCATCCCTGTTAATGATTGAATAAATTCTAATATTAAGGGGTAGAAGTTGAATTAATCAATTACAAGAATTTGAGGAAATTTTAGATCTCAAGGATGATTTCTAAAACCTTCTACATGTACTTGAATGTTTTCAACATGTGTATTGAGATGAGTGTAAGATCTCAGGTTATAATTCCAAAAATAATGAATATATCAATTGGAATCATTTGGTTTCAACTTGAGGACATCTGAACAGCCCCTAAATGAGTCATGGGAATTAGAATCAGTTGGTATCATGTTCAGTTTGTTAATGGGAGAACTTTTTTTTCTAAATCAAACCCTCATATTTTCTACACCAAACATGATTCACATAGACTTTGAATAGAATGAATGATGGAACATTGTTTAATAATGAAGTGATACCATCCTCTTTTATGAAATTTGTATTTATTGTCAATAAGGGGAGAAAATAAAATGATAGAAGTCAATGAGAAAAGGAGGAGATAAGAAAATTAAAGAACGTCTTGACATACCAATTTCTAGATTGGTATTGAAAATAAACACAAAGTGAAAGATTGTTAAATCCACATTGTGTTTGTGTCATAGTTGTTGTCAATGAGGAAGACAAGTTGTTTCATGCTAATATGCAGATGATAAATGTCTTGCAAGTTAGTTGGAGTACCCAAGCATAATGATGAGACAATTAGGAGCTGGACAGCTTAGAAGGGAGTTGAAAGTTCCCAAGCTTGTTGAGAATGAATATGAAGTTCCCAAGAAAAGGTGTTAGTATGTGAATCTTATATGAGGCTTGAAGAATTATCCTGAAGCTTAGAAGTTATGTAAACTACCACCACTGATTATGTCACAAAGAAATGAACAAAATAAGGAAGTTTTTCCATTATATTCACATGATGAAAATGATGATTGGTGATGTGAGTTGTTATGGAAAAGAATGAGGAAGTTTCTAGGAGCTAATGTGAAGAATCTATTGGAGATCATTTGATGATCTGAAGTAGGTGATCACGTAGCATATGTTTTAAGATCCACTCACATGGCAATGATGGTTTGAAGATATTGTTGGTGGTGATAAATATACAGATTTAGCTCAAGAAAATTTGAGAAGATCCACAAGCATTCGGCCCAACCGGATCGGGCTACACCAATCCAACAAACTCCCATGTTGCATCCCTTGATGAGAAGGAGGTTAAGAGTGCACTTTTTCTCTAAATCTTGAGAGTGTGACTGGTCCTAATGGGTTCAAAAATTAATTCTTTATGTTCTACTGGGACATAGTTCTTGATGAACTCCTTAAAACTATGAGGTAGTTCTTTAACCATGCCTCAATGCCCTATGGAATCAACTCCGATTTTATTTCCCTGATCCCAAAGAAGGAAAATGTTGTGGATGTAAAGGATTTCAGACCTATTGCTATTGGGAATACCTTTCCAAAAATCATTAGCAAAATTATTACTATGAGGTTAGGTCTCATTGCTCGTGGGTTTATCTCTTCAAATCAGCCCCCCGGAAAGCCCGTGGAAACCCCCCTGGACAGCCCCCCTAGACACCCCACCTGCACCCTGCCCCATTCCCTACAGACCCCCAACCCCCCCCCCCCAGACAGCCCTTGGACACCCCCTTGGACAACCCCTCCTAGACACCCCACCTGCACCCTCCCCCCTGTCCTACAGACCCCCCGAAACCCCCCCCCCCCCAGGATAGCCCTTGGACACCCCACCTGCACCCTGCCCTACAGACCCCCCCTGGACAACCCTTATACACCCCCCTGGACAGCCCCTCCTAGACACCCCACCTGCACCCTCCCCCCTTCCCTGCAGACCCCCTGGTATCCCCCCCCCCTTCGGATAGCCCTTGGATACCCCACCTGGACATCCCCTCCTAAACAATTCTATATCCATCAGTACCTTCAAATTATTATGAAATAATGCTAAATGAACAATGCCTTGAAACTTTTCCAAGAATAGTCTTTGTATGTCTTAGTCTAAATAATAGACTTCCACCGCTTATAACTCAGACCCTCTAGTAGGATGGTTACAAAAAATAACTTTAAGAGACTCATAAATCTAAAGCTGGATAAGAATATCCTCAAACTTCAGTACCAAAATCAATTCATCCTAAGAATATTGTTACCCATGAATTATTGTACAGATACCATCTTGATTCTTGGTTTCCTAGGTGTGCCTTCAAGATCGATTTATTAAAGGCTTTTGATTCATTCAGGTGATACTTCTTATGGGATGCTTTTGATCTACTCGGCTTTTCGTCTAGGTTCTCGTCTTGGGTTAAAAGATGCTTCTCTACCCCAATGTTCTCGGTGAACATTAATGGCAGTTTACATGGATACTTTTTGATGAAAAGAGGGCTCAGGCAATGGGATCTACTTTCGCCTTTCCTTTTTGTGATTTTCATGGAGTTTTTCTCACGCATCCTTGAATGCAGGAGGCTGGGGGCTGGTGCGGTGGCTGGTGCGGGCTGGAGTGACTGGTGCGGGCGAGAAGGCAGGTGGCAGGGGGATGGTAGGGGGCTAGTGTGGGCTGGAATAGGTGGCAGGGGGCTGGTGTGGGATGGATTAAAGGTGTTTGGGGCTGTTGGTCATGTGGCAGGGGTTGGTGCGGGTTGGGATGTAGGAGTTTGGGGACTGGTGAGGGCTGGAACTAGTGTATGGGGTTATTTTTCAGGTGGAAGAGGGTTGGAATGAGTATTTTGTAGGAGGATGGGGTGGTGGCTGGTGTGGTGGCTGGTGCGGGCTGGATTTCAGGTGGCTGGGGGATGGTGCGGGCTCGACTACAGGTGGAAGGGGGATGGAATGATGGTGGAAGGGGGATGGTTGCAGGTATTGGGGGGTTGGTGCATGCTGATTCGAAGGTGTCGGGGGGGGATGTTGTGGGCTGGAATGTTGTTGGTAGCAGGCTGAAATGAAGGTGGAATGGGGCTGGTGTGGGCTGGATGTGGCTTGAGTAGGGCCAAATCCTGGCATTAACACAGCGTGACTGCGGCGTGACCATAGCGTGACCGCGGCGTGATCGATGTGTGATTGCGACATGTTGGACTAGTCCAACAAGATCCGCGGGGCAGCATCTTCTGGACAGGAGCGAAGGGAGCAGGAGGAGGTGAGGCAACATTTCGGCCATCACCCCGCTGGAAAAAATTGTGATTAGTCAGTCTCAACATTGATCACAAGACTCATGGAATACTATCACTGCGAACCACCGCGGGGTGTCATCCTGTAACAGGGCCAAATCACAGCATTACCACAACGTGACCGCGGTGTGACCACAGCATGACCGCGGCGTGTTGGCTCGGTCCAACGTCATCCGCGGGGCCGCATCTTCTGGCCAGGAGCGAATGGTGCGGGAGGAGGTGGGGCAACATTCTGGACATCTCCCTGCCGACAGAAATTGTGATTAGTCAGTCTCAACATTGATCACAAGACTCATGGGATACTATCACTACGAAATATCGCGGGGTGTTGTCCAAGAGTAGGGACAAATCATGGCTTGACCTCGGCGTGACCGCGGCGTGTTGGCCCAGTCCAGCGACATCCGTGTGGCAGCATCTTCCGGCCAGGAGCGAAGGGAGTGGGAGGAGGCAGGGCAAAATTCCAGTCGTTGCCTCGCTGGCAGAAATTGTGATTAGTCAGTCTCATCATTGATCACAAGACTCAAGGAATACTATCACTGCGAACCGTCGTGGGGTGTCGTCCTGAAGCAGGACCAAATCACGGCGTGACGGCGGCGTGACCGCGGTGTGACCGTAGTGTGACCGCAATGTGTTGGCCCAATCCAGCAACATCCACGGGGCAGAATCTTCCGACCAGGAGCGAATGGATCGGGAGGAGTCGGTGCAACATTCCGACCATCACCCCACCAGCAGGTGATAAAACCGATCAACTATTTAATATGCTATAACAAGGGATCTCCAGAGAAGGTTGTAGTGAGCAACACAATGATGCATCATCTAAATGTAAACAAAATTATGGAAAAGAATCATACACCCTACACAAACCATTTACAAATTCATTCACTTTTCCTAAACATGGAAATTTTATTTATAATACCCAAAGCATGAAAAGGAAAGTGTCGTGGTCAAGGCATATTTCTACTCGGGAAATGTCATTTGAGTTAAACAAGTATGATAAGACAATTTATATTATTCAAAGAAAACAAAAACTAACTAGCCACAAAACAAACACCAACAAGAAGCATATGAAAGACTCAAACCAAATCTAAACATGATACAAATAACTATCACTACTCCTTGGTTTAGAAGACAGCGCACCTCTATTGGATGGGTTTTATTATAAAATCATGGCATTTATTTATCACACAATTCATTTAATTATATTTCACATTTATTCTAAAACTCATTCAGCACAAATCAAATGCAATAATTTAAGTAACTAGATCAACATAACTATCACTGTGAGTTTTCGAAGACAGCGCACCTTCGTTGGAGGGGTTTTATTATAAAAACATGACTTTATTTATCAAATGAAACAATTATATTAAAGAAAACTTATTCAAGATATGAAATTCAATATAATTAAGTATAATTAAGAAAGAAGATAAATTCAATTTAAATCATTCTTGAATTAAAGAGGCTAGAAGAGGGATCCTACCTCAAGGTGGAACCTAACCATCCACTTCAGCTCTTGGAGCTTTCTAACTAAAATCCGTTGCTCCCCCACTGGGTATATGCACCTTCACACACATTCAAGGACACCTATCCCCTATGCACACACCCTCATGGCCATGAGTATGTGCAAGGGGATCCTTGCACATATGCTTATATGCATATATCAGTCTCCACTCACTTGCGTATGCATTTATATATATATACATGGGCACACATAGCCTCATACGTGTATAATAACTGCCATGGTTGACTATACACATAACGAGGGAACCCACATACATATATTTTCTTACCTATGCACACGCAGGCGAGTCGCCCTTAACTTGGCTACTCGAAACCAGCGAGCAGGGATCAATTCACTACAAAAAGGATATTAGGAACATTAAAACACATAAAGGATGCTACATAACCAGTGATAAACTGACCAACGGCATTAAAGCCTTACCTCGATTGGGAGAACCAAATCCACCCGAACCAACATGAAATGATCCAATTCCCTACTGAAAACATAATATGCAGTCAAAAACACTGAAATCCCTAAATACATGAGGTGTGAGACAAGTAGTAACCATATAGTCATACCTCAGATCAAAGATGGTGGACTAAATCAATCTGAACCCCATTTTCCCCCCTTCTTTGAATATAATTACACTTTTTCCATAGAAAGAAGTAAAAGACTTATGTGGCCAATGTGATAAGGAAAATAAAATAAAAACTAAACTAAAACATACCTTCCTCCTATGACTATACACATCACCAACCAACATATAAGAACCAGAATTCCCCATGGGTCAAATCATGTTCTTGCAAGCAAGGGGGAAATAGATCCATGTTTCAAAATGATACTATCAAATAGTACATTCCTATTAATTAATAATTATTCTCCCCCTACCCTGCAGACCTCCCCCTGCCCTGCAGACCTCTCCCTCCCCCCACCCACAGCTCCCCCACCATGCACCATCACCCCCACCCCCTGCACACCTCCCCTGCCCCACCCCCCTGCACCATTCCCCCTACACTCCCTCCCCCCGGACACCCCCCCCCACCCCCTCCCCCCGGACACCCCCCCAACTCCTTCCTGGATAGACCCCCCCCCCCCACACACACACACCATGCATAGCACCCCCCCCCCCAGACACCCCCACCCCACCCCCCTTCCTGGATAGCCCCCCTCCTGGACAGACCCCCCCAACTAAGTTCTGACTTTTAATAACCTGGGTGTGGGATATGAATTTTGACCTAGATAGTTGTTATCCCCTCATTCATTCTGCTAATTCAATCCATAGTATTTCTAATAAATGAAAAACTCTGGTCAATCCCACAACGGTACCTAGATCTACCATTGATGTTGTCTTACACCACAGAGACATCTCCACACACACTCTCCTTCGGGATACCAAGCGCTATCATATTCACATGTGAACACTTCGGTTACCAACTATATGGGTGACCCTAAACTAAATCCCCTAGTGATCTACTATCACCACCTCCTTGGAGATCATCCACATAAATAGAAACATTCTCAGTGGTCAGCTCACCACCTCACTCTATCATTTCAATGGACCCCGCATGTAACCACAACATGAATTTTCATACACTAGTTCATTCCCATCAAGACATTATTACACTAATCTTTACTATAACATAGTGATTCCCCAATGAGTCAAGGACCTCCAGGACTGGACACACATTCCATCACATTTTTCTTATTCTTTCAGCCTTCAAAACACCATCAAATGTCTCAGATTCCTATATATAATATTGATCTTTTTTTCTATCATATTGATCTTCCTCAACATCATCATAAGAAGATTTATCTTTCTCCTAATTCTATTTAATATTTAGATATGCAATCACTTCTAGTGCCAACATAAATGGCCTTACCTCTTCCAGAGATTGCTTTTTTTACCAAAAGATCTGGTAGCCAAGGAAATCGATAAATTTGAATAATACTTTCGATGCATTATTCATTTCCCTTTATTGACTGGATAATTCGATGACTCACAGACATCTTTATTCTAATTCCTTAAGCCAAACCCAAATGGAACTATCACATGATGATCCTACTCATAGTCTAAATCAAATTCGGAATCTGCTTATTTATCACTCGGATCTGGTTCTGCTTAGATATTTGAACCAACTTGCTTCCTTTTTCACCTAGGAATAAATATCTTCCACCCTTAAGGATCTTTATCACCCTTGACATTTTCATTCAAATCTTTGAAATGGTTGTGAATATGAATTTAGTTGGGGGGGCTTACATCTCAAAAGACAACTATATTTCAGAATCACTTGTATATGGACCATAAAATGTCTAAGGATTCAGTTCTACCATATTTTTTCCAAAAGAAAAGCTATAATAATACTAGAAACACCTACCTAGAATGTTGAAATATGAATTGGATCTAATGGAATCGGACTATAGTCATTCAAAATTCTGAAAGTAGTGATCAGAGAAACACTATCATCAAGCTCCTTCCCTTTGCACCCATTTATAGAATTCACAAATTGGGAATAAGTGGATATAGTAGTGGAAGAGCTTGGCTCTGCCTCTCCTATGACTTGCATATCCCACTTAGATCTTTCCAAGTCTTTCCTCAAACTAACAAAGATATATGTGACCCTTAGTTCTAGTTGTAGTGACCTCACCCCCTTCTGGTGAGAATAATTTATTATGTTGCCTTTGATTTAAGAGTTACCTATTGAGAGGCCTAAATGATGTTAAACTTTCTCCCCACGCTAGCAGTTGGATAGATCATGACCCATGTGTCTACATGATGAATAGAAGTCATCCAAAGATTCATAGAAGACCTGCTGCTTTCAACAAATCTCCCCTTCAATATCAATGCAGATAAAATCCATTTGTACCTTTGATACATCGACCTCAACACATGTTTTAGGAGAAACAAGTTGGAATAAAGTTATGGTGTGATTATTAGTACAGAAGAAGTGGCCCAAAATATTACCAATCAATTTAATAATCACCAAATTCTAAAATGGGGGATGTAGGATAGGGATGGAAATTCAAATCACCATGGAGTAAAGATCCTATTTTAGGTGGAACTTGAAAAACCAATAGAAAATAGAGAATTTTAATCTATTGAAAGCATGTGGAGCATTGAATTAGGTAGAGATATGGTCATCTTCAGTTGAAAAATGAATAAAAAATTTCTACATATCCATAATCCCTATAATCACCCATTCAAGAAAACCACATGAATCAAAAATAAACCTATCAAAGGTTTCCATCGAGGGGAGAATCTTGCCGAAGTGAGCCACTAATGTGAGATTCAATATCGAAGAAGAATTTAAAAAATCTAGGGAGAAACTACAATCTTAATAATTTCATCATTTCATGACAGAATTTTAGAGCTAATTTCAATTTTGGGAAGCTGGAAAAAAGGCTAGGGTTGATGAAGGGGGATAATGGTCAGAACTATGAATCCGGAGTAGTCGGGATGAATCCTCACCCCCCCCCCCAAGAGAGGGGGGAAAAGAGGGGAATCCATGCATCCTACAAAATTATCGAAGGAAGCCACATGATCAGAATAGGTCTAGCCTTAGTTGTAGACACACATAAGTGTTCAGTCAAAATAATTTCATCAAAAACTCATATTAGTGCTTGCTCCCTAATAATCCTAACATCTCAACTGTTCCAAGTCTAATCAGACAACCACCCATCAACTAGAATATTATCCAACACTGAGTCTATACTTGTACTCTATCCAACCTATATCATACCATTTAGGATCATAATCATCTACCTCATCAGGATTCATACCCAAAAACAGTCAGGCCAAGTATCCTACCAATCCTTCCCTTTGAAATCCAAACCTCAATACTGAAACACCTAAAGTGATTTTCATCATGGAATCCTAAATAATCCCCATGCCTATACCACATACTCGATAGTACCTATAATGCACCAATATCATAATTTAAATCATCTACCCATGATTTTGTCTCTAAAGGAATTAACAATCCCAGGATAACGCCTCTATTAGGTTACTATCATATACCATATCTAATCTCATGCATAATACCCAAATAACCGATATCTTGAGTCATATCTCAAGGGAATTAGGCCCTCCCACTTAGCTCAATAACCACTTCTCACATAGGTCAAAACTCATTGTGAAACATCTATTTTTTTCCATTTGAAAAATCTTGATGCAACTAATGTGCTAATACCCACTCTAAATTTCTCAAATATACGCATATCATGCATTACATGAAAATAGCCATCCTACTAGGGAACTGATCCTAAACTAAGGTTATACTATCATCTCCAATCCTCACCTCATCCCAATTTTCAATATCATCCAAGATATCTCAATCAATCATGAAACTATAGGCTTCTTCCCAACCTGAACCTACGATTAGTGAATTATTCTCATGTACCCAAGCATCATGGCCACCCAAGAAGTGTTTGAGTACAACTAAGTAAATAACCACCAATGGGGTACCATGCATAACCAGCAAATATAGTGTATGGGTAGATGATATGCTCAGTTGAATAAATAAAAAAAACTATGGAAGCATAAATAAATACCCATCATTGATCCTTGGGCTATAACGTGACACTCAGTATTGGTTATACGTACTTTGGTTAGTGTCAGAGTTTTTTTAGCATGTTACGTGATCATTTCCACTAGTATAGAGCCCAATAGAAATGTATTATAAGGTGAAAGCATCGATTCCTTGGATTTAATTCTAGTGAATCCAATTATATCAAGCTCGTGCCTAATTCCAAGGAGTTTGTTCTAGGAAATATTGTGGTATCGAGCATATAACAGATTCCTGGGGGGATAGGTCTAGGAAATCCAATAGTATCATCAATATTATCGATTCCTTGGGGGATGACCCTAGGTAATCATATTGACCCAAAGATGGAATCCCAATATCCTCATAATTCTATATAAACCAAAATATTGAATATAAGGGGATTTCCCAAGGCATTCATATTGTATCTGGATCAACAACCAGAGCCTAGGAGCACATCCCAGGCATCCTATTTTGACCAAATAGCTAAATCCTAGGTAACCTCTTGGGTATTCCACTTAAATCCTTGAGGGTAGTGTGTCCCTACCATAATATCCCATATAACACATTATATACAGGTTTTCAATATTCTCAAACTCATCTAAAAAACAAGGGTTTCCCTCTCAAGTGGATGACCTATCATCATCACTAATTCCATATCTGGCTGACACACAATTGATTTGGGTTCCAAAGTGACACCCAGAATCATCTATAATCCTTATTGCATGCACCCTAACAAGGGTCAGAATCACTGAGGCACCCTCATGGGTTTCTTAGGTTACATTATAGCATGAACACCCTATGTGGATTCCTTTATCAAATTTACATCTATCATGTCAACACCCACATGGAATCACATCCCTGGAAATAGTCATAAACATCTCACAACCTCACTATACTCATAAGAAAATCCTTACTTGCATAGGTCTAAAGAGATGTAAACCTTCCTATATCACTTTCCAAGTTACACTATGTCAGTCCACTCACTAAACCTATCATCAATTTAGCTAAATTATACCCACCAAGGTATCTAAACCTCATTAGGGTAGGAACACATTCACACACTCATCTCTACTAGCATGAAGGTTTTAAGGCATATTAAGGATCTATCATGGCCTACTAGGTATAATAACTATATCTCATCACATCCCTCCACTTGAAGGTCACCAAGGAACCTACAATAAGGTCCACTACGCTTATATAATTTAATTTATTTTATATACACCCCATATGGGCTTCATGTTTTTCAAGGCATACAATTATACTTATACTCTTAGACATCTATGGTCGAGATATATAGCCAGTTCACAATGTCCCATCATGGACCTTGGCACTTTCCACATTTAATTCAAATGAATTCCATTATAATTAAACTAATTAATTAATTTATAAAGGTTAAATATCTTGAGGTGGTGAAACTGCACACATCACATTTCACATAAATCATGTATAAAACAAAGGGTTATGCCCAAGAAACCACTGACCTTAATTGAAGTTATTTCATTTAAAGAATATTGACCACCTTCTAAGCTTGTATAAGATTTAGGATCAACTAAGGCTCCCAACCTGGACCCAAAATTACAAATAATCAATTATAACATTTTATAATTAATTATCTTATCCAATTAAATTAATTATATTGATTATGATTAATTTCATAATTTAAAACAAAAAGTCATAAATGATTAATCAATCACTAGGCTGCCTCAATGCACCCAAACCATGAACAAACACACATAGAGGTTCCATGGAATACACTCGATATTGTCATGGGAAAATCCAAAAAAATGGTACTTATTTAATATGTGATTTAGGTAAATTTAGCTGAAAACCATAAATAAAATCATAAGGTGACTTAAATTTGATGAAACATCATGAAATATCATACAACTATTATCTAAAGACATATTCTATCTACACCAGGAAAAATCCCCATTATGTGGGATAATTTCCACCATCCTTTGGTGGAAATTTCCAATAAACCCCAACATAAATCTTTTAAAATTATATACTATGGATGGAAAAAAAAACAAAATTAAAGGTATGGATAAACTCACTCGAAAAGAAAATTTGGCTCCATTCATGGCATGAACAGGGGTTTCATGGAATGATTTCCCTATCACCTGAGCAGCTGTCATGAAGGAGTAACCACAGAAATCTTCGCAGAAATTGTAAGGGTTGGCTAACGCGGATACCACTCATGGAAGATCTCGGTTTCACTGATTAACTGATTGGAGTAGGAACGCGCGACGAAGGGGGTAGAGGAGGAGAGGGATGCGTGATGAAGGTGGTGGGAGGGATCACGTGAGGGAGGGGTGAACCGAGTGGAGAATCCGGCGAGGATTGGCCAAGGGGGAATTGACCAGTTGGCGATGAGGAAGAATGGTTTCGCCAGAGGGAGATGAGTCCTAACGAGGGAGGATATGCGGGAGTGAGATGAGTTGCGATGGAGTTAAAACCAATTGAGAAGCTGTTTCCACGGGAAACATTTAGCCGTAGGTTTATCTATTCTAAAGAAAAATGGAAAAATAAAAGTACACGCCATGTATATTAAATATACACACCATGTATTTTTTTCTGGGAATTTATGAGAAATAATATTATTTATTTAATTAAATAATATTAAGTGTAATTCACTGTGCGCATGTCAGGTTATAATAATAGTCAATTATTATTATTAGACATGGGGTATTACTAATAATTAAATGAAATAAATAAATGATTTCGGGTAATTAATTCATTTTGTTATTCTATATAATTAAAATCCCAATTATATAATTCTCATAAGCCTAGCCATTTTTTGTGTGGTTGTGCACAACAGATCCAAGAATGCTCTCAAGCTTCGAGAGAGAGATCCTCCTCCACCGGATCAAAGCGATCAAAGGAGGACATCGTAAGTGAAAGGCTCTTCGGTGCTAGCACCCGAAGATCCCTTCGGCGATGACCAAAGATACGTGGAGAACATGTGGATTACCACTAGAGTAATCCTACACTTGGATTATACGATGCAATGATGGATCACATCAGATCGTGACCGGAAACATCAACGGAGAGAGAATTCCATCAAGATAATTCTTGTCCATTAATTAAATTAATTATAACCAACATATGATGATCCTATCTATGGTTCCGGGACTCCCATATTTCTTTTTCATTATTCATTCTATTTTGAAGATCCGGTGTTTTATTATTGTGACGGATCTCGGATTGATCGTTGTTAACGCTAAAATTAAAGTTGGATACACCCACCAACGTGCTTCCACTACACCTGGAACCTACACCCTACTCAGTAAAACAAAGACCAATCTAAGGGAGGGGGCAAAGGTGGTGATGTTATGAAGAGGGCAAGAGTTGGGGGAAAGGAGGCAACACAAAACCAAGGAGGTGGAAAATAAGCAACAAGGAAAGTCGAGTTTTGAGAAGGTGGAAAAGAAGAAACAAGTAAAGGCAAGTGTTGAGAAGGAAGTTGACACCCAAGATGAGAAGATCATGTAGGATAAAGGAAATTAGAAGATCACGAAGGATAAAGGCAATGAGAAGACATGAAGAGTTGAATAACTGGTTCAAAAGGAAGTAAGGATAGAAGAGTATAAGAATTTAGAACCATACTGGTCGCCTCTACCATTCTTACAGAGGATGCAATAAGGGAGAGCTGAAACCCAATGGAAGAAAATTTTGGTCATTTTAAATAGTTACACATTGACATCCCTTTTGCTACATCCATTTCTCAAATGCTGGCATATCCTATCTTTTTGAAGGAGTTGTTGTCAAATAAGAATAAGTTAGAAGAGTGAGGTGTGTTCAATAGTCATTCAAGTAAATATACCACCAAATATGAGAGATCTAATGATCCTTTCCATCCCTTGAACTATTGGATTGTGCATATTTGCGAAGGCACTTTGTGATTCAAGTACCTATGTGAAGCTCCTGACACTACAGGTGTTTCAGAATTTGGGATTGGATAAGTTGAAGCTAATGTGAGTATCACTTGAGTTAACATACCGGTCATTGAAAATACCATGAGGAATTCTTGAAGGCATTGTCATCATGGTGTGGAAATTCATTTTCACCAATGACTTCTTAATCCTTGAGATAAAACACGTTATCTTTGATATGATGAAAGCTGTGATGCAAAACATGTTTAGAATATTTTCTTGCTATTTTTGTTACTTAAGTAACAACCCTTCATTTTGAGCCAATAATGAAGAAGAGGATAACATGATTATCTCATTTAAGCGATGGTGGGAGATGAAGAGGAGAAAATCAGTGCTGAAGAAAGAATCATAGTTGAAAATTTTGAGGGGACATAACATTTGTTAAGGGACTCCTATCTGGAGTTCAATCCTTTAATCATCAAGATGTCGAGGCTTGATTTGGAGCTATTTCCTAGTATATCAAGTTACTCGTATTTTGGAGATATATATACCTTATCGGTAACCATGAACTCATGATTGGAAAAGGAACAATAAGAGAACCTGTTGGAAGTCTTAAAGAAATGAAGGAAAATTATCACTTGGGGTGTTATCAACATCAAGGGTATTGGTCCAACTGTTTGTACACATAAAGTGTTTTTGTAAGAAAATACTAAACCAAGTTGTTAGCCGCAACGAAGACTTGCACCACCAATAAAATAGGTGTTCAAAAAAGAAGTTATTAATCTTTTAGATGTGGGAATTATCTTTTCGATTTTAGACACTGAATGGGTCATCCCATTACAAGTTATGTCCAAGAAGGGAGGCCTCACCGTTATAAATAATGAAGAGAACAAGCTCATCCCAACAAGAACAATTACGAGATAGAGAGTTTTCCTAGATTAAAGAAGTTGAATGCAACCACAGGTAAAGATCACTTTTCATTGTCGTTAATGGATCAAATGCTGGAAAGGTTGGTCAGACATGGGTTTTATTGCTTTATAGATGGGTACTCTAGTTATAATCAAATACTAGTGGACTCGGTTGATCAGTCAAAGATAACATCCACATGCCCATATGGCACTTTAGCTTATTGTTGCATGCCATTTGGCATGTGCAATGCACCGAAGTCATTTCAAAGGATCACGACACATGTTTTACGACATAGCAGAATACTTTTTAGAAATCTTTATGGATGATTTTTTAGTTTATGGGAGATCCTTCGAGGCGTGATTGAACAATTTGGACTTGGTGTTAGAGAGATGTGAAGAGAAATGCCTAGTGCTCACTGGAAAAAATGCCACTTCATAGTGAAAGAGGGAATTGTACGCAAGTATAAAATATCCAAAGAGGGAATTTAAGTTGATCTTAAAAAGATGAGAGTGATACAAGAGATGTCTAAGCTAACCACAATATAGGGGATCCGAAGATTTCTTGGACACCCAAGATTTTATACCTACTTTGTCAAGGACTTCTCCAAGACAGCTTGACCACTCACTTATCTCTTATTAAAGGAGTTCCATTCGAATATGATGAATTATTTAAGGAATATTTCACTGCTTTGAAAATAAATTTAGTGACCACCCCAACTATGATCTCTTTGAATTGGGAAAATTATTTTGAGCTAATGTGTGATTCAAACGATTTCGCTATAGGAGTTGTGTTGGGATAGTTGGTTGATCATATCTCCCAACCCTTCTACCATGAAAGTCGCACAATTAGTGATCCCCAAATCAATTACACTACTATAGAGAAATAACTTCTTATAAAAATATTTTCTTTTGGTAAGTTTAGATATCTAATACCCACTAAGGTGATTGTCTACACTGATCGTTCTGGTTTAAGGTACTTGTTGAACAAAATAGTTGCAAAGCCAAGGCTAATTTGGTGGGTCTTGTGGCTACAAGAATTTTAAATCATGATCAAAGAAAAAAATTGTATGGAGAATGTGGTGGAAGATAACTTTTCACGGGTGTATTTTCCACATGTGGAAGAAGAAGAAGAGATAGACATTATCGATGAATTCCTGAATGAAAAACTTTTCTATGCTGGTATACAAACTCACCCTTGGTTTACTGATATCAAGAACTATTTAGAAAATGTGACACTTTGTCTATATTTTTTTATAAACATCAGATTTTATTTCTGGGAGACGCAACACATTGGATGATCCTCTTTTATTTAAACAATGTGTAGATTAGCCCAATTCAGTGATGTGTGCTTGAATCATAGGTGAAGTGCGTGCTAGAATTATGTCATTCCTCACCCATTGGAAGACACCATGGGCTCGATAGAATAGTAACTAAATACTATAAAGTGTATTCTCTTGGCCCACTCTTCACAAGGATGCAGGAGAATTTGTGAAAAGCTGTGATCAATGTCAATGAACAAGGAATATTGGAAGTATCAATGAAATGTTGCAGCACCCTATCCTGGAATTCTGGGTATTGGATGTTTGGGGAATTGACTTTATTTGACCCTTCCCAAATTCTTTTAGCAAGAAATACATCCTGGTATGTGTGGATTATGTATCAAAATGGGCGGAAGATAAATCTGCTTTGAAAAACACAACCAATGTGGTAATCAAGTTTTTAAAGAACATTTTTTCTCAGTTTGGAATTCCCCAGTTACTCATTAATGACCAGGGCACACATTTAAATAATCACTTGCTGAGGGGATTTATAGAGAAGTATAGAGTTCTATATAACCCCAAAATCCATTTTCATCCACAAATAAGTGGGGGGAGAGTGGATCTATTCAACTGAGAGATCAAACAGATTTTAGAAAAAACAGTGAGCTCAAGTTGAAAGGATGGGAGTAGGAAACCCGATGATGCATTGTGGGTGTACAAAATATCCTCTAAAACAAAAATAGGTATGACCCCATTCAATATTATCTATGGGAATCCACGCCACTTACTGGTGGAGCGCGAGCATTGATCCTATTGGGCTGTGAAGAAGATGAACTGGGACTCATAATAAGCTAAAAGAAGAGATTGTTGCAGTTGGATGAGTTAGAATAACTCAAGACAGATGCGTATGAAAATGCTAGGATTTATAAGGAGAAGACCAAGAAGTGGAATAACCAAAAAATTGATCGATGAACGTTTACACCCAAAGACAAGGTATTGTTATTTAATTCACGATTGAAACTGTTTACAGAGAAATTGAAGTTGTAGTGGTCGGGACCTTTCATGGTGGTTAAAGTCTACCCACATAGAGAAATTAAAATCCAAAGGGGGCACAAGCCCTCATTCAAGGTCAATGGATAACTATTGAAGGATTACATGGACACTTTCTAAGAGGGGTGCACTCTCTCTCTTAAATTTGACGGAGGACATGAAAGGTATGTCTAGCGCTTGACTTTAAATAAAGAGATGTCTAGGAGGCAACCCAAATACGTTTCCTTTTTATATTTCTGCATTCATTTATATTAGGTTAGGAGTTTTAATAGAGTAGGGACTCTGGGCACTCTCCTCTACTCCTCAACTGGAGCCTCAAGGGCACCACAACAAAGCTAAAGAGAAATAATAATTAGAGAAGCACATCACGGTGCAACCATATGGCCCCACATCGTGAGCTTTACATGGCCACTTTAATTCTTGATGTGAATAAAAGAATCGCACCGCAATGGGGAAAGGAAACTAAAACAAGAAGAAACTTAACTTTCACGGAGTCTGAATTACATCGCAACTCAAGCCTTGCATGCAGTCAATCAGAGATCAAAGTAGTCAGTTGTGGCATGGAAGAGGTCCATGACATCACGGTTCTTTTAGAGTTCAATTTTTGGCAAAGTCCTGCGGTACCCTTACGTTTCATGGAAGTGCCCTTGCATAGTAAAGGGTACCTTGAGACACTTTACCTAAGGAAT
This sequence comes from Viscum album, assembly GCA_963277665.1. Lineage (NCBI taxonomy): Eukaryota > Viridiplantae > Streptophyta > Magnoliopsida > Santalales > Viscaceae > Viscum > Viscum album. Next base: position 272,150,813 of record OY728139.1, on the reverse strand, counting down.
CACCCAGATCTCTATACTGTGACGGCTTTGCTAGTTCCAGGCGTAGTAGAAGCACAGTTTTGGGTGGGACCAACTTAGATTTTTCCATAATCGATGATCAATTCGGGATCAATACGATAATGAATTCTAGTATCCATGAATTGAATCAAGGAAGTAGACAAAGAAAGAAATCATCAGAACCGAGAGAGAGGATCTTTCACATCATGTTTATAATTAATTTAATTAAAATATGAAGAAATTAATTACCTGGACTTAGGTACTTTCTTCATTGAAGATCGTTGGTTGTCCGAAATGGCCCTTCCGGGCCTTCGTTTCACTTGGGAGGATCCAATGATAGAATCCCTCTAGCGATGATCCACACATGCTCTGATAGTCTCCGAGCAACGCCACTTGATTTTGGGTGTTATCACGGTGAATCGAATGTCTTTAGTTGATCGTTCGTTCTTCGGTCTTAAAGAACTTCTCTCGTTCTTGAGAGGGAGAGAAGATAGGAGTTAAGAGAGAATACGTTGCGTTCAACAATTCTATATTCCTGACTTGGAATTGGATTTGCATGTACCATGTACAATAGACGTATCCATCTATTGATAGCGGTGATATTTCGATTACAATATTTAATTACATAATAGTCATTAAATATAATTATAACCTTTAATGTAATTCCATGACACATGAATATAATAACAGTATTATTATTTTGTGGTGCGCCAACTTGCGCAAAATGGATAAATGATATTTATGGTTTTATAAATAATTATTTCACCAACAGACACAGTCTTGGTCCATTCCAACTCCTCTTGAATTTATTGAACACCCGAATAAATATTTTATTCTCTTTAATAAACAATTTATTCACAAACTAGTAAAAAAATATTTATTAAATGTTCAATAAAATAACTAAATATATTTTATTCAAAATCCAGTGAATAAATATTTATTTAATTTATACGATCATTTTAACTTGAATAACTCAATCTTGAGAATGATATTTATTCTATTAATTAAATTAAAATAGAATTTAATTGGATCATCAGAAACGCTTAGTGTGTGACCCACTAGGATTCTTTCTCGTTTTTATTACACGGGTTTGCCTAAAATCCAAGATTACTATCTAGTAATGGGTCAAGGCACCCAAGAGAAAGAACTTTAAGTCACAACGACGATAACCACATACGAACGCTCACTGTGTAATATAATCCCTTAGTCACAATATCTTATCAAGCAGGTTGCACGGTGATACCATCAACCTATATGTTTGATACATCATTCTTTGACTACCTGAAATAAACATGTTGCTACATCATAGCCATGGAATTTCGAGTGATGGTTCTATTTCAATCAAAGGGTTGAGATGTCAACTTTCATAAATATGGAAGAGACAAATCCTTCCTCGACTTATCTATTAATAACATTTCATTTGTGACGCACTCAACACACCCTACTTCCCACCAACATATAGTATAACGGTTTTCATCGGAAAATCTAAGTGCATGAGTCATGACACATATTAATGAAAATATTAAAGTCTAAGGACCATTACACACGCTCGCAGATAGGAATATCTGAAAACACCAAAACATGTGGAATTCCTACTGGCGGGTCCGTTCTCATAATCTCATATTTTGGAGATTACCAAGTACGAATTTCATGAGAAAAAGTTTCATTTGCTTACGATTACTCACGTCGGATGGTCTATATATTATGTGTCCCATCATAGTATGTCATCCAACCACATAACTATATTAAGAATATTGTCATAGCACTTCAAGGTTCTCATCATAGTGGTAAAGTGTTGTGAACTTATCAATGCAACAAATACTCTAGGATATTATTACATTATAGTCATGCAGAACAATGAACAATATGTAATAAGATGTTTAAAATTTAATATATTAAATATTCATGTAATCAAAGTATAAACAGTTGGTTCTAGGACACCAACTCTAACAGGCTCTACCCACAAACTGCAACTTTGTGGTTTTTTGCACTAACTGGTCATGGTGCAAGGCCAAACATCATGTCGAGACCCATTAAATCCTTATTAATTTTTCAATGCTAACCCTAGAACATGCCATTACACCCCCATTGTTCGGAGCTCCCGCGACCAGTGTTCCTTCTGCTACCCCTTAGTATGCAATTGCCTTTGGGACTAAGGTAGCAGCTCTGAAGCCTCAATGGTGTGATTTTAACATTTTTCCCATCCCCAAACAACCTAGTTGTTCCACCATTCACAAACATTCCTTCCCAACCTAACCGAACTGATACCTTGGTTCCTTCCCATCAATCCTTTTAAAACCCCTTCTCTCTTAGCTTTCCATTCCTTCATTTCGTTTCCCTATGGCCCATGGCAAGAATGTTAATACCAAATCCAAGGCCAATTAAGGGGTAAAATAGTCTTTTAGGGTGAGTCGGTTAAGTTGTCAGGGGGAAGATTCTGGATCCCACTTGTGGGGTTAGAGATTGGTTATAAAAGTAGTTGGGAGAGAAGTGAGGGGAGGGGAGAATATGGGTGTTCGACCATTCTGGCTTGGGAAGCGGCCTGCAGGCTTGGGCAAGGAGAAGTGCTCTCTTGAGGTTTTCTTATTTATTCTTCTTCTACTCTATTGTTCTGCTGGAATTCCTTCATATATAAAGTACTCACTTCTTATGGCTCTATCATTTGGTCTGATATGTCGGATATTAACATCCTCTCCCTCAGATGTGCACCCTGGTGCAGTTGATTTTTTCCACCTGCTTCCATATTTTGTTCTCACAAGGCGTACTGTCGGCTTAGTCGAAGGGAGGAAGCGCACAACAGCCGGCTCTCTTTCCTTTCTTTTATCTGACTTCATCGCGTCCTGTGGCACCACGTACCGCTGATGGATATCATTTCGATCGGATGAACCACACAATAGTGGCAACTAACTTAGAGGAGACACACTGGTGGGAATTCTTCTTGGGAAGACGCCTGCTGCCAGTTTATTTTGACGAATGACGGGCCACTGTCCGCCGATTGTGCTACTGAAAGCTCCCTCACACAGATGGCGTGTTCTGGTTCCACCGCGACTGTCTGTGTTAACGAAACAACGCGCTTACCTCTGGCCGGAAACATCTTCCGGCTACCATACACACGAATCGTGCTCCCCTGCTCGCGGACAAAGGAGCCCCTGTCCTCTTATGTGCAATGGAGGCTTGGCCGCCTTATGCCAGAAGAAGCGCACACCTTCTCCTGGTGCCAAAAGAAGCGTGCACCGCCCATTCCTTCCAGCAACTGCCCGCCCGGCCAACTCGCTTTCCTTGGTTCAACGGGGGCTGCACCGATGGTTGAAGTCGCAAGCACTCCAAGGGACGGGGTGCCTAATTCATTTTCTAGAATTTAAAAAAAAAAAAACAGAGAGCAAACCCTACTTACCTGTTCAAAAAAAAATGGGGGGCCGCCTATTTTTTTGCTTGGGGAGAGAAAAACAGGTGAAAAAATAAGAGAAAAAAGGAAAAAGAATGGAAGAGAGAGCACTATCCGTACATGCACCAATATATGAAAACTCAAATGCCAGAACTTTGGGCTTTATTGGCCCGGGTGACCATAAATCAAGAAAATTATTTACAGGAAGAGAATCTATCTAAATTTTCGGCCACACATCCATAGACGTGGATCTTGAGTGGTGAAGATACTTTCTCGCGTAATCAAATGTCGAATCAGATGAAGGTGCCAATGACACGCTTATGCATGTCAACTATGTCTGTACTTTGGTTTTTAGTGGCCAAAGGACCTGCAAATACGTTCACTTAGGTGCATCTCAAAGAAGCAATCCTTGAGGATTTTGGAAGCTCTGACAAGGACCCCCCTGTAACTACGTCTGAGTTACCAACGATGGTAACACAGCTGTTTGTGTCGCACTCCGAGGGGCCTACCGACCATGGGACACACAACTGGGGGAAGGGGATGCTCGAAGTTCATGATGACACTACCCCCAGTCGAAATTCAGTCGAGCTGCCGCCTAAGTTGCATTACACTTCCGGGAACATACTATTGGAGCATGAGACGGTGCAACATGTGTTGGCCCACACAAAGGCTCTTGTTATTTTACCACCAATTGCCCAGGTTACGCTCGCGATGACGGGGCAGGGTCCCCTGAATTTTTTAGACCCATACATTTTTTCCAAGCACGAAGCAGGGTGGTGTCAGCCGTACTTTCAAACCAGTTCACTACACAACACATGAGGCCTTTCTAGCAGAAGGAGGGACATCATTACAGAGGGAGACTCCCTCAACTTAATCTATCCAACACTGGTCGATGGCAGTGGACGACGCATATGGGAGATTGTGTGGCGTGCATATGCACTATGATCATCTTTTACAAGACAACAACAACTTGATCTTAAAGCAGCAATGTTGTTCTGTTCTCCCCAAAGTACAAAAGCAGCGAGACATATCTGGAAGATTGCTTGGCGCACCTGAGTAGCAAGACCACCCATCTCAGGTCTTAAGGACAAGACTGATTTCAAGGGGTGGCGAAATGATAGAGACCATCTGTCCAACTAGTAGGGAGGGAATATTCTAATTAGGGGGTAAAATAGTCTTTTAGGGTGAGTCAGTTAAGTTGTTAGGGGGAATATTTTGGATCCCTCTTGTGGGGCTGGAGATTGGTTATATTTGGGAGAGAAGTGAGGGGAGGGGAGAATATGGGTGTTCGGCGGATTTTTTTTTAAAATAGGTTTTTTTTTAAAAAATATTTTATAAAAACCAGTTAGGTTAAAAAAAATTAAAAATAAGCTCCAAAGGCGGCAGAGCAGTTGCCGCCTTTCGGGTTAGGTCGAAAGGTGGCATCTGCGATGCAGCCTTCCCACTAAAACCTAGAAAAAAAAATAATTTTTTTAAAAAATAATTTTTTGTTTTTTGTTTTGTTTTGTTTATATGTATAAACAAAACAAAACAAAAAAAAAATTCAGCAGAGTTTATCCGCTATTACAAATCCAGCAGTACTTCCATTACAGCAGTCTGGATTCTGATAGAAACTCTCACCCAGAGCTCCCTTTTATAAGAGAACTTACCCTGGAAATCATTCTGCATTTCCAATGTGGGATTCTGTTTCTCCCTTTCCTGCGCAGAACATTCTGCATTTCTGATGTGAGATTCTGTTTCAAATACGTGACTTTGAAATAATATAAAATATAAACTATAAGACCAATATAAACGAAACTTAAAACATGGATTAAACATATAAAAATAGTTGAAAACAAAAAGAATTTTATAAAAAATGATGATAAAAAATAATTTATAAGCTTTCAAAACCACCTACTTGAAACTTAAAAAGTTTCAAGTACGTGACTTTGAAATCTTATAAAATATAAACTACAAGACCAATATAAATGAAACTTAATACATGGATTAAACATATAACAAATAGTTGAAAATAAAAATAATTTCGTAAAAAATGTTGATGGAAAATAATTTATAAGTTTTCAAAAACACTTACATGAAACTTAAAAATGTTTCAAGCATGTGACTTTGAAAGACTATAAAATATAAACTATAAGACTGATATAAATGAAACTTAAAACGTGGATTAATCATATAAAAAATAGTTTAAAATAAAAAAAATCCATAAACAATGTTCATGAAAAATAATTTACAAGCTTTCAAAATCACCTACTTGAAACTTAAAAATGACTCAAGTATGTGACTTTGAAAGACTAAAATATAAACTATAAGACCGATATAATTTAAAGTTAAAACATGGATTAAACATATAATAAATTATTAAATTATTAAATTAATATTATTAATATTTAATTTTATAATAATTAATTAGTTAGTTAGTAATTATATAATAATTAACCAAGTAATTAGTAATATAATTATTTAGTATATAATAGTTAATTAATTAATTTGTAATATAGTTATTAATTATTTAATAATTAATTAGTTAAATAGTAATATGATTATTAATTATATAATAATTAATTTGTTAATTAGTAATATAATTATTAATTATATAATTTATAATTAGTTAATTAGTAATTATTAATCATTAATTATATAGTAACTAATTAGTTAATTAGTAATATAATTATTAATTATATAATAGTTAATTAGTTAATTTTTTGAGAAAGATAGAGTCAATGCCCTTTTTATAATTACTTAAATAGTAATATAATTATAAATTATAATTATTCATTATAATTATTAATTAGTATGTATTAAACATTATTATATAATAAATAATTAGTTAATTGGCAATACAATTATTAATTATATAATAGTTAATTAGTTAATTAGTAATATAGTTATTAATTAAAATTATTAATTAGTAATTATTAAAAATTATTATATAATAATTAGTTAGTTAATTAGTAATATAATTATTCTTTATAATTATTCATTATAATTATTCATTATAATTATTAATTATTAATTTTTAATTACAAGTATAATTATTAGTGATATAATTATTAAGTATATAATAATTAGTTGGTTAATTAGTAATTATTAATAATTAATTATATAATAATTAATTAATTAATTAGTAATATAATTAGTTAATTAATAATATAATTTGTTAATTAGTAATATAATTATTAATTATATAATAATTAATTAGTTGCTTAGTAATATAATAATTAATTAGTTAATTAGTAATATAATTATTAATTATATAATTTGTAATTAGTTAATTAGTAATTATTAATCATTAATTATATAATAACTAATTAGTTAATTAGTAATATAATTATTAAATATATAATAATTAATTAGTTAATTTTTTGAGAAATATAGAGTCGAGACCCTTTTTATAATTAGTTAATTAGTAATATAATTATAAATTGTAATTATTCATTATAATAATTAATCAGTATTTATTAAAAGTTATTATATAATAATTAATAGTTAATTGGTGGTATAATTATTAATTATGTAATAATTAATTAGGTAATTAGTAATATAATTATTCATTATAATTATTAATTAGTAATTATTAAAAATTATTATATAATAATTTATTAGTTAATTATTAATATAATTATTCTTTATAATTAGTCATTATAATTACTCATAATAATTATTCATTATAATTATTAATTATTAATTATTAATTATTAATTATTAATTATTAATTACTAATATAATTATCAATTATATAACTATTAATTGTATAATAATTAGTCAGTTAATTAGTAATTATTAATAATTAATTATATTATAATTAATTAGTGAATTAATAATATAATTAGTTAATTAGTAATAGAATTATTAATTATTTAATAATTAAATAGTCACTTAGTAATATATTTATTAATTATATTAAAATTAATTAGTTAATTAGTAATATCATTATTAAATATTTAATTTGTAGTTAGTTAGTTAATTTTTTGAGAAAGATATAGTCGAGGACTTTTTTATAATTAGTTAATTAGTAATATAATTATAAATTATAATTATTTATTATAATTATTAATTTGTATTTATTAAAAATTATTATATAATAATTAATTAGTTAATTGTTAATATAATTATTAATTATATAATAGTTAATTAGTTAATTAGTAATATAGTTTTAAATTATAATTTTTCATTATAATTATTTAATTGTAATTTTTAAAAGTCATTATATTACTAATGTAAGAACCTGGTTCTTATTCTTGAGGTACGGGTTTCTTCTTTTCTCTTTTCCTTAATTGTTTTTGAGAAAATAAGGAAAACGGGGGAAAATCCTAAATTTTGTGACTACACGCCGTGTACTTTTCCACACGCCGTGTACTTTGGCCGTGTGGAAGGAGTACACAGGGCGTGTAGGTCGGTCGATGATGATGGGTGTAAAAACCGACTACACGTCGTGTAGTGGGTGTTTACACGTTGTGTAATCAGTCAGTAAGAAAATAGTAAGGTGGTGGTGAGCTGAGCGACAGTACACATCGTGTACTTAGGTATTACACGTCGTGTACTCATGTCGACAGATGAACAGTGTCACGCTGGCGAGGAGCCGCCGAAGGAACAGTTAAAAAATAGAAAGTACACGTCGTGTACTCAATAGTACACACCGTGTAGTCTGTTTTTTCGCTTAAAATGGGCAGTAGCCTCCCCTGTTCACAGGGAAGGCTTAAAACCGGATGAGAGCTCGGGAGGACGGCTGGAACTTTGGAGATTACCCAATCGAGCACCGGGAATCGGATTCTGCCTCTGTCGATCTCGTTAGAACCGTACGGGTAATCCCTTCCTTCACCTAGAATCATTCTTTCCAATTATTCCTCTAAGGGAAGCTATTTATGATTGAATGCGTTTTTCTTTTACCTCATATCTACGTCGTTCTCGGGCGTTTCAAGGAGCGTCGTTCATGTATATCAATCAGGGGCGATCGAGGTCGGTGGTCTGGTGTTTAAATTCCAACTGTTGTGTGTTTTTGTGTACCATTGTGCTACGAAGTCACGTTGAGGTGTCGTATGGCTGAGGCCTTGGCTGTTTAAATACCTAGAACTGCATAGGTAATTTGATATAAGTGTAAAACTGTTATTTCGGATCACTGCTTGGATCCAGGACCACCCAGGTGTGCGTTCCTCTGTTTAACCGTTTGGCCCGGATACCCGAGGGTATGACATGTTTATATTGAGCATTACTTTTTCCTTGAAATGAATTGTATATAAAATTTCTTGTTGTGCTTTGGGCTTATCCCGGTTACTTGCGCCTGAGGGCAGTGTTTTACTTTAGCCTGAGGGCGTTGTTTTCTTAGCCCGAGGGCAGTAGTTGTTTAGCCTGAGGGGAACACATCTTATGCCTGAAGGCAGTAGCTTCTGTGCCTGAGGGTAATATTCAGTATTCCGGAGGGTGAGATTCCATATGCCTGAGGGCACCATTCGTTATGCCTGAGGATAAGCCTGAGGGCAGGGTTGTATTAGCCTAAGGGCAAGATTATGATTAGCCCGAGGGCTTAGTTATGAGAAACATTAAATGTTATTAAATTGAACAGCTAAATGAATATTTAAATGGCAATGAAACTGGTAATGATAGTTACTTTTGAGTGCTTACTAGTTATTACTTTTACTGATGCACACTACTGTTGCACAATTACACTGATAGATGGGCACAGACCTTTGGTGGAAGCCTACTGGGACTTATTTCTCACACCCTGTTTCGGGTCATGTCTTCGGCCCCAAACAGATTACATTTTTGTAGGTATGGATAAGGGCAAGGGTCCCTATACATGTACATGAGTGTTTTGAGGTGTGGGGGAGCATGGGACCGAGCTCAGGCTCGTGATGCTGCTGGCTGTTCTGTTTTGTTCTATTGTACATGTACTTTCCATTGCATCGTATTGTATTGTTGTGTAACATGTTCTGGCTGTTTTTATAGAATAGTGACATACTGCATCTTGATATATATATTTATGACTGCTGGTTCTTTTTACTTCAGACGTCCTTTTCATTTGTATACTGTTTACTGCTTTCGCTATTGTTGTATGTTTGTTCTTGTATTCCGTTGTGCTACACTTTGACAAATGAGAGCATAGTTTCCCCACTATCAGACCTGGGCCCTCACTGCTAGTCGACAGCCGCTGGCATTTGGGGAAATGTGCTTGAGGTCATGTGACCAACTGGGTTCAGGGAACCCGTGGAGTGGTACCCAGATCCAGGACATTACAAAGTGGTATCAGAGGGGTTTCTTTTCTTTGACTTACTATTTGGATCCTTAGTCGGGGATAAGACGGAAATGGTAGTTGGTAATAATCTGTGTCCGGGAGTAGCTAACCCATGTACAGGGAAAAACCAATTTACCTCGTGTTGCAATTTTATTGATTTTTCAATTTACAGTTGATCTGATTTTCACCGTTGGGTGACGCACTTGTGATTGTGCTATTTATATGTTATCCATGGATTCTATTTAGTTTCAACCCAATTATATGAGGGTATTCCAACTCATGCATCATTTAGGCACATGCTAGAAATCTCATGCCATGCATAGTTCCATGCCATGTAGGCGCATTAGAAATTGCATGATGTTGTGATAGTTGTTGTGCTAGAAAAGCATGCTGTTGTGATAGCTACTTTGATAAATACCTGCTATGTGACAGGGTATTTTTGTGTGATCCTGTTGGTAGGATGGACGACAAACTTTGGTTTTTGGGGAGTATGGTCCCTCAATAACCGGAATTTGGTGGATCATTGACTTGTTTACATGTGTATGACATGTATAAGATGCCAAACTTTGATTCGCGGGGAGTATGGGCCCTCACGGATCAAAATTTGTCACTTAGATGTTGTTTTTCAGTATTTTCTGGGTTCCAGAGTAGTATCTGAGGCTTAATGTCCGGAAAACCCAGGATACATGTCATGTAGTTCCTTGGACACACGTTGTGTGCTCTTCTATTCGGGAAGAAATGAAAACATTTTGAGTACACTCCGTGTACCATCAATACACGCCGTGTAGTCTCTTCCTGTGTCGTAGACCATGTGGGCGGGGACACGGGGTAAAGAAAGGCTTGGGAAAAACACGCCATGTACCGGATGTACACGTCGTGTAGTGTTGACCCAGAGTCCGCTCGTGTAACTAACAACACGGACGGAGGAGACCTTGAGACATACACGCCGTGTCCACCTTGGAACACGCCGTGTAGCCTAACCTAGGGACCCAGCCGTGTAGCTAACAAACACGGGTCGGTGTTACCTCTTCTTGCACACGCCATGTACCTGAGGGACACGCTGTGTAGTCCTTATCGGTGGGAGACCGTGTGGACTTAGCCTTGTGGCCAGGGAAACGGGGTGGTGTACACGTCGTGTGCCGGTGTAACATGTTGTGTAGTGTCAGCTGAGTAGTCGGTCGTGTCACAAACGACATGGGCAGTTGGAAATTAAACAATACACGCCGTGTAGATGCCATACATGTTGTGTAGTCTTGTTCAAGTGAGTCGTGTGTCTTTGCCGTGTAAAAGTACTCAGGCAGGGAAGAAGGATTTAAGTACACGCCATGTATTTAGAAGGTACGCCGTGTGTTTGGGGTGTTACACGGTCAGTTTAAGCTGGGGTACACACCCGTGTAAATGGCTTGCGAGAATACGCCATGTAGTTGTATACACACCGTGTAGTCAAGTTTTTTAAATTTTGAAAATTTTCCTTCACCATCTCCTTGTTTTAGGTCTTTGATAATCTTGATCTAAGGTGTGTGTTTGACCTTGTAGAGTCATGTCGCCGAGACGGCCACGTGTTGTTCGCCAGGAGAGCGGCAATGATTATACTCCAGATATGGTAAGTCATGGGCTACCAGTGGATCCTCCAGCAGAGCCAGATGCGGTGCCAGTCGTTATACCAGACACAGGTGTGGATGCACAGTTCTATGAAGGCTTCATGCGGTTCATACAGACCTTTCAAGGAGCACCGCTGGCTGACACGTCTATGGCAGAGCTGATGTAACATACCAAGTAATTAATGAATAATAGATATTCTTATATATGTCTATTTATGAATTAGATAGTGTTTTAGAGGCTTAAAATGATAATAAATCCAATCTTAAGCATGGAATACACTAATATTCTTAAAAGATTGTTTTACTGCCTTTTGATGGCAAACCATTTTTAAATCAAAATTTTGACAATTTTATAAGCTCTATTTGTCAAAATAAACTTATTATTTATTATTGGGACATTGAAATTTACAATGGATAATTTTTTGGTATTTTTCTGACAATGTTCATTTTTTAATGAATAGTGAAAAATACTGCATTTTACATCAAAACTGCTTTTTCATCTAATTTAATTATATGGTTAGATTATCTTTTTAATTGGTATTAAAGTGTAATATGAATATATTTTTACCATTTAATCCAATGGTGGTCATTAGGATTAATTTCACTTTGGAATTGGGCATAAACTAATGTCAAACTTTTCATAGATATTGTTTCAAAAAAACCCGCTATTTATTTTAACAACGGGAATTATTTTTTTAAATAAATTATTGCAATTTCTGTATTTGTAATTTGGTAAAATGGATTACATATTTGGAATCAGAAGTTCCAAATTATGTAATCAAGACTCTTGTTTTTGGACATTATGAATAGTAACGACGGTAATTATCTTTAATTATCTTGATTAATGAGTAATCGGGTAGTTAAGGATAATAAAATAATATCATAATAATAAAAAATGACACCAACATGTGTCCTAATGCTATTGGTTGTCGCATGGACGACCATGGTATTCCTTGTGCCAAACTTGGGGACCCCATGGAATCACTTTTGTGGGAAAGTGACTTTATCTTTTTATTTTTTTAAAGGAAGTTAAATATAACAAAGTATGTATCACCTAAGTAAATTTTTTTAATTTTATCTACATAAATGATCTTTTGGACTATAAATAGTCATTAGAAAGCTAAAAAGATTTCCTACATCATATTAGTTTTTTCATAATTTTTAGACATTAAATAAATTAAATTATTTATGACATTATGATGATGCAGTGATTACCTCATTAATGAATGATTTAAATAAAATGAAAAGATAATGTAAAATATATGACTTACACTTGTCAAAGACCTATTGGATGAGTATATTTCGAACCCTTATCACCTTATCCTCGAAATAAATGAATGTGGGACCTTTAAAATCCAAAACTCATTTGAAAATAAAGTAACCTTTTATAACTTTCCAAGAGTGCCCCTCCTCTCCTCTTATAAAAGGCCCCCAGCTCTACCTCCTTACCCACACTTCCAAAGCCTTGGGATCGGCCAACCCCTGACCATTTTGTCTCTCCACATCCCTCTCTTACTCCTTGAAGCCTCACTTTGGGCATAAGTCTTCCCAAGGAAGCCTTTGAGCTCAAATCAAAAAGAGTTACCCATTTTAAAGGTAGTGTTTTCTCTTGTGTTCTTATGTTTTATTTTGCTTCTCCAACCCTCTAAACTCTTTTTATTCATTTATTTTGTAACAACACCAGTATCTTACATATACTAGGATTTTTTTATAATAAGTATTCGAGCTACACTTACACACACCTACATCTAATGGTTAAAGAACATACTGTTTCCGTGGATGGTGAATTTCTGCCTCACGAAACGATGATTGTTCGATATTCTTTTAACACCTTCAAAGGTGGCCATTAAGATGACATTATATTTATATATGATATATAATATGTTTATGCTTTACTTATGCTTCTGTATTTTTCATTTATGGCATACCTTTATGGTTTTCATTATGGGTAAACACGATATCTTCATTTTAGGAAGTGCGGACTACCGCCCCCTCAAAGTGATTTGATTCGTTAATACCATATGTGGTACGTATAAAGGATAGATTTAATGATATTATATATGATACCATACTGAAATTATAATACTATTATGTATCATTATGTTTTAATTCCATTAAAGTGTGAGATAGAAATGAAAGTAGCGTTCATGCGTACGTACGGTTTACCGTCTCCATGAACGATGCATTTCATTTCTTATCCCCAAATGTAATATACTATTATAAGTACATATATATAATGGATATATATGATTTATGTTACATATAAATGATGAATATAATTCTGGAATTAAAATATACATATCTCTCATTTAGTTGTAATTCCATTAATATGACATAGAAATGAAAGTAGCGTTCATGCGTACGTACGGCTTACCGTCTCCATGAACGGTGCATTTCATTTCTTAACTCTAAATGATTATGTAATATTATAAATTCATGTATATACTGGATATATATGATATATATGGAATCTACATTATGAATATAATTCTTGAGATAATAGATGTTTGACTACGTTAACAACTTGTAAATATAAGAAGTTCATTTTTGACTCAAGTACCAATGATCGTTAAAACAAACGTTATTAACTTAAATAATTACATAGTGTTCATGACATGGTAATAAGTGATATAAAAGGAATAATGAACTTGAAAAAGGTTCTTAAGAAAGTAGAAATTAACTCAAGTTTATTATTCAGGACATTAAAGAACGATCGAGTCAAGTCGGACCCGAGGTATGGGACTTCATCTCAATCTCCATTCATTGAGGCATATTTTGTTTTATACAAAACTTTATTTTATACGGTGTATAAAACCCTTTGACTTTTACGTTTATCCAAAAGGATTTTTTTTATACGAAGTGTTTTACTAAACGACAAAAGGGAATGTTTTTTTCGTATGTATGTGGCAACAACGACTTCTCCGCCGCCGTGACCATTATTTGATTTTTGGATTCCTCTACAAGCCATACCTTTTTTTTAAAGAAAAATAAATACCATGTTTTACTTTTCTTTTATTTTGGTATTGAAAATGGTTTTCATAATGTTTTTATATCAATGTGTTGTATTGATATCTTGTGATTGAAAAGTGGAAATGTTATGTTTCCTTTATGCATGTTTTATGTGATACGATTATGTTATGGTTCTTGGGAATTATTATGAAGACGGGTGGTTCTGTGATAAACTAAGGGCGGGTGAGCCCGATATAGCTCTCCAATGCATTGGGTAACACGAATGAGGTAAATGTTAAGGTTTCTCCAAAGAGATTTAGGGAATATATTGTGATGGGTATTCCAAACGTAACCAAGAGGGTTACTCCCTACGTAAGAATGTTATGAATGCCTCAAGTTACCTTTATGTCTTATGATTTCTATGATTTATTCATGATTTGATGAGGTATGTTAAAGTGCTTATGTTTTATGGGTAAAGTATGATTTCATTCTTATGTATATATGTACTCATGTTTCCTTTCCATATTTTTATATCCCTTACTGAGCTTTTTATGCTCATCCCATGTTTTTGAAATGTTTTTCACAGGTCAAGGGAAAGGTACATGATATGATGATAGTGTCAAGGAAGTTTCAAGAAAGAATCCATGTTTTACTTTAAATATGTTTCCGTTGATGGGAAAAAATGAATACTATCTTTTATTATAACCACTTTGTTTAAATATGGGATGTAATGCATATTTTATGATCTAATTCTCTAAAACTCTAAACCTGAAAAGATCCTCAACATGTATTCTTGAAATAACTCAAGATTAAGTGATGTTTAAGGCTGGGGCCTTATAGTTGGTATCAGAGGTCGGTTTAGATAACTTTAGGAGTTAGAATTCTATTAAATGATTATCCAAAAATATTTTTTTATGGTCAAATTGAAATGATATAGCATTTGAAGATTACGATGTTGCTTCATCTAAGACATGTTTGTTCAGAATGGTTTTCCACAGAGGAAACAGGGAAGCAGTGCTAGGAAGGCATACAGAAGGAAATAACCTTCCGAATCAGCATCCTGAGATGGTCGGAATTGGAACTGAACAGTTTGTTGCAGTAATGGCGCAGTTGACTCAAGCAATAAATGGTGGTGGTATCCATGCACGAGATCAGCCAGATCAACCGCAGAGGAACATGTCAGTGGTGGAACATTTCATGAGTCAACATCCCCCATCATTCAGAGGATCATCTGACCCTGTGATAGCTGAAGGGTGGATTAAAGAACTAGAGAATATTTTTGATGTCATGGGGTGTTCAGACAGTCAAAAGGTTAGTCTTGCTATTTACCGTTTGGAGGGTGAGGCGGATCAGTGGTGGTCGATGGTTAAAAATATCAGGGATACTGATGAGATTGATGCTCTCGACTGGGATGAATTTAAAGGTATGTTTCTTAAGAAGTATTTTCATAAGGATGTTCGACTTAGGATAGAAAAATAATTCTTGGAATTGAGGAAAGAGGAAGACTCAGTGGCTGCCTATGAAGAAAGGTTCACTCGATTGGCAAGGTATGCTCCAAATTTTATCTGAGACCTTGATAGTAAAATCAATCATTTTTACTCAGTATTAAATCCAAAATATCAGAGGGCATTGTCTTCTCGTGAGTTTAAAAGTTATTAAAAGCTTGTTCTATGTGCTGAGAAGGTGGAAATGGAGTTTGTCGATGATCAAGTGTTCTATAACAACCATCAGAAGAAGAGACTAAGGTGGCAGGACAAAGGAAAGAATTCTTCAAAAAAGTCTGATGGTAAGAAAACTAAGTTTCCAGTTTGTGATAAATGTGGTAAGAGGCATGCTGGGGAATGTCTTCTGAATTCTGGAAAGTGCTACTGATGTGGTAATATGGGACATAAGGCTCGTGATTGCATTGAAAAAGATCAAGGTGATGGTAAGTCCAAATTTGATTTACAGTTAGTGAAATGTTTTAAGTGAAATGAGATGGGTCACTATGCAAACGAGTGTCCGACATAGAGCTTGAGTGATGGGAAGCAGTTAGACTACAAGCAGAAAGGGGTGGTGAAATCCTTTTCAACTACTTCAGCAGATGTCAGGACATAAAATGAAGTTGTATCAGGTACTTTGTTCGTTTTTTCAGATTATGCCAGTGTGTTGTTTGATTCGGGGTCTACACATTCTTTCATCTCTGAAACCTTTTCTAGTAAAATGGGAATACCATCTCAAGAAATGACTCCTGAACTTGTGGTAAAAACACCTGGGGTAAATGTTGAGGCAAAAAGAATTTATAAGAATCTTCTTATCCTTATCCGTGGAAAGAACCTACTTGCAAACCTTATTGTTTTACCTCTAGTAGAGTTTGATGTTATCCTGGGTATGGATTGGCTCTCTATTTACCATGCTAAGATTGACTGTAGAGATAAAGAAGTTTCTTTTCAGAAAGACTTTCAGTTTGTGTACAATAATGAACCCTTACTGTTGATAACCTATCAAGAGGCTGAGAAACTTGTAAAAGATGGAAATGAATGTTATCTTGCACATATTTTTGAAAATAAGGGAACTGTTTAGATTAATGATGTGCCAGTGGTAAATGAGTATCCTGATGTTTTTCCTGATGAGCTTCCTGGAATAATACCAGATCGGGAAGTTGAATTTACTATTGACTTAGTTCCTGATGTTAATCCAATTTCAAAACCCCCTTATCGAATGGCTCAAATAGAACTTTTAGAGTTGAAGGAGCAATTGCAAGATTTATTAGAGAAAGGTTTCATTCGACCTAGCACATCACCATGGGGTGCTCCTATTTTATTTTTTAAAAAGAAAGATGGTTCTATGAGACTTTTTATTGATTATAGAACCTTGAATAACATCACTGTTAAGAACAAATATCCTTTTCCTCATATCAATGATTTGTTTGATCAGCTCTAGAGAGCTCGGTATTTTTCAGTGATTGACCTGAGATCGGGGTACCATCAGCTGAAGGTGAAGGAAGAAGATGTTCTGAAGACTACGTTTCGTAAAAGATATGGCCATTATGAATTTGTAGTAATGCCTTTTGGGCTAACCAATGCACCTGCTGTATTCATGGACTTAATGAATATAATTTTCCATGAGTTCTTGGATAAGTTTGTGGTGGTTTTCATTGATGACATTTTGGTGTTTTCTAAAAGTAAAGAGGAGCATGAAAGACATTTAAGGGTTATTTTGAAAACCTTAAAAGAAAAGAAATTGTATGGGAAATTCAGAAAGTGTGAGTTTTGGTTGCAACAAATTTCGTTCCTTGGTCACATTGTTTCTAAAGATGGGATAACCATTGATCCGGCAAAAACAAAGGTTGTTGAAGAATGTCCAAGACCCACAAATGTAATTGAGATTCGTAGTTTCCTTGGTTTGGCAGGCTATTACCGAAGGTTTGTTAGAAATTTTTCACGTTTATCTAGTCCAATGACTAAGCTAACTCGGAAGGGTGTTAAGTTTATCTGGACAAAAGAATGTGATGATTGTTTTCAGGAACTGAAAAGAAGATTGGTGAATGCTCCAATTTTGGCATTACCTTCCAGGAATGGTGACTTTGTTATCTACAATAATGCTTCATTGAAAGGACTTGGTTGTGTCCTAATGTAGAATGATCAGGTAATTGATTATTCTTCACGACAGTTGAAAACTCATGAGATAAATTACCCTACACATGATTTGGAATTAGCTGCTGTTGTTTTCGTTTTAAAAATTTGGAGGAATCATTTTTATGGAGTAAAGTGTGAAATATATACTGATCACAAAAGTTTTAAGTATATATTCAATCAGAAAGAATTGAACATGAGACAGAGGAGATGGATGGAATTAATCAAGGATTATGATTGTACAATTCATTACCATCCGGGAAAAGTAAAAAAAGTGGCTGATGTTTTGAGTCGAAAAAGTAATGCTTCATTAACCATGCTACGATTGGAACGAGATCATTTGGTTTTTGATTTGATGAACTTTGGCATGGAAGTTGTTTGTGCTGGAATTCCTTCTGTTTTGTTTCAGGTATCAGTGAAATCTTCTCTATCAGACAGAATCAAGAAAGCACAGAAGCAAGACAGTGAGTTGCAGAAAAAGGTAGAGCTAGTTCATAAGGGTAAGTTGCCTGAATTCATCATTGATAATGATTGTGTTTTGAGATTTGGGAAGAGATTGTGTGTGCCTTGTGATTCAATGTTGAAGAGAGAGTTGTTATGTGAAGCTCATATTTCTCCGTTTTCAGTTCATCCCGGCAGTACTAAGATGTACAGAGATCTGCGGGAGTATTACTGGTGGGATGGAATGAAAAGAGATATTGCTGATTTTACAGTGAAGTGTTTGACTTGTCAACAGGTTAAAGCAGAGCGATAGTTACCAAAAGGGATGCTTCAGCCTTTACCAGTACCAGAGTAGAAATGGGAAAATATAACCATGGACTTCGTTGTGGGATTGCCGAAGACACCTCAAGGTAATAATGCAATCTGGGTTATTGTTGATCGTTTGACTAAATCTTCTCATTTCCTTGCTATACGAGATACTTTTTCCCTAGATCAACTTTCCTGTTTGTATCTTAAAGTGATAGTCAGGTTATATGGAGTTCTCCTCTCCATTGTGTCTGATCGTGATCCCAAGTTTACTTCTAACTTTTGGAAAGGCCTTCAGAATTCATTGGGTACTGAGTTAAATTTTAGTACATCTTTTCATCCTCAATTAGATGGACAATCAGAACGAACAATTCAGACTTTGGAAGATATGTTACATGCTTGTTCGATGGATTATCAGGGAAGTTGGGACCAACATCTTTCTTTGGTTGAGTTTTCTTATAATAACAGTTTTCATTCCAGTATACAGATGACACCATTTGAGGCGTTATATGGGAAGCAGTGTCGAACTCCATCTCTCTGGGATAAATTGGGTGAAAGGAAGCTGATGGGACCAGAATTGGTAGAAGAGATGGCAGAAAAAGTTCAGTTGATTCAGAAACACATGAGAACAGCTCAGAGCAGGCAGAAGAGCTATGCGGACAACAGGAGGAAGGATCTCTCTTTTGAGGTAGGTGATCACGTCTTTCTCAAAGTCTCACCATGGAAAAGTGTGATGAGATTTGGTAAGAAAGGAAAGCTAAGTTCAAGGTTCATTGGACCATATGAAATTCCAGAGAGAGTTGGATCAGTTGCATACCGAGTGGCTTTACCTCCGAGTTTATCTCAGGTATACAATGTTTTTCATGTTTCGATGTTAAGGATGTATATTCCAGATCCATCTCATGTTTTGAGTCCAGAGGTAGTTCAGCTGGAAGAGAACCTATCATATGAGGAACAACCGGTCCAGATTCTTGACCATAGGGAGCAGGTGTTATGAAATAAGGTGATTCATAGGGTAATGGTTTTGTGGAAAAACCACATGATTGAAGAGGCAACATAGGAATCTAAAAATGCAATGAGGGCTAAATACCCTCACTTATTCGATAAGTAAATAAATTGCGGGGACGCAATTTTCAAAAGGGGGAAGGATGTAACATCCCAAGTAAGTAATGAATAATAGATATTCTTATCCATGTCTATTTATGAATTATATAGTGTTTTAGAGGCTTAAAATGAGAATAAATCCAATCTTAAGCATGGAATACACTAATATTCTTAAAAGATTGTTTTACTGCCTTTTGATGGAAAAACATTTTTAAATCAAACTTTTGACAATTTTATAATCTCTATTTTTCAAAATAAACTTATTATTTATGATTGGGACATTGAAATTTATAATGGATATTTTTTTGGTATTTTTCTAACAATGTTCATTTTTTTAATGAATAGTGAAAATACTGCATTTTACATCAAAACTGCTTTTTCATCTAATTTAATTATATGGTTAGATTATCTTTTTAATTGGTATTAAAGTTTAATATGAATATATATTTACCATTTAATCAAATGGTGGTCATTAGGATTAATTTCACTTTGGAATTGGACATACACTAATGCCAAACTTTTCATAGACATTGTTTCAAAAAAACCCGCTATTTGTTTTGACAACGAGAATTATTTTTTTAAATAAATTATTGAAATTTCTGTGTTTGGAATTTGGTAAAATGGATTACATATTTGGAATTAGAAGGTACAAATTATGTAATCAATACTCTTTTGTTTTTGGACATTATGAATAGTAATGACGGTAATTATCTTTAATTATCTTGATTAATGAGTAATCGGGTAGTTAAGGATAATAAAATAACATCATAATAATAAAAAATGACACCAACATGTGTCCTAATGTTATTTTTGTCTCATGGAAGACCATGGGATGCCTTGTGCCAAACTTGGGGACCCAATGGAATCACTTTTGTGGGAAAGTGACTTTTTATCTTTTTATTTTTTTAAAGGAAGTTAAATATAACAAAGTATGTATCACCTGAGTAAAAAAATTTTAATTTTGTCTACATAAATGATCATTTGGACTATAAATAGTCATTGGAAATCTAAAGAGATTTCCTACATCAAAGTAGTTTTTTCATAATTTTTAGTCATTAAATAAATTAAATTATTGATGACATCATGATGATGCAGTGATTACCTCATTAATGAACGATTTAAATAAAATGAAAAGATAATGTAAAATCTAAAACTTACACTTGTCAAAGTCCTATTAGATGAGTATATTTAGAACCCTTATCACCTTATCCTCGAAATACATCAATTTTGGACCTTTAAAATCTGAAACTCATTTGAAAATAAAGTAACCTTTTATAACTTTCCAAGAGTTCCCCTCCTCTCCTCTTATAAAAGGCCTCCACCTCTACCTCCTTACCCACACTTCCAAAGCCTTTGGCTCAGCCAAACCCTGCCCATTTTGTCTCTCCAAATCCCTATCTTACTCCTTAAAGCCTCACTTTGGGCAGAAGTCTTCCCAAGGAAGCCTTTGAGCTCAAATCAAAAAGAGTTACCCATTTTAAAGGTAGTGTTTTCTCTTGTGTTCTTATGTTTTATTTTGCTTCTCCAACCCTCTAAACTATTTTTATTCATTTCTTTTGTAACAAAACCAGTATATTCCATATACTAGGATGTTTTTATAAGAATGATTCGAGCTACACTCACACACACCTACATCTAATGGTTAAATAACATACTGTTTCCGTGGATGGTGAAATTCTGCCTCACGAAACGATGATTGTTCAATATTCTTTTAACACATTCAAAGGTGGCCATTAAGATGACACTATATTTATATATGATATATAATATGTTTATTTTTTACTTATGCTTCTGTATTTTTCATTTATGGCATACCTTTATGGTTTCCATTATGGGTAAACGCGATATCATCATTTTAGGAAGTGTGGACTACCGCCCCCTCAAAGTGATTTGATTCGTTAATACCATATGTGGTACATATAAAGGATAGATTTAATGATATTATATATGATACCATACTGGAATTATAATACTATTATGTATCATTATGTTTTAATTCCATTAAAGTGTGAGATAGAAATGAAAGTAGCGTTCATGCGTACGTACGGCTTACCGTCTCCATGAACGGTGCATTTCATTTCTTATCCCCAAATGTAATGTACTATTATAAGTACATATATATAATGGATATATATGATTTATGTTACATCTAAATGATGAATATAATTCTGGAATTAAAATATACATATCTCTCATTTAGTTTTAATTCCATTAATATGACATAGAAATGAAAGTAGTGTTCATGCGTACGTACGGCTTACCGTCTTCATGAACGGTGCATTTCATTTATTACCTCTAAATGATTATGTAATATTATAAATGCATGTATATACTGGATATATATGATATATATGGCATCTAAATTATGAATATAATTCTTGAGATAATATATGTTTGACTACGTGAACAACTTGTAAATATAAGAAGTTCATTTTTGACTCAAGTACCAATGATCGTTAAAACGACCATTATTAACTTAAATAATTACATAGTGTTCATGAAATGGTAATAAGTGATATAAAAGGAATAATGAACTTGAAAAAGGTTCTTAAACAAGTAGAAATTAACTCAAGTTTATTATTCAGGACATTAAAGAACGATTGAGTCAAGTCGGACCCGAGGTATGGGACTTCGTCTCAATCTCCATTCATTGAGGCATATTTTGTTGTATACACAACTTTCTTTTATATGGTGTATAAACCCCTTTGACTTTTATGTTTATCCAAAAGGATTTTTTTATATGAAGCGTTTTACTAAACGACAAAAGGGAATGTTTTTGTCGTACGTATGCGGCGACAACGACTTCTCTGCCGCTGTGACCATTATTTGAATTTCGGCTTCCTCTACAAGCCATACCTTTTTTTAAAGAAAAATAAATACCATGTTTTACTTTTCTTTTATTTTGGTATTGAAAATGTTTTTCATAATGTTTTTATATCAATGTGTTGTATTGATATCTTGTGATTGAAAAGTGGAAATGTTATGTTTCCTTTATGCATGTTTTATGTGATACGATTATGTTATGGTTCTTGGGCATTATTATGAAGACAGGTGGTTCCGTGATAAACTAAGGGAGAGTGAGCCCGATATAGCTCTCCAATTCACTGGGTAACGCGAAGGAGGTAAACGTTAAGGTTTCTCAGAAGAGATTTAGGGAATATACTGTGATGGGTATTCCAAACGTAACCAAGAAGGTTACTCCCTACGTAAGAATGTTATGAATGCCTCAAGATACCTTTATGTCTTATGATTTCTATGATTTATTCATGATTTGATGAGGTATGTTAAAGTGATTATGTTTTATGGGTAAAGTATGATTTCATTCTTATGTATATATGTACTCATGTTTCCTTTCCATATTTTTATATCCCTTACTGAGATTTTTATGCTCATCCCAAGTTTTTGAAATGTTTTTCACAGGTCAAGGGAAAGGTATATGATATGATGATAGTGTCAAGGAAGTGTCAAGAAAAAATCCATGTTTTATTTTAAATATGTTTCCGTTGATGGGAAAAAATGAATACTATCTTTTATTATAACCACTTTGTTTAAATGTGGGATGTAATGCATGTTTTATGATCTAATTATCTAAAACTCTAAACCTGAAAAGATCCTCAACGTGTATTCTTAAAATATCTCAATATTAAGTGATGTTTAAGGCTGGGGCCTTATAGCTGACACATATATTCCAGCAGCAGCATCTGTCTACGTTTTCAGGGGATGACGGACCACAGGCTACGAAGTCTTGGCTGGATTCATTGCAGACTATTTTCGAGCATCTTGAGACGCCTCTAGGGTGGAGGGTCAAGCTCGTGACTTATATGCTGCATGATTCCACCAAGAGGTGGTGGGATGTTACCACCCAGTCAGAGCATCATAGAGACATGGCGTGGTAAGATTTTTAGACATATTTTTATGAATTCTTCTTCCCAAAGACGCTAAGGGAAGATAGAGCTCGAGAGTTCTTGAATCTGCAGCAAGGCGCTATGTCGGTGATAGATTATTCTGCTCATTTCACCGAGCTTCAACTTTTTACACCCGTTCTGGTGGGTGATGAGATGTTGAGGGATAGAAGCTTTGAGGATGGTCTTCGATATGACATTCACGCACTGGTTAATGTTTTCAGGTTGCCTACTGTACATGTTATTGTGAACCAGGCACTGATTACCGAGCGGAATCTGCGGAAAGCTAGTGGTGTGGGCCATGGCAGTTCAACACCAGTTTCTGGTACTATTTCTATTGGCAAGAGGAAGAGACAGATGGACTTCTCTCACGGTGGCAGTACCAGCCAGAAGAATGTTCCAGGTGGCCAGATCAGGTGCTACCAGTGTGGTAAGGAGGGGCACAAGAGATCGCAGTGTCCACGTGACCCAGTGGAGTGTCGAGCTTGCCGCAAGATGGGTCATCTGAAGTGTTTTTGCAGGGCGTTTCTACTAGTGTCTAGTGAGAGAGGTTTTGTACAGACTCCGCATGCAGGAGAAGGACCAACAGCTTCTTACCAGTCGGGAAACTGGAATACGTCAGGGCGTGTAGGCAGGGATGGTGGTTGTGGCCATGTTAGCTAGACACCAGGATCTCAGAGGCAGTAGGGCGGGATAACTCAGGGTAGTCAGGCTGTGTCATAGGGCCGTGACACTGGGCAGGCATATGCAGTGAAACAGACCCAACAGGAGCAGGATCCCAGACCTTCTACTATCATAGGTACTATTCTAGTAGCTTTTGTCTTATCTTCAGTACTTTTTGATAAGGGTGTTACACATAGCTTTGTATCTATGCCTGTTATGGAGAGTCTTGGGCTCTGTGTTTCTTATTCTTCTGATGTTATGACACTAGAAACTCTGTTGGAGACTAGAACAACTGGTGTGTGTTAGTGCAAGGAGTGCCCACTTGAGGTTGGTGGGTGTCACTTCCTTTGGAACCTCTATGGCTTGGAGATGACGAGTTATGATTTCATTCTCAGGATGGACTGGTTGGTTCCCTTTCGAGCCTTTATAGACTGCTATCATTGCAGGGTGCATTTCAAGTGACCAGAGGGTGGAGAGTTTCTATACGAGGGAAAATGGGATGTTCAAATGAGTCGAGTTGGACCAGAACATCATGGGAGAGGTGGAGTCACAACCCAGATTGCGAGTTTATATCTAGATGATCAAGGGACTTTTCAGAAGGACTTCCCTCCAGTGGTTGATCGTTTTAGGGATGTTTTTTCGGACGACTTTTCAGGTCTACCTCCAGAGCGTGAGGTGGATTTCTCTATTGAGCTTATGCCAGGAGAGGCACCAGTATCCATTCCTCCTTATAGGATGGCTACACCTGAGTTGTAGGAGCTCAAGAGACAGTTAGAGGAGTTATAGTCAAAGGGTTTTATCTAACCCAGTACTTCTCCTTGAGGTTCTCTGGTCCTTTTGTGAAGAATTCGGATGGTACCCTCAGACTCTATGAGGATTATCGGAAGTTGAACCAGTTGACGGTCAAGAACCGATATCCCCTACAAAGGATTGATGATCTTTTTGATCAAATTCGAGGTGCACGAGTGTTCTCAAAGATTGACTTGAAATTCGGATATCATCAGTTGCACGTAAGACCATCTGATATACCCCTCATAGCCTTTAAGAGTAGGTATGGTATATATGAGTACTTGGTTATGTCATTCGGACTCACGAATGCACCAGCAGTTTTCATGGCTCTGATGAATCGTTTATTCCATCCTTATCTGGATTCTTTTGTGGTAGTACTCATGGACGATATCTTGGTGTACTCTCACACTCGACATGACCATGCCACCCATCTTGAGATCATATTGAGTACACTGAGAGAGCATCAGCTGTATGCTAAGCTCTTAAAGTGCCACTTTTGGATGGACCAGATTCACTTCTTGGGTCATATCATCTCAGAGGTAGGAGTTGTAGTAGACTCAGAGAAGGTGAGAGCAGTAGTTTACTAGGAGCAGCCTAAGAATGTGTTTGAGATACAGAGTTTCTTGGGGATGGCTGGTTACTATAGACATTTCATACAGGACTTCTCCCGCTTAACAGCGCCGTTGACGGGTTTGACTAAGAAGGGTGTGAAGTTCGTTTGGTCAGAAGCTTGCGAGACAGCCTTTCAGGAGCTGAAGGTAAAGTTGACATGAACACCAATCATGATACTCCCAGAGTAGGGGAAGATCTATACATTTTACTGTGATGCATCAGGTATTGGGGTGGGAGCTGTGTTGATGCAGGGCGATCGAGTTGTTGTGTACGGGTCTCGACAGTTGAGGCCACATGAGAGGAATTACCTGACGCATGATCTCGAGTTGGATGTAGTTGTTCATGCATTACGTTGTTGGAGACATTATCTTTTGGGAGATCATTTTTTGGTTTTCACCGACCACAAAATTCTCAAGTATATATTTACTCAGCGTGACTTGAATCTGAGGCAGTGAATGTGGGTCGAATACCTTCAGTCCTTCGATTTTGAGCTTGTCTATACACCTGGTAAGGGTAATGCAGTTGCTGATGCACTGAGAAGGAAGACTCAGACACAGGAGGTTCATGAGGCCAGTGGTGAGTGGCAACTTATGGCTTTGTTCTCTGAGATGTATTTGGAGGTGCACGACAGTCAGGGGAAAACCTATCTTTCATCTTTAGCTGTGACTTCTACCCTCCTAGATAGAGTGAGGATGAGACAACTATCTGATTCAGAAGGCCTAGTCCTACGGGAGTCGGTGGCAAGTGAGGACCCTCCTCCTGGTTGGACGATAGGCGATGATGAGGTACTGCGTTTCCATGGACGAGTATGGGTTCCAGGGGATATACGCGAGGAGC
This sequence comes from Viscum album, assembly GCA_963277665.1. Lineage (NCBI taxonomy): Eukaryota > Viridiplantae > Streptophyta > Magnoliopsida > Santalales > Viscaceae > Viscum > Viscum album. Next base: position 272,124,384 of record OY728139.1, on the reverse strand, counting down.
TGATGCGGGAGTTTCATGCTTCAGCTTGGGCAGTTCATCCCGGAGTTACCAAGATGTACCGTAACTTGAGACGTCAGTACTGGTGGCCGAGTATGAAGAGAGAAGTAGATGGTTTTGTTACAAGATGTTCCACCTTTTAGCAGGTGAAGAAGGAGCATCAGAGGCCAGCCGGACTGTTACAGTAGTTACCCATTCCAGAGTGGAAATGGGATGATGTCGCGATGGACTTCATGACTGGGTTTCCGAGGTCACCTCGATGCAATGATGTCGTGTGGGTTTTTGTGGACAGACTCACGAAGGTAGCTCACTTTTTGCTGATCAAGGATATCTTCGGTGTTGACGATCTCAAAAAGTTGCACATCCGAGAGGTTGTACATCTTCATGGGGTTCCTCGTTCTATCGTTTTAGATAGGGACGCCCGTTTTATGTATCATTTCTAGAAGAGTTTTCAGAGGGCACTGGGTACACAGGTGCTTCTGAGCATAGCTTACCACCCTCAGACTGATGGTCAGTCAGAGCGTACGATACAGGTGCTAGCGGACATGCTGCGTGCATGCATCCTGGACTTGGGGGCTCTTGGGAGAATCATATACCCCTGGTCGAGTTTGCCTATAATAATAGTTTCCAGGAAACTATTGAGATGACACCTTACGAGGCTTTGTATGGTAGGTCATGCCGATCACCTTTGTGCTGAATGGAGGCAGGTGAGGCAGCTTTACTGGGACCACATCTCGTGCAGGAGACTTCTGAGAAGGTCCGGTTGATTCAGAAGCGGATGACTACTGCACAGTCTTGTCAGAAATATTATGTTAATCGCCGCAGACGACCCTTAGAGTTCGCGGTCGGGGATCGGTTTTTCTTGCGTGTTTCACCAAGGTTCGGACACAGGCAGATCAGATGATAAGGTAAACTTTCACCAGGGTATGTGGGGCCATTTGAGATTCTAGAGAGAGTTGGATCGGTTGCCTATCGGTTGTAGTTACCGCAGAGGTATTGGGCCATGCATGACGTTTTCCATGTATCTCAGTTGCGCCGCTATCATTCAGACCCATCTCACGACTTTCAGCTAGAGGAGGTTGAGCTTCAGATAGATGCATCCTTTGAGGAGCATCCGATTCGTATCGTTGATAGGAGCACGAAGGTTCTTCGAGGCCGGTCATTTCCTCTCGTACTGGTGTTATGGAAGCATGGCCGAGTGTAGGACGAAACCTAGGAGTGGGAGACCGGCGTACGTGCTTAGTGGCCGGAATTATTCTGAGTGTTATCTTCACCACCCTTGGAAGGGAAATTCGGGGACGAATTGCTTTAAGGGGGGGAAGTTTGTAATAACCCGGTTCTTATTCTTGAGATACGGGTTTCTTCTTTTCTCTTTTCCTTAAGTATTTTTGAGAAAATAAGAAAAATGGGGGAAAATCCTAAATTTTGTGACTACACGCCATGTACTTTTCCACACGCCGTGTCCTTTGGCCGTGTGAAAGGAGTACACAGGGCGTGTTGGTCGGTCGACGATGATGGGTGTAAAAACCAACTACACACCGTGTAGTGGGTGTTTACACATCGTGTAGTCAGTCGGTAGGCAAACAGTAAGGCGGTGGCCAGCTGAGCGACAATACACGTCGCGTACTTAGGTATTACACGACGTGTACTCATATCGACAGATGAACAGTGCCACGCTGGCGAGAAGCCACCGAAGGAACAGTTAAAAAATGGAAAGTACACGCCGTGTACTCAATAGTACATGCCATGTAGTCTGTTTTCTTCGTTTAAAATGGGCAGTAGTCTCCCCTGTTCACAGGGAAGGCTTAGAACCGGATGAGAGCTCGGGAGGACGGCCAAAACTTTGGAGATCACCCGATCGAGCACCGGGAATCCGATTCTGCCTCCGTCGATCTCGTTGGAATCGTACGGGTAAGCCCTTCCTTCTCCTGGAATCATTCTTGCCAATTCTTTCTATAAGGGAAGTTATTTACGTTTGAATGAGGTTTTCTTTTACCTCATATCTACGTCGTTCTCGGACGTTTCAAGGAGCGTCGTTCACGTATATCGATCAGGGGCGATCGAGGTAGGTGGTCTGGTGTTTAAATTCCAACTACTGTGTGTTTTTGTGTACCATTGTGCTACGAAGTCACGTTGAGGTGTCGTATGGCTGAGGCCTTGGCTGTTTAAATACCTAGAACTGCATAGGTAATTTGATATAAGTGTAAAACTGCTGTTTGGGATCACTGCTTGGATCCAGGACCACCCAGGTGTGCGTTCCACTGTTTAGCCGTTTGGCCCGGATACCCGAGGGTATGCCATGTTTATATTGAGCATTACTTTTTCCTTGAAAGGAATTGTATATAAAATTACTTGTTGTGCTTTGGGCTTGGCCCGATTACTTGCGCCTGAGGGCAGTGTTTTACTTTAGCCTGAGGGCGTTGTTTTCTTAGCCCGATGGCAGTAGTTGTTTAGTCTGAGGGCAACGCATCTTATGCCTAAGGGCAGTAGCTTCTGTGCCTGAGGGAAATATTCGGTATGCCTGAGGGCGAGATTCCATACGCCTGAGGGCACCATTCGTTATGCCTGAGGGTAAGCTTGAGCGAATGGTTGTATTAGCCTGAGGGCAAGATTCTGATTAGCCCGATGGCTTAGTTCCGAGGAACATTGAATGTTATTAAATTGAACTGCTAAATGAATATTTAAATGACAATGAAACTGGTAATGATAGTTACTTTTGAGTGTTTACTAGTTATTGCTTTTACTACTGCACACTACTGTTGCACAATTACACTGACAGATGGGCACGAACCTTTGGTGGATGTCTACTGGGATTTATTTCTCACACCCTGTTTGGGATCATGTCTTCGGCCCCAAACAGATTACATTTATGTAGGTATGGATAAGGGCAAGGGTCCCTATACAGGTACATGAGTGTTGCTGAGGTGTAGGGGAGCATGGGATCGAGCTCAGACTCGCGATGCTGCCGGCTGTTCTGTTTTGTTCTGATGTACCTGTATTTTCCATTGTATCGTATTATACTGTTGTGTAACATATTCTGGCTGTTTTCATAGAATAGTGACATGCTGCATCTTGATATTTATATTTATGACTGCTGTTTCTTTTTTACTTCAGACGTCCTTTTCAGTTGTATATTGTTTACTGCTTTCGCTGTTGTTGTATGTTTGTTCTTGTATTCCGCTGCGCTACACTTTGACAAATGATGACATAGTTTTCCCACTATCAGACCCGAGCCCTCGCTGCTAGTCGGCAGCCTCTGACATTTGGGGAAATGCGCTTGAGGTCATGTGACCAACCGGGTTCGGGGCACCCGTGGAGTGGTACCCGGATCCGGGACGTTACAACTAATTAATTAGTTAATTATTATATAATTAATTATTAATAAATACTAATTAACTAATTAATTATTAACTAATTAATTATTAATAATATTAATTTATAATTTAATAATTTATTATATGTTTAATCCATGTTTTAACTTTAAATTATATCGGTCTTATAGTTTATATTTTAATCTTTCAAAGCCACATACTTGAATCATTTTTAAGTTTCAAGTAGGTGGTTTTGAAAGCTTATGAATTATTTTTCATGAACATTGTTTACGTATTTTTTTTTATTTTCAATTATTTGTTATATGTTTAATCCATGTTTTAAGTTTCATTTATATCGGTCTTATAGTTTATATTTTATAGGTTTTCAAAATCACGTGCTTGAAACATTTTTAAGTTTCATGTTGGTGTTTTTGAAAACTTATAAATTATTTTCCATCAACATTTTTTTCGAAATTCTTTTTATTTTCAACTATTTGTTATATGTTTAATATATGTATTAAGTTTCATTTATATTGGTATTGTAGTTTATATTTTATAAGCTTTCAAAGTCACGTACTTGAAACTTTTTAAGTTTCAAGTAGGTGGTTTTGAAAGCTTAAAAATTATTTTTTATCATCATTTTTTATGAAATTCTTTTTGTTTTCAACTATTTTTTATATGTTTAATCCATATTTTATGTTTCATTTATATTGGTCTTATAGTTTATATTTTATATTCTTTCAAAGTCACATACTTGAACCAGAATCTCAAATCAGAAATACAGAATGTTCTACGCATGAAAGGGAGAACCAAAATCCCACATTAGAAATGCAGAATGATTTCCAGGGTAAGTTCTCTTATAAAATGGAATCATGGGTGAAAACTTCTGTCAGAATCCAAACTGCTGTAATGATAGTACTGCTGGATTTTAAATAGCGGATAAATTCTGCTGAAAATTTTATTTTTATTTTTGTTTGGTTTTGTATATATATATATATATATATATATATATATATATATATATATATATATATATATATATATAAACAAAACAAAACAAAATAAAAAATAAAAAAAATAAAAAAAATAATTTTTTTTTTTTTTGGGTTTTAGTGGAAAGGCGGTATCGTGGATGCCGCCTTTCACTCGACACCAAAGTTGGCATCTGCGATGCCGTCTTTGAGACGTAGTTCTAAAAAAATTTTAAACCAAGGCGTTACTAATTTTTATTTTTATTTTTTAAACATATTAAAGAAAAAAAACTCGTGCTCGGCCATTCTGGTTTGGGAAGGAGTCTGCGGGTTTGGGTGAGAAGTGCTCCCTCTAGGAATCATTATTTCTTCTTATTCTACTCCATTGTAGTTCTGGTGGAATTCTTTCATATATAAAGTAGTCACTTCCTCTCGCTCGATCACCAAATGACCCCCTCCCCACGTCAAACCTGCTAATAAACATAGGTCCGTAGAACCTACACCTTTCCCCAAACCTTCTCCCGTCCATTCTTTATCCTCATCCTCCATGTCCCATCTAAGCCACTCACCTTCTCATTCTTCTCAAAGTGGGGATGCTTCTCAACAACATGTCCATCGCTGCTTATATTTCTTTGAGCAAAAGCACCAAGAGAGGCTGGTCCGACTGTAAATGAAGGTGATCCGCGCCAACAAAACCCTGGATATGCGCATCATTGAGCATATTAATATAGAGGAAGCCATGGATGCTCTACGGGCTATGCAACTAATTAAAGAATATACTGCAGGTCCGGGAAGAAGCTTATAGGGAACTGATTCTGGAGTTCCTTTCTACCCTCGAGCTGACATTGGAGAAAGTCAACTCTCAGCTAGGCCAGAAATTGTAGATTCTTTCACTTGAGGAGTTTGGAGTAGGGCTGAGCATTTATAGCCCAGAATTTGTACAGACCCCGAAGTATGTTGCGCTCATGCTGGAGCCTAATAAGAGCATGATCCATCACCGATGGAGCATGATGGCTGCCTACCCACAAAGAAAGCATGACCCGAAGAAGATGAAGAGCACCCAATTGAGGACTGCCCTCTTGAGAGTTGTACACCGGGCCTCTCTCATGCTTGTCTGGCCAGAGGAGACTCCCAGGGAGCTGTGAGCCAGCTCTATGTTCTTATACTTTCTACCATTTCAAGATGGGGGCTGGCTGTTTATATGGCTTGGCAGTTTTCCTTCTACTATGAGGGGCAGGTGAAGAAAACCTAGGGGACACACTTATAAGTGGAAATTTCATTACGTACCTTGGGGATGCTGCGGCCGATTGACTTGCCATTTCTCTTCAAGATAGGTCTCTTGAAGAAAGAAGGAAAACACTATGAGTGGGATGATGAGTATGCCTACTTTTCTGAGGTGGATGAGGCCACAGAGGGCCACTCTCAGGCTGCCTCTGCCTCCAGATCAGCCCCTGCACCACAGAGGAGGCAGGCAACCGCTGCACCTGATCAGACGTCTCCACCCTCCATTCCCCAGGAGACGTGAAATCGGTATTTTGGAGCTACCTTCCATTTTATTATTGAGAGTCAGTGTGGTCTATTTTAGTCCATGGGGTTGCCATTCCCTATACCCCCAGTGCCCCCTCATGCTCAGACAGCACATACATCTTGAGATCTCGCACGACCTTCTACTTCTGTTGAACAGACTTATCAGAGGCCAACTCAGTCTTTTAGTCAGATGCTCCTTGAGATACCGAAACTCCTGGCTGACTCGGAGGCTCACCAGACATTTGGGACTGAGGTCCGCTGGAAGGGCGAGGGCCTCGCCTCTGAGACGGAGGACGCGGTTGCATTCATTGATCCGGCCGTTTTTCCGATGGCCACTCTCTTGATCCGAAAGTTGTCTGACACACAAGACATAGCGTTGACCTCCCAGATTCCACCACCAGCCTTGGAGTCCACTGATGTTAGCCCCCTGAGATAGTAGTTTTTTGAGCAACAGCAGGTTGACACCTTGGCTGCCAACACGGCATGTCTGGGAACTATAGAGGAGGTGGATGCAGCTGGGAAGATCCACACTACTACTCAGGAAGAGGTGCCTAGTAGGGAGCAAGGGGATGTGGAACCAAAGTCTTAGGATTTCCCCCTTGCCTTATTTTTGTTTCATGCTTATAATTATATTTTCTACATTCTTTGAATGCCTGTCCTGTATTCTTCCTTTGTTCTTAGCCTAATGTTTATCACTGCTATAATCTTGTGAAAAAAATATAAGGAACTTTCTTTGGCCCAACACTTCTTCATGTGGATTATTTTCTTCGATTTTTTTGGACCTAATTGATTTTCAAGTGCAGGTTTTTTACTTTCAGGCGTTACCAGAAGCTTTCAAACTGCATAAAATTTCTCAATCATTCAAACCCCACCAAAACATGGGAAATGTAACCTGTTTTCGTCAGGGGACTTTTCAGTTTCTCTATTATTTGTTTGGGCCTTTTCTGTTCTGTATTTTTTGGACTTTCGTTACTCCTTTCTTATCTTGATTTCTAATAGTGGGGACACTGTTTGATATTAAGTGTACGGGAGAGATTCTTGAAAACGATTTATTTTTGTCTTGAAATCATGTCTAGGATATAGGTTTCATTGGAAACTTTCTTTTGACTTGAGAGATTCAGAACCATGGAAATAAGTGCAAAGTTTTGGGAGGAATTCATTGAAAACCTTCTTTTTGTTCACTTTTTGGTCGAAATCTGAAATGATTGCTGAATTAAAATCTGGTCTCTGATTTTAATTTTCAGGAATTTTTGTTGATCGATTGATTACTTATCATTCATGCTTTGAGCGGTTGTCTAATGTTTTGAAATCCCATTCTCAAGAGGCATTCTAAGTCGTTTTTGCATATTCTTTCACACCCTCTTTCTAGCCACCTTCCCCTCGTGCTAACTATTACAAATAGTGTCGGTCGGAGATTGATGGGGAGAATCGAGGTGCTGGCTTGATTTGACTTTAGAGGGTGTGAGACTTGTTCTTATACACCTTTTTTTGAATGAGAATAAATTTTTTGAAAGGAAACGAGGAAATTTTCATCACTATTTTGAATGTTCATATTGCGAACCTATGAAAAAGAGAAAGATGGGGGAATGTTATCTTTTAAAGGGAAGTTGAAGGAAGATGTTTATTTCATTGAGCGTATTTGAATATCATGCTTTATACTTAAAGATTTTTGCCTTCTTTTACAAGTCTCCGAGTTGAATTTTTTACAACATTATACACTTAACTTTTGCCAGAGATTCATTAAAACCTGGATGAAAGTCCTCATGATTTTTTTTGGTTTGATTTTTAAGTGGATATGTGGATTACTTGCAAGCCCATGTGTAAATGGTGAATTCCTCTTACCTCAAGGAGAGGTGGAGATATTCTTTTATAGATAGAGGAAACAATTTACAAGTTGGAATAACCCGATGTGGGATTGGGAAACACCATTTACCCAGAAATACAATAAACTGGGTTTAACACTCCCCTCAAGCTAGTACATGATAGCTTGGAAAAGAGTTCCACAAAAACAAAAGAAAGAAGACGCTGACAAAGACCATACACACTCCCTCTCAAGCTGGGTTGCTGATGCGGTTAATGCCCAGCTTGGTACAGAGAGGCAAGTCGAGCTCCCGGGAGGCCTTTGGTGAAGATGTCGGCAAGCCGATTAGCCGTCGGAATGTAGCTGAAGCTAACATGGTGATGCTCGAGGTGATGGTGAAGAAAGTGACAGTCCACATCGATATGCTTCGTACGTTCATGGAAAACGGGTTTAAAAGCATTCTTTGTGGCTGCTTGATTGTCATACCAAATATGAGCAGACAACTGTGGTGGGAAACCAATCTCATGGAGAAGATGACGAAGCCACAAAATTTCAGTAGTGATTATGGCCATTGCACGGTATTCTGATTCAGCACTTGACCGAGAGGCGACAGTCTGTTTCTTTGCTGCGCCATGAGATTAAGTTCCCTGCTAGAAAAATAGTAAAGTCAGACGTCGATTTCCAGGTAGCTAAGCATTCATCATCATAGAAGGCCTCAATATTCAGATGATCGTGGTGTGAATACCGAAGACCACAGACATAATCTTTCTTAATGTATTTGGTAATTCCAATGACATCCCACTGAGATTTTGTGGGATGTTCCATGAATTGGCTACCCTTGCTAACAACACAGACAATGTATGAACGAGTCATGCTAAGATAATTGAGTTTTCCCACAAGACAACGGTACCTCTTTGAGTGAGAATATGGTTTTGTGCTGTCATAAAGAGATCGTTCCCTAGGCTCAAGAGGAGTGTCAACGACAGTTGCCCGAGTCAAACCAGCATCCTACAAGATATCCAAAGCATATTTTTGTTGGTAGAGAAAGATGGTGTCCGAAGACCGGGAGACCTCAATGCCAAGGAAGTATGTCAGAGGACCCGAATCTTTGGCTTGAAAATGTTGTTGAAGATACACTTTGAGATGGGTGATTCCATTGAAGTCTCTCCCAGGGATGATGATATCATTAACATACACAACCAGCATGATATAGTAGGAGGACGTCGTGCGGTATAAGACAGTGTGGTCCTTCATACTCTGAGATAGGCCAAATGTAGGGACAGCGGTGTTGAATCTTCCAAACCATGCTCGAGGAGACTGCTTCAGTCCATATAGAGAGTGACGAAGTCGACAAACATGAGAATCGACTCCTGAGGCACGAAAGCTAGGAGGTTGTTGCAGATATACATCTTCTTCAAGAAATCCACGGAGATACATTTTTTACATCAAGTTGATGAATAGACGTGTAGAAGAATAAAAAGAGAGACCTGAACCCCCAAGGTTCTCTCTAAAGGAGGTCTTGAGGTTCTTTTATAATGAATAATTAAGACCACATAGGACCATAAGTCGGATGTGGGATGCAGACTCCAACACTCCCCCTCAAGCTAGGATGCGGCTGCTGGTAGAGCAGCGCAGGAGGAGGGGGTCGTCGCGCGCATTGAGGGAGCTCGCATGAAAGGGAGCAGCGGAGATGCCAGCGCGGAAGAGGCCATGTTTTCCTGGAGAGGAGGCTTCTGGATGGGGGTGGCTGTCTGGAGTCGTCCTGCGCAGGGAGGGATCTGACGAAGCATCAACGGGAGAGGGGGTCGACCAGAAGCATCAGATCGGCGAGGGTCGTTGCTGTAGAAGGGGCGACGAGAATTGGGGCAGGCGCAGGGTGGTCGTCACGCGAGGGGGTGGCGACGGGAACAAAGGCGCTGGACGGGAACCGCGTTGCGCGGGCGGGAGTAGTCGGGAAGCCGCTCGGAGGACAGGTCGGGAACCGCGATGGGAGGTGCGGCCGGAGCGACTGCGGAGGGGTCGTCGCCGTCAGAAAGTCGCACAGACGGAGCACGGGCGGAGGCGTCGCACAGGGTAGCGGCGCAACGGAGGATCAAACGGCGCTGGAGGGCCATGCGGGGGAGAACCAGCGGCGGGCGGGATGCAGAGTTGCGCGGGAGGATGGGGTTGTCGTGCACAATGGAGAGGGGACGTCGGGGAAGAAGGCGCCGACAGGGGGGAGAGCCTCCGGACAAAACCTGGAGGGAGCCGCGCGGAAGGAGCACGCATAGGAAGGAGGGAGGGGGCGACGACAGACCTTTCTGTCCATGGATGCCGCCGCCGCCCCCCACAGAGGAATTATCACTAGAAAACCTAGATGAGGAAATAAAATATGGTAGGGGGGGCTCGGGTTTGGAAAATTCCCTCTGGTACCATGTAGAAGAATAAAAAGAGAGACCCAAACCCTCAAGGTTCTCTCTAAGGGAGGCCTTGAGGTTCTTTTATAATGAATAATTAAGACCACATCAGACCATAAGTTTGATGTGGGATGCAGACTCCAACAAGACCAATGATGATGAACGATAAGAGAGATGGATAATCAGACAAATGCCATCTTTCCAACTGGAGAGAAAATATCAAATTAATCGACACCATATGTGTGAGCAAATCCCTTTGCCACAATTCTGGCTTAAAGGCGATGAAGAGTGTCATCTGCATTGAGACGAACCGTATAAATCCATTTGCTTCCAACCACCTGTTTACCTGCCGGAAGGGGGACCATATTCTAAACACGATGGTCGTCCAGAGCCTACAATTCATCCCGCATCAGTTGAAGCAACCCTGGATGAGATTTGGCATCGCCAACCGTGCAAGGAATAGATATCGTCTTCAGAGCGGAAAGACCTCTGTATGAGGATGTGTAAAGAAGAGTATTCTGACAAGAATAAGTACCTTTTTGCAATGCAATGAGCAAGTTATCTGTTGCCGGAGCAGGAGCGTCGAACGAAGCTGGGGAGATGGTGTCCTCGGCCTGGACGGGGGACGCATCCAATGGGCGACGAGAGTAGACAGTGCCAAACCGATGATCAGTAGAGTGGGACACCAGAGGTAGAGGTGGGTGGATGATGAGAGGAAAACAATCATCGATGGTGGTGTCTGGATGAGATGAAGGAGGAGAGAAAAGAGAGCTCTCAACAAAAGATACATCAGCAGAGATGATATACCACCGTAAGTCTGGAGAGAAACATCGGTATCCACGCTGAGTGCGAGAATATCTAAGGAATATGCAACAGAGAGATTTGGGAGACAGTTTGGAGAGGTTAAGATGAGTGTCACAGACATAACACAGACAACCAAACACACAGAGTGAGCAGGTGAGGAGGGAGAGAGGAGAACAGAGCCTAAAACGGGGTCTCTCCCGGAAAGATATAGGAAAGAAGGCGATTTATGCGGTCTGTAGCAGTAAGGATGACATCCCAAAAAATTAAGAGGCGCATGTGGAATAGGACATGAGTAGTCTTCAGAATATGATGATGTTTATGCTCGGCCACCTCACTCTCCTGAGGTGTATCGGGGTAGGAAATCTGATGAATGATGCATTTATCCTTGAGAAACTGATGAAAGGATGTGGATAAATATTCTCATCCATTATTTGGGTAGAGACATTTAAGGGAGGTGGAGAACTGAGTATGAATTTCATGATAAAAGGTCTGAAAAGTAAAAAACACTTAATACTGATCATGAAGAAGGTAAAGCCATATCATACGTGAGAAATCATCAATAAAGGATACATAATATCAGTACCCTAATTGATTCGGGACTGTATAGGGACCCCATACATCTAAATGAACCAAATCAATGGGTTTGGAGGCCCGTGTTACCAACTGAGGAATATATGACGTGCGATGATGTTTCGCAAATTTACATGACTTGCAATGAAAAGACATATGTGGACTAAAGATCAGGAAAAAACTGATGAAGGGTGGAGATATGTGGATGTCCAAACCGAGAATGAAGACCCAACACATGAGCAGAGAGTGTCGTGCAAACAACGGATGTTGGACCATCGAACATGTACACCCCGTCCCAAAGCTGGCCTCTACCAAGTTTCCCGATTCATTATCCGCTCCTGAAACACAGCCTCAGAACATGTAAAAATAGCAATATAGATGAAGTCATTTGTAAGTTTACTGGTGGAGAGAAGATTAAAAGGACTTCGAGGAACATGTGTTACAGGTGACAAACGAATATATGAATTCAAGGAGTTGGCGCCGAATCCCGCAATTGGTATAGTGGATTCATCAGCAACAGTGATGGTTATGGGGTCAGTATACGGATGGTAAGTAGATAACATACCTGCATCACCTGTGAGATGATCGGATGCACCTAAGTCAAGAATCCAAGCAGCACTACTAGAAAATGGGTTTTTTGAGGCCCCTTACACGGGCGACCACCATTGGCGGTCACCCGTCCCCCCCGATCCCGAACCCTAACCCCCGCAGCCGCCCGTCCCCTCCCTTGTTGCACCGCCTCCGGCTCCCCCTGCACCGCCTCTGACTTCCCCGCATTGCCTCCCCTCCCTCGCTGCACCGACATCGTACTTCCTCCGCCTCCAGTTCCCGTCAACGTCGTCTCCCATCCCCTCCCTCGCAGCACCGCCCGTCCCCTCCCTCGCTACACCGTCGCCACCTCACCGCCTCCTCCTCCAGCTCCCTGCCGTCTTCTACGCCCGTCCCCTCCCTCGTCGCACAACCTACGACTCTGGCTCCCCTCTGCTGCCGCTCCTCTCCCTCACAACACCACCTTCGGCTCCCCTTAGTTCCGAATTTGTCGTGCTATCAGGTATGCCCTAATTTCCGTTTTAAGGTTTTAATTTTGGGCAATTTACAGCATAAATTCGACATGCATGAAGAATATATGAATATTGTGTGTGAATAAAAAGTGTGGAAATGGAATTTCATGTGTATACGGGTTTGTGTGCATGAAGAATTATGAAACAATGTGTGTTGACAGTGTGTGTATGAGAAGACTTCACACTTTACTTGAAGTTGGAAGTTACATATAATGCAGAGTCCATGTATATGTTGATTGGATTGATATTACAAGTTGTGTTGTTATTTGATTTATACCATTCTTGAGTTTATCACGTCTCTGTGTGTGTGTATCCCATGAGAAAATGTTTGAGGTTTGACCACATGTGCGTGCTTGCATAGCCCATGAGAACCATGTTTGAGTTTGATCACATGTGTTTCGATACTATAGGTGATTATTATTATTATATGATCTTCCTTTATATGATATTCCATGTTTCGATGTGACGTACTTTGTATATTTTAGAGGTAGAATTGGGATGAAATTTAGAGTGATTATGTTAATATTTTTTCACATTCTTGTTATTTCCCACACTTTTATTGACCTAACACTTTGGGGGTATTTGGGTTTTTACTATATGACTTGAGATACTGAAACGTACTGCCGATTGTCGCATATCGACCGGTCAATGTTCCGATGCTCTTCTAATGTGTATAGCAGCACTCGGGTCGAATTCTTGGCGATGATACTTTTTTTCATAGTCAATTGTTTTTAGTTGACTATTTTTTTGATTGGGGGGTTTGTTTGCAGAGCTTATGAAATTATTTATGGATGATGTTTGATTTAAAAAATTGATAAAGATTGGGGTGAGATCATCATTAGGTAGTTAATCTTGTGAAATCATTGAGCCTCGCTTTATATTGCATTAAATTAACACCCACTTCACAAGATAACGTTGATTGGAATTTCTAAGTTTTAAGGCTTTAATCCAAGCCTTAACTTAACTTAAGGTTCTAATCTCAATCAGATCTTGTTGATGGTGGTGCATTTATGGTTCCAATAATCCATGGAAACCACACTTTAAACAAAACAAGTCATTAATCCATGACATGTTAAGTCCAACATACACAATGTTAATTCAAAGAATATTCATCGAGAAAATACTCTCAATCACTTAACATCCCTAAATTTTGAATCACCCCAGTAATAGATTAACTCAGCCATTTGGGTGTTTAATAATCTAGTTATAATGATTATGATGATAAATTGTGAAGAGAAGAAAAAGAAAGGTATAAGAAAAGAGTGGTGCGTCGACACACACACATGAACAATGATGGTAATTAAAAACGAACTTTCGATTGAATGAGGAATAAAAGGAAGAGAAGAGGATTCAACTGTATTTAAACTATTTTAAAAATATTAATATTAAACTACAGAAGGTGTATGAGAATAAGAGATATTGAAGAAGAAACTTGCATTAAAACAAAATTACAAAACACAAACTTACAAGATTACAAACGAAGAACAACACAAAAGTGAAAGGAAACAAAGAGGGGAGGAATGATATCTCAAGTGAAAACATGAGTATGGAAGGTCCTCCCAATCCTTTGGCAAGGCTTTGGTCAAGCCAATATGTGCTCCTCTATTCTGAAATGCCAACCCCTTTGAAGGAGAGGAGGAGGATGTATTTATAGCCCAAGTAACTGTTTGCATTCCCAATCTGTCCCTCCACTTCGCTCGACGATTTGAACATCTAGGAAGCTGAATCTGGAGATATCTCCTGCTTCAAAGTTGAATATAATAATGTTGGCCGACCTCTCTCAAAATTTGGAGTCATTTGGACTTATGGAGCCAAAGTTATGACCAGTTGATTAAAAAAATTTAATCTGTCCATTTCAATCCAATCTTTTTGAAGTCCAAAATGTGAAAGGGTTTTTTGAATAGGAAGATGCCTTCAAATCCGAATGATTTCTTCAACAAAGTCGGCCGCCTAAATCTCCTCTTTCACACTGCAAAATCTCATCCAGAATGGTGTTCTGGACTTCAAAGCATAAGTTGGGCCCCTTGTTTTTGGATTTGGGCCTTGAAAGTTTTATCCAAGACTCCTGACATTGTCCCCCGAACCTTTGAGGAGAATGAAGAAATTTTAACTTCTAGATTGAGCCCAGTAATTCAATAGTTATGGCTGGTCCAATTTCTTCACAGATTCTGTATGCCCTTTTGTGTGGTCCATATGAACCTTCAAATAGAAGAATTAGCCCATGATCTCTTCTAAGGAAATGTTGTATATTGAATTAGAAATCCTACAAAACAAGAACAACACAATTTGGATCAGTAGGGTGAGAGTTATAAATAAAATAGTAAACTGACTCAATTGGACTACTTCTAAAAATGATAAAAAATTATACTTAGTATTAAAACATTAATATTTCACACAAATTATGCACATTTTATATAAAATAAGTAAAGGGAGTATATAATAAGTCATGAAAATATTAATAAAATCAACTCCCCCACACTTAGTCTTGTGCATGTCCTCATGTGCAACAAATATAAAAACATAACAAAATCATTTTCAGTCACCAACAAATATTAAAATTTTGTGTTCTCCTATCAGGGGAGGTTTAGAATATTTTACTCATTCATTTTGAATTCCACCACAAGTTGTTACTGAAACAATGTTCCAAAACTAATTCATTTTTTCATGCTCAAATTTAGAAATGGAAAGTGTGGACACTCAAAACTCACACCTCTCAAGATGATAAAATTAATTTGTGGAGGTTCAATCTTTCACCAACCAAAAGTGAAAATCTTAGAGTTTGAAAGAGCTCTCATCTTCCAATCCCTATCCAATGTGCAAAAGAATAAAGAGGTCTTTTAAGGGGTTTTTCTGTGGCTATGAGACGGTAGGAATATAATGTTCAAGAGAGAGAAAAAGAGGGTTAAAATACCAACATAGAAAAAACAATGCACATTTTTTTGAAATAAAACATGTAAGGAAATGAAAACACATATTAACAAGGGAATGATTGTGTGAGGACGCAATAGAGGAAGAAAATTTGAAGGGGATGAGAAGATGAAATATTTACAAACCACAAAAATTCTCCCAATGACATAAGAATATAATGAAACTGTTGTTTTCTTTTTTTTTTCTTTTTTCGAAAGTTGAACTTGGAAAATATCTCACACTCATATCCCAACCCACGATTGATCTCCTTACAACACTAATTTTAATAGTTATAACAAGATCAAAGGCTGAGAAATAGTGATTTTTGACCTACCCAAGACACAACCCATTCTTATTTTCATTTTTTTTGATTTTTTTGATTTTTTTTGAATGCTTTTCAATTGTACATGATAAACATATATACATTCCCAAACCCCACTGAAGGACAAAATCTCCCCACACACTTAAAATGATGCTTGCCCTTAAGCATAAGATAATATAGTGACATTAATAAAGGGTGCCCAAAATGAAATCCATTCCCCCCACACTTAAATTTCAAAAAATTATGCAAAGAAAATTCATGTTGATATTGGGTGAGATAAGGAATTGAGCTTGTAATGTGGCTATCAAAGAAAAGGTATTCATAGGCTCGAAGGGGCTTTCAAAAGGAGGATTAATTTATGGTTAATGGGAGGCTATTTGGGTATTATAATTCTCATGGGGTTCAGAAAATGAATCTATCATATTAATGCACACTAAAGTAGGAAATTGAGCTCGAAGGTACACAAACTAAAGACTCAAAAATGGGGGTGAAAACACACATTTTGAAATGATGGTCATAAGTAGCCCTGTCATTAAATCCAGTGTTGGTTCTCACGGTTGGGGAAAAGCATTTTCCAAATCAATAACTTTGTATTCAAAATGTATTATTCTTGACACAAAATTCTTTATCCAACTATATGATGAAAACACAAATTTTTTGAGATAAAACCATGTCTTTTGAATCCCCAAAATGGTTGGACAAAATTTGAAAATTGATGGTGAGTAAGTATGACTCTTTTGGTTTTTTTTACATTTTTTTATTTTTTTATTTTTTTAGTGTTCTTTAAAATACACACCCACACAAATGAGAAAGAGAAAAATAAAGGGTTTGAAAAAGAAATTGGTAAAAAATGAAAGACAGAGGGGAATAAGAATAAAGAGGTAGAGGGAGGAAGAGAGAGAGAGAGAGTTAAAGAGAAAGAGGTGCCCCCTGGTTTGGATTTGGTGAGTTGCCATCTCCATCCAGTGGTGGGTCGATTGCAGAAGTTGGGGATCCAATGGAAGTCGATGTTGATCCAGGATTGTGAGTCCTCACATGGTGATGCTTTAACCGATGTCCATTAACCGTGAATGTCCTTTTGGAAGAGAGGTCTTGGACTTGCACTGTACCAAATGGGTAAACATTAGTAATAACAAAAGGACCTTCCCAAAAAGAATTAATCTTACCTGAGTGAAGCCGAAATCGAAAATTAAAGAGCATTACCTTATCACCTTCATGGAATACCTTTCTCAGGATGTGTTTGTCATGGAGTGCCTTGGATTTTTCTTTGTCGAGATTAGAATTCTCGTAAGAATAATTGCAACAATCTTTATTCCCCAGATTTTTCACAATAAAAATTATAGGTTTTCATAGCTCAAAAAGACTTATGTTGGATTTCAACTGGTAGATGACATGCTTTAACAAAAACTAGCCTAAAAGGAGACATCCCAATGGTTGTTTTATATGCAGTTCGATAATCCCAAAGTGCTTCACCAAGTCTTTCAGGCCAGTCTTTTCTGGTGGGTTTTATAATTCTCTCAAGCACTCTTTTCACTTCTCTATTAGAAAGTTCAGCCATGTCATTTGTTTGGGGGTGATATGCATTTAAAGTTTTATGTACAACCCCATTCTTTTTAAAAAGAGATTCCATGGTTTTATTACAAAAATGGGTTCCTAATCAGGACACGAGGTGTGCCAAATCGGTGGAAGATGTGAGTCTTTAGGAACTCACTAACAGTATGTGAATCATCCTTTCTAGTGGATTTGGCCTTGACCCACCTAGAAACATAATCAACCGCAAGAAGAATGTACGAGAATCCATTGTAAGGGGGAAATGATCCCATGA
Source organism: Viscum album (assembly GCA_963277665.1). NCBI lineage: Eukaryota > Viridiplantae > Streptophyta > Magnoliopsida > Santalales > Viscaceae > Viscum > Viscum album. Next base: position 272,106,892 of record OY728139.1, on the reverse strand, counting down.
AATCGATGCCCCAAACATAAAAAATCTCACAAAAAATTAAAGGCTTTTGGGGCATTTCATTTTTCTTTGAAATTGTGGCAAACTTTTGGCAAGTGGGACATGATTGACAGAACTCATGTGAGTCCTTGAAGAGTGAAGGCCAAAAGAATCTAGAGTCTAGAACCTTTCGGGAGGTCCTTTATGGTCCAAAGTGACCACCACCAGGCATTGAGTGACAGAATTCTAAGATGGAAGAATGTTCATTTTCATCGACACATCTCTTTATTACCATGTCGGCCCCAATTTTCCAAAGTTTATTTTCTTCCCAAAAATAGTATTTTGAATCACTTTTCAACTTAATTTTTTATTCTTTTGAAAAATATTCAGGAAAAACACCAGAAACCAAGTAATTTACAATTGGGGCATACCATGATATTTTTGGAGTGAGAGATGAAATGTGTTAAGTGGGGAATTCAGGATCGATGATTTCAGAATAAGAAGAATTATAAATTCTACTCAAGTGATCAGCCAAGTTTTCTTTTCCTGATCTATCTTTTATTTCAAGGTCAAACTCTTGGAGCATTAGGATCCATCTTATTAGCCTTGGTTTGAAATCACTTTTCTTGAGTAAGAACTTTATAGCAGAATGGTCTGTAAAGATGATGATTTTGGCACCTAAGAGATAGGGCCGGAATTTATCAAAGGCAAAAACAACTGCTAAAAGTTCTTTTTCAGTGGCAGTGTAGTGAGATTGAGTTTCATACAATGTTTTTGAGGCATAATAGATGACATGAGGAATTTTTTCTCTTCTTTGACCAAGAACAACCCCAATATCTCTATCAGAAGCATCACACATCAACTCAAAGGGTAATGACCAATCTGGGGGATAGATTATCAGGACAGATGTAAGATCAATTTTGAGTTCAACGAAGGCTCTCTTGCAAACCTCATCGAAATGGAAAGTGACATCATTTTCGACCAACCGAGTGAGTGGGAGGGAAATTTTACTGAAGTTATGGATGAATTGCCGATAGAAACCGGAATGACCAAGGAATGAACGAATGTCTCGAACAGAAGTGGGTTCTGGGAGTGATTGGTTCACTTCAATTTTGGCAGGATCAACTTCAATACCATATTTTGAAACTATGTTCCCTAGAACAATCTCATTTTCAACCACGAAGTGACATTTTTCAAAATTTAACACAAGGTTACACTTGACACACTTTTGATGGACTAGAGAGAGTGAATTCATGCAAGATTCAAATGAATCACCATAAATGGTAAAGTCATCCATGAATACTTCCAGGTAGTGTTCAATGAATTCAAAAAAGATACTCATCATACACCTTTGGAATGTTGCAGGAGCATTGAAAAGGCCAAAAGGCATTCTCCTATATGCATATGTTCCAAAGGGGAAAGTGAAAGCCTTTTCTTGGTCCTGAGGTGCGATTGGGATTTGGAAGTAGCCAGTGTATCCATCAAGAAAGCAATAGTGTGACTTTCCGGCTAATCTTTCTAGAATTTGATCAAGGAATGGAAGAGGGTAGTGATCTTTTCTTGTTTCAAAATTCAATTTCCTATAGTCGATGCACACACACCATTTGTTCTTCACTCGAGTTGTGACTACCTCCCCATGTTCATTTGTGACAACAGTTATCCCACCCTTCTTAGGTACAACTTGAATTGGACTAACCCATTCACTATCAGAAATTGGATAGATAATACCAGCTTTAAGAAGCTTGGTGATCTCTTCCCTAACTACCTCAAGTATGAGTGAATTGAGTCTTCTTTGTGGTCGTCTAATTGGTTTGGATGATTCCTCAAGATGGATGTGATGCATGCAAAGAGCGGGGTTGATTCCTGGTATGTCATCTAGGGTCCACCCTAAGGCCTTTTTGTTTTCCTCTAACACTTGAACAAGTTTGGACTCCTCAGTTTTGGTAAGTAAAGAAGAGATAATGACAGGATATGAGTGATCACGAAAAAGGAATGCATATTTCAGGTGTTCAGGAAGAGGTTTTAGATCAGTCTCATCTTTAATTTTTGGGTTAGACAACTCAGGAATGGAAGAAGGGACTTCAGTTGCTTCAAATTCATTTTTCTTAATACTGTCCAAGGTGGAGCAGTAGAGATCAGAATTGATGTGGGATTCAAGAGAGTTTTCAAGATCCTCTAGATTTATAGAGTCTATGAATGAAAGGCCCACATCAACTTCACCATTTATGAATTTGTTAATCATGGTGTAGATTTCACAAGATCCTTTGTCATTAGAACATGAAGAACATGGTGGATTGAGGTTCGATTGACTCTTATAAGTGTTCTCAGAAGCATGGATTGAGAATGTAGAGTGATCCTTAGATGGGTATCACATGGCTTGGAAAATGTTGAGCTTGATCAGTTGGTCACCGAATTCCATGGATAAGATACCTGAATGGACATCTTGGTTCTCACAGTCATGAGGAATGGTCTTCCTAGAATTAGGGGAGATTGATAAGAGTTGGTCTCCCCTTCCATGTCAATGACATAGAAATTAGATGGGAAGATAAGATCATTCACACGAACAAGGACATCCTCAATTATTCCCTCAAGACTGGTTGTGCTTTGATTGGATAACTGAATGGCAACACCCGTTGGATGTAAGGTACCTAGACCAAGGTTGGAGAAGATAGATTTAGTCATGACATTAATTGAGTCTCCTAGGTCTATGAGTGCATCATCGAAGTTGGAACTTCCAATTTGGCATGGAACCGTAAAGGTCCCTGGATCTTTTTACTTTATGGGAATAGACTGCTGGGTGAAAACATTTTCAAAGGTCTTATGTTGCCTCTTGTGGGTGCACAATTCCTTTAAAAACTTGACATACTTAGGAATTTTTTTTATGGCATCTAAGAGAGGAATGTTGACTTCAACACGTCTAAACATGTTGAGCATTTTAGGATCAGGTTCAAAGGACTTATTTGGCTTAGAAACGGCTTGAGGAAAAGAAATTGGGTTCCTATATGGACTAGAAGGAGGTGAGGGAATGGATTTAGGTTCCTTTTCAAGTTTATTTTTCTTTTCATTTTCTAGGTCAACATTTAAAGGTGGTTTATATGACTTATCTTGAGGTACAACAATTTGATTTCCTGATCTAAGTGCAATTGAACTTACATTACCCTTGGGGTTGGGTAATGGTTGAGTTGAGAGTTGGAAAGAATTGGATGATTGGTGATGACTAAAGTGGGATGCAAGTTGACCAATTTGGGTTTCAATGTTCTTGAGACTAGAACGGGTGAAGGAGGAAAGATCTTCAACAGTGCTTTCCCATGGTTGCTTGGAAGAAGAGGCTTGTCCCGAATTGGGATTACCTTGATTTTGGTTCTTGGGAAAGCGATTGTATTGGTTTTGGAATTGGGAAGGCTCACTAGGATAATGGAATCCAAGAGGAGGATTGTTCCTTTGTGGTTGAGGAACAAAATGATAAGGTTGTTGGAAGTTACCAACACCTTGACCATATTGGAATTGGTTTGAGTTTTGAGGAGGGAATTGAGGGGGATGAGAGATGGGATTACCATACCTCAAGGCTTGGTTATAGGAAGAAGAGAAGGGCTCAGAGTGAGGTTGGTTGAAGTTTATAATGAACCGACCTGATTGTTGAGGGTTGGTGTTCCTCTGAGCATATGCTGCATTGAGCTTCATTGGTCTAGATGAATCAGATTGATCCTCTTGAAGTTGTGGACATGTGTCAGTTGGATGAGATTGAGATTTTCAGATTTCACAGTTTTTGACAGGTCCAAGAAACATTGATTGCGGAGAAGATGAGGTTGGGGATTTGGAAGCCACAGCTAGTTGTCGCACAAGACCTGTAAGTTCACTCATCCACTCTTTCATCTTGTTCGGCTCTATGGATTGATTGTCATGGACTTGTTTTACTTGAGCATGTTCTTGAGTATGGAATTTTTGTGTGTTTGCAGCCATATTGCTTATGAGATCTCTTGCTGCTGCAGGAGTTTTATCAACAAGAGCACCACCACATGCGACATCAATGAGAGTTCTCTTCATAAACAATAACCCCTCATAGAAGTATTGGATCAAGATTTGGTCAGAGATTTGGTGGTGTGGTCAGGTTGCAACAATATTTTTGAACCTCTCCCAGTATTCATGGTGTGATTCACTTGGGAACTGACAGATACAACTTATTTCCTTTCGGATAGAAGCAGTACGAGAAGAAGGAAAGAATTTCTCTAAGAAAAGTCGCTTCATGTCATTCCATGTGGTAATGGAACCAAGAGGTAGGTAGTAAAGCCATGACTTAGCAGTGTCAGCTGGGGAAAAAGGGAATGCTCAGAGTTTGATTTGTTCCTCAGAAACCTCTTGAGGCCTCATGGTAGAGCACACCACTTGAAACTCTTTAAGGTGGAGATGTGGATCCTTACCGGCTGACTCGTGGAAATGAGGGAGAAGATGAATCAAACCCGATTTGAGTTCGAAGTCAGCATCTATGTTTGAATATTGAATACCAAGAGGTTGGTATTAAATATCAGGGGCCACAAGTTCTTTTAGTGTTTGTTCCATATGATTGGCCATATCTAATTCAACTCGTTGGATGAGGATTGGGTCTTGAATTATTTTATTTTCTATTATGTTCCTCTTAAGTTGGCGAAGTTTTCACTCAATTTCAGGGTCAAAAAAATCTGAGGGATTTTTTGGGAGGCTTGGGGCATTCAAAGAGATGTTGGAAGGAAAAGGAAGACATATTTTTCTTTGTGTTTTTTCTGTTTATGATTTTTATGAGAAGACGGGTTTTTCTTTGTGTTTTTTAATCATTTTTTTAAAAACTTTTGTTTTTTTTGTTTTTTTTGTTTTTTACAATAACTAGAAACTAATGACTACTTAAAGCACCATCCCTGGCAACGACGCCATTTGAAACACATGACCAATTGTCGCCTGTCGACCAGTCAAAGTTCCGATGCTCTGCTAATGTGTATAGCAGCACTTGGGTCGAATCCTCTGTGATGATACTTTTTTTAATAGTCAATTGTTTTTAGTTGATTGTTTTTTTGATTGGGGGGTTTGTTTGCAAGGCTTATGAAATAATTTATGGATGATGTTTGATTTAACAAATTGATAAAGATTGGGGTGAGTTCATCATTAGGTAGTTAAGCTTGTGAAATCATTGAGACTTGCATTATATTGCATTAAATTAACACCCACTTCACAAGATAACGTTGATTAGAATTCCTAAGTGTTAAGGCTTTAATCCAAGACTTAACTTAACTTAAGGTTCTAATCTCAATCAGAGATTGTTGATAGTGGTTTATTTATGGTTCCAATAATTCATGGAAACCACACATTAAACAAAAAAATTAATTAATCCATGACATGTTAAGTCCAACATACACAATGTTAATTCAAAGAATATTCATCGAGAAAATACTCTCAATCACTTAACATCTCTAAATTTTGAATCACCCCAATAATAGATTTACTCAGTCATTTGGGTGTTTAATAATCTGGTTATAATGGTTATGATGATAAATTAAGAAGAGAATAAAAAGAAAGGGATAAGAAAAGAGTGGTGCGTCGACACACACACACGAACAATGATGATAATTAAAAATGAACCTTCGATTGAATGAGGAAGCAAAGCAAAGGGGGTTCAACTGTATGTAAACTATTTTAAGAACATTAATATTAAACTACAAAAGGTGCATGAGAATAAGAGATATTGAAGAAGAAACTTGCATTAAAACAGAATTAAAAAAACACAAACTTACAAGATTACAAATGAAGAACAACACAAAAGTGAAAGGAAACAAAAAGAGGAGGAAGGGTATCTCAAGTGAAAACATGAGTATGGCAGGTCCTCTCAAGCCTTTGACAAGGCATTGGTTGTGCCAATATGTGCTCCTCTCTTCTGAAATGCCAACCCCTTTGAAGAAGAGGAGGGGGATGTATTTATAGCCCAAGGAAGTGGACTGTTTGCATTCTCAATCTGTCCCTCCACTTGTCTGGGGAAAGTTTTGGAGGTGGGGGGCTATCCGGGGGGGAGTGTGGGGGTGGGGGCTCTCCGGGGGTGGGGGGGGGGGGGCTATTCGGGGTGAGTGGGGGGTGGGGCTGTCTGGGGTGAGTGGGGGGGTGGGGCTGTCTAGGGTGAGTGGGAGGGGGGGGGGGGCTATCTGGGGGGCTGTTCGGGGTGAGTGGGGGGTGGGGGCTGTCTGGGGGAGAGTGGGGGCTGTCCAGGGGTTAGTGGGAGGGGGGGGGGCTATCTAGGGGGTTTGGGGGGCTGTCCGGGGTGAGTGGGGGGGGGGTGTTCAGGGGGAGTTTTCTTTTGGGGGGTGGGGGGGGGGGGGCTCCCGGGGTGAGTGGGGGGGGGGGGGGGGGTGCTGTCCGAGGGGGCTGTTCAGGGGGGGCTTCTTGGGGGGAGTTTTTTTTTGAGGGGGATGTCCTGGGGGGAGTGTGGGGGCTACAGGGGGTTGGGAGGGGGCTGCCCGGGGGGGGGGGGGGGGGTTGGGGGGGCATTCAGTATTGAACTTTACTCTATATAGTTCAATTTCGAGAGAACGCATCTGAATGGTTGTCCAAACCTCTTTTCAAACCACCTCATCGTGTACGAGCAACATAGTAGGTCCCTACTAGAGTATAGTATTGAGTCTAATGGCCTAATGTCAAAATTGGCCTAATGTCAAAATTGGCCTAATGGCCAATTGGCTAAATGGAGACTTGGCCAATTAGCCAAATGCCCAAACGCCTTAATGGTCTAACGTCCCAACGCCTTAATGACCTAACGACCGAATGAACAATTGGTCAAATGGACTACTGTCCTAATTACCTAATGTCCTAATGGAATATTGGCCTAATGAACAAATGACCTAACGCCCTAACGGCCAAGCACCTTAATTCCCTTACGCCCTAACTCCTTAACGCCCTAACGGCCTAACGGCCTAACGACCTGATGACCCAACAACGTCCCAATGGCCCAACGGCCGAACAACGGCCCAACGACCGAACAACGGCCCAACGGCCGAACAACGGCCCAACGGTCGAACAACGGCCCAACAGCCTAAAAACGGCCCAACGGACTAACAACGGCCCAACAAAGGCCTAACAACGGCCCAACAACGGCCTAACAACAGCCCAACAACGGCCCAACAACGGCCTAACAATGGACCAACACCCTAACAACGGCCTAACAACGACCTAATGGACTACTGTCCTAATTACCTAATGTCCTATTGGCCTAATGACCTATTATGCTGTTGGCCTAATGACATATTAGCCTATTGGCCTAATGACCAAATGGTTAACTAGCATATTAGTGTATTGGATTAATGGACAATTGGCTAAATGGAGACTGGCCAATTAGCCAAATTCCCAAATGCCCTAACGACCTAATGACCCAATTTGATTATTATATATATATATATATTTTCTAACTGAATAAATATTTCCAATTTTCATTTTATTTGTTTATTTGTTTCTTTTGTATCTTATTGTAGGTTTATTGAAGCAGAAGATTGGAATGGATTGGAGTTGTTTGGATCACTGGATATGAAGAAGTATGTTTTTCATTTATTGTTTTTGAGGATCCTGGTGTTTCAGCTGTTTCGAATTGATTTTTTCTTCTTCTGATTTTCGCTTTGTTTCTGCTGTTTTTTGCTATTTGAGAAGAAAATCTGTAAATTTTTTTAAAAAAAATTCCCAGGTTTGCGACCGCCATTGGCGGTCGCTAATGGTTCCATTTTTTCCCAGGACCCAGCGACCGCTATTGCCAATGGCAGTTGATGTAGGCGGTTTTTACTTTATCTATAGCGACCGCTATTCGACCGAGCCTTAGGTCACCTACAGAGACCGCCATTGGCGGTCACTGTTTCCCTACAACGACGGGCCTACTACGACTGTCATTGGTGGTCTCTAAAGACCAATAGCGACTGCCAATGGTGGTCGCTATTGGTCTCATTTCTAGTAGTGCAGGTGGGAAATGTGTGACAAAATCAGTTGGGCCACTAGTATGGGCAATATATATTGAAGAACGAGGTAGAGAGGTGGCCCAACGAGTGTGAATGAGCTGGAGCTCATCCGTGGAGAGGTCCAGAGTTGGAGGAAGATCATATGCTGATGGGGAAGCATCATGAACCGCAGTCTGACCCTGTTGATGTGGCTGAGATGGGCGTCCATGTAGAACCCAACATCAGTCGATGAGATGGCCTAGCTTGCCACAGTGTTAACATAAAGGACGTGTACGACCCTTACCACGACCACGTCCACGAGCACCCGAAGAGTGTCCACTGCCACTGCCCAGAAGGGAAATATGATCGATGTTGTGAGTGGGTGGGGGAAGAACCCGACGTGCCTTTCCAAGGTAATGATAAACCAGCGGAATCTCAAGCGAGGAGGGGATGGTGAGCATCTTTGTGGTCATTGTCACGCATTTGGGATAAGGTCATGGAGAAGGGTGAAGAGACATAATTGGTCCCATCGGGCCAAAGCTGCCTCAGGTGTTTGAGAAATGGGCCACAACTCAAGTAGTTCATCATGAAGGGCTTTCCACTCGATGAAGTACATCAGAAACTGGCGGTGTTGTTGGCGGATGATGGACAGGCGGTGAAGAACGTCTGACATCCGAGACAAATTGTTTGTTTCGGAATACATAAGGTTTAAGGAGTCTCAAAGTTCCTTAACCATATTTGTCATTCGAGTCACATCCTTGACTGAGTGATCCATAGAATTGACAAGTGAGATAAAGATTTTGATGTCAGCAAGTTTCCATGACCTGTATTTTGGATCTGACGATGGTGGCAGAGGAGCATTGAGGTGTGAGTCATGGTCCATGCCAGTGAGAGACATCAGGACGGTCTTCCTCTAGACAGAAAAATTTGTGGAATCAAGCTGCTCATCAACAAGGTGAGTGGAGGCGGTGATCAACGGAGGAAGGACAGAAAAGTTGTCCATTGGATAGTCTAGAATCCGCACAGGTGGGGCTGGTCAATAGTGTGCTGGGAAATCCTCTGAGGTGGGCTGGTCAATGGTGCGCCGGGAAGGGGTGGTGTTGACGAGGAGGGGCATAGAGCAACCGTTGGAGGCGCTGTTTGCGCTCAAGGAAGTGGGATCCTACCTGGAGTTGTCGCGTGCAGTGTGGGAGGTCCGGCCTGGAGATGGGGATTTTGGAGGGAGCATGCGTTCCGGATAAGGCACAATCGAAGGAGACGAGGCCGGGAGATTGTGAGGGAGGCAGGGCTGGGAGACTGTGTTGCAGGAGGTGGGGCCAGGAGTCGCCAAGAGAGGCGGGGCCGGGAGAACGATTTACAAGTCAGAATAATCCGATGTGGGACTGGGAAACACCCTTTACCCAGAAATACAATAAACCGGGTTTAACAATATGGATAAAGTACATATACTTAAGATTGTGCATTACTCTAATTTAATGATCTTGAGTGATTAGTGCAATGAATTTCCAGGAAGGTTGACCACTTTATGGGTATGAAAGGAAAAGTTGAGAAATAATAATGAAGGGAAAGAGGAATTAGTGTGTGAAGTTAATAATGAAGCATGATTAGATTCCTAGGAGGAATGAATTATTGAAGTTTAATGATTTTCAGTTAATCCTGTGTTTTTATTGACATGCTTCGTATTGTTTTTCTCTGGTTGATGGTTGGCTATCCTTTGGAATATTTGGTTTGAGATGCTTTTTTTGAGCATAAGTAATTGTTAAGTGTGGGAGAATTTTATAGTTGTTAAATGTGCTTATAATTTCATCATGTCTTTTAGTGATTTATGGATTAAATACTTTTCTTGTGTAATTTGGATGCTTTTTGAAGGATTGGAGATTGGATGAGCAATGGGGAAGTTCTTGGAGAATCTAAGAAGACTTGCATATCTGTCACGCCATGACCGGTGTGGTCATGGAGTGAGGGGGTTGACGTGGGTCAACTGAAGTAAAATGTAAAAGTAACCAGGAGCTGATATGTAAGAATCATTCACACTGCATGAATTTCTCACGCCGCTGCGCACCTGAAGCGCAAAGCTTAAATTAATTGATTCATGAGTGAGCGAGGAAGCATTATTTGAGATCATCCTTTTAAATCGCCCTGTTTTATTCTATTGATTTTCACCACGGTTGTTAGTTTTATATTTGTTCAATCCCATCTTTGTGGTAACTAGTTGAGTTAACAACATACATTGACAATTCCTGGGGATCACATTGATTCCCCATGGGACCGACCTCAGACTCCACCATTCTTTGATGTAGTAGGGAGTGAAGGATCAAGCTATTATAAATTATGTTTACACAACCATTATAATCATATCAAAAATTTCAAATGAGGCATACATAACTGCAGAGATTGGTATGCCCTTTGTATTTATAATAAAAAGTTTATATGAGGAAAAAATCAATTGATGTTTTGATGTTGAAATACAAATTGTTCTAAGTCTTAGATTTCCTCTATTCTATATCATTATTAAAATGAGTCTTGTCAACAAGAAACGATAATTATTAGATAAAAGCAAAACAAATCTTAGGTTTAGTAAAACATAATAAAAATTAATTAATTCTTCTATTTTTTCCCTTTTTTAGGTAAAACATAAAATGTGTCACTTCCTAAATGTGAAGATGATATACTAACAGTGAAATTTCTATTTGCAAATGAATCCGAAGAATTGAATGCTTAGATACACATAGTGGAGGAAATATTATAAGAACATGGTATATCATTTTTATGCTTTCTTTTTTATAACGGAAAAATTAACCGTAATCTATGCTATATAATCATATAAAGGGAAACAAAAAAGTGGGCGAAGGCAATCTAAGGGACCAATTAATGTATAATAAAGTCAAATCATGACCCACTCTTGGTGCAACAACAAATCTATTACATTTATTGACATTAAAAATTCTTTCTGGTATTGTAGAATGATATTACATATGATGTTAAATTTGAAGAAGAAATCTAAAAGAGACCCGTTATATTGTGGGCACTAACAGTATAGTCAAAATAATAATCCATGGATAAGAAAGAGTCGCTATCATCAACATATATATTTAGTACATTGTCATAATTCTTATGTTTAATTATTGACGTCTTTTTTTTTAATATAATTATCTTAAATATTTTTTTCTAAATTTTTTTAAAAAAACTATCTAGTTCCATTCCAACTTGATTAACAAAAAATTTTGTGTTTTTAAATCCTCATGTTACTTCTATGGAATGAAGGGAAATGCTAATGAAAAAAATTATAATCCTATCCCGACAAGTTTATGAGGTGTTCGCTACTAAATCGGGGGATAACACATTATTTTTTACATTAACCATGAAATAGTTAAACTATTTACTCTTGAGTATTGTTCTAATAATTTTATTTTTGATATATTTACTTATTATTTGTTAAATAATTATTTAAGGAATATTGGATGTTGATTTTGATTAATCATGAAACTCTAGTGTTATATTTTTTTGGATCCTCTACATTGATGTAGAGACTCTGTTTTTGTCTTTCAAGACTTTGAAATATATCGAAAAATATTTTTAGGGACAGATGTTGAGACAGGGCGTGATTTTGAGGTCCGGTGAGCTCGAAATTAATTTTATAAAAATATTAAATATATTTTATATCACGCCCGCACAGTTTTTCAAAGAAAATGAAATATCTTTTGAATCGAGTCTTGAATAAAAAATCTGAGACAATGGTTGAATTTGGAGTGTGGGGTTTACCCTAGGCACAACCTAGAGTTCCGGACGTTCGGATGAGACAACCATTGGTAGGTATGTTAAGTTAATTAATTAATTAAACTATTTAATTTATTTATTTAATACCAAAGACCTAATATTTTATATAAATATGTGGTTAAGAAAAATCAGCAGGGTTAGCTGCGTAACCCTGAGATCATTGAGAGATTGTTCCATCATCATTCATTGGCGAATTGAGATTAGACAATGACTGACAACCAGATTGAGTTGGTTTGACATATAGCGAACACAATGTATCTTCTCAATCACTGGTGAATTCATTCTTCACCAATGAACGATCTAATCTCGAGGTAGGTAACATCTTTTGTTGGTTTCCACCCTCTTTAATTAATCAAGCATGAATCTTGAATTTGCTTTTATTTCTTGTAAATTGCCAACCTTCACATGAGCCATGTTGATGAATACATTTCTTATTCAATTTATTATATATTCTTATGGCATGTTTCTCACCCTGGATCTTCTGCTTGCAATCGTTGGCCAAGAACGCTTGAACGACGATGATTATCAACTTTGTTATGGTGCTTTTCCCCCATATTTCTTCGTGTTCTTCGTCGTTGGCCTACGAGGTTGTGGTTTGACTTTGTTGGTCAGGTTTGTGCATGATTGAACCCCCAGATTCACGACAAATTCACGTCTGATGAACAAATTTTCAATTTTAAGGATGTATCATAATAGATTGTGGGATGCAGGTGATGAATCCCATGGACATGAGAACCAGGACCGAGTGGCAACGACGATAAGTGCATGAGGTGCATGTGGGCTTCGAGCGGAGGATTAGAACTCTGATTTCCATCCACCGGAGGGATGAAATCAACAACCAGGGAAGTTTTTCACCAATTTTGGGTGACCAAAATGTACTATTTGTGGTGCAGAAACCAAATTTGGAAGACATGTGGGGATTTTCGTGGGTTCTGTGAAAAACCCGACTACATGTCGTGCAGTCTGAAGAACACACAACGTGTAGTCCCATGGATGTGGAGGGTAGGGTTTTTGGGTGAGTTAAATATCACACACTTTGTGGGACCCCCACAAACTATTTGACTTAGTGCTGGCGGCCCGACGTGTACTCCGGGTGTAAAAGGACATAGAAACGGCCAGACACACGCAGTGTACTGGCACATGGCCAGTGTACACGGGCACGACCAGGAGAGCACGGGAAAACCTCGAGTGGTCGAGACACATCGGGTAGTACTTTTACACACCGTGTAGTAATACATAGCCAGTGAGCCATGTACTGGTGAGGACACAACCAGACAGAGGAGCGGGGCCACACGCCGTGTGGACCCCTTGCACGTTGTGTACTTCTCTCTACAACTTCTACCTCTGGTATCTCCTCAGACTCAGATTTTGGACAGCAAGTAGCATATACTAAGTTTTTTTCCACGTAGAACGTGATGGTGGCCTTCATAGTGGGGTTTGAAATAAATGCGAGATGTTTTTTTAGGCAACGCTCGACGACGATAGTGATCGAGCAGAATCATCACAGAGAGACCAGAATGGTAGCCCCCTGACGGACTAGGGTGTGGGTTCTCTATCTATCTACTGAGTGGTACCCCCTTGACAGACTGGCCATGGGTCATCTACCTACTGAGTGGTACCCCTTGACGCGATTCCTCTATCTATCTACTGAGTGGTACCCCCTTGACGGACTAGGGAATGGGTCCTCTACCTACTAAGTGGTACCCTCCGATGGACTAGGGTGCGTGTCCTCTACTTGGATATTGTACCCCTAAACTGTGCGACATAATAGTGAGGTGTAGGTTCTCCACACAGTTACTTATTTGGGAAGACATGCAAGATTCTGTGCATCAATGATAGACCTCTTGGAATTGTTGGCGGACTCATCGTCCTGGGCTGAGCTGTGAGATGGAGATATCATTTCTCTCTCATCCGAGTTTCTTTTATGAGAATATATATTTTTGTTGTTGAGTTTCATTTCCCTTTTTTCCTGGGGTTGAGCTGACTATCTGTATCATGTCTCATATTTTTCTCCCTCCTGTTTTTGAGGTGCACTACCGAGTATATATAAACTGTCCCATGCATGGGATTTTTCCGCACATGTTGTGTCTTATGAAAATGACGGATAGTTCGATGATGATTTTAGAGGAGCATAGAGATACCTAGGTGAATTTGACTACGTACGGTGGTCGGAGCTTAGAGATTCAGAGGCAGGATCTCTCAACATTTATTTACCATTTGCTGTCAGGTTGGGATACCTTTTTTGGTTAGACATATATTTTTACACTTTCATTTTGGTTTACTCTATCACATTCTTTTGTATTCCCTAGAGGCTATTACATGCCTGGTTTTTTTTTATACTTTTGATGTTTTGTATTTTATCACTATTCCTATGAACTTTTGCATGGAGATGGTTGGGTGTGTGTGTACAGGTAATTTAATCAAAGACCTCCCATTTCAGTTATTCATTTTGACGCTAGTCTCCAACCCTTGGCTTATGGAGGCGGCCTTAGGGAAGTTGCGGCTCGGCCTTCCCCCGACCTGGCGGGCCCTAGCAGGTCGGGTCCTGATAGATTGGTATCAAAGGTGGTTCGACCTTAGGACGGTGTTTAGATTTTTGTCCCCTTATTATATTTGGTGGGGAAACTTAGGGAAACAATGTCAAAGTGTCTCGAGTGTGACTTTTATGCCAGGAAACCTAATGCTGGTGTGGCAACAACGTAACCATTCACCAGGACTCTGACTACCTGCTTGTCAACTCAGTATACCGAGACATTGGTTGTAGGGAACTTTGGTACATGCATCATATAGGATTGAGTCTTTCGTCTATCCTTCTTGAGTCAGATCCCCATATATATATGCTCATCTGACTATGATACGTCTTGAATAAATTTTCAGGATCCCTCCACAAAGACATCTGTTCAAGTTACTGATTCAGGATCGTGACACCGATATGATGAGTGATGAGGCCTCAGTTCAGGAGTTATCACATGAGATCTTTCCTCTAGGTGGGCAGGTAACAACACCCCCATTTTTCAAACAGAAGATTGTACCAGTAGAGCAGGCTGAGGATGCGTGCAGGCTTAGTACACTCCATGAGTTCCGACACTAGGGCCGCTGAGGTTCTACGGTGATCTAGATCCTTAGGAAGAAGATGATTTCCTTGAGTCAGTGATCTATGTGTTCAAACTTATGGAGACCCCGACTGATCAGATCGTTGCACTGGAAACCAGTCTTTTCCAAAAACCACCAAGGCACTGGTGGAGTTTAGTCACATAGGTGCATGATGAGTCAGTACTCTCATGGTATGAATTCCAGCAATTGTTTTGTGAGGAGTAATACCACTCTTTCTTGCATTCAGTTCGGACTTAGGAGTTGTTGGAGCTGAAATAGGGAGGGATGATAGTTGTTGAGTATGTCATGAGGTTCACTGACCTTACACGGGACTCCCTCTACATGATTCAGGATGGTTACTTCTGGGCGTTGAAGTTTGAGTAGGGTCTCCGTAGAGATATCTATGCCAGTGTGGTACCCCTTTGCATTACCACATATGCTGTAGTGCTAGAGAGGGTGCTGGTGATAGAGAGCTTCCTATGTGAGGGATGCCATGTAGTTAGAGCTAACAATGGGCGTCAGAGGGTTGTGTGTCTACAACATCTAGAAAACTTTAGTTGGAAGGGTCTTGAAATAGAATATTTCCTCATGGAAAGACTCATGCAGGTGATCACTTGGAAAAAGGATTGTGTATAAGACAAGGGAAACCTGAAGAGGGGTGATTCTATACATATGATGGGTGAGTTCACATGGCACATGATTGCCCGACCCGACATGCTAAGGAGGGAAGGTAGATAACGGATGGACCACCATGGTAGAGGCAACACTATGATCGTGGATCTCCCAGGCATGGCTAGGGCAGCCCCCAGGGAAGAGAATCTAGAAGAAGAGAAGGTGGGGCTCCCATAGGAGGAGCGACTGGTGGTGGACGATGTTATGAGATCCTTCCACCAACACCACCAATAGGAGGCCCACACCAGGTTTAGGGAGTTGGTGGTCGGGGCTATGAGCAGTTGCAGGCTATGGATGCTTTTGACCCAGAAGCTCACAAGATGATTAAAGACACGATATGTTTTATTATACTCTTGATTTAGTACTAATAGAAAAAACTACGAGTCATTCATTTATCTCCTTACTCCTGGTGTGAGAGATGAATCTCCCAATTGAGACTTTATCCCACCATCTTTTCCTTGAGGTTTCTACAGGGAACGCTTCTTCGATATTGTTTATCTTCTGGTAGTGCGAGCTATCGCTTGGTGGAGAGATTTTCTCATAAGACCACTCGATCATCACAATGAAACCACATAAAATCATCTTAGATATGGAGTATTTGTCCATGGTTCAAGCCCATATTGACTTTCATTGCAGACAATTCATATGCCTTCAGATTGATGGGACAAGAATCTCCTTTGTGGGTGAGAGAGATCTAATAACGGAGCGAGTGGGTCTTGTGAGTAGGAAGCTGCATTCCATCACCCATAAGTTGGTGAGCTTATACCTTGGTAAAATGGTCTCATTAGGCATATGGATTCATTTAGTAATGGAGGATTATATGGATGTCTTATCCGAGGATGTTTCTGGACTACCTCCAAGGCGAGAGATGGAATTTTACATTGACTTGCACACTAAGACCACTTTTATATCTTCTGCGGTATATTAGATAGACCCTACCAAGCATTGAGAGTTGAGGGTGTAGTTTTAAGACCTTTGAGAGAAGAGTTTTATCAGTCCCAGTGTGCCCCTGGGTAGCTTCAGTTTTGTTCATAAAAAATATGGATAGGAGTTTGCGACTTTTTGTTGATTATCATCACATGAACCAGGGCACGATAAAGAATAAGTACCCATTGCTGAGGATTGACTACCGCTTTGACCATTTGTGAGGCTCAAGTTGGTTCTCAAAGATTGATATTGGGTCCATTTACCACCAATTGAGAGTTTGTGTGGCTGATATTCTGAAGTTGGTATTCCGATGTCGCTACAGACACTATGAGTTCTCAGTGATGCCTTTCGGTGTGATGAATTCCCCCACTGTGTTTATGGATTTTATGAACCAGATCTTCCAACCATACTTAGACCGATTTGTTTTTGTCTTTATTGATCACATACTTGTATAATGTGCATTAGAGGAGGAGCATACAGAGCACTTGGATGGTCCTAGATTTTCTATGGGAGCATCGACTTAATGGTAAGCTCTTGAAGTGCCAGTTCTGGATCCACGATGTTCACTTTCTGGGGAACTTCATTTTTATGCATCGATTAGTTGCAGACTCGGTGATGATTGATGCAGTGATTTCTTGGGAGCCATCTAAGAGTGTTTCATAGGTGCATAGTTTTCTTGGATTGGTGGGGAACTCTAGGAGGTTCGTGGCATAATTCTCCACGATTGCAACCCCTTTGACCACCCTAATGCAGAAATGGAAGCCATTTACTTGGACCAACCAGTGTTAGAGAGCCTTTGAGGAGTTGAGGTTGAGGATGACAAGTGATCCTGTTTTGAGACCATCGGAGGAGGGCGTGGAGTATGTAGTGTATTATGATGCCTCTAGCGCTAGGCTCAACTATGTGTTTATGTAGAGGCAGACAATGATTGCATGTGGGTTGAGGTAGTTGAGACCCCACAAGCAGAATTATGCAACTCATGATCTAGAGCTGGCAGTAGTAATATTCACTCTGAAGATATGGATTCACTATCTTCTAGGAGAAAGCTTTGTTTTGTACTCATCCCATCAGAGTCTCAGATATGTCTTCACACAAAGAGACCTAAACCTGATACATAGGTGTTGATTGAAGTTCCTGTAAGAATACAACTGTGAGATAGTCTACACTCCCATGGAAGGAAACATAATTTTATATTCCCTTAACAGGAAGTCCCATTCTCACATGGTGGAGGAAGAATTTGAGCATTTAACTTCCTTACAACTGACCCTGGTAGAGGAGGAGGATGCAAATTTTCTTCAGTCGATAGTGTTGACTCCTTCACTTATCCAAAATGTGAGGGAGGCTCAACTGAGAGACATCGACTGTGAGGTCCTTCATGACTAGATATCCTCATAAGATTCACCAGATGGATTCTCTGAAGGAGAAAATCATGTCATCCTTTTCTAGAGACAAATAGTAGTTCTGATCGCGAAGCGAGAGGAGGTGATGAGGGAGTTTTACACTTCTCATTTGGTCATACATCCTGATGTAGGGAAGATGTACAAGGACCTTCAAAGATAGTTTTGGTGGGCTAGCATGAGGCAGAGCATGTCCGATTTATTCTCTCGGTGTCTCACATGTCATCAAGTGAAGGCTGAGTACCATGTTCCGATAGGTTTGTTGTAGCCTCTTGAGATCCCTGAGTAGAAATAGGATGGCATATCCATGGAATTTGTGACCGGGCTTCCACCGTCAGCGAGAGGCCACAATGTCCTATGGGTAATAGTTGACAGACTTACCAAGTCAGCACACTTCCTTACTATCAGGGAGTAGATTTCAGTGGAGAGTTTGAGACAGTTGTATGTGTGGGAGATCGTACACCTCCATGGGGTTCCCTTGATGATAGTCTATGACCATGATGTGCGATTTACATCATGGATGTGGAGAGACCTACAGGAGGAATTTGATACCCAATTTAGGATGTGTACAACTTTTCACCTCTAGAATAATGGGTAGACTGAGCACGCTATCTAGGTATTTGAGGATATGTTGAGGGTTTTCATGTTAGACTTCATCCAGAGTTGGGAGGATCACTTACCCTTGGTGTATTTTTCATATAATAATAGTTATCACTCTACTATTAGTATGAAACCTATTGATGCCCTGTATTGGAGACCCTACAAGTAACCCTTGTGTTGGATTGAGATTGGTGAGACATATCTTGTTGGGCCAGAGATGGTGCAAGTGACGACAGAAAAGTTCTAGGTGATTTGCGAGCAGATGAGGGAAACCCAGAGAAGGAAGAAATCTTATGTAGATCAATGTCGTAGGCCCTTGGAGTCTGAGTAGAGAGACCACATTTTCCTGAGAGTTTCCCCACAATGATGATTACATAGATTTATCTAGGGAGGAAAGCTATCCCTAATGTTCATTGGCCTATTCAATATATTGTAGAGGGTTAGTGAGGTTTCTTAACACCTCACTTTACCCCAACTGTTGGAGTGGGTGTATGACGTCTTCCACGTGTCGTAGATGAGGAGATACATGCATGATCCCATGCATGTTATTTACTGGGGATATTTGGACACCGAGGATGGTGCCACCTCCAAGGATTCACTACTAGAAAATAAGGTCATACCAATGGTTCTAAACCGTTTGTATAGGCTGGAAAACTGTTGGTAGAGCCTATACCAACGGTTTTTCAAACCGTTGGTTAGTAAGCCATGAGGAAAGACTTATACCAACAGTTTGATCTAAACCATTGGTATATTGTTTTATTAAATTTCTCCCAATGTATACCAACGGTTTATAACCGTTGGTACTACATTTTTAGATAATTATTATACCAACGATTTTCAACCGTTGGTAATGTGGTTTTCCCGAACACCTATACCAATGGTTTAGAATCGTTGGTATGGTGTTTATCCAGAATTCTAGAACAGCTATACCAACGGTTCTAAACCATTGGTATTGTGTTTTTCCAGAATTCTAGAACACCTATACCAATGGTTCTAAATCATTGGTATAGTGTTTTTCCAGAATTCCAACCCTCTTATACCAACGGTTTAGAACCGTTGGTATTGTGTTTTTCTAGAACTACTGCACAGCAGCCCTCCTCTAGTAGCCCCTCCACTATACACCTACACCTACATAAAAAATATCACAAAAACCACATACAAACTTAAAACAGTATAAAAAAAAACCTAAAATAGCACAAAAATAAAACACATAAAACCATCAAACTCTTCCAACCATGTCATGTACTACAATTCCCTATTTCAATCTTCATATGACAACAATCATCCGATAGTAATTCACCTCACCCCTGCACAACCCCCCAACTAGCATAGCCCCCCCACCTCCCCATAAAATTCTAATAGGCATAATAGTACGAGAAATACCTATTAGAGTTGAATAAGAGTTTGAAATTGGCTCATATCCCATTTTTTTTTTCTGATCCTAGATTTGGGTATGTAGTGATTTGTGATGATTTTTTCATTGAACTTGTATAGATTATAATATATGGTGAAAAGGTATTTTCTTAGGAGTCTCTTCACTTATGACCCCATGAGTGGAACTACCCAACTCATGAAAAAGAGTTTGCAACTATCATTGATGAGTGTAAATTTCAGTTGTATTCACTTAAAATGATGTCCTTTTCAAACAAAAGAGATACATTGAGAAGTGCCATCCACACTACACCTCGGATTGAGGCGGGGTTGACTCGTACATGTCACATATGACCCATGGATTGTTTTCCTAAAGTCTCAACAGAATCTGAATGCGTTTGGTCTGTTTTCCGTATGCCAGTAGTTGTTTTCACTTAAAATCTTGTCCATTTCAAATAAAAGTGAGAAAATTTGAGTGGTATCGGCCACAATGTGCCTCAGATTAAGGCAGGGTTGACTCGTACACTTCAAAAATGACCCATGGATACTTTTTATAAAGTATCAACATAATCCGAATGCGTTTGGTCCATTTTCCGTATGTCAGTTGTTGTTTTTACTTAAACTGTTGTCCATTTCAAAGAAAAGTGAGACACTTTGAGTGGTGCCGGCCACACCGCGCCTCAGATTGAGGAGGGTTTGACTCGTACACATCACAAATGACCCATGGATCTTTTTCCTAAAGTATAAACACAATCTGAATGTGTTTGGTCATTTTTCCGTATGTCGTTTACTTTACTTAAAAGTGCATCCATTTTAAACAAAAGAAAGACACTTTTAGTGGTACCGGCCACACCGGCCCTCGTATTGAGGCGGGGATGACTCTTACACGTCACAAATGACCAATGTAAACTTTTCCTATAGTATTAATAGAATCCAAATGCGTTTGGTCGGTTTTCCGTATGCCGGTTGTTGTTTTCACTTAAAATCCTATCCATTTCAAATAAAACTGAGACATTTTGAGTGGTACCAGCCACAATGTGCCTCAGATTGAGGCAGGGATGACTCTTACACGTCAAAAATGACCCATGGATACTTTTCCTAAAGTATCAACAAAATACGAATGTGTTTGGTCTATTTTCCGTATGTCAGTTGTTGTTTTTACTTAAACTGTTGTCCATTTCAAAGAAAAGTGAGACACTTTGAGTGGTATCGGCCACACCAAGCCTCAGATTGAGGCGAGGTTGACTCGTACATGTCAGAAATGACCCATGGATCGTTTCCATAAAGTATCAACATAATCCGAATGCATTTGGTTGGTTTTACGTATGTCATTTATTTTACTTAAAAGGGCATCCATTTTAAACAAAAGAAAGACACTTTGAGAGGTATCAGCCACACCGGCCCTCAGATTGAGGTGGGGTTGACTCGTACACATCAAAAATGGCCCATGGAAACTTTTCCTAAAGTATCAACAGAATCCTAATGCGTTTGGTCAGTTTTCCGTATGTCGGTTGTTGTTTTCACTTAAAATCCTATCCATTTCAAATAAAAGTGAGACAGTTTGAGTGGTATCGGCCACACCGTGCCTCATATTGAGGCAGGGTTGACTCGTACACATCAAAAATGACCCATGGATACTTTTCTTAAACTATCAACAGAATCCGAATGCGTTTGGTCCATTTTCCGTATGTCAATTGTTGTTTTGACTTAAACTGTTGTCCATTTCAAAGAAAAGTGAGACACTTTGAGTGGTGATAGCCACACCACACCTCGGATTGAGGCAGGGTTGACTCTTACACGTCAAAAATGACCCATGTATCATTTTCCTAAAGTATCAACACAATATGAATGCGTTTGGTCGGTTTTCCGTATGTCGTTTATTTTACTTAAAAGCACATCCATTTTAAACAAAAGAAAGAAACTTTGAGATGTACCAGACACATCGGTTCTCAGATTGAGGCGGGGTTGACTCGTACACATCAAAAATGACCCATGGAAACTTTTCCTAAAGTATCAACAGAATCCAAATGCATTTGGTCGGTTTTCCGTATGTCGGTTGTTGTTTTCACTTAAAATCCTGTCCATTTCAAATAAAAGTGAGACAGTTTGAGTGGTACCGGCCACACTGTGCCTCAGATTGAGGTGGGGTTGACTCGTACACATCACAAATGACCCATGGATACTTTTCTTAAATTATCAACAGAATCTGAATCTGTTTGGTCCGTTTTCCGTATGTCAGTTGTTGTTTTAACTTAAACTATTGTCCATTTCAAAGAAAAGTGAGACACTTTGAGTAGTGCCGGCCACACCGTACCTTGTATTGAGGAGGGGTTGACTCGTACACATAAAAAATGACCCATGTATCGTTTTAATAAAGTATCAACACAATCCGAATGCTTTTGGTTGGTTTTCCGTATGTCGTTTATTTTACTTAAAAGTGCATCCATTTTAAACAAAAGAAAGACACTTTGAGTGGTACCAGCTACACTGGCCCTCATATTGAGGCGGGGTTGACTCGTTCACATCACAAATGACCCATGGAAACTTGTAATAAAGTATCAACATAATCCAAATGCGTTTGGTCGGTTTTCCGTATGCCGGTTGTTGTTTTCACTTAAAATCCTGTCCATTTCAAATAAAACTGAGACAGTTTGAGTGGTACTGGCCACACCGTGCCTCAGATTGAGGTGGGTTTGACTCATACACGTCAAAAATGACCCATGGATACTTTTCCTAAAGTATAAAAATAATCAGAATGCGTTTGGTCCATTTTCCGTATGTCTTTTGTTGTTTTTACTTAAACTGTTGTCCATTTCAAAGAAAAGTGAGACACTTTGAGTGGTTCCGGCCACACCGCGCCTCGGATTGAGGCGGTGTTGACTCATAAACGTCACAAATGACCTATGGATCGTTTTCCTAAAGTATCAACACAATACAAATGCATTTGGTCTATTTTATGTATGTCATTTATTTTACTTAAAAGCGCATCCATTTTAAACAAAAGAAAGACACTTTGAGAACCAAATGCATCTGCAACGAAGACACCCTCCCTAAAGGTCTATTTGAAGAGGACATCATGAATGATCAATATTATGCACCTTATAACAATATTAGTTTCCAACCAAGGATAATTTTTTATACCGTGTTTAAAACTCACAAGTTGGACCAAATGAGATTCCACTTCACCAATAACCATTTTCTGCTGACTTCATATCATAAATCCCAGCAGAAGAGACCTGTCCTTTTCTTTAATAGAAGAACCATCAAAAAAGACACATTGAACTTCATAATAACCAAACGGTTGATTTCCATTAATAATTTTCCACCACACATCTGCACAACTAAGCAACAGTAGAAAGCATAAATTTTATTGGAACAGGATTGAAAAATTTATTCTCAACAAATTGAAATAGTAATCCTGAAGTAACATACATTTAAAATAATAAAAGGAAACAAAATCAATGAAACATGCAACACCTCCCCCTCCCACCTCAGAACCCCCCCTGCGCAGCCCCTTCCCCCAGCAGGCCATCCCCTGCCCCTCTCCTCCCCTCCTCCCTACCCAACCTTTTCCCCCAGCAGCCCCTCCCTCCTGCCATCACCTAGCCCCTCCCCTACCCTCCCCTTCCCTGCCCTCCCCTCCAACCTGCCCAGCCCCTGCCCCTCCCTTACCCTCCCCCCTGGCCACCCTTTTCCTCCAGCAGCCCCCTGCCCCTCCCCTCCCCTCCCCCTGCCCACCCTTTTCCACCAGCAACCCCCTCCCCTCCCCTCCCCCTACCCAACCTCTTCCCCCAGCACCCCCTCCCTACTGCCATCATTATCCTCTCCCCGAACCTCCCCTCCCCTCCCCTCCCCTTCCTTGCCCTCTCCTCCAACCTACCCAGCCCCAGCCCCAGCCCCTCCCCTACCCCCCTGCCCACCCTTTTCCCCCAGCAGCCCCTCCCCCTGCCCAACCTTTTCCCCCAGTAGCCCCCTCCCCTACCCTCCCCTCCCCTCCCCTTCCCTACCCTCCCCTCCAACCTGCCCAGCCCCAGCCCCTCCCCCTACCCACCCTTTTCCTTCAGCATCCCCCTGCCCCTCCCCTCCCCCCCTGCCCACCCTTTTCCACCAGCAGCCCCCTCCCCCTTGCCCAACCTTTTCCCCCAGCAGCCCCCTCCCTCCTACCATCACCCAGCCCCTCCCCTACACTCCCCTCCCCTCCCCCTTCCCTGCACTCCCCTCCAAACCGCCCAGTCCCAGCCCCTCCCCTCCCCTCCCCCCTGCCCACCCTTTTCCTCTAGCAGCCCCCTGCCCCTCCCCTCCTACCCACCCTTTTCACCAAGCAGCCCCCTCCCCTCCCCCCCCTCCCCTCCCCTCCCCTCCCCCTTCCCACCCTTTTCCTCCAGCAGCCCCCTGCCCCTCCCCTCCCCTCCCCCTAACCCACCATTTTCCACCAGCAGACCCTCCCCCCTACCCAACCATTTCCCCCAGTATCCCCCTCCCTCCTTCCATCACCCAGCCCCTCCCCTCCCCTCCCCTCCCATCTCCTCCCCTTCCCTGACCCCCCTCCAACCTGCCCAACCCTCGCCCCTCCCCTCCCGTCCCCCCTGCCCACCCTTTTCCTCGAGCAGCCCCCTGCCCCTCCCCTCCTGCTCACCCTTTTCACCCAGCAGCCCCCTCCCCTCCCCTCCCCCCCTCCCCTTCCCTCCCCTCCCCTCCCCCCTACCCACCCTTTTCCTCCAGCAGCCCCCTGCCCCTCCCCTCCTTCCCACCCTTTTCACCCAGCAGCCCCCTCCCCTCCCCCCCTGCCCAACCTCTTCCCCCAGCACCTGCTCATTCATGAAATAAGTTTACATGCAGATATAGTAATATTTAAAAATAACAATACATACTATGTATGACTAATAGTGAAACACTTTAATAAGAAATTAATAATTATGTATAAGAAATCTTTTAAAATAGTAAGTATGATAAATTTAGAAACACTTCAATTATAATTCCAGAATCGAGTTGACATCCCCAAAATTCCCAGAAGATCCACCATTACTAAAACAGAAATCATCCCCTGAACAGAATGTAAATTCAAAAACAGCACGATTTACTTCAAAAAAAAAATAAGAACATAATCAATAATGTACAATTACTACTTGCAAATGCACATTTTTTTGCATGTGATTATTCCACGCATGTTACTATCAGGCATAAAACTATCAGGCATAAATTACATAAAATTCACTTTTATGGGAAAATGACATAAACATGAAATACATGGCTAACTAAGAAAGATAAGTAATGCAAAATAGAAAAATGGGTACCAAAGTACCAAAAAATACTAAAGGTCTAGGTAGTAGACTAATCATACAATAAGAATCAAGTGCAAAAAAGAGATATGATAACAACATCCCTATGAAGCAGAGGAAAACCCCATAGTGGAAAACCTGGTTCAAAAATAAAGAGTTATAAAGAATTCAAAAATGTAATGGATCAATCTTCCCCTGATCACCATCACCATCACCACTGCCATAATCGGCCTCATCCTCGCCGCCATCTCTATCCTCGTCATCATCCGTGTCATCATCCCCATGCTCATCATCAGCCTCATCCTCATCCTTGGCCCCATCCTCTCCCTCGGCCCCATCCTTGCCCTCGGCCCCATCCTCACCCTCGTCCTCATCCTCATCCTTGCCCTCGTCCTCTTCAACATCCTCTTCATCACCAGGAACGTCATCATCTCGACCACCACTAGAGATGCTGCCTGGTGCATTGGATAATGCACCCATCTACGATATAAATGTCTGACAAGCCGCTCTAGCCTCTGGTGGAAGTGATGAAGATAAAGATTTCATCAGTTTCATAAATTATTTGTCCCTCGTTTGAACTTGTACTTCCAACTCTGTGACACTTTTATTAGACTATGTTGCATAATCCTTGACCTGTTCCAACTCGGTGGTACTATAATGGATGCCTGGAGAGGACCAATACCTCTTCAGGACTATATTCTTACTAGGTTGGCAGCGTACTCGACCAGAGTGATCCTCTCCCAAAACCTGATATAAATGATCATGTGGCCCAAAATTATCAGGCTCCTAGGAATATAGAGCCTCTAAAGCATCCTGTTAAAAATATTAATAGATTAATAAATTTCAAAATAGATATTAAACTTTGAAATAAACAAATTAAAACTTACAATCTTTTCTTGGGTTGATTCATTTACCGCAATTCCATATTTTTTTTTCTTCTACTCGGGAAAAACAATTTTGATCGAGGGATACGTCCTTCAATATTCAATTTGTGATTCTATAATGACATTGAAACAATATAAAGTGCAAGTATAATCATATATTCAATATTCAATAAATCACATAATTTAAGTAGGAAACAATAAAAAGGGAAAGTCCTAAAAAAATTATAAACAACTATATCGTACCAGCTACCTCTCATGATCTGACATAGTTGTGCGCCCCAAAGTGTGGAGGTATTGCTTTGAATAAATGTTTTTTTTCAGAATATTCCTAAATAAAGTTTAATAATAAATAAGATTATATTAATGAAAAATATGAAAACTCTCATTTAAATACCTCAAATGAAATTAATACCTTAAATTTGGAATTCGCCCAATGGGTAATCATTTGGTGATATTGCTTTATCAGGAACTCATCCACGATAGGTAATGTCTCTAAATCCGTGCCCACTCTATCACACTAGCCAACATACAGGTCATGCTTATAATCTCTCCAAATCTCTCCTAACTCTTTTAAATGCGCTGGTCGTGCACCTTCTCCATCAGGGAAGTTAAACCGAAGCTGAAACCCAATAGATTTGTTCATATAAATACAAAAAAATACCACATTTAATCAAATAGATTTTTTACCCATATTTGTGCCCACGCGTTATCTTTTACTTCGTGTGGAATATGTCTCCAAGAGAGAGGGCTGACCGGAATGATATCGGAGTATTTGGCTAGCGTCGCCAAAAAACCCCAACATTCCTGCCCAGATTTTTCAATCATTTGTCCATCAACATTGTATTCAACCATCAACTGTGTCTGGTAGTTCCATACCGCACGCAAGTGAGTACACCCCCTCCCCCGCCTCCTATTTGTAGATGAATATGTTATTAAAGAAAAATAATATCAGTACAAGTTATAATAAAATAAATTTGGTATAAAAATTAGATAGAGTTATATTAATATACCTGTGGTAGTCGGATCAATGGGCGTCACTAGATGTGCAGAAGCTGAAGGAATATCCTGTACAGGTGGAGTTTCCCTCAGTGTATGCTCCTCAGCCACATACTGTGTCGCAACAGGAGTCGAAGAAGGTGGAATATAATAGCTCGGAGATAATGAACCAGAAGCAAAAGATAATGGCATAGACTTCTGGACAACTGGTAGTGTAAACATCGGAGGTCTAAATATCCCGTGTGTCCCTGAAGACATGCCAGGATCAAAATGGGGCGAAGAAGATATGTCTGTGGCAGTGGATCATCTAACTCTCGTCCCACGAGGCCTCATACCACTGGCCTCAGTACCAGGACCACTAGATGATCGTCCATATCTGACACCACCCCCTCCTACCACCAGCCTCTCTACTGGGAGCAATATCAGGCTCCTCATCAGATATCTATCATCTAGGGGGTCGATCCTGAAAAAAGTTTAACACAAAAGTAAACACATGATATTATAAGTTATTGAAATATTTATATTTGAAATAAAATACTCACAACAGGGATGAGTGGAGGAACACCCATCTGTACCATGCGACGATTATTATCTGTCATCTTTTTTCATCACCTCTCTTCAATGGGTGTCATATCCTATAATGAAAACAAATTATGGAAGTAATTAGAAATAGATAACTAATGTGTGACCCAAAAAATATAGAAAAACAATTCTGATAAAAAAACATAAAGTAAAAGAATATTTATGGTGGTTTGAAGGTAAGTACTAGGATACACACTCTGAATGATGTAGGTAAAACATGTAGGTGAGAACACGACTGTATGATTCTATATATTTCCCACCACAACTTCGGGTTCACAATCAACTCTGACAATTGAGCTATTGGCGTCATCATAAGTAATAAACGGATTTCTTCCAATTGCAGTAGGGATAGTGTCAACTTCATCATCACCATCATCAAAAACATGTCTGGGATTTACTTCAATAATTAAACCGAATTTAGGATGACGATGATCTTTGACATAAAAAACTTGTTTCACCATTGATGCCAATATATATGGTTCATCAGTGGCAAGAGTGCGAGTCATGTCAATAACTAGAAATCCAAAATCATTAATAAAGGTGCCCTACCTCGTCATTGAATCAAACCATTAACATTTCATCATCGTGACTCAACCATGCGAGTAATAATCCAAAATTATTATTTTCTCCATGACTCTATAATAAGAAACATTTTCAGAACGAGGTCTAGTATCCAATGAACTGGCATAACAGTCTATTGTGGTAGTTAGAATAACACCATCATGTTGTGTTCTCATGTTTCTTGCTCGTTCAGTGATAATAAATTTGTATCCATTGATCAAAATTGATTTAAAATCACGAACCATGGTATTAGGACCAAAAGCCAAAGCTCTTATTTCCTCAGAAACAGAGTCTGCAGGAAAACTTGATACCTGAAATATAAACAAATAGTAAACTTAATTAAATATTACTTTTATTTAGTTATTACAGAAATATTTTTACCTTCAATTTCAACCAAGCAGAAAACCCTTTGTTATGCAAAGTCTCTTTCCTTCTCAAAGATAAAGAACGATGCTTTCTATATATCAATTATTTATGTTCCCTATAGATAAAAATAATAATAGTTTAACAAATATTTAAAATTACAAGAGATAAGATAAGATATACATGTACAATTTACTTACTTGATATACTCATCGAACAAATCCCAATTGAACAACACTGTGCGATATGCCATATCTCGCTCTTCAAGGCTTAATGTCGTCAATGTATATGATACCAGAATTCCTCCTGTCTAAGGAAGTGATGGAAAAATGTGTTCAATTTTCTCATACTGTTCTTCTTCATTTCTCATTGGTCTGTTTATTCTCGTAGTAAGATCAGACAAATACATTGCGCATAAATACATAAATTGTTGAGCCAAGTAACCTTTCACAATAGAACCTTCAGGATAATTCCTATTCCGAACATATGATTTCAATGTGCACATGTTTCTTTCAGTTGGATACATCCAATGGAAAGCAATGGGTCCTCCAAGAAGTATTTCAGTCGGAAGATGGACAGTCAGATGCAACATGAATGTAAAAAATGATGGAGGGAATAGTTTCTCCAACTCACACAAAATTAATGGTGTCTCTGCCAACAGTTTTTTGCAAGAAGGATTTAGAAAACCTCTTAGCACAAAGATCTCTAAACAAATATCACAACCGAATAACTGAGACTCTAACATTATTGGACAAGAGATGACAGATTTCTATTGGTATCAACTCATGCAAAAGGATGTGATAATCACGAGTCTTCAAAGATTTCAGCTTCAACTCTTTTCTGTTGACCCGTTTTGATATATTGCTTGAATAGCCATCAGGAACTTTAATAGTCTCTAGCACTTCCAGAAATTGATTTTTTCTAGTAGGTGTCATCACATAAGAAGCACATGGAACTTGCCATTTATTTTCACTGATACAGACAGGATGCAATTCTGGTCTGATCTCCCAATCTACCAAGTCACGCTGAGATCGTAAATCATCTTTTGTCTTCCCCTTTACAATTAGAAGAATCGAAAGCAACATTTCACATATATTCTTTTCAATGTGCATTACGTCTAAGCAATGATGTAACAAGTTGGTTGACCAATACGAAAACTCAAAGAATATACTCTTCTTCTTCCAATTGTAATAGGTATCATTGGAAACATTTTCCCTCTTTCTAGATTTCATTACACCCTTCCCAAATGAATAACTGAAATCTTTCAATTCATTAAGCACATCAATTCTAGACATACGCTGAGGTGGATCGTCATTCTCCATCGTATTGTCAAATCTTTGACAATTGTTTCTATATGTATGGTTCATTGGAAAGAATCGTCGATGTCCCATAAAACTAAAACTATGACGATATTTCAGTCTTCTCGATCTAGTATTCTTAATACAAATAGGACATGACAATTTTCCTTTTGTGCTCCATCCAGACATCATTGCATAAGCAGGAAAATCATTGATCGTCCACATAAGAGCAGCATGCATCTGAAATATGCCTTTCGAACATGCATCGTATGTGGGAACACCCACATCCCAAAGAAGTTTCAACTCTTTTATTAAAGGTTGAATGTATAAATCTATATCATTTCCAGGATCAAAAGGTCTAGATATCAGTATACTCAAGAAAGTATAAGGATTTTTCATACACAACCAAGGGGGAAGGTTATAAATGTGTATGAAAACCGGACATGTGTTGTGAAAATTAAGAATATGACCAAATGGATTAAAACCATCACATGAAAGACCTAGACTCACATTACACACATCGGATGCAAATTCAGGATATCAAGCATCAAATATCTGCCATGAAAATCCATCTGCAGGATGAACCAACTCTTCATTATTCTTTTTTCTCTCGGTGTCATGCCATCACATTTTTACGGATATTTCATCAGACATGAAAAGGTTCTGTAATCTGGGGATCAATGAAAAGTGCCACATTACTTTTTTTGGCACAAGAGATGGTGTTCCATCCTCTTTTGGCTTCCATCGGTAGGTTCCACATTTGATACAATCATTTCTTTCATCAGTTTCCTCCCAAAAAAAGCTGCAATCATTCGGGCAAGCATGAATTTTTTTTGAGAATCCAAGTTCATCAACTAACTTCCATGCCATATAGTGGTTTGAGGGAATATCTGCATCATCTGGAAGTAAGTCCTTCAAGAAGGTAAGAATGTAATCAATTGCAGTATTTGAAATTCTATACATAGTTTTCCCATGAAACAATCGGATTAAAAATTCCAACTTTTTCATTTTACCACATTGCCGATATACTGGAGTCTTCGTAGAATCATTCAATTTTTTCACCCTATCAACATCATCATTTTCATTGGACACATCATGCGTTCTTGTATCGAAATATTGTTGGCTGGAAATCCTTTCCTTCTCATGATGATGAATGAATTGAAACTGATCATATATCAAACTCTCCAATTTAGTCCTATCATTAGGATCATCAACATTTTAGATTACATTTTCTCTCTATTGTGATACCACACATAATAGTTTTTTTGGAAACCATATTTGGTTATATGATAGCTAACTACTTCACGACTCAACCAAGGTCTTCCAACACAATTAAAACATGGGCAGTGTATGTGACCACTATCTAAAGCCCTGTCAAATGAAAAATCTAGAAAGCTGTTCAAATTATTTTGATAATCGGTTGAAATCTGATCAGTTTCATACATCCAACTTATGTCAATTCTGTAAAAAAATTGCAATAAGTCATTTCAAATAAATTCAATAATATTGAAGTTTAATCAAAAAAATATTTAGGTAAATTACAATTGTTTACTTTATATAAAAGCATAACTGACACATTACTCTATATGGGAATCATATTAAGAAATACAAAAAAATATAGTGTATATAAGAAAATAAGATACAGAATTTATAATTCCTATATTCAAGGATTGCCCAGTAAGATATTGGAATTGGATCAAGAAATACATAATCCTTAAGGATATTGTTGGGAGTACATGAGTTTTATACTTTAACTTCTTCAGGGAGATCATGATGAGGAGTAGGATGAGGATCAGGGGAGTGGTAGAACTGTCCAAGGGGGGTGCGGGGTGTCCAGGGGGTGCGGGGTGTCTAGGGGGGTGGTGGGGCCTTCTGGAGGGTCGGAGGTGTCCAGGGGGTCAGGGGCTATCTAGGGGGGTCGGGGTGTCCAGGTGGGCGGGCTGTCCATAGGGGTGGTCAGGCTGTCCGATGGGGTAGGGGGAGTCCAGGGGGTGGGCGGGCTGTCCAAGGAGGTGAGCGGTGTGTCCAGGGGGTGGGTGGGGCTGTCCGGGGGGGGGGGGGTATGGGGTGTCCAGGGGGTGGGAGGGCTTCCCATGGGGGTGGTGGGGCTCTCCAGGGGGTCTAGAGTGTCCAGGGGGGTGGGCGGGCTGTCCAGGGGGTGGGTGGGCTGTTCACGGGGGGTGGTCGGGCTGTCCATGGGGGTGGAGGCGCTGTCCAGTGGGGTAAAGGGTGTCAAGGGGGTGGGGTGGTGGGGGGGGAGAGGGAGGGGGGCTTTCCAAGGGGTGGGGGCATCCGGGGGGATGGGGGTGTCTGGGGGGTGGTGGGCGGGTGTCCGGGGGTGGGGTGGGCGGGCTTTCAACAAGGGTGGGGGGCTGTCCAAAGGGGCACGGGCTATCCAAGGTGGTGGGCAGGTGTCTGGGGGTGGGGTGGGAGGGCTGTCAATGAATCTTAATTAGTTAATAGATATGAAGAAGTTCTCTATAACAAATATTAGGAAAAAATGATCTGTTACATGACATTTTGTAGCTTTCTATGGATTAATATCCTTAAAAATACCATTAGTAGTGGGTCATATAAAGAATCATTCCCAAGATTGAGTTTAGGAGTATATATGGTTTTTATTATTTTTTTCCATGACTTTTGGGTTGACAAACACTATAATTTTTTTCATAGATCTCATGAATATGATTTTCCATCCATATAATGTCTCTATAATCATTATATTTATAGATGAAATGACAATATATTTTATGAAATTATTTTTTAATGATTGACGCTGTGGAATATTAATGATTACAATTCAATAAAATTTGATTTATAAAAATAATTTTGTGTGTCAATATTGGATACAACAGACTAAGAGCTATTGAAATTAGAGAAGCACCAGGATTTTGGTCTATCTCAATCTCAACATCATGTCAAGAGAGTATCATCACAACCACCTCATAAAAAAAAACAAAAACC
Organism: Viscum album; assembly: GCA_963277665.1. Taxonomy (NCBI): domain Eukaryota; kingdom Viridiplantae; phylum Streptophyta; class Magnoliopsida; order Santalales; family Viscaceae; genus Viscum; species Viscum album. Next base: position 272,074,221 of record OY728139.1, on the reverse strand, counting down.
CTAACAACCTTGGTATCCTCCAACATAATAGCTTTAATCTATTCTATAAAAGTATGAACAATCACATAAACTAGGTGGTCCAAATATCAACTTCCCACCTAAAATTCCCACTCAATAACAAAAACTACATTTTTTCTATCCCCATATGATTACAAAACCCTCCTTCAGAATCATTTGATAAAAATATTTAAGTAATATAACTAGTTGATTCATTTGATGACATAGTATAGGTATATTTATATGAAAGGAATATTCCCACAATAATCATGTAGCCCTGTCATCAGTCTAAACCCCTAGAACACATAAAAGAAGCTAGTTTGGACATTTACTAAAATATTTAACACCATAAGAATAAAAATACACTCTAAATATAGTTTGAGAGGATATAATGGTGTGTGTGAAAAAAATGATATTAAATCAATTTAAATGAATATGGAACAAATGAGGGTTTACAATACACTAAGAGTACCTAAAACAATCCAAAACCACTATAGCGCCACATATTCAACTTCATGAAACATGACCTAGAAATCTTACCTAGGTATTTACTGATGACAAACTAATTGGAACACTCTATTTATGGTTCTTGAACACAAGGAACAAAATATGTTTGGTCTCTACCAACTCAATCACCCCCTTGTAGATAATAATCTTGTTTCCCCTTATACTAAAATGGTCTCACTAGAAGCTACATCTAATGCTGGTCCTAAACCATTCATTCTCCACAAAACAATGATCAAAGAACCATTGGACACATCTTAATGACGATGCAAGCTCATCACATATAGGTTAAATCAAAACAAAAACAAAAACATATACACATCAAAATCAAAACTAAAAACTGAAATATTAGATAAATTTCAATAAAAATAAGGTACCAGTTAAGAAAATACCTAATTTAGGATGGGTTTGATAATATTCAGAAGGATATTGAACACCTTGGATGGGATGGAGGAAGAGGAAGCCGAAGGAGCTCCAAGATCGCCAAACTGCTCCTGCCGAAGGAGCTCCAAGATCGCCTGCTGCTCCCGTTTAGGGTTCTGTATCGCAAATGGGGGAGAGGACGGGCCGCTGGTAATATGGTGGAAAGTTTTACCAATGTTGTTTTAAAAACTGTTGGTATATACCTTCAGGCCAAACCTATACCAACGGTTCCTTGAAACCGTTGGTAAAATCTACCCCGAACCACACCTATACCAACGGTTCTCATTGAACCGTCGGTAAAACTCCCCTAAACTACATCTATACCAACGGTTCTAATGAACCGTTGGTAAAATATCCCACAAACACACCTATACCAACGGTTCTAAGGAATTGTTGGTAAAAGCTTCCCTAAACCATCCTTTACCAACGGTTTTATGAAACCGTTGGTATTGAAGTGTGGGGAAAAACCCACATTCCAGTAGTGAGTACCTGACGACGATCGAGGATCAATAGTAGAGGATCCTATATGGATGAACCATTCCCTTGGTTTATGTTCTTTGGAAGCATGATATCATACATGAGAGCTCCTGGGAGTGGGAGAGCCATATGTGATCTTAGTATCCCCACCTTTTATCTTAGTTTGTGCTTTTTAGGGACAAAAATATTGAAGGAGTGAATAATTTAAAGACCCATTATTTGTCTTGTAAGACTTTAAAATAGATTGAGAAATATTTTCGGAGTCAGGCGCTGAGACGACACACAATTTTGAGGCCCGATGAACCCAGAATTAATTTTATACAAATATTAAATATATTTTATATTATATGTGAACATTTTTTCAAATAAAATGAAATATCTCTTGAATGGATTCTTGAATAAAAAATATGAGACCATAGTTCAATCCAGAGCACATGGTTTACCCTAGGTGTGACCTAAAATTGGTCGGTGCCAGACATTAGGATGAGGAAGCTGTTGAAAGGTACATTAAGTGAATTAATTAATTAAATTATTTAATTAATTCATTCAATACTAAAGGCCAAATCTCCTCTATAATTATGTGGTTAGGTAAAAAAACCAGGGTTAGCCGCATAACCCTGGGATCATTGAGAGGAGGTTCTGTCATCCTTCATTGGAGAATTGAGATCAGATGATTGTCGACAACTAGATCGAGTTGGTTTGATAGATAGAAAACAAAACAGATCTTCCCCATCACCATATAATACATTCTTCACTAAAAAATGATCCAATCTCAAGGCATGACATCCCTTTTGTTGGTTTCCACCCTCTTTTTAACTAATCAAGCATGAATATTGAATTTGATTTGATTTCTTTGAAATTTACAACCTCCGCATGAGCCCCACTAATGAATAAACTTCTTATTTAATTTATTATCTATCCTTATGCCATGTTTCTCACCCTGTATTCCCTAATTTCAATCGTTGTTTGAGAATGCTTGGCCAATGATGATTATCACCTTTGTTATGGTGTCTTTCCCCCATTGTTTTTATCATTATTTTTCGTTGGCCTACGGGGTCATGGTTTGAATTTTTCGGTGGGTTTGAGATCAATCTAACCCTAGGATTCATAGTATATTTGTGGATCTAGGATCTGTGACCGACTGGAAGTGATGGGAAGTGAATGAGGCATGTACATGATTCGAGCAGAGGACCGGAACTCCAATTTATGGAAACAGGAGGGTTAGAATTGACAATTGGAGAAGTTATACACCAATTTCAGGTGGTCAATAGGTGCAATTTGCAGTGAAGAAACTGAATCTGGAGGACACATGAAGATTTCCATGGGTGTTGTGAAAACCCAACTACACGCTGTGTAGTCTGATGAACACACGATGTGTAGTCCCCTGCGGTGGCTAGGGGTTTCAGGTGAGTTAAATATGACACGTCTTGTGGGACCCCCACATGTCGTGTGACATGGTGATGGCAGCCCAAATTATACTCCGGGAGTACATGGACACAAACACGACTAGACACACGCCATGTACTGGCACATGGCCAATGTACACAAGTATGGCCAGGAGAGCACGGGCTTGACCCATTGGTTGGGATACTCCATGAAGTACCCTTATACGTAGTGTAGTACTAAATGTCCAATGATACATGTATTGGTGAGTACATGAAGAGGCATAGGAGTGGGGCCACTCACCACGTGGACCCCTTACACATCATGTATTTCCCTCTAGAACTTCTACCTCTAATTTCTCCTTTATTTGGACTCATATTCTGGCCCGCGAGTTGCCTATATTGAGTATTTTTCCATGTAGAACATGATGGTGGCCTTCTTAGTGGATTTTGAGATATTATTAGAGATGTTTCGACTATGAAACTTCTTCAGGAAATGATTGATGACGATAGTGATTGGGCAGGATCATGTGAGAGTGAATGGAGTGGTACCCCCTGACGGACTAGGGCATGGGTCCTCTATCTATATATTGAGTGCTAACCCTGATGGACTAGGGTGTGGGTCCTCTACCTACTGAGTGGTACCCCATAACGAACTAGGCTGTGAGTACTTTATTTATCTATTGAGTGGTACCCTCTGATGTACTAGGGCATGGGTCCTCAACCTACTAAGCGGTATCCCCCTAATAGATTAGGGCATGAGTTATTTACTTGGAAATTGTGTCCCCTCAAATATAAGACATAGTGGAGAGGTGTCGGTCCTCCACATGGTTACTTATTTAAGAAAAAAAGTGAGATGCTGGACATCAATGATGGACCTCTTGGAACCATTGGAAGACTCATCGTCCTGTGCCGAGCTATGAGATATAGACCCCCTTCTCTCTCATCTGAGTTTCTTTTATGAGAATATATATCTTTGTTATTGGATTTAATTTCCATATTGCTTGGGGTTGAGCTGAATATTTCTATCATGTCTCATATTCCCCCCCCCTCCAGTTTTCAGGGCATCCTACTGGGTATGTATATACTCTCCCCAGCATGGGATTTTCCTTTACGTGTCATATCTTATGCAGATGACAGACAGGTCATCAGTGATTTCAGAGGAGCATAGGGATACCTAAGTGTATTTGAATGCATACAGTGGTCATGTCTTGGAGATCTGGAGCCATACATTAGTACATAAATGGGTTTTAACATTGGTTTTTATGTATTTTCATGTCAGGTTTGAAGCATCGTTATTGGAGGAGATGTTGTAAATAACTTTTTCACGTCGATTAACTAACATAGATGTTGTAAAATAATAATTGTTATCGATTTTTCACGTCAGTTATTCAATAACCGATGTGAATTTTTTAAAAAAAAAATTGGATTCATTCATCCTCCACCACAACAACCAAAAGAAACAGAACAAGCAAAAAAGGCAGCAGACAACCAACAACACACTTACAAATGAACTTTCAAATTTACAATGTATACTACAAATAAACTAAAAATAAATAAAACCTATAAAATGATTATCCCATTCAATTTGTAAATGTATCAACTCCTCTAAAATATATGTTCATGGGTCATAAAAAAGATACAAAATAATGCAAAAATCATTTGACATGAATTTTCAATAAAACATATTAAATATTAAGGAAAGATTTACAAGGAAATAGAACCTTATGAAATTTTGTAACTGTCACAGTTGAAATTATTTCACACATGAATATTAAAACATAATATCCAATTTTTTCCATCTTCTTGTTTATGACACCTTTTCAAATAGATTTTAATTCAAAATAACATTTTTAAGTAATATATCCAAAATTTAGTAATTTTAAATGAAAATTCACCTTAGCTTTTGCAAATTTGATATTGGGTCTCTTCTTTATTTTCATCTCTCTAAAAAAAATTCCATGCCCTATTTGAAAATAATATGAATAAAATAAATTTTATTCATTATAATATAAATTAGTATTAAAATAATCAAACTTATGTGATCAATATATTCTGAAAATTTTCTCTATCTTCACCATGGATAGAGCATAACTAGTATAATGTGTTATCTCTTGGAAAAAAAACACCCAACATATAATGACCACTGATATAAAAGAAAATTTAATGTGAGTTGTTAATATGTTAACTGATATATAAAACTTTGTGAGAAAAAATGTTTCATAATTTTTGAGATATGGAAGCATCCAACACTGAATGATGGAATTCTTATGAAATATTTCAGCTATATAAACTGTTCTTTCAGTATCAGTCATTGTCAAAGCTATACGAGAAATAAACCGTGGGTCCATAAATCCATATACATCTGTCTTTTCATGATTTGTACAAATTTTATATATACACCTAATAAAAATCATACATAATTATAAATTTTCAATAAATTAAAGGAATGAAAAATTTCTATTAATCAACATACATCGAAAAAATTTGCATCGTGTTTATTCCCAATTGATCTTGAGCTACAAGCTCTATGATATCAGTTTTCAAAATCCCCATAGTCATTTCACACCCACAAACAACAACATCAATTGTAATCTCATATAATCCAAATAATAAATTTGAGTATACTAAAAATCTATCAAGACTAGTAGAATCTGTATCTGAAGTCATGACACTTTGAATTTTTTATTATCTATACAGTATTTCTTTACCTTTAAAGTATTCCTATAAATAATTAGATAAATATATAAACTTTAAAATGAGAAAAAATATTAATAACAAAATGAAATAAAATATAACATATATACAGAAGGAAATATGTCGAAGTAGTCTAGATGTACAAACTAACAAATGATCGATACTTTTTCCAAATGTATTCACCTCATCTGTAGAACATGGTATTTTTGCTGGTCTATCTATAATATCCTGCACAATGACTCTATGATGCTCAATCTCAATCTATTGATGATGAATAGTATCGATGATATAATATATCATCCCATATGCAACAATATGATGAGGATCATCGACATACAACTCACTAGAACTTGGAATCTGTAGAGGAGGGGGTGTAGGGGTAGGATAAGGAATGAGGTCTAGAGGCAGAGATGTGTGAGTAGGATAAGAAGGAGGAGTGGGATCTGATGATGAAGGTGGTGGAGTTGGATCTGTAGGCCAAAACTGTCCTTGAATGTCTGCAAACATCGACTATACCGAAGCTCTAATCCTACCCTCCATCATCATTTGAATATCCTGAACTTTGGATTCCAAAGATTCTATTTTTTGATAAAAACCCTCCTTTGAAGAAGCTTTCACACGTGGAAACAATTTTCTTACCGATACACATGCCAGGTATCCTCGTACACGACTCAGGTGTTCAGGATTTCTTAATGATATAGCTAAAATATCTTTCTACCCCCCAACAATAAATAACCTATGTGTTCTATTCTCATCAAGAGAATCATATATGGAATATTTGAAAAAATATGTAATTAATCACAATATATAAAGAGTTGATTTAACTTCAATAAATAAGTAAACATCTTACAATCTTATCATCTACAACTCTTGACTCTTCTATAATATATTGTCTTTTTTTTTCTCATTTGAGCCCTCTTCCATTTTTCATGTCTAGTGGGGGGGGGGGGAGGTGCAACCTCTACAGACCCTGATGACTCAGCTCCTAGCTTTTGAAGTTTTTCTGCTAGCATATATTATTCCAATAACGTATACCCTTTCCGAGATAACGTATGAGGGTATACATTTCTATCTTGAATATCTTGATGATATCTTCTTGATTTATGTAATAATGATTTAAGAATAAAAAATAATTAACATGGTGATTAATATTTTTTCCCTAAAAACACAACATTGCACTTACCAAATACTCTTCCCTTCGTTTACTTTCAACAAATTTCTTCTATGTATCTTCATCTATAAATGGATATATATCACATGGATTTTCATGTTGTCTATCCCCAAAAACGAATCGTGATGTGAGGGAAGATTTAAAATCCCTCCATCTTCTAGCATCCATTGATAAACATTTCCACCTGACTCCTCCAGTATCAGGTATATCATATTTCATATGATAAGAAGGAGAAAGACATATAATATTATAAACATTTAAAGATAAGTAAAATAATAACAAACAAGATTACCAAAATGGTCTCCCACAATTTTGATAATGTCACTTTGTCAACACTTCAATCATCAAAAAAAATACTAACTTTTATTTTAGCCTGTATTGATACAAAAGTCTTGAATTGTATTGAATTTGTACCTCTAGGAATATTATCATCATCAAAGTATATTGGTATCCTCTATTCCTAACTACGAGCAACTGATAATTTTGGTAAATGTGTGGTGCCACGTTTACCAACCCTTGAACTCTTTTTTTCCCTTGTGGAAGTAGATGTCTCCTGTAAATAAGGATGATGAGGATCACCAATAGAAGCATTTGTACATTCCTCCCTAGAGGTATGACTATGATCATCTCCATAAATATGTGGTGGATCAGAGGATTGATCTTTCATTATCCTACAAATCAAATAAACATTAATTAGTACAAAAATATACAAACCCAACATTTACATACAAAGTAAATAAAAAAATAACAATTATCAAACAAAAAGTAAAGTAAACTAAATGTAACACATTTTTATTCATATTTTTTATAGTTAACTAAAATTATAAAAATATTATAATGAATGATTAAATGAAATAAATGAATGAAAACTACACAATATTAATGAGATATAAAATGACATAGTAAAAATTCACCAACCTGATAAATACTTTTTTACAAAAAAAATATTATTTGTATAATAAAAAATATTTTATGTTTTTATTTAAAATTTAAAATTTAAAACAATTGGTTTTAAACAAAATAAATTAATAGATAATTTACATAAGGTTAAACATGGAAAACTAGGCAAAACTAAACTAATATAAACAAACAATTTAACTTATTAGTTATGATATGTGTTTTAATAAAAAAAAATCAAATTAAAACATATAACTTATGAAATTTAAAAAACTAAACCACAATTAACCATATGTTAACTTTAATATTAGGAATGTACTAAAATATTGTTTTCCCAAATTTCTTCATCATTATAATTCAGTATGGAACAAACAATGTCTACAAAGTGATCATTAATAGTATTTGTTAATCATTCCGTGGAAGTAGGGATCTCAAATAAATAAGTATCTTCATCAAGTTTATCATAACCAACACAATTATTTTTCATTATAAAACAATAAACCACTGCATATTGGATTGATCAAGAACATAAAATTTTTTTCAATGTGTTTCCATGATAAAAGGATCATTGGTGTATTCCAATTTATTCTGATTAACTAGTGTTATTCCAAATTCATCGTGTCAGACACCATTATTACTGATAAACCATTTAAAATTAAACACTAAAACCTGAAATTTAATGTAATCAACCTCCCATATTTCTTCAATGACTCCATAATATGAAGTTGATGCAGAGATTGGGTTTTTTTATCTTTTTCACTCAAAAAATGCATTGCCTCTACGAACACCAACACACTACTATTCTGAACCACACTTCTATTGTCCTGATCCTTCGCATGAAAATTATAGCCATTAATTTCATAATCAGACCATGTTATAAAATTTAAATTTAGACCACCCACTAACCATCTCAATGTTTCTGATGCATCTGGTTTACCAAGAAAGATCTCATTAAACCAAGAAAAAAAGTTTTGTTATGCTCATTCAAAATCCACATATCTTTCTTCTTTGTTTGTTTCAACACATTAATATTCAATGTTATATATGGTTGAGAATAATTTATTTATTCAAGAAGTATAAATGTACCTTATTTATCTATTAACCTGTCAATGATTTGAATTTAATTCCACGATTCCCCTTTCCCCCATAATTGACTAATTCATGACGAGATTTTGGAAAACTGATGTGATCCACTACAAACAAATAGATTGTACAAAAAATTTCAACCTCCTTAGAAATATACTTATCAATAATGGATTCTTTAGGTTGGTATAGATTCTTAACATACCCCTTCAATATCTTCATATACCTTTCAAAAGGATACATCCAACATAGATATACAGGCCCACAAAGATTTATTTCTCACACCAAATGAACCATTAAACGCACCATGATATCAACAAAAGATGGAGGAAAATAACTTTTCAATTGAAAATATAAAAAACTGATTTATTCTCAAATGTTTTTAAAGAATTCAAATAAATAACCTTATTACAAATTGAATTAAAAAATAACACACCTTCATGATATTCATTCTGACACAGGCATGAAATATTCCATGCAATAATACCGGTAGAGGCTATTACATCATGCAATAATTTTCTCCCTCTTGGATAAGGTATGAAAACCTGGGGGTCGGAATGTTTACCTTCTATTAGGAGTGGGGGCCAACTCCAAATATATTTCCATTGAGAGTAAATCCAATTTTTCATTCAACCCATCTTTAGTATTTCCTTTAATATCTAAAAATGTTCCAATCAAACTTTCACATATATTCTTCTCCACGTGCATGACATCAATGTCATGTTTCACCTCATGATATCTCCAATATGGTAGCTCAAAAAATATTGACCTTTTCTTCCAAATATTTCTATCATTACCATATTTATGTGCCTTTCCAAATGTCACATCAATGTTTTACACCCTCTCAAAATAATGATCAATGGATAATGATTTTGGAGAAATATCAAATTCATGTGAGCCATTGAAATCCTTTTTTAATCTTATATAAGTGTGATCCATAGGCAAAAACTTTTTATGACCCATGTATATTGTTTTTATCCCATGATGTAGTTGATAATATGATGTCTATTGTTCAAAAATTAGACAAGATTTATGCCCCTTAACACTGTATCCAGGAAAATTTTCATATGTTGGGATTTCATTTATAATGAACATAATCATTGCATACAGTTAAAAATATTATGTTTTATAAGAACCATACACCCTTATACCTTCCTCCCATAATAGTTTCAAATAATCAATTAATGGTGAAAGGTAAACATCAATAACATTTCTAGGCCGTTTTGGTCCATAGATCATTAAACGCAAAATGACATATTTTTGCTTCATAAAAAATTTAGGAGATAAGTTTCAAATTACAAATAAAAAGGCCATGAACAATGTGTGCCAGTAAGTCTTTGATATGGATTCATTCCATCCATGCATAGTCCAAGTCTGAGATTTCTAACTTCATTTCCAAATGTAGGAAACTGGTGATCAATTTTCTTCCACTATGGAAAATCAGCTAGATGACATATTATTCCATCACATATCCTCTCATCAGTATTCCATCTTAACCATTTTGAATCATGTGAATTAGAAAATAAACATTTAAAATGAGAAATTATAGGAAAATACAAAAATTCCTTATTAGGGGTATCTGTAACTTCTAAGTCAACCTATTATTTTTCTTTCAACTTATACCATGACATCCCACATTTAGGACATCCTGAAAGAAATTATTATTCCTTCCTATATAGCACATAGTTATTCAAGAAAACATGTATATTTTTGTACCCTAATCCCATCGAGCATAATATTTTCTTATCTTTATAATGTGAATCTGGAAGATTATTTTCATTAAGAAGAATATATTTCAAAAATTATAGAAACTCTATAAAACTCTTACCACTCTATCCATGTTTCACCTTCAATTTAATCATTCTTAACACCATCGATAAAATCATAAATGTTGCACAACCCGAATACAATGGTATTTCAACATCACCATATAGACACTCATTTTTTGATTATTTCTCAATTACCTCTACTCCAATATCATGAATCATTTCTTCAATTTTATTAGAATAATCATCTTTCAAAGAATCATCATCAAGAGATCCGAAATTGTGACCAGTTTCACCATGCCAAATCTAAGGGATGAAACTCTGATTAAAACTATGAAAAATTAAATGATCTTTGATCTCTCTTATTTTCAACTTCTTCATGTTTAAAAATTTAATTCATGGACAGAAAAACATATCATTTTTTGGAACATTTATTTTAGAAAATTCTAAAAAAGCATAAAAACCTTCCTCATATTCATTACTTATTCGATGTGTCATAATCCAACATAGAATCATTATTATATATAACAAATATAAAAAATATATATCTTATCAGGATAAGATAATTTTAAATTTATATGAAATATTTCATAATTTTAAAGTAACACAATTTTGAAATAAAAAAATATATTCATATTTGAAAAATATAATTATAAAGTATATACAATAATGAATGATAAGTTTAAATATAAATGGTAAATCCTAAAAATATATCCATGGAAGTAATTTAAAAAAGAAAATATAGTCAGACCATAAATTTTGGCATATAATATACATGCTCATTGGGATATTATATATGCACATTCATCAAGGTTGTAATGGAATGAACCAAATTAATTAGGTTTCATGTATAAAAATAAGTATTTTCAGTATGATTTTTATTTCAATAGTAAGTATGGTTTGATTTAAAAAAATATGTATAATATAATTAATAAAATTAATTAGGCACCATGTATAATAGTTTGAAAAAATATTCCATGTTAGAATAATATAAACTAAATACTTCCAAACGTGTCAATTCTATGCATGATTTGTTACAATTTGCGGTTCATAATGGTTTTATAGTTGAATCATCTATGTCATATAAGGAAAAATTTTATTGAATACTTATAGGTTCATCCAAAACACTAGTATCATCCATGCCTTCATAAAAAATATATCTTCTAATAACATCAAGAATAACACTAAATTATGGGTTTAATGGGTCATTTACATAAAACACTTCTCAATATTTTCAAGTAAAAATTAAAGATAATTTGTATTAGTATTAAATTTCATTTCAATAACTATAAATCTATAACTATCTATATACATTAATTGTCATGTCATTGAATCTAACCAATTTAATTTCATCATTGTGACCCAATCATGTGCGTAGTAATCTAATAAAATTATTCTTTCAACAAACCCATAATACAACATATTTTCAGATTGAGAAATAATCCACCATGATGAAAGGAGATGAAATATTATCATTAGAAGGATGGATACACGAAAAGGGAATATATGAGATAACATTAGGAGATTAAACAAGATGGTAATGCAAGATTTTAGTAAACATAATTGAAAAAAAAGATTTAGGGCATCCATGACATTAAATGACCTAAAGTGAGGTGTGAGAGGCTTACTTGAGAATTGAGAGATGATAAGATTGAATGAACTGATAAAAATGAAGATATATGAAGCTGGAAAATGAGGTTGGAGTCAACTAGATCGAATCAATTATGTCAGGGATTCCATGTGAGAGAGAAGCGAGTTTGCTTTTGCCTGATCAAAAAACACTGAAATGACTCAGAATAGGAATTAATAAAATTATAAATGATTTATCATGTCAGTTATTATATAAACAACATTATAAAGAAATTTTTATTGATTTATCACATCGGTTATATAAAACCTGATGTGATAAATTAATTTACCATGTCAGTTATATAATAACCAATGTTATAAAGTAATGATATTTTCTTTATAATGTCAGCTATTATATATAACCAATGTAAAAAAAGGAACTTTATCATGTTAGATATTCTATAAATTACATGATAAAGAGGGGTTCTTCACATTTAACATCTGTTATCCTATAACCGACCTAATAAATCAATATACATGAATTTTCACATCGATTATAAATAACCAATTCAAAAAGGAAAACACAATAAATACTTTTTTTACTAGTGAGACTCTCTTAGCATTTATTTACCTGTTTTCACATTGGGATATATTTTCTGGGTGGGTTTGTATTTTTTCCTTTTTATTTTAGTTTACTATATCACACACTTTTTCATTCCCTTGAGGTTATGAAGTGCATCTTTTTTTACTCTAGATGTTATATCTTTTATTATAATTCCTCTGCACTTCTGCATGAATATGGGTTGGTGCATGCATACCTGTAATTTAGGTAAAATCCTCCCAATTTAGTTATGCCTTTTGGTGGTAGTCTCCACCCCCTGGCCTATAGAGGCGAGCTTGGGGTAGTTTTGGATTGACCTTTCACTGGCTAGGAAGGCCCCAACGGGTTGAGTCGTGATAGTGGAAATAAAAAAAATATACCACACATGATAATTTTTTTTAATTAATAAGATATTAGGTTTAGTATGTTATATATATTTTTAGCTATATGTTCTATAATATTATTTAACATGTTTTTTTATAATCACAGTGTTACTTTATCGCATATCAGGAGGTATGGGGATATAAACCACATTCAATTTATCAGTAAATTTATATAAATAGAAATATATAAGGTTATATATAATAATATTTATTATTTGATCATATATTATATCAATTTAGTTGGGGGTATAGCCAAGTGGTAAACCCTTGTGATCCTACATCGAAGAGAACCATTTTCAAAACTGGGTAGAGGGTATTTCAAATTTACTGTAGTTTCACTATAGCAGGAATAAGAGTAGTACTATGTCAGTATAAACTATTCACCTAAATTGGTTATTCGACCCAAAAAATTGACCCTAAGGGCCAAAGGTACTTCAGGACATAGGGATTACGGTCCATCATCAGTGGAAGGCTCTCGAGTCACAAGGCCTCCTAGTTAGCAACAGTGGACAGAAGGCGGAGTGACAGGGACCAGAAAAATGGCTCAGCACAACAGGAAGGCAGTGTGGGCATGAACTGCTGGGTGGGTAGACTCGATTAGAGGTATAAGTGTGATGATGATTTTTATCCAACCTTCCATCCCCAAAAACCATCGATGTCGGATGGAGGGGTTTCCTACCACATTATCATAAACACTTGGGATTAATCTGAGGATGTAAAGTAATAGGTAGGTGATGTAAGCGAGGGCTACACAAGCATCACCGGGTGGGCGAATCCAAAGAGAGATAAGTGCGATGACACATATCATCAAACACTGATGCCACGCCATGGATAGAAGGGGTTCCTTTTCACGATGTTTTATTCCAACATGATGCAATGGTTTATGGAGGGGGGGGGTGAAAATTTCATACTGGGATCATGGTGCAAAGATTACTAGTGTGTGGGGTGTGGGGGGGGGGGGGGGTGACGTATGACTGACGACATTGCATGATGCAGACTGCTCACTTAGGTTGTTTGGTCTATATATAGGTCTTTAGGACACTGAGCCTTTAGGACATGTTGCAATAGGCCTATGGGACACTGGGACTTTGGGTCATATAATGGTTACCTCTCAACCTAGTTAAAAGAGGGTTTTATTTCCTAATAAAAAGGGTAATTAACCCCACCCTTTTAAAATAAAACTATATAAAATATGATATAATTGGAAAAGAATATATAGTATCGAAAAAAACAAGTTTCATCAATTTTGGTTTCCATGTAATGAAATATATAAAATATTTCATCTTCCATTGATAACCAACTATTCAAAAAATGATACATATAATATGTCTATTTTTTAATATAAATTTTTTTATTTAAAAATTTTATTTACTATTATATTATTGATATATTTTTAGTACCTTGAAATAATTTATTAAAAATCTTATTCAATAGATGAAATACATTTTCTGAGGAAAGAGTGGTTACATTGTTAGGAAAGGTAGTGAATGGACACACGAACAAACACAACTGAATGTAGTTCCCTATCGAGTGAGCCTAAAAAATGAAACCAGATTTTAGTAATAATACAAAAATATGTGCAAAAAAATATGTAGTAACATGAGAAATGATTTAACATAGAAATAACTATAAAAAGAGTGATAAAAACTACATGTCCTAGTCTGTAAAAGCGATCCACTATTAACTAATGAATAAATGATAAAATATTCCATAAATAAAGTGGTTTTAGAAAATAACACTTATAAAAAAATTATAATCACTTCTATAAAGAATATTTTTTAGATGTCTAAAATTAAGAACATAGTCAGAGAAAGAAGAAAAAAATTAATGGTTGACCATATGGTATGAAGATCTTTGTCTAAATAATAAGGTGTCATAAAATCTATAAGATAAGATAAAGTATTATTATTGATCAAAGTGGGAAAATGCATAAAAATGTTCTTCATTGATTGTAAATTTTTGGTTCTCTATATGTGGTGTAGCAGTTTCACATTTTGTTTTTGAAAAAAATGGAGTGTGGGTTCTATTTTTCTAAAAACCAAGAAACCCATGACTCATAATTCTATAATAATGTTAAAAATATATATATATTTTTTAAAAATAAATATAAAATATATCTATCCCAGGAATATGGGACATGTATAGGTAGATAAATATCAATATCCCCCTGTGAGTCAACTAGGAATCATTGTCAATCATGTAATAAATTGATAATTTTCAAATTTACCTCACAATAAAATATGTGTCAAAATGTTTGACCCATTATCATTAGTATGAATCTTTTTCATGCTCCATCTATCTATAATCATGGAAATACTATATCCAATGATATAATAAATTGTTATGTTTTGATATTCAAGGAAAATTTAGATTCTTTCTCAAACAAATAGAACTCTAACTATAAAAAAATAACACATACATGTCTTAATTAATTTTTTTGGTGTGAATAAAATTACCCATCCATGATAACTCCTTGTAAACCTCTCTAGCTATAATAAAATTAGAATCATTGGTAGATAAATCAACATAGATTTATACTCCATATTTACAAGATACAATTCCACCTAAAACATGATAAAATACCATGAAGTGGATTTACTTGGATTAATATTTATTTCTAGCATAGGTTTCTCACATCCAAAACACAATCTCAGACCAAAAGTATTATGAATATATTGAAAAATATATTTTACCCCCCTAATGTTATATATCTAGATTTTATATAAAGTGACTAGACATACTAAATATATGAGATATATTAGGTAAAATACATATAATAACACATATCAAACAACCAAATACAAAAGAATAGGTTATATGCTACATATTTTCTCTATCCTCATAACTAGAAGGTGACTGACTAGTACCAAACCTAAAATATAAATAAAGAGAAGTATTAACCACTTTAGCATTATCTATAAAAATCTCTTAAGTACATTTTAAATGTATATCTACTAAGATAAATACAATTTCTTAGAATTTCTATCACGATAGATCATTATTCTATGAATCTAACTTGCAAACCCCAAGTCTTTCATTACAAAACATCAAAAAAGATACTTCTTCAATCCACCAATTCTAGAAGAATCATGGCTAAAAATAATAATATCATAAACATAAAGCAGTAATATGATAAAATCATCATCATTTTTTAATGATCACATATTGGTTAGAATTTTTATTCCTAAATCCACAATGAAATATAATAGAGTGAAACTTCTTGGACTACTACATTAAATCTTGTTTGAAACCATATAAGATCATATTTAACCCACATAAATAATATTCATTACCCAATACATATTTTTATTCCATGTAAATATCCTCCTATAAATCACTATGTAGGAAAGAAGTAATTGTATCTATATACTAAATCTATAAATATAAACTAGTATCCAAACCAAAAAAACTCGAATAAAAGAAATTTTAACAGCTGTTGAGAAAATTTATACAAATTCAATACCATTATTTTGATGGTAAACTTTAACAACTAACCATGCCTTTTATCATAGAATAAAACTAAATTTTTATTTTTAATATGATAAATTCATTGATTTTTTAAATCTTTCTTACCTTTAATAAACTTTACCAAATCAAATTTTTGGTTGTCCTATAATGATTTCATCTCATCAACCTTTTTAAAATCTCACATATCCTTATGATCACTCTCTTTCACCTTATTAAAATATTTTGGTTCTTACTTCTTAGTAATAATCACATACTCATCAGGTAAATATTGAGTAAAATAAGTATAATTTTGATATGTTTTTTGAGTGGAACAATAGGTTTATTAATATCCTAGGAAACTAGATCATCTTAAATATTAACAAAATCAAAAAAATCTCCTCTAGATTATTCACCCTAAAAATTAATTTTTATATTAAAATTGTTATCAGAATCCACAGAATGAGATAAGTATGAATATGATTACAAATAATTATTTAAAAACCACAAAAATTTAAGGATGTTTATTTTTATTTCTTATCCATTTTTACAATGGTATAATACTCTATAAATTCTTCATCATGATTTTTTACAGGTTTCTTCCAAACAGGAACACAAAACCTATAACCAAACTCATAATGTCCATATCTAATGTAAAAACACAATCATTTCTTACCATTAAATTTAGATATTTCATCCTATGAAACATGAATAAAAGTTTTACATCTGAAAACATTCAAGCGCTCATATTTGATCTTTTGAATATATAAAAACTATTAGGGGTATCATCATAAAAAATAACTGTGGGTGAAAAATTGACAATATATGTATAATTAAATAAATCCTCACCCTAAACATGTCCACAAAAATTTACATTTGAAATTAAATATTAATCTCTCTCCATTAAAGTCTCATTCACCCCCATAGCCACACCATTAAGTTGAGGTATCTTGGGAAACATGTTTTGATGTTGAGTACCTTGATTCCTATAATATCTTGAAAATTACGTGTATTTTTTTTATTTATATGAAATTATTCTGAGACCGTGTGCTCTAACGACACATTATTCCGAGGCCTGGAGATCCCGGAATAGAATTTTGAACTTTTTAAAGGTACGTTAGGTAAACATGAGAGTGGGTTTTTCTAACTTTTGAATCGGTGCTCGGATCAAATATTTGAGGATACTGTTGAATTCAAAACACTTGGATTCACCTAGAATGGACTTAACTTTAACCAGAAAGGGCCGAATAAAAAATGTTATTTTTGAACTTTTCGAGAAAAATAATAAAATAACATAAAAAGTTATTTTATATTCTTTTTCATTCGTTGAGTGGAAGATGGAGACGCTTCGGTGCAACGACAAAGAAGTGACAAGGTGTGTTAATAAGGATCATTAATGGCCTGCACTACACAGTGTAACAATGCAATAAAGGGAGTGTAACAGTGTAACGACGTGACATCGCAGCGTAACTGAAACGCTGCGACATGTTTCCTTTAATTATTTGGCATGTTGGAGATGAAAAAATTAAACATCGGAAAATCTATGATGAATATTTAACAAAATTACTCTCCAATTCTGAATGATGAAGAACGTCGATGAGAATTCACCGACTTCGATGAACCTCGAAGAACAGAGCCAGAAGTGATGACGTTGATGCCTTGAACTCTTAAGGAAGAACATTTCGACATCAAATATCAAAGAGGTAGGGGTTTGATTCTTTATTTCAAAGTTATTCCCCACTTTTCTTTTTCTAAAAACATTGAACATGGATCAACCCACGAACAGGTTGATCTATGATTCATGAACTTATGTGGGAGGGTGACTTTTCTTGGGGATTTATTATCTGAGATTCAAACCTTGCATGAAATGGTTAAACTTCAAACCCCGAAACTCCCCCTTGATTTAAACCTCTAATACAGAGGGCCCAGGCCAACAAAAAAAAGGACTGAGCACCTTTGTTCGTGTGTTATTGGTGAACACATTCTCAAAGTGGCGGAAATTAGATACCAGGGCTTGAGTAGGGATGGCGGTGACCTGAGAGGTCTGTAGGCTCAGACATATCAGAAAATGGAGCACCTGAACAACTCTAGTGGCTCGCAGAAGGTGTTGGCGATGCAGAACCACCAGTGTGGCGGTGTCAAAAATCGGAGGTGGCGACCGACCCACACCAGCCACATAAAGGGGGTGGAATCAACCGGTGCTGCGGTAACAAAAAAGGCAGCTGAACCTCATCGACCATGCTGGAAGACGGGGGCACACCTGTTGGCGTGCCAAGGCGGCAGGAGGCCACAACCAATCGGCCACAGCGACAGGAGTCACAGTGCCTGGTGGGCACCATGTGAAGGGGGGTGGCATGCGTATGGGCCATTGGGGTGATGTGGGATGCGGTCTGTCGACCGCGACTGGAGGGGCCTCATGTCCGTGGGGCCAGCTAGATCCGGATGCGGCTTGGCTGATGCGTCCCAGCCGGGCGGCGCACCACCAGTCTACCCACCTGGCGGACCGAGCTAAGGCTGGCGGGCCGAACCCACACTGGCGGGATATAAACACACCCAGCGGGCTGGACCCATGCCGATAGGCTGGACCCGCGCCCTTCGAGTCAGGCCAGACTAGACCGGGTTGCTGAGTGACCCGGCGGGCTGGACCCTTGTCCAAATTGGGCCGAGTCCAGTGAGGCTTATTGGGCCTCGCCCATTGGCCAGGCCCGACCAGACCGACCCCAACCCAAAAATAGTCAGGCTGAGTCTGTCTAATTAGACCAAGGTATGTGGGACCCCCGGGCCGGGTTGGACGGGTCGGTCTGACCAGGTCGGACCGGGTCTCATCACAACAGGCCCCCTGTTGACTAAAACACTCATATCTTGAAAACCACAAGTCCGATTGACGATCTGTTTTCAGCGTTGAGACTGACTTGATGAGAGAGATCTTTTTTCATGCTTTTGGTGTATTTCATGGACGTTGAGATGTGAATATTGTCTTGAGTATTGGTTCTCCTAAGCATGCTATGTACGAAACACTACGGTTGGATGAGGCCTAAAGATTTCTCGATGATGGCCCAAGTAGAAGTGTATTTGTGTGACCCAGTAGGCCCATAGTGGGGAGCGGCTCTGTGTAACACGAAAAACCCTCAGTACTCTACAGGAGGAGTATCTTAGTTCATCCAAGGTGGGAAGTAGCTCTGTGTGACTCTGTAGACCCACAGTGGGGAATAACGCTGTGTGACCCAGAATATCCATGGTACTCCTTAGGGATGAGTACCAAAACAGTCTAAGGTTAGCGGGAAGCAACTTATGTGTGACCTGAAAAGCCCACTGTACTCGATAGAGGAAGATTTCTCTAGCAGTTGATGAGTTTGATGATGTGATTGGCAAAGGTAATGTCACTACCCTAGAATATACCTGGTGTGAGCTGCCTTGTGCTATGTGCATTTGCTTCGTGTTATGTTTTGAGGATTGCTATGTGGTATTTCTTTTTTCTTGGTCCCTACTGAGTTTCATGTTACTCACCCCTGCATAGGCCCTGCCCTTGTGTGTCATGTCTTGTGTAGACGATCGATGCTTCGATAGAGACCTTGGTGGACCGGGACCCAGTGGATCCTAGTGAGACAGGACTGATCAACACTTCGACGGTGGACTTGGTGGCCTAGGACTCGGTTTGGCCCAATAGGACTAGGTGGAAAAGACATACTACTTCAGTTTCTACTAGCCTCACTACTCCTACGATCAGGTGGGGTTTTCTGCAGATGGCCATCAGAGCTATTTTTTGTACTTTGCTGTTCCAGTTCTCTTTGTTGTGTTTGTATTCTGGCCCACCTGCTTTTAGATGTACTTTGTACTTAGTCTGGTTTTAGTATACTTGTTTTTCCCCTTTTAGTGTTTTGGGATGTGGTTGGGCGTGTGTGTGCGTACAGGTAGTCAAGAAAATTCCACCCACTTGCAGGTTGATGCCTTCGGCACTAGTTGCCATCCTTTGGCCTTTGGGGGGAAGGCTTGGGGTAGTCATGGAATGGGCCCCAGGGGACAGATCGTGACAAAGTGTTATCAGAGGGTGGTAGGTCCTACCAGAAAGACCAGGAGTCTGTGTTTTGTTTTGGGGAAACAATGTTAGGTGTTGTGATTTCAACCTTTAGATTCATGGAGTTTATTGTTGGTATGAAGACAGACGTATCCATACACTAGGACCTTGAATTCTTCTTTTTGGCTCAAATAATGAAAACATTGGTTGTATAAGTGTCTCCTTATGTTATTTTGAATAAAATTCATCTCGCCAGGTATAACCTTCTAACTGAGGTTACATCTTGATCTATATCAAGATGCCTCCACAAGGACAACCAGCCAGGATCCCGATACGAGGTTATGAGGATAGCCCACCTAGTGACAAGGCGTCTATTCAGGGACCATTTCTAGAGATGGCCCCACTGGGTGGTGCACCAGTGCTACCACCACCCGATGGTCAACATCTACTACCGGTGGTTTTGGCAGAGGAAATTTGTAGGCTCAGTTACCTACATGACTTTCAGATACAGAGACCTTCAGAGTTTATGGGAGATATGGATCATTAGGTCACTGAGGACTTGGTGGAGGCTGCGATATAGGTCTTATTCTTAGTGAGGACACCGCCTGACCAGATGGCGATCTTGTAAGGGAGCCTTCTGCAGGGATCAATAGAGAGATGGTGAAGTTTAACCACCCATCCACATGATGATCTGACCCTCACCTGGTTAGAATTTGAGCGGTTTTTTCGGAAAGAGTTTTTCCCGATGACCTTATGATCTATGCGCATTCTGGATCTGATTCACCTTCAGTGGGGAAACATGATGGTATTGAGTACTCATCGAGGTTCGATGAGATATCTCACTACTCCACAGACATGGTGTGAGACCCTTTCTTCCGGGATTGAGCATTTGAGTAGGGAATCGGGTGGGAGATTAGGGCATCAGTGTTGTCTCTCAGCATCCCTATCTAGGTGGGGGTGCTAGAGCGAGCCCTTATTGTGGAGATCTTCTTGGCGGAGCTGGTGCCGATAGCTAGAGATGCCACTAGACCTCAGGCAGCGGAGTCTTCAGCAGGTAGCAGACAACAGACACATGGGACCAAGAGAGTGAGGTCTTTCAGAGGCCAACCCTAGGACTTAGGGTCGATACTGTGGGGATCCCAGTCCAGGGGGAGCCAGCAGGTAGCCAGGTAGTGCTTCATGTGCAGCAGGCAGGGACGCATGGCACATGACTACCCGAACCACCGTACAGATGAACAACATACGGTCTAGGGGCCTCCAAGGCAGGAACAACAATTCAAGTGAGGAGGTCTGTAGAGAAGTGGATGTGGTAGGGGAGCTAGTCGAGCGGCAGGTGGTGGGTGACAGTTTGAGGTGTTACCACCACCACCCCTAGGTGGTCCACCCTGACCTCATGGAGTAGCTGGACATGGGAGAGATCAACTCCAGGCATTAGAGTCTTATGACCACAATTCTCTAGAGATGATTTGAGGTATGATCTGTTTCTTCTACACCCTAGATGCAGTACTTATAGACACATGTTCTAGTCACTCCTTCCTTTCCAAAACTCTCATTCGAAGCTCATATATTCCGGTGGAGTCGTTAGCTCGATCCTTACAGCTAGAGACTTCTACAGGAGATGACTCGATGATTACAAACTGGTGCCGACCACATGAGATCACTCTTGGAGGTGAGAGTTTTGGCTGGGATCTCCTAGTAGAAGCTTCGAGGCCGCATGACATCATCTTGGGTATGGAATGGTTATCCACAGTCCATGCTTAGATAGACTATTTTAGGCGTACAGTGCGGTGTTTCCATAGAGATGGGACTAGGTTTTCCTTCACTGATGAGAGGGAAACCCTTGAAGAATAGGATAGACTCTCTTGGAGGAGGGTAAAACTGATCACTCATTAGTTGGCTATCCTCACCCTTAGTGTAGTGGATGAGAGGAGTCCAAGCTTCCCTATAGTGGTGGATGAGTACGAGTATGTTTTTTCTAAAGATGTTCTGGGACTACCTCCTTGTAGGGAGGTAAAATTTTGCATCGACATGTACCCTGGGATGACACCGATATCCACACCGACATATCAGATGGCTCTCGGGGAGCTTCATGAGCTGAGGGTATATCTAGAGGACTTACATGAGAATGGGTTCGTAAGGACCAACGTTTCACCATGGGAAGCCTCAATGCTTTTTTCCAAGAAGGTAGATGAGAGTTTGAGGTTGTGCATAGACTTCCGAAACCTGAACTAGGTGATCGTGAAGAACAAGTATCCACTACCAAGAATCGATGACCTCTTCATCCAATTGAAGGAAGCATAGTGGTTCTCAAAGATAGATCTCAGATCAGGCTATCACCAGTTTCGGGTACAGGATGAGGATGTACCGAAGACAACCTTTAGGTGATAGTACAACCACTATGAGTTCCTGGTGATGCTTTTTGGCATGAACAACACCCCAACAGTGTTAATGGGCCTCATGAATAGGATCTTCCAGCCTTACCTTGACCAGTTCATCGTGGCCTTCATTGATGAAATCTTGGTGTACTCAGTGTAGGAGGAGGAGCATGCTACACACCCGCAGATAGTCTTGGATACACTCTGAGAGCACTAAATTTATGGTAATCTTTTGAAGTGTCAGTTCTATATTCGGGAGGTACACTTTTTGGGACACATCATCTCAGAGGCTAGAGTTATAGTGGATATGTTGAAGATAGGGGCATTTCTTGCTTGGGAGCTGCCCAGGAGAATGACTGAGGTGCAGAGATTCATGGGGTTGGCTAGTTACCATCAGAGGTTTGTTCCCAACTTCTCCAGAGTAGCATCACCCTTATCTTCTTTGACATGGAAGGGATAACCCTTCGCGTGGATGGAGAAATGTCATCAGAGTTTCTAAGAGTTGAGGTAGAGACTGACTAGTGACCCCATCTTGAGACCACCAGAGGAGGGCATTGGGTATGTAGTTTACTACAATGCATCAAGGACCAGAATGGGTTGTTTCCTAATGTAGGAGCAATCATTGATTGCCTACGACTCACGCCAGTTGAGTTATCATGACTAGAACTATGCGACCCATGACTTGGAGTTAGCAGTAGTGGTCTTTTCCTTGAAGACATGGCAGCACTACTTGATGGGTGAACGATTTATAGTTTACTCTGACCACAAGAGTCTTAGGTATATATTATCCCAGAAGGACCTGAACCTAAGAGAGCGGTGATGGCTAGAGTTCCTTCAAGTCTATGACTTTGATATTGTCTATACTTCTGGGAAGGAGAATGTAGTGGCAGACACACTCAACAGGAGAACTGGTTTGCAACTACTGAGTGAGGAAACAAAGCATTTACCCGCGATGCAGATATCCTTCGTAAATGATAGTGAATCCACTTACCTTCGATCGATGAATGTTAATCCCCCACTCTTATAACAAGTCAGGGAGGCACAACTGGTGGATGTTGACTGCAAGGACCAATGTGCTCAGTTATCCTTAGGACGAGCTCCTGATGGATTTTATATAGGTGGGGAGCATGCCATCCTTTTTAGAGGGTGCACCGTAGTACTAGTGATGTTGAGAGAGGTGTTTTTGATGGAGTTCCATATGTCCCCTTTGGTTTTACATCCAGGAGTGGAAAAAATGTACTATGACCTTCAATATCAGTACTGGTGGACAAGGATGAATAAAGCAGTGGTCGATTTCATTTCATGATGCCTCGTTTTTCATTAAGTGAAGACCAAGCATCAGGTTCCAACAGTATTGGCCTAGCCACTTGAGATAACAGATTGGAAGTGGGATGGTATCTAGATGGAATTCTTGACGGGGTTACCATATACATCTAGAGGCCATGATTCTATTTGGGTAATCATTGAACGAACCACCAAGTCAGATCATTTTCTACCCATCTGGAAGAAGGGACCGATAGAGGGATTGAGACACCTCTATGTCTAGGAGAGATTGCGACTTCATGGGGTGCCTTAAATGATCATCTCAGATCGTGATGCTCGCTTTACATCCTGGTTATTAAAGGGATTAAATGAGGTGTTTGGGATGCAGCTGCATTTGAGCACAAATTTTCATCCCCAGATGGATGGTCAGATGGAGAGAACTATATATACCCTAGAGGACATGATTTGTGCTTGTGTACTTGAATTTGGTCATAGTTGGGAGGAACACCTTCCTATAGTGGAGTTTTCATACATCAATAGATACCACTCAACCATTGGAATGGCACCATTCGAGGCCTTGTATGGGAAGCCTTGAAGATCACCCTTATACGGAACAGAACTAGGGGAATTGGCACTCATGGGTCTATAGTTGGTACGGGCTACCATCGAGAAGGTGCAGATCATCCAGGAGCGGATGAGGACTACACAGAACAGGCATAACTCTTACGCTGACAGGAGTCATAGGCCCTTGGAGTTTGAGGAGGGAGACCATGTGTTCCTTCGGGTCTCATCCCGAAAAGGGTTACAAATATTTGGTCGGGGCGACAAGCTATCTCCAAGGTTCATCGGACCCGTTCATATACTGATCATATTTGGAGAGGTGGTGTACTACCTAGACCTTCCCCCATAGATTCACTGGGTGCATGATGTTTTACATGTGTTGCAGCTAAGGAAGTACGTGCACGAACCATCGCAAGCCAACCACTAGGGCGAGCTATACATTAACGATGAGGTGACATTTGCAGAGTTCCCGATGGAGATAGAGGATTGACAGGAGTGGGTCCTATGTGGGCGGTCAATTCCTCTGGTGTGAGTTCAGTGGCAACATAAGAATATCTAGAAGAGCACATGGGAGCAGGAGGCTCAGATTCATGCTCACTACCCCCATCTGTTTGTTTAGTTTTTGTTTAGGATTTCAGGAATGTAAAACCTTAAGGTTAGGAAAATTTAATGTATTAGAAATTCTGTGTATTTTTATTTATTTATATGGAATTATTCTAAGACCAAGAGCTCTTAAGTAATGTGATTCCGAGGCCCAGAGAGCCCGAAATGGAATTTTAAACTTTTTTTAAGGTACGTTCAGTAAACACGCGAGCAGGTTTTTATAACTTTTGAACCGGTGATCAGATAAAAAATACGAGGACACTGTTCAATTCATAACACCAGGATTCTCCTAGAATGGAATTAACTTTTTCCAGCAAGGGCCGAACGGAAAAGTTTATTTTCAAACTTTTTCGAGAAAAATAATAAAATAACTGAAAAAGTTATTTTATATTCTTTCTCATCTGTTGAGTGGAGGAAAACGACACTGCAGTGTGGCGATGAAATAGAGATGATGAATATTAATGAGGTTCATTAATGGCTCATATCACATAGCGTAATGATTAAATAAAGGGAGCGTAACAACGATGCTGTTTCATAAATGAAACAGTGTAACAACGCGACGTCGCAGTGTAACTAAAACGCTACGACATGTTTACTTTAATTATTTAGAACATTGGAGATGACAAAATTAAACCTTGGAGACTCTCTAAATAATCTCAAAAATAATTCCTCTCCAACAAAGAACATTGATGAGACTTCTCCAACTTTGAATAACTTTGAAGAATAGATCTGGAAGTGATGACTTTGACGCCTTGAACTCTCGAGGATGAACTTTTCGACATAGAACGTCAAAAAGGCAGGGGTTTGATTTTTATTTAAAACTTATTCCCTACTCTTATTTTTCTTGAAACAAAGAACCCAGATCAACCCACAGATAGGTTGATTTGTGATTCGTACATTTATATGGGAGGGTGAATTTTCTTGGGGATTTATTATCTGAGATTCAAACCATGCCTGAAATAGTTGAACTTCAAACCCTAACCCCCCTTGATTTAAACATCTAACGCGAAGGTCCTGGGCTGACAAGAACAAGGCATGAGAACCTCTGCTCATGAATTCTTGGTGGCTGCATTATCAAAGTGGTGGAAATTTGATTTCGGGGCCTGAGCAGGGATGGAGGCGACCCGAGAGGTCCATAGGCACAAATGGGACGGAAAACATACCACTGGAGAAACTTCTCTGGCATGTTGAAGGTGTCATCGATGCGATGCCTGGCCCATGTCGGCCGCATAAAGGGGGTGGCACAAACCGATGCCGCGACAGTAGAGGAGGCGAATGGACCTCACCGGCCACACTGGAGGATGGCGGCGTGCCCATTGGCACGCCGTGGCAGAAAGAGGCCACAACCAGCCAGCAGCGGCGGTGGGAGTCGCGACGCCGGGAAGGCGCCACGTGGAGGGGGGTGGACCACGTTTGGGCCACCTGGGCAGTGTGGACCGCGGTCTGTCGAGCGTGGTTGGAGGGGCCCCGAGTCCGCGGGGCCAGTTGGAGCTGGATGTGGCTCGCTTCCACCTTTCGGCCGGGCTGTGCACCACCGGTCCACTCACCCGGCGGACTGGGCTAAGGTTGGCGGGCCACACCCCCAGCCCAGCAGGCCAGAACCATGTCGGCAGGATGAACCCACACCCAGCAGGCCGGACCCATGTCAATAGGCCAGACCCGCGCCCTTTGTGCTAGGCCAGACTGGACTGGGTCACTAGGTGAGCCGGTGGGCTGGACCCTTGGACAAATAGGGCCGGGTCCAGTGAGGCTTATTGGGCCTGGCCCATTGTCCAGGCCAGACCAGACCGACCCCAACCTGAACCAAGTCAGGTCAAGTACATCTAATTAAACTAGGGTATGTGGGACCCCTAGGCCGGGTTGGTCGGGTCAGTCTGACCGGGTCGGACTGGGTCCTGTCGCAATCGTCCCCTTGTTTACTAAAACACCCGTATCTTGGAAACCACACGTCCGATTGATGACCCATTTGTGGAGTTAGGACCCTCTTGATGAGGTATATCTTTTGGAATTATTTGTGGTGACTTTAATAGATGTTAAGATGTTATGAATGGTTTGAGGAGTGGTTCTTCCAAGCACGCTACGTATGAGAACCCTGCAGTTGGCTGAGACCTGAAGACTGCTCAACGACGGACCAGTGGGAAGAGGTTCTATGTTACCCGGCAGGCCCATGGTGGGGAGTGGTTCTATGTGACCCAGCCAACCCATGGTACTCGACTGGAGGATTACCTAAACTCAGACAAGGTGGGAAGCGGCTCTGTGTGACCCGGTAGACCCACGGTGGGTAGCGACTCTGTATGACCCAACATACTCACAATACTAATCAGGGATGAGTACCAAAGCAGTCCAAGTTTAGTGGGAAGTGGATTCTTGTGTGACCTGGTAGACCCACTGTACTCGATAGAGGAGGAGTTCTCCAGCATCTGAGGTGTTAAATGATGTGACTGACGAAGCTACTATCACTACCCTAGAATATACCTGGTGTGAGCTGCCTTGTGCTATGTGCTTTTTCTTTATGTTATGATTTAAGGATTGCTATACGGTCTTGCCTTTTTTTGGGGTCCCTACTATGTTTTGTGTTACTCACCCCTACATGGACCCCGCCCATGCGTGTCATGTCCCATGCAGACGATTGATGATTCGATAGAGACCTTGGTGGAACAGGACTCGGTGGAGCCCAATGAGACAAGACAGATCAACACGTCGATGGTGGGATTGGTGTCCAAGGACCAGGTGGGGCCCAGTAGGACCAAGCGGATTGGACATACTACTTTGGAATCCAGTAGCCTCACTACTCCTAAGATCAGGTGCGGTTTTCCATGGATGGCCATCAGAGCTCCTTTTGGTACTTTGCTATTTTAGTTCTCTTTGTTGGGTTTGTATTCTGGCCCAATTTCTTTCAGATGTAATTTTTACTCATTCTGGTTTTAGTATACTTGTTTTTCCCCTTCTAGTGTGTTGGGATGTGGTTCTTCATGTATGTGTGTACAGGTAATCAGGAAAATTCCTCCCACTTGTAGGTTGACGCCTTCGACGTTAGTTACTAGCCCCTGTCCTTTGGGAGGCGAGATTGAGGTAGTCACAGAACGGGCCTCGGGGGACGGGTTGTGACAATCCACCAATCACATTTTTTGGATTTATGAATATCCTATTTTAGGTGTCAAGTGGGACCCTAAAAAAATTGAAACACCATCAATATAACAAAAGTAAAAAAAATGACGCGAAACATCAACAATCATTACTAATTTTCAAGATGGAAGTGTTGGGTCAATATTTACAAGATAATTCCATAATATCAATACCAATATTAATTCAAAGTATTTCTTTAATGTTTGAGGATATGAATTCTATGACCATAAGGTAGTCATTAAGGTGGAAAATATCAAGTTCCAATTTTATAAAAATAACACCAAGTTATGAGGAAATATTTTATATTCTTACCTATTTTTGTATAAAAAGACCCAATACTCACCCCATTATCAATAAAGGCATATTTTAGCTTCTTACCTATTTTTTTATCAATAGACACCTGAAACTATTCAAAATCCCTTATCACATACCTTTTATTACTCAAAACATAAACCCAAATCTTGTATGAATAGTAGTCAATAAAAGTCACAAAATAAACCCCCATAAAATTTCTTTGTTATCAGAGGTCTAGAAACATTATAATATACCAATAAAATTACTTGTAACCTTTTTAAGTAGAAGAAAACTCCTAAAACAAACTCCACTTTCTTATCAAGAAATATAGAGATCACACATGTCTAATCCAGTACTATCAAAACATGGAGGAAATTTAAATTATATAAAAAACCAAGTACATTCTCACTAAAGTGATTAAGATACTTGTGTCATAATTTAAAATAATCACTACACTCAATAATACAATTAGTGTCAAAAGGAACAAAAAACCGTGTTTAATACAAACCAAACTATTTCTTTTCTTGATACACAACCAAGGAAGAATTTGAAAACTTCCTCTATCCATAAAAAATTTAATAAAAAGTATTCATCATCAAGAACACTGGTATAAATGAGATATAGATAAACCTCCAGGGTATGTTGAATATTTTTTAGAATCAGCTTATTTTTAGTGCTGGTCTCTCAAAAAACAGTTCCTATAACTAAAATATTAAGAAGGATGTTATTATCTATATTTTAAATCCAAAAATTACTTATACTATATAATATAAATAATCCCTTTATTAATTTCACATGAAAGTAGATTCTACTATTAACTATCTTACATGAATCATTAGAAGCAACATTAATTAAATCCTAAACAATAATAAGATCACCCCTGTAGTGGAGGTAATGAGACCATCACCATCACTATTATTATTTTATTTATTTTCATTAATTTTTCTTTCCATTTTCATTTAATATTTTTTTAATAAAACCATTCATACCATAATGATGATGCTCAATTTTTTATTCCACCATTGATTTTCATTTTGCTTTCCTTTTACTTTAGATATTGCTTCCTTGATTCTTTTCTTGGATTTCCCCTAATTATCTATGATCAGAATTTATAAGGAGAATATATCTTGTGTTATTCTCCAATATTCTTCAATAAAAACAACAAAATTAATAAAATTCATAGTCACAGTACCATTAAGATATGAACCAGTTAGAGCAACATGTAATTTTTTATATAATCTATATAAAGTGCTAAATAACTAAAGAGATAAATATTTATCATTAAAATTAACAACAATTCAATAAAACTTATCAATACAATCCTGAAGCTTAATCAAATAATTAATAATATAAGTGTCTTATTTGTACCATAAATTCAGGTCATGTTTGAGAAGAAATAACTTATTATTTTATGATTTGGAAGCATGTGTTGTTTCAAGATTCTTCCATAAAGTTATATCATGAGATATTTTAACAATATGATTAATAACATTATCTTTAACCCATTAGTGAATAAAAATATAAACCATTTCATGATCAAACTACTTCCCCAATTTTTCCTTATAGATATTTAATAGAAAAAACTGACATATGCATCCAATTAAAATATAATTGTTTTTTTTCATCTTGAATCTCCATATATGATAATTTGTGATATTCAACCAAATCGTTTGAGTGTAATTTGACTCCATGATATATCATAATAAAATACAAAACCAATGATACCAAATTTTGGGAAATAAAGTAAACAAACTCATGAATGGATGTAGTGGAATAAAATATTTACCACTAAAGTAATATTAAAAGACGAATCTAGAAGCATGAATGATAAAAAAACATGTTCATAAAAATAAAAAATGATATAAAAATAAAATTACATGAAAAACCCAAAAAATTATTGATAAGAACCATGAAACTGAGTTTAGTAAATTGATACATTAATAATTAATGATTACATAGTAGATAGTTTCTAAAATAAAAGTGATATAAAAAATGATACTCTTAATAAACTTGAAATCACTACCAAAAAATAAATATATCAAAAAATGTCATAATAATTAATATTATCCAAAAAAGAATAAAAACATAATGACCTGACCATACATATCTTAATATCATAATATTAAAAATAAGGTTATGTAAAATCATTAAGATCATATAAAGGATGATTGTCAATTAAAACAATCAAAATTAGAAAAATGTTCTTCATTAATCACAACCTTTTTGTTCTTTGTTAGTGGTTTGGAAAATTTGTATAAGAAAATATAAATCTTGGGATTTGTTTTTCTAAAATACAATAAACCCATGACACATAATCTTAAATTAATATTAAAAATATACCTATATTTTTTAAAAAATAGATATTAAGTGATATTACTTCTAAAAATATGGAATCTAGGGATCCACACCACACATTACATGATAAAAAATGTTTACTATAATAATGTGAAATTAAGGTTTTATACTTATAAATGGATATGTGATTTAAATTATATATTTAATTTTTATATCCTTTTTTTTAATTTTAGATTATTTTATGAATTATTTCATCAGTTATTTCTCTTGATTGAGTTATTTTTGAAATTTCCCCAACCTTTCTAATTGATTTATTATTTTATTCATATAGGTTCATTGGAATTTTCCAATAGACCACCCATGGTAAATAATGAAAACTAATTAATCTCTATGTAAATAAATTATTAGAAACTAATTATAACATTATGATAAGTTTTTAAAAAACTATTTTCTTATTATTTATCTAAAAATGATTTTACCACATATTTAGTTAAGTTATTTCCTCCTAAATTTATATGTAACTCTTTTTCATGAAACAAAAAATGTACCACTTATTAAAATTGATTTTTAGTTTGGTTTTTTAATATGGAATTATCATGTGCTTATAGTTTTTATTAAATTTCATTTTCACTAGATTCATTGGTTTCATTATTTTTTTAATTGTGTAAGGTTTATTTGAGTACCACAAGAATATTGGAAAAAATATTTTTATTTTTATTATAGGCCCACTATAGATAAAACTGCAATTTTCTTCTAAAAAAGTATCAAATAAATAAATTGACTTCATTATTTAAATGAGTACAATGTTTTTTTATTTGGATGGAAGTTTATATTTTATCTAACATAGATAAATTTTCATATTGTTTAAAATTTTAAAAATAAATTATATTAAATAATAAAAACCTAACAAAAACCATATAAATAACCTATTATATATGTTATTAAAAATCCCTCTCCTTTTAATATTATTCTCTAAAAGAGAAAGCCACTATAGAGTAGGATATCATCAAATATTGAAAGATAATTTGTTAGAAACTCATAATGAGTTATTTGATTCTATCCCCATTTGTATCATTATACAAAAATTATTTATTACTCATGTTAAATGGTAGATAAAAACTTCTATTACTTTATTAATTACCTATACTATATATGAACATGAATATATCAATGAGATGAACACATGGATATAA
Source organism: Viscum album (assembly GCA_963277665.1). NCBI lineage: Eukaryota > Viridiplantae > Streptophyta > Magnoliopsida > Santalales > Viscaceae > Viscum > Viscum album. The sequence continues at coordinate 272,042,102 of OY728139.1, read as the reverse complement.
TAATTTCAAAGATTTGATAAGTGATTATAGTGATATACTAGAGATATTGTTTGACATCAATTGTCATCAAAGTTATATTAATCAATCTATTGATTTATTCATGAAATAAATCATATATAAAATCAAAGGTATCACTATGATAATTACAAATACACTAATACCTAGATTATCCATGTTATATATTAAAAGATATCTTTGAGAGAATTTTGGTCACATTACAGCTTCTCCCTAGGTTTTATAGAACTTATCATCAATTCATAACAAATAAAATATAATTTCATGATCCTCACATTGATAATTTGTTTTTTGAAATTTATTGGTGATTATAGAAAATAAATATTTAGTTTTAGGTCATGAATTTTGATGGATAATGGTGGAATGATGATGGTGTAGTGATGGGGCAGTGACATGATGTGGGGAATATGATCTTTGATTAGATGTTTTAGGGAGTCCCATGAATACCTCCCAATTTTATATGGGAATATATCAAATAAGTTTCTTATAGATAGTTTGGGGCCATTTAATTAACATGATTAGTTCCTTATAAAAATTTTCTCAACATGTTTGAATTTGATACATGCTTTGATGATAATGCCTCACTATTATGACCACCACTATTGCATACATTACAGATATCTCCAATATTCTCAAACCTATTTGAGGCATATAGGTTCTTATGAATTTTGGGATGCTTCATCTTCTCAGGATTTCTCCCCATAGGAATTTTCTGATGTTTTTATATTGATGGATTATACCAATAATTAGTTTCTCTATGCCTTAATCTATTTCACCACCAGTAATTTCTAAGAAACATTGATCTTATATGCAAAACTACTCATTGTTTGGTATTTCTAGATTTGTGACCAAGCCATTTTTGAGCCTTCTCAACCACTGGTTGGGCTGTTATTGGGGAACCAACACTCATAATACTTCCTTCATAAACCATATTAATGGTAAAAATCTTCTCATAATTTCTTCTCAAAAATATTTTTTCATTTTTAGATTTTAACCCTTCATTTTTTATGAAAATAAATACATCATAATCATGATATTTAGATACAAATGGTACCTAATTCTTTGATACTACTTGATAATGATCATAATATGATGTAATTATCTTTTTTCCACATAATAAAGGCCTATTAACACCTAAATACTCATTTGAATAGTCTGTAGAAGTAGCCCCCATAATCTGTTTCTTATGAAGACATGGCTTGAAAACTTTCCATATTTTATAACTTGATCTCAAGATTGATAAATTTCATATTGAGAATGTATTTTTCATTTTAAACAGCCTTCAAATTTTATTTAAATTCCTTATAAACTCTTCCAAATTCTTTATCATTACTTTTTATCTTCTCATATAAAAATGTATCAAGCTCCTTGATCCTATTGGATTTACCTTTAAATTGAAAATTCTTAGCATAAATGAAGTTTTTCAAATATCCCTTCAATGCATGTATCTTCTACTCAAACTATTTAGATGTATCATCCTTTTCTAATATTTTTTTTAAGATACTCTTTTTCAAATTTGGATTACCTATCCATAATATCCTCATAGTCCTCTTCTTTGATAGTAACATTTTTAGATATATTTATAAAAGTTAGATATATTTCCCTTAAATTTTTCTCCAAGATATATTCCTCACCTTTAATTTGAGTGATCACTTACTTATGAATTTTAAAAATTACACAAATAAAAGAAAATATTTCTTAGATAAAAAAATACATTATATATTTTAATGTTTAAAATGATATATCATGTAAATCAGAAAATGTATGATCACTTCCACTTGGTTATTTTTATTGTCGACATTTTTCAAAAGAATTTTCACATTCCTCATGATCACTTGAATTACTTGATCCTACTAAGGTGGAATGATTATCCAATACCTTGGTGATAGTCTAAACCACATGTACTTCTGATCTAGATCTGTTTACTTCATAATTATTGCATGGTGAATCTAGAAATTATTCTTCTTTTGATAAGAGAAAAAAATTATTTATCTTTATTTATATATTTATTTCTCTTATTTATCATAGCATTGGTAGAAATTTAATTCTAATATGATATAGATACAAATTCACCAAAACCGAACTTCATTATGAATTAGGAAATAAACATCAAAACTTCAAAATATAATAATTTCAAATAAAGACAATCTAATCAGTGGTAAACCATTATCTGATACTAATTGAGAGGGAATTTTTGGGATATGAACCAAATTGGGAAGGGGTTAATTATTTTATATGTATTTAAACATAACTTGTCATTTTAACTTTTTATTCCATATATTTTACCTTAGTAATTTGTTAAGGTGAATGGATCACTATTTTCTAATCTATTCATTTTCCTTCAATCTTGCAGAACAACCTGTTGAGAAAGTGTTGTTTTCAACAATACATAATTTTATATGGGGGAGATTGTTGAGAACAATACTCTATCTATTTATAATGATTTTGATGCTCACAAATATCCTTATTTTTTATTCTAATAATTTTACTTTGATTGTATTTCAGGAAATTAATATAATTTATTTCTCTATTTTGAGATAATATTAAAGAATTTAATTCAAGTGGAATATTTGGAAAAGTATTCGGAAATCATTTTTAGCATGTTCTGGAAACACTTTTCATGCTCTACATGTTTGGAAATTACTTGAGTGTGTTTTGGAAACACTGTTCACACGCTACGTTGAAGAGCGTAGCTTAAGGATGGTATCCATCATTTACATTATAGGTTATTAGAAAATTATGGTTAAGCAACCATACGTTATCAGAAAAGTATGAAATATGGAACCTTACTTTTGGAAGGAACCTTACTTTTGGAAGGAATGCTACTTTTGGAAGAAGAAACCTACATTTAGAAGCAACCTTACATTTGGGAAATCGGAAAAGTATGGAATAAGATCATTATTTGAGTATGGAATGCTAATTTTGTTTCTTAAAAGTATAGTTCATCAACCTTACTTTTCTGAACAACCATACGTTTGAGAGTTGATGAGAAAAGTGTGGTTCATCAACCTTACTTTTGTGAATGATAAACCTTACGTTTCGAATCTGAGAAAAGTATAGATCATTAACCTTAAATTTGAGACCAACCATACATTGTGAACCTTACGTTCAAAGACTGTATGTTATGCAGTTCAACCCTACGTTTAGCGTCAGATATTTAAATTACAACTTTAATAAGGAAATGGTATTTATACAGATTATTAGGATGATTTCAAGCAGGATTAAAAGAACGAATCTAAAACGTGTCTTTGACTAATTCAAATACGTTTATTTATGATTTAGAGGATCATTATAAGAGGATATTTTCATGACGAATTTTCAAGGGAGTTACGACTGCACTGTTATTCAAAATTTTGAATATTGAGATTCTAAAGGCGAATTTTCTGGATATAAATTTTAAAAGGAGAATGATAATCTTTATTCTATATATACCAATATTATTTTGTATTAGAGATATAAAGGAAAATCATCAAAAATATATATCAAGCTCTTGAGTTTTTCACTGCTATAATTTACAGAGATAATCGAGACTTACAGATCTACTATTATGAAGAACAACAAAGTTATGTTTTCTGGAGAAGAAGAAACATGATTAAAGATTCACTGATTCTACATCGAATATCTTTTTTGAATTGACTATTGATTAAAGTTTCTAATTATATTTCAAGATCTACTACAATTGGATCGGCTCAGAACTACTTCTAACTGAATAACATCTTTTCTGAAGACGATGATCATTCTACTGTCAATTGCGTGTTGTTGCAATTGTGAAGAACAATTGGAAAGTATTTCAAAGAACAAATACTCTTTTACATTGAGTAACCAGCTTCTCATACTAAGCTGTGTATTTGGTTCTGTGTATGAACCAGAAGTCTATGTTTATCCTTAAACATGTAAAGGTGTCAACTGACTGCACTCAATTGTGGAACAGTCTGTTGATAAGATGACTAGATAGTAAAAATCACCAAGCTCGTGGAGTAGAGCATTGGTGGAGTGGACTAGGGGCCTTCTGTTCCCTGAACCACTATACATCATGTGTTCTTTTCTATTTATTTTCTGATGCTTAATCATTCTTATAAATTTGAAAGGACATATCACGATCTTGTGAAGAAATTGTAAAACACACAATTAAACCTCCTCTTTTGTATATTTGGTATAACCCAATCCAATAATTGGTATCAGAGTAAGAGGTTTTTTCAAATATATAACAAGATGAAAGTATTTGGATTATACAGAGCACAATGGATAATCCATGAGATGGTATGTCAATGATTTGAGCTCCCTACTTCAACAGTGAAGATATGGATGTTAGAAATCAGGGATGATCATTTATTTAAAGAACCTTGGATACATAGTCTACTAAAAAATTCTAACTACTTATGTGATTCCAGAGAAACCTGAAACATGGAGTTCTGATAATGAATAAGAGTATGACACAAACTCAAAATCCATGAATGAAATCATTTATGTTCTTGGACTAGATGAATTCAACATAATATCTCAGTGCCCGACATCATATGAAATGTGGAATACTATTGCAGTTTCTTATAAAGGAACTGAAAATGTCAGACAGATGAGGTATGATACTGCTAAACTCAAATTTGATACATTCAGGATGTTTGAAGGAGAAATCATCACCCAAATGAATGGAAGGTTGACATAAATTTTCAACAAAATCACTACTTTGGGAGATCTGATTAAACACGCTGATCAATCTCTAAAAGTACTAAGATTACTACCACCATGATGGAATGGAATTTATGCTACTATCATACAATCTACACCAGAAAAAGATTTAACAATGAGATAGTTAATTGGAACTCTAATGATGTATAAGGATGAGATATAGGATGACAAAAATGAGCATAAGGTTCTGATCAAGATAGAAGACACTACCTTAAATATGTCATCTCAAAGAAAAATAAAAAAGCTAAGGAAAAAGGAAATAAAGGTGAAATAAGAAAGTTCTAATTCATCCAATTCAGATGTGGAGTTGGCTCAGATAGCCATAAAATTCAGTAAGTTTTATCAAAATAAAAAAGGTTTTAGAAATTATTTTAAAAAAGATGAAAATAAAGTCAAATATTATGAGTGTAAGAAACTTGGTCATATCAGACCTGACTGTCCACAATTAAAGGAAGACAAGAAGAAGAAATTCTTTAAGAGAAATGATTATGAGAAAAAAGAGAAGAAGGTAATGAAAGATACTTGGAGTGTATATGAAGACTCCATAAACTCATCAGATACTGATTCATAAAAAGTTGAATCAATCTTGAAAGACAATATGTCGTTTATGGCAGAAACTGATGAGGTACAATCCTATTACTCATCTGACTCTAATTCAATTTGATTAAATGATATACTCACAGCTTACTGCAATATGATTGAAAAGAAATATGATTATTTATTCAAGAAACAAAAATCATTAAAGAATATTCGTAATGCTATTTTAGGAGAGAGAGATACTCTGCTAAAGAAACATGAGGAATTACTGGAAAAGTATAACTTAATTAACACAAACTATATAGACAATGAAACTAAAATAAAAGAACTGTAAACATAAGTAGAAACTTACAAAAGTGAAACTCTTATTTTTACAAAAGGAGAAAATACACTAAATGAAATACTTGTAAAGAATGTGATTAAAATGGAAAGATATGGAATAGGATGTAAAGGTGAGAAACCTAAACTGTATAAGAACTATTTTTTCCCAAGTAAAAAAGGTAAAATTTGAAACTACTATGGAACAAAAGGTCACATATCTAAAAAATGTTATTTAAGGAAACAAAAAATAAGTGTGATTAAGAAATCCTTTATTGCAAGCAATTTATATGATTCTCTTGATTATAGAAAAACAAAGCAAGTCTGGATTTCAAGATCTTTTCTAGGTAACACTACTGAATCCTATAAAATATGGGTACCAAAATAAATCATTGTTTAATTGACATTGAAGGAATCAGGTCATAGAAGCAAAATTAAAATATGGTATATGGACAGCAGCTGATCCAGGCATATGAGTGGAAACTCATCAAATTTTAGAACTCTAACTCAAAAGTATGGTGGTCTAGTCATATTTAGTGACAATGTAAAAGGCAAGATTATTGTCATTGAAACTATTGGAGATCTAGAAGCTGTCTCAATCAATAAAGTACTCTATGTACAAGGATTGAAACACAACCCGATAAGTATATCTCAACTCTATAATGATGGTTTTGTTATTGATTTTTCTAATAATTGATGTTCTGTTTTCAAAGATAAATTGATTAAATTTAGAGAACCAAGAGCTTAAAATGTTTATACTATGGACTTAAATTCATTGTATAAACAAAAGGTAAAATGATTAACTACTAAGATAAATGAATCTTGGGTCTAGCATAAGAGACATGGACATTACAATATATATTATTTACATAAGTTATCCAAGAAACAATTAATTTTTGATTTTCCTAGTCTCAAATTTGAAAGTGATAGATTCTATGATGCATATCAACTTGGAAAGCAGTAGAAATCATCCTTAAAATATATTAACAAAATTTCTAAATCTAAACCTCTAGAACTTATCCATATGGATCTGTTTGGACTTTTAAGGGTATCAAGTTTGGATGGTAAATTATATGTGTATGTTTTAGTTGATTACTATTCTAGATTTACTTGGATTTATTTTCTAAAATATAAAAATTAAACTTTATATATATTTGAATGTTTTTACAATGCTGTTCAAAATGAAAAAGGTTTTAAAATAATTTCATTAAGAAGTGATCATGGTAGATAATTTTATAATTTAGAATTTAATTCCTTTTTCTCAAATACGGGTATTAAACACACTCTTCTCTTCACTAAGAATACCTCAAAAAAATCGAATTGTTGAAAGAAGAAAAAGGACTATTCAAGAAATGTCGAGGACTATGCTAAATGAATATAGCCTTCTTACTTATTTCTGTCCAGAAGCTGTAATCACAACCTTTCATATAATGAATAGAGTTTTAATTAGAACTATTTTTAAAAAGACACCCTATGAACTCTGGAATAACAGAAAACCTAAAGTAAATTACATTAAATTTTTTGGATGAAAGGTTTACATCTTAAACACCAGGAAAAATCTTGGTAGGTTTGATCCAAAATCTGATGAAGGCATTTTCTAAGGATATTCTGCTACTTCCAAAGCTTATAGAGTTTTTAATATAAAGTCAAAGATTGTTGAAGAATTTGTTCATGTGAAATTTGATGAATCTGATCCCTTTGAGAGAAAAGGAAAGACCAAATTGATGAATCTGACTCTAATGATAACATGAGACTTGAAAACATGAAAGTTGATTTTGAAAAAGATATAAATAAAATTCAATCTAGTTCAGAAGGACATGACATTGAAGAAGCTAATAGTGTACTACCTATACATTCTAAAACCCTAAATAATCACCCTTTAAAAACTATTATAGGAGACCTCGACATAAGAATAAAAACTAGAAGAAATATAGGAAATATTGTTGAATTCTCTACCTTTCAATCCCAATTAGAAACTAAGACATTAGAAGAATCCTTAATTGATGAAAGTTGGATGATAGCAATGCAAGAAGAACCAAAAAAATTCAAGATAAATGAAGTTTGGAATTTAGTTGAAATACCTCAAAACCATCTAGTTATAGGAACTAAATGGATCTTTAGAAATAAAAAATATGATCAAGGAATAATAACTATAAATAAAGAAATACTAGAATCTAAAGGTTATAATTAGGAAGAAGGTATAAACTATGATAATTACTTTTCACCTGTAGCTAGATTAGAGGCCATTAGGATCCTTTTAGCCTATGAATCTCATATGAAAATTAAATTATTTCATATAGATGTTAAGTCTGCCTTTTTAAATGGTTATTTATTGGAGGAATTTTATGTTGAGCAACCTCCTGGTTTTGAAAATTCTCAAAAACTAGATTCTGTTTTTAAACTTACTAAATCTCTTTATGTACTTAAACAAGAACCTAGAGATTGGTATGAAATATTAAGATCTTTTCTTTTAAAAAACAATTTTATTTTTGTAATGGAAGATCCAACACTTTTTAAGAAAACTGAAGATTCTAATGTTGTATTGGTTCAAATTTATGTTGATGGTGTAGTTTTTGGATTAACAAATTCAAAACTTTGTCATTATTTTTCAAATTTAATGAAAAAAAATTTGAAATGAGCATGATGGGAGAATTAAATTTCTTTTTAGGACTTCAAATTTATCAAAAATATTTTTGAAATGTTTTAAATGAAATAAAATACATTACTGATTTACTAAAGAGATTTGGACTTGAAAACAAGTAGACATATTCAACTCCTGTATGTACTAATATAAAACTTGATTTGAATGAAATTGGAAAATCAGTTGACAAAAAGTTATATAGAGGTACGATTAGTAATTTATTATATCTTACTACTAGCAAGCCAGATATAATGTATTCAGTATGTATGTATTCTAGATTTCAATCTGATCCAAAATAATCTCACTTAAGTGTTTTCAAAAGAATTTTTGGATATTTAAAAGGAAATATTTTTCAATCTCTTATCTATCCAAAAACTTCTAATTTTAATTTAATTTCATATTCAGATGAAGACTTTGGAAGTTGTAGATTAGATAGAAAAATCACCTCAGGGACTTGTCACTTTTTAGGAAAATTCTTAGTATCATGGTCTAGTAAGAAACAACACTCAATTTCCCTATCAACACCCAAGGCGGAATATGTATCTGCAAGCAGTTTCTGTGCACAAGTTTTGTGGATGAAAAACACTCTTATGGACTTTGGAATAAATTTTAATAATACACATATTTTATGTGATAATACAAGAGATATAAATATTTCAAAAAATACTATTAATCATTCTAGGACTAAGCATATTGATATCAGACATCACTTTCTAAGAGACCATGTTCCTGAAAAGGATATAATCTTAGAATTTTCAAACACTAAAATTCAATTAGCTGATATTTTTACTAAACCACTTCCAACTTCAAGGTTTGATTTTATTAAGGTGGAGCTATGTTTATTTATTTTTAAATATTTTTCTCAATTATTATTTTATTTGTTTTTATTATTACTTATTTTTAGACTAATTTAAAATTTTCATTGGTACTATTTTTTTTGAAAAGAAGGAAAAATAACATTAATGACAAAGATCAGCAGCCGTACACAAGCAAAGCCATGAAGGGAAATTGTCCAGCCAGAGTTGGTTGTCATCGAAGGGGTCTGAGGCCGCCAGCTGATGGGACACATTGTTTCCTTCCCTTTTGGTAAAGGATAAGGTGTAGTAATAGAATCCTTGGAGAAGCGAGCGAATATTCCTGATGATGAATCCAAATGACTAGAGCCCGACATCGTTTTGGTTAATAGCTTCAATCACGGTGAGATAGTCAGACTCAATGATGATATCAACCCAACCCCGTTCCACAGCGAGCAGCATACCTACAAGGATAATCGAGGCCTCAGCAACTACAGGTTCCTAGAAGGCATAATGTGATTCATATTTTGCTGCAATGATTTTCCTAGAATGATTTCGGGACAGGAGACCGAGAGAAACAAGCACATCCTTGGGGAGAGACGTGTCCACTCTAATATTAATAATCCCTTCCATTGGGGGTTCCAATGAGGGAGAAAGGAGGGGGTTACACCTGGCATAAACTGCCCTTGGTGGTCCTTCTAGCCCTCAATCCATGAAATGAACCATTCAATCCAGAATTCGGGAGGTTTATGAACGTGGTGAAAAATAGAATCATTACGTCGAACCCAAATGATCCAGGCCAGGGTGCAAAGTAAACCTGCATTAATCGATGATAGAGAGGAACACCACTGCATCAGAAGATCAGGGAGGTCAGGGGCAATGTCTAGTGAATCATTAGAAACCGTCCCCCATTTATTCCAAATTTCCTTAGCTCACGGGCAGTGAATGATGGTGTGAAAAAGAGTTTCTGGAATATTCGGGCAGAAAGGGCAGGACTCAACACTAGCCATATGTCAGTAATCGAGAAGTTTCCTGGTAGGGAGGGTGCGCATGCAAACCTGCCACCAAAATTTGCCTATTTTTGGGGGGACGTTGAGCTTCCGAAGCACTTTACATGGTCCCTCTTCACGGTCGACAGAGTGGATGCCAAGAGCTAGTCTTCACTCAGATCTCACCGTGTATTCTCCTGAAATGTCATTGGTCCAGAAAAGATGGTCGGGGCCTGCTTCTGGGACCCATGGGATGCTTAGGATAATTCTTTGGTCTCTTTTGTTAAAACATTCATGGATATTTTCCAAACACCACCTCGGGCCCTGGACTGAAAGGAGGAAATTGACAGTGGTGTCTTCAAGACTTGGTTGGGTAGGGGATGTATCTTGTACACCATCCTTATCGACAAGCTAGGAATCAGTCCAAATGTTGACAGATGAGCCATTCCCAATCCTCCAGCCCAAACCTTTTTCTAGGAGATTTCAGGCCCCCCAAATGCTTCTCCAGAGGAAGCTAGGGTGGGGGCCAAGAGAGGAAACATGGAAGTACGTGTGGGGAAAGTATTTAGCTCAGCGTACTCGTGCATAGAGAGATGATGAACGGTTAATAAGGCACCATTCTTGCTTGGACAACAGTGCTTCATTGAAGAGAAGAAGATTCCGGAATCCTATCCCTCCCCCCAACTTAGGTTTACAGAGTTTCTCCCAGGCCATTTAGTGGGGTTTATTCTTTCCATCATTTTCCACCACTAAAAGTTGGAAGTATGTGAATGGATCTGATTGATGATGGCCACCGAGAGCTTAAACAGTGACATAAAATAGCTGGGGATAGAATGGATGATAAGATTAATGAGGGTTTCTTTGCCGGCTTTAGAGATGCTTTTTGGGGTCCAACCTTGAATTTTTTTCTCAATCCTATCCACCAGAGATGCAAAGATATATTTTTTGGACCGTCCAATCACCGTGGGAAGCCCGAGATACTTCTAGTGTTCATCGACCATATGGATTCCTGGTGATGCACAAAGTTCATCTCTCTTGGAAAGAGGCACCCCTGTGCTGAAGGAGATTTCCAATTTTCCATGATTGATAGACTATCCAGACGCCCCCTCATACTGCTGGATCGCATGGCTAATCACCCGGAATTCATTTAAAGTTGCTCTGGAGAAAAAGAGGCATTCATCAGCGAAGAAGAGATGCAACACTGGTGGGATTTCACGGTAGACCTTTTCCCCACGAATAGACTTAGAGGATGCATCCCTGAAAATAATGTTAGAAAAAACATCAGCCACCAAGATGAAGAGAAATGGGGAGAGGGGATCTCCCTGGCGCAGGCCTTGGGTTAGGGCAAAGCCTCTGGTGAGCTCCCCGTTGACCTTGATTCTGAAAAAGATGGTCGAGATGTAGTTCATGAAAATATCTTCCCATTTAGTGCAAAAACCCACTTTCAGCATCACAACTCTTAGGAACTGCCATTCCACTTTATCATAGGATTTTTTCATATCCAGTTTCCAGGCCATGGTTCCTCTTTTCGCAGTAGAGCGTGTTTTCATAGAGTGGAACACTTCATGGGCCACAATTGCATTATCAGTAATCAATCTCTTGGCCATGAAGGCACTTTGGTTTTCGGAGATAATATCAGGAAGCCAAGGGCACAACCGATTGACATGGGTTTTTGAGAAGATATTATAAGAGACATTAAAGAGGCTGATAGTTCTAAAATTAAGGATCACCAAAGGTTTCTTGATTTTGGGAATGAGAATGAGGAAAGTTTTGTTGATGGTGGAAATGCTTGTATTCCCTGGCCAGATATTTTTTTTATCATTTTGCAGATGTCAGGACTGATGATGTGCCATTATTGTTTAAAAAATAGGGCGTGGAATCCATCTAGTCCCGGGGCCTTAGTGGGGTGGATATGTTTTAAATCCAGACGTATCTCGTCATTCGTCAAATCTTTGGTAATATGCTTATTGATCTTGTCGGTGATCACATGTCTGATGCATTCTTACACTTCAGCCGACATTAAAGGAGTTCCTATAGAGAAAAGGTTCTGGAAATAGAATATCAAAGCTTTGTGAATACCACTGGTGTCAGAAACTTTGCTTCCATCAGGTTATGATATACACATGATATAATTTTTCTGACGCCTAGATGAAGCTTTCAGGCGGAAATACCTTGTATTAGTGTCGCCCTCTTTAATGTGGATGTCCCATGCCCGCATAGCCCAGAAGCTTTCCTTAACGCGCAGGGCCCTGACCATCTCTCATTGAGTGGAACCAATCATGGAGAGATTTCAATTGGATAGGGGTAGCCTGAGTAAGTTGTGAAATTTCTTTTCAAGGACATCACAAAGCCTATCAAAGTGGTGGAATTTCTTATTGCTCCAAGATCTCATATCAGATGCAACCTGTTGGATATTAAGGCCAACATCATCGTGAGAACTCTTTTAGCTTGATCGGACCACCTCTTAGCATTCCTGGCCTATTGACTAGAAGCTCTCAAATCTAAAGGGTCTATTGAGTTGTCTATTTCATTTGCCTTGGGTACAATCAATAAGAATTGGGAAGTGGTCTGAATAGTTAAGGGCCATGTGGCCTATATGAAACATGTTGAACAGATTAATCCAATCAGTAGATCCCATAAATCTATCAAGACACTCAGTGATGCAGGTTCCTTTAGTATTGCCGATGAACCATGTAAATGGATTACCTATGTACCCTAGATCGACCAGGTTTGCCCTAGAGACCGTGACCTTGAAGTTTGACATTGAAGCTGAGTGTCGGATGATTCCGCCTCTCTTTTCCTTATGGAACATAATCTCATTTAAATCACCTCTGAATAGAATAGGGCTCGGTAAGTCATGTCGCAACTTGCATAGAAGATCCCAAGACTTCACCTTATCATTATGGGATGTCCAGCCATAAAATCCCAAAAAATTACAGGGTGGGTGAATGTCAGTTTGAATAGTCGCTGCCACATGGTGCAAGGAGAAGGATAAAATTTTGACATCAATATTGTCCTTCCAAAGGAGACAGAGGCCCCCAGAATGGCCTTGTCTGGGCACCAAGAAGTAGCCTTGGAAGTCGCCCTTCAGAGAAATACCATTGGTGTCCTTGTTTTCCAGTATGGTTTTGGACAGGAAAACCATATCGGGGCGACTTTGAGCATAATTGCGCTGTAGCATGTGGACCTTTCTTGGGTTTCCAAGCCCACGATAGTTCCAGCATAACAAAATCATTTCTCTAGGTGGGGCTGGGTCTCGCCCGCCACTGCCTTTGGTTCCTCTAGACTTGTTTCTCCACTTGTCGTTTTCCATCTTTTGGTGGGGTTCCTCCCTGATTGGCATGTTTCATTTTGTCTTTTCTTGACCCCAGGGTTAGGGTCTTCCGCGTGACCATCACTTTCTCCTCATTTCACCCTTTTCCACGTTTTACAGGTAATTTGACATAGCATTGGAGTTCCCATCATTCCATGGGCCTCCATTTTTATAATGCCTGATGCGGACAATTGTGGGTCTGGGTCCGGATCTGGTGGTTCGATGTGCATCGGCATTGGCTTTGAGCATTGTCTTGGTGGTTCTTTTTTCTTTGTCGCCGACCATGTGTATGTTTGAGTATTTTCCTTCAGGGGGTTCATATGAACTCCAACTTCTCTCTGAGTGGGATAGTCAGCATTAAGGAAATCCAATGGTCCAAGCATAAGGGATTTTCCATGTAAGGGTTCCGCCTAACTGGTATGTGCCAATGTGATACGGTCATAGTCCTTTTGTTTTTCCATCTCTGGGATGAAAGCATATTTATTTGTTTTGGCACGGAGCTAAGGGCCATATTAGAGGATGATGTTACCTGATCCACTCATATGTTTTTTAGTGCACATTCTTTCTAGATGGACAAGGTGACCACAAAAAAAGAAGAAGATTGGGAGTTTCTCAAACTCGAATGATATCCAAGTGTTGGCGTCTTCGATTTTCAGGAACATTCCCCTCATTAGGGACTCTGACACTTCAATTTCCACCTTGATCCGAACCTCGGGGCCCATTGTATTGTGTATGAGCAATCCCAGTCAAGAAAGTGGCCTAGACTATCCCCAATTTCTCTCATGATTCGTTTCGTTCTAGCATGGAAGGGAATTCCTTTAATTCGTATTCAGAAGGGGGAGCGGGTTAAATTCACTCGCTGGATATCATCTCCCCCTTTGTATTCTTCCATGAGGAGGAGTTGATTATCGAAGGACCATGGGCTACCACGCAAGATTTTGTCTCTATCCCCCTTGTTAAAGAACTCAAAGATGAGGTGATTGATCCCTGATTCCCGAATATCCACTCCTACATCAAGTTTCCAGATGTTCTGTAGAGTGTTTTTGAGAGCCCCATGATTTACCAAAATGTTTTCTATGAAATTTCCCACCATGAGCAGAAACATGCATTTTTCCAAGAGTGGGTCTTCATTTCTCCATTCCTCAATCGCCACATTTTCTTTGTCCATCAGGGATAACCTCTTCCATTGATTTACTAAGTCATAATCCATAGAGAAAATCCAAAAGTTAAATTCGTTATCCTTCTTAAGGACCGGTGCCCTGGCAATCCCCACTGCCCTGGAACACTTAACTAAGGCACCGGTTTAAAGCTCCAAATCTGCCCTGTGCGCTAGGCCGACCCAGTCCACCCTCACTTGAGACAAGGCCCAGTCCAACAAGAAGGTCCCTGGAATAGATACCCCTTATCCTCCCCCTTACGCGATCCACTCAACTGAGACAGGAACTGTAACAACCCGACATTTTTGAACAAATCTTGTTTCCTGATTTCATGTGTTATTTTATTTTATTTTTATACTCAACAAAAATGTTTTATTTGATAAACATGATTATAATTAAAATAATACCATTGGTTTTTGAGTGTTATATTACCATCGGTCAATATAACCGCCGGGAACAAAATGTTTTGTTTATTGTCTCTAAATATAAGTAATCTTGGTTAATTATTATAGAAAGAAGATTTGATGGCCTCACCTAGTAGTCATGGACCGATCGAAGCCCATCTAACAGAGATTGGGAAGGAGGTAGCACCATTGGCCTTTGCTCTGGACCAAACCCAAGCCGAACTTCATCATGTGAAGCTAGAACGGAATCGCCTTCGCGAGAAGTTCAAACTGATAGAAATTACTACTCGGTCAATGTTGACCGAGCCGCCCCAAGATTCTATCACCCTAGCACACCTTACTCTTAGGTCCTATGCTGGTATTATAAGGGGCTATGTAACGAGACCGTAATTGCCTTGTGTAATCCTTGTTTTAAATAAAAATTGGGATTTCTTCTTATGATGAAGTTTATGAATTTTCAAATGACTGGATAAAAATAGTATGCATATTTTTGATGAATTTTCAAAAGGATATTTTAAAAAAATGTTTGTGTAAACCTTAAATAATTTAAAATGTGTAATGATTCTCAAAAAATGGTCTTCTACAATTATGTTCAGTACGAAATTTAGAGTCTAATAAGATCAACATGATTTTTGATGAATAGTAAATTATGAATAGTGATTTTATGATTAGGATTAGTAATATGACTAAATGGATTAGTAATCTCACTTAAATAAAGTTTTAAAATAATCTAGGCACCTTGATTAAGTAATGTGATTCAATAAAATAGTTAAATAACGGTTTCATAAATTATTATTCAAGTATTAGTTTTTTCGGATGAATAGTGTTTTTTAATTAAAAATTTAATTAAAAATAATTAGAAAATTATTTTTATAAAAATGACTTTATTTTTGAACTCAGAGCATCGATATTATGTTATGGTAATTTTTGGGGATTTTTCTGAAAAAAATGAATTTTCGATGAATAGTGTATTTATTTAAAAATAAAATTAAAAATATTTAGAAAATTATTTTTATAAAATGGAGTTCATTTTTGAAATCATAGCATTGATATTCGGTTAAGGTGAAATTTTTGGATTATTCTGAGAAAGTTGAAGTTTCGGTGAATAGTGAAAGTATAGTTTTTAAGTTACGGGTTTTAATGACATCATTAAATGATGTATTAAGTATATATTCAATATGGTCGAATTATGAATAGTAAGATAAGGTGTGAGGTGTCCCAAGTGGCCAATACCATGGGCAAATACCATGGGCAAGCCCATGGTTTTGCCAAAACCACTAGTGAGGTGTCCCTTGGCCATTAATGCCTTGTCCCCTCACTTTCCCTATAAATACCAAGCCCTCCTCTCATCCATTCGACTCCCCACTCATTCCCAACGAATTTATGGTCTCATTACCTCCCAAGGAGTCCTCCCAAGGTGCCCCCAAGCCCTCAAGGTCCCAACCTTTGAGGTTTAAGAGTTACATTTTAAGGTAAGGGATCCGACCCCTCTCTTTCTTTTCATGTAATCTCTTTTATGTCAATCCTTTTATGCTCCATGTTCATATGTTGGAGGATGTTATTTTATACTCCCCTTACTGCCATTTTTATGTTCATATGATGAGATACCCTCTCTTACTCTCATCATTTCGTTTTAAGAATTTCTAAGTGGCGCCGTTAGGCTGCCGAATTTTCAAGGGATTCATTCACCTTTCTCTTTTTCAAAGTTCTACTTTCATGTCAAGTCTTTCAAGTTCATTTTAATTATGTTGGGGTATGATCTCTATATTTATCATACTGATCTTTTATGATCATATGATGAGAGACCCCATTTGATCTTTTCAATTCAGTATTTTGAAGTTTTAAGTGGCGCCGTTAGGCTGCCGAATTTTTAAGTGGTTCTTCACCCTTCTCGTTTTTGAAGTTCTACTTTCATGTCAATTCTTTCAAGATCCTTTCTATTATGTTGGGTTATGATCTCTATATCTATCATACTGGACTCTTATGTTCATATGATGAGAGACCCTATTTGACCTTGTCAATTCAATTTTGTTGATGTTTAAGTGACGCCGTTAGGCTGCCGAATTTTCACAAGAGAAATCTTGTTTTTTTCCCTTCCGTTCATGTTCTTCATTTCATATGGTATATTTTCAAATTTCATTACCATGTTCTTAAATCCATTATATTTTGTCCCTCTACTATTTTATGGGTCATTTATGAATGTTTGACCCATGTCCCCTCTCTTCTCAATGTTTTTAAAATCTTGTAACATAGCCGTTATGCTGTAGAATTTTCGTCTCAAAATGCCTCTCTCTCTTTTCTAAAAATTATTTTATGTTATAAAGTGAATACTCAAAGCTCTTATTCTTACAGGGGTATTCACATATATATCAAAATGTTCTATTTTAAATTCTGGGAATTACATACATGAAACCCTCTTTCCCTTTCCGTGGGTTTAAAGTGACGTAAAGATCATGTCTTTAAAGCAGTTTTTAAAACGTTATGATTATGAAATGAAACCCATTTATTTTATGCTATATGGGTTATTTATGAAATTTTTGATGATGATATATGTGGCTCACATGATAATAAAGGCAAATTTAAGGGTGCGCCCTGATAGCGCTCCAATGCATTGGGTAAAGACTTAATCTCTAGAGATGACCATTTTAACGACGCCTTGGTGAATAACCTTGGTAATTTTTTAACGACACCTTGGGGATGGACCTTGGTGAAACGAAACGATTGTCAATATTAAATGTTTCAGCCACATCTTCAAGTTATGAAAATTTATTTTTATTATGATATGCCTCGTGATTTCATTCTCATGCCTTAAAGTTCTTTTCATGACCTTATTGAAGTATCTCAAGTTCACATATAAAATGTTTCTCTTGTTCCCTTACTGGGATTTTTGCTCATCCTTTCTTTTGATGTATGTTCCCAGGTTATGAGATGCAGTAATGAACATAGGATGAACTTGAGGAGAAGCCTTGCAAGTGTTTAAGAAGAATGTTTTTTTTTGTTTCATTTATTATGTTCCTGGTTTCCAAGACACTAAACCTTAAAGATCCTCGGTTTTGTAAAATGTAATGAAAGTTTATGTGATAAAAAGGCGGGATGCTATATTTGGTATCAAAGGATGGTTTAGTTATTTTTGGAAATTAGGATATGAAAACTTTAGGAAGAACCCTATAAAAAAGTTTAAATATAGGAAATCTTCCTAGTATTTTGGTGAGTATTGAGTAAAGGGTTTCCAAGCAAATACATCCCTGTCTGGATACGAGCAGGTAGAGGTGGCTCTGGCACAGATGTACATAGGGGTAAAACCCGAAAACACCGCTTTGATCTAGACTCGAACGGGAACTGGTACACGACAACGGGCCTTGTTGCACTCTTGGTTACAACACTCCCGGGGGATATGCTTTGGTAAATTCATAAGCTTAGTATGAACCATTGTTAAAGGAACAAAGATAAAATAAAATAAAGATTCACATAAGAATATATGATCATGGATAACCTAGAAGGGAACCTAGGGGATCACAAGTTAGGGTATACTTTACTTCTACATGTTATCCTTAGATGCTTTAAGTTTCTTTTCATGATTATTGGCTAAGTATTTAAGCCCCTAACTATAGCTTCTTTTCTTAGTTAATGGCTGGAAATGGAAGAACATGTCCCAACAACCAATGTGATAGTAAATGCTAAGATTGCCGTATTAATACGACAGAGATGATTAGGGGATTAAAAGATGATTATTATTTTGGAAGATGTTCACTATTTTGAGGACCATATATGATAGATTACTACGGTATTTTCATTGAGGAGTAAGGTTGACTTATATTTTGAAGAATCAATGAATTTAAGGTGGACTTATAGTAATTTAGGTTACTTACGGGAATGATTAACCTATCTTGGGTAAAATATGTTTAGGTTAGCTACTTTTGTTATAAGATGTTAGGAGTGGTTGATGTTGTTTGGAGATGAACAATGAAATTTATTTTGGAAGACTATGTTATCAAGTCCTTCTTGTATTTGGGTTTCAATCTTAGTTTGGTTTACTTTGAGGAATTTTAAGGACTGTTATTTATGGAATGGTCTATGATGAACCTTGGGTATTACCATGGATCTTTGAAGATTTAAAAGTAGTTTCCATTCCTATGGGATTTTTTTGAAGAGTTATTTTACCTTACCCTTTCTAATTTTGGGATAATGTTTAAAGATAGAAGAAATAGATAGTTGATCTTTTGTGGATTATGTGATTCTCTAGAAGATGATTCTTGTGTTTTGATGAGACCAAGTAGTTTTGAATGCTCATCGTTTGGAGAAAAGATTAGTTTTGGTAGAAACTTATTAAAGTATGAAACTCTACATGAAGGTAGATATATTTCCTTATGTTTTTGATCTATGTTGTAAATGAATTCCTCAAAGTTATAAAAAGAAACGTAAAACAAAAACTTTGTTGGTTTACGTTTCCTACTGGGTAATCAAAGACCGCTTACACACATCATAATTTTGGGATTTTCTGGTGGTTAAATTCCTCCTAATCATGTTTTCTATCACTCTCCTTTAGAACGTTACCCTTTGTTTTCTCCTCCATGTCCATGTTTCCTACATGGAATCCTAGTATGAGTAAACTCGGGTGGCCTTTGTACTTCCTTTTATTTCTTTTAAAGTAATGGTGTTACTAACTCTTTTTCCGATGTGGAACTTTCAATGAAATTTCAAAACCCAATTTAAAAAAAAAAAATTGCGAGGACGCAATTTCTTAAGGGGGGAAGATTGTAACAACCCGAAATTTTTGAACAAATCTTGTTTCCTGATTTCATGTGTTATTTTATTTTATTTTTATACTCAACAAAAATGTTTTATTTGATAAACATGATTATAATTAAAATAATACCATTGGTTTTTGAGTGTTATATTACCATCGGTCAATATAACTGCCGTGAACAAAATGTTTTGTTTATTGTCTCTAAATATAAGTAATCTTGGTTAATTATTATAGAAAGAAGATTTTATGGCCTCACCTAGTAGTCATGGACCGATCGAAGCTCATCTAACAGAGATTGGGAAGGAGGTAGCACCATTGGCCTTTGCTCTGGACCAAACCCAAGCCAAACTTCATCATGTGAAGCTAGAACGGAATCGCCTTCGCGAGAAGTTCAAACTGATAGAAATTACTACTCGGGCAATGTTGACCGAGCCGCCCCAAGATTCTATCACCCTAGCACACCTTACTCTTAGGTCTTATGCTGGTATTATAAGGGGCTATGTAACGAGACCGTAATTGCCTTGTGTAATCCTTGTTTTAAATAAAAATTGGGATTTCTTCTTATGATGAAGTTTATGAATTTTCAAATGACTGGATAAAAATAGTATGCATATTTTTGATGAATTTTCAAAAGGATATTTTAAAAAAATGTTTGTGTAAACCTTAAATAATTTAAAATGTGTAATGATTCTCGAAAAATGGTCTTCTACAATTATGTTCAGTACGAAATTTTGAGTCTAATAAGATCAACATGATTTTTGATGAATAGTAAATTATGAATAGTGATTTTATGATTAGGATTAGTAATATGACTAAATGGATTAGTAATCTCACTTAAATAAAGTTTTAAAATAATCTAGGCACCTTGATTAAGTAATGTGATTCAATAAAATGGTTAAATAACGGTTTCATAAATTATTATTCAAGTATTAGTTTTTTCGGATGAATAGTGTTTTTTAATTAAAAATTTAATTAAAAATAATTAGAAAATTATTTTTATAAAAATGACTTTATTTTTGAACTCAGAGCATCGATATTATGTTATGGTAATTTTTGGGGATTTTTCTGAAAAAAATGAATTTTCGATGAATAGTGTATTTATTTAAAAATAAAATTAAAAATATTTAGAAAATTATTTTTATAAAATGGAGTTCATTTTTGAAATCATAGCATTGATATTTGGTTAAGGTGAAATTTTTGGATTATTCTGAGAAAGTTGAATTTTCGGTGAATAGTGAAAGTATAGTTTTTAAGTTACGGGTTTTAATGACATCATTAAATGATGTATTAAGTATATATTCAATATGATCGAATTATGAATAGTAAGATAAGGTGTGAGGTGTCCCAAGTGTCCAATACCATGGGAAAATACCATGGGCAAGCCCATGGTTTTGCCAAAACCACTAGTGAGGTGTCCCTTGGCCATTAATGCCTTGTCCCCTCACTTTCCCTATAAATACCAAGCCCTCCTCTCATCCATTCGACTCCCCACTCATTCCCAACGAATTTCTGGTCTCATTACCTCCCAAGGAGTCCTCCCAAGGTGCCCCCAAGCCCTCAAGGTCCCAACCTTTGAGGTTTAAGAGTTACATTTTAAGGTAAGGGATCCGACCCCTCTCTTTCTTTTCATGTAATCTCTTTTATGTCAATCCTTTTATGCTCCATGTTCATATGTTGGAGGATGTTCTTTTATACTCCCCTTACTGCCATTTTTATGTTCATATGATGAGATACCCCCTCTTACTCTCATCATTTCGTTTTAAGAATGTCTAAGTGGCGCCGTTAGGCTGCCGAATTTTCAAGGGATTCATTCACCTTTCTCTTTTTCAAAGTTCTACTTTCATGTCCAGTCTTTCAAGTTCATTTTAATTATGTTGGGGTATGATCTCTATATTTATCATACTGATCTTTTATGATCATATGATGAGAGACCCCATTTGATCTTTTCAATTCAGTATTTTGAAGTTTTAAGTGGCGCCGTTAGGCTGCCGAATTTTTAAGTGGTTCTTCACCCTTCTCATTTTTGAAGTTCTACTTTCATGTCAATTCTTTCAAGTTCCTTTCTATTATGTTGGGGTATGATCTCTATATCTATCATACTGTACTCTTATGTTCATTTTATGAGAGACCCTATTTGACCTTGTCAATTCAATTTTGTTGATGTTTAAGTGACGCCGTTAGGCTGCCGAATTTTCACAAGAGAAATCTTGTTTTTTTTCCTTCCTTTCATGTTCTTCATTTCATATGGTATATTTTCAAATTTCATTACCATGTTCTTAAATCCCTTATATTTTGTCCCTCTACTGTTTGATGGGTCATTTATGAATGTTTGACCCATGTCCCCTCTCTTCTCAATGTTTTTAAAATCTTTTAACATAGCCGTTATGCTGCAGAATTTTCGTCTCAAAATGCCTCTCTCTCTTTTCTAAAAATTATTTTATGTTATAAAGTGAATACTCAAAGCTCTTATTCTTACAGGGGTATTCACATATATATCAAAATGTTCTATTTTAAATTCTGGGAATTACATACTTGAAACCCTCTTTCCCTTTCCGTGGGTTTAAAGTGATGTAAAGATCATGTCTCTAAAGCAGTTTTTAAAACGTTATGATTATGAAATGAAACCCATTTATTTTATGCTATATGGGTTATTTATGAAATGTTTGATGATGATATATGTGGCTCACATGATAATAAAGGCAAATTTAAGGGTGCGCCCTGATAGCGCTCTAATGCATTGGGTAAAGACTTAATCTCTAGAGATGACCATTTTAACGACGCCTTGGTGAATAACCTTGGTAATTTTTTAACGACACCTTGGGGATGGACCTTGGTGAAACGAAACGATTGTCAATATTAAATGTTGCAGCCACATCTTCAAGTTATGAAAATTTATTTTTATTATGATATGCCTCGTGATTTCATTCTCATGCCTTAAAGTTCTTTTCATGACCTTATTGAAGTATCTCAAGTTCACATATAAAATGTTTCTCTTGTTCCCTTACTGGGATTTTTGCTCATCCTTTCTTTTGATGTATGTTCCCAGGTTATGAGATGCAATAATGAACATAGGATGAACTTGAGGAGAAGCCTTGCAAGTGTTTAAGAAGAATGTTTTTTTTGTTTCATTTATTATGTTCCTGGTTTCCAAGACACTAAACCTTAAAGATCCTCGGTTTTGTAAAATGTAATGAAAGTTTATGTGATAAAAAGGCGGGATGCTTTAGGAACCACGACCTTCATGATCATCACTGCCTCTTAAGTGGTCACGCCCAAGAAACCCATGTTGCGCGCCCCCTGTATTCGCGGAGCAACCCCCCATGCCAGAACCTTTGCGGATTCACAACATAGATGATTATTTGAGTAGGCACCCCGAGAACCATCCCCATTTCGACGACCACTTCACGATCACATAATGCCACAAAACTTCGCGGATGGTACTTTGCGAATCAATCTGCTTCGCAATCCCACAGCGCACACCGAGTCATCGCGGAGAAACACCCCACGGAAGAAACATCACGACTACACAACACATCTGAGGCTTTGTGATGGTACTTCACGGATCAAACACATCGCAGCGGCCACTTCAGGAACTCTCAATGTGGTGAATCCTCACAGAAGGTGTTGTTCGAATCAAACCATTTGCGGCAGAAACTTCGCACAAACGTGGAAACGGAAAACCACCCAAAAGACACCGCCTGTCTTCGCAGAACAGGTATGAAAGGAAATTAAGGTAAGGAATTCCTTGAACTCAGGTTAATGAATGGAGACAAAGAACACTCAATTCAAGAATCTAAAAGGGATTTTCAATTAGGTTTATGAATTCTTCAGAATCTAGTGTATGTCTCGAGACCAAGAATTCTTGGATCTGAATTGCTGATGGAGCTTGGGATTTTTGAGAAATGAAACCTCCCCCCCAATCACTGAGCTAGAACTGACGAATGATGACAACGATGGGAGGACTTCAAGTCCCTGTGGGAGGCTGGAGCTATGCCTAAAGTTTAAATCGAGCAGCAGATGAAGCCCGACTCCCTCCGAAACATATAAAACGGGGCCGAGAACAGGTGGAGAATCACATGAGGAAAATGGAACACAATTTCTTTACCATTGAGGGTTCATGGAGTGGCATAGAAAAGGGAAAAACGAGTCACTCAAACTGAATCAGAAGCAAGAATGGTGACCTGCAGAACTGAAGCGGGGTGCACCGAGGGAGTGGAGCCGTCATGAACCGAACGGACATGAAAACTCAAAACCTAGGAAACCCTAAGAGATAATGCTCTCAAGCGGGAGTGTCTCATGATTAATTTCATTGGAAATATTTTAAACTTTTTCCGCATAATTTTTTTATTTTTTTTAATAATTTCTATGTGCATGGGAATCAAGGATATTATAAACCGTTTTCCATTCCAAACCCATTCATTTTCTCAAAACCCTTTTGAAATCTCAAAACCTTTTACCGCTCTTCTCTACCCACACATGAACCATTGAAGCCCTAAAATTTTGAACCTTCAAAGATCTATATAAAAAATGGAAAATACCAAGAGGACCTACGAGCTATAGACCAGCACTGCTAGGCATCTGCGCACGGCAGGAAGGAAAATTCTTCAAGGAAAGGTAATTGATTTAGAATGGATATATCAAACAAATATGAGGCTACGAAAATACCTATATTTTCAGAACCTGGAAAAAATGTTTAATGGAGAGAAGATGGAGTTTCTATATGAGGTATAAATTTTTTATTTATTTAAATCTGTTTAGTTTATCCTGGGAAAGGAGGAAGATACTATGATAGCAAATATCGAGGACAAAGACTTTTTGATTTCCTCTGTGGAAATTGCTCTAATTCTTAACTACCCCCATGAGGGAGTATTTCAATTTGATTTGAATAATATAGGTGATAGTGTGAATAAGTTAGAGGATATTATGTCTTTTTTTTGGATCACCAAATGCAAGGAAGATGCTAGTGAAAGATCTGGAGCCAGATCAAAAGATTTTAGTTAAGTTTGTGGAAATTGGGATTGCACCTCATATGTCATAAATGGAGAAAATTTTATATCCTGACATGTATATCATGTTTCTCTTGATGAGTGATATCAATTGAAAATTTCTGAGATATATGGTGAGATATCTCAGTTATTGATCCCAACCAAAAGTGAGAATGATATTCTATCCCATTGGAAGATTCATTTCAAATATTTTGTTTAAGAAAGATATGATAAGGCTGGTGGATGGTTGAGTGAGATTCCACCATAGAAACATGTTCAATGTAGGAACATTGAGAATGATTGGTTATTTTTGTATCACAATTAAAGGCAATATTATGCCTGTAAGAGTAGAGGAAGATGAAGAGAGTGCTCAAGCACATCCTAAAAAGTCCAAAGAAGGACAAGCTGAATCAAGAGTAAGCAGAGTTTCAAGGAGAATCAGATTTGAAACTATTGATACACCTAAAAATGAGGAAAGTCAAGAAGGGATTCAAATAAAAAGGGATAGAGTGGCTCACGATGAAGAGGAGTCTACTCAAACAAATTCAAATGAAACTGAACTGCTTCTGAGCTACAGATTTACTAGAGAATCTATAGTACAAGACATTGCACAACAAAAAATTTCTAAGATCGAGGTGACTCCTCAAGTTGAACAAGAAATTATGTCTAAGGCATAGGAAAAAAGCAGAAATATAGATATAGGCTGAGGCAGTGCCTAGTGAGATGGTAGTGGCTGCAACTGCAGTTGATCTAGAAGAAACAATTTTAGAGAATCCATCCATGGAGGAAGTAAATGATGTTGCTGCTCATAAGAAGAAACCTCAAGAAGGTTTTAAAATTCAAAAAGAAAATTTATCTAAAGTTCATACTGAAGTATTAAATGAATATTTTTCTGTGGATGAGTCAATGAAGGACTCTGAGGAAAAATATGTGGAAAAACCAGTACAAGGAGGGGATGAAGAGAAATCAAATGCTGATCACTTTCACTTAGTACCGTTACATCAGAATGAAGCTGAAATAGAGAATCAAGCACATGGTGCCTCTAATTCTATGAATAAAGAAGTGGAAGAGATACATAGAAAGTTGAATAGAGTTGAATATGAGAATAATTCTCTAAAGATAGCATTGGAAAAGGAAAATCCGAGATTTCAAAGACTAAAAGACAGTACTATTTCAAAAGGATAAGTTGAAATTTTCAAGAAAGAAATATTTGTTTAAGTATTTAAGTTGAATTATGAGATAGTAATGAAGTCTGATTTAATAGAATTTAAATCATTCATGGAGAAACAATTTACATCTTTCAGGACCAGTGAAGCCAGTACATCAGGTACTTCACCTGATCTGATAAGGAGATTCCAGGCCATTACCGTAGTAATAAGCAATATGAATGATAGGTTGCAAGACCTACAGTACAATAGTGCTACTTTGATAGTGTTATTGGATAATCAGAATTTTTTTTAGACTAGTGGACTTCTAGTGAACCAGGTATTATAACTTTACTGAATCAGTTCACAGACAAGTTAACACTATTTATGGAAAAGTAAGAGAGGCTTCATGAGTTCTTCAGAGTCAATCTGATTGAAGATATTCATCTGACTCAAGAAAATAGAGATCTCATAATCCAGTTGGGAGATGGATTGATGAGAAGATTAAGAACTCAGTTAGCATAGATCAAGTATATAGTTCAGAGTAGATGAAACCTACCCTTAACCCAACCTTGATTCCTGCTGTTGTAGTTACTGTATTTTTACAATATTTTCAATGAAGTTTTTTTTAATATTTTTGTGTTATTTATTTATTTTAATCTCTATGTTAGAAGTGCCCATAATATAGATTCAAATATTGATAAACATTTAATAATAAAATTTACTTAGTTCAGTGCTACATTGAATTGTGTTATATCTTATTCAATCATTATTTTTGATATCACAAAAGGGGAGAAATTTAGATAAACACAACATTTTATTTTAAAGTTCATTAAAATTAATTTTATTTTCTTTCACAAAAAGGGAAAATTAAAATTTTATTTTTATCTTTTAAATCTTTTTACTCAGGGGGATAAATTATTTAAAATTTGAAGATGTAATTTTGGGGAGAAATTATAAACAAATTTTTTTTTACTTTTAACTTTTAAATCTTTTATGGGGGGAGAATTTTTTTTATATTTGAAAAATTCTAAACTATATGTAATTAAATTTTTATGTTAATTTCATTGGTTATTTTATGGGTTTTGTGATCATCAAAAAAGGGGATATTGTTGAGAAAGTGTTGTTTTCAATAATACATAATTTTATAGGGGGTAGATTATTGAGAACAATACTCTATCTATTTATGATGATTTTGATGCTCAAAAATATCCTTATTTATTATTCTAATAATTTTAATTTGAGTATATTTTAGAAAATTAATATTATTTATTTCTCATTTTTGAGATAATATTAATGCATTTAATTCACGTGGAATATTTGGAAAAGTATTCAGAAATCATTTTTAGCGTGTTATGGAAACACTGTTCATTCTTTACATGTTCAGAAATTACTTGAACATGATCTGGAAACACTGTCCATACCCTACGTTGAAGAGCGTAGCGTAAGGATAGAATCCGTCTTTTTTTAATTTAAAAGTTATTAGAAAAGTATGTTTAAACAACCATACATTATTAGAAAAGTATGAAAGAACGAACCTTACTTTTGGAAGGAACCTTACTTTTTGACAGAACGTTACTCTTGGAAGAAGTACCCTACATTTGGAAGGAACCTTACGTTTGGGAAATCAGAAAATTATGGAAGAAGATCATTATGTGAGTATGGAATTTTAAGTTTGTTTCTTAAAAGTATGGTTTATAAACCTTACTTTTGTGAACAACCATAAATTTGAGAGTTGAAGAGAAAAGTGTGGTTCATCAAGCTTACTTTTGTGAATGATCAACCTTACGTTTGGAAGATAAGAAAAGTATGGATCATTAACCTTATGTTTGAGATCAACCTTATGTTGTGAACCTTATGTTCAGAGATTGTATGTTATGCAGTTCAACCCTACATTTAGTGTCATATATTATATTATGACTTTAATAAGGAAATGGTATTTATGCAGATTATTAGGCTAATTTCAAGACAGATTAAAAACCTGAATCTAAAACCTGTCTTTGACTAATTCAAATCCATTTATTTATGATTTAGAGTATTGTGTTAAGAGGAGGTTTTCATGCCGAATTTTTAGGGGAGTTACAACTGCTCTGTTATTCAAACTTTTGAATATTGCGATTATAAAGGCATCTTTTGTGGATCTAAATTTTAAAAGGAGAACACTCATATTTATTCTATATATACATGTATTAATTTGTATTACTGATATGGAGGAGAATCATCAAAAATATATTTCAAGATCTTGATTTTTTCACTGCTACAATTTACAGAGACAATCGAGACTTAAAGATATGCTGTTATGAAGAATGACAAAGTTATTTTTTTTGATGAGGAAGAAACACGATTGAAGATTCATAGATTCTACATCGAATATCTTCTGTGAATTGACTATTGATTAAAGTTTCAAATTATATTTCAAGATCTACTACAACTGGATCAACGTAAAACTACTTATAACTGAAGAACATCTTTTCTGAAGACGACGATCATTCTACTATCAATTGCATGTTGTTGAAATTGTGAAGAAAAACTAGAATGTGTTTCAAAGAAAAAAATACTCTTTTACTTTGAGTAACCAGATTCTTGTACTAACCTATGTATTTGGTTCTGTGTATGAACCAGAAGGATCTGTTTAGCCTTAAACTTGTAAATGTGTCAACTGACTGCACTCAGCTGTGGAACTGTCTGTTGATAAGAGGACCAGATAGTGAAAATCACCAAGCTCGTAGAGTAGAGAATTGGTGGAGTGGACTAGGGGCATTCTATTCCCCGAACCACTATACATTGTGTGTTATTTTATATTTATTTTATGATGATTAATCATTCTGATAATGTTGAAATGACAGATCATGATCTTGTGATTAAATTGTAAAAGACACAATTCACCCCTCACTTGTGTATATTTGGTATAACCCGATCCAACACAACCAAACACACACACACAAGATTCACACAAATTTACAGGGTTCAAATCTCTATATAAGAAGGATATTCCTTGGTATGAAATGGATTCCTATAAGATCACATAACCCACTAGAACCATTATATATGATTTACACTATAATATCATGACAACATAGAGTGTGCATCCCACACACTTGTTTGGTGAATCATATGATCATGTATATCCCGTACTTATAAAATGAATTTATAGGAAATAATAATATATCATGAATCCAATTTATTATATTTCCTTGTTGTACAATTTATTTCTATTTCTTATTCCTTTTCGCTTGGATAGTATCAAATCTGTTTTTCTATTTGTATGCACATCACTACATACAAATTATTCTTATTCTTTTTCATAGTAGAAAACTGATATGCTAAAATGAGATGACATAAGATTTACATTAATAAATATTAAATAATTTTATATGGATATTCAATACATCTCATAATAATAAAATATTTAGTGACTTTGGATACTAGATACATAATCAACTTATTTCATGAATGATATTCAACATCTCCTACAATGTTCTTCTCATATAGTACCCTTCTTAAACATAACCTATTTAAAACCTTTCTTCATAACCTAGAGAAATGGAGACATAAGAAAGGGTGGGATCAAATGAAAAATAAAGGTTAACATAGGTTATATTAATAAATTATCATAAGTGGGAATAATATAATCATAAGGGAATAATAACATGATTATAACTTATGGAATTCATGCCCAATCAGTCAGATATCATTAATCATGAGTCATGGAATAAGGATTTGTCATAACAAAATACATAATTCATAAGAGTGAAGAATCATCAACAATCAATCACAATCCATGAGAATATATCATAAGAATAAGAAATAAGTTTATGGTATACACATAAGCATACAAAATCATTTACTTAGTCAAGGATCACTAAAAATAATATCATAGTTGAAAAATACCGATAGTGGATTTGGTTCACTCCCCATTCTATCATTTTCTTTGTCAATTATCACTACCAAGACTATCATAGTAGAAAGATTCCCTTATTGAGTTGGGATCACTCCCAATTTTAGTTCATATCATCCAATGAGATATCAATATTTACACAATGCCTTGGTGGATTATATAATTATAGTCTTACCCATTAAATAATTAAAACCATATATAAATGTTCCAAAAGTTTAAAAAAACAATCATCATTTAATACTTTTATAACTTATGGAAAGAAAATGGTGTTCATAAAGATTTTATCATAACCTAAATAACCCAAGGGAAATGAACAAGTTTCATAGAATCATCCTTAAAAAATAATCATAATAAGACATCTAGGGAAATAAATTGGAAGGTATCATAATATTATATCCCCAATTAATCATAATAATCCTTAAAGGATATTGATATAGATGAAAAATATCTTTTATAAATGAATTTAAAATAAACTTTGAAAATCAAGAGAAAACATCCCTTTTTATGCTAGAAACATTTAAAAACTAATATTACTTGAAAAATAGAAATTGGATTTTATTTGTAAAACCTTTGATACTTGTAAATTAATATTTATTATGAAGGAATGAAATGATGGTGGGGAAATTAGTTCATTCTATATACATTAAAAAACATTCTTTTTATAATTTTTTAATAAGTAAAAAGTGATTCACAAGGATTGTTTTTTGAAAAGATTCGTTTTAATCATTTTTAAATAAAGTTAAAGATAGTAAAAATAACCTTTCTAAAATATTTAAGTATAGATAAAAAATTCCATAAAACATTTCGATGAACATAAACAAGGAGGAGAAATATTCTCAACCCAAAAAGAAGAAATAAGGTCGAATTTTATTGAAAACATTTTCTCAATCATTTTAAGTACCAAAGGAAGGAAAATTTAAGTGTTTCTGACAATTTCACTAGGGTGCACCATTGTGTGTGTTAGATGTGATGCTCATATCACATTTTTTTTGCCTCACATTCCCACTTTCCAAAGGTAGGTGAAATTTATCACTTTCAATGGTGATGTCCACTACTTGATTGATACAGGATGATGAGATGTCAGTTTCTACTTTTATGGATTCCTCCTCAAACTCGTTGCCTAGTATGGGTTCCCTAATAGAGTTAATTCATGTTCATGGAACTCATTCCTAGTACCATTTCTTTGTGGATTCCAATTAATTACTCTACTTATGTCTAGACATTCCAAAGGGTATTGATAGGGCAATAATCTTCAGTCAAGAGATTAGTCACATTGGGAATCGCTAGCATGTCTAGACACTGGAACACTAGTCACCTATATTCTTCTTTATAGGGAATCTCATGGAGGCATATTTGGGAACAAAACCCAAGGAATCCCATATCGATTATGAGGTATCTAATTCCAAAGTAATATCTTCCATGGATTTCACCTCCGGAATCACATGTTTAAAATGAGGTATCTGACACCAGGGGCGCATATCTTCCAAGGATTTCACCTCATACATCACATTTGTATCATGAGGTATAATTATGAGATATTACATGAGTTTAATGTCTTTTGGAGATGGAATGAGATTGATTAGTAAACCCTTTAGAGGCGGATCAAGGAGGTACATCCCTAGGAGGGATAACCTTTAAGGTTTAATGGTGGACGGGTCAGAACTCTCTTGGAAGAAGACCCGAGAGGTGTGTCCCATAAAGGGAATATGTCACACCATGATGGTTGATCAGAATGCCCTTAATGGTGGATTAGGGAGGTGGACCTTTAAGAGTAGGGAACCAAGGTTTACCATTGGTTGGGATTTAACTTCATAGAGGCATCCTATATACCCTTCTTATAAGGAAGAGATAAAAACCCACGTAGTTCGATGATACAATTTAAGGTTGTGTGATATGACCATTCTATACAGTTCAACTTCACGCGATAAGGATGCTCACTCCATGAAAGAAGTGTTAGCGAGGGATGGTATGGGGATTACACATGGAATCAACCCTTAAAAATAGAATTTATCTTGGTTGGATTGTGTGGGTATTTTTCATAGGAGCTTCTTGGGTGATGTTAAGAGCATTGATGATGTGGATGGGGTTTACGTGTAGGAGCAGCCCAAGTGGGTGGCATGATCTTTTTGAGATGTGGCGGCACGAGAAAAATCAGGGTGGATATAGATGGATTGTTGGTAGTGGATGGATGGAATGGATGAAACGTTAGGGTTTGAACCACAGGGAGGCTTACTACATGTCCCAGTTGGTTGGGAATAAAAGCCCACATAGTTGGGAAATGGGCATTGGGTCTTACACCTGAGGAGGAGACCCATCTGGTTGGGGCATACGCATGGAAGCTTCCCATTCGGGGGGACATAATTGGTTGTCAAGGATTATGCATGGAAGCTTCCCATGGAGGATTGAGACCAAGTCTTACACTCAAGAGGATTCCCATAGGTGGATTTGGATGGGTGTCATGGTCATTACTAGCCTCTAAGACCATGTGAGTCATGCTTAGTGTGAGAAACAAGAGGAAGCATTTGATCTGACATTCCTGTCGCGAAGGATGAACCAAAGAGAGATGATTTAGGGATTAATATAAGGATACAGCCTTAAAACATTACATAATCTTGAATTTTAGTCAATATATTACTTTATTTCACATTAAGTATCTTTTCAGGTTTAGAGTTTTATAAGATTAATACATAATACATACATAACACACCACATTTATATAAAGAAGATACTACTAAAACAATATCCATTTTTACAAAATATAAAACATTGAAAATAAATCATGATTTCATTGAAAAGAATTCATAAAATTAATCATGAACTACTTATTTCTATTACCCATCCTTATAACACGTGAAAAAATTTTAAAATCTTGGGATGAGCACAAAAAGCTCAGTAAGGGATATAAAGAAGAAAATCTTTAATCAAGTGATAACATAAAAACCATTAAAACCCATTTCATAAAAAACTCATTAGCATGCATAAAAACATCATGAAGTTGAATTGGGAAATATTTACCATATAAATATTATATTCACCCTTATAAATGGAATAACCTTTCAGTCAAATTCCATCTCCAGAGTACCTAATGCATTAGAGAGCTATAATGGGGTTCACTCGTCAAATCTTGAGCTATAATGGGATCAACCCAGCATATATAATGGAGGTAAAAACATAATATATTGAGTTATAATGGGATAAACCCAAAATAATAAATTTTAAAGAAACATATCATGAAATAAAACACTTGATCACTCATTTAAACCCTCAACCAAAACACATTCATATTTTAAAATTCCCTTTTTTCGTAAAAAAAATCACCTTTAAAATATAAAAACCATTGACATAATAATGAAATCATATTATTCAAAAATAACAATAAAAACATATAAAGGAAAAATTATAGTAATAAAAAATCTTGAAATCAGAAGAAAATGCTCATGACAATAAAAAAAGAACAATCTTTTTGAATTTTATAAAAGAGACATTTAAAAGGATTTTAAAAGGAAAGTACCTTAAAAATACCATATCATTGAAGAAAGAATTAATCAATTGAAAGTAATATATATATTCATTGAAACTAAATATGATACAAAATAATATAATCAAAATTAATTTTACAAATAATTATAACATGACAAAATAAATGAAGTAGAAGGCTAACCCAAAGAACAGAAATCAGGTTAAGAATTCCCTTACCTTGGGTTTGTCTGACATTAAACGTGTCCAAACCTCATATATAATGGTTCAAAGAGTCTTATTAATATATAAAATAACCATATTTATACTTATAATACATTATATAATCTTTTATAAAATATTTTCACACATTTATTAATAATATGTTTTTTTATTTTCATTGTTTTGGTGCGTTCTTACATGTTTTTCATGGCCGGTTTGTTATGGATTTTCTTGTCGAAAGGAAGAGAAATATTATAAGTGGAATGAAATGGTATTTAAATGTTTATATAAATTTAAATTATACAACATATCATTTTTTCAGATATGTGTATGATTAATTTAATAAAACATTAATGATATTTGTTTAGCTCATTTTGGCGGTTCTTTGATCACCACGAATTAGTTTCTTTATATAATTCAATATTATGAATATATGTTAATTAAATAACATAAAATAGGTTATATAATAAACTTTAAAACCTGTTTCATCCATTAAATTTGTTTTTTTACCATCCATGAAGGAATTGTTGAAAATTTAAAACACATCATCTACGATGTCGGTAAATCGACACATCACTGACGATTTTTTTTTATTTTTAGAATAAAAGGGAGAGGAGAAGAAGTATGATGATGAATTTTTACATAATCATGATAAAATTATAGTATATATAAGATAATTTAGTTTTCATGCTACTTGGATAAGATTGTGAAGAGATTATAAGAAAATAAGAAGAATTGAAAAAATATAAAAAAAATGAAAGATGATTTTTACCTCTTGAATTATTCTCCTTGAGAACCCCCTTAAGGCCTTTGGTTTTGGTATTCTGGTGAGACCATAATGTCTTGGACATGGGGAAGAGACTTTTGAATAGTATTGGTCAGAATTTGGACTATTACCAAAGCTTGAGAGGTTTTAGGAGAAGACGGGGTGATGGGTGGTATTAATAGTAGAGAGGAGGGGTTGTCCATTATTTTAATCATTATTTTATTATTTTTCCCTAGACAAGAAATAATGTTGGATTTTGTGAACAAATACAGTAATTAGTGCATGTAAATTCTATCCAAGGGTTCTTACCTCAACAAAACTTTATCCATGACTCAATAATTCATGTATTTATTTTATTTCGTAAATTATTGTATTTCACTATTCACAAAAAATTCAAGTACTTTAGAAATATCTCAAAAATTTATCGTAACCATTTTTTGACATGTATAATTCAAAAATAAACTCTATTTTATGAAAAATAATTTTCTAAATATGATAAATTTAATTTTTAATTAAAATCATAATTTATTAAAAAAATACCAATTTTAAAACTATAACTAATTTTATAGTACTTTTAAAATTTAATTAAGATCTAATGAAATTATATTATAATCATAAGATAATAAAATATTAATTCATGAATCCATTTTATGATAATATATTTTATTTTAAATCATTAAATTAATTATAAAATTGTAATTAAATATTTGTTACTTATAAAAATTTCAACACTTAATTTATAAGTTTCAAAAAAATCATTTACTTGTTAAATGATATAAATATATCATATTTTTAGTTATAGGATGGATAAATTTTATTTATAATTTATTAGGTTATGTTACTATTCTACTGTCTATATTACTATTCCTAATGGTCATGTTACTATTCCCAAGGTCAAGTTACTATTCCATTAGTATAAATTCCTTAATTTCTATAAATACCATTTATTTAATTATAAATTTATAAATAATTTGACTATTTAATTATACATTTATCAACAATTTGAATAGTTTTCTCATCAAAATATTGGTTCTCTTCTAGTTGAACTACTTCTGGGCTCAAAACATGATATGGATCTGACACATACTTTCTCAACATTAAAATATGAAAAAAATTGTATACTTGAGATAAAATAGGAGGAAAAACTACTCGGTTGGAAAATGGTCCAAATTTATCTAGGATTTCAAAAAGGTTTGATGAATTGTGGACATAACTTTCCTTTATTACCGAAACGCATACTAATTTTCCAAGGAAATATTTTAAGGAAAACGTGATCACCAACCTCGAAAGAGAGGTCTTTCCTCTTATTATCTGCATAACTTTTCTACTAGCTCTGAGTTGTCCTCGCATATCTCTGAATCATCTTAACTTTCTCTACTACTTCCTCTACTAATTCTTGTCCCATATACTTTCTTTCCCCAAATTCATCCCAAAATGTTAGAGTTCAACACTGCTTCCCATATAATTCTTCAAAAGGTTCTATCTATATACTGGAATAAAAACTATTATTATAAGAAAAATCAACTAAATAAAGATGTTAATCCCAACTTCTCTGGTAATCCATTGAACAAGCTTGAAGCATATCATCTAATGTATGAATTGTTCACTCAGTATTTCCATCAGATTAAGGATGAAAGATTATTGATATTTAATTCTGTTCCCAATGAATTTTGAAGGCCTTTACAAAAGTTATAAGTGAACCTGAGATCACGATAAGATACAATGGAGAGAGGAACTCCATGAAATCTAAAAATCTCTTTGAGGTAAAACCAAGAAATATGATTCAAATACATAGTATGTCAAATAGAAAGGAAATGTGAAAATTTAATCATTCAATCTATAATAACCCCAATCGCATTGTTACATCGAGAAGTCTTTGGTAGTATCACCACAAAGTCTATGGATATATTTTCTTATTTCCACTCTGGCACTAGAAAAGGATGAAGCATCCCCTTTGGTAACTTCTGATGTTCTTTAACCTATTTAAAAGTAAAAAATTTCACAGTAATATAAGCAATATCTCTTTTCATTCCATCCTACTAGTAATACTCTCGAAGGTCTCTATACATCTTTGTGCTGTTAGGATGAACTAAAAACAATGAACTATGAGATTCAAATAATAACTCTTTTTTCAAATGAGAATCACATGGAACACATATTATCTTCTCAAACCTCAGAACACAATCATTATCAATTTTAAACTAGGTAAACTCACCCTTTTTAACAAATTATACCTTTTTCTACAACTCACGATCTCCCTTCTGAGCATTCCTTATTCTATCTGACAAAGATGACTGCACTGACACCTAAAAAAATAGAGGAATTTCCTACACCAACAACTTCCAAACCAAAATTTATCAAATCATTAACCAAGGGGGAATTTTCCAAATGTAACATGGTTAATATAACAGTACTTTTCTGACTCAAAGCATCATCAAATTTGTTTTATTTCCCAGAATGGTAATGAATCGTGCAATCATAATCCTTGATCAGTTCCAAACATCTTCTCAGTCTCATGTTTAATTACTTCTGAGTAAATATATATTTAAATCTTTTATGGTCAATATATATTTCACATTTTACTCCATAAAAATGATTCCTCCAAAATTTTAATGAAAAAACAACAGCAGCTAATTAAAAATCATGTTTAGGGTAATATAACTCATGAGGTTTCAAATGACGTGAAACATAAACAATTACCTGATCATTATACATTAGAAAAAAACCAAATCTTTTCAATAAATAATCACTAAGGATGATAAATTCACCATTTCTAGAAGGTAGGTTCAGAAATAGAGCATTCACTAATATTCTTTTCAATTATTAAAAAAACATCACATTCATTTATCCAGATGAACTTAACACATTTTTGACCTAACTTAGTCAATGGGATAGATAATCATGCACATTTTTTAAAAATCCTATGGTAATAGCCTACCAAACTAAGGAAACTATGAATCTCAGTTATATTTTTGGGTCTTGGACATTCTTCAACAAATTTTGTTTTAATATGATTAATAGTTATGTCATGTTTAGAAACAATGTGACCAAAGAAATAAATTTTTTACAACCAAAATTCAAACTTTCTGAATTTTCCATACAGTTCATTTTCTTTTAAGGTTTTAAAAATAGACCTTAGATGTATTTTATTATCCTATTTACTTTTAGAATATACCAAAATGTCATAAATCAAAAAACCACAAACTTATCCAAGAACTCATGAAATATTCTATCCATAAGGTTCATGTATAGAGAAGGTGTATTAGTTAACCCAAATGACATAACTAAAAATTTATAATGCCCATATCTAGTACGAAACATAGTCTTCAGAATGTCTGATTATTTTACTTTAAACTGATGGTACCTCGACCTCAGGTCAACCTTCTAAAAATACTATGCTCCCTGTATTTGATCAAACAAATCATCAATATGAGGAAAATGATACTTGTTATTATTAGTGATTGTATTCAATGCTCTATAATCATTGCAAATTATCATTGAACTACATTTCTTTTTAACAAACAAGATAGGTGAACCCCATAGTTAAGTGCCCGGCCAGATAAAGCCTTTATATAATAATTCTTGCAATTAATTTTTCAACTCTAAAAGTTCCATTTGAGTCATTCAATAAGGGGGTTTAGAAATTGGCTTAACATTAGGAACTAAGTCAATAGTAAACTCAACATCTCGGTCAGGAACAACACTAGGAAAACCATTAGGGAAAAAAATCAAGATAATCATTTACCGCTGGAACATCATAAATTTGAGTATTTTTTTTTTATTTTCAAAAACATGTGCAAGATAACTTTCATTTTCATATTTTAATAGTTTCTTGGCTTCCTGATATGTTATCAATGGAATGGGTTCATTCTTGTACAAAAACTTAAAATCTTTCTGAAAAAAACTTCTATAGCTCTATAATCAATATTAGCATAATAAACAAAAATCTATTCCATGCCCATAATAACATCAAACTATACTAGAAGCAATAAAACAAAGTTTTCAAGTAAAATCTTTCTATAGAAAAATATTGGCATATTCTTATAATTTATTTTTTCCTCAATATTTCCTCCAGGTGTTTTTACCATGAGTTCTAGATTTATTTCATGATGTGTAATTTCTAATTTAGTAGAAAATTTATTAGAAATGAAGTAATATGTAGACCCTGAATCAAACATCACACTATAATATTCAGTAAAAAAATCAATGTACTTGATACCACTTCGTTTGAGGGATCATAATCTGCTAAAGTAGTTGAAACGGATTTTTCCACACCATTCTTATTCCAATATTATTGATTTACTACCTAAGGGACTAGCTTTGGACACACATTAGAAAAATGAACAAATTCCTTAATATTAAAGCATCTCACCATAAACATATCATTATTTTTATGATCATTTTACTTGCACTCATGAGACATGTTCCCAAAATTTCCACATCAGCAACATTTCCCAGAATTTACAATACATTCTCTAGGATGCTTTTTACCAAACTTATCACAAGAGAAATTTATTTTCTTACCTTCATATTTCTTTGAATAATTCTTCCCCAAATCCTGCCAACCTAACCGGTTCTTATTCTTTTCATCACGAGGCACATACATGTCAAAAAACTCTATCTCTACCTTTTCAGCATAATGAAAAAGTTTTTCATAGCTTTTAAACTCTTGTGAAGCCAAAGCTCTCCATAAAATTGGTTTTAAACTAGAGTAAAATATATTAATCTTACTATTAAATTACTGAGTAAAATCTGGTACAAAATTGAACAGTTTAATAAAAGTTTCTTTATACGATGCCATAAAATGATCATATTTATGATTTAGTTCCAAGAATATTTTTTCCATTTTAATTTGAACAGTTTTAGGAAAATATTTTTCTAGAAAAATACTCTTAAAATCATCCCATTACAAAGTATCAAGATTATATTTTTATCTGGTATTATTAACCACATACCACCATTTATCAGCTTCACCTTTAAAATAATAAATATCTAGGGTTACCTTTTGGTGTTCTAAACATCCCATGACATCAAATATTTTTTTAAAGAATTGATCCACCCTTTGGCTATCACTGAATCTATGGTTCCATTGAAAGCTATAGGATGTTGCCTTATAAAATGATCCACAAAATACATGTTTCTCTGTGGTAGATCAGGTTCCTCTATATCATGGATACCATAACTATTTATCACCTGATTGAACTAATACATTATGTTCACAAACTAATCAGTTCTAATTCCCACCATTCTAGGCTATAGATTTGGAAAAATATCAGCCTCTCGGTGCCTTCCTACATCAGATTCCCTATTTCTTCTATGAAAAACCATTCTGAAAAAAATATCTTAGTCAAATAAACATGGTAATCTTAAAATGGTACATCATTTTAAATTAACTATAATGTAAAAAAATATTTTATGTTATTATATTAACATTATCCTAACCCCTAAGGTTATCTAAACCATCCTTTGATACTAATTATAAGGAACCAAACTTAAAACATTACATAATATTGAATTTTAGTCAAGGGATTACTTTATTTCACATTGAGGATATTTTCATGTTTATATTTTTAGAATATTAGGCCATAATTCGTATATAATGTACCACATTCATACAAAGAGGATAATACTAAAACATTATCCATTTTTTCCAAAATATAAAAAATTTATAATAAAACATGATTTCTTTAACAATTATTCATAACATTAATCACAAATTCCTTATTTATCTTACCCATACTTATAACCTATGAAAACAATTTAAATTCTTGGTATGAGTATAGAAATCTTAGTAAGAGATATAAAGAAGGAAATCATTAATCAAGTGATAACATAAAAACCATAAAAACCCATTTCATAAAAAAATCATTTGAATGCATAGAAACATCATGAAGTTTTCTTGGGAAATATTTACCACATCAATCTTATATTCTCCCTTAAAAATGGAATAACCTTTCAATAGACTTCCATCTCAGGAGTACCCAATGCATTGGAGAGCGATAATGGGGATCACCCGTCAAATCTTGAGATATAATGGGATCAAACCAACATATCTTGAGCTATAATGGGGATAAACCCATAATATATTGAGATATAATGGGATAAAATCAACATAAACAATGTAAAAGTAACATATGATTAAATAAAACACTTGATCACTCATTTAAATCGTTGATAAAAACACATTCATATTTCAAAATACCCTTTTTTCATAAAAAAATAACCTTTAAAATATAAAAACTATGCACATCATAATAAAATAATATTATTAGAAAATAAATATAAAAATATATAAAGTAAAAATTATAGTAATAAAAATACTTTAAATCAGAATAAAATTCTCATGATATTAAAAAAAGAACAATCTTTGAATTTCATAAGAGACATTTAAAATGATTTTAAAAGGAATGTCCCTTACAAATACCATATCGTTGATGTAAGAATTAATAAAATTATAAGAATATGTATATTAAATGTAAATAAACATAATAAAACATAATATAATAAAATTGAATTTACATATAATCATATTAGGACAAAATCAATGAAGTAAAAGGTTAATCTAAACAATGGAAATTGTGTTAAGAATTCCATTACCTTGGGTTTTTCTTACTTTAAACATGTACTAAACTACTATATCATGGTTAAAAGAGTGTTATTAATATATTAAAGAAAAATATTCATATTTATAATATATTCTATGATATTTTATAACATATTTTCACCCATTTATTAATAATATTTTGTTATTTCCATTGTTTCAGTGCGTTCTTTACATGGTTTTCATGGTTAGTTCGTTGTGGATTTTCTTGTTGAATGGAAGATAAACACTAGAAATGGAATGAAATGGTATTTAAATGTTTAAATAACTTTAAATTCCACCATATACACTTTAGTGTTCATTTTTTAGGATTATTCATTAGATAAAACATTAATGATATTCTTTTAGATCATTTTGGTGGTTCTTTGATCATCACGAACTAGTTTCTTTATATAATTAAATATTAGGAATATATGTTAATTCCAAAAAATAAAAGAAGTTATATAA
This sequence comes from Viscum album, assembly GCA_963277665.1. NCBI lineage: Eukaryota > Viridiplantae > Streptophyta > Magnoliopsida > Santalales > Viscaceae > Viscum > Viscum album. The sequence continues at coordinate 272,000,981 of OY728139.1, read as the reverse complement.
TAAAATTTAAAACCTTTCTAAACCATTAAAATGGTTTTATGACCATACATGTAGGATGTAATGGAAATTTAAAACACATGATCTATGATGTCGGTAAACCAACACATCACGGACGATATTTTTAATTTTAGAATAAAATGGATTGGAGAAGAAGTTTGATGATTATTTTTTCCATAAACATGATAAAATTAAAGTATATATAATATATTTTATTTTTCATGCCTCTTGGATAAGGGGGTTAATATAGTATAATAAAAGAATAATAATTGAAAAGAAAATAAAAGAAAATGAATGAGGATTTTTCCCTCTTGAATTATCCTCCTTGAGAACCTCCTTAAGGCCTTTGGTTTTGGACTTTTGGTGAGAAAAAAAGTCTTGGACATAGGGAAGAGTATTGGGAAGAATTTGGACAATTTTAAAAGCTTGAGAGGTGTGATGAGAAGAGGGGGTGAGGGGTGATATTTATATTGGAGGAGAGGAGGGTTTTTTCCATTATTTTTATCATTATTTTATTATTTTACTCAAGATAAGAAATAGTGTTGGTTCTTGTAACTAAATATAGTAATTAGTACATGTTAATTTGAACCAAGGGTTCTTAAATTAGTAAAACATCATTCATGACTCAATAATTCATGTATTTAGCTTATTTTGTAAATTATTGCATTTCACTATTCCTAAAAATTCATGTATTTCAAAAAAACTCAAAAATTTACCCTATTTTTTTTTAAATATTTAGAATTGAAAAAATGAACTCCATTTTATGAAAATAATTTTCTGAATATGAGAAATTTAATTTTTAATTAGAATCATAATTTATTAGAAAAATACCATTTTTAAAAATATAATTGATTTTATAGCAGTTTGAAAAATTAATTATGGTCTCATAAAATTATATTATAATAATAAGATAATAGAATATTAATTAATGAATGTATTTTATGAAAATATATTTTATTTTAAATTATTAAATTAATTATAAAATTATAATTAAATATATATTACTTACAAAAATTCCAACACTTAATTTATAATTTTCAAAAAAATTATTTACTTGTTCAATGATATAAATATATCATATTTTTAATTATAGGATGGTTAAATTTTATTTATACTTTATTAGGTGAGGTTACTATTCTATTGGCCATATTACTATTCCTAAGGTCAAGTTACTATTCCATCAGTATAAATACCTTAATTTATATAAATTCCATTTATTTCATTATACATTTATAACTAATTTGACTATTTAATTCTATAATGAAAAGAAATTATTTTATAAGTACCTAGGTTGTTACACTTACGCATGGAATCTCTATTAGGAGGATCTTATTCCATGCGAGGGGGATCTAATTCCATGTGAGTAAGATCTAATTCCTTTTCTCTCATACACAAATCATCCTATGGATGGTGTGTGGGGATTATGCATGAAAGATTCCCAATTTTGGGAGTTCCGTGCATCATGGTGGGAGTAGGTGGCATCCCATTGTGAGCACATATGGGGAATCACCTTCTTATCACACGATGAAAGACTATAGTTTAATTTCATGTGCTGAGGATGTTTTCACTATATATTTTTACAACATCAAGTGTGGGTGTGGGGGACTCACTCCTCACCTCTCAGGCTTACATAACCGCCACACATACACCCTTGGGAGGGAAATGGATCCAGAAATTCTAGGGTGTAATAGTGTGGAGGAGTGGTCGATCATGAGGTCTACATTAGCATGCCTATTTTGAGAATAAAAAGGAATTAGTGTACCTATGATGAGAAGAAAAAGGTATGAAAACACATGAACTAGGTGCATAGGGGACACCTCATGATGTAAAAAGAAATTGTTGCATGCAAGTTTGGAGGGTTGCGCATAAGGGGTACACGTAAGGCATAGGGGTTGCATGCAAGAGGTGCTCAAACATGGTGGTTTGACATAAAGCCAAGCCATGGAGATTCAAAGAGGTGGGGTGCATGGAAGATTGGGGGCTTGCGGGCAAGGCTAAGTCTTGCGCCCAACTTTGGATTATTGCACGTAAGTTCAAGGTTGCTTATAGAAGAATCCCTTGTGCGCAACTGACTTAGGCTGAAAGAGGTTGGGTGTGGATTAAAAAATTATGGGTCCACTCGAGGGAGAACCCATAGGGAACCCTTCACAAAATATCTCTACCTTGAAAATTCCATTATTTTCAAGATGTTGTAGAAGATCAATCTTACACTTAACAGAGCGGTGTTTCGAATTATGGAGAATCACCCTAAAGAAGGAGGGGTAGCCTTCTTCTTATAGCAGAATTCTTTGGTGATGGAATGAAATATTTTTTCCACAAAATAATTCTTTCAAACATCCCCTTCCTTATCCATGGCAGATGAGTGCACAAGGTTTATTTTGACGTCACATTGGGATCACAAGAGTTTTGAACGTGAATTCAAGTCTTGCACGAAATGTAAATCTCTTGTGCACACATACCATAACAATTTGAGGGGAATGTGTGGAAGGAAATTCTTGATGTCACAATGGGAATGTAAGAGTCTTGAAAAAATATTTCAATCTTGCGCGCACACCTTGAAACTTGTGCGCGTCTTCCTTGGTGGATCTTGGGTACTTGTCATAGTTGTGGTTACTCAGACATCCCACACCTCCTCGATTTAGGGGATTGATTCATAGGATATCTTTGAGTAGAGCCTCACAAATAGGTTCATTTTTTTAGTGGGGAGTAGTGGCTACCTGCATAAACCTTGGGGGTGGCGGCATTCGTAAGGTGCAGTAGCCTTCAGGTCCCAGAGAGCTATGTCCCTTGTGAGAATGACCCCCTCTTGTTCGTACCATCATACAAGGGAATCCATCACCCTCATTAGATTGACTTCTGAGGATGATAGTAGGTATGGGAACCTGATAGCCATAGTTGCAGCTGAAGTCACAGTGAATGTATAGTCATGCATGATTTCCAAATTGACATTTATCCTACCCCTTTATCTATGGGTAGGGGCAGTTGGTTTCCTGCATCTTGGGTCATGTAAAGAAGAAAGATTCAGCTTTCAGTATGAATGATTGGAAATAAATTCCAAATTCTCAAAAATATTCCAATATTCCATCAATAGAGAGAGTTATCTATTGTGACGATGTCACAGACTAAAATTCCAAATGTTTAACTGCCCCAAATTCTGGTGAGTTCCATGTTGGGATCACAATTTTCTTAGTGGGTCCTGGGACCAGATAGATGGATCCTATGACATGATAATCCATTGATGTCTCGAACGTGACTAGTATCCATATTGATGAGAATAGTTTCATGTTAGATTCACTATTTCTATTTTTTATTCTTTCGACAGGGTGCGCCACCACGTGCGTTTGATGTGACACGGGCGTCACATTTTTATTGCCCCACATTCTAACTTTCTAAATGTGGGTGACATTCATCACTTCCAACAGTGATGTTTGATCCTTGACCGAAATAGGACGATGGGATATCAATTTCTCCTTCCATGGATTCCTCCTTAGAACTCATCGCCTAGTCAAAGTCTACCTCATAGAGTTAAGTCATGTTAATGGAACTCATTACTGGTGACATCTCTTTGTGGATGATGATTAATTATGTTGCTTATTTCTGGACATTCTGAAGGTTCTTAACATGGAAGCAACCTTCAGTCAGGAGAGTAGTCACACTGGGCATCAATGTCATGTATGGACATTGGAACACTGGTCACCTGTAATCTTTCACATAGGGTATCTTATGGAGGCATCTTTGGGTGCAGAACCTAAGGAAACTCGTGTCGATCATGAGGTATCTGATTCCAAAGGAATATCTTCCAAGGATTTAACCTCAGGCATACCATGTTTTACATTAGGTAACTAATTCCATGGGAACATATCTTCCAATTCTTTCACCTACAACATCCCATGTTTATCATGAGGTACAATTATGAGAGAAGTCATGAGTTTAAAATCTTACGGACATGGAATGAGACTGATTAGGATTCCCCATGGAGGAAGTTCAAGGAGGTAAATCCCTAGGAGGGAGAAACATGAAGTTTTACCATTGTATGGGTCAAAATGATCTTGGAAGCATACATGAGAGGTGTTTCCCATAAAGGGAGGATTTCACACCATGAATTTTGATCAAAACACCCTTGAAGGTGGATTAAGAAGGTGAACCCCTAGGAGGTGGGCACCAAGGTTTACCAGTGGTTGGGAATGAACCTCAGAGAGGTGTCCTATATAACCTACTTAGAAGGTAGGGATAACAACCCATGTAGTTCGACGCCATAGTTTAAGGTTGTGTGACAGGACTACTCCGTGCATTTTAATGTCATACGGCAAGGATGCTCAAACTGAAAAATGAGTGTTTGTGAGGGATGGTATGGGGATTATGGATAGAAGCATCCATTCACAAGAGGGTTTATCTTTGTTTCATTATGTGGTTATTATGCATAGGAGATATCTAGATTATTCTAGGATAAATGATGATGTGGATGGGTCTTACACGTAGAAGCATCCTAGGTGGTTGGCATGATCTTTTTTGAGATTTGGAAGCCCATGAAAAATAAAGGTGGAAGTGGATGGAGTGTTGGGAGTGAATGGATAGAATGGATGAAACATTGGGGTTTGGACCTTGGGGAGGATTTCTATGTATCCCAGTTATTTGGTAATCAAAGACAACATAGTTCAGGAAGGGGAATTTGGGATTACATCTAAGGAGGAGCCCCATATGGTTGGGGTTTACATGTGGAAGCTTCCCATTCAGGGGGACATGATTGGTTATCAGGGCTTACACATGGAAGCTGCCCATGGAGGATGGATACTAGGGATTACACTAAATAGGATTCCCATATGTGTAGGTGTATGGGTTTCATGGTCATTACTATCCTCTAAGCCCATGCGAGTCATGCTCAGTGTGAGAAATAATAGGAAGCAGTTGACCTAACAGTTGTGCTGTGAAAGATGCGCCAATGAGAGATGATGCAGAGATTACTCATGGAAGTTTTCTGAGGAGGATATCATTCTATGTGAGGAGGATCTAATTCTATTTGAGGAAGATATCATTCCCTATCACTCATACATGAAGCATCCTATGAAGGGTGTGGGGGGATTATGCATGAAAGCTTCCTATTTTGGGAGTTTTGTGCCCCGTGTTTGGAGGAGGTGGTATCCCATGATGAGCATATATGGGGAATCCCATTCTTATCACATGTGGTAAGACCAAAGGTTAATATCATATGCTGACGATGTTGTCTCTAGACAGTTTTATGTCATAAAGTGCGGATATGGGGGACTCACTCCTCTCCCCTCAAGATTACATAAGCGTTACACATACACCCTTGGGAGGGGGAGGGGTCAATAAATTCTAGGGTGTAATAATGTAGAGTGGTCGACCATGAGGTCCATGTTATCATGTCTATCTTGAGAAGAAAAAGGCATTGGTGTACCTATGATGAGAATCAAAAGGTATGAAAATGCATGCACAAGGGGAATAGTGGACACCTCACAAAGGATAAAGAAATTTCCATGCACAAGTTTGTAGGGTTACACACAAGGGGTGTGCGCAAGGCATGTGAGTTGCACTCATGAGGTTTTAATACATGGTGTGTCAACATAGAGTCAATCCATGGTGCTTAAAAAAGGGGGTGCGTGCAAGATATGAGGCTTGCATGCAAGTCCAAGGCTTGTTATTAACTTTGGAGTGTTGCATGCAAGACCAAGATTTCATGCAGGAGGATCCATTATGTGCATCTAAATTAGGCCGAAAGAGATTATATGAGGATTAAAAAACTATGGTCTCACACAAGGGAGGAACCACATGGAACCTATCGTGCAATATCTCTACCATGAGAGTTCCATTCTTTTTACAATGTCACGGAAGATCAATCTTACATGGAACAGAGCGATAATTTTACTTCTGAAGAATCACCCTGAAGAAGGAGTAGTGGTCCTATACTTTTATCAGAATTATTTGATGATGAAGCAATGATTTTTTATTTGGAAGAATAATTCCATGCAACCCCTTCCTTAGTCATGGTGGATTAGCACACAAGGTTCGGTTTGATGTAACATTTGATGTGCAAGATTTTTACGCATGGATTCGGGTCTTACATGCAATATAAACCTCTTGTACGCACCTGTCTTATCCATTTGAGTGTACTAAACAGAAGGGAACATTGTGAATTGAATTGAGCATGCAAGATTCTTTCATGAAGATTTTAATCTCAAACTTACACCTCAAAACTTTCACGTGTCTTCCTTTTCCTTTTTGGGATGCTCTGTTGAGTTGGATGATGGATTCAGTTTACCCAAAGCTTTCCATTTGTGGATTCATATAGGATTCAGCGACAATAGAAACAAAAAAATGGAAACTTTAAAAATAACCAATTGATATGAAACCATATTGGGTTTAACAAATAATAATCGTATAATTTACCTTAATGTAAATTTAACATAAACAATCTCAAAAATAAATGAGATTGTAACTTAAACCCTTTCCACTTTGGTAACTTTTGAATCATAAACCCATTAAAATAAATAACATAAAATAGTACTTTAAATACCATTAACATGACTATATTATTGATACAATATATCAAAGTGGTATTATATACACCTTATAAACACAAATAGGTTCATAATGTGAAATATATCTCAAAAAACAATTGAGATGAAGAACCCTCACCTCAATTCTCATCATGATTTTTATGTATTAAAATATACTATATAATAAATATAGATTTATTATAAATATATTAAAAAACAATATTTAGATATATTAATATATATAATTCTATTATAATTTCTTATTACCATTTTTATTAACTATATTTCATTAAAATCATTATTTGGGTGAAAGATGGTCCGTTTTCCATGAATGTTTCAGTTTGATGATTCTAGTAATTGCACATTGGTCATGATTTATTTATAAAAATAATATAAATCATATCATAAATATTGTATTTATTCATTATATACACATTTATAACCATCCATATAGCTTGGTGGTGAAAAATGTATTACATTACTTTGTGGAGACGGTAGTCCCTACATATGCACAAGTAATATTTCCATTTTTCAATGGTTGGAATTAAAGGAAATTAAATAATAATAAAAATGTATAGAATCATAATTACATCATAAATATAATATATATTCATTAATTCCATCCTTATGATCATCCATATAATTCGTAAATGAAGAATAAATCACATCACTTCGTGGAGGTGCTAGTCCACATGCATGCATGAGCGACATTATCATTTTCCAACAGATGGGAAGGTAAGAAGATAGACAATATTTTATCTTTATAGAATCATTATTTTTTTATAAAAATAATATATATCCATTAAATCCATATATATAACCATAAATGAGAGATGTCTATGAAAAATAAAACACATCGCTTCGTGGATGTGGTAGTCCACATATACGCACGGGCGATGTTTTCATTTCCCATAGGATGGAAAAGAAGATGAAAAATGGGTGTAAGATAAACATAATAAAATTTTAAAATATTTTATATTATAATGTTATTATACCAACATGGGTATGATAGGTTTAAATGAGTTATAAGAAGAAATAAACCCGAAGAAACTCTATTAAGAGTTATACCTCTTCTTTGGAAAACCTCCTTTGGCATACACATTAAGCCTTAAAGGTTGGCATTTTTGTGAGATCAATAACTATGGGTCATAAGTAGAAATGTTATAAGGTTATATGATAATATCTTGGTTGAGCTAAATATCTTAGGTGGTGTGTATAAGTGATAATAGGAGGTTCCTTTTTATAAGCAAGGGAGTGTCACAATTGTAATTATTCTTAACTTTAAAACATTATAAGTGTCTCAATCATGAAAAATTAGAAATAAAACAATTTAAATGATTATATAATTTGATTATATTTTAAATAAACTAATTCAATAATAATTAAGATGATATTTTTGGATCTTATCAAAAAGTTTTAACCTTAATTAACCCTTTTACCCTTTTAAAGCGGTGACAAATTTTTTACCATGGTTATTATTAATAATGACCAATAATGAAATTGAAATCATTAATAAATTTGAAACTACAGGTTAAAAAAAATAAATTAAAGTTTCAATATTAAATTTTTATATGTTAAATAAATTAATTTTAAAATGAGGGTGCAAAACCCAACAAAAAACAATTTTTTGAAAAAATGTTTTCAAGTATAAAAATGAACTTTTACCAAAATAAAATAAAATTATGATTAATGTGGAATTAATTAGATTACTTTTAATAAAACAGATATAATTTTAATTTAAATACAAATAAAAAATGTAATGGGATTTATAAATTACTTTATTTAAAAAAAATAAATGTCACTTTTTCAAAAATCGGTTTTTTTCACTATTCACTCAAAAATCAATCTTTTTAAAAAATCCTAAAACTTCACTGTAAGATAATTACTAAATGATTATTTCAAAAATTATATATTTTTTTCAAATAAAATTTCTAATAGTTTTATAAATTAATTATAATATCCATGCATAAAATACAATAAAAACCGTTTTTGAAGACAATGCATTTTTGAAGCATAAAATGAATTTATTACCATTACTTGAATAATAAACACAATTAAATAAGAATAAATTTATTTTAATGGATATAGTATAATAATTTTATTTAAATCATTTATAAATAGTGATTAATTTAATTTATTAAGATAAAAATATACTACACAGATAAAAACATTTTTATGGAAAATATATCTTTTACCTTTAAAAGTTTTTATCTTCATTTCTTATCAATTGAAATTCAATTTATAATTAATTATTAATTTTATTAAATAAAAAATTTCTACACATGCTTCAATTGTATAACATGTTTCATCTAATCTCAGTGTTTCATATAAATAAATTCATATAACACTTCAAATTTAATAAAGAGAAATATATGTTAAAAAATATCAGGAGTATTATATTATACCCTCCTTATAAAAATTTTGACCTCAAAATTACATTAATTTGATACAAAAAAACAAAGTTAATTGTAACTCATCACATCCTTAGGTTGCCACATAGATTCCTCAAATTTATGGTTTCACCAAAAAACATTGACCATGTGAGTGGTCTTGTTTCATTACACTCTATCTCATTGATCAAGAATCTAAAAAAGTTGTTCCTTATAAAAAATATCTTTTGAGTTAAATATATATGAAGGATTAAGTATTTACTTCCTCAAAATAGATACATGTACACATCATGAACTTGAGATAGATTTGGTGTAAGTTCCAATTTATAAACAACTATCCTGGTACTATTAATAATTTCGAAGGGGATAATATATCTAGGGATAAACTTTCCCTTATTTCCAAATATAACAACCTTCTTACAATGAGATATTTATAGTAATACCTTATCACTAACTTTGAACTTTATATCCCATTGATGATTTTCAGCATAACATTTCTGTCAACGTTGATTTACCCTAATGTGCTAATAAATATCTCTAACCTTCCATGCCATTTCCTTAGCTAGATCAAGTCCCAATAGATTTATTTCTATAACTTTATCCCAAAATATTGGAGTTATTAACTTCTTACTATAGATGAATTTATAAGGATCCCTCTAAATTCTTGATTGAAAGCTATTGTTGTAATAAAATTATACCAGAGAAAAGTGCTGATCCCAACCACATTTTAAATCTATAGAAAAAGCTCTTAACATATATTCTAAGGTTTGAATTGTCCACTTAGAATAAGAATATATCTAAGGATGATTTTCTATGATAAATGTAAATTTCATATTAAATACCTACTGATGTATGATATAGAACATCAAGGTAAACCTCAAATCCCAACCATATATAATAGAATGTGGTACTCCATGAAACCATACCACTTATTTAATGTATGATTAAAATTTTGGTCACAATAAAAATATTCTTTGATAGAAATTAAACTTGATGAATTTATAATGTTATTGACTATAACCCAAATAGTATTATGGGATTTAGATATTTTGGGTAGTCTGATGAAAAAATCCATAACGACATTTTCTAATTTACATTATAGAATGGGTAATGGTTCTAATATACCCTTATAATTCTATCTCTCATAATTAACTTGAAAAAATACCAGGTAACAATATACATACTATAAAATATCCCTTTTCATTTTTCCCACAAAAAATCACTTTTAAATCTCTATTCATATTTATACTTCCAATTTGAATAAATAATAATTAACTATGAGATTTATCCAATATACCCTTATTAAAGTATAACATTGATGGTATAAATACTTGGTTCCTAAACCTTATCATTCCATACAAATCATGTTTGAACTCATGAACCTTTCTCACATTCTTCTATAGTTTTAAATCCCCCATTTTCAACTCTTTATTCTTAATAGGGATAGATGGTTGAACACTCATATAAAAAAGACATAATGTATATCCTTTCTCATGACTTCAAGAACCATATTATGAAAATATATAAGTATTGAATCAATATAAATCCACATAATAGACAAATTAGCATGGTCCTTTTGATATCAGATCATCATTTACCTTGTTCACCATCCTAGGTTTGTGGTGTATTGATTAGTCATAATCTTCAATAAACTCCAACAACCTCATCTAGAACATATTAAACTATTTATGTGTGAATATATACTTCAGGATTTTATGATCAGTATACATAAAAAAACTTTTACCATTATGATAATGCCTCTATATTTTCACTATTGGGTCTATGTCCAACCATTTGAGATAAATATCACTTATGAAAAGGTTGTAAAACCCATATAATGGAAGTAATTTCCATTGAAATTTCATGTTCATATTCACACTTATAGATGATCATAGGTTGATTTGGAATATCAAATGCAACTTTCCTTCCTAAAATAATCATATGAAATCTATATAAAGATAGTTAATACATGCCTAATATCTCATAAAATTTGACTAGAGGGTGAATAAAAAGATATATAGGAAGAACATTCCTGTAAACTTCTATAAAAGAGGTTATATAAACTTGATATTCCATCATAATACCACTAGAATGTTTTTTTATTTATAAATAAAAATCTTGTCATAAATTTTGTGATTTTATGTTCTTATAAAATAATCTAGGAATAAAAGAGTGGGTTGAAGAAGAACAAAATAAAATACTCATAATTATTGAGTGGGTGATTATTATATTTTGATCCACTTAATTTTTAGAACCCAATTTAGTAGTTGTTATTGAATAGGATTTCCCATGTTCCATTAGTATTAATATTTTATAATTCCTATCATACTTTTTATTATTAGGATCAGGGAATTGACTTGGATAGTTCCCTAATTTCCCACATTTATGACATTAAAATATTAATGGTATCTTAGGATGAACTCTATTTTCTATCACTATGTCAACTGGAGAATTTATTTTTCATTGAAAATTTTCTATTTTATACCATCCTCTTCCACACATAAAATATCTTCATGTTCCTTTGATATATTTCCTCGGGTGCTTCTTCCCATATTATTGACACATAAGAAATTTAATATTCTTTCCTCTACGATCTTTATCACATGAACCTTCCTAAAACTCAATTTATATATTTTTGAAAATTTTAAATATATTCAAGTTTTTAATCATGATTTGAGATAGTTGATTAGTAATAACCATAATATTTTTCATCCAAAATCTCATTCCATTTGGTTTCTCATAAAGATGGTCATTTCATTGGCCACCCCACTCATTGTTCACATGATTACTCTTGGTTACATCAATTGACTAAAACCAAAATAGTTTATGTGAGTATTAATAAACATTAATCAAAGTAATCTATCATATTATAATGAAATAATTTCTAATATTTCCTAAAATTTGACACCTCATCATCAACCCATGACTCTTTAGGTTCATCCTATATCACTTAGGTTTATCATAGGTTGTCATAGGTTATATCCACTCATTATTCATAACCTAATATCCAAAATAACTGAAAACTCCTAGGAAAAAAAATGAGGTTATCCAAGCATTAAATATATAAATATTATATCATTTTATATGAATATTCAATCAATATCATAATAATATATGCTTGGGTACTATAAAGGTTTAGTTTGTGCAGAGACTAGATATATAATAAACTTATTTCATAAAATATATTCAATATATCTCATAATGTTATTCTCATACAGTAACATTCTTAGATATACCCTATTTAAAAATTTTCTTTATAACCTTGGGAAAATGAATTGAAATAAAGGGTGATCTTAGATGCACAATAAGGGAAAATATAATAGATATAAATTATTAATCATAAGGGTATGATAACATGATCATAAATTAAGAAATTCATACCTAATCAGTAAAAGATCATTAATAATGATTCATGTCATATGTATTTTTCATATCAAAAGACATAAGTTATAAAAGTTTAAAATCATCAATAATCAATCATGATCCATGAAAACATATCATGTAACAAACCAAACATTTATTAATAGAAATTCCTCTTGATCTAATTAAATGTATTATTATGTAAAATGGTTATATAACATATGCAATTATTTGGAATTATGTTTTTGGATTTTAAAATAATGTTAAGAATTTTGACCATTTCTAATATAGCCATTGAATAGTGATCACATGATTAGTATAAATATAGGTCTTAAAAAAATCCAATCTGCTCAAACAAGGAAAGTGATGGCATCATCCAGTAAACTTTCCCCATATGAAGCCCATTTGTCAGATAATGGAAAGGAGGTGGAATCATTGGAATTTTCTCCTGACCAAGCCCAATATGAGCTTCAACAGGTTAAGCTCTAATGGAACCGCCTATGAAAGAAGTGGAAGTTGATAAAGATTACCACCCGATCAATGTTATCCGAGCCTCCCAAAGAGTCTGTCACCATCACATACCTTACCATTCGGTCTTATAAAAGTGTTATAAGGGGTTATGTAACATGACCCTAGCCTTATTATTATGTATATTATTTTTGTATAGAGAATATACATTTTTTATTATTGTTACTTGGTAAATATTTTTTAAAGAAAAAATAGCATTTTGTATTAATATTCTATTAAGAAATCTATTTTGATGAATTAATAGATTTTTTGAATTAAATAATATTTTAATAACATATTATTACTAAATTACTTTTTATTAAATATAAATGATTGCATAATTTTTATTAATACGATTGTAAATTTTATTATGTTTTGAAAGCCATTTTTATTAAAACCCCTGAATTTTCGATAAAATTTAGTTTTTATATTAAAAGTAAAAATTCACATATTTAGAAAATTATTTAGATAAAATGAATATTATTTTTGGAATCAGGATTTCAAAATTATCCAATGGTTAATTTTTCATAATTTTATGAGACAGTTGAATTTTTGGGTAAAAATTAAATACTGTTTAAATATATAATGTGTTTTATGACATCATAATGAACCAATAGTGATGTGATAAAATGATATAAACATTATTTTCGGCCAATATATGTTTTACCATTAAAATAATGTGATTTTAGGTTTATTTTATTTATTTTACAAAGCCTTAGTGGACCCTCCCAAACTTATAAAACATTTTAACATTTTAAAATGATTTCCTTGAGAGTGTGACTCACCTACACATAATAAAGCCAAATATTTTAAGAATTCCGGACATTGGAATTATAAAATAAAATTTTACACTCCCCTTTGTAAAAAACTGTGGGAAAAAACCATGAGATGGTTTGTGGTTTTGATTAGTTTAATGTGTGGTGCCCAAAACCTAAATAATAAAGAATTCCCTCTTCTTTCCTATATAAATCCACCCAATCTCCCACTTCTTATTCACTCAAAGACTTTTGAGTTCTTCCAAAATCTTCCCTCCTATATATAAAATCATCCCAAGTCACTCAAAGATCCCAATAATCATATCTCAAGCGCCTCCCCAGCCTTTGGGATCACACTTTCAAGTAAGGGATCCCCCCTTTCTCATTTTACCCAAGATTCTTGATATTGTTATGCCATTTTATTTTCAATTATAAAAGTTTAGGTATGATTTATCACATACCCTATAATGTCATATTTATGTTTTAATGATTCCATACCCATTTTCCTCTCATCTATGCCCTCCATGTATACCCGTTACCATGCCGAAATTCCTTAAGGATTTTCTCTCTCCCCATTTACATTCAAGAAATTATTTTGTATTATGAATATAAATTCCATTAATTATGTTGGGACATGTATATACAAGACCCCATTATTGTCCATTTCATTTAAATATGATGATACATTCATTTATCTCTCATCAACCATTTTTATGAATTTTTATGTCACACTGTTATGCTATCAAAAATTGTACTGTGATTTTCTGAGCCCAAGTCATTATGTAGTGAATACCATGCCCATTTCTCTATCGAGGGTATTCACCTTTATGCACATTTACTTATTGATTAAATAGTTTAATATATGTATTCCACATTCGTTTATCATGGAATAAATTATGATGTTGAATGATTCCATGTTGTATGATCCATGTGGAACACTTATGCATTAAATGAAATGTTTAAGAAGGGTGCGCCCTGATAGCATTCCAATGCATTAGGTAAAGATTAGTATCATGATATGTTAAGTGAAATGAGTATTTAATAATTATAATTCAAGTGAAATGAGGGTTTACTCATTCTCCATGTGTAATTCTCCTTGGCTCATGCTAATACCAAGTTAAGCATTGTTACCACATTTCCATGTTATATTAATCATGTTATATCATGCCTTTATGATAATGTTTATGTTTCGATATATTTATATGCCTATTGCCTAAAATTTATTGTATTATTCATGTTATGTCTTGTTTACTCCCTTATTGGGCTTTATATCTCACCATTTTCTTATGCATGTTCTCAGGTTATCCCATGCAATGCTAAGTACAAAGGAATGTAGTGGTCACGTAAAGGAAGTTTTAAATAAAGATGTTGTGTTTTATTTTATAAGTTATTATGTAATGTTTATAAGACACAAAGACACTAGACCTATTGATCTTATATGTTGTACCAAGTGATAGTTTTTATGTAATAAATCATTTTTAAGTTTGTAATAAATAGCAGGGATGTTATAGTTAGTATCATAGGATAGATTTAGTTATTTTTGGGATTAGGATTTGAAAACCCTAGTTAAGGCCTTAGGAATAAGAAAAAGTATAATAAAATCATATCTAAGTTTTTGTGATTATTAAGTAAGTGGTTTATCAATAAAATACATCCCTATCTATATATGATCAAGTAGAGGCGGCTCTGGCACAAATGTACTTAGGAGTGAAAGCTATGACATGGAGTTTCAGGCTTGACCCAGGGTATCATGGTACACGACAACGGGCCTTGTTTCACTCTTGGTTATGACATTCCTAGGGGATATTATTTGGTAAATTCACAAGCTTAGTATGAACCATTATTTAGGGAATTAAAAAAAATGTCCCTAAGAATATATGTTGGGAAATAGATCATGGATAACATAGATTGAAGCCTATAGATTCATAAGTTAAGGAAATAAAAGTTATTTATAATTCATCCATTTTTGTCATTGTATTACCCTTTATGTGTTACCCATAACATTAATTTTATTCCATCCAATGGCCGGTAATAGGATGAATTGGGCTAACAACCGATGCAAAGATCAATGTGATGAATTTTCTATTGAGATTCCCAATTTGATGGGAGCAAGAATCACGAAATTTTTCATGATACTCTCTCAGTTAACTCAAGATTTGAATAAAAACATGGATCAAGAGGAACATTCCACCCCCTATGAAAGAACAAGTCACAATCGAGGGATTCTTGAGACAAACGACTCCTACTTTTAATGGATCATCTGATCCCTCAATTTCCAAAAAATGGATCAACTCTATTGAAAAGATCTTCTCCATCCTTCTATGTTCCTAACAAGATAAGGTTCTTATGGATGCTTATTGTATGAAAGGTGAATCTGATCAATGGTGGACATTGATAAAAATTACAAATCTTGGGAAAGATATCGAGGTGCTGGAATGGAAGGATTTCTGGAATATGTTTTTCGATAAATATTTTCTGCGCACCCTCCAACTTAAAATGGAGAGGGACTTACTTGACCTCCAGAAAAAAGATGATGAATCCACAGAGCGTATGATGAAAACTTCACACGGCTTGCACGATACGACTCTGACTTTGTTGTTACCCCTGAATGCATGGTTGACCGCTTATTTGGTGTGATGAAACCTAGCCTACAGAAAGCCCTGATGATCCTTGACTTCGATAGATATAAGGAAATTGTCTGATGTTCCCTCAAAGTCAAAATAGAGATCGGAGAATCTAAGGGGTATCATGGAGATAAGAAGAATAAGGTGAAATTTAATTCTAGAGGTTCGATGGATAAATCCAATTTTGCTAAGAAAATCCATCACCCCACTTTCCAAAGGTGTGGAAATAAGAACCCTGGAAATTTCCTGAAGGGGATGAGGAAATGATTTAGGTGTAGAAGAGAAGGGTACCTAGATGTTAACTACTGACAATAAAAACCCACAGATATGACAAAGGATATGAATGCTCTATTTTAATCTCAACGAGTTGTTCATTACTTCAACTACAAAGAACTAGGGCACCTTTCAAACTAGTTCCCTAATACAAGGGTTTTAAGAGGAAACCAACAACCTCCAAGGCAGCTAGGGAAAACAATTTCCATCACTACCACTTAAATGAACCTCGATAATGAAGTGGTGATAAGTACACTAGTTATTCATCCAAGAATAGAAAACAAAATTTTTGATTCTGGTTCTACACACTCTTTTATATCCCGAATGTTTAGTAGAACAATCCCATCACCACCAAATATCAGGGAAGTAAAGATGTTGGTGAGTACGAAAAATGGAGAAATCATTGCAACCCATGAATATAACTCCTCCACTG
The DNA here is from genome assembly GCA_963277665.1 of Viscum album. Lineage (NCBI taxonomy): Eukaryota > Viridiplantae > Streptophyta > Magnoliopsida > Santalales > Viscaceae > Viscum > Viscum album. The sequence goes on along the minus strand of OY728139.1, from coordinate 271,984,127 downwards.
TCACATTTTTTGGTATGAACTTCCTGAAGAACCACTTCATACTCCCTCTATTGGAATTTTATGCAATTCTTGTCATGGATTGGCTTTCCCTATATAGATGCAACATAAATTGCCGTGAGAGGGAAATAACACTTCATATAGATAATCTACCCTTGATTCTATACAAGTTTAAGGAGGAAGATGAATATTCATTAGCACCATCATCTCAAGAGTGGATATTAAAACCCTATGAGCATGAGTATCTGGCTCAGATGATTGAGTCAAAGGAAGAAACCATCCTTGAAGACATGCCTAGTGTGAGGGAATTCTCTAAAGTGTTTCCCAAGGAATTTCCTGGTCTTACTCATAGAAGAGATGCTAAATTCTCAATTGACCTTATACCTAGGGCTTTTCCAATATCCAATACTCCATATAGAATGGATTTTATGGGTCTTGAGGAGCGGAAGAAACAACTATAGGAGAATCAGGATAAAGGGTTTATGCTCCCAAGTGCTTTACCATGGGGTGCACTAGTCCTCTTCATCAAGAAGAAGGATCGGTCAATGCCCCTTTGCATTGATTATTATGAGATCAAAAAAATAACGATAAAGAATAAGTATCCTCTTCCAAGAATTGATTACTTGTTCGCCTATCTACATGGAGAACAATACCTCTCAAAGGTGGATTTTTGGTCAGGATATTACTAAGTAAGGGTGAAGAAGGAGGATATCTCCTAGACTGCTTTTCATACAAGATATGGGCAATCTGAATTCATAGTAATGCCTATTAGACTCACTAATGATCCAAAAATCTTCATGGAATTAATGAATAGAATCTTTAGAGATTACCTCGAAAAAATTGTAGTAGTCTTTATAGATGACATTATAATATACTCCAAAACCAAGGAGGAGCATAAGGAGCATCTAAGCACTGTACTAGAGACCTTACGAAAGGATAAGATGTAATAAAAGTACAACAAGTGTGAGTTCTATTTGAAGGAGGTATCATTCTTGGGCTATATCACTACAAGTAATGGGATATATATGGATCCATCCAAGACAAATACAATTGAGGGATGACCAAGGCCAACATCTGTGAAAGAAATCTATAGCTTCTTGAGGTTAGCTAGATATTATCACCAATTTGTGAGAAATTTATCAGGATTGTCAAACCATATTACCAATATAACTTAGAAGGGAGTCAAGTTTTCTTTGAGTAATGAATGAGAAGAGTGCTTCATGGAGTTAAAAAGGAGGCTTATCACTATGCCCATGATCACACTACCCACAAGTGGATAACTTTTTGTGGTATTTAGTGATTCTTTGAAGAATTAACTGGGCTGTGTGTTGATGTAAAATGAAAAAATCATTGCCTATGCTTCAAGGCAATTGAATGTTAATGAGTAAAAATATCCAACACATGATCTGGAGTTGGCTGTAGTAATCTTCTCTTTGAAAATTTGGCGGCATTACCTCTTTAGGTAGAAGTGTGAAATATACATAGACCACAAAATAATCAAGTATATATTCACACAGAAAGTGTTGAACAAGATCCAATGAAGATGGATAGATCTCATCAAGGATTATTATTGATCAATCCATTACCATCCCGATAAGGAAAACAAAGTGGAAGATTCTCTAAGTAGAAAGGATCCTGCATCTTTATCAATGATGAGAATTGAAAAGGATTAAATCATCTTAGATTTTCAGAGGTTGTACATGGGAATAATTAAGGGAGGAACATCATCAATACTTTATCAGATGATTTATCAACCATCCCTCATTGAAAAAATAAAGGATACTCAAATAAAGGATGTGAAAATTATGAAAAGGGTAGAAGATATCAGAAATGGAAAGTCCTTAGAGATTGTGGTTGACAAGGATGGAATTGTGGGATTTCGGTGATGATTATATGTACCATCTAATATATTGATAAATAAGGAACGTTTGAATGATGCATATAGATCAAACTTCTCTATTCACCCAGGGAGCACAAAGATGTATCGGGATCTGTGATAAAACTTTGGTGGGAAAATATGAAAAGAGAGATTTCTGAATATAAATCAAAGTGTCAGGTATGTCAGCAAGTGAAGGATGAGGGGGGAAAGTCTAAGGTGATAATATAACTATTACTCATACCAACATGGAAGTGGGAGAACATTACCATAGACTATGTCACTGAACATCCAAGGACATCCAAAGGAAACAATGATATATGGGTCCTTGTGGATTGTCTTACGAAGACAGATCACTTTATCATGATTCTAGAGGACTTCTCATTGGATAATCTTGCATGGATTTACATCAAATAAGTGATAAGGCTGCATGGATTACCACTATGTATTGTATTCAATCGTGATCCAAGATTCAACTCAAAGTTCTGGAAAAGTATCCAACATGCTCTAACCACTGAACTGAACTTTAGTATGACCTATCATCCTCAAAATTATGGCCAATCTGAGAAAATTATTCAGACACTGGAAGATATGTTAATATCATGTTCTATGGACTTCAAAGGAGGATGGGACCAACATCATCCACTGGTATAATTCTATTACAATAACAGTTTCTACTTGAGTATTTGAATTACACCATATGAATCCCTTTATGGGAAAAGGTGCAGAACATTGGCATGTTGGGATGAAGTTGCTGAGTGTAAGCTTCTAGGACCTAAAAAGGTCAAAGAAATGGTGGAGAAGGTGAAACCCATTCAACAACATATCAAGGTATCCCAATGTTGATAGAAGAGTTATGTAGATAACCATCGATGAGACCTTGAGTTCAAAGTTAGAGACATGATATTTTCATGCATATCTCTGTGGAAGAAGGTCATGAGGTTTGTAAAGAAATGTAATTTATGTCCAAGGTACATTGGCCCCTTAAATATTCTTGATCGTGTTGGGGTTGTGGCCTATTGACTAGCACTTACACCTACCATGGAAAACGTACATGATGTATTTCATGTATCCCTCTTAAGGAAGTACATACCAGACCTTTCAAATGTACTCTCTTTATAAGTAGTATAGTTAGAGGACAATCTTTTTTACGAGGAGAAGCCAGTGAAGCTCTTAGATCATAGAGATAAAGTTCTATGTAACACGACTACCCACCTGGTCAAGGTAATATGGTGAAACCATAAGTACGAAGAAGAAACATGGGAACTGGAGGAGTTAATGAAGGAAAAGTACTTGCACCTATTTGTAGCTTAGAATGTAATATGAAATTTTGAGGGAGAAATTTCATAAGGGGGAAGATTGTAATGACCCAAACTTTTATTAATAGAAATTACACTTAATATAATTAAATATATTATTATGTAAAATGGTTATATAACATATGAACTTCATTGGATTTATGTTTTTGGATTTTAAAATACTATTAAGAATTGTGACAATTTCTAATATAGCTGTTGAACAATGATCACATGATTAGTATAAATATAAGGCTTTAACAAATCCAATTTACTTAAACAAAGGAAGCAATGGCCTCATCCAGTAGACTTTCCCCGTACGAAGCCCATTTATCAGATCTAATAAAGGAGTTGGTGTCATTGGTCTTTTCTCTTGACCAATCCCAAGATGAGATTCAACAAGTTAAGCTCGAACAGAACCTCCTATGGGATAAGTGGAAGTTGATAGATATTACCACTCGAACGATGTTATCCGAGCCACCCCAAGAGTCTATCACCATCGAATACCTTACCCTTCGGTCTTATGTGGGTGTTATAAGGTTTTATATAACAATACCCTAGACCAATGATTATGTACATTATTTTTTATAGATAATATACATTTTTTTATTATTGTTACTTTGTAAATATTTTTTAAATTGAAAATAGATTTTTTAGTTAATATTCAATTAAGAAATCTATTTTGATGAATTAATGGATTTTTTTGAATTAAATAATATTTTAATAAGATGTTATTACTAAATTAATTTTTATTAAATATAAATGATCATATAATTTTTATGAATACGATTGTTATTTTTATTATGGTTTGAAAGCTATTTTTTTTCAAAACCCATGAATTTTTGATAAATGTTAGTTTTTTATTTTAAAAGTAAAAATTCACATATTTAGAAAACTATTTAGATAAAATGAATATTATTTTTGGAATCAGGATGTCAAAATTATCCAACAGTTAATTTTTCATAATTTTCTGAGACAGTCAAATTTTTAGGTAAAAATTAAATACCCTTTAAATATATAATGTGCTTTATGACATCATAATGACCCAATAGTGATGTAATAAAATACTATAAACATTAGTTTCTCCCAATATATGTTTTACCTTTAAAATAATGTGATTTTAGGTTTATTTTTTTTATTTTACAAATCCTTAGTGGACCCTCCAAGACTTATAAAATTTTTTAACATTTTTAAATGATTTCCCTAAGTGTGTGACTCACCTCTACATAAGAAAGACAAATATTTTAATAATTTAGGCCATCGGCCTTATAAAATAATTTTTCCACTCCCCTTTTACAAAAATCATGGGAGCAAACCATGGTCTGGTTTGTGGTTTTGATTAGATTAATGTGTGGTGCCCAAAACCTAAATAATAAAGAATTCCCACTTCTTTCCTATTTAAACCCACCCAAGCTCCCACTTCCTCTTCACTAAAAGCCTTTGTAGTTCATCCGCCCTCTAGCCTCCTATCTCTTGAATCCTACCAAGTTTCCCCAAGCTCCCAATAATCCTCTATCAAGCCCCTCCCAAGCCTTTGGGATCACACTTCCAAGTAAGGGATCCCTCCCTTTCTAATTTTATCCTAGTTTCTTAATATTGTTATGCCATTTTATTTTAAATTATAAATGTTGGGGTATAATTTAAAACCTCCACTATAATTTCATCTTTATTTTTGAATTCTGAGAGACCCCTTTCCCTCTCATATATTCACTCCATGTATACCCATTACCATGCCGAATTTCCGTAAGGAATTTCTCTCTCCTCATTTACATTGAAGAATTGTTTTTGTATTATGAGTGTAAATTCCATTACATATGTTGAGACATGTATATATATGACCCCCTTACTGTAACTTTCATATAAATATCACAAGACACCCCTTTCTCTCTCATCAACCATTTTTATGAATTTTTATGTCATGCCGTAATGCTTCTAAAATTGCATCATGATTTTCCAAGCCAAAGTCATTGTGTAGTGAATACCAGTATGTTTTTAGAAATTAATTATATGAAAAGGTTTGTGTAGATGTGAGAACATCTAGTAATGGTTCCTGATATGGTCTTCATGATCCAGGGATGTTTCATTGGTGTATTTTAGTGTGGGAGATGTGGCTGGGGGTGGAGCTGTTTCATTAAATATTAAATTGTGTTGAATGGATGATAACATTATTATTAATGAATCTCTATGGATTATTGAAATTTTTGTGGTTCTTTTATATAGAGAGTAATATGATTCACTAGAATAGTATTACGGAGATAAATTATTCATTAATGGTTGGTGTGATTGAGGTTCACCATGGTGTGTTAATATGTTATTGTTGAGGCTGATCACTATTATAGCCGAGGTTTTCAGGTTCATATGCATACAGAGGGACCCATAGAGTTATGTTGATCACTAAATTATTACAAATGTCCTTCATAGTTGAGTATCTTAATGTTATTATGTTTTTTATCAAACCGGAGTATTGATTCACTATAAATGTTGGCCAATGTAATCTTGGTGGGTGACTGTGGTCACCCTTTGGGGGTTAAATTCTTACCATGGTATGTGATCCTAGGAGATTTTAAGATAGAATGTGATAAGGAAGGTTTATGAAAATGATTTTTATGATGCATCATACACCAAGAATCCATGATCATGGTGATTAAATTTTCTCAAATTATGTGATGAGGGGGATGTATTGTTATCACCTAAGGGATATTTAGACCAAGGGTATATATTTTAATTCAAATATTGGCCAATACAAGTAGGATTCTCACTATAGCTTATTATGAATAATGTGTATTAGGTTTTTATTTGTTCTTTAGTATATGTTATTATTTAAATATATCCATTTATGTGTGTATATTAACTATAAACTATTGGTGGTGGAATATTGAGTTTGTACATACACCCTAATAAAACCCTCTGGGATACGTATCACTTTATATCTCATAACACATGAAAGGGAAAGGGCTTAATGACTAGATCATAGTCTTTGGTGGAACTATGGATCTATAAGAGGTGTCAGCGATACTATTTTTATAGATGGACCAGGAAGTTCCTTAGTGCTGTGTTGGAATAATCCTTTTAAATAGTTATACATTTTTTATACTATCATCCTCATGGTGAAATAGTTTAATTTTTTATGGATCTCATGGAATTGTATATATTCATTTTATTACTACTCATGTTATACTAGGTTTATTTTTCTTATTTTTATGGGGTAGTTTTATGATATTATTATTTCTTCTGCTATTTTTTGGTTTCCAATATATGACTGTATAGTCTTCATATGATTACACCTTATAACATAATCTTATGTTAACAACCAAAAGTGTATAGGGTTGGGTTTTTAATGTTATGTGGTTCCACATAGTTCTAATCCATTCTTGCTGAACAGGTAGGGAAAATGACATTGTGGTGTTAAAGTGAGGTTGAGAGAGGTAATGTAGGGGTTTGGTTGATATAAATGTAAATAAAGAGGGTTGTTTTCTCTTTATTTGGGAATGGTAGTTATAGTTTTATTATGGAAATTAATTAGAAAAATAGCCTATGTAGGTGGGTAAATAACTCTTATTTAGTGTAAAATCATGTTAATAGGGTTTGGGATACTATTTATATTTTTAGTATTATTGTTTGAATTGTGGCCTATAAAGGTATGGGGGTGTGGGTATTCATGAATCCATTCAAGTATGTGGAGATCACATGATGTGAGTGTTCTTATGTATGGAAAAAATGGGTTTATTTTTTTATATCCAAAAAAATATACATAGTTTTTTATTAAATAGTTATTTAGTGGCATTCTATTTAGATAAAAAGAGGTTAACCATCTTTTGATATTCTCAAGTATGTGTATCATGTGTGTGTATTGTACCTAAAACTGAAATATGAAGGTAAGACCATAAAATTTGGATAATATATGATATGGTTTTAGATAGGGAAGACTATGAGAAATTGGGATGCACTTCAAGTTATAGTTATCCTTATTTGTAATATCTAAGTTATGATATATATATATATATATATATATATATTAATAATGACATTTTGTTTCTAGTGATATAAAAACTCGACAAATTTTTTTAGAGTGCCAAGAGAGTTAAGATGACCATGCACCAATATGTTTACCTATTATCTCCATGAGGGTAGATATGTTGTGTTATAAAGGTATGAGTCAGTTGGAACCCCTAAGGGAGGAGAAGAGCATGAGTGGCATAAAAAATTCCCAAGGTAGCCAGAGTATCCAATCGAGTTGGGATGACTGTTTGATGATTAGCTGAGAATAAATATATTATGGTTCAAAAATATTATTGACAATGGTATATAAATAGTTGATCCATATATGGATTATTTGGTGAGGGAGTTTCATTATAGTCATCATCCATTGTTTTATGGTTAAAGAGGACCCAATGAAGCTGATTATTAGGTAGAGTCAGTTCAGACTATCTTTGATCAGATTGAGAGGCCTAAAAATTAGAAGGTGAAGATGGTGTTGTACATGATCTATGGAATAGTGAAATGATGGTGGTACATATAGGTGTTTTCCAGTATACATTATGTGAAGTATTAGAAGTATCTTGAGGTGACGTTCTTTAAATACCTATTTCTTGAGACACTGATAGTAGACCGACTATGTGAGTTGATTAATTTGGTATGGAGGGAGATTTCGGTCAGGATTATAGTATATATTTCCTATTTTTTCTTTGATATTAGTAATATATTAGATTGTTAAGTTGTTGATATTTGGGGAAGTTCCTCAATATTCCATTAAGGTACATGTGAACATTTTTAGAATGAATTCATTTTCTGGTGCAATGAATTATGATTTTACATTGAAGTAGAATTTTAATTATGGTGGAACACCTAGCTACATAGTATCATCTTGTGGAGCTGGTAATGAAGCTTTGGGTTTTAGAAATTGGGGGTATGTGGACTGACAATAGGGTATTCTGGGTATAACATATTCATTTCCACCATGCAATGAATCATTTTTTAGGTTTTTTTCTAATGGGAAGTAGAGGTATATTCATAATCAATGCAATAAAATACCCCAAAAGTGGAAAGGTTGTGGATAAATAGGATATATGGAGTGGTTATTTTGGGTGTTAATGTAGATAGAATATGTTCATGAACCTGTTTATACATAGGTATTTGAGGTAGGAATTAAAGGTAGTGAAACCAAGTAGTGATTAGAGTTTATCTTGAATTATTATCCCATGGTAGAGGAGATGATGTACAGTATTGGGGGTTATAGAAAATGCATAGTGTGACTCCACATAGAGTATAATCAAATAGAGTTTGGGGTTTGAGTTAGTTTCATGTTATTGAGTTGGATTTTTCTGAAAATTATAAAGATCCATTGAAAGTTATAGGTACATTATGATTATATAGGTTTTTATTTTGTATGATGAGTTATGGTACCCTGAATTATTTATGTGAAAATATTGAATTGGGGAAGGTTGATGCTTGTGAATCAAGTATGATGTCTTGTGATTGTGTGTCTTATTATTGTCATGTGTGAATTAAAGGGTGATGATCATATGTGATGTTATCTTCATGTTATCATTTTTTAGTGGGGTGATTGGGTGGGTTATTACTATGGTTGGGAGTGCCCAAATTTAGAATCATTCATTTTGAATTTTTTATTCATGATGATTTGGTATTGATGGATACATTCAAAACCATATCAATATTGTGATGGTGGCATGTTTTCCTTTTTCTATATTTTATTGTTTTATGCTTGGTGATATCTCTGGGTCGAGTTATCTTATAGTGTGGAGGTTATAATAGTTAGGGTGATTGAGTGAAGTTATTGTTTTTATAATAATATATTAACCATTTGCAGTGACATGTATCTAAGATTTTATAGGGGTCAATAGAGGCTAAGAATTAGTGTTTGAGGTTTTGGTTAAGTCTTGAGATGAATTTTGTTCTATAGGATGAGGGCTACACCATATTATATGGAATTGTATCATGATGTTGGTTACATCAACATGAAAAATGGATCATTTGTTGGTTACACTTAAATGGAAAGTTGTTTCACCATGAATGACATCTAAGGGGTAGGGTTTCACTACAACAGGATGTAGTTTCACCAAGAAACATTGACCGAAGGGGGAATTTCATCATGATGGAGGTGGTCACTCGGTAGCATGACCTAAGGCCCTGATAGTGGTATTTACTAGTTTATTATATAGGAGAGGTTATAATGATCCAAACTTCTCATATATAGATATTACATATTAATAGACAAATATTAATTACATAACATTAAAATATATACTATAATCATTTTGGTTTAGTGCCTTATAAAACATGGAAACATTTTCAACTAGTCCATAAGTGAGATACATCACATCCCACTATATTTTTCATAACTAGAACCCTTCTTAGAAATATCTTACATAATACCTTTCATCATAACCTAGTGAAAGGAAACATAAAATTGGTGATCTTGGACGCTCAGTAAGGTTAAACCAGAGACATATCAACATATCATAAACATAATGGTATGATAACATGAGAATAAAATTTGAAAACCATTCCCTTCATATCATAGATCATAAACTTGGGTTATTGAATAAATCATGGTAGTTCATAAGTGATTAATTATAATGGAATCAAATAAAATATGTTATGAGAACATAACATTTTCATAGGACATATATTTATGTAATACATATAAGCATATAAAATCACTTCCATAGTAGTCAAGGCTCATTTCCAAAACTATCACAGTTAAATGGGTTCACTCGCTAAATGATCATATTATTAAAGATTCACTTCAAAGACTATCATAGTATATAAATTACGTTACTAAAATTGGTTCAATATTTATTCCAGTTCTTTATATCTCATGAGATACTAATCATTAACCACTTAATTGGAAGGAGATATAGGTTAGACCCATCACAAAATTAAAATCAAACACATATTCACAATAAGATCGTAAGAAAATTCATTGTATCAAAACCCATGAAAATAAATGGGTTTCAAAAAAATTTACAAATACAATAGCCTATGGAAAAGAAATAGGTTTCATAATCATTTCATAATTACATCATAGAATATCCCATGTAAAATAAAGTGGGTTTTAAAATCATTTTATCGTGGTATAACCCATGGAATAGAAAATGGTTTCATAAATATAAACATAAGACTCTCAAATAAATAATAATAATTGTATCTTTGGATAAATCCCTAGTACAAAATAAGTAACATTAAAGGATGCATCTTATATGGAAAATTATTTTGAAAGATCACTCGAAACATTTATTAAGGGAAATACCCTTTCCATTTTGAAGATTACATTTCAAAAATAAAAATTCATAAAAAAATTTCAAAATAATTTTCATTGAATATAACCTTGGAAAAATATAGATGAATTTTTTAATCATTGATCATTTATGATAGTGGAAAATTCTATTTATATCATATAAACTTAAAAACAAATAATTCTTTTACATTTTCCATAAGAGTGAAGATAACCTCATTCAGAAAACAAAAAAAAATATTCCTTTTAAACAATTTTTTAATAATTAAAACAAGGTTGAAAATGACATTCAATAATAGTTTTAGATTATTCAAAACTTTTTTTTGAAAAATATTTCTATAAAAACATGGATATGGAAGTACAAGTTTTTTTGACTAAAGAGAAAAATAAAGTGTATTTTTCTTAAAACATTATTTTTAACTATTGATTACATAATGAGTGTAAAATTAAAGGGACACATATATTTACATGAAATAAACACAGGATAAAAAATCAGTATTTTTATAAAATATAGTTCATAATAAATCATATTATTAAACTTAATTATAAAAAATCCCGATAAATAATGAGATTGTAACATAAAACTTTTACAACTGTGGTATCTTTTGAATGATAAGCCCCATAAAAGAATAAAATTAAAATAAACATAAAATATCTTATGAATAAATAAATTCATGTTATTACATGTCAAATCATATGTATATACACCTCATCAAAGAAGATAGGTTCATGATATAACACATGTCCCAATGATGAAAAATTGAGACAAAAATCTATTACCATAAGTCTCTACTTCCTTCATACACATTTCAAACTCCTATATAAAAAATATATGATTATTATAGATATATTATAGATCTATACTCCTACTTATGATACCATATATTATTTACTTATGAAATTTTATTAATAATTCCTTGTTAAAATCATGATTCAGATAAAAACTGCTTGATTTTTCATGTATGTTTTGGATCTGTATCATTGGTACTTTAATTTTGATAAGGGTTACAAAATATTAAGAATTTTAAACATGATATAAATACATATATATTCATTATATAAGTATTTATAGTATTACATTAAAGTTACCAATAGAAAATGAATTACATCATTCATGGAGAGGGTAGATTGTACACATGCATGAATGTTGTTTATATTTTTTCAATGGATCAAAATAAAAAAAGGTATAAAATATGTTATATTTAAATAGTAAATTTTATTTTAAATATATCACATATACTAATTAAATTTTATCTTATTACCATAAATGTAAAGCATAAGTAAAAAATGAATCATGTCGCTTCGTGAGGCGGCAGTCCGCCACACACACGAGCAACATTATCGTATACCCAAGGAATAAAATATAAGAAGTCATATGTGATATTATAATTCAGAAATGGTAAAATTATAATAAATATTTTATGCAAAAAATTAAATCCATAATTATATTTAGACTTTATAGGTGGTGATGGAAAAAAATAACATCGGTTCGTGAGGCGGTAGTCTGTCGTACACACGATCGACAATTTTGTTTCACATTTGATGGAAGAAGATATATATATGTAGGATATTACATTAACATAATAAAATATAAGTATATAGGATATTTGTTTATTATATTATAATATTTGGTGAATATTTTAATGATATTGAAGTATAAATAAAACAAAAAAAGTTTATGAATTTTACCTCTTCTTCAAAGAACCTCTTTAGGTACAAACCTAAATCCTTGTTAGTAGTGTTTTATAATAAAATTAAGGCCTCTATGATTTAGGGAGATAATTAAAAATGATATTTTTGGAGGTAAGTTCTGAACTAAGTGGTTTTTAAAGTGTTAATAAGAGAGGATAAGGGTGGCCTTTTATTACTGGGGGAGATGACACATATTGAATTTGTGAAAAGAATAAAGTGTAATCATGTTTTTCAAAAGCAAAAAACTATCCAAAATGAATCATTATAGAAATTTATAAGTGAAAAGGTCAAAATATTTCTTATAAAATGGTTTTTGACAAGTTTCTAGGTTATTTTACTTCTTATCATTTTAGTTTAATCCCCATAAAACTCGTTTTAACCATAACAATGAAAATTTGTTATTACTATTTTTACAATTCAATATTATAAAAATTTAAGTGAAAATATTAGATAATATTAATTATTATTATTAAAAATATAGAATTCAGTTTTTAAAATTTCATTCACATAATTGGAAAAATCTAATTTAAAATTAATTCTACATATGCGGAAAAAAGTTATTTTCAATAAAGAAAAGTTTCAAAGGTTTTATAAATGTTTTATATAAAAATAAAAAATTAAATTTAGTAAAATTAAATAAATTATATTAATTATAATATAATTTAGATAATGGAACTTTTAAAACCATTTTGAAGCAAAATTGAACCTTATAAAGTTATAAAATAAAAAAGTAGTTTTCAATAAAAACTAGTATTTTTAATTATTCATTAAAAAATTAATCTTTTTAGAAAATTGTGGAAAATTAACTAAAAAATAATGTTGAAATTTATATTTATAAAATTAATTTAATTTTTTCAAATAAATTTTATAAAAGTGTAAAATTTACTTTTTTTATTTTATTTCACAAAATGCAACAAAAACATTTTTTTAGAAAATCGTATTTTCAAAACATATAAAGAATTTACTAATAATTAAGCATTTCTTATAAGTATAATTTATTTATATAAAACAATTATAATTAATATTTTAAAAAATTTCTTATTCATACCACTATGTTCAACGACTATGTTATAACAGTCATGTTTATATATTAAAATTAATAATATGTCACAGTCTGTTAAAAAATCGGTGTTGTGTGTAACGTAATATATGTAAAAATTAAAATTATTAAAAAATATTTCATAAAATCAATAGGTGTTATATTATACCCCATTAAAATTTAATTTCTCCCATTAAATTGAGACAATTTTTTTACAAAAATTTGAGGATACTTCTGCCTAATTACATCCTCAGTTTCTCATGCATCTTCCTCAAACTACTGAATTTTCCAGAAAATTTGACCAGGTGAGAAATATTGTTTCATATACCTATCTATATAAAATACATAATTTAAAATGATTCTACTAATAATAAATATTATTATCTCATTATATGACCTCTTATCATAGTAAATGTGAAGGATTGGGTATGTACTTTCTCAGGAGAGATACATGGAACATATCATGGACCTTAAAAAGGTTTGATGGAAGTATCGATTAATAAGATTCCATCTCAATAAGATCAAGAATATAAAATCGAATGATTTACCAAGGTATTAGTTTCCATTTATTATTGAATATCATAACCTTCTTCCATGGTGAAATTCTTAGAAACACCTTTTCACTAACATGAAATTCTAGAACACACCAATGATTTTTAACATAACTTTTCTACTATATTTGTGTCTTACTTATTTGTTTCTGAAGGGATATAACCTTATTTTATATTTATTTATCTATCTACAGTCCTAATAGATTTATTTCTATAAATTAATCTCTATACATTGGAGTTCTACACTTCTTCCCATAGAGGGATTCATATGGATCAATATGAATGCTTGAGTAAAAGCTATTATAGTAAGAAAACTCAAATAGAGGAAGGTTTTGATCCCAAACACCTTTTAAATACATAGAATAAGATCTTATCATATCCTACAAGGTTTAAATCAGTCTCTCAGACTGAGAATTTATTCAAGGATGATACAAAATTCTAAAACTCAACTCTATATACAGAGCATGTTGAAGACTGCACTAGAACTTTAAGGTAAACCTCAGATCCTGATCAGATGCAATTAAATTTGGTATTCCTTGCAACATTACCACTTACTTAATGTAAATCCTAAAATTTTTATCTATAGATAAATATTATTTGGTATCAATAAAGTGGGATGAATTTTTGAGGTGATAAAATAAGACCCATATAACATTATTTTCTTTAGATATCTAGGATAGTCTAGTAACAAAATCCATGGCGATGGTTTTCCATTTCCATCCTGATATATGTGGTGGTAGTAACATTACCTTAGAATTTTTTAACTCATCCTTAAATTTAATCCATTCCATGCACCAATATATAAAATTGTCAATATATATCTTCATTCCATCCCACAAAAAATACACTTTCAGAGCTCTATACATCTTTTTTACTTCTAGGATGAATACAAAATGATGAAATATGAGCTTCCTCTAACAACTCTTTAATGAAATCTAGTTTGGAAAGAACACATATAATTTTCATTAACCTTATCCTTCCATCCTGATCAAGGTTAAACTCATGATCATATTCCACCCTTTTTTAGCTCCATGTCATCCATTTGTGCCTCTTTTATCCTCACATGGATAGGTGGATGGGCACTTATTTGAGAGAGACACTATTTCTCCACATCCTTCAATATTTCAAGATACATTATTAAAAAATCATAAATATTATATATTTTGTAATCCTCATTATAGATAAGCTAATATAATCTTTTCAACTCAAAGAATCAACCACATTTTTTTCTTTCCCAAGGTGGTAATGTATTAAGGAGTCATAATCTTTAGGTAAGTCCAACCAGCTTCCCTAGATCATATTAAAATCTTTCTATGTGAATATATACTTTAAACTTTTGTGATAAATATATATATCACAGAGTTATCCATAAATATAATTCACTATATCTTTAACTCCAAAATTACCAAATCTTAATAAAAATTATTAGTTGGGAAATTTTTCTCAGGGACCATTAATTTTTATGAGGAATAATTTATAACCATATTATGTTTCATGAAGATTCATCCTAATCCCTTCTTGAATGCAACCCTATAGATTACAAGCCCCTCTTTACTATAGGGTAATGTAAAAAATTTGCACCAACTATATTTCTCTTTAGTTCATTAAAATTTTCCACACATTCATCTATCCAAAAGGAACTTGGCTCCCTTCAGAGTTAACTTGGAAAGTGGATTAGATAGTCATGATAAATTATCCAAAAATTGTCAATTATAAATAGCTAAACCTGGAAAACTACGGATCTCGATCACTGTGGTTGGTAAGGGCCAATGTTTAATAGGCATTGTCTTTGATTAACCCACTGATATACCCTCTCTTTAGAATATATAACCTAGAAATGAAACCTTATGAAACCAAAATTAAAACATTTTAAAATTTTCATTCAGTTTATCCTTCTTTAGGGTCATTATTACAATTTTAAAGTAATATTTATGATCTTCTTTTATAATTTAATAAATGAAGATATCATATATAAAGACTACCAAAAACTAATCAAGGTAATCTCTAAAGACTCTATTCATTGAATCCATGAATACAGAATGGGATTAGTAAGATTGAATGTCATCACTATATACTAATAGTGTCCATACCTTATATAGAATGTTATATTTTGTATATCCTTGGACTTGACTCTCAATTTATATATTCAAAAAGTATTGACTTACACATAGTTGATCAAAAAAGTAATAAATATAGGGTATATGATATTGTTTCTTGATTGTGATCTGGTTTAGATCCCAAAAATCAATTTAGAGCTGCGTGGATCCATATTTATTTAAAAAAAAGAATAGGTGCACCCTGAGGTGTCATACTTGGCTGAATGAATCCCTTTTCAAGGTTCTCCTGGAGTTTGTTATTTAATTCTCACTACTCAATCAGGTCCATTATATAGGGAGTCTTTGGAATATGTGTATCACTATGTATGAATTATATTGACAACTCAAATTCATTTTTTGGTGAAAAGCTAGGAGACTATTCCATGAAGACATAAAAAACTCTTTTATAATAGTAATGTTATTGATATTGATTTTATCCTAAACCATATGATATGAACAATGCTTTTGAATGGAAATCAAGACCCATACAATGGGTGAAATTTCCATTAGATGTTCATGTTTATCATTGCAATGATAGAAAATCATAGGTTGTTTCAGAATAACAAATGGGACTTTCCTTCCTTGTAAATTGATGTGGGATTTATTTAGATAAATCCAATTCATTCCTAATATAACATAAAATTTAACCAGAGATAGAATAGTATTATTTACAGGAAGAACATTCCCACAAACTTCAACTACATAAGAATCATAGACATGAGTTGTGATCATCATGCATTAGGGGTTTTCACGGCTAATTCAATATCTAATTTTTGAGGATATCAGTTATCACTCCTTAATACATTTCATAATATATATAAATTCATATATCTAAGATCAAATAGTGTACTTCAATATTTGAGCATATCTATTAACACCTCAACTTCATCACTATACCTTCAATCCCATACTATAACCAAAATTATTAGAATTTCCATCATGCATTGTTAATAAGAGTGATCAATCATGAAAAATCATTCATAGGATGTCTAAGTCCTCACACCTTCATTTCAAAATATGACACCTTGGGTTTAACCTAGTTCTTTCATCTTCACCATCTATTCATGTACATCATGATGGTTTGTAAAGAGTTTATGAATTTATAAAACATATCCTCTAGGAGTGTCAAACAATAGTAATTATTATAGGATTTTTGAGGGACTATTTGCAATGGATGCCCTTCACAAAATATTATTTGTGAGTGGAGTCCATCACAAATGGGCCGTTGCAAAAAATAGCATCGCAAATGAAGGTATTGGAAACACACCATCGAAAATAAAAAATAATTACAATGAGTAAAGCGCCTATCCAAAATGCTTTTCATTTTTCCTAAAAAACAACAACTATTACAGACTATCACAATTAGTAGTATTTGCAATGGATAGTTGATCCATTGCAAATACTTATATTTTGTTAGAAAATAAAATAAAAAACTAAAATATTAAAAAATAATTTTAAATATATTTAAATAACTGAACCAAATTTAGAAATTGTAAATATAATTTAATATATTTATTTATATTTAAAAATATTATATGAAAAACAAAACTATAATAAAATTTAATAAAATGAAAATTATGAAAAATATTTAAAAATTCAAATAATTAAAAAAAAATAAAAATAATTAAACAATATGAAAAATTAAAAATCAATTAAAATATTAAAAAATACAAATATCTATAAAAACTAGAAATCATTAAAAATATTTAAAAAGTTACAGATAATTAAAAAAATTTAAAATATAAAAATTAGTAAAAAATAAAAATATTTTGGATTTGAGCTTATTAATATAAATTTTTATTAATATATATATATATTACAATTTAGTATAAATTAGTTTAAAATCACCATTAATTAGTGTAAATTTAAATGTTTTAATAAATAAATAAAAATTAGTATTATTTAATATTAAATGATAAAATATAATATAAATTATAAAAAAGGTGTAAATCATAGAATTTTCAATCTTCAGCTCATTTGAAATGACCAATTTGTGTCACCCATATCCAAATGAAAATAAAATTTGTTATTTCTCATGATATTAAAATTAAAGACCTATTTCATTTTAACTTTTCTAGCAATTTATAATAATTTATATATATATGCAGACATACAAATATCAAAATTAAATAAGGAATAATACACAAGGAAAATCGAAGCTAAATTCTGATAAATTGCTAAACCTAGGGTTTGCAAACACATACATATATCAAATAGGATATATATTAATATATATATATATATACCCACACAAATACAAATATCAAATATGTAACACCAAATTTCCAGCAATCCTAAATACCCAACACCATCGCTAATAAAAAATAATTATAATGGGTAAAGTGCCCATCATAATTGATTTTCATTTTCTCTAAAAATGTCAATTGCGATGGATTGTAGATTCGTCACAAATACATCTAATTTTGAAAATTAATTAAAATAATTTTAAATAATTTTAAAATTTTTAAAATAATTTAGAAAAATTACGTATAATTTAAAATATTTATATATATATTTAGAAATATTAAAAATTATAAAAATGAAAAAATTTAAAAAAATTAAAAATTAAAAATATTAAAAATATAAAAAATATTTAAAAAAATTACATTTAATTTAAAAATATTCAAATAATGAAAAAATTATAAAATATTATGAATCATTAAAAATATAAAAAATTTACAAATAATTTAAAAAATCAAAATTCTATAAAAATATTAGAAAAATTAAAACTAATAAAAAAAAATAAAAAAATATAAGTTAATAAAAATAAAAAATATTTGGGATTTGATATTATTAAGGTAATTTATTATTAATTTATATTTTTTTACAAATTAGTATAAATTATTTTAAATTCACCATTAATTAGTATAAATTTATATAAATTATTATAATTTAATATAAAGTAATGAAATATAATATAAATTACTGAAAAGGTGTAAATCAAGTAATTTACAATATTTAGGTCATGAGTAATGATCAATTTGTGTCACCCTTGTCCAAATGAAAATCAAATTTATTATTGATCATGACCTGAAAATTGACGACCTACTTCATTTTCAATTTTCTAGTAATTTATAATAATTTATATATATATACCCACACACATATAAATATCACAATTAAATAGGGAATAATAAACAAGGTGATTTGAAGATAGAATTAGATAAATTACTAAAACAATGGCTTTCACACACATACATATATCAAATAAGAAATATTTTAATATATTTATATATGCAAAAAAATAAAAATATCAAATAGAGAATAATAAATTTGCAGCAATCCTAAATACCAAATAAAGCATGAAAATCAAATAAAATTCTCAACCTAGGGTTTTTCAGAAAAAAATCAGGTAAAAAATGAATAAAACCCAAAAATAATGAAAATTGTTAGAAGATAAATCTATACCAAGGTGAATCAAAGTCAGATCTATCAAAACATTTCTTTCAATGAAGTGCATTGGAGCGACATAAAGTTGGGCAGTTGGGTGAAGCACATCATGGAAGTTCGAGAGAGGGAGGAGTAGAGAGGAAGAAGAGGGGGTGGGCTGTTAAATTGATAGATTTATTGCGATGGGGTAGTTGTGATGAAATTAATTCCATTGAAAATAGTTATTCCATCAAAAGTATTTGTGATGGGAATTAATGATCATCGCAAATACCCCTGAGTCGACAAACATTTGTGATGGAAGTAAAAGTCCATCACAAATTCCATTTGCAAATACGTTTCGCACAGGCCGATGGTAAATCCCACCAAAACTGTTTAAAATAGATAAAACATCCCATCACAAATAATTACTATCTATGAAGGAATAATATATCTATTGAAAATATTTCATGTTTGAAGACTATTTGTGATGGGGTATTTAGCCATTACAAGTTCCCCATCACAAATAGTTGATATTCTAGTAGTGAAACCAGTTGTGCAACAAGCCTCATTTTCATGCACTATGTGATAATAGAATCCATCTAAATGAACCCTTTTTATAGTTATCACCCTGAGGTAAAACTGTATCTGGGACACATCCACTTGTAGTATCCAGACAGGGATAAAATTTCCTTTAAACCACTTTCACTATCCTGTAAAAAAAATCAATGAAATTTTCATATACTAAGAATTAGGATTATGGTTCTCACTAAAGTTTCCTCATCCTAGTTTCTAAAGGTTTAAATAAATCTTACTCCAATACAAACTATAACAAACCCAAATTCTCATACATGGATATTATATCTTAACAGATGAATATTCATTAAATAAAAAAATGATTCATGCCAAAATCATTTTGGTCTAGTGCCTTCAAAAACCTAGACACATAATCAGCTGGTCCATAAGTGATCTACGTCATCTCCCACTAAGTTATTCATAACTAGAAACCTTCTTAGATATATCATACATAAAACCTCTTATCATAACTTATGGAAATGAAACATAAGAAAGTGTGATATCAGATGCTTATTAAGGGTAAAAAAGGGAGATATAAACATATCATGAGAATAAGTGTATGTGAACAGGAGAATAACATTTGAAAACCATACCCTATATTTCATATATCATAAACATGAGTCATGTAATAAATCTTGGAATTTTATTATACATGAATCATAGTGGAATCAAATAACATGATCCATGATAACATAACATTTTCATAAGACATAGATTTGTGAAATCCATATATGTATAGAAAATTATTTACATAGTATTCAAGGATCATTACCAAAACTAATATAGTGGAATGATTTCACTCCCCAACCAATCGTAGTAATAAAGGTTCACTCCCAAGACTATAATGGTGGAAAATTTCTATTACCAAACTGGTTTCACTCCCCATTACATTCCTATTTATGTCATGAGATATCGATCTTTACCCAATGCATTAGAGGGAGATATTGGTCCCACCCCTCACATAAAGAAAATCATGCATACGTTTTCCACAAGTACATAAAAACATTCATCATATTAGATCCAATGAAAATATATGGATTTTCTAGACATTTCATTAGAGCATAAAACATGGAAAAGAAATAGGTTTCATAACCATTTCATCATTTCATCATAGCATAACCTGTGAAAAATAAAGCGGGTTTTATAAGCATTTTATCATGGTGTAATTCATGTAAGAAAGAAATGTTTCATAAACAAAAACACAAACTATTTAAAGAAATAAAAAGAATGTTTTATTTGAAACATATCCCTAGTAAATCATAATTAACATCAAAATAAGTCATGTTATATGGAAAATTATTTTAAAATGTCACATGAAACATTTCTTGATTAAAATAACATTTCCTCTTTGAAAACAACTTCTCAAATCTAACAATTCAAAAAACACATTCAAAATAATTTTCATTGAAAATATATTTGGAAACATATAAATGAATCTTTAAATAATTTATTGGTCATGATAGTGGAAATTTTTATTCATGTTCTACATGTTTAAAAAAAATATATTTATTTTACATTATGGGTAAAAGTAAAAAACCCATCATTCGAAAAGTGAAAACAAGATTCCTTTTAAAGAATTTTTTAAATTTAAACAAGAGCTAGAATGACTTAAAAAAACATTTGAGTGTAGTGAAAAAATTTAAAATATACATTTTTAGAAAAAATATGTATATGAAAGAAAAAGTTTTTTCCACTAAAGAGAGAATGAAAGTCAACTTTTCATAAAAATATTCATTTGAACTCTTGAATACATAAAGAGAATAAAATGAAAGGAACACATGAATTTTTTTAAAATAAATATATTAAAATCAAATTAATTACTTTCTTGATAGATATTTCATAGTATTTCGTTATAAAAAACATTATCATTATTCTAATAAATAATGAGATTGTAGCATAAAACTTTTACCACTTTGGTATCTTTTGAATCCTAAGACCCATGAAAGAATAAAATTAAATTAAAAATAAAAAAACATGATAAAAAATAAATTCCTGATATTACATTTTAGATGGCTATATATACACCTCATAAAACAAAATATGTGCACAGTATAACGTATGTCCTAGATAAGAAAAATTCAGAGAAATATCACTTATAATACATATGGAATTCTATCATACACATTAAAACCTCTTGTATTATAAATATAGGCTTATTATAAATCTACTATAGAACCATAATAATATTTATCATACCATATATGAATTACTTATCACCTTTCATTATCCATTTAATATCAATTATTTGTTAACATGATGTTTTAAGTAATAAATGCTTCATTTTTCATGTATGTTTTTGTTTGGTATATTCTATCCTTTCATTTTAATATTGGTTCAATCATATACATAATGTTATAATTGATATAAATTTTATATATATTCATTATATAACTATTTATATTAATCCATTAAACTTAGATATGGAAAATTAATTACAGTATTCACGCATATGGTAGGTCGTACGAACACATGAATGTTGTTTCCATTTTCTCGACGAGTGAAAATAAAAGAAGGTAAAAAATATTTTTTTGTTTCCAGAATAAGTTTCATGAAATTAAAATAATAAAAAATCATTATATGGGATATACCGGTGTTATTATATTAGTATTGTTGGAGAAGATATGAAGTAGGTGGAATAAGAAAAAAAACATAAGTTTATGAATTTAAGCTCTTCTTTAGAGGACCTATTTAGGTTCATACATAAAGCCTTCATAGGGAGGTTTCTGAATAAACTTAATTCCTATAGGATGTGTGAATGTATGTAAAGAAGATATCTAGTTAGGTATTGACATAACCAAATGGTTAATTAAGTGTTAAGAGGAGAGTAGATAATGTGGAAATTTATAAGTGGGGGAGAGGACACACATAGAATATTGGAAAAGAATAAAGTGTTCCAATTTTTTTTATGTCCCAAAAGGATCCAAAATAAGTAATTATTGAACCTTATTGGAGATATGTTCTAAATATGATAATTAAATGGGTTTTGGATAAATTTTTAGGCTATTTTACTCTATATATTTTTACTTTAATCCCCTTGGTAAACTCATTTTAACCTGAAATGTGGAAATTATTTTTTACTATTTTTACTATTAATTATAATGAAAATGTCATGAACCAACCTAGGTCAAGCTAGAACCAGTCACCCAAGATGACCTGTAGAAAGGCCTAAGAGGCATTCCCGATCCTCCCGGGCTGGCGAAAAGCACCAAAGAATCGACAAAGACGATGGGAAGGATTTCACCCAAAACAAATAAATAAAACAAAGGAAATAATAAACATCATCGTAGAATAAAAAAACCAAACAAACAACAAGACAAGAACTGAAGAAGATAAAACTAACCGAACTCGGCATCTGAACTAACTCTATGTGACCCAGTGGGTCACTCTCCAACTCAACAATCAAACCTCGCGCAATGAAAACACACACAATATGGAACCTGCACAATGACTAAAAATAGAAAATAACTATAGGTGTGAGTATTAAAACTTAGTAGGTTATCCCGATAAACTATTTTTCAATGCACTACCTTTAAAAATAATAAACATAAATTATAATTTTGAACTAAAATATATTAAAGTATGCATTTCTACAATTTTTACTTAAGAACAAAGTACAAATCATTTCCCTTAATCATTTGAAAAACTATAATCTAACCTTAAGTTTTACCATGCTATTTCAAGGGGATAGTGATGATATAATTTGCAACCTAGACTTAAGAGTTTAAAACACATATTCTTTTAAAAAAACAATTTTTACAGGAGTTAGAAAACCCAATCATAAATTTCTATGAAAAACACCACTCAAAAGTACCAAGGCAGTCATATAGAAAGGGGAATGTAAATAGGTGTGCAAGTATCTCAATAACAGTTCAAACATAAAAAAGACACTAGGAATAGGTGAACACGGGAGATCGATAATAATCCATATAAAACTAATACCTATGACCCCATCTACAATAGCATTCCACATATGATGAAATCTAACTCTCCAATACACTCAGCCACCCTTTCTCATGACAGGATGAGGGAAAATCTCATAGCAATAAATCCAAACATATTTGCCTACTATGGGCCACTGGTCAGTACCATAACCTACCAGTTCTGTACTCATCTCAAACAATTATCTCAATATTCTAGGTCCATATGTCGCAAGTAAAAAAGGAGGTGAGGTAACAGATGTCGCTGAGCATTAAATAACAACCTATATTTATATTAATAATTCATAGCAGGACTCTCCCCAAGTCTCCACAAGGAAGACTCTAATGCCTTAAAGTCAAGAGATACCAGGGGTTCCCAACTGAGGGAACCGTCTAATGGAACCTGAGGATTCCATACTGAAGAAATCCAAACCATCCCATGTCAACAAGGAACAAGGAACATCAATGGGGGTTTTATGACAAACATTTTACATCATTTTTTTCAAAGTCTCCAAACAGGCCCTTAAACACTATTTCAAAAACCCACTTTTATCAAAGGTATAATTTCCACATTTTCAAATGAGCTGTAACAAAATCATTAATCACATCCAAATATTGATAAGACTCTTTTTATAGAGTTATATTACACACTCAAGACCCAACCATTTTTAAGAAAATTCCAACAGATGATAAAACACAACACACACATTTTTAAAATACAAACCACTTGGGAAATAACCGAAAGAACTGGAAACTTTGTCCCAAATGCTGCTGATACATTTGAAATCCCCAAAAACTTATTTTACATCACAATTTACTCATAAAATCCAAACATGTATTTTATAAAGAACACAAGGCATAAAATATTTAATAAAACAATTTCAATTTAACACTCGAAAAATTATGAACACCAATTTTCATGCCATAATTTTATTTAAATTGTTAAACATTGTTTTTAAACATTACAAAACATATGCTTAAAACACCTAGTATTCAAAACTCGACAAAACAAACCAACCATTAAAAATATATTTTTAAAATAAAACGCCCCCTAGGATTTTTTTTCTTCCATATTTCGCCCTACCCAAATAATTTAATAAATTTTTGAGTAATTTATAAAACATCAACAAGAGGCATAATAAGGTTCTACATCAAAACAGACAAAATTGTACACAAAAATACTACTTTAAAATTAACTGCACAACAATACTATATCAAACAAAACTTCAAATGTTGACCACAAACCAAAAAACTGACAAAAATATTTCACCAAAAATATTTAACATGTATATGAAGTGTAAAAACATAGAATTAGAGTTTCTAAAATTAAAAACGGTGAGTTCCAGGGAATTAATACCTCAGATTCAAGGAGTAACGAAACAACGCGCATCCAAAACCACGTAGTAAAGTCGAACACCCTACATATTAAATATTATGGACTCAACACAAACTAAGATCCTTAATTCGAGTATGAGAAACCAACTGGTGGGATGAAAACACACTGGATAAGGGTCGTAACTGCTGCACGTGCCAAACAGGGAGGACACAACACCGACTGAACTTGCTGAATGACGGGGGAGGAGTTCTGGCTAGAAAATTCGTAAGGATTGAAGGCGAGATAGTCGTCCAGGTCACCATCAAGGGGTAGGGTGGCTACACCGTTGAGCAGGAGGGGAGATGGGGGTCATGATACTGGGAGCGGGAGGCCTAGGGGTCGGTCGGCTAGAGCATGGAAGAGGCATCAGGAAGGAGGGAGTCTGAGGGGGTGTTGGGGCATGCTGTAAGGGAGGTCGAGGCTTGCGGCTAGTTGGGAAAAGGGGTGGTATCCTACCACACTGGGAGAAATAGGAGCATCTTGAGGGGGCTGCGGTGTCGGTGCACACTGAGCCGAAAGGATGAGAGGGGGGGGGGGGGGGGGGGTTCGGCCGGTGTTGGGAACATTGGCTGAGAGAGGAGGTCTGAGGGGGTGCTGGGGTGCGCTGCAAGGGAGACTAAGGTTCGGAGTAGGGTGGTTCTATAGGGGGAGGCCGAGGGAAAGGAATTGGGTGCAAGGGAGGAGCCTACTGGGTCACACTATGAGGGGTAAGGGAGGCCATAGTTCTGAGGGCTGTAGAGAAGGAAGAGGCAACATCTAGAATCTTGGGTTGGGTCGTGCCACACATACCCAAAGAAGGAGAGAGGGATATAATTGGATACAGAAAGGGTTTCCAAAACCCTAAAAAAATAAAACATACCAAAAAAGAAAAAAAAGTAAATCTAATTCACATTTTAATGACTTAATAATAATAATAATAAAAGGAATTGTAATAATAGAAATAATAATAATTAAATATAAATAAAAATAATCATCATCATAATGATCAAATTAAAATAATAAAGGTATTCATGTCATTTTAATAATAATAATGTTCTTAATGATAATAAAAAAATTTAATGACAATAATTAATGTTTTTATTAATTACAAAATCTCTTTATCGTAGATTTTCTGAAGATTAATAGGGTATGCAGTTACCTGGATAGACCTTTTCGGGGTTTCCCAAACATGCTCTACTCGTATGCCTAACAATGTCGACTCAAAAAGCGCACTTTTTAACATAGACTCAAAAATTTCATCCGGGACTCCCCTCGAACCCCATCAAAAATTATTTAAAGTAAAAGAATAATAAAATAAAATAAATTCATAGGTCGGGGTGTGACACAATACTTATGTTTAACATATTAGATAATATTAATTATTCTTATTATAAAAAATTAATCCATTTATCCTAATTATGTTCACATAATAGAAATATTTAATTTAAAATTAAACCCGTAGATGAGACGAAAAAGTGGTTTTCTATAGAGAACATTTTTAAAAGTTTTAAAAAGGTTTTATATCAAAATTAAATAATAAATTGATTCCAATTAATTAAACATGATTAATTATAATATAATTTATCTAATTTTACCTTTAAAACCATTTGAAAACCAACTTTAACCTTATAAATTCATTAAATGAAAAGGCAATTTTCAATAAAAATCGGTATTTTTCACTATTTATTGAAAGGAAATCATTTCAAAGTATTACTGAAAATTCACTCAAAGATAATATTGACATGTATATTTAAAAAATGAAGTTTATTTGGTTAAAAAAATGTTCTACAAGTGAATAAAATTAAATTTTTTCATAAAATGTAATATCTTTTTTTAGAAAATAGTATTTTTGAAACATATAAAGTGTTTACTAAAAATTAAGTTTGTTTTTATTAATCTGATTATTTTTTATAAACCGATTACACTTAATATTTTAAAATTTTTATTCCTATTTATTCATCCATATTTAATAGATATTTTATTAGAGTCTTGTTTAAATAATTATATTAATAATATACCATGGTTCATTAAAAATTTAGCGTTTCTTGTAATACATGTTATTAATGAAATTAAATTTGTTCAAAAAATATATTTTATAAAATATCAGGGTTTTATAGAGGTTTTTACCAATTAATCATAGGGAAGATACAAAATGTTTCCCTATGTTAAGTATTATTCCATGACTGGGGTGGTCACACTGTAAGTGTTTCCTTGTCATTTTGTTAGAATTATTATTTAAATGGGAATAAATTTTTATAATAAGAAATTAGGGTATCCTCATTTCTTTCCAGGTAGGGTTCATGCCCAAACCCTTATTTCTATCATTCTAATATCTTCACAAGCGGTTATATCATACATTTTTTATTATATCAAAGAGTTTTCTCTTCTAAGGAGACACCATGGTTAAGGATAATAGTCATCTTGAATCTATTCTATAGTTTCTTGACAATTATTTCATCTCTCATTGAGAATAAATAGTTATAGGTAATTTGTTATATTTTTATAAATATAATAATTGGGGTTTAATAATTGTGTAATATTTGATGAGCGGATTCCTATGATATCTAGGTAGGTGGTGCCTAGATATTT
Organism: Viscum album; assembly: GCA_963277665.1. Classification (NCBI taxonomy): domain Eukaryota; kingdom Viridiplantae; phylum Streptophyta; class Magnoliopsida; order Santalales; family Viscaceae; genus Viscum; species Viscum album. The sequence continues at coordinate 271,956,524 of OY728139.1, read as the reverse complement.
TCACCATTATATTCCAATTTATGGACCATGTTATATGAGAGTGTTGGTGGAGGGGTGTGAAAATTAATTAAAAAAATGTATATGGTCATCATGATATATATAGGTTCTATTGGGGTGATCTAGTTAAGGATATGTGCTTGTGGGTTTAGATATGTCATGCCATTCTGCGTAGTGGTCGATGGACATGAACAAAATTTTTGAAAAATATTTATCCATTCATAAAATTATTTGGGTTCCTTCACATGGATGGTGATTGGATTCAATGATATGGTGTGATGGTGATATATCATTCACTTATGTTATAATGATAGAGGTTTATGGGGTTGTGACCATAGTATGTTTATGACACATACCATTGTTAGGGTTGAGTCTATTGGGGCCTTGTGAAAACATAGAGACCTATTGGGTGGTGTTAACCAATTTATGACGGGAAGTATCCTCAAAATATGAGTGCATTTGGTTTATGATGTTGATCATTAAACTAGAGGTGGAATATGGCATATATATTTGACACAATAATTTTTATGGGTGATGGAGATCATCAATTAGAAGCATAATTTTTTCCATGTATGGGTTCATAAGGGATTTTTCTCTAGAAAGTGTGAAGGATGGTTTATGGAATGTGATTGTAGTGATATATCAAACACTGGGAGTCCATGATTATTGTAATGCTATGTTTTTTGGATTAAGTAAATAGGGGGATGTATCATTATCCCTCATGTTGTGTTTAAACCATCAGTACAACATCCCATTCAGGCATTGGCCAATGCAGGTTCACCATTAACCCCTGACTTATTAAGATTGAAGTTTAAATGGGTTTGTTCATTATTTTTTATCCTACATTTCACTTTTTATGAAATCACATGAATGTGGGTATTATATATGGATACTCCTAGAAGTGGTTCGATAACATCATAATCCCACCCTACACATTTCCTCAAGGAGACATTTATATTTTATATCTCATAAAATATGAAAGAGAAAGACCCCTTAATTGTAGTATAGTATCTTGTGGAACATCAGATGTATAGTAGGTGTAAAAGGATCTATTTTAAAAGATGAACTAGGTGGTTCCTTGGGTCCACATTAGAGATTTTATTCTATAAATTTTGGTCATGTTTATATATTATCAAATTTAATGTATTCTAGTCTACTTTTTTAGGAAACACATGAAATTTCAGATATGAATTTATTATACTACTCATGTTATCACATTCTTATTTCATTTCTAGTTATGTTTTTGGTTAATTATATTTTTAATTAATTCACTATTGTTTATTTTCCTATGTAAGAGATTATAGTAACCAAAAAATAATATTTTATACCCTCACTTATAATTGAAATCCTCTGGTTCATGGGGAGGCACTCCTAATGTTATATGGTTAAAAATAGCTTAGATCTATTCATGGCAACTAGGTAGGGAGCCTCACAAACTTAAACTACATCTTCAAATAAATTAATGAGTTGATTTTAGTTTTAAATTATAATTTTGATTAAATAATTTCAAAGTAAAATTACTTCCTTTTCAAAAAATATCTTCTTGTGTGTTTTAATTTTAGTAAAATTTTCAAGGTAAACTAACTAAACATCCTTTTTAGAGATAAAAGATTGATGTTATGAACATTCATTTATAAAGAGTTCCAATGTTTTAGTAGAATAATTATTTAAAATAATTTACTATTAAAATAATTTTTTATAAAATATTATTTTATAGTGAACTCTTTTATTAAAATATGGTTTCAATTAACGGTAAGTTTCATACATGAGAATACAGCTTGAAAAAAATTATGTTTATTGTAATTTTTTTCCTTATATCCTAACTTAATACCTTGTTTGAATAATCTAAAGTTATCAATCTTGTATTTCATGCAATACCTTTCACTTCACATGAATTATGATTTAAATTCCTTCAAGTAGAAGATTCATAATGAATTATTTCATGTTTTATTAGAAGTTTATATGATTAGTTTCATATCATTTAAATTTACCCTAGAATTTTATTCTAAATATTCCATGTTATGTGTGAATTTGTTGTAATTATGATCAAATTATTATTATAGTTATATATATGAAAATGATTTTTTTGTGTTATCGACCATGTAAATTGATATGGCGTACAATTATTTCTAAGTAGAATATTTTTTTATTAGATATTAAAAATACTAGAAGTAGTATATTTATATTATATAAATTTCACGCAACAAACACATATATAGAGAATGTTTAATGAGATGGGCTTGTAATTAACTAACAATGTATACCACTTCCCACATTGAAAGGGGTGAGTTATATAAGAGGTTCCAATAACTATACTGTAGTATATGATACTTTCTTGTGGGAACAAGATTTAATACTTTGTTTCTTCTAGTCAAGTTACTAACACTAGGCTAGACCCGAAGTAGGTGAGTACATGTATGGACCTTCCTTGTATATAGAGTTATTTTGTTATATTCTTTTACACATATTCAAAAAGTTGTGTGGTATATTTTACATATTTGATTAATAATTAGTTATAAAAATATTTTGTTATATTTTTTATGAAAATGAGTAGACATGTTCATACATACAACTATTTATTCACTATTATGTTGAGGTACATTCGTGGTTCCCTTTTGAGTATGTCTAATATCACACCTTTTATAGACACTTTGGTGGAAATATAACTCCACATTTTTCTTTTTAGGTACAAGAATTATTGTTGATTACTGTTGTATTATAGCACAAGATCGTCTATCCAAGATCCATGTGGGGCCGGAGTAGGTGGCTATTTTTCGTAGAGGTAGTGTTAGTGCATCACCATGTCTGTTTAGTTATTTTGAGTCTACCTAATTTTATATTAATATTTTAATATGTCTATATATTGACTAATCGTATGATTTTGAATACATATATATTGATATCATTCATTCATTTATGTTATTGTTTAGTTATTCCTAGGCGTGTTTCATGTTTATCATTGAGTCGTCCCATATAGAGATGAGTCATGTCGAACTATTAGAGGTGCCTAACTATGAATTATTATATAAATAAATGATGTTAAATCATTTCTTATAAATTTGGTGAGACTTTCAACACTTGTCACCATCCCCTGAGGATCGATGAATGCCTTCCCATCAATGGTGTTTTAGATTTAGGTATTGTTCAGGTTTCCAGGTTAGGGTCATTATAAAATGGTATCTGAGACCCAATAATGGGTAATTTTTGGTAGGGTATTGAGAGTATCCTAGATATAGGACTATTGAAAATTAGGTATTCATGCATAAATATGCTTGTTCAACAAAATTATATTAGAATACTGAGTCACTAAGGCAGTATGTGTGGTTCATTGAGGCAATATATGTATGGGTGAGGTACTATTTAAGGTATATCATAACACAATTTGGAAGAATTTTGGATGTAGGTTATAGTTTGTGGTAAACATATACTCTTTATATTGATGTATGAATCTTATGGTTTTGAGGCATATTAAGCCATTCAAATTTCATAAAAATTATTATTACCCTATGTGAATGATCTTAATTAGTTGAATAATTGATAATAAAGTTATCAGTGTCTTTTTGAATACCTTATTAGGTGGTATCTGATTAAATAATTTTTTACACATATGTTATTGTATTAGTGTGAATTATCTAATTTTTTTTTCATAATTTAACATGGAATCAATTTATTATTTGACTTCTTGATCATGTTTTATATCATTTGTTTAGAATTATACTATTTAAAATTCTAATTATTTATTATTTATCTACTACTTCAAGAAATTATACCTCTTTTGTGATTATTGTTTTATTCCTAATCATGCTATATATTATTTACAAGTAATATTAATTTGAAATTTGTGTATAAATCATGTTTAGTTTTACAGAACCTCTTGATTTTTTTAGATTGAGGAAAACTATTTTGAAATCCTGTGACTCAGAATAAAAAAATAGTTTCTGGAATTAAATGGATATTTTTGGGCAATATACAATAGGAAAGCCTTTTTTAAATTCAAATTATAAAATAAGATACCTTTTAGGAATTAAAGGTTTTGTAAAATGGTTAATTATTTAAAGATAAAACTAGAAAATCATTTTCTCAATTGGATTTATAAAATGAGTGAGTTTTAGAAAAAAAATTGTTTCAAAAATGGATTTGATTTGTGGTATTTGAATGATTTTTTTGGTAAAACCATTCGTAAAAGGGAACATTTACAATAAACTATAACATGATTTTAGGTTAGAAAAATATAATGTCTAGCTAATCTTTATAGTGAGGGACACTATAAAAGTGAGATTACATTAGTCAGTTGTTTTGATGGATATAATAATTTTAGTAATCCATTTATTATTAGAGTCTTGACACACACACACACAGAAACACACACACACACACACCAACACACACACACATATATATATATATGGGTTTATATTGATTTAAGATATTTTATATCAGAACATAGGTAGATATTTGGAAGGTGTATTGAAGGTCAATGGTTAATATGTATTTTTCGAGTTTGGATTTCAATGTATTCACAAGTTTTAATTGTTTTTTGGATCATGAAATGGAGACATGGAGATTATTTGAGATTCATATTCATATGATGCTGGTTAGTGTCCCTTATGAATATTAGAATATTGTGGTTTTTGATGATTTGGGAGTCAATAATATGAAGAGTAGTTATGCTTTGGGGTAAATATTAGTGTTTTTATTAGGAATTCGTGATTTTAAAAAATAATTTCTTTTGGGATAATAGTTAAATCTAGATTGATGAGGATGAATTAAATTTTTAATGAATTACATGTATGGATTTTTAGTAATGAAAAGTATTTTAGAAGGGTGGTTGAAAAGACCCATGTATTAGTGGATTTAGTTAAGTAGTGAATTTATGTAATTTTGATTAATTAGTTAAGTAGAGTGGGTATGTTGTTTAAAATTTGAGTTTTGATCAAGTGGTCAATTTTTTTTGGGAGTTAGTATTGAATTTTTATATTAAGGAAGAAATCATAGGTATTTTTATATGGCGGTTGAAGTTTAGTAGGAGTTTTTGGGTGTTTGGGTGTAGTTTAAAGGCGGTACCACCTTTAGTTTTAAACCACATGTGGAAGCTGGTAGGTGGTAGAAATAGTAGTATTAAGGGTGTTTTTTGGGGCCATAGGTTTCCCAGTGTCACTATAAAAGGTACCTAGTAAACCAGCCAGACTTTTATTTAAAAAGATTTATTCTATTTTACCATAGACCCCATTATTCCCTTTGAGCCCCATTTTTCTCTAGAAATCTAAGATAATTTACTCATATATTTATTATCATACTCTTCCTATATTTCTTGCTGAATGTATTAAGGTGGATACAATAGATATTTTTATTCCAAATCTATGATTAATGTAATATATTTTCATCTTCTTTACTCCTCTTCTCTTTTATCTATAATTTCATTTTATTTCGTTAGGGAATCCACAATAAATTCCAATAGATCTTGGTGAAATTAATTTTAATCCTTGGGGATTCCTTTTGTGTTGTATAAAGCAGGACATAGTGAGTTAATTTTCTTATATATTCTACTATTTTGAATCCTAGAAATTGGGTAATGATTTCTTATAGGATTTTCATGATTTTTGGGATAGAATTGTAATATTGTTAGTTTTTTTTAAATTGGGGATTTATGTCATTATGATTTAGGTTTAAATTTAGGAATCAACTATCTATGTTTTTTAACACCACAAGAATAATTATGAAATATTTCGATGGAAATAATTTTATATCTTTTATATCTTGTGTTACATGGAACACTGAGTTTAAACGAACCATAATATATTATTATTTAAAATAAAAATTATCACCTAGACATTGGATTAATAGTTATGAATAGTACTAACTAAATTATGAAACATTGATGGTTATATATTTATAAAATTAAATAATAGGTTATAAATTAACTATAAATTAAAAAAATCATTTCAAAGAAAAAGCAATATTTTTATGAAAAATAATTATTTTATGTTCGCAATGTATTTATATCATAATATATTAAATTAATCCTTGTTGGTGAATTATTTTATTAAAATTTATATATTATTTAATTTATAAAATTATTTAAAAATTCAAAAAATATTGTTCTAAAAATAAGATAAGAATAAATCTAGTTTTATTCTTAAAAATGTTTTTTAAACAATTTTTGTGAGTTTATTAGCTCTTAGTTTAAAATTAAATACTTCCATTTATAGGTATTGAATTAGATAAAATTATTTAAATTTTTAGAATAATGAGGCACAAGTTTGGTAAATATGACCCTTTTATTTTTGGTTAATATGAATAATAACTATGGAAAATTTATCCCCTGGTAAAGGGTAAATGGGGTTAATCTAGGTTAAAAAAAGTGATAATTCCATAAGTTTTTATTAAAATTAATATTTTATAAAGTTAATTATACCTTTATAACTTATTCTATAAATTTGTTTCTTAATGGATACTTTTCTGTTAAAATTAATTATATGTTATTTAAATTCAATAAATTTACAAGATCTCACTCGCTCAATTTTAAATATCATTTATGTGTTGACATAGTGGAAAAAACTAGTTATGAATGAGTCTTAAGATTATAATTTTTAATAATAAAATTATATTAATTATTTTTATTTATTTCTAATTTTAGGTATTATATAATTACCTTAAATTCTTACACGATGCCATAATAGTATATATTTAATTAATTAAAATTTTAAATAATTGATTTTTAAAATATTAAAAGTGATATAATTTTATTAATTTATAGTATTAAAATAATTTTATAGGTTAATATCATATATTAATATCATGTTAAAATATTTTATTTTAATTCAATATTTGTTTTTATTTCTTTTAAGTCTAACTAAATAAAGAGTATCAACATTGACAGTAATGATATTTTATCAAAATAATACATTTGTAAATTATTTAAAAATCATGAAAAATACTAAAATAAGACATGGTGGATACTATATGGTCTTAAATTTCATAACTTGTTCACATATGGTCCAATTTTCACCTTATAAGAAAAAAATTACAACCCTTTAATATTGAAAACTTTGTTACTATAGTGACAATTAAAATAGGTTACTAAGGGTTAATCAAAATGATAAATTTTAAAACGAAACAAAAAAATTTCTGAATTATATTAGTATATGGGATTAACACTCTATAATACCTTATATTATAACACCTAACAATGTTTAGGAAATTTACTTGATAATTAATTTAATATAATTTAATATTTTGAGGAATTCCAAAAGTGCACCTCCCCCTCACCTTTTAACACCACATTGAGCTTTATACCTCAACCAAAATCCACAAATTTCTCATCTAAACTTCCATATACATATTATGGAGGTTATTTTTCCAATAATACCAACTCTGGAGCCCTTTAGAGGAGATCTAAAAGATTCATTTCATTGAAGTGATATTTTCCTTACCCTATCAATTCATTTAATACTCTTACCTACCCTATATAAATATACTCTATTTTTTTATAAAATAATAACTTAAATATTATAAATTTTATTAAATTTTATTATGATTATGAAAATATTCTTATACACCCTCATTCTCATCAAATGAAAAATGAATGTATCACTCGTGCGTACTTACGACATACTATCTCCACATAGTGATACAATTAATTTTTTATAACCATATTTTATGGATGATTATTATGATGGGTTTAATATTAATATATGATATTCATGAAATAATTATACTTCTGAAATTATAATATCACATCTACCTACTTATCATCCAATCCATTGGTAAATGATATAATCGTTCACGCATATGTGTGGACTACCACCTATATGAAGCAACACAGTTTGTTTTACATTATTATTTTAATTAGATATTAAGGAATAAGAATTTGACTAATATATATAATATATCTGATATATTAATTATCCTATACAAGTAAATTAATATTTATCTTTCTTTATTTTCATCGATTGAAAATTGAAAACAACATTAATGTGTACGTATAGCCTACCGTCTCCATAAACTATGTAATTCATATATATATATATATTATGGATGACAATAATTATGTATTTAATAAAAATATATGATATTTATATCATGATTAATATTCTAGATATGATTCTACCAAGATAAATATATGAGAACCGGAACTATAGAGTTTTACTCCTCATGATCAACGAAACTGTTCACACATGAAAATGACAAATTTAATAAGGAATTATAAATAAAAGGGGGATTTAAAATTATATGAAGGGATAATATATGATATTAATTTTTTTTTGAAATTTGTTCCCTAAAAATATTATCATTCTTCCTCTAGTTTGGTTTTATGTTATTTTGGTAGTGGATTGGATTTATTTACATCATTTCCCCATCAATTGTCAAGGAAGGGAAGTTACGATAGATATTTTAAACAAACATATGATCAAATTTCAGTGTGATTAAAAAAATAAAATTATTATGAAAATTATATCCATTTTTGGGTGATGAATTATTTTTAAAAGGGGATTTTATTTCAGATGGTTGTGGAGAAACTATACATAAAATATATACTTATTGTGTGGGAGTTTTTTAATCTCTTTCTAGAATAGTTTCTTGGTCTCACCCCAAATTTTAAAGTTGAGTTTTTAATATAACTCATATACAATGATGTACCTATTTTAAAGGCTCCATATATAATGAACCTAATTGAGTTAAAAGAATTAAAGAAGCAACTCCAAGATAATCTTGATAAGGGATTCATTTGGCTGAGTGTTCCACCTTGGGGAGAACTTATTGTATATGTCAAGAAGAAATATGGAACAATTTGACTTTGTATTTATTATTTAGAACTTATCAATATAACTATCAAGAAAAAGTATCCTCTAAACCAAATAAATAACTTTTTTGAAAAACTACATAGATGTCAACAATTTTCAAAGATTTATCTTCATTTTGGATATCATCAATTGAATTTCCACAAGGAGTATATACCCAATACTATATTACGCACAAGTTATGACACTATGAATTTATTGTAATTACATTTGGTCTTACGAATTCCCCCACTATATTCATGGATTTAATGAATGAAGTCTTCATAGATAACTTTGATTAGTTTGTGATAGTATTTATAGATGATATTATTATTTTTTCCATGGGAAAGGAAGAACTTGAGGATCATTTGATAATTATTATAAATAACATATGGAAGGAGAAGTTTTATGAAAACTTTACAAAGTGAGAATTTTGGATTTGGAATGATTCATTCCTTGGTTATATAATCTCAGTCGAGGTGGTATCAGTAGACCCTTCGAAGATATACATTATTGAATAATGGACCAGACCAACCACTATGATTGGGATACATAGTTTTCTTGGTTTTGATGGATATTATCAGCACTTTTAGAGACATTTTTCATGGATATTGAATACACTCTCAAAATTAACTTATAAGGTATTCAATTTCCTTTAGCTATATGAATGTGACAAATATTTCACGGAACTGAAGAGAAGTCTAGTTAGTGATCATGTTCTTACACTACCCTATAGTAGAGAATGTTTCGTAATCTATAGTGATGTACTATAGAAGGTAATATGATTTTTACTCATGAAAAATGATTTGGTTATATCTTATGTCTCAAATAAATTTAAGGTCTATGAGAAAAATTAACCAACTCATGATTTATCATTAGCTATCATAATATTTGTATTAATGATTTGGAGAAATTATCTTTATAGATAAAGGTGTGAGACATATACTGATCACAAATGTTTAATGTATATTTTCATCAAAAAATATATAAAAATTCATCAAAGAAGATGGTTATAGTTGATTAATTATTATGAATTCTATATAAATTACTACCATAGGAAACCAAACAATTTGGTAAATGCTTTGAGTCGAATGCATAATACTATCTTATTTATGATGAGGATAAAAAAAGATCCAACATTTTCTAGACTTTGAGCATATGGGTCTTGAAATATTGATTTAAGGGGATAAATATTATCTTTCTCAATAGGATCTGGATTTAGAGTCAGGTTTCATCACTACTTATCATACATAGATAAATGATTAATCTGAGAGGACCATTAAAACTCTAGAATATGTGATTAAAGATTACTCTATGTATTTATAAGGTGGTTTGGATCAACACCTTCCTTTGGTGGAATTATCTTACAAAAATAGATTTCACACTACTATTTGGATGACACCTTATAAAAACCTGTTAGGTCCACCAGGTTTGATACCCTGAGAGAGGGGTGAATCAGGGTATGACAGATTAAAACAACTGACCCTATTGATCTTGTTTCACTGTGAAGAAAAAACACCCTTATCTCTCCTTCCTGTAGAAAATTATAAATAGAATTTAAATCATGAACAAGACACATCAATTTCCACTTGGTTCACTTTCACTGGGCTACATCCAAGGAGCATACATCGGTGATGTGCCGATGTACCAAATCCACTAAAAGCGCACTGTTGTTAACAATATTCGGAGCAGACTCACTATCCCTCCTCATTTACAACCACTCACAATATGAAAGATCACTGATCTCTCAACTAATGTGTTCTCAATTCTTCTTCATAAGATCCACTCATATTTTAAATACTTATGTCTCTTCATTATCAAAAATGAATGCATCTTCCTTTGTATGTAGATGATTTGTTGAAGTTACACTTTCATCCACAGATGAAAACAACTTTACCACAATTCTACCGGGAAATCTTCCAACTTTCGTGCATCCCTATAATGACCAGTTTAATTCCCCAATCCTGGTGAACATGTGTTACCAAACCCCTTGTGTGACACTCCCTTCTTCAACCCAGAACTTGGGTGACTCACAACCTCTACGCCCAAACCAATATTGGCACACAATAATCAACTGGAACACTTCTCTGAGCCTAGTGTGAAAGTGTCTCCAAACCACTTGCACGACACTCCCTTCTCCAACTCAGAACTATGGAGACTCACTCCCTTTTATGCCCAGACCAATATTGGAATGCAACCATCAACTGGCACACAACTTTTGAATATAATTATACTTGCGCAACCAAACCACCACTTGTGTGCCCCAAACCACCTGTGTGACTTGAGATAAAATTCTCTCTATGTGTTGAGCTACAACAAAAAATGAGGAGGGTTAGCCGTCAATTTATAGGAATTTTGGTCACCCTGAGCGTCATGCACAAGTCTCCTCCCAGTGTGCAAGTTTGGAAATATGAGTCTCGGTCACCCTGGTTACCTTGCACGCCCAAAAAAAACATGGGTTACCCTAATTTATTTTCCATATTTTGATGTTTTGATCTTGAAAAACATATGGTGCATAACTTTCCAAGCCTCCAAGACACTAACATGCAAGTACCTTTTCCAAAAACACATCATTCACCATTCACCTCTTGTGATTATGATAGCGATAAAGGATTCACTCAATACATACTCTAGCCCACATGAGCAATGCTCAGTGTGAGAAACAAGAGTAAAATAAAAGTTCATCAATGAATCACTTCATTTATGACACCAATTGTAGATATCAAACTGATACCAATTACTAATCACTGGAAACCTTCAAACACCATTCCCACACCACTCTTATTCTTTTATCACGATCCTCAACTGTCGTGATATCTATTATTTGATCAAACACTTCTAGAATTATTATATTTAAAACTATCCTTATACACTTCTTGGATTCTTTTGTTGTATAAGATAATCTCTAGATGATCACTTTTAACACCACATACACTCATCAATGTGATCCCCCTATCAGCTTCTTCACCTGTCTTTATGAACTTCCCTATCTCACTACACCACCTGTCAGCTTCTCCCTATGTATAAAAATACATTGTCTCCCTTCTTTAGCCACAGTTTTACCCCCCTTTTAGAGTCACTCTTTCTACCCCTTTTTCAACGAACCTAATGGGTGATCCTTTGTGGTATTTAATAGAGTAAAGAGCATAGATAAGAATAGTAAGGAGACACACCATACCTCAGGGAGGGGGTGCCACATCCACACCTTTTAAAGTGTGGGGAGTTGACTAAACTCCCAAATCTAGTCGATATATCTCTAAATATTCCTTTGGTAAGGCCTCTGTCAGAATATCGACAACCTATAACTCTGTAGGCACATAATCCTACTTCACGATTATCTGCTCAACCTTCTCCTTGATAAAATGATTCTTTATATCAATGTGATTTGTCTGTGAGTGATGGAAAAGATTTTTTTGAGATTTATATCAATTGAGTTATTATACTAAATTCTGATTAGAGACTTCACTTCAACTCCCATATCATCAAGATATTTCTTCATCCATAGTAACTATGTTCATTCTTGAGTGGCAGAAATATATTCAGCTTCAACAGTGTATAATGAAATGAAATCTTGCTTCTTTCTTAGCCAATACATTCACAATCCACCAAGATAGAAATCACATCCTAAATTTTATTTCCTATAATCCACTGAACCAGCCCAATCAGCATCAGTATATCCCAATAACTCTAACTGATATTTGTCATTATATATCAAGCCAAAATCCACCGTGACCTTGATATAATGAAGTATTATTTTCAATGAAAGTATGTGGATTTACTTGGGATTATTTTGATATATTGAGTCTTGGAAAGTAGAGAATACAATTTCAGGCCTTTTTACGGTCAATTATAGTAAACTTCCAATAATTTTCATGTATTCTGTGATATTAACCACCTTAACTTCATAATCGTTTGACAGTTTCATCCAGGTAGCAACTAGATTTTTCATTTCCTTGGAATTTTCCATCACAAATATTCTTAAAAAATTCATAGAATATTTGTATTGAGAGATAAATGTGCCATTCCTTCCTTGTGTTACCTATAAACCAAAGAAAAATGTCATCTCACCAATCATTGACATTTTGAAATCACTTTTCATGAATTCATAAATCAGTCTGCATTGAGCTTCATCTGATCCACCAAATATTATGTCATAGACATAAAACATCACCATCATACTTTGATTACTGTCGTTGTTGAAATTGAGATTATAATATACAACACCACACTGAAATCCATGCTTCTTTAAATACTAATCATGCCCGAAGTACCGTGGTCTTGGGGCTTGTTTCAGCCCACGTAGTTCATTATCAATTGACAAACATTATTCTCATCTTCATAAATGAGAAAACTGTCTAGCTACTCAATATACACTTATTCTTCTAGAACCGCATTCAAAAATTCTAGCTTGACATCCATCTAGAACACATGGAACTTCTGTCGCACTACAATGTACAAGAATAATCTGATTGTTTCCATCCTTTCCAAATGTGAAAATGTCTCACCAACATATATACCCTCTATCCAGGAGTATCTTTTGTACACTATTTGTTCTTTGTTTCAAATCACTGTGCCATATTCATTCATCTAAAAAAACCATTTTAGTCTCGATGACATTCTTATCTTCTAGCCTAGAAACAATCTCCCATGTCTGATTCTTCTCAATATGATATAGTTCTTCAATCATCGCATGAACCCAGCTTTCATCTTCAACTGTATCAAAATAACATTTAGGTTCAACTTGAGATAAAAGAGATTTCTACTGTAGTGACTTCATTCTTCTTTTCTAAACTATTGTTGTCTGATCACTAATGATATTATGTCTATCAATTTTGTCTTGACTCTTAAGCTTCTTTGCAGATACATACTTGACTTCTTCTTGTTCATCATTAGTATATTCTTATGAGTTATCATTTCCTACTTCTGATCCCATTGTCTTACTTTCCTCTTCATCACTTTCATCAAGAACATTGTCACTATGTTGTTGAGTATTATCTTTATTTTCTAAAATAGTGACATCATTACTCTCAACTACTTTTCCTAGCCACTTTTTGAATAATTTTTATGCTTTTCTTTTTCCTGAGTAGCCAAGGAATATTCCCTCATTTCCAATTGACTCAATTTTTTATGCTTTTCTTTTTTGAGAATGAAGAACCTACATCCAAATTTTCTAAAGTATTTCACTATTGGATTCTTTCCGTACCACATCTCATATGGAGTCTCTCCTTAAGAAACAAGCTCGATTAGAAATGTAGACCGATGTCAAAACTGTTTTCGTCCCAAATTTCTCTAGTAGGTCCTTTTCAATGAGCATCATTCTGGCTATGTTGTTGATGATCCTATTTATCCTTTCAACCACTCCATTCAATTTGGGATTTCATACTGAAGAAACTTGATTACTTATCCCATGTTTCTCATGATTATCTTCCACCTGACTCTTTGTGAATTTCATACCATTTTCAGTACGAAACTTTAGAATTTTATACCTAAAAATCCTTTCAGATTCCTTCTGGTACTGTTTTACGAAAATAAAAATATCAGACTTATGGGAAATGAAAAATACCCATGAAATTTTTCTATAATCATTAATGAAAATAACGCCATACCTCTTCTCTAAAATGGATCTTGGGGAGATGGGTCCATAGACATCAACATTTACCAATTAATGCACTATTGTTGGATTCTTTTTATTTGATTTATATGCTTTTCTTATGATATTCCCTTTTTAAAAAGAATCTCATATATGTGTACGATCACATGATAGATTAGGGAGGTCTCTAGCTGCATCATATTTCACCAGATCATCTAGGGATGGTAGGCATATATGAACAAGTCCTTTATGAGATAGCTTATTTTTTCCTCTCTGGATAGAATAAAAACATTTTCTTCTCCACTTATGAGGTATAGATTTCCCATTTTCTTTTTTTCCATATATAATTATTTTACCATATCTTCTCTTTATGACACACGTCTTCTTGGTAAACAATATAGAATTCCCTGAGTCATGCAGTGGACTTCCACTGAGCAAATTGTGACTGAGACCTTCTAAAACCAATATATCTACACGTATTATTTATTTGCCCCCAACCTAGCCTTTCCCGGTCCAATTATCTTTATCTATTAATCATTTAAAAATTTTAATACTCCGTCTTTGTCATATTTTAATCCTATAACCAAATCCTAATTTACTATCATGTGATATGTGCAACCACTATTAATGATCAACACACCAGAGAAGTCTAATGCTTTAAGGGAAATTTCAGCAACCACTACCTACTCTTCTCTATTCTTCTTGGTTCATATTTTTGTCTTCAATATCGGAAGAGATTTAGACTTCTAATATTTCTCAGATTATGATGGACCGACTTCATCTTGTAAAGATATAAATCTATATTTCATTTTCAACTCACTTTTTGGTTCGTTGATCTACTGCTTGAGAAAATTTTGATTCTTCTTTTTCACATTCCTCTATATGGTTGATGTGTAGTATCTATACATGTGCCCAAATCCTCCGCACCAAAATCAGTGTCCTTCTATATATGTTCTACAGAACCATTCTATGTTTGGATGAAACCTTTGTTCTTGTGCCATTCAGTATCCTCTGGCTATAGAACACACATTTTGTAAGTGTCTCATATTTCCACACCAATAACTCCTGATAAAAGGTTCATTACTCTGTGTCACATCTATAATGCTAGTGGTTCCTTGGATTCTTTGAATTTTATGATTCTGTTTTATACCCAATTCAATTTTCAGTTTTGGAATGGGTGCTTGTGGTCTGAATTCAACCTTGACTTCATTCTTTTTCCGATCAAGCACTAAATCAGCCTTAACATCCGAGATTTATTGTTTCTTCTTTCTGGATTAACTAATAAGGTCCTCTATCATCTTTTCAATCTTTTGAATGATCTTTATTCCGAATGTCACATTGGGGGTCAAGAGTATTTCTTGATCCTTCAGTTTTTTTCATATACTGATGAATTATTCTTCAATTTATTCAATACACTTGACTTGATCGTTCACTTTTCTATGAAATTTATCAATCTCCCTTTACATTTATTCAATCTTGATCATATGTCTATAAACCTTTTTTGATCTCCCTGGATTGGTAGATTTATGATTTTCAATTTATTTTACCATCTCAGACTTGTATTCTTCTTGTTGTTGCATATAGAGTTTGGCATCATGTACCGCCTTGCTGGCTTTCTTGGTTTTTTCTCTCCAAATATATATCTCTTCAAGAAATTCTTCTAATTCATCTTCCATGTCGATTCTTCCTTCAACTTCTTTTTTTTATTCATCATCTTCAATTTAAT
This sequence comes from Viscum album, assembly GCA_963277665.1. NCBI lineage: Eukaryota > Viridiplantae > Streptophyta > Magnoliopsida > Santalales > Viscaceae > Viscum > Viscum album. The sequence continues at coordinate 271,940,431 of OY728139.1, read as the reverse complement.
ATTTTTTTGAGAAGTACCAATAACTTCCACCATAGCATTCTATCCACAATCTCTGCAGTTCTCTATCTCTTCAGCCACCTCAACCTCAAACTCATTTGAAATTTCACATTATTTTGAAATAAGGTTCTTATTATAAAAGTAATTTATCTTTAACTATTTATTTACTTTCACATAGGCTGAAGAATTCTTCTTGGGAATTTTGGATTCATTGACATAATCATCTTCTTGGAACTTTTTGGGGAACCTTGTTGCAAGATGTCCAACCTTTCAACATCAAAAACAAGCAAGTGGAAGTTTCCCTTTAAACATTCCTTTTCATATTTGAAGATTTTAGGAGATAAATAACATCACCTCATCTATCGATTAGTGTTTCCGAGAGTCTAAAATAGTGATATTATTTATGGATTTGAATGCCACATCTTTGGATATCCCATTTTCCACAACATCATTGTCATCATTTCATATTTTATATGCTAAAATGGTATTATGAAATTTATCCATTGTTATCTCCTTAGGATCCTTATCTTCTAATACTAAAACCTTTGGATTGAAGCGATGTGGAAGTTTTCTAAAGATGTGATTCACAATCTTGATGTATTCAATGACTTCACCAAGACCTCGTATGTCTTCTACTACCACATTTACCCATTAAAAGAATGAATCAAAAGACTCATTCGGGCTCATTCTAAGATCTTTATGCTTGTTCTACAACACTTGACGATTCACTTATCTAACCTTTGTATCTCCTTCATATATATCCAATAGATTTTTCTACATGGAATTTGAGGTTTTTCATGACATCACCTTCATATTGATAGAATTGGATAGGGATCCCACTAAAGCATTGATTCCCTTGGTATCAGTATCCAATCCTCTTCGCTCGGATTTTGATAATGCACCACTATTAATATTGGTTTTTATACAATGAACTGCTTCTATCCAATCCTATTGATCTTGTTTCACGGTTAAGCAGAACTCTCTTCTCTCTCTTTCTTGTAGAAAAGTATAAACAAAAATTAAATCATGCACATGACACAACAATTTTTACTTGGTTCACCCTCACTAGGCTAAATCCAAGGATCATACACCATATATGTTCCAATGTACCAAATCCATTACAAATTTCGAAGCGGACTCACTGTCCCTCCTTGTTTTCAACCACTCATAATATGAGAGCTCACTGCTCTCTTAACAGAAGTGTGTTCACTACCTCTTTAGAAGATCCACTAACAGTTTAAAGACATGAAAATCCCTTAATTTCTCAAATTAATGCATCTTCCCTTATATGTAGATGCTCCGTTGAAGTTACACTTTCATCCACTGATAAATACAACTTTACCACAGGTGTACCGAGAAATCTTTCAACATTTATGCAGCCTTAGAATGACCAGAGCACTTCTCCAAGCCTAGTGCATCGGTGTCCCCAAACCACATGAATGACACTCCCTTATTTAACCCAAAACTTAGGTGACTCATAGACTTTTACAACCAAACCAATATTGACACGCACCAATCAACAAGTGTGATTCTCCAAGACTAGCGCGCAAGTGTCAAAAAACCACTTGTGTGACACTCCCTTCTCTAAATTAGAACATGGTCCACTCACTCCCCTTTATTCCCAAAACCAATATAGGCCTAAAACTATCAAATTCTATGCAAATTCTGAATATCTTTATACTTGTGAGACCAAACCACCACCTACGCGCCACAAACCACTTGTACGACTGGAGCTCTAATTCTCTCTAAGTGTTGAGTTTCAAAAAAATGAGGATGGGTAGCCATCTATTTATAGGAATTTTTGACACCCTAAGAACTGTGTGGAAGTCTCCTCCCAGCACGCAAGTCCTAGCACCTAAGTCTTTTTCGCCCTACTCTCCTTGCGTGGCAAAACAAAAACTTGGGCACCCCTCTTTCTTTTGCTATATTTTGATTTTCTGATCTTAAAAAACATATGGTGCAAAACTTGTAATTGCTATTTTTTTACCACCTATAGATCATTCATTCCTTTTTCGAGGTTCTTATTCCAATAAAGGATTTTCAAAAACATCTCTTGAACTTGAAAAAACACCATGAAAACCCCCTTTTTCAACAAATTTTTACATCAAGGTTTGCTTTGTCAACAAACACAACACGGAGTCCCTCTTTTTCAACAAACACAATCACCTCAAAAATTATTCAATGATACCTTGAGGGATTTTTACCTAACAATATCCCCCTTTGGGTTTGTTGACAACTCTCCTCAAAAAATGATACAGTGTTAACGCTTTATACACCATTTGCCTCCTACAATCGTGATAGAGATCAAGGATTCACTCAACACATATGCTAAGTCCACATAAGCAATGATCTGTGTGAGAAACATGAGTAAATGAAAATTTCATCAATGAATCACTTCATTTATGACACCAATTGTTGATAACAAACTAATACCAATTGTTGATCGTTGGAAACATTTTTACACCATTCCTACACCACTCTTCTGCTTTTATCGCGATCCTCAACAATAGTGATATCTATTCTTTGATAAAAAAATTATTGCAACATCATATTTAAAACTATCATTCTAAACTTCTTGGGTTCTTGTGTTGTCCAAGATAATCTTGGGATGATCACTTCAAACACCACATACACTCATCATGGTGCTCCCCCAATCAGTTTCTTCACATGTCTTGATAAACTCTCCTTGTACCACTGAACCACCTGTCAGCTTATCCCCAAGTCTAAAAAGAAATGTTATCCCTTTTTTTGCCATAGTTTCTTCCCCTTTAGGAGTCACTCTCCCCCCCCCTTTTCAAAAAACACAAAAGGCACTTTTTTGTGGTCTGCAACAGAGTAGAGAGCATAGATTTGTATAGTAATGAAAACAAACCATAACTTAGGGAGAGGGGGTGCCACATCTACAATTTTTCACGTGAGGGGAGTCGACTAGACTCCCAGGGCAAGTCAATGTCTCTCAAAATCTTCCTTGGTTAAGGGCTTTGTCATAATGTTGGAAACGTGTAACTCTGTAGGCACATACTCCAACTTCACAATTTCCTACTCACCCTTCTCCTTGATAAAATGATACTTTATCTCAACATTCTTTTTCCGTGAGTGAGGAGCATGATTTTTTCTGATAATTATAGCACTGGAGTTTCTCACTGATTTCCGATTAGAGACATCACTTCAACTCCCATATCATCAAGTTTCTGCTTCATCCATAGTAATTGTGTGCATGATTGAGTGTCCACAATATATTAAAATTCCTCGATGCTTAATGAAATGCAATCTTGATTCTTTCTTAGCCAAAAAATAAATAATACACCAAGATAGAAATCCCATACAAACATTGATTTTATGTCATCCACTGAACTAGCCCAATTTGCATCAGTATATCCAAATAACTATGACTGATATTTTTCATTATATATCAAGTTGAAATAAACCATTCCCTTGATATAATGAAGTATTATTTTCACTGTAAGAATTTATCTTTCCTTTGGATTAAATTGATATCTCGCTGCTTGGCACGTATCGAATACAATTTTAGGCCTTATTGTGGTCAACTACAGTAAGCATCCAATAATTCTCCTATATTCTGTGATATTAACTACCATGCCTACATCATCTTTTGATAGTTTCATTAGGGTAGCAACTGGAGTCTTCATTTCTTTGTAATTTTCAATATCAAATCTCCTCATAACCTCCTTGGAATAATTGAATTGAGAGATAAATGTGTCATTCCTTTCTTGTGTTTCCTACAAACCAAGGAAAAATGTCAGCTCACCAATCATTGACATTTTGAACTCACTTTTCATGAATTTGTAAAACTGTATGAATTGAGATTCATCTGATAGGCCAAATATTATGTCATCGACATAAACCAGCACCATCATCCTTTGATTATCATCGTTGTTTAAATAGAGATTATAAACAAACCCACCACACTAAAATATATGCTTCTTCAAATACTAATCAAGCCTAAAGTTCTATGCTCTTGGTGTTTGTTTCAGCCCATATAATTGTTTCTTCAATCAAAAAACTTTTTTATCATCTTCATGAATGAGAAAACCATTTGGAAACTCAATATACAATTGTTATTCGAGAACCCCATTAAAAAATGTAGACTTGACATCCATCTGAAACACATTCAAGTATCGTTGCACTATAATGGCCAAGAATAATCTGATTGTTTCTAGGATTTCCACTAGTTCAAATGTCTCATTAACATCTATACCCTCTATCTGGGAGTATCCTTTGCACACTAGTCATGATTTGTTTTGAATCACTGTGCTATTTTCATTCATATTGTTGTGAAAAACACATTTAGTTATGGTGAAATTCTTACTTACTGGCCTCAAAACAGTTTCCCATGTCCGATTCATCTCAATATGGTCTAGTTCTTAATTCATCACATGAACCCAACTTTCATCTTCAGTTGCATCACTGAAACATTTAGTTTCGACTTGAGATAAAAGAGATGTATGCTACAGTAACTTCATTCTTATTCTCTGAACTGGTGATGTCTGATCACCAATGATATTCTTCCTATAAATTTTGCTCAACTCTTTGGATTCTTTGCGAATACAGATTTGTCTTTTTCTTTTTCATCATCAGTATCTTTTTCTGAGTTAGCATTTTATACTTCTGACCCCCCCTGTGTTACTTTCCTCTTCATCACTTTCTTCAAGAACCAGTTCACTGTGCTGTTGATTATTATCTTCATTTTCTACAATAGTGATATCATTACTCTCAACCACTTTTTCTAGCCTCCTTTTGAAGAATTTTTATGCATTACTTTTTTCTTGAGTAGCCAAGGAATATTCCCTCATCTCTACATGACTCAAATTTCCAATGTATTTATTATTAAGAATGAATGACTTACTTACAAATATTCATAAGTATTTCACTGTTGGCTTCTTTCCGTACAACTTCTCATATGAAGTATTTACTTCCTTTGGACATAACAGAGCCCTATTAGAAATTTAGACCGATGTCAATACCACTTCCTTCCAAAATTTCACTGGTATGTCCTTTTCAATTAGCATTGTCCTGGCTATGTTGTTGATGATCCTATTTCTCCTTTAAAACCCTAAATTCTATTGGTGATTTCTTATTGAAGAAACTTGATTCCTTATCCTATGTTTCTTGAGATAGACTTCCATCTGACTGTTTGTGAATTCCATACCATTGTCAGTACGAAACATCATAATTTTCTGCCCATGAATCCTTTCAGATTCCCTCTAGTACTATTTTAGGAAACTAAACACATAGGACTTATAGGAAATGAAAAGTACCCATGCCATTATACTATAATAATCAATGAAAATAATGTAATATCTCTTCTCGTCAATGGATCTTAGTGAGATGGTTCTACAAATATCAGCATGTACCAATTAAAGCACTCTTATTGACTTCTTTTTCTTTTCTTTGTATTTCTTTTTGATGATCATTCCTTGTTGAAAAGAATCTAACTTATGTGTATGTTCATGTGATAGATTCTGGAGATCTATATATGCATCACATTTCACCAGATCTTCCAAGGATGGTAGGCATAGATGAACAAGTCATTTATGCCATAGATTTTTTCTTCCTCTCTAGATATAAAGTAAACATCTTCTTCTCCACTTACCAGGTATAGATTTCTCATTTTCCTTATTTCATTTAGGATCACAGTACCATATCTTCAATTTACACCACATGTATTCTTTTTAAATGGTATATAATGCCCTGAGTCATGTAGTTGACTGCTGCAATGAAAATTGTGACTGAGACCATCTACAACCAAGAAATATACATGTATTATTTCTTTTCCCCCAAACCAGGATTTCCCCGATCTAGTTATCTTCAGGGATTTATCATTTACAAATTTAAAAACATCTTCTTTGTCATATTTTAATCCTGTAATCAAATCCTTATTTCTAATCATGTGAGACGTGAAACCACTGTCAAGGATCCATACACCAGAGTGGTCTGATGCTTTAAGGTCAATTTCAGCAACCACTACCTTCTATGTTCTATTCTTCTTAGTCCATATTTTTGTATTCACACTCGGCATAGATTTAGACTTCTGATATTTCTCAGAGTATAATGGACCAACTTCGTCTTGTAAATCTAGAAATCTATTTTTCATTTTCAACTCACATGTTGGTTCATTGATCTGCTCCTTGAAAAAATGTTGATTCTTCTTTTGCACATTCCTATTTATGGTCGATGTGTAGTATCTAGATATGTGCCCAAATCCTCCACACCAAAAGAAGTTTACTTTTAAATATGTTATATACTACCACTATATTTTTGGTTTCTGCCTATTTTCTTGTTCCCTTCAATATCTTCTGGCTATAGAACACACATTTTTTGAGTGTCCCATTATTCCACACCAATAACACCTGATAAAAGGTTCATTCTTACGTGCCAGTTCTATACTTCCAATTTTTCTTTGGGTTATTTGAATTTTATGATTCTTCTTTATACCCACTTCAATTTTTATTTTTGGAATGGGCACTTGTGGTCTGAATTCAACCTTGACTTCATTATTTTTCCAGTCAATCCCTAAATCAGCCTTAACATCTGAGATCAATTGATGTTTCTTTAATGCTAAACTACTAGGCTCATCATTAATCTTTTCAGTCCTTTTATTGGTCTACATTCCCAATTTTACATTGGGGTTAAGAGTTTTTCTTGATCCTTCACTTTTCTTTGCAGACTAATGAATTATCCTTCATTTATTCAATACAATTGACTTGATCATTCACTTTCCTATTCAATAAATTGATCTCCCTTTTCTGTTGTTCAATCTCAAGATTATGTCCATAATCCTTTTCTGAGCTCTCTTTCTTGGAAGACTTATGGTTTTCAATTTCCTCTATCAGCTTAGAGTTTTATTATTGTTGCCGTTACATGTAGAATTTGGAATCATGTAACACCTTTCAGGATTTATTTTTTTTCTCTCTCCAAACATCTATATCTTCAAGAGATGCTTCTAATTCCGATTTCATGTCAATTATTCCTTCAACTTCTTCTTTTTATTCATCATCTTCGGTTTCATCTTATTTTCGAGAACTACTCACAACTAACACCAAATCATTATCTCGACGATCTATACAGTTATCTATCTTATCAACCTCCTCAACCTCAGAATCATCTGAACTGTAACATTCTTTTGAAAGAAGGTTCTTATTCTTAGATAAATTTCTCCTGAACTGTTTCTTTCCTTTCACATAGGTTGAAGACTTCTTCTTGGGAATTTCAACTTCACTGAAATAGTCATTTCCTTCGATCTTTTTAAGGCACCTTTCCGCAAGATGTCCAACCATTCCACATCAAAAACAAGCAAGTGGATGCTTCTCATTAATCTTTCCTTTTCCTCATTGAGTATTTGAGGAGAGGAATGACATCAACTCATATGTCTATTTATCTTTCCAAGATTTTTCAATAGTGATATTCTTCATGGCTTTCAGTTCCACCTCTTTGGATTTCCATTTTTCTACAACATCATTGTCATTATTTCACATTTCATATACTACGAGGTTATTGTGAAATTTATCCAGTGTCATCTCTTTCGGATCCTTATCTTATAATATTTAAAACTATAGATTGAAGCGAGGTGGAAGTTTCCTCAAGATGTGCTTCACAATATTTATGTCTTCAATGACTTCACCAAGACCTCACATGTATTCTACTACTACATTTATCCTATTGAAGAATGCATCAAAAGACTCATTCGGTATCATTCTAAGATCTTTGCACTTTTTCCACAATACTTGCAGCTTCACTTCTCTAACCATTGTATCTCCTTCATATATATTCAATAGATTTTACAACAAGACACATGAGGTTTTTCATGACATTAAATTTGTATAGATAGCATTGGATATGGCTCCCCCTAAAGCATTGATCCCCTAGGAGTCATCATACAATTATCTTCTCTCGGCTTCCAATAATGAACCACTATTAATATCAGTTCTTATATCATGCAATTCTACTATGAACACATCAGTTACCAAAGATCATAATTTGTGTTTCATTTGATTCTTCTATAGCTAAAAATTGTTCTCGTCGAAGATCGGAATCCCATTATTATTGGTGACCTCTATTTGAGTGAGAATCACAAATATTAACCTTTACCTATGATACCAATTATTAGGTCCACAAGGTTAGATACCTTGTGTAACGCCTCGACCCCAGTTACCTAGATTTGGTGCATTATTACATAATATTGGCATGATCACAAGAAAGATCAAATCCCGAAAGACCGATTAGTTTAGTATCCTCGGAAACACTGGATATATTCATAAAGTTTTACATTACATCATAAAAATGAAAACTACAACAACATAGTCTATATAGTCTAGACTCTTATCCCATCATACTATCCCTGAAAGTCATTCATAATTTACTTCTTCACATCCTGGGAAAAGTAAAACATAGAAAAGGGGTGAGCTCAAATGCCCAGTAAGGATAACAATATAGTGGAAACTTTCATAAATAAGAATAAACATTTAAGGCAATGTATAACTAAAACAAAAGCCTTTTAAACTTGAAATTCAACATAGTATGGAAAAAATAAAATGAAATAATGCCATTTACTTATTCACATGGATATTCTACTAATCTAATAATCACATGCAACATCAATAACCACTTTCATAATGATGGAATGCATTATGCCAGACTATCATAACCACATAGCCAAGGCCTCGTGCCAAGACTACAAATAAGATTTTTCCATGACCTTGTTCCAGGACACTAGTTTGTCTCATGATACCTACCGATGCATCGAGGAGCTATAGCGGGCTCCACCCATCACATATTAATTCCAATGAATTCCCATATGAAAAGGTTTAAACATAACATAAACATTCGTATTAAAACTAGTATACAAAATGTAAATACTTCATCCATAAAACATGAATGGCATAAAAATAACACATCCATAGTCAAATATATCACAAAACCTTCAATACTATATATGAGTGTTTATCATAATAAATCAACTTCAAATAAGCGTAAAATCCATCAAAGTATGTTTACATAGATGAAATCAAAACTCTTTTTAGAGAAATATCTCATTCTATTTTGAAATCATTTAGGAGTCATATATTTATAAAATAAAACATTTTATTTGAAAATATTCTTATAATCTTTTAAGGGAAGCTTTGAAAATTTTATAATGGTGGAAAATAGCCGCACCCGCTGTATAAGTTAAAAAAAACATTCTTACCTTAATTCTGTCGAAAAGGTTAAAAAGCACCTTGTTTGGAAAACGACAGAAATATTCCTTTATAAACCTCTTATAAAAAGTCAAACAAGGGTATAAATTACTTTTAACCATATTCTTGTAAATATTAAAAATGTTTTGAAATACATTTTTAAGAAACATGGATGTGGATGATAAAGAGATCACAGTATATTATTACGTATAAACAACCTCAGATAATGAAGAGATTGTGAAATAAAACCATACCTTGTACTTTTCCTCGGTTGAGGGTAGGTTAACCTCCTGTATAATGGTGAAATAATTTTTATTAAATTACACAAGAATCATATACATTAATATGATATCATATATGATCTTTTAACATTGATTTGTTAATAATATCTTAGTATTATCGTTGTTTCGGGTGTTAACTTATTAATTTTATTTTATATGTTTTGTTATGTAAGCCGTGTTTATCATGGATAGGTTGTATCTTAATCATATCAAGAATTATATCAAGTCCTTAGATACTATTATTAATCATCAAATGAGAATTATACTTGAATGGATACGATGGAGAATGAATCTCATCGCGTTCGTGGAGGCGGTAGTCCGTACGTACGCACGAGCGACAATATCATTATTTTGATATTAAAATAATATATAATTGGATGGTATATAATATATAAATAATAATTATCATGTTATATTTATTATTTACATGAATTACACATCATTATTATACCCATACAAATTATAATTTATTGAATAACAATTACACCACGACGTGGAGACGGTAAGCCATACCTACACACGTATGGTGACATGTTATTCAAAGGATGTATAGAATACTGAATATGGTTGTAAAATATTTATAATAACATCACAGTATATATAAGATACTGGAGATATTATTTTAGAATGGTAATAACAAATAAAGAAGAAGTGGAATAAGAAAGGAACTTGAAAAGGGGTGGTGAAAACATTACCTCTTCTTCGGGTTCTTCCTTTTGATTTGATCAAAATGGCTCCTTAGGTTGGATTTATGATCAAAATAAGGCCTCTAAGTTGTAGTTAGGGAAGTTGAGAGAGTATTTGGGCAGATTTTGGCCGATCCAAATTGATTTGAAGGTGTAAATTAGTGAGAAGGCGGAGTGCCCTTTTATAAGAGGGGTGAGGTACACCTTTGGAAAAGCCAGAAATATTATTTTATAATAAATTCATATTCGGTTTCTAATGGCTCAAAAGTGTATTATTTAAAGGTGAAGGTGGGGATGGGTCGAAAACCACTCAACAAATATAATTTAGACAGGTTTGGGTCATTATATTAACCTTATCTTTTAGTTTTAACTCTTAGTTAATTAGTTTGACACTTACCGTGTCACTTTTTATTTTATATTATATAGTTAATAAACTTACTATATACCTCCAAGAGACCCCCAAGTGGTCCATTAATGATACAAATATTATGATATAAGTCTCTTGGATGAACCTTAGATTTTTATGAATTGAATATCAATTAATAATATAATATTTGTTTTAAAAACTCTTTTATGTCAATTTTGACACTATTTGGAAAATTGATTTTTGTGAAAATCATAACAGAATGATTACTTAGAAAAAGTTAATTAAATAATTCCTACCCTGTCATATTAACATAGAAAATTAGTATAATTCATAAAAAGTATCAAATTAGATTTATTTGGGTATTTATAATATCAATTATTTTAATTTTTCACTATTATGGTAATTACTACATCATCATTGTGTCATAAATAAATTAAATTATTTAATATCTAAAAATTATAAATAAACTATAATTATGTATTAAATCTTTTTATCTTTCTAATTAATATTTATAATCGAATTTATCTTCTGTTTAACCCAATATTAAAAATGTTTTAGTAAATAAACTTTGATTTTAACTCTTTTAACTCTTCTTTGAATTAAATAATTATAAAGTCCTAATCTAATCCAAGTGGAACTAAATGATAATATTTTATTCCTAAGTTTTTTTTTGGTTGAGATACACTTGTCCAATAGAATTCGGACATGTGTTAGGGTAATATTAATATCATCTTTACCCTTAATTACCCCATTTACTTTTAACCGTGGTAAATAAAAGTAAAAAGTTACTATTCACCAAAAATTATTTTCATCTCAATGAACCACATTTTAGTCCTTAATATTAACCGTGTCTCTCAGATTTTTGAAATTCTATTCACAGAAGCGGTAAAATTAAGTTTTATGAAAAATTCAGTTTTTTAATTACCACTTAGTGGTTTCACTATTCATCAAAAAATGACGTTTTTCAGAAAAATACAAAAAATTCACCCTAGGATAATTTCGATATTACGAATCCAAAAATGAAGTCCATTTTGAAAAATAAAATTTATAAATTTCAAAAAGTGGGTATTACTATTCATAACGGCTAGTTTGATTGGTTGTGGTGTGTTAGAACTCGATGTTGCGTACAACACACGCTATTGCATTATTCAAAGAGAAGCGTACCGTAGAAGCTTGGGGTGTTACACCTTGGGGGGGGGGGTAATCAGGGTTTGATAGATTAAAACAACTGAACCTATTGATCTTGTTTCGCTGTTAAGAAAAACTCTCTTCTCTTTTTTTCTTGTAGAAAAGTATAAAAAAAATTAAATCATGCACATGAAACAATTTTTTTTACTTGGTTCACATTCAATGGGATATATCTAAGGATCATTCACCAGTGATGTGCCGATGTACCAAATCCACTAAAAGCGCACTACTGTTTACCAAGTTCGGAGTAGACTCATTGTTCCTCCTAGTTTACAACCACTCACAATATGAAAGCTCACTTCTCTCTCAAGTAAAGTGTGCTCACTACTTCTTCTTCAGAATATCAATTTATATTTTAAAGAATTGTAGTCCCTTAATTATCACAAATGAATGCATCTCCATATGTATGTAGATGATCTTTTAAAGTTCTACTTTCATCCCCTAATGAATAAAACTTTACCATGGGTGTACTGGTCAATATTACATCTTTCGTGAAGCCCGAGGATGACTTGCACACTTCTACAATCCTGGTGCGTAGGTGTCACCAAACCACATGAACGAAACTCCCTTCTTCGACAAAAAACTTGGGCGACTCACACTATTTTACACCGAAACCAATATTGGCATGAAATAATCTACTGGCACGCTTCTCAAAACCTGGTGTGCAAGTGTCACCAAACCACTTGTGTGACACTCCCTTTGCCAACTCAGAACTTGGGTGACTAACACCCTTTTACACCCAATCTAATATTTGTGAGAAACTAACAATTGGAATGAAACTTATGAATATCTTTATACTTGTATGACCAAACCACCACCTGTGCACCCCAAACTACCTGCGCGACTGGAGCTGAAATTCTCTCTAAGTGTTGATTTTCACCATGTAAACACCCTTTATCAACAAATTTGTACATTATGGTCTGCTTTGTCAACAAACACAACACAGAGGCCCACTCTATGAACAAAAAAAATCCCTTCAAAAATGATTCAATGATTCATTAAGATATTTTTACCCAACAATACCTCTATGTTAGGGTGTGAAGAACTCCAACATGGTTTAAATGATTTTAAGAAATAAAGTTATTAAAACATGGTCTAGCTAATGAAATGTCCGAAAAGGTTTGAGTCATTCAATATCCCATAATAGTAGATCATATATGAAAAAACATTTATGCTAAAAAATGTTGTAAAGATCTAGAGTTTGAAGTGGGTGATATGGTATTATATGAATATCTCAACGAAAGAAGAAGATTATATTTTGAAATAAGGTAAATATAAGACCTAGGTAGATTGTTCCTTTTGAAATTATTGATAATATGTGGATGGTAGCTTATCTGTTAGCACATAAAATAAATATCTCTAACGTTCATGATGTGTTCTATGTATCTCTTTTAAGGAAGTACATAATTAATCCTCCACACGTAATAAACTCAGAGGTAGTACCACTGGGGGGAAGACATTTATTATGAAGAAAAACTGATAGAGAGTCTGCATTATAGATAAAATATTCCATGAAACAAGACCACTAACATGGTCAAAGTTTTGTTGTGAAACCACCAATTTTAGGAAGCTATATGGGATCCTAAGGATATAATGTGGCAGTAATATCCTCATCAATTAGTACCAAAGAAATAAATTTTGTGGGTGAAATTTATTTTAATGGGGGTATAATGTAACACCACAAGAATCTTTATGAAATATTTCTATTTAAATAATTTTATTTCTTTAATATATTTCATTATACACAACACTGAGTATAACAAAATCGTGAAAAAATATTAAAACATTATTTTTTAAAATGACTGTTATCACCTATCAATTAGATTGAAGAGAATGAATATGAAAAACTAAATTATAAAAAAATTTATGGTTATAGTTTTATAAAATTAATTAATTGTTTACCAATTTATAATAAATGAAAAAAATCATTTGAAAGAAAAAATAAATATTTTATAAAAAGTGATTTTTTATGTGTTCAATGTGTTTTTATCTTAAAAAAATAAATTAATCTCTATTAGTGATTTCTTTTAATGAAAATTATATATTACTTACTTAAAAAATGTTTTGAACATTCAAAAAATATTTTTCTAGGAAAAGGATATGAATAAATCTAGTTTAATGCTTAAAAATATATTTTTTCCAAAAATAAGTTTTTTTTTCGCATTTTGAATAGGTAATTTAAAATTAATTTTTTAAATTTATAGGTATTTAATTATAAATAACGGTTTCGATGTTTATAATCAGGAGTTTCAAAAATGTTAAATATGCTCTTTAGGGTAAATCATGTTCATCTTAGTTATAAATAAGTGATAAGGTCAATTTTTTTTATATTAATTTCTATTGGATGAAGTTAATTAGACCCTTAAAACCTTATGAAGGAAATTTAGTTTTTAATGGATACTTTTACATGAAAATTACTTATATATTTTTTCAATCTAATAACGTTACGAAATGTCACCCTCTTAGTTTCAAATATCTTTTTTGTGTAAACAAATTGAAAAAAACTTATGAATGACTATTAATTTTAATTTTGTGAATAATTAAATTATATTCAAAATGGTAATTTATTTAAAAAATTTTGGTATTATATATTAACTTAAATTCTTACACAACGCTAAAACAATATTTATTCAATTAATGGAAAAATAAAATAAATGATTTGGAAAATAATTAAAGTAATAAAATTAGAGTACATTATAGTTCTATAAGAACTTTATAGGTTGATATGACATACTAATTCCATTTAAAAAGATTATATTATAATTCCCACATTTACTTTATGTCTTTTAAGTCAAACTATGCCAATAGTGTTGAAATTGAAAATAATGATATATTATCAATTTCATATTTTATTAATTTATTTTAAAATAAAAAAATTTAAAGTAATATAATGTATATATGATATGGTCTAATAGTTTTTAAATTTTCAATTTATAGGCCAATTTCCACCTTATATGTAAAAATTATAACCCTTTAATATTGAAAAAGTTGTTACTATAATTAAAATTTAAATTTGTTGACTAAGGCTTAATTAATAAAATTTGGTTAAAAATGGAAACAAAACTTGTAAATTTTTTATAGGTTTATGTTATTATAACCCTATAATAATTTTTCTTGAAATACATATCCCTTCATAGTCATTTTACTTTAGAATCAATTTATTATAACTTTATCTTTTGAGATATTCAAAAAGTTATCCTCGCCTCAATTGTGAAAGGGAACCTATTATCACACTTATTTACACCCCATTAAGCCTTATATCTCAACCAAACTCTTCCAATTACTTATATAAACTTCCCTATAAATGTTATATAGGTTTAGGTATTCCCAAAATACAAACTTTATAGCTATTTAGAGAAGATATAAAGGATCATTTTAATGAAGAGGTAACCAACTTACCCAATCACTTTCTTTTATATTTTTCTACAAATCCTATGAATATATGGTATTTATCATAAAATAATAAATTAAGTATCCTAAATATGATAAATTTCAATTATTATTATGAAAAAATCATTATACACCCTCATTCCAACCAAATGAGAAGTGTAAGTATTGCTCATGCGTATGTGCGGCTTACCGCCTCTGCATAGAAATACAATATATCTTCAACACCATATTTTATGGAAGTGTATCATGATGGATTTAATATTTACATATTATATTTATGAGATAATTATAATTATTAAATTATAATATCACATCTTATTAATTTTCATCAAATCCTTTGTGAACCGATAACACCATTCATGCTTACGTGTGGACAACCTCCTCCATGAAGTGATGTGATTGTTCTTTCATTAATATTTTAATTGTATTGCAATAAGGATTAATTTAATGAATATATAGGATATTTATGCTATAATAATGATATTATAATGCTCATTTTTTCTTGTTTTATGTTGGGACCTTGTGGTTACACATTCATTTCTTGAATAAAATCATTATATTTTGGACAATAAGGGATTATTAATCGAAGGGCGTATTGAAATGTTACAAACGAATCAAATATGATATTAAAAGTATGAACATGAATCGTTTATAAAATTATAATATAATTAAATTTATTATACATGAGGTTTGAGTTCTTTCAAAGAAAGTTTAACTTGAGGTAAGTGTTTTATGTCACAATCTTAATGTTTATCTGGATTGATTATGACTATGCCCCTCATGATTAAATATTATGATATGTATCACAGTAAACTAATTAATATTATTATAATATGGTTATTTATTTAAAATATATGTTTTCCTTTCATTATCCACACCATTTTTACTCCAGAGACCGAAAATATTGTTTTAAGGAAAATCGACTTCATCTCTATCTTCATTCATACAACATTTTTATTCCATATCTATATTTTCAAAAAACAAATTAGAGAAGGTTTTTACTATTCTATTATGATTTTATAAAGCTAGTTTTTACCCTCATATTACTTTTTAATTTGTTTAAAATGAATCTTTTAGTCATTTTCCTAAGGAGTTACTTTTGAATTTTTTAAAGACATTTAAAAGAAATTATTTCTTTTAGATTATACATCATGAATGGAATTTATCACCATAATTACCACTCAATGTTTTGTAGCTTACTTTAAAATTTTCTAATATTCTTTTAAAATTATTTTTTCCCATAATATTTTGGAAACTTTTGTTGAAGGAAGTTATTTCAAAATTGATTTTTTTCACAATAATATTTTAAGGATATTTTAATGTTATTTCAATTCATCAATGAAAAAAACCTTCTATATTTCTTATGATTCATTGTGAATGTGATCCTAGGATACCATATTTATTATTTCTATTGATGGTTTATGTTTATTATGGATTTATTTTTATAATACCCATTCTTTTTCCAACATTGATGGTGTGGTGAAATGTTAATGAAACCAATATTTTTCATGGATTATGATATGATTAATTGTTTATGATATTGTGGTGCACATATGTATCATTTTAATTATTTGATGGTTGGGACATATATCTCCCTCGAATGCATTGGGTAAATATTTATATATCATGAGATAAATGGGACTATAATTGGGAGTGAACCGAGTTCATTAAGGGACTTTTTCCACTATGATAGTTTTGGGAGTGAATCTTGACTACTATGATGGTTTGAGAAGTGAACTCGTACCACTATAGTATTCTTCGAGAAGATTCTTGGATACTAAGGAAATGATTTTCTATGTTTATGTGTATGCCGCAATTACATGTATTATGCCTATATTATTCTATCATGGATAAATTTGTATGATTACATTTTGATTTATGTATTATAAAAAACAAGTATTTATGAAATGACTCACAATTATGCTCTATGATATGTTGGTTATAGTTTTTAAATTCTAATATCATGTTATCAAACCCTTTCCTATGGTTATATGATCACCTATATCTCCCTTTTTTACCCATAATGAGCATCAAATGTTGCACTTTTTTGTTTCCCCTATCTGGTTTTGGAGAAGGGTTTTATATATGATATGTATATGAAGGGTGATAGTTATAAAGATCTTTTTGGGATATGATATAAAACTATTATGATCCATTTTTTATGTTTCAATTTTTCCAAAGATACTAGTCCTATATGATTTTGGTATTTATTGTTATATTATTTAAATAATAATCACATATTTTTATGTAATATCTATGTATGAATAGTATTGGTCACTATAGGTTTCTTAATGGATTTGTCTTCCTTAAACCTAGTATTTGAATTATCAGAAATATTTATTTACAATATCTTATCTTTTTTTACAAGGGGTTGTTTGGGGATTATTATGAAATTATTTGGCATCTATTATATTGGTAAATATCTTTGATGATTTAGGTTGTGGATATCAACTCATTATGATAATTTTTAAGAAATTCTTGTGACCTGCCTACTAATTGTTTTCCAAATGAATAAGAAATTAAAATTTTTATTTCTAAAATTAAAAATGGATGGTGTTAAAACATAAAATTATATAAAAATTAAAATTTTTTAAAAGGGTTTCTATATAAACCTTATAAAGGCTTAAATTTATATATTCCTAATATAAAAATCCATGGTTGATGGATTTTTGTAAATTGACTTTTAATAAAGCTCATCTATACAAATTTTTAATAAATTTTTAATAATATATCTTATGAATATAATTTAATTTGTTTGTATTGGTTTCTTATTCTTTCTTGAATGTTTATATATGTGATATAAAATTTGGTAGGAATATGATTATAAAAATTTAATTTGTTTATATTGGATGTTGATTATAGTTCCATCTATAAAGATTATAAAGCATGTTACATTGATTATAATCTAAATATTCATGAATTAAAGACCTTCCTTGATTTCATCCTTCATTTATGTACACTTCTTTATATATTTTCAGGAATGTTTTCCTAATTTTTTTGGTATTTATGAAAGTCATTTCTAAATTAAATGTTAGTCTACATTACATGGATATTATAAAAAATTTCTGTTTGTATATTTAGAATGATTTCAAATGGTAATCATAAATTTCTAAATTAAGCTACATGATTCATAATCTAAAGATCCCCACTTAACTCTAATTAATAGTTTTCTCTAGTGGATGCGTGATGAAAGGGTTATTTTATATGGGAAGTAATCATTTAGTTTTTTAAACACCTTTGTTCTCTTTAAATGGATTGTCAACTAGATAAGGAATAAATCATAGAAAAAATTAAATATGTATTTCCATAAATTATTATTCTTGGTTTTAATTTAACTTTTTTTTAATTATTAAATTAATTTTTAAAACTAATTTATTGTCAATACATATCATCTTATACGTTTTAATTTAAGTATAGTTTTGAATTTAAATAAAGTGAGAAACCCTTTCTTTATAAAAATGTGGGGTGTTTAAAACATTTATTTAGGAAGATTCATTTTATTTTAATAAATATTCCATTTAGGGAATGTTTATTTTGAAATAATAAAATATATAACATTCTTTTATAGTGATCTCATTCATTTGAATATGGTATCTCTTAAAGGTATATTTCAAAAACTCTTATTTCTGACCAAAAACTCATATTTTTTACAAAAAACAATAAAAACCAAAGGATATTTTACCAAAAAAATAATTTATTACAGTATTCTCTTATATATGACCTTCTGTCCCTCAATATTTCATTAGGATTCATTTTCTATAAATATACCCCCCATTTGTTTCTCACATGATCACCTTTTCTTATGCCTCCTCTTAGATTGATCAATACTACCACAAAAGTCTCAATAATTTAATACTCAATCCACATAATATATTATATTATAAATAAAAATAATTAATATCCTTTCCACAATGGTCACATTTAGATCCAAATATACCACATCAAGGGGATCATGTGTGAAAGATCTAGTTAGTACCCTTTTTCCTAAGAAAAATGAAAAACATTGTGGACTATAATATATTTTAGTGGATACTATAGTTTATATTTCATATCTAAAATTTATTCAATTATTTCAAATTTACCAATATGATCGGATTACAACTTTTGCTTTAACCAATTTCAATTGTGTCCCAAACAGGGTGAAACTCATAAGAAGACTTGATATTTAGCTACAAAATCAAATGATCATCAATAGTAATTATTATAAG
This sequence comes from Viscum album, assembly GCA_963277665.1. NCBI lineage: Eukaryota > Viridiplantae > Streptophyta > Magnoliopsida > Santalales > Viscaceae > Viscum > Viscum album. The sequence goes on along the minus strand of OY728139.1, from coordinate 271,921,120 downwards.
ACATATTCTAAGTCTAATTTAAAACCAATAACTTATAAATTATATAAACTTGGTCTATTTTCTCTTGTACCATTCTCGGTACCATGATATATATATCACCCACCATATCCCATCGTAATGATGTTTATCATGATATTTCATATAAAAATTTTAATGGTTCTATATGAATTGATTATTAATAGTTATTATATTAGAAAAAAATATACCCTTTGAATGTGATCCTTATATGATATCCCAAAATTTATCACAAAAGCTAAATGAAATTTATCTAAAGTATTTATGGTATATTTATATTGAATATCTATTTGAGGGTGACATGACATACTTTTCTTAATCTGAGTACCCATAACATTTATAACCCCTATAAAATCTTAAATAAAAGTGAGTATATTTATTTAACATAATAAATAAATAAAATCTGTGAATTTTAAACAAATCCTCCACATATATATTACCTAAGAAAACCTGTCAAAAAATATATCATAATTAAATCCCACATCCATGTTGGGATTTAGAAAGGTTAAAACATTATCATAGGCCACTGATGCTTTGTCTTCACTCACAAACAAGTCAAGCACTGAGAGAGATAATCAGACACATCTATCATCAACCTTTCCCATTAGAGATACCATTATATGTTTTAATTCATCATATTACCTCCAAGATAAAATATCCAAATATATTTATCAAATGAACACAAAACATCCTTCTTCAAACTTGTGGGAATGACCACTATATCTCAAAGATTCAATATTGATCCAACTATTATCAAACACCCCTTTATTATATCCCTACCATTTAGGGAATCACTTACTCTATTTTATTTAATATTAGTTATTTTAATCTTTTTTAGATGGTCCTTAAATATATAAGTGACATTGATTTGATGTAGAACTATACTTGTTCCTTCTTCTTAGTCATCCCAATATAAATTTTCTGACCATACAATTAGATTCCATGACTCCTTTGATTCCTTTCTCACTTGAGTCTTTTATATCAAGGTATCCACAATGACATTATCGATATTTGGTGTATAGGATAACTAGAAATTAATATTTAGGAGATGATCTATCAAATATTGTTTTCTTTGGTTCAAATATCAAAATTAGAAAATATAAATCAAACTTTTATCATCCAAATACACTATAAACCTTTCACAAAATAGAAAATTTATGTAACTTATTAAGGAATAGAAAACTACCACATACTCCAAATCATGAATGGGATAGTTCTTCTCATATTGTTATTACTACCTCAATCATAATGAAACCACATTATAACTATGCATAAGAAAAAATCTTAGTCTTTCTTTAGATACATCACATTATATTGAAAAACCGTTATCAAACTTTTTAAATATTAAAACTATCCTATAAATCGTTCACTTTTTCAATAAGTCAATATCACTATGGAACATATCATCCCGCTAAAAAATTCATAAATATTTTATTCAATAACATCATCATAGATACTAACTTCCAAAATTATTGTTTAATGCTTTAATAGCAATACACCGATATAAGGATGTTTTGATAATTGATCATGAAGAAATTGAGTGATAGTTTACTTATTATTTTACTACTTAGTTTTTATTGAAGCATAAGAAGTATTGAATTTCATGATAGTTGTTTAGAATACTTAGGATTTCCAAAAAAAGTAATGGTGTCAAATATTGGAAGATAAGTTAATAAATAATTTTTTTTTGGTTTGAATGAGTTAATTAAAAATTTATTTATATCAATTTTTTTAATTTCTTGATATTATATATCTATAAAGTGATTGTGAAGAATAATATTTGATAGTATTTAATGTTTGAATAAGAAGGGATAATATTTTGAAATGATTGAAGGAGAGTTTTTTAAAAGATTATCAATACATGTTGTAATGTAGTGGAATTAATCATGGTATTGTTAAATAGATAAAGGTTATACATTATGATCATAATCAAAGAAATTTTATTAGATTAAATTTATGGAGGATTTGATATAGTAAACCCTTTGTTTGTCATAGAATTGGTATAATGGAAAACGAGGGAGACATCAAGGTATGTATGGGATGGTAGTTTTATTTCATAATTTGGAAGATAAAAATTAAGAGTTGTTTTATACCATATCTTAATGTTGGTTGTTTTATAGTAAAATTATATTTATGTAGATTTTTTGAGATGGGAATATAAAGGATATAAACAATTATTATATGTGATAATTTTTTTTAAAAACATGGAGATGGTCATAGATATGGTTATAACGAATGTTATTTTTTCTAGATATATTTTTTCATAATGAAGTGATACTTAACATCATCGTTTTCTAGTAAAAAATAATTCATAATGTATCAATATATAACCATTTTGAATTGAAAAATTATAGAAAATCCCAAGAGTTTAATATTTGGATACCATTGTTTTTGGGATCAAAATTATTACTAGAACAAACCAGATCATTGTGGGGAATGACCATGTAATAATTTTTAAGGATATATATATATATATATACACTGAATATTGGATCAAATTTGAATACTTTGAGAGATTTATATTTTATCAATGAAAATAATTCATTTATAGTGGATATTTTTTAAAAACAATGAGTGTATGAAATATTCCATTTAATGGAGGACTAATTTGGAAAAAAAATTTAAAATGTATTTTAGAAAAGATATTATAGATTTTTTCTAGAATTTGGGAGAATTATAGAGAATTAGGTATTTAATTTTCATATATATAATTCTGATAGAGATAAACTACTTCTATGATGAACTTATTAATGACTTATATTTTATCAAAGGATATTGGAGAAGAGTGAAAACCCCCTTGTTGGTTTTTTGTTTGAATGTCAATTAATATTATTTTAAAGTGACCTATAAATCATATATTTTTATTCCCTTATTTAAATAAGTGAATGGATAGATAGATATAGGTAGTAGATACTGGTTTGTTATAGAGCCTTACCTAAGCCTTGTTATAACATAAAATGTATTGTGATTTCCCTAGTATATTGACACATTATTTTTTTATGATCTTGGGACTAGAAATTTATGGTGAACTAAGTAAAATAATTGTGTTATAATATTTTCATTTTCTAAATTATATCTAAGTATGTTTGATTAATTTTGAGAGGTTACATGTGTTCATTCCAATAATAGAACAACATCCATTTAAGGATGATAAGAAGAATTCACACCTGACCCCTCTTGTGGTGTCTTTAAGACTATGTTTAAAATATATTTTCTCAAAAGTGGGGATCAAAATTTATTCCATTAAAGATGGTTAATGATACTTATAAAGTAAGGAAGGGGTTACAAATATTTTTCATACACATGATTTTTATAAAATGATATTATGATATTTTACCATAAGTAATGGTGATAGAATCCTTTTATGTAATAGGCATTGAAGATATGTTGATACCTGTCAATATCGAATATGAAATTCCTCGATTGGGTGATAAGATATGAAATGAATTATTTTTTATAATGATATAAGTATGTGATCATGAAATAGTTAATGTTACTATTTAAAATTATTAATTTAATCGTCATCATATGGGATTGAAGAAATATACAACATTAATTTTTTAATATTGGTAATTTAATGAGTTATAACTACATTACCATGGCATTTTATTTGTTGGTTTTTTTAAATAATATTTTTTACATTTCTTAATATATGATGAAGGTTTTAGTTAATTATTTAAAGATAAAAAAATATGATTCCAAACCATTTTTTTAATAATATGGAATTTTAATTAGTGTCCAGTTAAATGAAATATAAGAATGAGTTATGTTGTATTGTTATGTTGTGGGATTTGTCTTAGTGAGGTTTCTTATGGATAAGATAAGGTGGCTATGATAGTATCCATTGATTATAATTTTAGATCATGATGTTTTTTTACACTAGGGTTATAAAAGAGGTTTGTATAGATATTTAATTTATCATTGGGGAAAGGTGGAACCCTATAAAATTTTGGATTAGTCTAGAGTGTAACATGATCAACGTGGTTTTTATTTTTTACTGGTCATTAGGTAACCAAATAAAATTTAAATCCAAGGATTTTTAGTGTAGTTAAAACAATGATTTTATCCAATGAAGGGTTTAATTTTAGGATTTTCATAGAGTATAATTCTAGAATAGATATTTATATTGAATTATGTGAATTTAGAGAATAAAATAATAGTAGAAAATAGTAGTAATAAAGCTCTAAATTAATGAATGATCTAAGGTTTTGAGTTGAAATGTAATTATTTCACAGTTCTTTAATGAATAATCCTTTATATAGTAGTTACTAATATGAGAGTTCATGATCAGGAACCCCTCACCTATAGTTTATAGTGGATGTGAGTTTCAAAATAATAATGATCACCACCAATTACTACTCACTATATGCATAGGTAAGTTTTTGAGAAAAGGACAAATCATTAAATAGAGGAATCACTTATAACTATAATGGTACCTACTAATTAGGAGATGTTAATATATAATTGCTAAGGATGATATTTTATCTTTTACAAAGTTGTAAAATATCACCATCACTTCACTACTAAAAAACTCTTATTCCATCATATACATGTTTATTTGAGTGGTTGGATAGAATGGATTAATAAAAAAAGGGAAAAAATTATTAAAATAAATAATGAATATGATTACTTTTGGCTAGAGTGAGTATCTCAATAGGGAAGGAAATGATTAGCCAATAATTTTTTTTTGTTTAAAATCGATAATTTTTAAATTCCCCAAATATTCAAAAATATCCCAACTTATAAAAATAAGTAGTATGATATATATCTTAATTGTTATAAAGATTTCTACAATGATTTATTAGGTCTTTGATGAATAATATATATAATAGTATTTAATCCTTTTAAATCAATTTACTTGATCAATATATTATATGAAAAAAAATTAAGATAAACTATCAAGGTATAATTTTTTTATAGTTAAAAATATTTTTCAATTTTAATGTAAAACAAAGTTGAAAACATACAATGGAGAAAAATGAATACAATAGGTTTAGTATCAGGTCAATAATTATTCCAATCCACTTAGTGACCATCCACCTCCAAGAAATTTGTAATATCCCATGTTTAAAGATGAGGTGAAATTTAGGGGAATTTTGAATTTTTGAGGTTATGGGACAAGTAGTTTTCAAGACTAAGCATTAGAACGCTTTTCTAAGAGTCAAAATACTATAATGTGTTTTTCTTAAAGAAGTTAAATAAATTAAATTGAAAGAAGGGAATCAAAAAGGAATTAATTTAAATTAAATGAAAAATTAAAGAAATAATTATGAAATAATTTAATTATAATAATATTAATTTTACTGTTATTATTATTATTTAGTTTAGGTTAAGTATTAAAAGAACACAAATTGGTTCTACCATCCATCTCCAACATACGTACCCATATCTAGTGTGCACCCCCTAGTCGAAACCCTCTGGCCGCGAAGCCCTCTATGAAGACAACCATCCTTGTGACTCCTCTTCAGTGAAACCTCCCATTGTTAAAACCCCATCATGCTATGTACATCCTTGGTTGTGAACTCCATACAGTGCAATATGCCTCCTCACCGAACCCCATGGAATGACACCCTTATCCACGAAACCTCTCCAATCCATCAATTCCTCCATTTTTCATCAGGATTCTCCTTTGAATTATCATGGTAAGGCCTTATACTCCCATTTCCTCTCTATTTTTGGATGATTAATGGTTTCCATGTCAGACTTCATGGATCTGATGTAACCTTAGTCTTTTAATTGGGCTGATTTTTTATGTTTCTTTTCTTTCTATAGAATTCAGCGAGTTTCTTAGGACCTGTTTATGCATGTTTGGGAATCCATCACCGATGGTGAGGCGTATGGGTTCAATTTCACTGACCGTCATCATTTTGGGTAAGTTTCTAAACCCTGTTATTGGTTTCTAACCCTTTATTTGGGAGTATTAAGGTGGTTATGGGTTCTTAATAATTTATTTGAGGTGAGTTGAACCTTTCCATTGAGTTTTTATGGTTCTTGTAATTTTTGTATAGTTTTTAGGTCATCCTTGAGGAATTTTTAATTTTCCATTGTCAAAGGAAACTTTCTTTCATAAGCATAGGTGGCCACATATCCATATGAGTTTCCCTATTATATATATGTTCATGCATGGCAGTGAATATATTTTTATCAGGCTAGGTGGGATCATGTTGGAATATGAAAATGCATATGTAGGTAAGTGTTAATGGATATATCCATGTATGTTATATGTAAGGACCCCCTTGTACATTTTCATGTCCATGAAAATACATACATAGGGGTTACGTGTCCTTATGTATATGCAAAAGTTTATTTGCTTGGAGGATGGGTGGAGCATCTTAGAATTTTTGCTGATAAAAGTTTCAAGCATTGAGTGTAGGTATTTGTTCCTTTAACGTAAGATCCCTTTCCCTGTCCCTATAATCTTATTAATTCATTAATTAATTAACTACCATTTTTATTTTTTAATTAATACATATTTTTTTACATTAAATGCTTCCCTTGAATATGTTATTGAAATAATTAATGGTGATAAGTGATTGTTTGTAAAATAAAGTCATGTTTTTATAATAAAACCCTTCCAACAGTGGTGTGTTTCCTTTAATATAAAAATGAAGTGATAGAATTTTATGCTTTCTTGCCTTAATGATTTGGTGTCTCTTTATACTTGAGATTATAATTGTTAAACAACATACGTGTACATGGACCTTCTTAGTTATTTCTAAATGATGTTTATTCCTTTTAAAAATGATGTATGATCCATGGAACCTCCTAAGTGCTTGGTTCAATTATTTAATAAGAATTTCCAATGTAGGTCATCTACCCTCTCCCCCATTTTATTCATCACTTTTTCATGTCTCGGCAATGTTCTCCATGCTGAAACCTTCCGATGATGCCTGGTTATCTTTTATTAAATTGTTTGATCTATTCTATCATGTCTTTTATAACCTTATCTTATGTAGAAACACATTTGAGGTGTTCTCCATGCCTCTCGATCACCCCTTTGGGTGAGCCATCCTAAGTGGACTGAGTTTCGGTTATATAAAATGTGTAGAATTTCCATGGGTTGTGTGTGAAACCTTAATAAAGCCTTAAATTTATTAATGAGAAATGAATTTATGAATTGTGTCCCTCTTGATAATGTCAAATATTAAACATAATCTTTTATCCCATGTGTGGTGCCTCCTACCTATGGAATACTTGGGTATTATTTGAATGAAATATGACTTACATACAAAATTACTCGTTTCAAGTTATATGAGTAACTTTACTATTAATGAAATCCTTATGAACTACTTCGTGCTCCTTTCTTGATCCATTGAAATGGTTTGGAAAGACTTTTTCACTTGTTCAATGTTTATAGCATGAGATGATGAAATTTCATTGATTACATATTAGTAAGAGGCATGATGATGCCACATGCCTTGTTTATAATTCCTTTATTATGAAGGTTACATTATTTACTATTCCTTTATTAGTGGCTTGAACCATATGAAATTCTTTGTTAATGTTTCTATCTTGTGTAATTGATTTGCATGTGTTGACATGAAATTGTTTAAGGCTTTTTCCATGTATTTTAAGCCTCACACCTTGTTTGTTCTATGATTTTTCTTCTCTTGTTGTTTTAAATGAAATTGGGATTAGTAGAGAACATGGGTCCCATATTAAGAACCCACAAATGGAATATCCGTACTCGATAGGTTACAACACGATGCATCAGGGAAGTAATGTTTTAGGATCTCCAGGAAAGGGATCCCCAAAATTTTTATTATACCATTCGGTGATATCTGTCCCCTAAGGGGAAAACGGGGACAGTTCCATTGGAAACATTGCTATGCAAACCCTTGGAAGATACCCGGTCCCTTACTTGTGATACCCGAGAAGGACTCATGGTTACCATACCATGAGTGATACTTGGACCTTCTAAAATATATCCTTGGATGGGCTCAGTGGTATTGGATATTTTAAATGGATGTACTGCAACGATACCTCAAGGACTGTCTCAGATTCCACCTATGAATTTTATTTAATTTCATTGATTGATTTCTTTGGTAAAATTCTTGTTCTATACTTGTTGATTCTATTTATATTAGAGCATGCACTTGTGAATTTACCTATTTATTATTAGAATACTTATATTATGACATGGGAATTAGACCCCAATCCTAAGCACAAGCTTGGGGGTACAACTCTTTGAGTTTCCTTGTTACTTTTAAAATTGGTACACATATTATACTTCCATGGATGCCTCCTTTATAATATTCATCTTAGGAAGAAGTAGGTTGTATGGGACGAGTGTCTCTTTATGATCCCATACCAAGTTACTATTATTTAATTTCTCATCTTTCAGTAATTATTTGACATGGTGCACTTCATAATTTATATTGCTTTGTCAGGATTGGGATAGACACTGTGGGTGCTAGCCTACTAATATTTATATCTCACACGCTACCCAAGTACCCTTGGTACCTGATTGAAACTTATATTTTTAGGATCTAGGTTGTTTTCGATATTGTCTGTACCATGGAGTTAGGAGAAAAGGACAGAGCTGGAGCTTGGGATTCTCATAGAGATTGCTCGTGGGGCTTTGTTATCTTTTTTTCATTATTTTATTGTATTTTAATACAGGTTGTATTGTTCACTACTTTCAGTTATGTATTATTACCATGTCATTAATTCATCTATTATATAAATTGGAGTTGGACACTTTTATTAAATAGATATTATTTATCTTCTGCTATTTTTCAATTATTTATTTTTATTTTTACCGATGTCTGTTCTTTTTTTATTCCTATATCTTTTATATTTGATTAATATTTTTTACATACTCTAATCTATGAGGGAATAGTCACCCCAAAGACACACCCTAGGTCTTTGATACTATTCAAAAACCTCTAGAATTCAGGGAGATGCTCTTGAGGTCATGCGACCCACCGACCCGACCATCGTCTTAGAGGTTAGTCGGTCTGGGACGTTACAAAGTGGTATCAGAGGGGTTAATTTTTCATTTGTCTTACTATTTTGGGTTGGTAGAAAAGACACTAGGAATTTTCCAGTGCTTGGTTAATATTCAGGCTTGGGGCTGATCACCCCACATATGGGAAATGACCGGAAGGCCAGGGTAGGATTGTTGTTTGTGCTTTTTTGTTACTATTGATATGAATTCACCTAGAGTGATTGATTTATTTTTCTGCAACTAATTGATTTATGAGATTTATGGTATTATACCCTTGGCCTAGTATGATAAGGATAAAGCATTACATTCATCATATTATGAAGATAAAAAATTCACTTGTAATGCATATGTCATGCCGTGTAGTTGCATATGTAGGCTACTTGCTGATTTGGATTGCGTGCCTTGACCGATATGCCATGTTTTTATTTTATTTAGTATACGTGCTTATATAACCTACATGGGTGATAATATTCCATGATTTTGTACCTATATCATGTCTTCCATGTGTTAGCTACTTGTGATGACATGCTAGTTTTATTTTTATGTAATTGATTTCATGGGATAAATGGATTGGTTGTAATTATATGGGATCCAAATTCCACTTACAATGTGTATGGGAGCTTTATGGATTGGTAGATGGCCGCCCTTGCGACTGGACTATTGAACTTTTGCATGTGGTATTATGAAATGGTTTAAAATGTAAAAGTCTTAGAAATTGAACCTTTAGTGGTGTCATCTATTTAACAACTTCATGTAAGGGTAGATAAATATTCTTTGATTTTCCTTTTAAATGAATCCTGAGAATTTTCTGAAGGCACCATTTTTTTTATTGATGGCATAGATGATCAGTTTTTGAGCCTAGTGACATCTTTTAGCATGACCCGGTGTTAGGATTGACGCCTTCTCTTCATAAGGGGCCAGGCCGTGGTAGGTAGCACCATTAGAAATTAAAACATTTTCTAATTTTGTGTTTTTATACCTTTTTGGGGTCATTAATGTGCCATTTTCCGTAGCCATACACCTTTCATAAAATTAAACCCTTGGTTGGATGGGTGGTATTGTTTTTCTTGGCCTTTGATACAGGTGTGAGGACTGAGTGATGCTCAGTTTCTGCTGGTTAGACATGCCTCGGGCATGGTCAGCTTCTTTGTAGGTCTCTTGACCTTTTCTTTTCTATCGTGATACATTAATTGATATAGAGTCATCCTAGTTTATGGGTGTACAAAGCAATACACCATTGGGATAAACCTCTTTTTTGGGTCATTTGATACATTAATGGAAAGACATAATATGTCTATGGGTGGTATTTGGTATGTTTCAATTTTCATCTAACCCTTGGGGTACAATGCATCGATATAAGAGGTTCCCATCATGTTTCTAAATGTTGAAACTAACTGGTTGAGTTTGATTAATCATTGATCCTTATGATGCCCAGTACACCCACATGTCTCTCCATAGTAGAGTGACTTCTGAGTTTAAAGTAATCAATTCATCCTAATTCTTAGAATGTCTCTATAAAAATACTCGGATGTTTTGACACACTGTTTGGTCTGGTTATGGCCTTCTTTGAATGCTTCAATGTATGTGAGTATGACTCAGAAGAGAATCACACATTCATTTAATGTGAATCTATCCTAGAGTGATTATGAGAGGCTAGTCTTTTTTCCTTCCCTTAATCAACTAGGACACCTCTAATATGGGGGGTGTCACATCTATTCTGGTTAATATTTCCTTCCAAGTAGAAGGATAACAACCAAAGAGAACCATTTGGAAATGGTTGTTCTTTCTTAAAATATTTTTTGGCTCATGAGTTTTGTATATGTTGTTGCTTTCTTGGAATCAATTTTTCAATGTGTTATTTTTGTGTATGAAACCTTTGGAAACATTGTTAGTCTTGGAGGAAATTGGAAGTTAGTCTTAATCAATCACGGTATGCCTCAAGTGGTGAATTATTGTAATCTGTTGGTGACGGCGCATCGGTAGATGAAGCTGAGTTTCTTTTTTGAAGTCATATAGTTTTGGTTCAACATATATTATTTTCGGTACTTGGGTATATTTGACTAAAATTCATTTAAATAATATTAGTTTATCCTATTTAGTGATGATAATTTCCCTTATCATGACATCATCTAGTACACTAAGAGGCCATCAGTCTTACACCATGGTAATGTTTTAAATTATTTTGGATTATCTGATTGGTTCTTTCGATGTTACATGCTAAATGCATGGTTCTAATTGATTTTTGGTTAGTATTGAGTGGCCCTTGGATTTATGTGTAGGAATGACTTGGATTAACTATTGTATACCAATCTTTTTCCCTAACGTGACCACCATGCAGTTGCTACTTTTGGCTCAGTTAACACTCTTATGTGGATGTCTTGGATTTATACCAATGAATCACTCTTAAATGTGGATTATAGACTACCTTAGGTTAGTTCCTTATACTCTTTTCATGCCAATATGAGGTTATCCTATATTTTTTAGTCTTGGTGATGCTTAAATCAAGTAACATCACCGAAAGTCGGGTATGTACTTTAGTGGACGTGTTTTTTGTGAATGCGAGATTCCTTTGGAGGATGAATTGCATATCTTCTGGGAATATGCAAACTGTCAAAGTCGAATATTATTGTAAATAGTTAGCTAGATATGTCTCGACTATTTTTATCACATATTCAATGGAGAAGTTAATGAAGAACTATTTCAGGCATGTCATCAGGTGAGACGAGTGTTGTTTGTGTTAGCCATGTATTTTTATTAAAAGTTGGCACGACTTGGGATTTGAAGTCAATGGGAAATCAACCATTTTAACCATTTCACAAATCATTCAAGAAGCATTTACATAATGATTAATGGTGTTTCGTATAGGAAATCATGACGGTGGAAGGTGTCGTGGCTCAGAATTTTTTCCTTTATAATCTTAAAGCCTAAGGTGGAAAGTAACTTCAGCTTGATGTTTAACGATATGATGAAATGTCCATGTATCTAGCTAAATGGTACTGATTAAGAGATGTCATGATGTTTCAGTTGGAGGATGGGTGTTATCTAATATTTTTGTGGCTTAAGGCTTGGGGTTTTAAAAGAATTCTCATAGGTGCACTGAGCATTTGGAAATTAAATGTGACCATTTGAAAAAAGATTCATGGCCATTGTAGGTCAAGTGATGTGTTTTTTGTTCCCAAAAGCTTCTCATAGATGAGAAGTTCTAAGGTGGGAAGGTTGTAACATCTTGTTTTTAATGCCGAGGTTAAATACAAGGGAATTTTGATTTTTTTTTGTTACAGGACGAGCTATTTTTAAGATTGAGAATCATAACATTTTTTGAGAGTGAGAACACTAAAATGTGTTTTTTTAAACAAGTTAAATTAATTAAATTAAAAAATTGGATGAAAAAGAATTAAATGAAATTAAATGAGAATTTAAAGAAATAATAAATAAATATTTTAAGGATAATAATAGTTATTAATTATTATTATTATTATTTTATTTAGGTTAAGTGTTAAGAGAACCCAAATGGGGTCTCCCTTCCATATCTAGCACACACATACTATCTCTAGTGTGCACAACCCTAGTTGGAACCCCCTGGTCATGACACCCTCCAGGGAGGCCTCCCTCTTCATGAATCTCCTTTAGCACGACCTCCCTCCATGAAAACCCCCTCATACGGTGCAACGCCTTGGCCATGACCTCCCTACAGTCTGATAGGCCTCCTCACCAAACCCCATGGCACGACGCCCCTTTCAGTGACACCTCCCCAATCCATCGATTCCTTCATTTTTCATTTTGATTCTCCTTCGAATCATCATCAAAAGGCCTTATCCTCCTGTTTCCTCTCTATTTTAAACCAATTTTTGGTATCCCCATCACTCTACATGGATCGGCCGAACCCTTGGGTTTCAATTTGGTCAATTTCTTATGTCTATTTTCTTTTCATAGCATATAGTGAGTCTCTTGGGACCCGTTTGTGCATGCTCCGGCATCTTCCACTGAAGGTGAGGCATATGGGTTGGATTATTCTCACTTCCATTGTTTGGGGTAAGTTTCTAAACCCATTGGTTGGTTTCACATCCTTTATTTGAGAGTATTAAGGTGTTTATGAGTTCTTAATAATTTAGTTTATGTTCATTTAATCTTGACATTGCGTTTTCATGGTTATCATAATTTTTGTAGTGAGTTTTTGTTATCTTTGAGGTGGTTTTGGGTTTTCATTGAAAAATGAGACTTTCATACATATGAATAGATAATCATATATCCATATGAGTTCCCCTTTTATATATATGTTCTCCCTTGTAAGTGAATATATTTATAATGGTCTAAGTGTGCTCATATTGGAATATCAAAATGCATATGTAGGTAAGTGTTAACGGCTATGTTCATGTAAGTTATATGTAAGGACCCCCTTGTATATTTTCATGGACAATCGAATACATACATATGGGTTATGTTTCATTATGTATATGAGAAAGTGCATATTCTTGAATGATGGATGGACATTTTAGAGTTGTCACAGATAAAATTGTCAAGCACTGAGTGTTCCGCTTGGTTCTATTGAGGTATGATCTCTTTCCCTTTCCCTTTAATTTTATTAATTTATTAATTAATTGACTTTGATTTTAGTTTTTAATTAATACAGATTGGTTTAGATTAAATTATTCTCTTGAATTATTCATTGATATTATTAATGGTGATAAATGATTGTAAAAAATTCATGTTTTATAATAAAAACCCTCCAACAGAGGTGCACTGCTTTCATGATGAAAATGGAGTGATATACCTTTTTGATTTCCTACCTTAATGACTTCATGTCTCATTATGATTGATATTATAATTGTTAAATGGAATTTGTATACATGTCCCTTATTGGTTATTTCTAAATGATTTTTCTTCCTTTGATAAATGATTGATGAGACAAGGAACCTCCTAAGTGTGTGGATTCATTTTTTAATTATAATTACCAGTGTAGGTCGTCTTCCCTCCCCCATTTTTATTTATCTCTTATTTAACATCATTCCATTGTACCGATCATTGAGACCTTGCATTGATACCTTTTTATATATTATTAAGTTTTTTGATATGTTCTATCATGTCTGTTGTAACCTTATCTTATAGAGAAATCCATTTGGGGTGTTCTACTTGCCTCTCAACTACCCCTATGGGTGATACATCATAAATGGACCAAGATTCCTTTATATAAAATGTGTAAAATTACCATGGGTAGTGTATGGAACATTTTTAATCACTTAAATTGATTAATGAGAAATGAATTTATGAATTAGGTATCTCTTGATAATTTAAAACATTGAACATAATCTTCTATCCCATGTGTAGTGCCTCATACCTATGGAATAATTGAGGTTTATTTGATTGAAATATTCCTTACATACAAAATTACTCATTTAAATTTACATGACTACCTTTCCTATTAATGAACTCTTTATGGTTTATTTGGTGCTCTTTTCTTGATCCATTTAAATGATTTTGATGGATTGTGACACTTGTTCAAGTTTCATAGTTTGAGACGATGAAAATTAATTAACGACATATTGGTAAGTGGCACGTTGATTCCACATGACTTATTAACAATTCATTGATTATGATATTTTCATTATTTCTTATGAACTTGTTAGTGGCTTGAACCATATGAAATGCATTGTTAAAATCTCTAGCTTGTGAATTTGAGTTGAATGTGCTGACATGGAATTGTTTAAGGATTATGCCATGTAGATTAAGCCTCATGCCTTGTTTTCTCCATGTTTTTCTTCCTCTCTTATTGTTTTAAATGAAATCGATCTATGGAGAGAATGTGGGTCCCATATTAAGAACCCAAAAATTGACTCTCCATACTTGATAGTATATAACATGATGCATCGGGGAATCAATGTTTTAGGATATCCATGTAAGGGATCCCTTGGGTTGTTTATTATACCATTGGGTGATATTGGTTCCCAAAGAGGAATCTGAGGATGTTTTTGTTGGAAAAATGACTATGCCAAGCCTAGAAAGATACTTGGTCCCTTACATGAGATACCTATAATTTAATCATGGTTACCATACAATTAGAAATAATTGGACCTTTAAAAGGATTGTCTTGGATGAGCTCAGTGGTATTGGATATTTTAAAGGGATGTACTATAGCGATACCTAAGGGATGGGCTCAGGATACACCTCTATATTTGATTGAATTACATTGATTAGTTTATTTGTTTAATTTATTGTACTATACTTATTTATTTTATTTATATTAGATCATGAACTTTTGACTTTTCTCTCTTTATTTTTAGCATACTTATGTGATGACATGGGAATTAGACTTCAACCCGAAGAACAAACTTGGGGGGTCTACCGTTTTGAGTTTCCATGTTACTTTGGGCACGAGTACACATATTATACTTTCACACGTGACACCTTTCTAATTGTTGTCTTAGGATTAATTAGGTGGTATGGTATAGGTGCCTATTTAGGGACCCAGCACAAGTTACTATTATTTAATTTATCATTTTTCTGTATTTGTTTCACACGGTGCACTTCTTAATTTATATTGCATTATATAGATTGGGATAAAAACTGTGGGTAAAGACCTACTGATATTTATATCTCATACCCTTCTCAAGTACACTTTTTACCCAAGTATACCTTATATTTACAGTATATAGGTTGTTTTATTTATTTATTTTTCCTGGGAGTTATGAGCAAAGGACTGAGCTTGAGATCAAGATTCTCAAGGATATCACCCATGGGGATTTTTGTCATTTTTTATTGTTTCACTATATTATAAATCATATAGTATTGTTTACTACTTCCACTTATGTATCATTATCATGTCATGCATTCATATGTTGTATAAAATGTCATTGGACAATTTTATTAAACGGTTATTATTTATCTTACGTTGTTTGCCAATTATTTATTTATGTTTATGCTATTGTTTGTTATGGTTATGATTATACTCTCTATTATGTATTATTATATTTTATGAATACTATGATCTATGAGAGAATAGTCTCCCCTAGACACACCGTAGGCCCTCACTACTAGTCAGCAGCCTTTGGAATTCGGGGGGATGCGCTTTAGGTCATGTGACACACCGGTCCGAACACCATCTTAGAGGTGAGTGGGTCAGGACATTACATAGTGTATATAAAATAAACAGATGATCCATAACTTGGATTGGGTTTTACAATAGATAACACTATCTAGATTACATAGGACCTCTTCTACAATTATTTTTTGGAGTAAAGATAAAAATTCAACATAGGGTCCTCTACCACTCTTATCCATAGGAAAGAGAAATATGAATAATGTTTGAGAATATATCATGTATCTTCCAGTTTTTCTAAAGAGACAATGTGCATATATAAAATAGAGTATAACACTCACTGATCAAATGTAATAAAATATAAATATAAATAATAAATCTTGGAGTATAGTGGTTAGAAATACTCATTTTATTGTAATGAAGATATTCAGTCTTGATTTGGTTCATAAATAAATCTTGAGTCGAGTTTTCATGAAATATTTAGAAAAATTGAGTGTCGCAAACTCTTGTTTTCTAACTAGAACAAAGCACTAAATGAGATTATGTGGTTCAGCTTCCTCATCAAAAATTTACAACAATTCATATATTTCTTATTTGAAATAGGTTCATATTGATATCATATTGGTAGTTAAGACTCTTGTAAAATGAATTTCATGTGTTATCTATCTTTTCCACTTCTTAACTATGAAATGTGAGATTCTTTTTATGAACAATAGTTTCAAGGAGAATATTTGGAGTTTCATCCTTGTACGACTCATCTAGAATCCATTCTGTCATACATTTAAGATATAATAATTAAAATATTAAATAGAATTAACTTCAATAAGTATATCGATTAGAATTATATAATTCAAAATAAAATAATTAATGTAACATAAATAGTGTTGGTGTCTTCATTTCTGGTGGTGCCTCATGTTCTGGTGGTATCTTAGATTTTTTCAAATTCACAGAAGGATGGAAATGTGACAATGGTTGTGTCACATATAGTAGTGTATGGTTTGGTGGTGTATTCTCTGACGGTGTATCAAACCTAGTAAATATGTCATTGTTAGAAGTATGAGTCTGAGGACATGATACTAATGGTGTCTCATCTGGTGGTATCTCAAACATTTTCATTTTTTTCATTCTAATAGCATGAAATCCTGGTTGTGTTTCAATCAACAATTTCTCACTCAATGGCGTCTTAATAAATGGTGTCTTATACTTTTTCATGTCTTTAGTGTGGTGGTATGATAGTATGATGGTTTGATGTCCTTGTGGTATCACAGACTTAGAGAATTTTTGAACTATCAGTGTATCATGACCAACGTTGTCTCATACCTAGACAAATTTATCACCTATTTTCATAATACATATTGCTTATAGGTAAAAATTAAATTCATAAGTAGTATTAAAGATAGGGATTAATTAATCCATAAAAATACTCCATCATTTGTAATTATTAAAAAGGAAAAGTAGAGAAGAAAAAACATATCAAAAGGTAGATAACATTTAAACAAAAAAAAGAGGTAAGAAAGATATACAGAGGGATGAACAAAACGTTATTACAAGACATATCCCATTATTGACATGAAAGTTAAATCCAACCAAAATAAAAAGATTCAGAATTGGAAATAGGGTCCATCGTTTATTTTTCTTTAGCTTGGGATCTCACCATGCGAACCGCTGCCGACCGGCCTCCCATATCCACCCCGCGCCCTCCCTACCACCTCCCCATGCGAACCGCCGCCGTGCCGACCTCCCGTCATCGCCAGCCGCGCCGGCGCCCTGCTTGACCCCGCGCCTCCGTGCGCTGCGCCTGCCGTTGTGCCTCCGCGCGCCCTGCCCACCCTGCAGCAGCCTCCGGCCTCCTGCCGACGCCTCCATTGCCAGCGCCGCTCCTGCCGGTGCCGCTCCTTCCGGTGCCTCTCCTTCCGGTGCCGCCCTTGCCAGTGCCGCCCCTGCCAGCGCCGCCCCTGCCAGCGCCGCCCCTACCTGTGCTGTTCCTGTGTTCCACGTGCTTTGCTGACGCTGTCCTGGTGATCGCGTACCCTGTCAGTGTTGTTTCGGCCGTCACACGGCCTGCCGCTGTCATTCCAGCCAGCCCGCACCTTGCCGGCGTCGCCACAACCTTCTCGCACCCCTCGTCGGTTTCTTCGCTGGCCATTCCCCCTTCTGCATAACTCGTCCGGTTGAGCGCTCCTCCACACCGTGGTGAGGGTTACGTTGTTTGATTGTTTCGATTATTTTATTCATTTATTTATTCATTTATTTAAATTTTTATCATTGCTTATTTGTTTCGGGTCGTTTTGTTTCACCTATACTGATGTCGAGGTGATTTTTTGCACTGTTTACTCGTTTGGATTATTTTGAGTTCATGCTCCTGCGTTTTTAGTTGTGTTGCGTTTGTTGCAGTGGGTTGGCGAGAAAAATCTGTGATACCACGGTCCGCAGGTTGAACACACTTGGGCGCTGGTGCGAGGCGTGTCGTGTGGTCATGTCTGGGCTTTGTCTTGAGGTAGGACTTCCACTGCACTCACCTTTATGTTTAGCAATTTATTTATTCTTTGATATTTCATTGTTTTCAGTAAATTTAAAGTAGTAATAGATAGTTATGTATATAGTGGTGACTTGTTCAAATTGAAATCTGTTTATTTCTCGCATTGCACCGAAAGTATCTTTCCTGGTTTTAACAATGTTTTTTTCTGGTGATATTTCTAAATGGGTACCTTATAAAATGTTCAAATCTTGTACTACTGTGTTTTGAAATGGTTTTGGTGTGTGTAAAATAGCGGGTGTATAATTTATGGAAAATGGTGATCTCTTGAAAATTTGGATAGAGGAAATGCCCGTTTGGCCTTTGAACTGGATTTTGGAATTTGTCTGTGGTGGTTTGGTTTTCCTTAAATGGATTTCTATGTGAGTTTCTGGTTTTCAACGTGATGGCATGTGTTATGTCTTTTAGAAATACCTTGGTATCTAATGGTTTAAATGCTGAATGATATGGCGGCCCGGTTGGCACTTTATGGAATGTGGAGTGATTATATATATATACATACTTATGGGGCATCTCTATAGGGGGACTTACCTTTGAGGGTTTCCATGTAGCGATGTCCGTGTAAGGGGTTAGCAAGTGCAGTGAGATGAGTCATGCGTGCGAGGGCCTCCAACTTAGATAGTATTATTAAAACCACCATGGATTCCTGGGCGTCTTTTAGAGAATCGAGTGACGGTTGTTGGCTAACCCCGATTAGATGGGTTGGTCCCCCTTTGGTAGGTAGGCCTTGTGGGGCGTGCCACTGGTTTGGTGTTAGGGCGGCCAGTTGGTTATTGACTATGGAGTACCATTCCGATAGGTAGTCTGAACCTGAGTACGTTCAGGGGTTTTCTAGGGATGTTTAGGATCACCCATGGTTACTTGTTTTTCCTTGCTTGTTTACTCTCAATTGTCCTTTACATCTTATACTATTCTACTTTGTGAAAATGGTTTTCAAAAGAAAATGCATTATTCTATTTGTGTAAAATTTGAAGATGTAACACTTCTTTCCCTTTTAGAATGAATTTGGCACTAATGAAAGGAATCCAATTTTTGAAAAAAATAAGGGCAATGTCTCGTGTTTTGGTTTTTCAAGTGAAATATTATGGGAGCTTACTTTTATACATTGTAGTTAAAACATAGGAGCGATTCTTACAACAATAGAGAATTTTCCCCACTACTCTTCCAATGGGTCAAACCATCTCTCAGAAATAGAAACTGTGGAAGAAGGCACCAAATTAGAAGAAACAAGTGAAACACCGTGATTTATCTAATTTTATGAACTCTGAGTAACCACAATGATTCCAACACTGGATTATTCAGCTTTTAAATGTGAATTAACAATGGTTTCACCTTGAATCAAAATGTCTATATGAGTAAAAACAGTAGTGGACTCACCTTAAACATTTTCTTACAAAGGGGATTTTTGAAAATAGACCAACAATTCATTCCCAAACACTTCTTCTATCAGCTCCTTTTTTTTCTTCCTCGACAACATGTTGTTCAATAATAGATATAACTCTTAACCGTTCAGCCACATCATAATCTAAAACATCTTGACGAGGGGAAACTGAACACATCTCATGAACATTACCAGCTACAGTCTCATAAAAAATCTCCAATAATGGGGAATGCTTCCCTTCAAAAAATGCATCTTTCAGCTTAGAGGTAATCACAACATATTTCCACTTGATTCGACCACATTCATCATCAGTGGAAGAATCACTTTCATGGTCACATCAATCATTTGTAGATTTTTTTTTAATTACAACCTTTTCCTTACTTTTCTTCTTCCCCATTTTTATCATCATTATCAGTATTAGTTGACTTAGAACTTCTATATTGTTCATTTACAGACACCTCAGTCTATTATTCATCACTATTGACCAATTTTTCTCTTTTAGGAAACCTCCTAGGTGAAATAAGAGCTCCATAGTTGACATGATAAGATTTGAGAGATAGATCAGGATCACTCCCTATATTAATAGATTGTTATTTTATTCTTAAAAAACAGCCTATTATTTCTCTTCATCAAAGTATATCACAACCTCATCATGTTATAAACTATGATCAATTTCATCCTTAGGTGTACAAGGATGATCAACTAGATTGTAATATGTATTCAAATTTTCAGAATCTATCACCCATTGTCTCCTCCACAGATTCCATCTTATCTTCCTTCAAGACAAAGTTGAACCTGTTATACAGAAACCACCACAATCAATGATAGATTCATCATCATTATGAACATGGACCTTCGACCTCAACATAGTAGAAATCATCTTTGGGTATATCGATGAATTATATCTAGAGAATTATTTGTTCATCTCCCATATATGCACCATTATATATATATAATTGTTAATCTTTTGACCTTCAATAATTATGGATAGAAGATACACATCTTGGTACCTAAAAGTAGAAAAATGTCCTTTCCTTGGAAAGAGAATATGTTTCACAAATTTGAAAATCATCCTATACTATCCATCAATCTGAGAAGCAACATGTCTTCTTGTTGAACCATCTCCTATTAACACATCAAGGGATTCCTCATAAATAAATAGGTCACTAGCTTCACGAATTCTACCTTTATAATCATAAAAAACTCCATCATGCAGTACATTCAAACATTTACCCACTTTCTGGAAGAGAAGCCCAATATTTGACCTCTTAAAAAACTTCTCAAACAATACGAAACATCTTTATTTAATGAAAACAAAACATACTGATAGAAATCATATACCAGTTTTAGGTAAAAAGGCCTCTAATTTGATGAGAACCATTCCAAACATCCTTGTTTTTGGATAACATCGAGTACTAAAGACATACTTGATATCATCGACTTCAAATCTACTTCCTTTTCTACAACAACAACTCTATTATCAAGCTCATGGTTAACTGGATAAATTAGAGCTGACGATTTTGGTTATTTTTTCTATTTATTTGAAGATATTGAGTTAAATGGAGAATACACTAAAGGTCACTTCATTCATTTCATCTATATCAGCTCAACAGACTTGGTCAAATGTAAGATGAAGGTTTTAACTAAAAATTTAAATGATATATTCTCATCTCGAAAGAGATATTCTAAATATTACATAGGGCTCAAGAATTATTGGTAAAATACTTATGTCTATTAAATATCATTTGGGATACCAGGTATTCTAAAATCAAAATTAGATGTGAAATTGAAATGAAAAATGAGATGAAAAAACACACATCCAATTTTAGTAAATAAAAAAACCAAGAAATAAACCAGTGGTTCACAATATCAAAAAACAAAACAATTTTTGTAAAGTAATAGAATCAATGGAATGACAATTGAATAGTATGAAAACGAATGGTATGAAAACTAATGGTATGACAACCAATGTTATGAGAACCTACAATATGACATCAAAACATAACTGAAATTTATCATTCCTAATCCATGTTTGATATAATTCATTCAATCTGAATTCAAAGGCTTGTTGAATATATCATCTAAATGATGCTCAATACCAATAAATTTAAGATTAATATCTTTTTTCTTGAAAATTATCTTTCAAAAAGTGAGGTCTTATATTAATGTGTTTTTTCTAGAATGAGAAACAAGTTTTTAGATATGTTTATCGCCCTTGAGTTGTCATAGTTTATAGGGAAATGTCAGAATTGAAATCCATAGTCTATTAGAGTGTGTTTCATCTATAAAATTTGTGTACAATAGCTAGTTGAAGCTATGTATTCAGATTTGAAAATAGATAATGCAAAAAAATTTATTTACTACACCATGAAATAAAGGACTTTCCCAAAAAGTGGCATGTTCCAGAGGTGCTTTTTCTATATAATTTGCATCCACCAAAATCAGTATAAGAGTAACTTACTAAATTAAATGCTTTTCCTTAGGGGTAAAACGATATTAAATTTGTTTTATATTTAAGCTATTTGAATATTATTTTAATAGCAAGTAAGTGTGACTCCTTTTGGTTTTCTTAAAAATGAGAACACATACACACACTAAACATAATTTCTGATGGGCTAGCAGTCAAGTTGAGAAGACTTAAAATCATACCTTTATAACTGGTTTGATCAATAGGTTTCTCATTTTTATCAAGATCTAATTTACATGTGGTACTCAAAAGAGCATCATTAAGTTTAGTTTTATCTTTATTAAAACGTTTTAAATTATATTTTTTATGTTTACTTTGGTTCAAAATAATTCCTTCTTTTTTTGAAAAATACGAAATCCAATAAAGAATTTGAGTTCACCCATTAAGCTTATTTAAAATTAATTTTGCATCTTTTTATAAAAATTAGTACAATGATATTTTTTTTAATTTCCAAAATAATATCATCAACATATATTTTTAATAATAATATATCTTTTGAAAATAATTTTATGAAAAGATTATGATCAAATATTCCTTTTGAGAAAAAAAATTAAATTAGAAAATTGATGAGCCTATCATACCATGATCTAGGAGCATACTTTAAACCGTATAAATTTTTAGTTTATTTCAGAACTTGATTAGGAAAATGGATATTTTGAAAACTGGGGGGCTATTCTAAAAAAACAACATAAACTATAAAACCATTTGAGAAATCACTCTGGGTATTCATTTGATAAATATTCAAATTTAGAGGAGCTGTACAGGCTAGAAGTATTCTTATGAAATCATGTCTAACTATAGGTGAAAATGTTTCCTCATAGTCAATTTCTGTTTCTTGAATATAACGTTGTGTAATAACTATATCCTTATTTATAACTATATTACCTGACTCATTCACTTTATTCCTAAACACCCATTTAGTAACAATATTTTAGGTTTACTTGGTTATATATACATGTTCAAAAACTTTGTTCCTTTCAAACTGATTTAATTATTCCATTATTTATATCACCTATAATTCATCATTTATTCCCTCATTGATGTTATTAGGTTCAAGGTGTGAAAAAAAATCATGATGTTCAACTTTGTTTATAATAAAAGCTCTAGTTTGTGTTTCTCTATTGATATATCCTACAACTACATCTAAATGATTATTCTTAAGAGCTCTAATACTTCTATAGAAGCTAGGACTGCTTAATTTTGTATATTCATGTGGAAGTTCTTGAAATTATTTAAAACTAGATGATTATTCATCTTATTTTGTAGCATAATATTAAGGTTTGTAATTTATATTTAGAGAAGATAAGTCATCCACAATGTTTTCTAAATAAGTCTTAGGCTCATGTGGATCAGTTTCATCAAATTTTACATGGACTGTTTCTTCCACAATTTTGGTTTTCTTATTGAAAACTCTATAGGGTTTACTGGAAATTGAGTAACCAAGAAAAATTCCTTCATCACTCTTTGGGGGAAATTTGTCAGTATTATCCTTAGTGTTAAGAATAAATACTTTGAAATCAAAAACTAGAAATTAGTAAGCATTCTGTTTCCTATTATTCCATAAATCATACAATGTCTTCTTAACAATAGGTATAATCAAAACTCTATTTATGATCCAATAGACTGTATGGAAATATTTTTCCTAAAAATAGATAGGTAGGCCATACTCATTTAGCATAGTGTGGACTATCTCTTGTAAGGTTCAATTTCTTATTTTAAAAACTCCATTCCACAGAGGAGCCCTAGAAGAATAGAAGTTACGAGTGTGTCCATTTTATGATAAAAATGATTAAAAATATTTATTTTCAAACTCACAAAAATTGTCACTTCTTAAGGTTTTAATCCTAAGTCCACTAATAATTTATACATATTTAGTATACTTGGTAAAATAAGAGTAGGATTCACTTTTTAAGCTAGAAAATATACCCATGTATACCTAGAATAGTCATCTATAATAACATAAACATAGTGCTTCTCATTTAGACTACAAAATCTAGAAGTTCCAAACAAATCCATGTAAACTAGCTCAAGCGGTTGAGAATATGACACTTTATTCTTTAGTATAAAAGATATTTTGTAAGGGGTTACTGAATTTATTAGTTGAGAACTCAAGTTTATGTAGATCCCTAACTAACCCTTTTATATATAGCGTTCCAAGTGAGTGAATGTTGTGATGGACTAGTCCCCTATTCCAAAGACAAGATTCATTTTAAAAAACAATCAATCATGAAGCATTTTAAAAAACTAATTAATTTAAATATAAATCATAAACCTTGTAATTTCTTAATGCAATAAAGATTAAATTGATTTTAGAATTAAAAACATTACAATAATAATTATCAAACTAAACATGAAACCATTATAAAAAAAATTGAGAATTCCTAATTAGATTATACTTTAAACCGTCAACATATAAAACTACCGAAAAACTAAATTTTTGTTAGCAATCATGCCTAGTATGATAATTTTTTATTTTCATTATCACTAAATATGAATTGTCCACCATCAACCGTGATATGAATCATTAAGTAGGAATAGTCTCCTATCATGTGTCTGGAATAATAATTTAACAAATACCATTGAATTATACAAGATATATTTAAGAATTTTTATTACAAAACATGTTTTAATAAAGAAATGATTTTGGTACCCAAATATGTTTGGGTATAGAAATGTTAGTAATAATAGCTTTAGGAATCCATATTTCTCTAATGGGTTTCCTATAAATAGATTACATACTCTAATAAATAAACACTATATTGGTTCTTTTTGAAAAAAATTTGACAGTAGTGTTTTTAGGTGTGGATTTAGGAACAAAGGTACTTTTAGATATCCTTCTTTGTACAAGATCACATCCAACTACAGTAAAATATTCGGTAGAAACATTCTCGCCCAATATTTATGTTAATGTTTCTAAAAAATTTATAAACTTTTCAAGGTCTTTATTTAATTAGTAATTTGAAATTTTATGTTTATTGTTTCTTTGAGTTGTTAAATATTCTTCCATTTTTTCAATAGATAGATTCGATTTACTGTTTACAGTTAGAGCATATAGTCTTTTCAAAAAATTACATTTATTCTTTAAATAATTAAAGGTCTCTTCTAACATATTTTAATAGTTAAATAATTATCCATTTGACATATATTCATCATCATGATTTTCATTATAAGACATATCAGATTCATCAGACTCATGTATAGAAATGATATTAGAAATAGTGGGTAATGCTGATACCTCACAGACTTTAGTCATAAGTCATATATTTTCCCTATCTTGTTTGTATTCTGTAGAAAAATCAGAGCCACTTAAACTATATTTAGATTCACTATAAGTGGATATCATGGCATTTTAATATCTTCTATAATTATCTTCATATTACTTCTTGTATTTCAGTTTAGGAAAATCAGATTTTATATGAAATTTTCTTTTGCATTCATAATAGAAAAATTCCTTTTAATCATCATCCTTTTTCTTCCAATTCCCTCAGTTTTCATATTTGCATCTATTGTTTAGTTTTCTAAAAAATTAATTCTTCCTATAGTACTTTTTAAATCTTCTAGATAGGTTAGGAATTTCTTCAGCACTGTTAGAAGTAGATTCACTATCACTTGAATCAATAGATTGTACCTTTTCTTTTTTGTTTTTCCTTCTATTGTCTAGGGGAAATAGTCTAGAAATATAATGAATTTCTTTTTGGATCCTCATCCTCCTCTGGGTATAATTTATGTTATTCTTCATACATCATAATCATACCTATCAGCTCCTTGACTGGAAACATACAGATATCACCGGATTCTTTGATTGTCACTGAATTTCCACCACCATCTTTCAGGTAGACATATCAACAAACTCATTATCTGGTTCTTGTCAACTTTAAGATTTCCTAGAAAGCTCATGGTATTAAAAATATTATTAATCCTGAGATATATATCATAAATAGGCTCATCAGGCTGTATTTTAAAATTATCATATTTAATAGTGTATGTATTAAGACTCGTTTATTTGACATTTGTATTTTCTTCATGCGAGATAGATCTAAAAATATATTTTACTTGTAGAAATTCTATTAAACTCTCCATCACCTAGGACACAATATAAGTAATTCATGGTTTTAAATTATTATTATAAGAAACCATAGTTTCATTATCCTAAGTATTTATAGCAGTAGTAGGAATGTTATACTCATCTACTATGGTAGACCAAATCTCAAAACCCATACTTGTAATATGCATTTTATTATTATTTTTTTATTGGGAATAATTAATTCCATTAAAGAAA
The DNA here is from genome assembly GCA_963277665.1 of Viscum album. Taxonomy (NCBI): domain Eukaryota; kingdom Viridiplantae; phylum Streptophyta; class Magnoliopsida; order Santalales; family Viscaceae; genus Viscum; species Viscum album. Next base: position 271,894,459 of record OY728139.1, on the reverse strand, counting down.
GGAGGTCTATTGGTAGAAGTACTTTATTAACAATTATCCATACTTAAATATTAGCATGTATATATATATATATAAAGAATTGAAAATTTAGATCTAATAGATATTCAGAACTGCCATAAAATTTATGGTCTTTAACACTCAAAGAAAATCACAGTTAAAAAGTATTTGAAAAGTATTTTAACACCTTTGATACCAAATGTTGGTCAAGAGGGTGTAAATTGAGTACCCCATAAAAATTTATGTTTAAAATGGATTATTTTAAAATCCCCCAAATATTAAAAAATATCCTATATTTTTATAACAGGTAGTAAGATATATGTCTTAATCAATATAGTAATTTCTATAAAGATTTAATAGGCCTCAGATGAATAATATATATAATAATATTTAATCATTTGAAATCAATTTACTTGATTAAAATATTATATGAACAGAAATTAAGATAAACTATCAATGTAAAAAAAAATTACAGTTAAAACATTTTTCAATTTTAAAGTAAAACAAAGTTGAAAACACATGGTGGAGAAAAATTAATAAAAGAGGTTCAGTATCAAGTATAGACTCAGTCCTCTCCACTTGGTGATCACCTGCCACCAGGAAGTTTATATAAAATAAACAGATGATCCACAACTTGGATTTTGTTTTACAATAGATAACATTGTTTGAGTCACACATGACCTCTTCTACGGTTATTCATGAGATTAATGATAAATAGGAAACACAGGGACCTCTACCACACTTATCCATTGGAAATAAAATATGAATAAATTTTGAGATGATATCAAGTATCTTGCATTTTATCTAAGGAGATCATGTGTGTACATAAAATAGAGTATATCACCCACTTCTCAAATGTATTAAAATATACAAAAACAATCAATATAGGAGAATAGAGTTTATAAATTCTCAATCTATTTCAATGAAACTTTTATCTCTGGATTTGGTTCATAGATAAATATTGAGTAGAGTTTTATTGAAATCATTAGAAAAATAGTGTGTCTCAAACTCTTGTTTTCTGACTTGAACAAAGCACTAAATGAGATGATGCAGTTTAGCTTCATCATCAAGATTTCATGGAAAGTAATCTCTTTTTTATTTGTAATAGGTTTATCTTGATATAATTTTGGTAGTTTAGGCTCTTATAAAATGTCTTTAATGCATTATCTCTCTTGTCCACTTGTCAAAGATGAAGGGAATTTTACCTTTTATCAACAATAGAAACTAGGAGAATATCTAGAGACTTTTCTTTAAACCGCATGTCTGAAATCCTTTCTATTGGAAATTTAATGAAATATCATTAAAATAGTAAATAACATTAACTTCAATAAATATAGTCTTTATAACGATAAAATTCCAAACAAAATAATTAAATTAATAGAAACATTGACAGTGTCTTAAGATCTAGTGGTGTCTCGTGTTCTGGTAGTATCTTAGAATTTGTCAAATATATAGAAGGATGACGGTGTGACATTATCGGTATCACTGCTAATGGTGTATGTTTTGATGGTGTATTCTCTGATGGTGTCGCAGACTTAGTAAATATTTCATTGTTAGTGCTATGAGTCTGATGACATGACATTGACGTTGTCTCATTTGGCAGTATCTTATACTTTTCCATTTTTCCATTCCGACAGCATGACATCCTGGTGGTGTGTCGATCAATAGTGTCTGAATCAATGGTGTTTGACTCAATGGTGTCTCATACTTTTTATATTCTTCAGTCCAGTTTTATTGAAATTTGATGGTTTGATGTCCTAGCAGTATATCAGACATAGAGAATTTTCGAACTAGTTGTGTGTCATGACCAATAGTGTATTATACATCGAAATATATATAACTTGTTCTCAGAATACATATTTCTTATAGGTAAACATGAAATTTTTTATTATTATTAAATACATTATTTTTGGTTTCATTAAAATTATTAGGTCAACAATTACATTAGACTATTCATAAAATAATCTGAAATTGGATATGACTAGTAAAAGAATAATTAGAAATTTATTAGAACTCTAGAAAGTACATGACTCACCCCTATTGAATTACTCAATAGTGAGTGTATTATAAATTAATATGAAGGATCATAACCTTAGACATCAATATTAAAGAAGAAATTAATATATATAAATATCTAATACTGAAAACAAACACCCAATGAATGAGAATTTCTGTAACACAATGAGACTTTACAATATTTTCCATTTCTGAATAAATTTAATTTTTTGCATGCTTTATTTCTACACAACACCATATTAATCTTAATATACACACAACAATTAGTAATCCTCTGTAACTTTCAAGGCTCGGTTTTACTTAACAAAAATATATTAATATTATTAGTTAATATAATATATAACATACCCATTAAATTAGCAGTTATGAATAGTATTAACCAAACTTTTAATTTCATATATTCCATATAATTTTAACTCTCATATTTTATTTTTTATAAATATGATATAAATTCCAATTCAATTTTTCAGATAAAAGAAGCATTTTTAAAAAAATGCAGTTTTGCCTCCTTTTAATGGAAAACTTATTTTAAATTCAATATTTAACACTTTTATATATTAAATTTGATGAAATTAACTTCTTTTTTGAAATAATAATATCAAAATTTACTTTGGTTCATTTTTCATATTTTTCTGATAAGTTTCATATTTTGATAAATAGTAAAAAATAATAAATTTTAATTAATAACAACATTTTCATCAAAATAATTTATAGTGTTAAATTATAAATTTTATTGGTTTTAAATTATAAATAGATTATATTTTTATAATTTAATATAATATAGTTTATTGGAATTATTTTCACATTAACATTGGATGTAAACACCTATTAATATTTTGATAATTTTTAATTTTAAGAAACCCATTTTCTCATTCCATCAATGAGATTAATTTTAATTTAATTACTGTTACTTCTATGTTTCTAATTTTGAAAAATTTATTCCCTATTTTGAATCAGTGGGTACAAATTATGTAATTAGGTTTCTTTTATTTTTTGACATTATGAATAGTAAATTTATTAATTTTTTATTACCACTGTTCAGGGTAAATCGAGTAATTAAAGATAACAATAATATTATAAATTATCCTAAAACCTATATAAATCCAATTGTATGACTAAATTATACCCTTATAATCTATTTTTAAAATGGAATCATTTAATGGACACTTTTCCATGAATATGACATGAATATTATTAAAATCATTCGATGTTACAAAATGTCACACTCTCATTTCTTATAAGTATAATAATTTTAATATAGAAAAAATAAGAAGATAACTTCATTTATAAATATTTTATGGAAATATAAAATAATTTCATACATAATATTAATTTGTTAATAATTTTTAGAAATTAAATATTTACCATTAATGATGACACAATAGTAACGCAGAAATAATTTGACTAATATAAATATAAAATAAATGGTTTTAAAAATTTTAAAAGAATTATAATTTGACTTAATTAAGGGTATATACATATCTTATAGTTTAATATGACATATTATGAGTATATTAATTTTTTTTGAATTTATCTTATTTTTTGGATTTTATTTAACGTTAAAGAAATAAATAGTGTCAAAATTGAGACTATTGATATTTATAAAAATAAAATTTTATTAAATTATTTAAAAATCATAAAAATATTTAAAAGATAAAAAGTAAAAATTATATGGTCTTAAATTTTATATAGTTTCCATTTATGAAAAATTTATACCGTATAGGTAAATATTTATAACCCTTTAAAATTAAGAATATTATTTTCATAATTAAAATTAAATAGATTAATTAAGGATAAATCAAAATGATAAGGTTTAAAATAAAATAAAAACATTTATAAATTATATTAGATTAGAAAATTTAGACCCATAATCATCTTATATTCTAAATAATTCACTTTGGAGCCATTTGGAATTCAAATTGATATATATTAATTTAATAATTTGAGAGTTTCTAAAAGTGCCTGTCACCTCTATTACAAAAAGAGCACCACTACTTCTCTTTTAATCACATATCTAAAACCCTTTGTCTCGGCCAAAAACTTATCAATTATCCTACCAAATTATATCACTTCATCCCAGAGGCCATACTTTGGGTATAAATCCAACATAATGATTACTTTAGTGAAAGTCAAAAGGATACACTCGAAGAAGAGGTCATTGTTTTACCAATTCAATTCAAATTCTTTTCTTCTTCTACTTCCTCTTCCTATATTATTTCCATAATAAAGTAATAACTCCAGTATAATATACATTCTGATATTTTATTATGATTATGGGATAACCATATTCCTCCTTTAATCTATCTTACGAATAACAATATCACTATGTGTGCACACATACGGCTTACCGTCTCCACATCGTAGTGTAATTTTTCATTCAACACTAGTTTATTTGGATGGACATAATGATGCACATAATGGATATAAATAATTAATATAACATAATAATTATTATTTATAATTAATATACCATCCAATTACATACTATTTAACCATCAATGGAATGATATCGTCGGTCGTGCGTATGTACGACCCACCATCTCCACGATGTAGTGAGATTCATTCTCCATGTTAACCATTCAATAATGATAATAAAATTCATATTATGAGTGAAAATAATAATTATGAACCTAATATCATTATTTATATGAATAAAATACATCCTATTCATAAAAAACCTTACTTACATGAGAAAATAGTAATGGGAAAACAAAGTAGTTAACATCCAAAACAACTGTAATACTGAAATATTATTAAAAAAATGATATAATAGGATCATAAATGATATCATAAATAGTAATTTTGTTCTTTTATAATTTAATAACATACTTTAACCATTATACAAGAGGTTAACACACCGTTGACTAAAGTAAAGTGCATGTTAAGGGTTAATTTCACAATCTCATTATTATTAGAGGTTGTTTATATGTAAGTATCTACTAGGACATCATTATCATACATATCCATGTTTCATAGAAATGTATTTCAAAATATTATTGACAATTTTTTAAAGCCATTTTTACCCATGTTTTACTTTTTTTAAAAAAATTCAAAGGAATATTTCCATCATTTTCTAAACAAGGTACTTTATGATCATTTTGACAAAATAAAGAAAGAATATTTTTTAACTAATATGGTGTGAGAATATATTTTCCAACATTATTATGACTTAAAATTTTGAATATTATCTTAAAATATTACATGTTTATTTTTTAAAAAAAATTCCTTTTATAATTAAGCATATTTTAAATGATTTCAAAGTAAAAATGGATATTTCTCTAAAATAATTTTAAGGATTTTATTAGATTATTTTCATCTATATCAACATCCTTTGTTGGATTTTATTCTTAATTGAGGTTGATTTAGTATGATACAATCTTCCATATTGTATTCAATGTTTTATGATATGTTTGACTATGGATGTGTTATTATGAAACCATTTATGATTTATGGTTAAATTATTAACATTTCATATTATAGTTTTAATATGAATGTTTATGTTATGTTTCAACATTTTCATATGAGGAGTGAACAAGACTTAGTATGTGATGGGAAATTCCCACTATATACCCTCAATACATTGATAGGTCTCATGAGTCTAACTAGTGTCTTGAAAAGAAGGCCAGGATGGTATGGCTATGTATGGTCTTGACACGAGGCCTTGATGGCATGATTATGATGTCCGACATTATGCATTTCCTCATTATGAGATTAGTTATTGATATTACATGTGATTATTCAACTATTAGAATATCCATGTGAATATTTGATAAGAATTATTTGATTTATTATTAAAATATTATGTTCAAGTTTATGTTTAAAAGGATTATGTTTTAGTTTTATAGTCGCCTTAAATTTTATGTAAATTTATTAATTCTTGTTCTATATTTTTTAACCTTACTGAGTTTTGAGCACACCCCTTTCAAATATTTTATTCTCCTAGGATTTCAGGAAGTATATTATGATTTTTATATAGGGTTAATCTAGGAAAATAAGGGAATTATCAAGGGATTATATATGTTGTATTTTATGATTTTAATTTTAATGTAAAGTTTATATATGTAATCTATTTTCCTAGACTGCTAAATTGATCGGTCCTTTGGGATTTGATTCCTTATAATCATTCCAATGTAATAAATTAATGTACCAGCTCTGGGCATCTGGAGTCAGGGTGTTATAGTTTTAATCAAAGTAAGTTTAGAAACAAACTTAGAAATTGTAATTAGAAAACTTAGATTAGGGATCATAACCCTAAGATAGACATTTAGGATAGGTATAGAGGAACATCCTAATTTTTTGTAATGTAGTTATTATGTGGGTATTCCTAGAAAATACAGCCCTATCTGGATAATAGAAGTGGACGTTGTTCTGGAACTGATGTAGCAAGAAGTGAGAACTCTAAAAAGGTGGTTCGGAGTTGACTCGGGATAACCTGGTGGATGAAAATTGGCCTTAATATGCACCTGGTTTGACACACCCAAGGGATATTCTTAGGATAATTCCAATTTTATTTACCTACTATTATGAGGGATTTAAAAGTAAATATTCCCACAAAGATTATGATTCTAGTATTTATGATTCATAAATTTATGTTATTTGATATACCATATTTAGAGTTATATAATGTACATAACTTTATATGCTAATCCAGTATATTCTATATTGTAGAAATAGTGCTTAACAGAACGAATGATAACTCCACCAATGCACATGATCCAAAGAGTAAGAAGGGTCACATATTTCTTGGTCTCAATCCAACATTTAGAAGGGAAATAGTCTCGTATGTATTCTCATCATATGAGGGAATTTTATAATGTGTTAATAAGATATGTAATGAATTTTATAAGACCTATGGATTTTAAGGGAAGCAAGAGATGAAGAGGATGGTAGAGAAAAATATGGATAAATGGAAGAAGGGAAATAAAGATTTTTTTTCACATGTGATAACTCTATAAAGAATCACACTCGTAAATTCTTGAAGGGAATAGAAGTTTGTTATAAGTGTGATGAAAAAGGACACTAAGTGTGTGATTTCAAGGGTAAAAAAAGGTTACTAATGTACAATGCTTCAACTGCATGGAGATGGGGCACTATGCAAATAAATTTCCCAATCGTCAAAGGAATATACCCCAGATGATGCTATTGGATAATGATAAAGTTATGATACTGGTATAAATGAAGAGGAATGATTAATATGCCTATTCAAGAATTATTTTATGTGAATATTTGATCATAAATGTATTGGTTATATGAATTATGTAGTATATTAGTATTTTACTTTAGAACTATTTCATTTAGGATTTGAGATTGTATGTTACAAAGTAATGTGACATAGTTAGAAGTTAAACTTTTTTGAAAATATATGGTTAGGGAAAGATACCCTTAATATGTTTTTTATACTGAGAACATGATGTTTGAATAAAGATATGATTGATTTGGATAAATTATATTCGATATAATTGACTACCTTGGAACTGATTAATTGTTTTTTATTTCATCATTATTTGAGTTTACAATATTTTTTGGATTTAAAGAGTATATCCAATATTCTATGTTTTACATATAGAATAAGGAAACATGAATGAATTTAATAAGTTTTTATGGTAATTAAAGGTATTACCATGTTTTAAGATAATACACGATGAAGGTCTTCACATGTTTGGTATGTGAAAAAATATTTTCATTATGTTATGATTATTTTATAACTTTAGTGACCTTACTTATAAATTTTTGGACTATGAGTTTCAATAGAAGTATTTTGGATAAGTCGAATGTTTGGAATGAATTATGTTTAAAATTGGATAGTATTTTTTAGGGGTAAAACATTTATTAATATAATGTTTGGAATGTTGTATTAATGTAGTTTTAAGAAAAGGACAACATGTGGGTTGGGTGACTACTCGTCGTGTGCGGCAAGGCCACGAGACTTGAACCCGCAACCAGAGGTTAAAAAGGGTGCATCACCCATAACTAGCCTATGTGATGTCCAAGTTAGTATGTCATAGTTTTATTTATTTAAAATAAATGAAATATGAAGTATAATTTCTTTTTTTTTATCCATTACTGTTAATATAAATCGAATATTATTTAATTTTATTACCTTTTGGAGAGAAAGAAGAGTTTGTGGTAGAAATTAATTAAAGGATGAAACACTACTCATCAAGTAACTATTTCTCCTTAATTTATTTGTATTTCAAGTAAATTAATTCTTCAACTGTAGGTAAAGGATCTTGAAACAAAAAAAATCATATCCTATTACCTTTTTAGATGAATTAAATTATCCCTTAGATCATCATAGATTTATAGCTTTATGATTGTTAACTTTCTCATAACCATATTCTATATTACTCTCCATCAAAATATAATGGTTAATTTTTACGTTCATTCCCTATTTTTATACATGTAACTCTTGTATGTGTTATCTCCAGTGAACTTCATACATCCCTTTATTTATTTTAATGTGGGGGTCTCATTAATCCATTTTCCAATGTAGTATTATAACAAAAATGTTTTGAAATGTCAAACCCCTAGTTTTTTATCTCAAATTTAAATTGTGAGGAAGGAATTTATTGAAGGATGATAGAATGTAACACCTTGAAACTTTAAAATATTTTCCATTTTGATTAAATTTAATTTTTTTTCATGGTTTTTACACCAAACTATATTAAGCTTACACTACACAAAAAAATGTGTTGGCTTAAGTTACACGTAAGGCCCATTTTTACCGAAAAAATATATTAATAATATTATTTAATATAATATATTACCTATCCATTAAATTATCTATTCAGAATATTATTAAAAACTTTTTTAATTTCATATATTTCATATACTTTTAACACTTATCTTATGTTTTTTCAAGAAACGATATAAGAATAAACTAAATTTTTCAGATAATAAAAGTATTTCTCATAAACTACAGTTTTTCCACCTTTAAATGGTAAACCCATTTTACATCCAATATTTAACACTTTTTTATATTAAATTTCAAAAAAAATATACATCTTTTAAATCATAATATCTAAATTTACTTTGGATCATTTTTTTATTAATTTTCTGATAAATTTTTTATTTTGATGAATATTAAAAAAATACTAAACTTTAATTGATAACAACTTTTTTAATCAAAATAATTTGTAGTGTTAAATTATAAATTTTCTTGGTTTTAAATTATAAATATATTATATTTTTAGAACTTAAAAAATTGTAGTTCATTGGAATTATTTTCACATTAAAATTTGATATAAACACATGACAATCTTTTGATAGTTTTTTCATTAAAAAAACTCGTTTTCTCATTCCATAAATGGGATTTATTTTAATTTAATTACTAAATATTATTTTTCTTGAATTTTTAAAAATGTATTAAATATTTTGAATTAGTGGGTCCAAATTATTTAAACTTTTTTCTTTTATTTTTTAACATTATAAATAGTAACATAAGTAATTTTTTATTACCACGGTTAAGGGTAAATTTGGTAATTAAAGACAAAAATAATATAATAAATTACCCTAAAACTTATAAATATAATTCTTGCATGACTATATTAGACTCTTGTGATCTAATTTTATAAATAAAATCATTTAATGGACACTTTTACAAGAATATGACATGAATATTATTAAAATCATTGGATGTGAAAAAATGTCATAATCTCATTTCTTATAAGTATAATAATTTTAATATAGAGATAAACAAAAGATAACATTATTTATAAATATTATATGGAAGGATAAAATAGTTAACTATATTATAGTAATTTATTTATAATTTTTAATGTTTAAATATTTACCATTAATGATGACACAATAGTGACATAGAAATTATTTTATTAATAGAAATATCAAATAAATGGATTTAAAAATTTTAAAAGAAATATTATTTTAATTAATTAAGGTACTAAAATAATTTTATAGGTGAACATGACTTTTTATGAGTATATTAAATTTATTTTAATAATTTCAAATTTATTTTCCATTTTATTTAAATTAAAATAAATTAATAGTGTCAAAATTGAAAATATTGATATTTTATTAAAATAACATTTCATTTTATTATTTAAAACTAATAAAAATATGTAAAAACTAAAACATGATAATTATAAGATATAAAATTTTATAGAGTTTTCATTTATGGACACTTCACACCATGTAGGTAAATATTTATAACCATTTAATATTTATAATATTATTAACATAATCATAATTAAGTAGATTAATTAAGGATAAATAAAAATTATAAGGTTTAAAATAAAACCAAACATGTATAAATTTTAATAGTTGTGATAATTTAGAGACATAATCATTTTATATTATATATAATTTACTTTGGAACCATTTAAAATTGAAAATTAATTTATATTTATTTAATACTTTGAGGGTTTCCTAAAGTTCCCCTCACCTCTATTATAAAAGTACACATCTACTTCTCTTTTAATCACACCTCTAAATCCCTTTTTATCATCCAATACCTTACCATATCTCCTTAAAACTTCCCTAAAATCATCAAAGAGTCTATAATTTTGATATAAATCCAACCTTTGGAGTCTTTTTGTGAAAATAAAAAAGAGACACTCCAAGAAGAGGTAATTGTTTTACAAATTACATTCAAATTATTTTATTATTCTACTTTCTCTACCTATGTTGTTTCAATAATAAAGTAATAAATACATTATAATATACATTCTGAGATGTTATTAGTATTATGAAATATCTATATTCCCCCTTTTATTCATCCTACTAATAACAATATCACCATGTCTGTGCACGTATGACTTACCATCTCCATGTCGTGGTGTAATTTGTTATTCAAAACTAATTTATTTGGATGGGTATGATGATGAATATAATGGATATAAATAATTAATATAACATTATAATGATTTTTGATAATTAATAAAACATAAAATTCCATACCACTTAACCATCAAGGGAATGATATCATTGCTCGTGTGTATGTATGGCATATCGTCTCAATGACGTGGTGAGATTAATTCTCAATGATAAACATTAAAGAATGATTATAAAATTTATATGATGAGTAAAAATAATACTTTTGAACTTAATATCATTTGGTATGTGAATCAAATACATACTATTCATAACAAACATGACTTAAACGACAAAACAAGATTGGGAAAACGAAGCAGCTAACAACCGAAATAATAGTAATACTGAAATATTATTAACAAAACAATATAATAGGATCATATATGATATATTAAATATGTGTTTGGATATGGTATAATTTAATTACATAATTTAACCATTATATATAAGCTTAATTCACCCTCTACTAAATTAAAGTACAAGGTAAGGTTTAATTTCACAATCTCATTATTATCTGAGGTTTTTTATACGTAAGTATCTACTGTGAAATATTTATAATCCATTTCCATGTTTCTTAAAATATATTTCAAAATAGACTATTTTTTAAATCATTTTTACCCATTTTTTACTTTTTAATTTTTTTGAACGTAATAATTCTGTCATTTTTCAATTGAGGTACTTTATGACCATTTTAACGAATTTAGGAAAGAATGTTTTTAACTTATATGGTGCAAGAGGATATTTTCCACCGTTATGATGCTTTAAAATTTTAAATATTCCCTTACAATATTACATTGTTATTGTCAAAATTAATTTTTTCTTTTATAATTTCATGAATTTAAAATTATTTGAAAATAAAACGAGATATTATTAGAAAATATCAGTCCGAGGAAAGCCTCTAATTATTTATTAAGATAAAATAAAAGTACAAAAACCATGTACAAAAAACCAGGAAAGACAACTAAAGATCATAAAAGTCATACCCATCACCACATCCATGATAGATTTCTTCCTCCAAGGTATTTTATTCTCACTCTGAGGTTTCATAGTGCTTCAGGGTATTGGAATACTTCTTTTTAAGATTCAGTTTCTCCAAATATATAAACTCCTTTGAAGACTTGTTTTCATTTTTCAAACCAGGGATAACCCCACTTTCCTTCTGTTGGAGTTGGTGGTCTAGAACCAACTACATTGTACTTTATTCATTTAAATAAAATACTTATCACATTTTGACTGTTCTTTTGCGTGACATGTCATGTGATAATGTCCTAAGGACAACTATTACATTAAAGGGTCGCAGCGGATCCCTGCTATGATGAGAACCCAAAAGTGCCATAACACTGTTCTTGAATGTATGTTCTATGACCGGATGATATTATTTGAGAGACACAAATAATATAGGTCATTAGAGGTGAGGACTCATAAAACTTTGGAGCACCTTCTCATGGTGTGCGCCCTTGGTAATATCCAAGAGGATATTATGAGAACGAGACCTGCGAGTAGGAAATCCACATTTCATAGTGTCATTGGATGTTCCTATCTGCGGACATGTGTATTGGTCCTTAGATTTTAAGATTATTATTAACGGGTATTACAACTCATGCACTTAGATGTATTGACGAAAACTGTGACGACACATTGTTCTCAACAATTTAGGATACGTTGGGTGCGTCACGAGCAATACCGCATTAATAGATAATGCGAGAAAGGATTTGTCCCTTCCGTTCCATAACGGAAGTAGATATCTCAGGCCCTTTGATGGAATTGATATAGCCTAAATAAATCCATGGCCATGGTAAGGTATGGGCATGTTCAATTCCGGGAAGTCAAATAAAGAATAATCAAGCACATGGGTTGATGGCACTAGCATGCAACACGATTTATTGGAGATATCAAGACAAAGGGATTATATTACACGGTAAGCATTCATAGGAGGTGACACATCATTGCAGCGTTAACATCTTTCTTTATGGGTGCCTTGGCGTGTTTCTAGATGCTAACCTTGGACTTTAGGCAGGCTCAGCCTAATGCCACTGAGAAAGAGGCCTAGAGGGTCACACACTAAGTGTGTCCATTTATCTTAGTTAAATATTAATTTAACAAGTTAAATAAATATTATTCCTGACTGTGGTTTAATAATTATTTAAGGATGTCTGATCACATTTATTTTGACACTAGTTATTCGAGATAATATATTGTAGACGAAATAATATATTTATTAGCAAGTAATGCAGTTACATTTATTTAAGAAATAAATAGTCATTGTTCAAGGTCTAATAAATGTGGTGGGAAAAATGGAAAATAAAAGTACACGCCGTGTATATTAAATATACACACCATGTAGTTTTATGGAAAACAAGTACACCCCATGTATTAATTATTACACAACGTATAGTTTTTCCAGTTGGGATTTTGAGGATTTAATATTGTTTTATTAGATTGTATTTATTATAATCAGCGTGGGCGCATGTCAAAGAATTAATAATTCGACATGGGGATTTTAAATAAGAGTTAATGAAATAAATAAAACGCGTAACGCGTTTATTTATTATCATAACTCTATTAACCTCAAACCCGATTATAAATATCCTCTAAACCCCAACATTTTGAAGAGAAATTGTTGTGCACAACGGATTTGGAAATACTCTCAAGCCAAGAGAGAATTCCCTTTCCACCAAGAACACCCTCAAGTTACGAGAGCAAGATCCTCCACTGGATCAAGGCGGTCGAAGGCAGACATCGCAAGCGAAGGTTCTTCCGCGCTAGCACCCAGAGATCCCTTCGGCGATGTCCGGAGATACGTGCCACATGTGTGGATCACCACTAGAGGAATCCTACACATGGATTCTACGATGCAACGACATTTCACTGAATCATGACCGGACACATCAACGAAGAAATAATTCCAACAAGGTAATTATTATGTATTAATTAAATTAATTATAATCAATATATGATGATCTTCCTCAAGGGTTCATGGACTCTTCTTTTCTTCTCATTCTTCGTTCTATTCCAAAGATTCGGCATTTTATATCATGATGGATCTTGGATTGAACGTTGTTTAACGTTAAAATTAAAGCTGGGCAAACCCACCAATGCGCTTCCGCTGCACCCAGAACCTACAAGTGGTATCAAAGGGGGTCATATAGTTGATTATAATTATTTAGTTTTTCGTTGGTAATTTACGCATTTAATAATTTAGTTATTTCAATTCAAGTTTAATCGTTATGGAAATCTGAATATCGAGATCTATTCCTCCTCCCTCGTTTCTCGTTCACCTCACAGAAACAATTTTTTCTTTTAATTTTGATTAAAATAAAATAGAGGAACTCATCCGAAGGAGCCAAATGTTTCTGTCCGTATAACACCAGAATACACGGCATGTATTCAGAAGTACATGCCATGCAGTCTAGGTTCAATGCATTGACTGATCTTCCAAATCAGGCCGTGTATTGGATTCTTTCTAAGAATTTAAGACACCGTGTGTTGACCAGAAACAGGTGGAACATGGTTTTCGGAATACACATCGTGTGGTCCAATGAACACGACATGTAGTCTCTTTGGGTTAGGGTTGGGTCTTGTACTCCGTACATGGCCTGCTCGGTTGGAAACCGTTTAATGCAGAAACTACATGGCGTGTGTCCCAATGTACACGCCGTGTACTCTAAAAATTTCCGAAGTACATTAACACGCCCTGTCCCCGGGCATGTACTTTAGATGGACGGTGAAGAAAAGTACACACCGTGTAGTCAGAACCACACACCATGTACTCACCCAAATTATGCAGATTTATTAAAATTTATTATTATATTATAAAAACCCTTGAGACATGTACCATGGTGCATGCGTAAAGCTGAGTCACAACACGTGAAAGGTGTTTTATATATATGTGTTTAATTTAACATCTGCGTAATAAATGGGAATTCACTGGGTTGCCTCCAAGGTACAAGTTACGTACAAGGATAATTTTAAATGAATTTATTTGTTTAAAATTATGATGTATGAGAATCTCAAGGAAAATCAGAAAAGGGATTTAAGATAAAAGGATTGATTAATTAAAGAAAATTAATTGATTTGAGCGTGATGTATCTTAAACAAGAATGATTAAAGAATTGAATGTTAGTTTTATTTATGCGTAAATATCATTGAATGTATGGATGATTATGAGCTAGACCGAGACCTTTGTATGTGAATGGTTTCTTTTAATTTATTTATGAAAATCAAATTTGTTGGCCTGTGAGCCATCTCCTCATTAATATGTAGGTCCTGCGCGTCCAAGGATTCTTTTATGTAAAAACACCCTTTACCCCTCACCTACGTATGAGATAAATGCATATGTAATGGATGGAGCTCCCAAGCTAGTGGAGGCGGCTCAAGTCAGGAGCCAAGGTGAAACCAATCCAAGGAGATACAAAGGTGGACTGGTGGAAAGCTGTAAACACGAACCCAAAAGGTTCAAGGTGTTTCTCCCCTAGGTATTGGGTTAGTTTATCAACCGCTATATAAAATATACAATAGAAAAGCTCATGATCATACCATTTATTTTATTTCTGTCAGTTGCATGGTTTATTTATTGTGGGTGTGTTGTCACGATCACACAATTAATGAATTAAACGAGCATGCAAGATGAAACTAAAATAAAACCAGCTTATACATAAATATTATCTTAGACATGGTTAATCACTTAAGTATGTCCCACTTCATATTAAAAAGCATGTAATCAAAGATAATAAAATGGAAATTTACGTATAAGGATAAAATCACTCAAAATAAATATTAAGTCATCATAGCCTTCCATAATCTTGGTTAGAATCTAACCATAGTTCAAATGTGCTTGACCAACCCTAGTTGGGGTGCTTTGAATTATCAGGGAACTCTAATTTAAGGTTTTTGGTTGACTTGACTTGGTTCGCATCAAGGGTTGACTTCCACAACATGACTTGGTGTGACCAAGAGGCAAAGGTTGAGGAAATCCAAAAAGGATTTCAGGATTGGGGAGTCCACTCAGCGGATCAAGGAGATGCGAGTTAATGCAGTTGGAATTTGGAATGCCTACATAAAACCCTTCAATTTGATTGACCAACCCTAGTTGGGGTAATGCGAAGGGCAATATGGATCCTTTCCACTAGAATATTCACGCAATAGAATATTCCGAATTCAATGGTGTGGGCTATTGGATTTCGATAAAATAGTGGGAGACTAATAAGTATTAATTTATTTATTTGTCTCAAATTTTGTAATAAAGTACTAAACCTTTGCTCATCTTAATTTATAGAAACGACAAGAAAATGACTTCAAACATATCATTGCGCACCATACTCGAAAAATAAATCCTTCTCACCGGCACCAATTTCCAAGAGTGGCAGAGGCATTTACGCGTCGTCCTTAGCCACGAAAGGAAATTATATGTTCTGGAAGAGACTATTCCAATTACACCTGGGAAAGAGGATA
Organism: Viscum album; assembly: GCA_963277665.1. Classification (NCBI taxonomy): domain Eukaryota; kingdom Viridiplantae; phylum Streptophyta; class Magnoliopsida; order Santalales; family Viscaceae; genus Viscum; species Viscum album. Next base: position 271,878,166 of record OY728139.1, on the reverse strand, counting down.
GTGATGAGGAATTATCCCTCTACATGAAACACATGGATGATACCACAGATGTCTAGTGTTTCATGCTATCGACCATTTCTAATGAGCTCTTGAAGAAACATGAAAACATGGACGCATATAGCATGATGTCTCACCTTAAAGATCTCTACCAAGAGAAGGCGAGATAGGAGAGGTATGAGATCTCCAATGCTTTGTTTACCACGAAGCGTGGAGAGTCTGCACCATCTAGGCCTCATGTAGACAAGCTTATTGGCTACATTGAATGCTTGGACATCTTAGGAATTAAATTCCCGGATGAGTTGCGTACAGATCTCATCCTATCATCGCTGCCCAAGACCTTCTCTAGCTTCATTATCAACTATAACATGAGCAGAAATGAGAAGAGTCTATCAGAGCTTTTGACCTTGATTCGCTAGGTAGATAAGGAAATGGGGCATGACAAACCCGTGGTCCTTATGGTGAACAAGAAAAGGAAGGACAAGGCAAAGGGGCCAAAGACTTATAAACGGTCTGAAGCCCCCAAGCACCGTCCCTCCAAGAAGGGGAAGATGTAGAGGCAAGGCAAGGAACGAGAGGCAGTGTGTTTTGCATGTGGCAAGTAGGGCCACTAGAAGAGGAACTACACCCAGAAGCATGGGAACACTAAAGGTGCGTTTGTTATCGAGTGCAATCTTTCTATTTCTACACATTGGGTATTAGATACAACATGTGGGGCTCACATCTGTATTCAAATTCAGGAACCAAGTAGATTTAGAAAGATTGCCAGAGGAGAGGTGGATCTCCGAGCTACCAATGGCGCAAGGCTGGCTGCGTTGGCTATTGGGGACTACCACCTCTCATTGCCGACTGGGATGATTTTTGTTTTACATAACAGCTATTATGTGCCTAGTGTTACCAAGAAAATAATTAATGTATCTTGTTTGGATATGGATGGATTTGTTTTTAAATTTTGAAATAAGGGTTGTATCTTTTATAAGAACAACGTATGTTTTGGTATGGAACATTTAAATAATGGTTTGTATGTATTGGATTACGAAAACCAAGTATTGGAAATCGATAACGAAACAAACTCACATGACTCATACATCACCCAGTTATGGAATCACCACCTTGGTCATGTGAATGAGAAGAGTTTGACAAAGCTCTAAAAAGATGGATATTTAGACTATACTAAGATAAAACCACTTGATAGATGTCATGCTTGTTTACAAGGAAAAATGACCAAGACGCCTTTTAGTGGACAAGGTGAAAGGGCCACATAGCTTCTGGATTGGTACACACGGATGTGTGTGGACCATTTCCAGTAGAAGCTAGAGGTGGATATTCTTACTTTATTAATTTTACAGATGGTTTGAGTAGATATGGTTATGTCTACTTAATGAGGTATAAGTCAGACCTTAGAGAAATTTAAGTAATTCAAGAATGAAGTAGAGAATCATCTTGGTAAGAAGATAAAGAATCTTCGATTAGATCAAGGTGGAGAATATCTGAACCAAGAGTTCATTAATCTTCTACGGGAGTCTGGGATTATATCTCAGCTCACTCCTCATTATACAACACAGTGGAATGGTGTTAGTGAAAGGAGGAACCGCACCTTTTTGGACATGGTGAGGTCGATGATGAGTCATGTGGATCTTCCATTATCCTTTTGGGGATATGCATTACAAACTGCAGCATACACATTAAACCGAGTACCAACTAAGGTGGAAAATGGAATTCCATCCGAGTTATGGAATGGAAGGAAACCCACTTTGTCGCACACACGTGTATAGGGATGCAAAGTGTTTGTTAAGGCCTTCTCAGGCAACAAACTAGCACCCCGGGGCACGAAGTGTATCTTTATAGGATATCCCAAGGAAATGAAAGGATATTACCTATATAACCCTCAAGAAAAGAAAATGACTGTCGCTAGACAATCCGTCTTTCTTGAGAGGGAGCACATCCTCAAGAAGGATAGTGGGAGCAAGATTAACTTTGACGAAGTTGATGCTCAAGATACACAGGAGTTGGTACAGGAACAAGTTCCACAGGTCCCCATAGAAGAGGTTCCAGAAACACAAGTACTGCGTAAGATCTCAAGAGAGGTAAGGGAACCAGAGAGATTTGGTTTCCTAGTCACCGAGGATAGTGAATCATTATTGTTGGACAATGATGCACCTCTCTCCTACAAGGAAGTAGTAGAAAGCAAAGAAGCTGCAAGATGGATAGAAGCTATGAATTCTGAGATGGATTCCATGTATCTGAACCATGTTTGGGTTCTGGTTGATGAGCCAGTTGATGTAAAGCCTGTTGGATGAAAATGGGTATTCAAAAGAAAGCTGGACAAGGAAGTTCAAGTTATCACCTATAAAGAAAGGCTGGTGGCTAAATGATTCAGACAGTGTCAAGGAATTGACTATGATAAAACCTTCTCGCTAGTTGCCATGTTTAAATCCATAAGAATCATACTTTCCATAGCAGCTTACCATGACTACGATATTTGGCAGATGGATTTCAAAACAGCATTCCTTATTGGGAACCTTCAGGAAGATGTCTATATGACACAACCAGAAGGGTTTGTGACACTAGGTGAAGCCAAACAGGTTTTCAAGTTGCAGAAATCCATTTATGGATTAAAGCAAGCATCCAGGTCATGGAACATTCGATTTGATGAATCCATAAATAAATTTGGTTTCATTAAGAATGAATGTGATCCATGTGTTTATAAACGATTTAATGGGAATGTGGTTGTCATCCTAGTGGTATATGTTGATAACATATTGCTTATTGGAAACTACGTACCAGCCTTACAGTCAGTTAAGGACTGGTTGAACAAGTGTTTCTCTATGAAGGACTTAGGAGAATCAGCCTATATTCTAGGGATAAAGATCATTCATGACAGATCCAAGAGGCTTGTTTGGCTAAGTCCGGGTACATACATTGACAAGATACTAAAGAGATTTAGTATGGAAAAATCCAAGAGGTGATTGGTTCTAGTGTCACATGGCTTACATCTTTCTAAGAAAATGTGTCCCTAGACACAACATGAGAAAGATAGGATGAGAAAGATCCCATACACTTCGGCTATAGGATCCATCATGTATGCCATGTTATGTACCAGGCTTGATGTTGCCTATGCACTGAGCATGGTAGGCACATATCAAGCAGATCCAGGAGAACAACATTGGACTACTGTTAAGACTATTCTTAAGTATCTGAGAAGAACTAAGGATATGTTCCTGGTGTATGGAGGAGAGGAGGAGCTTGTCATCAGAGGGTATGCTGATGCTGGTTTTCAAATAGATCATAATGGTCTGAAGTCACAATCTGGATATGTTTTCTGTCTCAATGGAAGAGCTGTGAGCTGGAAGAGTTCAAAGCATCCAGTTGTTGCCGATTCTATAATGGAGTCCGAGTATATAGCGTCTTCTGATGCATCCAAGTAAGCCATCTGGATTCGGAACTTTTTCCAAGAGCTTGATGTGGTGCCTAGAAGTAAAGATCCCATTACATTGTATTGTGATAATACTACAGCGGTGGCTCTTGAAAAATAACCAAGGTCACATCAATGGACAAAGAACATACTCTGGAAATATCACCTCTTGAGGGATTTCTATAAAAGGGGTGAAGTTTCAGTGAGAAGAGTGTCCACGGAAGAGAACGTGGCAGACCCCATGACAAAAGGCCTATCTCAGTAGAAGCATGAATATCATGTGAGAGCTAGCGGGTTAAAGGAGACTAGTAGTTGGCTCTAGTCCAAGTGGGAGTCTGTTGGAGTTGGTGGTCTAGAACCAAATACTTTGTACTTTATTCATTTAAATAAAATCCTTATCACATCTTGATTGTTCTTCTGTATGACATGTCATGTGATAATGTCCTAATGACAGCTGTTGCATTAAAGGGTCGTAGCGGATCCCTACTATGATGAGAACCTGGAAGTGCCATAACACTATTCTTGAATGTATTTTCTATGGCCGAATGATATTATTTTAGGGACACAAATAATACAGGTCATTAGGGGTGAGGACTTATAAAACATTGAGGAACCTTCTCATGGTGTGCACCCTTGGTAATATCTAGGAGGATATTATGAGAATGAGACCCACCAGTAGGAAATCCACATTTCATAGTGTCATTGGATGTTCCTCTCTACGGACTTGTGTATTGGTCCTTAGACTTTAAGATTATTATTAATGGGTATTACAAATTGCGCACTTAGATGTATTGAAGAAAACTATGACGACACACTGTTCGCAGAAAGGTAGGATACGTTGGGTGCATCACGAGTAATACCGCATTAATAGATAATGCGAGAAAGGATTTGTCACTTCCGTTCCATAACGGAAGTAGATATCTCAGGCCCTTTGATGGAATTGATATGTCCTAAATAAATCCATGGCCATGGTAAGGTATGGGAAAGTTCAATTCTGGGAAGTCAAAGAAAGAATAATCAAGCACATGGGTTGATGACACTAGCATGCAACCCGCTTGATTGTAGATATCGAGACAAAGAAATTATATTACACGGTAAGCATTCATAGGAGGTGACACGTCATTGCGGCATTATCTTCTTTATCTATGGGTGCCTTGGCGTGTTTCTAGATGCTAACCTTGGACTTTAGGCAAGCTCAGCCTAATGCCACTGAGAAAGAGGCCTAGAGGGTCACACACTAACTGTGTCCATGTATCTCAGTTAAATATTAATTTAACAAGTTAAATAAATATTATTCCCGACTGTGGTTTAATAATTATTTAAGGATGTCGGATCGCATTTATTTTGACACTAGTTATTCGAGATAATATATTGTGGATGAAATAATATATTTATTAGCGAGTAATGCAGTTACATTTATTTAAGAAATAAATAGTCATTGCTCAAGGTCTACTAAATGTGGTGGAGAAAAATGGAAAATAAAAGTACACGTCATGTATATTAAATATACACGCCTTGTAGTTTATAGAAAACAAGTACACGCCATGTATTAATTATTACACACCGTGTAGTTTTTCCAGTTGGGATTTTGAGGATTTAATATTGTTTTATTAAATGATATTTATTATAATCAGTGTGGGCGCATGTCAAGGAATTAATAATTTGACATGGGGGTTTTCAATAAGTATTAATGAAATAAATAAAATGCGTAACGCGTTTATTTATTGTCATAACTCTATTAACCTCAAACCTGATTATAAATATCCTTGAAACCCCAACATTTTGAAGAGATATTGTTGTGCACAACTGATTTGGAAATACTCTCAAGCCAAGAGATAATTCCCTTTCCACCAAGAATTCCCTCAAGTTACGAGAGAAAGATCCTCCACCGGATCAAGGTGGTCGAAGGTGGACATCGCAAGCGAAGGTTCTTCCGCGCTAGCACCCGGAGATCCCTTCGGCGACATCCGGAGATACGTGGCACACGTGTGGATCACCGCTAGAGGAATCCTACAATTGGATTCTACGACGCAACGACGGTTCACCGAATCGTGACCGGACACATCAACGAAAAATGAATTACAATGAGGTAATTCTTACGAATTAATTAAATTAATTATAATCAACATATTATGATCCTCCTCAAGGGTTCCTGGACTCTTCTTTTCTTTTTGTTCTTCATTCTATTTCGAAGATTCTGAGTTTTATATCATGATGGATCTCGGATTGAACGTTGTTTAACGTTAAAATTAAAGTTGGGAAAACCCACCAATGCGCTTCCCCTGTGCCCGGAACCTACCCCTTCCTGGTATAAGACCTAGTAGAGAACAGCTTTGGTAGATAGTAGTAGTATTTCTTCGACATTATACTTGTTGGGGCAGACATAACTTCCTCATTTCTGGACATCTTCTTCCTCCCAACCTAAACCACATCACTATAGGAAGGTCTGGCCATGACACATTGATTTTTCTTATCACTACGAGAGAAATCCCCCCATTTTCAGGGATAAGAACATTTTGGTAACCATAAATCACTCTATGGTCCTTTTCTATATTGTATGTTAGAATCAATCATGGATAAATAATGTGGATTCTCCACAAAATCATGACCACCATTAACCTCCTTCCTCATTGTACCTTCTCTGGTTACTGCATTTTAATATGACAAATCAAGATTTATATTGGCACCATAATTCATTTGAGAACCCTCCTCTACATTAGAGATCTCCTTATTCTCCAGTTCTTGAAAGTGGTTACAAGTAGTGACTATGATCTTCAAGACACCATCGAAATGCTGTTATGAATTATAATCCTCAACAACCAGATAAAGATGAGATTCACTATTGGATTTCCCATCATATGATGCCTTATGGAAAATATATGCACTAATTTAATTCAAGGGAATCTCACTCTACTTAGAACCATCATCAAAATCTTTGAGTTTTCCAACATCCTCCCTTCTAGAGTCACACTAAACAGAGGCAATTTTACAATGATTCGGTGAAGCCCTTGAAAGGCCTGCCAAGCCCGTACTACCTGTAGGACTAGTTTCATCCACAGAAGTATGATTCAAACCATCCCCCAAGAGAAGATCCTACTTCAGCCTATCAAAAAATGTAGTGACTGTCAGATCAGAAGGTACCCACGTGGGTTTTTTCATAGCCGAATCTCCCAAGATCCTCAGACCAGAGGCAATGCCAGGTCTATCAACATCGGCAAGAATCTGTACCTAGCTAGAGAGCCTACCAATACCCTTCACCAGACCATACAGCCTCTTGTTCATGGCTTCACGATGACATTTATTAGCCAGATCACTCAATCAGTAGAAGTTCAAGAAATAATCAACCCATGATTCAAAAACAACAACTTGCTTCCATCAAAACTCCTCAACAACCATAATCCAAACCTATTCGACTAGTGGCTTTGAAACATCCACCACAACATAGAAATGCGAATTGATCAGGTGACTCATAAAATAAGTATGAACATCATAAAAAAGGAATCGAACCACCAAATTCCCTAACATACGAATGATTGTGGTATTTTGAAAATGCGATATTTATATCAATGAATATTAATGATTTTGTTAGATTTTTTTTCATCTATGTCAACATCCTTTTTTTGGATTTTAAGCTTAATTATGTTTGATTTAGTATGATACAATCTTCCATATTGTATTGAAGGATATATGATATGTTTGACTGTGGATATTCTATTTTGATACAATTCATGGTTTATGGTTGAAGTATTAACGTTTCATATTCTAGTATTAATATGAATGTTTATGTTATGTTTTACCCTTTTCGTATGAGGAGGTTATTGGAATTATTAAGTGATGGGAAAGGCCCTCTATAGCCTATCGATGCAGTGATACGTCTCATGAGACAAAAAGTGTCTTGTAATAAGGCCTTAACTGTATGGTTATGTATGGTCTTAGATTGAGTCCATAACAGTATGGTTATGATGTCCGTCATTATGCATTTCCTCATTATGATATTAGTTATTGATATTACATGTGAATATTCGACTATTATAATATCCATGTGAAAGATTAAATAACATTATTTGATTTATTCTTTCCATATTATGTTCAAGTTTATGTTTAAAAGGTTTGTGTTTCAGTTTTATACTTTCCATAAAGTTTATGGTTATTTATGAAATCTTCTACTGTACTGTTTAACCTTACTGAGCATCTGAGCTCACCCCTTTCTTTTGTTTTATTTTATCATGATGCCAAGAATTTTATTATGATTTATTTTCAAGGTTAAGATAGAATCATAATGGTGTTATCAAGGTATTATCTATGTTGTATTTTATGTTTTGAATTATAATGTAATGTTCATGTATGTAATCTATTTTCCAGAACTGCTAAACAGATAGATATTTCTAGATTTGATTCCTTATAATTATGCCAATGTATTAAAATATTGAACCGGCTCTAAGAATATGGTGTTAGGGTGTTACAATGTATAGTATTTTATAAGATTACACCCAACCTAGATCTTTACATATATTGCTGAGTTTCTCCTAATTCATTCCATGTGGATTTTATGATTTGTTCTTGAATTATTAGGTGAAGGTTACACTCAAATGATCTCAAATGATTATTCTTCTCCCCAGGATAGAATGATTTCTATCCCATTTGTTACTTAATTTCAATATTTAATTAGATATATTGAATGGAATATTCCCTTATTCACCACACCTCTCACATGTATTCCATGTGTGTTTCTTAGTGATTAAAGGATATACTAGATTCTTATGTTCCATTTTCTATTTTTTCTAGTTAGTATAGAACTAGGGGTAAAAAGTTTCCCAAATTGAGTTATTGAGTTCATGTTAGAAGTGTAATAAATTTTATATGAGGAAAATGAGATATAATTGGGTACAACTTAGTATTAGTTTGTGGATACTAAATATCTCATAAGTTGACATCATTTGGGATAAAATGATTTCATATTTCATTGGGTCAAACATAGACCTTTATTATTAACACATGGTTTATTGGTCATAGGAATAATATAAGGATTGGACATGATATTGTATTGATCAACTTATTCATACTTAAGTATTATATAATTTAATTTCTCCAATTTAAATTCATCCCATAACTTTTTATGTTCTCCCTTGAATGTAACCTTAGGTTCTTTCTCCATGATATATTGGAATAAGCTTATAGCATAGTGTGGGAGTGAAACATTATATTGTCATCCAAAAAGATTTCATTTATGTGGATACAAGTAGTTTTTTATGGGAACAATCTTGGATTCATATGATGTACAAAATTAGTGAAGATATACACATGAAAAATTGATACATGATCTATTGCGACTTGGATATGGTTTGAAGTTTCAACATGAGGTTCCATTGACCCAAGTCATAATATCAAGAGTTTTGTACAATACTACATTTCCCTCTAATGTATACACAATCTCTAAAATAGCCAATATTGACATGGGAATGTAATGTGTGTTACTTTTTATGGTTTCAAAATTTTTAAACTAATTGGTAACTGCCATATGTTTTCCTTACATTGATAAAATATTTTTTTGAATATGAAAAAATCAAAGGATTATATATATTTGACCAGTAATTTTAATCCCAAAACATTAATAATCAATTTTTTCCAGAATTAGATAAATTAATAAATATTCATCAAATCTTATGAAATGCGTAATTACATTGAAAAAATCAATGAAGGATTATTACTAACATATATATGGAAATAAAATGAATGTCTTAGGGATAAAATATGATGATTAATTTACATATATCACATTCCATTCAATTAAACTGCTTCCTTTCCTCTCATAATCACTTTAAAAAATTTCCACATAGGTTCTACTTCCACTCATGGACAAACCCTAGGTAAATTAAGGTTAGGTACAAATATATCAGCTAAAAAAACAACCAACAACTAATACCTTCAGAAATACCTCTTTATAAAGATACCCATACACTATATAATTTACTAATTCCTTGGAACATAATATATGGAAATATTATACGTCATTTTCCCCTTCATTATCTGAGTTTAGAATTCCCAAAATCTCTCTACACCTTTTTAGAAAGGGAAATTTATTGGACTCTCCCCATCCATGTTTATGTGTAACACTTATTTTATGATTGAATCTAATTCAGATCAAAATCATTCTAAATAGTATGAATTCCCTAAGTATATTTAAGATAATTTTTTTATATATTTTTATTGGATACTATAAAATTAGATTTATTTAACTCTTATTAATGGATTTGAATAATACAGTATGTCACATTATCTCCGGTTAATTTTCAGATCAGTTACCATCTTATAATTGAAATGTAGTTCATAGAATTTATCTAAATATTATTTAGGACCGGTAGAGTTTGTATTTATTTTAAATTCATTGAGTTTACTTACATTTTATTATATTACACATCTTCTTAAACACTCATGTTGGGTACACACACCTAGGTGGTATCCTACTAAGACTCACTCTCACACCCTACACAGGCCCTTCAGGATAATTGTAGAATTTCTATATTTACATTAATGTAAGGTATCAGTTTCATGAGTTAGTTTGTAGTGGCCGTTTGGTATAGAGATTGGCAGGGGGCCTTGAGATCATGTGGTTACTGGAGTTTCCATTTAGCTTCTTTTTCTTTTGTTCCAGCAAGCTTCTTTGTATAATAATTTAGCTATAGTGGTCTTCCATGGGTTGTCACACTCGTCTTTTTTATATTATTTATTTTATTGTTTTTATTGGGAATCAGGTGGATTAGGTCGAGGCCCGAATTAAATTTGTTTGAGTTGTTATTTAAAAACTGATGTTTTTACCTTGGTTACGTTTAGCGCACCACGGTCGAAGTCGTGCGGCCTCGCCTAGGTCGTCATGCGACCTCAACCAGCTCACCACACGTCATGCCCGATGGTCGACTAATGAAATAAAACAAATTAAGAAGAGTTTTAATAATAATGATAATATTAATGTCACTTGAGAATATTATTATTTTCTTGGATTACAATTTAATTGAGAGTATTTTTTTCATTAATAGCTTTTTATTTGGTTGATCTTTTTATAGTTTATTATTTAGGTTATTAGGTATGTTATTATCTTATTATTATTATTCTTGTTATTATTATTATTATTATTATTATTATTATAATTATTACGAGTGTTTTGGTTTTGCGTCATCGAACTCATGGACGAGGCATGGTTTTATGATCTGCACGGTCTGCCCGGCTTCCAAATGATTTGAAACATAGCGGGATAATGAAATAGTAATAAATAATCCAATAGAAATAAAATTTAAATAAGAAGTTTAGTACACTATAAGAAATTGTTTTAATGAAAAAAAATAATAATGTTTGGGATTAATAAATACTATGGTTAATATTATGTGAGATTATTACAATTCTTATTATTATTATTCCACTAGTTTCCTATATTTATTTTATTACTTATTTATTTATTTATTATTATTATTATTATTATTTATTTAGTTTTATTATTATTATTATTAGTTCTAAGGATGAAAAATTTATTTATGTTATTATTATTACTCCAACTTTTTTTGTATGGTTAGTTTTAGTTTAATATTATTTTTATTATTATTATTATTATTACTCATTTTATTTTTTAGTTTGAAGTTTTATTTTATTTGTTTATTTATTCTTTTTTTTGGGTAGGGTTTTCTTACCCCCTTCATCCTTTTTGTGCGCCGCAACCTGGCTCCCCCCTTTCCCCTTTCTTTTTTTCTGCTTCTTCTTCATCCCGTTACCCTTCTCCTCGGTTTGCGATGCACCCCCAGCCCCTACTCGGCTCGTACCATAGACCCCCCCCGCCAGCGACTTCCCATCTCCTTCTTCTCCCCATCGCACCGCTACCTCCCCCTTTGAGTGCCCGTCGCACTGACTTCTCCATCCGGACAAGCTAGAAGACCCGCGCCTCCCTCCCACGGCTTTCCGCTGTTGAAGCAGCTTCCTATTGCTCCTGCTCGGACTCGCGCTGCACCCCATCCCTCTCCTCGTGTCCGGCGACCTCCCCCTCTCAGCCCAATCGAATCGCGACCCCCCACCCCCTCTTGCGGACCTCCGCTCGCCCGCACCTCCACTTGATCCGCCTGTGAACCCCTTCCGTCCAGCCCTCCGGTGACCACAAACTCCCTAAACCCCTTGCCCGTCCGGCCAACCCGCTGGTCCAGCAAACCCCCGTGCACCCGAACCCTGACCAGGCCTTGCATCGCGCTATGTCTCCCGCTCGTACCCGCATAGACTCCTGTCCAGCAACCCAATATGGTTTGTAGTGTTCAAATTTCTTCATTTGTTCAATTTATCGATTTATTTATTTTTACAATGTTGTTGGTTGTGTTTAGGGAGTTTAAACAAAATTGATCACTTGGGGTTTAATTTGGTGGCTTTGGGGAATTTTCCATGTCTTGGTTTCATGCTAGGTTGTTGGAGGGGCGGTTGGCATGCGGTGGTCATTGCGAACCATGGTTGTGATGTCTGCTACACCCGAGGTAGGTGGTTCCATGCCTTGACATCCTTTGGATAATTTAATTTGGTTGTTTAGTTAATTTAATATGTTATATGATTTAATTGCGTGATGTGATCTATGTTTAAAATGGTTTGGCATGCTCGTTCGATGAAATCGAATTTCCAAAATAGTATGGTCTTGTTGTTTATTTGTTTGTTGTTGTATAAATGGTTGGTCGTGCTTTACAGGTTGTGTGAAATGCGTTAAAATAAATAAATTATTTGACATGTATGCATTTTGAAAATTTCTTTTTCTTTAGAAATGATCATGTTTTTCAGTTCGACCTTATTTTGGTAAATCCTAAAATTGTTTAATCAACTGTTTATATGGTGCAAGTGTGGTTTTAGAATAGTTGAGTGTGAAATTTATTTTAAAATGGACTTTACACGTAAAAACCTATGTTGTTATGGTGCAATGTTTTCCAGTTGGGTTCTAGATGCAGATGGTCCAGATAATTGTGTAGTTGGTGTGAAACTAGTTTTAAGGATAATTTACTAAGCAAGTGGTTTGAACGACTCTCTTATTTGCAATTGGGTGTGTTTATTTGCGTCGACCCTTATTGTGTTCTTTAAATAATGCTTTCTATGTTGTGATAATTGTTTATGTTATTTGAGTGTTTCCAAATGGGGATTTGCGAAATGATTACGTAATGATAGATGTATTTTTGGAAAGGTATTTTGGTGTGTGTGAATTTTTGAAATGTTGTTTGGGTATGAAAATGGTGACTTTTGTGTGCAATATCTTATTTGGTCTGTGATATGAGAAAGAAATATACTATGTGAATGTGAAACTTGTTTGAGCATAAGGGAAAATCTTGGGTATCTAGGTGGGCGGACTAGAACTAGTGCGCTAGTGAACCAGATGGGTATCATCCCTGTTTCACTTAGCTGGATTGAAAATTACAACACTAACTAAACATGATATCTGAAAGTTGTGGCCTTCTAAGCCACATGTTCTGAGGGTCGTGGCCTTCTAAGCCACGTTTTCTGAGGGTCGTGGACTTCTAACCCACATTTCACCGAGACACGAGGTTCTAGGGTCCCACTCGAGCTAGATGAAACTTAGGGGATTTACCCATAGTGCTCTATCATCTTTGGTGTGTTGCCTTCCATCGGCATATGGAGGAACACTTGCATGTGAGTGTGTGTGTGTGTGTATGTGTGTGTGTGTGTGTGTGAGTATGTGTGTGTGTGTGAGTGAGTGTGTGTGTGTGGGCCCATAATGAACTTTTCTCTTCCTCTTTAAAAATCGTGTTTGTGAAATGAGTTCTTTTAGTGTTTTCCTTTAGAATTTGGATTGTAAATGTTTTCTTTAAAAGTATTTCGAAAGTATAACTTTAATAAGCACATTAAATTTTCCTTTTGATGTTGTGGCATGGAACCTTTCTATTCGGTGACTTCCTACTGGGACTTTCACTCACACAATGCATACACCTTTGGGTGTATGTAGACTTTGTTCCTTGTGTATTCCAGGTTGTGACACTGTGATCAGCGGTGGTGGTTCGAGTTGTTAGTGGCCTTCTCATGCAGGTTGGTGTTGTGGCGTGCAGATGCTACACCACTCTTGTCGCTTGGAGGTTTGAGTTATAGTGTTAGTCTTTTTTGTTTTCGTTTATTTTTGGACGTTGGTTCTAGTTGTAAACCTTTAAATTTTGATTTCAGTTTAATGGTCTCTTTGGTTGTCATTTCCTAGTTTCATTTTCTTATTATCTTGTTAGTGTTTGCATATACCATTTCGGGTAAACCATTCCCATAGGTTACTCTTGATACCCGGGCACTTGTGCCAGCCCGTGGGGATAGGGAACGCCCTTCGGGCCTTGCCACGGACTGGGTCGGGTGCCAGGTCAGATGGCGACCCGACCTGGATCGTGAAAAAATGGTATCAGAGGTGAGGTTTCCTCTCTTGGGTCATTTTATTTTGGGATAGATTCACAGTATACTTGAGTTAAGGTTGTCGGGACTCGATGTCCGGACTACGAGCAATGTGCCTGGCTAGCACACCTCGTGGCGGGACTCGAGTTACCAAAGTATGTTGAGGTTTGTCTGAGTTTTTGGTTCTTGCAGATGATCGTGTCTTAGGGAAATGAAAAGGGAGTAAGGTCAGTGGTCTTAGTGAGCTCACAAGGTCTAAAAAGCCTTGTGGAGCCGGGGACACTATCCTAAAATACTCTCTGTGGCCAGTGGCGTGATCAGCATATGGCTGCCAACTATACTTTCCAATCACCCACTGTCCCTAGTTTCTTCCTTCTTTGCTTCTCGTCTCTTTGTTTTGGAATTGTGAGATTTGGTTTTTAAGTAAAAATGTTTTGGTCTTGGAAAATGTTTTCAAGTGAAGTTCTTTGAAAATGAAATGGTGTGTGAGGTTTGAAAAGAGTGGGTTGGATGTTTTGGTTTTGAAAAAACAAAAAGAATGGTTTGGTTTTGACCGTTGGTGCTCTCATGGGAAACCACATGCATGAGTGTATACGAAAAGAGAAATGGGTAATGGCACGAGCAGATGAGTTCTTGGATGGGTATGAGGTGGGTTCCGGTGTGGCACGAGAACATGCATGTGTGATGCCCATGGGAAACCATTGGTGTTTGTGAAACCCACTAGCTTTGCTTATTTTCAAAATGTTTTGTTAAAGGAAAATTTGGTGTTTTTAAATAACCGGTGTTTGTGTGTCGTGTCCTTGTGTTTTGAAAATGTCGGATGTGACGCGTTTGAGCTGAGGACTCTTTTTGAATGGTTGTGTCCTGAGTTTGAATTCTTATTTGTATGTTGGTAGACAAGCGTGTATCTAGTGAATTCTTTTGAAAGTTATTCGGGAACCCTTTCAGTGGTTCCCCTGCACGTTTAGTGTGCGCTTCTGGTATGTCTTGACCACTGAACCAGTTTTTTTGGGTCCATGGTTTTCTTTCTTGACTAGTGTATGCCCCCCATAAAGCATTAATATGTTGTTGAATCATGGCCACAGGTAATCTGTTGTTGGCCAGCCCTCCAGTTGATTAAAGCGAGGACTCTCCCTTTTGAGTGATAGTGCTAAGTGTTTTCCTTTTTATTTTTGGTTAAGTGGATCCTCTCACAATGGGATGACAGGCACGGGGGAAATTGACAGGTGCTTTGGTTTCTTTGATCCTTCTTAGTTGCCAAGTATGAAATTTGACATTGTTGTGTCTGATGGTTTCCCCTAGAAGCGATGAAAAAAAATTCAGTGGGGAAGGGTGAAGGCGATTGAGAGCTATCGGTGCTTATCGATGTCTTGAATGGTTTGTAGTGTTTACATTAGCTGCAAGGGTCATGTTCGGTGATGTCTTGCAGCGTGAGGTCCCTTTGATAGTCAACAGTGGTTTGGAAGCAACCCCAAGTTGTTGGTGCGGTCTATCATTCTAAATGACCTCTGGTCTTTGGTTTGTTTCGTTTAAGGAAAGGTTTGTGTTAGGCTACTAGTTTGGAAAACCCAGTCGTATGAGGCCGTTATGGTCATTTGCAGGAATCACGTGTTGTCTAAGACTCAGTTTGAAGTCCATTTCCGTATAATGTTCCTCTCAACAGCAATGGTCATGTTCAGGTGACGATTTGTGGTGTCGTGTTCTCATCCAGTGTGACAAAGGGTGATGTGCATGCACCATTTCAGCTCCTGTGTTGGTAAATGTCCCGTGTATGATTAGTTGGATGTCGTAATGTGTTGTGTTTTCTGGTGTTGTCTCGGTTGTAGTGTAGTTGCGTGTGACACCAAAAGGAGAAGTTCCGTTCGGAAGTCTTCCATGCCTGACTGCGAGGCAGAAGATGCTTCAAGAATCCGGGCTCCAGCCATAGGCCTCGGAGTGAAGCCGAAGCGTGGTCAGGAACCCCGGGAGTGTATGGGACCTCGACCTTATTTCTATCATCGGTGTTGAGGGTGAAAGCAACATAGATTGTTTTCTATGGTTGTTCTGTTCGAATGAGCCGTCTGGTTGCATAAGGTTTTCATGACCATGTGGAGGAGTGTTCGTCTCATGCATTAAAGTCTTGGGGGTCGCATCCCACTAGATGCAATCGCTTTAGTGGTCCTTATGAGATAATGTTGGTTAGGTCGGTCTCAATGTTGGAATAATGCTCATCCAGGAATGTGGAAATGCTAGTTTGTATTGGGTTATGCTTTTGACGCCCCTGTAGTCAGACCCCTCCCTCCCCGCCCCTTATGGTGGGGTGTCTGGTCACTGTTGGAGAATTTTCAAAGTTTTGTACCCTCTTTCAGTCCTAATGGTGGGGAGACCCACATTGGGTCTCACATGAATGTCTCTAGAATGAATCAGTGCTGGAGTTTTCTTTAATGGCGGAGAGTCCGCTCTAACTTCTCTGTATCAGTTTTCCAGTCTAGTCTTGGGTGTTAGTACGTTCTTAATGGTGGGGAGCCCCTTGAGCTTCCCCGCGTTAACCATTTTGGTTTTGTTTCTAAGGATGGGTTGGTGATAGGTGATAAGGGTGCATCTGGGTCGTGGTTGCCCTCGTTTGTTTTTTCCAGACAAACGACATGGTTTTCATTCAATGATGTTTGGGATGTTTTGGGCTTGGAAGTTGGATTCCGTGGGTGCGAGAGTTCCCTTGATCAGTCAACTGGAGGTTTTTTTCAGCTCTTGGGAGTGGGCGACACTTATCATAAAGTCTTTTACGCGTTCTTGAGGTTGTCATTTGAGTCACTTTCTCTGAGCACGATACTTTTTCCTCTCCTTGCTAGATGTTGTGGAGATCTGCTTTGAACCTTAAGGGAGGTGGTTTTCTGCTTTGAGATTTGGTTCTAGTTGTGGCTTTCCGGGGACGGAAAGCTTTATGGTGGGGAGAATTATCACACTCATCTTTGTTATATTATTTATTTTATTGTTTTTATTGGGAATCAGGTGGCTCAGGTCGAGGCCTGAATTAAATTTGTTTGAGTTCTTATTTAAAAACTGATGTTTTGCCCTTGGTTGCGTTTAGCGCACCACGGTCGAAGTCGCGCGGCCTCACCTGGGTCACTGTGCGACCTCACCCAGCTCGCCGCACGTCATGCCCGATGGTCGACTAATGAAATGAAATAAATTAAGAAGAGTTTTAATAATAATGATAATATTAATGTCACTTGAGAATATTATTATTTTCTTGGATAACAATTTAATTGAGAGTATTTTTTTTTTATTAATAGCTTTTTATTTGGTTGATCTTTTTATAGTTTATTATTTAGGTTATTAGGTATGTTATTATCTTATTATTATTATTCTTGGTATTATTATTATTATAATTATTATGAGTGTTTTGGTTTTTCATCACCGGACGCATGGGCGAGGCATGGTTTTGAGATCTGCGTAGTCTGCCCGGCTTCAAAATGAGTTGAAACATAGTGGGATAATGAAATAGTAATAAATAATGCAATAGAAATAAAATTAAAATAAGAAGTTTATTATACTATAATAAATTGTTTTAATGAAATAAAATAAAATAATATTGTTTGGCATTAATAAATACTATGGTTAATATTATGTGAGATTATTAAAATTCATATTATTATTATTCCACTAGTTTCCTTTATTAATGTTATTACTTATTTATTATTATTATTATTGCTTTAGTTTTATTATTATTATTATTAGTTCTAAGGATGAAAAATTTATTTATGTTATTATTATTACTCCAACTTTTTTTGTATGGTTAGTTTTAGTTTCATATTATTATTGTTGTTATTATTATTATTAGTCATTTTCTTTTTTAGTTTTAAGTTTTATTTTATTTTTTTATTTATTATTTTTTTGGGGTAGGGTTTTCTTACCCCCTTCATCCTTTTTGTGCACCGCAACCTAGCTCCCCCCCTTTCTCGTTTCTTTTTTTCTGCTTCTTCTTCATCCCGTTGCCCTTCTCCCCGGTTTGCGATGCACCCCCAGCCCCTACTCAGCTCGCACCACAGACCCCCCACCCCCTCCGCCAGTGACTTCCCATCTCCTTCTTCTCCCCATCGCGCCGCCGCCTCCTCCTTTGAGTGCCCATCGTGCTACCTTCTCCCTCCGGACAAGCTAGAAGACCCGCGCCTCCATCCCACTGCTTTCCGCTGTTGAAGCAGCTTCCTCTTGCTTCTGCTCGGACTCGCGCTGCACCCCATCCCTCTCCTCATGTTCGGCGACCTCCCCCTTTTGGCCCGATCGAAGCGCGACCCCCACCCCCTCCTGCGGACCTCCGCTTGCCCGCACCTCCACTTGAGGCTCCTGTGAACCCCTTCCGTCTAGCCCTCCGGTGACCACAACCTCCCTAACCCCCTTGCCCGTCTGGCCAACCCGCTGGTCCGGCAAACCCCCACGCACCCGAACCCCGACCAGGACTTGCATCGTGCTCTGTCTCCCGGTCGTACCCGCATAGACTCCCGTCCAGCAACCCAATATGGTTTGTAGTGTTCAAATTTATTCCTCTGTTCAATTTATCGATTTATTTATTTTTCCAAGGTTGTAGGTTGTGTTTAGGGAGTTTAAAAAAAATTTTGATCACTTGGGGTTTAATTTGGTGGCTTTGGGGAATTTTCCCTGTCTTGGTTTCGCGCTAGGTTGTTGGAGGGGCGGTTGGCATGCGGTGGTCATTGCACAACTTGGTTGTGATGTCTGATACACCCGAGGTAGGTGGTTCCATGCCTTGACATACTTTGGATAATTTAATTTGGTTGTTTAGTTAATTTAATATTTTATATGATTTAATTTCGTGATGTGATTTATGTTTAAAATGGTTTTTCATGCTCGTTAGATGAAATCGAATTTCCAAAATAGTATGGTCTTGTTGTTTATTTGTTTGTTGTTGTATAAATGGTTGGTCGTGGTTTACAGGTTGTGCGAAATGCGTTAAAAAAATAAATAAATTATTTGACATGTATGAATTTTGAAAATTTCTCTTTCTTTAGAAATGATCATGTTTTTCATTTCGACCTTATTTTGGTATATCCTAAAATTGTTTAATCAACTATTTATATGGTGCAAGTGAGGTTTTAGAATAGTTGAGTGTGAAATTGATTTTAAAATGGCCTTTGCACATAAAAACCTGTGTTGTTATGGTGTAATGTTTTCCAGTTGGGTTCTAGGTGTAGATGGTCCAGATAATTGTGTAGTTGGTGTGAAACTAGTTTTAAGGATAATTTACTAAGCAAGTGGTTTGAACGACTCACTTGTTTGCAATTGGGTGTGTTTATTTGCGTCGACCCTTGTTGTGTTCTTTAAATAATGATTTCTATGTTGTGCGAATTGTTTATGTTCTTTGAGTGTTTCCAAATGGGGATTTGCGAAATGATTACGTAATGATAGATGTATTTTTGGAAAGGTATTTTGGTGTGTGTGAGTTTTTGAAATGTTGTTTGGGTATGAAAATGGTGACTTTTGTGTGCAATATCTTATTTGGTCTGTGATATGAGAAAGAAATATACTATGCGAATGTGAAACTTGTTTGAGCACAAGGGAAAACCTTGGGTATCTAGGTGGGCGGACTAGAACTAGTGCTCTAGTGAACCGGATGGGTATCGTCCCTGTTTCACTTAGATGGATTGAAGATTGCAACACTAACTAAACATGATATCTGAGGGTCATGGCCTTCTAAGCCACGTGTTCTGAGGGTCGTGACCTTCTAAGCCACGTTTTCCGAGGGTCGTGGCCTTCTAAGCCAGGTTTCACTGAGACACGATGTTCTAGGGTCCTACTCGAGCTATATGCACCTTAGGGGATTTATCGATAATGGTCTACCATCTTTGGCGTGGTTCCTTCCATCGGCATATAGAGGACCACTTGGGTGTGAGTGTGTGTGTGTGTGTGTATGTGTGTATGTGTGTGTGTGTGTGAGAGTATGTGTGTGTGTGTGAGTGAGTGTGTGTGTGTGCCCATTATGAACTTTTCTCTTCCTCTTTAAAAATCGTGTTTATGAAATGAGTTCTTTTAGTGTTTTCCTTTATCAATTGGCTTGTAAATGTTTTCTTTAAAAGTATTTCAAAAGTATAACTTGAATAAGCACATTAAATTGTCCTTTTGATGTTGTGGCATGGAACCTTTTTATTGGGTGACGTCCTACTGGGCCTTTGGCTCACACCCTGCATACACCTTCGGGTGTATGTAGACTTTGTTCCTTGTGTATTCCAGGTTGTGACACCGTGCTCAGCGGTGGTGGTTTGAGTTGTTAGTGGCCTTCTCAAGCAGGTTGGTGTTGTGGCGTGCAGATGCTACACCACTCTTGTCACTTGGAGGTTTGAGTTATAGTGTTAGTCTTTTTTGTTGTCGTTTATTTTTGAACGTTGGTTCTAGTTGTAAACCATTAAATTTTGATTTCGGTTTAATGGTCTCTTTGGTTGTCATTTCCTAGTTTGATTTTTTTATTATCTTGTTAGTGTTTGCATATAACATTTCGGGTAAACCATTCCCACAGGTTACTCTTGATACCCGGGCACTTGTGCCAGCCTGTGGGGATCGGGAACGCCCTTCGGGCCTTGCCACAGACCGGGTCGGGCGCCGGGTCGGATGGCAACCCAGCCTGGTTCGTGACATGGGTGAACCCTTTTATATATTGAGATCAATGGACTATATTGTTATGAATGTCTTGTTTTAGTTCTACAAGTGGTGTATTTGGCATGTTGGAATGTTTGTTATTTTCTACTACTTATTTTTATTATTACTTCCACTATTGTATATTGTTAAATGTGCTTCTACTATTGGTAGTTATGGTTTGAGTATGATGAGTGTTTATTATTCTAGTTCCTATTATATATATATATATATATATATATTAAGACCATTATTATATCTTCCCTGAGGGTATAGTATCCCAAAGTTGTTCATCACACCCTCATTACTAGCCAGTAGCCTTCGACATAAGGGGAGGCGTACCTAAGGCTAGTGTCACCTGGACCGATAGAACTATTCGAGTAGATAATTGGGTCAAGGATTCTAAAAATAAAATAAATTTAATAATAAAACTATACATATAATTTATTACATTAATGATTACATGTTTATATAATCTTATCTTCAACTTGAAAAAGCCCACTCAAGACCTCCACATGAGACCTAAGGGTAATATTATCAATGATAGAATTTGTGGGTGATGATTCAACTAGAATGGATATTGTAGTGATTTACATGAGCTTGAATTTCTCTTATAGAACATATCACTAAAGTAGTATTTATTTATGTTCTATTGTGGATTGATCTAGGGAAAACCCTAGTTATTCTACCTATTTTAAAATATCAAAAAATGATCATCATAAGAAATATTTATACTACTTAATTATATTTATTCCCCTTTTTTTATATATTTTATAATATTGTCACTTATATTTAGACTCATAAATTTAAAAACTATTTTATAATAGACATATTTTTATAAAATTCTTATAACAATTTATCCCATTAATAATTATTATATCGTCTAATGGTGTCAATAGCCATATGAGACGAATGGTTATATTATCACAATGTACATATACAACTAATGGTCTTAAAATCTCAATGTACATATTAAATATCCATATATATAAACTTGCACACTTATTTAAAAGCAATCATATTTTTATATCATTTCTATTTTCTGTTTTTAATGGTGGTGATTTTAGGCATCTAGTTTTTGGATTTCTCATAGGTAGCGATGAAGTCCAGTAGTCAAGAGGGGTTTCTAGGACCTTGGTTTTTGGTTGGGATCATGCGAAGCAAGTTAGTGTGCTTGATAATCAATAGTGGTGGAATGTGTGGATGATGGCTATGATTAATTCTACCGGTGGTCGTTGATCTACAAAAGACAGTAGTTGAACTTCTGTTCAAGTGTTCTTCGTCTTCTTCATCTGGAACTATTATGATTTCTTTGGTTTCTTATATTTATTAGGTTGAAGATTTCTCTGTGTGCATTAGTTCTTCCTTTATTACAGATGGATGGCGGTGCAACATTTTACAGGAGCTACTGGTTGGGAGACCTTAAAAGTTGTATGGGCATGATGACACCCATTATTCAACCACTTGTCATAACTTTTAATGGACATATGGAAACCTTTCCATGGACTCCGTCTCAATTTTTTTATTCTGGTTTTTCTTTTTATTTTGTGGAAATTGATGTGAGTTTCTCACATGCTTTGTTAGTTGGGTGACTTTAATGTTATATGGGTGTATTGAAACCATTCATCCAACTCTCCTCCACACGTTTGTGTTGGTTGGAAAGGTTCTATGACACATTATAGTGAATAGAATAGTGATACTTCTTGGAAGAGGGGGTGGCACATTATTTTTACTAAACTCATTGTGGAACTATCTATCTAGAGGGATGATGGGTATTCTTCTAGTTGTTGCATTGATGTTTTCTTCACTTTGGACTTACGGGACCATCATGAACATGGTGTTTTTTTTTGAAATTTCCCTTTTCTTGTAATAGGTTCCCTCTTTTCCCAATTTTAAAAGTGGTCTTCTTTTTTATGTTCAATAAAGCGGGATGGTCTCTCAACCTTTAGAAAATTTTAATTAAATGATCAAAAATTATAAAGGTATTGATGTGTCTTGGGATCAAATTTTCCTTCTTTCCAAATCTCATATCCCTATTACAAAGAGATATTCAAATGAATACTTGTTCAGAAACTTCAAACTGAAGATATCATCGATGATTATCATCATATATCTTCTATTGACTTGTCACTTCTTTAATATGTTATAGAATGTTTTGTATGTTTTCTATAATTTATTAAACAATATCAAGTCCTAAATTATTCATCTCTCTAACTTCATATCATAAGGATGGAGGTCTATATCTCTTCCCATATAGACCTTCATATGGTACCCTTTGGATTCTAGAGCAGAAACTATTATTATATAAGAACTAAAATAGAGAAAGATGTTGATTTCAACTTCCTTTGAAATATATAGAGAAAGATGTTATCGTATCTTCCAAATTCAGAATTTTACTTTTAGATTAACTATCAATTTGAGGATGATAATATATGATAAAGAATAACTTGATATCCAATTATTGTTGAAAAATTCTGAAATTTTTTTATGTGAACCAAGGATCTTGATCAGATACAATTGAATGTGGTACTCCATATGAGCATATCAATTCCATTATATATTACTTTCTATAATTATCAATAGAGAAATCCTTTCAAATTTTAAGAATGTTTTTTGAGTTTATAAATCAATCAATCACTACCAAGATGAAATTACTACTTTTTAATAATTAGAATGAACTATGATGAAATCTATGGTGATGTTCTCCATGTTTCATACTAGTTTATGTAGAATTTTCATTATACACTTAGGTTTATGATATTTAATATTTACTTACAAGATGACCAAGAATTATGATATATACAAAAAAATCTCCCTCATCATGTTATCCCCCATAAGTTTTGTCTAAGCTCTCTATATATCTTTGTGCTTCCTATGTGAATAGACCAAGATGAGTTATGTGCATCATCCAAAATCTTTTTCTCCAGTTCCATTATGTAAGGGATGCATATCCATGTTCCAAATCTTACAACTCCATATCTATCAATGTTGAAATCTAGAATATTTTATACCATCATCTATAACTCCATATCATCTTTCTATATCTCCTTGATTTTCACATAGATGGATAGTTGAGTAAAAATTTATAAAAGATATTATTTTATACCTTACTTTATGATTTCTATATCTATAATTTTAATATAAATAAAGACAAAGTCCCTTTAAATTATCACCAAGGATAGGGTTGAATTATGCTTTCTCCTAAGAGAATAATCCATATTTTTATCATTATTTGGATGATAATGTATTGAGAAATCATAGTATTTAATTAACTCAAACCATCTCCTTTGGTGCTTGTTCAACTCCTTCTATGTGAATATCTATTTTAAGATTTTATTATATGTATATATATCTCACTTTTCACTATAGATATAATGCGTCCAAATATTTAATACAAAATTTACCTCTATTATCTCCATATAACATGTTAAATAATTATTCTCATTAGTATTTAATAGGTCTGATACATAATCTATCACCTTATCATTTTTCAAGAAGGCACATGAAAATCATTTTTTGAAGAATTAGAATGTTCCAAAACCTCTTCTCTATTGTAGGGTAGGTTAAGTACATGTGTCATGATCAACCTCTTCTTAAGATCCATGAAGAAATATTTACATTCTTATTTATAGAGAAAATTCACTCCCTTTCATGATAACAAGGTTGGTTGATTTGATACTAATGATAAATTTCTCACAAAATAATAATATTTACCACTTAACATAAGAAAAATATGAATCTATGTAAAAGTGGTTGGTCTGGGCCAATATTTTACCACCACTTTATTTGAAGGACACATTGATATACCCTCATTTGTGATTAAATAAACTAGAAAAGATACATGGTTTCCACTAGAGTTCACATGGTTTAAACCCAACCATGTGTTACCCATGAAAGAAATCATTATGATTACAAAATAAATTTGAAAATACAATACATGAATGTAGTTTCACAATTTCCCATAAATAATTTATGAAAATCATTCATAGAGGAAATTTTTTCCATTATTTTATTGTTTTAAAAGAAATACCCCCAAAAATAAATTTATCCAAAATAGGATATAATAGTATAAAATAATAAACAATAGTGACATGATAGTTTCACAATTCTCCCCACCATACTATTTTATATCCCCAAAAAGTAACTAAAAAAATGTAAAATTGGTCGAAAGACGGAAACTCAACACCAAAGAATAAGTGGATGGATCTTAGGAAAACTATATAGATATATCTTATAAAAAGGAATCACTACTCAAAGCAATATTCATAAAATCCTATGAAAACAAATCATCAAGCATTAAAAAGAAACCTCATACATATGCCGTATCACAAGCATCAAACACAAGGCACTAATAAAATAGAGAACTAACATAAGTAGCCCCATGTAACACCCTAATTATTTATGATTAATTACCATTTATAATAATTTAATATCTTAGATAGATTGTGATCCACTCTACATCAGGTTTAAATGAAACACAATACTCTAATAAAATATTGTTTATGCATGACCATTATAACATAATTGTTAGGTTGGTGGGTATTAATATGAATAACTAAATTATGAGGAATATATAGTATTAAAAAAATAATTGGTTTTATATTGATTAGAATTAATAATAAGAATCATTTGAAAGTAAATTAAATGTTTTCTGAAAAACAATATTTTTCAAAGAAAACGGTTTCATCGCCTCTTGCACACTTATGATAAAATAATTTTTTTGACACTTTTAGAAAATATTTTCGATAGAATGTAACTAATTTTTTAAATCATCATATCAAAATTATCTTATGCTGAATTTTTAGTATTATTCTAAAAAATGTTATTTTTTGATGAATAATGAAAAATACTTATTTTTATTGAAAACAACCTTTTTCATTTAAATTATATAAAAAGTCAAAATATATTTCAAATTTGTTTTAAATTTAAATTTGTTATATTATTTTATAATAATTTCAATTTAGGCCATTTGAATCAAATTCATATGTAATTTTGATATTAAAACCTTATATACTTATGAGAAGTTTTCTTCACAAACCCACATTTGTGTCACATCTGTGTGTATAATTTTGAATTGGATTCACAAAATTCTGTTAATTTAATTTGGTAAAATGGATTACATTTTTTGAATAAAAATAATTTATATAATATCATAATTTGAAATTAATTTTTCACTATTATGAACAATACAAGTAGTAAAAATTAATAATTACATTTATGGTAAAAACTGATTTACAAGGGAGTTAAAATAAAATGATTAGGGTCAAAATAACCTAAAAACTTATAAAAACCCATTATATGGACATATGTAGACATTTTATCATATAAGTGTATATAATGAACCATTTTGGAGGCTTTTTATGAAATAAAAACATGGTTGTAATTGATTCTTTTCAAAAATTCAATGTGTGTCATCTCCCCCACATATAAAAGGCCACCCCTATCCTCCCATATTCAAACATTCAAATATGTTTATTTCATCAAATAAATACCAAAATAAAATTCATAATCCACTAAGAAAATCATATAGACCACTTTTAATCAAAATTATATCCTTTTAAGGATTTTGGTGCAAACCAAAAGAGGTCATTCGAAGAAGAGGTAACGTTATTAAGCGGTAATTTTTATTTTAATTATTCTTCCACATACTTAAAATATTTTTAAATCATGATAGTATACTAAAACTATTATATTACATATTCTAATATTATATTATGTTAATTTCATGATCGTTATCCATTTTTTATTCCATCAAATGGGAAACAAAACAGTCGATTGTGTGTGCGACAAACTACCACCCCACGAATCGATATAATTCATTTTTCATCACCACCTTTTAAGAATGGGTGTAATAATTTATTTAAATAATTTATATGATATTTATGATATTATTATGCATATTTAATTATAATATCACATATAAATTCTTACTTTCCATTCTATTTAAAATACAATAACGTCGCTTGTGTGTTCGGCAGACTACCACCTCATGAAGCGATGTGGTTCATTTTCCACATATTATTTACATAGTAGATTATAAGGATAAATTTAATTAATATATGTGACATATATTACTTTATATAAATTCTATAAAATTAATATATCATACATTCCTTTACCCCTTCACCTATAAGGGAATGATATCATTGCTCGTGCATACGTATAGTCTACCGTCTCCACAAAGCGATGTGACTCATTTTCCAAGTTCAACATTCATGAATAGTTCTAGTAATATTTCTAATGATTAAATATAATATTTATAAAATTATTATAATTATGTATATTATGTATTTAAATACTATATACAAGAACCATAACTATCATGAAAAAATAGGCTTGAAAAAACAAGTAAATTAAAACCAAAAACAGTAAAAACAATAAATATTATTAATAAAAAAGTGATACAATTTCATAAAACAGTCATATATGATATTATAAATATAAATATGTTTTTTTATAAATTATTAACATGCTTAAAACCATTATATACGAGGTTTAATAACATTCAACTAAAGAACAACACGAGGTAATGGATTTTATCTCAATTTCCATTTCATTGAGCCATATTTGTTAATATGCACCTATTCACTTTTATGCAGTGTATATACTGACAATTTGATGTATTTAATTTTAATATCTATTTATTAATGATTATTAATTATGTTTTTAAAGTTTATTCTTCAAGGGTTTATAATTTTAATTTTATGAAAGAGGTAAAAATTATTTTGCAATCTCTCTTTTTTTCTGTGATTATATACTTTCTCTTGAAACAATCACTTTATTGTGATCATTTTTCATTTGAAATTAAATTTATATTAAATGTCTCTATTTTTTAATGGATATTATTATTTTATAAACCATATAGAATTTATACATATGGTATTTACTTCAAATGTTATTTTATTAACTCAGAAACCTTTACTCAATACAGATAGTTGATGATAATCCATATTGATTCATGAATTAAATCAATTATTTTATATATGAGTAATTATTTGGAAATGAAGTTATAGGTGGGTCATAGTTATAGATATCCCCTTGATTCATATATAGGACTCATGACACAAATCATTTTTTCAAATTAGATAGGTTTTTACCTATAGTTTTAAACTGTCTTATGAAAGGTCTTGAAAGTACATGTATCATGATGCTTGTGATCATGACATTTATTAATTAAGAATTTACTTCATTTATAATTTAGTTTTTATTATTATCCATGATATTTTTTCATTTACATTATCTCTATATGAATTTTATTCTCAATTTATTTATTAAATGGAATGGATGTCCAGTTAATTACCTTCCCATATTGATTTGACCTCATTTCATGATCAAGTTATTGATTAAATGGAATGAATTTCCAGTTTTTTAAATTTTCATATTGAATATTATTATTGATTAAAGATATATTACAATTTACATAAACTTTAATTATAATTTTAGATTACCCTTATTTTTTTCTTTTCCCTAGGTTATGAAGAAGAATCCATTGAAAGAGATTCAAGAAAGGTGAGAATTTAATTTTATTATGTTTTATTTTCATTTCCAAATGTAAAATGGGTATAATTTATGTATCTTGTTCTCCGAAACAAATAAACTAATCAGTCCTTTGTGATTTTACCCTTTGTATTTATCAAAATATAATAAACTGGGAATCATATCTGGGATACTAGAGTCGGGGTCGTTACAGTTTGTATTAGATGAATTTTAGTACAATCCTTTTGAAATTGATTAATGAAGACATAAATTAAGGAACATAACCCTATGATATTATTTGAGGAAAATTATAAAAGAACATCACAATGTTTTGGTGAGGATTATATTATGTGGTTTTTCTTGAAATACATCCCTATCTAGATACTACAAGTGGATGTGGTTCTAGTACAAATGTTCCTAGGGGTAATAAATATATAAAAGGTGTATCAGTATTGACTTTATAATTACCTAGTTTAAGAAAATGAGTGCTATTTCACACCTGTTTTGAAAATATTGTGTGATATTCTTAATATTATTCACATTTTCTTTACAAACAATTATTTTGGATTTGAAAATAAATTAATCCCCATAGAAATTGATATTGTAGTTCTATGATTTACAATGCATGAATTTTTAAAATATGTTAAGTGTTAAAACATATTTAAAATTATAAATTATCATTTAAAATTCATAATTTTATGAGCTAATCCATTATTTTCCATTATTTAGAAATAGTTACTGGAAGGAAGAAGGGTATCAATACTGATAGACACTTTAGAGATTTCCCTACTGAGAAAACCAATATAACTTGTATTAAAACTGAGCAGATCATGGTTATATTAGTAAATCATAATTAGGTTAAGACAAATAAACATTTATAGATGGAGAAACCTATTCTATAGTATTATTCTACAATATTGGATCATTTCATGCGATAGAGGCCCCAATCATTTTATGGAAATACTAATATAATGGTTGTTGAGAAATGGATTAATTTTATTGATAATATATTTATATACTTTGGATGTAATGAAAGGGAAATGCTTACTCTTGTAGTGTATTGTTGCAAAGGTGATACTAATTAATGGGGGTCTTTGATCCGAAATATTTGGGAGGAAGAGGAAATAGAAATCATTGAATGGAATTATTTTAAGGAGAAAATCTTAGAAAAATATTTCCTTCATGGGAAACAAACTAAAATGAAGAGAAAAATACTCATATTAATGAATAAGGAATAATAAATTATTACTGAGTATCAGGGTACCTTTACAAGGTTTTATAGGTATTCTATAGATTTAATATTCAATACAAATTTTAAGATTGACCATTTCTTAAATGGCGTAATCTAAGTCCTTGGATAGTTTCGATCTCTCAAAAATTTCAATCATATGTTGAAATAGTTTTATGGGAAATCAAAATGGATGAAGAATTGTCAAGATCCTATATATTAAAGGGAAATAATAAAAATAAGAAGTCAATGAGAAAAATGGAAAAGGGTGTGCATCAAATAAGAAGAAAAAAAGGAATAAATTTCCATCTGGTGGAAACTATAGAATGAATCATATAGGGAAATGATTGAATGGATTGTGAGTTGTTTATAAGTGTGCGAATAAGGTTTTTTAGGATAATTAATGAAAATTGGAGAAATAAAAAACTAGTATTAAGTGTTTTAACTATAGGCAGATGAGGAAATATGAAAAATAATTCCCCAATCATGAAGGGATCCTTACACACAAGATTCCAATGGGGGAAGGACATGCCTAGGCAATCATTATTGTTCTCAAGTAGGATCAAGACCACTAAGGGTGGGATCAGTGGTTCCCTTTTCACATTTATAAGAATTTTTTCCTTAACATATTTTAGTAAAATTTCTTATCCTCTAAAACCTATTAAATTTATGATCCACTAAAATTAGAATCAAAACCTCAAATTTTATATAAAAAAATATAAAGAGAAGGAAAAACCTGATATTTAAAAGATTAGGTATAGTGACCTACTCCTTTCCAGGTTTTATATTCCCATAAACATGGATTATTTATCTTTTTTTTAGAATACAAAGTCACATGTAGTGAAAATTTCCATAATCCTAGTAGAAAATTTCCTACTATAGTTGGTTATAACCCCACAACTATCCTTTCACGTATCCACTTCCAAAAAACAATCCTTTTCATCAACTGGTAAGTACCCATAGTTACAAGCTCCATTTTTTTTCTTTTTTTATAATATAATTCAGAAAGTCTTCACATTCTCTACAAGTACACCGAATCAAACATTACCTACGTAAAATATTTATGAACTTCAAAAAATAACAAAGTAACATGTTGGTATTGAAAATTATTCCAGAACCTCAGTCTAGAAATCTTTCTTAGTAGATTTATTTTTATTTTCCCAATACAGAAACCTCAATCTGATGGTCCATGTCTAATGGTTAGTGCAGTATAATTCTCCTCCTTCTCTTCCTTATTCAATTGAGTGGGAATTCAATCGGTAACTCAAAATTCCAACGTCTGATAGAACTTGGTCTAATTAACTTAGATATGATGGATGTCACTCTAATGGGCTTGCTCCAATTGAATTATTCTGATGGAACTTCCCCAGCACCAAACTAAAAAACAATTTTTGGTTGGAAACTCAATACGATTTTACCAATGCAATTATCCAGCCAAATATGATGATTATTTAAATACGATCTTATTATTATTCTTCTTCAATCAGGTAAACTTTTATAAGAAAAACCAATATGGAATATTCTTCGTGCTAACATTTTGGAGCTTCTCTATCGTATTTTATGAGTAATGGAAGTCAAAAAATACAAAAATTATTCTTCTCCTTTTATAGACACTTCAAAATGGTTTCGGCGGGATTCTCAAAAGGATTTTCCACTTTACCAAGTTTCCCATATATGCAATCTTCCTTAAATATCATATCTATCTATGAATTATTAAACATCTTTTCCAATCATCAAATATTCTTTATTTTTTTATCTCTCTTTTAATTCTTTATATTTTTAAACATTCTAACAAATCTTCAATCTGATTCTTATTTTTCATTCCAATCTGACCATTAAGATTATCCATGATGATATTCATCCTAATTTCTTGACCCACATGTTAATCTAGAACTAAATACTTATTTACAAACCTCAGTCCAATTATGATTCCTAATTATGATTTCATAATATTATTTCTTCATTATTATAATGATATTTGGTTACTCTGATTTTATTGATCCACTTGCAAAAAATTAGAACTAATGATATTTTCTTACATTTCTCTACACCACCTAAAAGACTGTATTCCCATTATGATTTCCTCATTATGATGGAACAATATGATCAACAACTATATCTTCATTATGTTTCTCTAAGTAAAATGTAGGAAATAAAACATATGTCTTCTCATTATGATTCTAAAATCTAACTCTCATTCTGATTTCTTTATTACGATGAAGAAAACAACCTTTTAAATGTATTTCATTTCTGAATATGATTCCAATGATCATTATACACTCAAATTATTTCTATTTTTTTATTATGATACATATCGACTTCATTCTACAACGATTTGAATCTTTTGGATTTTTCTATAATTGAAAAACATTACCTCTGATTTCTCTGATTACGATCAATCCAACCTTCCTAGCCTTAAAATAAATATAAATCACATGATCTGAGACTGAAAATATTTTACTTCAGAAAATTACTTATACCACTAACTTTTTCCTATAAGAATAATTTTCTTCATGACATTGGTTACATTAAATGTCAGCTTTAGCACCATCTATCTTACAAAGGAAAGTATTGTATCTTCCCATAAACTTCTTTCTAATATGATTCAGAATATGATTTTCTTGAATACAATTGGTCTAAATATAATTGGTATCCCCTTTTCCCTCAATCTGATGCTCAATATGATTATCATCACTTTTTATCCCCCTTTATTTTATCAATATAGAATCACAATTTTTACAACACATAATTTTTAGGAAATACAAAATAGAAAAGCATCATCAGATTTATATTGGATCCATTCTGAGTCAAAAACAATTTACTCATTATGATCACCGCCTTCATTCTATATTCAATATGATTTTTGACTTTTTAATCAAAGTCTCATTAAGATTCCCGGATTTTTTTTACTCATGTCAATATATGGATCTGATTCCAATGATTCTGAATATGATCTTCCTAGATTTAATTATCATCCTTATGGTTATGGATCTGATTTGACAACATTACTTACACCCTTATTCAATCTGGAATTCCATTACCTTTTCAACATAATTTCTTCTTAAATATAATCATCATATTGATATATTAAAAAAAATACAACCAAAACTCAATTGGGGTCCAACAACCTCCTTTGTGTTTTTTTCAATACCTACATCAATACCTATATTTAGCCACTTCAAAAAAACATGGTATTATTTTATTTTCACACATTTTCTTCTCAATGTATTATTTTATTTTCTCCCCCTATTTCATAAATCTCCCCCTTAATATATTCTCTCCCCCTTATTGACAATCAATTTTAGAGGTGAAATCATGATAAGTTTCATTATTGAAATATTATATCATTTCAAAAGGTTAGAAATTTTCATCACAAACACTTGGATCTTTTATCTAAGAGAAAAAAAATATCATGTAATTTTCTTAACAATGATCATTTAACTAAACAACTCCAATTATACATGGGAAAAACCGGTGTAAAATACAAGAGTTTATAATAATGGTTATCAATTTTTCCATTACACAACTTTCATGTAATAACTTTTCATGTTTCTTTCATCATTCTCGTGATTTGGAAAATTATTTAATGTAATTGTTTTAAGATAAAAGTAGCATTCAAGGATCTCAAAAAACATGTCAAAAATATTAGGTGTATAAAAAAAACCTTGAAAATAAACATTACAAAACCTCATTACTTTATTTTTAAATAATACTAAGAGACTCAGCAACATCGTCTTTCTTACTTCAACTCCTTCAATTACCTGTAAGTCAGAATAAGTATTTAACAATGTTTTGGGAATAAAGAGGAACCTACTAGTTTCTCAAAAACATATTTTGTAGTGAGGGTCCTCTCCTATTCATTCCTTTTTCATCTTCATCTTAGATTTTTCATTAGATGTATTTTCTTCGTTTTGTTCATCCTTTTCATATTTTGTAACAAGTATCTCTTTTCATCTTTATATTATTCTAATATGGCTTTTAATATTTCCCCCTTTTAATAAAAATTTCTATAGTGAGTTTGTAACAATTATTTCATGTCTTCATCTTATTTTGGCTGGATAGTGAAAAAACTTTTTGTAACATGTCCTTCTTGCTCACATCACTTACATATTTGTATGAATTTTCAATCCAAAATCTATTGATATATTTTTATGAATATTGCTTAAATTTTTAGAAATATTTTTCTTCCCCTTTGTTTCAGATTATTTTTGTGATCCTTCTAACTTTATAGCCATGTGAACTTGTTCTAGAGAAGTAACCAAGCACTCCTTTTCAGAATCATTATGTTTGTGTTTCTCATCATTCTTGACATACTCAGCTTTCTTCACCTTCTAGGTTTCCCTTTTTGTTTTCTTGAAATTTTTAAGAAACATTTTATCTTCTTTATTCATCGTAACTTTTACTTGATTGATACATATTTTTTTGTAGAGATATGGTGTACCGACATGAATAGGTTGTGGGTCTAAAAACTCTACAACAAAAATATTGACATCTAAATCTGGTTCTTTTGTATTGAGAGTAAAACTGGTCATAAATGTTGTTTATTGTTTGTTTAAAAATTTTGGACCACTTTATTAGGAGGATACTTTCCTAAAACAATTATATCTTTTTTGGTGAAAGATTTTTTCTCACAAAACTGCTTTTGTAAACCTTTCTTTTCATATTCTTTAAAAGTTTCACCTTTAACATAAATAGCCTTGGTGAAGTTTTCTCTTATCTTTATTATCTCACTTTCTATCTTTTCATATTCTTTCTTAGTAAACATTAATTTTAAAAAAATATATGATTTTTTCAGATTCATCTATCTTCGTCTTGTTCTATTTACATTATTCAATATGTATGGATTCTAGCTTGTTTAGATTCTCATTATTGGATGAATTTTCAGCATAAATTTTCAGTTTCCATTCAAATTCACCATTCTGAAATGTTATGACTTGAACAAATTTCTTCAACTTCCTTCTTTCTTTATTTAGTTGGGTATTTTTTTCAAGTGAATTTATTAAATTCATTTTAAAGATTCATTCCATTAATGTCATCACTTTAAAATTATCATCAATTCATAAAGAATCACATACATTTATAACTTGAGAAATAAAGTTTATTTAATAATTATATTCATCATCAGATGAGAAATCATTCTTCATTATTATGCTTAGATAACTTTTCTTCTTTTTTGTTATAAGTAAATCTTCTATTATGTTTCCTTCACTTTTATTTATGGGTTTTCTCATAATCATCTTCATATTAATATTCTTTAATTTTATTCATAGGAAGCTTCTATGTGAAATGTTGTTTCCCTTCAAAATTCCAAAATTTGAGAGTTTCACTTTTCCATTTACCCTTATTGTATTTCTTATAAAGAAGGGAAAAAATTGTATTGATATCTTAAACTTATTCCTCTACTTTTGAATCACTTGATTATTCATTGAATTCATTATATATTTTTTGATATTTTATCAAATATTTTATGGAAATTTCCTGATCAAACATTTCTTTATTTTTCATAACATTCTCTCTTCTCATTTCATAAGTAACATGAATACTATAAAGATCATCCAAATATAAGGTTTCAAGATATATATCTTATAAATATGAAACTTTTTCATCAAACCTATCAAGAATAATTTTCAGTATCTTTTCAAAAATAGTTGAGTCTTCCAATTTATCACCCCAAAATCTTATATTTCTAACAATATAATTAACCCTTTTAAATAAGTCATCAATAGATTCATACTCAACCATTTTTAGATATTCATATTTCATCCTCTAAAGTTGTATCATTTCCTTGTCACCTTTGGATTACCTTTATAAATATTTTTCAACTTATCTCAAATACCTTTGGCATTTCCAACACCCTTTACTCTAAGTGACTCACTTTCAGTAATTGATGAGATTAAGTAATTTTTATCTCTTACTTCATTCTCAAGATTTTTATTATCCACAAAAATAAGAGGAGCATTCTAAATCTAATGATCTGAGAACAAAAATATTTTACTTCAAAAACATCCATATTCCACAAACTTTTACTTATAAGAATGACTAACTTCATGAATTTTATTATATTAACAATAATATTTATCATTGTTTTTCCTAATAAGGAAACTATTGTAATTTCTTAGTAGCTTATTTCTAATATTAACCTAGATATGATTTTCTTAAATATGATTATCGTGAATACAATTGGAATCACATTTTCTCCCAATCTGATGCTCAATACGATTATCATCACTTATTCCCCTCCTTTATTTTATCAATCTAGTATAACAACTTTTACAACTTACCTATAATTTTTGGTTAATAGAAAATAGAAAAGAATTATCAGATTTATATTGGATCCATTCAGACTCTGAAATTGCTTCTTTATTAAAATCACCACCTTCATTAAAGTCTTGATACGATTTTAATTTTTTTTATGAATGTATCATTATGATTCCTAGATTTGTTGGCTCATGTTGATTTCTGGATCTGATGTTGATATTCTTAAATTGGATCCTCCTAGATCTAATTATCATCTTTAAGGTTCTGAATCTGATTTTACAACTTTACTTACACACTTCTTCAATCCAGATTCTCATTACCTTTTCTAAATACATTCTTCCTCAACATAATCATCATATTTATCTATTGATAAAAAATACAACCAAAACTGAACTTGAGTCAAATAATAACTACAAATGAGGTGGAATCACCCAATGATGTGATGGTTAGAACTGTAATCCTATCTTAAAATTTAGGTAATTCTTTATTTGATTCTAGATAATTTCACTCTTTTATATCTTCCAAGTTTTTCAGGAAAATTAGATGTTTATCTAGAATTTTATGAAAGAATATTCTAGTCAAAAATACCAGTAGAAGCCTCACTACAACAAAGATGTGTTAAGAAGTCCCCATTATGAAACATAAATGTGCATTATTTTATGACTTTATTATCATACCTATGGTATAATTTGATATAGTCCTTTATATGGTATTGTTTTCAAAAAATGATGAAAAATTTTATTACAGGAATAAGAAAATTATGATTCATTATTAAGATGAAGAATTAATTATCTTTATAGTGGTGACTTCATCATTTAAGTCATGTTTAGATGCACCACTCATAGCTGTTAGGAATGAGATTCTTAGGGAAAAAGGGGAAAAAATCTTTTTATAGAGAAGGTAATTATTAAATTGAGGATGTTATTATTTAACATAAATTAATTGATATATTTATTGAGGAATTACATAGATATCCACTAGAGTATGAAGTTCATTTTTCTAATGATTTAATCCTCGATGTAGGACTAATATCAGCATAACCCTATAGAATGGACAATGTGGAATTATTGTATTTAAAGAAATAACTAAAGGATTTTTGTGATAAAATATTTATTCGCCCAATTTTTTCACTATGGGGATCCCTTGTTCGGTTTGTTAATATGAACTATGGATATGTGAGGCTCAATATTGATTATAGGGAAATCAATGATATTACAAGAAAGAAAAAATCTCAACAACCACACCTTGATGACTTATTTGATCAAATTCATAAAGATAAATATTTTTTAAAGATTGAACTTCATTATGGGTATCATCAAATATTATTAAATATGGAAGAAATTATGGAGAAAACATTATTAATGAGGTATGAACATTACCAGTTTATAGTAATTCCATTTGGATTTACTAATGCACCCTTTTTTATTTATCAAATGATTAGAGTATTCATGGAATATCTTAATGATTTATTTGTGTTATTCAATGATGATAACTTGGTGTATTCTAAAATAATCAATTACCATGGGAATCACTTGCAGATTATTCTTGAGAATCATTGAAGGAAATAGTTATATGGGAAATTTAGTAAGTTTATTTTTGGGCTTCAAAAAATTTCTTTTCTTGTCCATATTTTCTCCAAATATGGAATTTTATTTGATCCTATAAAGAAAAAGGAATTAATAGAATAAAATACACCAACAAACATAACTGAGGTATGTTTTTTATTTGGGTTTGGTAGTTTACAATTGATGATTCGTCTATAATTTTTCCCAATTGGCTAATCGGTAACCAATATTACATTTAAAGGGGTTAATATTGTTTGGAAAAAGGAATGTGAAGTATGTTTTAATGAACTAAAGTATAGATTGGTCAAAACTCTAATTTTTAATCTACCATATTGAAATAATGGGTTTTGGATATATAGAGATGAATCAAAGAAGGGACTTGGTTGATTCAAAAAGAAAAATTTATTGCATATGTATCAAATAAATTTAAGACCTATAAACTGAATTATCCAACCTATGATCTTGAGTTGGAAGCTGTAATCTTTTCTTTGAATATATGGATAAATTATCTCCTTGGTAAATTATTTTAGATATACATGGATTATAAAATCCTAAAATACATTATTTCATATAATGGTCACAATATGAGAAAGAGAAAGTGGATCGATGTACTAAAATATTATGATTTTTCAATACATTACCACCCAGGTAAAGAAAATAAGGTAGTAGATGCATCGTGTAGGAAATATCATGAAGTTATAGAAAAATTGGGGATTTAGAGGGATCCTATGTTAATGGGTCTAGTAAATATAGATATCAAAATTATTAAAGAAGGGAGAACATCACTACTTCTTCAAATTTTTTTTCAAATTTATTTATTATAAAAGATAAAAAGTTATCAATCTAATAATGAGAGTTTTTAGAATAAAATTAAATCTTTGAATGATGGTAAATTAGTGGACATAATTTTTTAATATGGTGTTCTAAAATTTGAAAATAGATTATGTGTTCCATTTATACCTGATCTAAGAAGGGAATTTTTTATGACGATCATAGTTCAAATTTCCCTATACACCCTGATAGCACCAAGATGTATTGAGATTTTGGGGAACATTTTTGTGGGATAACATGAACTTAGAAATTGCAGAATTTGTATCAAGATGATTTCTTTTTCAATAGGTCATGGATAAGAGATATCATCCAAGAAGAGTCAAGTACCCTCTTATTATTCTTATGTGGTAATGGGATGACATTACTATGGCCTTTTTAACAAGACTACCAATGACACCTAGAAATAATGATGCAATATGGGTTATTGTTGATTGCCTAACCAAATTCGCACATTTACTCACTATAAGAGAAGATTTACCACTTTAGTTTCTAGCAAGGATCTATATTAATAAATTTTTAATATTTCATGGTTCAAATCTTTTAATATTGTTTGATAATGATCCCCATTTTATATCAAAATTATGGAATATTATTCAAAAGTCTATTGATATTACGATTCATTTGAGCATCGCCAATCATAGTAAAAATAATGGATAGTACAAAAATATTATTCAAATATTAGAAGACATGTTGAGGTAATGCTCTATTTACTTTAATGGTATGTGGGATCAATATTTAATTTTGACAGAGTATTCCTATATTAATAGTTTCCATTCATGTTTTCAAATGGAACCGTATGAAGCATCATAGGGAAAGGGATGTCGTACTCCAACGTTTTAAGATAAAGTTTGTGAAAGAAACCTGTTGCCCCATCAATTTCTGATGAAAAAAACATGGGTAAATACTATTCACGCTCATATTAAATCATCCCAAAGTAGGAAAAATATTAATACAAATAATCAGAGGAATGATTTGGATTTCAAAGTGGGAGATCATGTTTTCATGAATGTGTCTCTATAGTAGGGTTTTATAAGGTCCCATGAGAAGGTAAATTTTAGGCCTATTTATATAAGACCCTTTGAAATCATTGAATAAATTAGATTATTTTATTATCTCTTGGAAATTCCACCATGTCTCTCAGAAGTACATGATGTACTCCAAATATTATTATGAAATAAGTACATGCCAAACCCAACACACGTGATTACCTTTATTGAAATAGAATTAGAACTTGATATATGTTTCTATGATGAACCCATATAGATTATGGATAGATGAGATAAAGTATTGAGGAATCAGATAACTCTCTTGGTAAATGTACTTTAGAGAAATTCCAGAAAAATTCTATAATGAATTTTTTTTAGAGGTAAGAATGTAACACCTAGATATTTTTTAATTTATTTCATATTAAATAAATTTAATCTCTTTAATATATTCTCATGAATGTTGTACTTTAAAAAAAACGATACTCTATTAAAATATTATATAAATATAACCATTATGACTAATCTGTTAAGTTGGTGGGTATTAATATAACAAAATAAATTATGAAAAATATATATTTTATACAATTTAATTTTTTATCTATTTATTATAAATAAAAATAAGAATCATTTTAGTGTAAAATATTTTTTTTTCTAAAAAATTGTAATTTTTCAAAGAAAATTGTTTCATCACTTCTTGAAAGCTTATGATAAAATTAATTTTTAACAATTTAAGAAAATATATTTGATAAAATTTTCTATATTATTTAAAACAAAATATAAAAATTATATTGAATTGAATTTTTGTGATTTTCTAAAATCATTCATTTTTGATGAATAGTGATAAATATTATTTTTTATTGAAAATTGTATTTTCATTTAAATTATTTATAATGTTAAATTATAGTGTCAATTGGTGTTAAAGTAAAATTAGTTCAATTATATTATAATAAATACTGTTAATGTCATTGGAATCAATTTAAGATTGAATTTTTATATTAAAACCTTCTTTACATAGAAAAAGTTTCTTTTTGGAAACCCGCTTTTTCTTCACGTATGTGGGTATAATTTTAAATTGGATTATAAAAATTATATGAATTGAATTTTGAAAAATGGATTTCATATTTTTAATCATAATAATTTATATTATCTAATAATTTCAACTTAAGTTTTTACCATTATGAATAGTAAAAGTAGAAAAAATTAATTCTCGCAGGTAAGGTAAAAGTTGATTTACTAAGGGGTTAAAGTAAAAAATATAAGATTTAAAATGGAATAAAAACTTATAAAACACAATTTTATGCACATATTTTTACTTTATTACTTTTAATGTTTTATAATTAACCATGTTTTTGTCTTTTGTAATGATAAAAACATGTGTTTAGTTGATTCTTTTCAAAACTTAAATGTGTGTCCTCTCCCCACTTATAAATGGACACCCCCTCTTCAAACATCCTAATACATTTTTTAGATAAATAACTACTAAAATATCTTAAATAATCTGATAAAAACATCCTATATCCCTTTTTTATCATAAATTCATCGTTGTAATGATTTTGGTGAAAAACTCAAGAGGTAGTTCTAAGAAGAGGTACCATTCATAAATGATCGTTTTTATTTTATTTCTTCCTCTACCTCCTTTAAATATTATTAAATAATGATATTATAATAACACCATTATCATATATATACCTAAATTTTTTAATGTTAATGGAATGAACTATATCCATATCTTCTTAAATCAATTGGGAAATGAAACTATTCTTCACGTGTACAACGAACTACCGCCTCACAAAATAATATAATTCATTTCCCATTACCAACTTTCAAGGATGGATATAATAGTGTATTTAAAAAATTTATATGATATTTGTTATATTTTTATACTTATTTTATTATCATATCACATATGAATTCTTACTTTCCATTTCTTCTAAAATATTATAGTGTTGCTTGTGTGTACGATGGAGTACAGCCTTGTGAAGTGATGTGATTAATTTTTCACTTACACTTAAATGGAAAGTGATAAATAAATTTTTAATGAATATATGCGATATTTATGAAGTTATAAAAATCATGGAAAAATAATATATCATACTCTCCCTTCAACTGTCACCTGTTAAGGGAATGATATCATTGCTTGTGCAAACGTACGACCTACTGTCTCCACGAAGCGATGCGACTCATTTTCCATGACCAACATTCAATAGTGGTTATAATAATGAATCTAATGAGTAGATATGATATTTATAACATTATTATAGTTATTTATATTATATATTTATGTTTTATATACAATAACTAGAACTTTCCTAACAAAGCACATATGAAGAAAACAAGGCAATTAACACCCAAAACAATGAAATCAATGAAATATTATTAACAAATGGTTGGTAAAATGTTATAATAGGATAATATGTGATACTATAAATATTAATAAGATTCTAAAATAAATTAATAACATTATTAAAACTATTATAATTTAGGGTATGTCATGTTTAACTAAAGAAAAGCATGAGGTAATGGATTTGGTCTTAATTTTCATTTCATTGTTACATATTTGTTACTGTGAACCTATTTAATTTTATGTGCTGTATATACTGCCCCATTGATGTATTAAACATTATTAAATATTTATTAATTATTTTTTATAATTTTTTATTTTTATTATTCAAGGGGTTATAATTTTAATGTTACCAAATAGGAAAAAAATATTGTACAATGTCTATTTTTTTGTGATTGTTTCCTTTTTCTTAAAACAGTCACTTTATTATGATCATTTTTAAATATACATTTATATTAAAAATAAATATTATTTTAATATTTATATGATTATTTTATTAACCTTATAAAAATTTTATATATGGTGTTTACTCTAAAATTTATTTGATTAACTAGGGAAATATTGATAAATTTGTACCCTTTACTCATTATGGTTATTTAATGATAAGGAATATCGATTCATGAATTAAAATATATTATTAAATATATAATGAATGATTTTTAAAAACAATTATTGGTGATTTATGGTTATAGATATCCCCTTGATGCATCGACGGGTTTCATTGAGACACATCAATTGGCCAAATCAAATGAGTTTTAATATGTAGTTTTAAACTGCCTTGTGAAATTTCAGGAAAGTAGAGGTATCATGATTCCTAAGATCATGAAGTAAAATATTAAAACATTTCCTTAATTTTTAATTTAGTTATTACTATTATCCATGATATTTTGACATTGATATTATCTTTATATTCTTTTCATTCTAATTTTATTGATTAAATGGACTGGGTGTTTAGTTAGTTACCTTAAAATATTGATTATTTATTATTTAATTCTCGTGTTATTGATTAAATGGGATGTATTTTTAGTTATTTAACATTAAATAATTAATATTATTATTTATTAATGATATATTTTGTTATAAATAACCCTTACCAAGCATTTGAGTCCACCCTTATTTTGTTTCATTTGCTGAGGTTATGAATATGAATTCTTTAATTGAGTTTCAAGGATACTGAACATTTGATTTTGTTTTGTTTATTTTATTTTATCAATTTAAAATAGGTATCATGTATGTACCTAGTTCATTAATAATTATAAATTGATTGGTTATTTGGGATTTGACCCATTGTATCTATTTCAATTTAAAAAATTACTCACTGAATCTAGGTTACTATTGTCCGGGTCATTACACATCATCATTTTGAATTCATTTAGAATTCTTGAATAACCTATATTCATATCCCAGAAAATTTATATCATCAATAAAACCATGTTTCCAATAATAATTAAAAATACGATAATATTCCACCAACCATAGAAAACCACATAGACCACTATCTCAAACACCACCATAGAGAACAATCCATAAAAGGAGATCCCAAAGGTTATAAAACTAATCCAAAAACCCAAAATATACCAAATAAACATAATATTTTTAACCAATTATGAACATTCCTATACATATAACAACATAATTTTATCCTTGTTTGACGAAACTACATAGATTTTATTTTGATACAAAACTTACTGAACATTGTCCCATGGTGATTCCAAAATAATATTTTTCACCCATTAGTACCCATGACTAACTAAAAACAATCCTCTCCACTTTGATACCCTAATTACATAACCAAGAAATCCCCTTACATAGTTTATTATGAAATTATCATTCATATCATTCATCATAAAGTTTTCATCACAATAAAACCACAAAAGTATAACCAAGTAATGAGGAATGATCAACCCAAAATTGTCACCACTCACACATGAGCAACCAAAAAATAAAAAAAAACGATACACCAAATTTAGTTAACCAAAAACCTAAACTACTCAATATTCTTTGAGTAGAAGCACCAAAATACACCTTCCTAAAAATTTGAATCACATAAAAAAAATCTACACACATATCTACATGAAACCACTAACGGTGACCCAACTGAACACATAAAACAAGCACTATGAGATCAAAACCACCTTGGGGTTGAATGATTAGAGATTCCAAAATAGAACACATAATAGGTCCAATTTTTGAGTGTGGAAATCATCTAAAAATATAGAATCAGTGATGAAAAGATTCCTCATGAAAATAGTAGCATCTCTTACTACATAGTATCACAATAACCCTATTAAACAACAATTTTCTTGAACAAATATGCAAGATGGATCAAAAAAAAATAACAATAAATCTTCCACTTTATTAAACTTATGGGTACTTCTAATAAATTAGAGGGATATAACCAAGCAAATAAGAGGATTCAACCTCAAAAAGTTTATCTCTTAAACCTTTTCTAGAAACATTCTTAGGAGGAAAAAATAAACAAAAAGAAACATGAATCTAATCCATTAATGTTTCAAAAACAAAAAAAAAACGTCTCCCAACCCGCCTAGAAAGATAAAAATTCAAAATCACAAATCACATAGGAAAAATACATGCTAAAATTCCCATTTTTATTTCAGAAATCAACACACACCATAAAGAATACAGAAATCATTTTTTAGTTAAAATTTTAATTTTAAAAAGACCTATACATTTTATGTCATATTAATTTATTTAATATACCAATACCCCAATGTAATTTCATAACATTCAACAAGATTAAAAAAAACTTATTCTTCTTTATAAAAAATCCTAATCGAGGTTCACAATCTATCCTTTATGTCAAACACTTTATTAAAATACGATTTTCAATTTTAAAACACTTAAATTCTAAAAACCTTTCATAAAATTTATTTATTTTACTTTTAAAACTAACCATTCTTAGGAAAACAGCCCATGAGATTCCATGATTTATATAAAAATCCAACTTAACTCATTTTAAAAAAAAATCACTTTCCCGATTTAATTATGAAATCATCCAATTCCAAAATCATTTCGTGAAAACCTAGTCAATTTTATAAGGGTCCCTAATGATTTATCTTATACCAAAAATATTTTTCATAAAATATTCCTAAAAAAATACTTCTCACAAAAAATAGAGGTATAGATAAAATTTCATCCAAAACATCAACATATCATAAAAATCCTTTGAATTTACCACCATAACTGGTTATCATTCAATCAAAATTTTAAATACAAAGCATAAATAAGGTGAAATGGCATGATTGACTTTACGACATGGTTTGATAGTCCATGTTCCAATCATGAAATAATTCTTAAGAATTTTATAAAATCAATCATTTGGTTGTTGCCCAAATTATTAATCCTTGAAAACCAACATC
Source organism: Viscum album (assembly GCA_963277665.1). NCBI lineage: Eukaryota > Viridiplantae > Streptophyta > Magnoliopsida > Santalales > Viscaceae > Viscum > Viscum album. The sequence goes on along the minus strand of OY728139.1, from coordinate 271,833,679 downwards.
ACACCCCTGATCATTTTTCCATTTTTTACTCAAAAATCCTATGAAACCTCCAAGGAAACTATTATTGTCACGACCCGTCCTCAGGGCCCGTGCCGTGACTACACAAAGCCTGTCTTCCATAGGCCAGGGGCTGGCGACTAGCACCAAAGGTCTAAATCCTGATAACTAGGAAGGCATTTCCTTTATAAAATATAAACACATCCAACCAAAGTACAAGCGGAAGGTATAAACAAAGTACAAAATAAAGTTCTGAAAAGTAAATGGGCTAGAATACAAACCCAACTAGAAAGTACAGATACAACTGAATGAAAGTACAACAGAAAAGACAAACAACTGAAAGATAGAAGCAGCTCCTGGGTCGTCCACCTCGGATCCTACCTGAAGGGTAGGTACAGATAGACTCCTCAACGCTCTTGCCCGCCAACTTCCTCCGAGTACCGTCTCATTATGAAGTCCACCTCTGGGTACTGACTCATCACAAGGTCCACCTCCGGGCACCATCCAATCCTCGTACACTTGGTCTCTATTAGCGCTGTCCGTCATCTGCATCCAACACAACGAGGTGCGGGCATAGCCCGTGCAGGGGTGAGTATAATGATACTCAGTTGGGTCCCTGAGACCCTCAAGGTCTGACTAAATCCAAAAAGGATATCCAAAAATAAAAGATACAAACACGAATTATCAACCAAATCTACTTAGGTATATGCCCATACATATACTTAAGTCATCAATTCCAGTTGGCTCCAACTCACGAGCCCAAGTATAACCCAGTCCACACAGGAAATCAAAACCCAGTCCACACATGAAAATCACAAGTCAATCACATCGATGATAATGATTAAAAGTCAAGACTCCGCTCACACAGCTATACTACTCACGAAGAGGGGTGGAGATGATTAGATATAGCCTGTGAATCATCTCCTCTGTCGAACCCATGTAGTATCCTAGTACAGAAGTCGTCGCTGCCGAACCCACATAGGATCCAAGTATAGTAATCATCACTGCCGAACCCACATAGGATCCAAGTACAGTCTTCATCGCTGCCGAACCCACGGAGGATCCAAGTACAGTCGTCCTCACTATCGAACCCACGTAGTATCCAAGTACAGTCGTCATCACTTACGAACCCACGTAGGATCCAAGTACAGTCATCATCATCGTCGCAGTCGCAGCCAGCTCTAGGATTCCCACACACAGCACGCTCGATTCCGAGAGGGTTCGCTCCACAATCCACGGGGTCGATACATCAACAGTCACGTAGTCCCATGAGAAGTATCTCAAAGGACCTCCTCGTCAAAGGGGTCTCAACGCAATAGATGGTGCGTCTATCAGACGCTCGGTCTGTGAGTTATTAGCATTTTAGTCCCGAGGGCCCGGTTGGTTTCGTGTACGAACCAACCCGACCGTATCTCAACTGTACCCCAAAATCTCATGGAGTATACTCAAAGGAACCATTTCACAACGCGATTACCAACCCCGCTGACGGTTCGTCAAACGGACGTCCGGTCTGAGAGTTATTTGCTTTTTCGTTCCAGGGGCCCGGTTGGTTTATAAGGTAAACCAACCCGACCATACTCCAACTATGTCCAAACCTTAGGTGGAGTATGCCAAAAGAACAATCTCATTAAGAGGAATCCAACGTAGTCAACGACACGTCAATCGGACATCTAGAGCTCAAGTTACAAGCATTTCTGCTCCGAGGGCCCGGTTGGTTTCGGGTTCGAACCAACCCAGCCATACACAAACTTCGCCGAAAGCTTGAGTGTAATATATCGAAACGACTTACTCGATCTAAGGATTCCTACGCAATTGACGGTATGCCGATCATAGGTCTGTATCCCAAGATATGTGCGTTTAACTGAAGAGGGTCTGGAAATAGGGGGTTTGGGCCCGGTCCGACCTGGCCCAATACCCCCTGGGTCGGACCGAACTGGATCGACCCAACTCAGGTCCAGGTCTGGCCCAATAGGGCACGACTCGGCCGGGCAGGCATGACATGGACCAGCTGGGCGTGGCCCGGCCCGACGCTGGCGGCCCAGCTCGGCCGGCGCGGTCCGACCCATGTGGCGCACGCGGTTGGCCGCATGGCTAGTCGACCTGGCGGGGTGGCGACACCCAGTAGGGCCCGCCCTAGCCATGGATTGGGGGGGGGGGGGGTTACACCCCCCGGATTCTATGAACGGCTAGCCTGAATGGTCGGCCCCTTGGATGACCGCAGGACCCCCCCTTGAGTCCTGCCTCTTCATGGCGCCAGCGGTCGGCACGGCCGACCACCCTTTTTGATCCGCCGCGGCCATAGGCCGTGCTTTTCTTCCAACGGTGCAGCGCGATGGCACCACGACCCTCTGCCGTGGCCCGACCCGGCCGTGGCTCCTGTGGCTCCAGCGCGGTGCGATGAAACCACACCCCTCCGCCACAGCTTTGCTAGGCCATGGACCTGCTCTACTCCGCGCGGCACGACGGTGCTGCACCTTTGCAACGACCTGACAATCATGCATTGACGAACCATTTGTGGTCGGCCTGTCACCGAACGGTTCTTTGCAAATGCCTCTGTCATCCACAAACAACGAACGAGAGGGGAAGGGTCGGACCGTGTTCGTTCGGTCTGATCCCTTCCTCATCAAGATGATATCAAATGGCCAAACAAAACGAAAGAATTGGATAACCATAAAGAACGGTATTAAAACCTGAACATAACAACCCCTACCACGTGTCGTTCGTCATTCATCGGATCTGATGTAAGGAAGATGTCGGATTCAACGTAGTTTTTTGCGCCTACACCACGCTACCGATCCCTACTCGTCTGTCTGTGTCTCTTCAGAGAAGATGGAACCTCGGTATTCTTTAATGAAGAGGCGCCGTTCTTCACGTGAAGAAGTTTTTCTTCAACGATGGATAAAGCTCTCTTCTCATCCAGAGGTTCCATGATATGATTTTCCCAACCCATATTAATATGAGACTTCCTCAACTTTAATAGGCATGCTAGGTATTCAAAATAATTCAAACTCTTTAATCTATTAATTAGAGAGTTTGTTTCATTAATTTTGATAGGTTGGAAAATCAAAAGGAGTGAGAGGGGAGGAAGTGGAAAGGCTACATAAATGAAGAATAGTTACAAATTAATACAAGGGGTGATTATGGGGGGAGTTTATGAGAGTTAAAAGTGAGTTAAGAGAATGTGAAAGGTTGGGGCTCGTATGGGACCCACCTCACAAATATCCTCACATGGGTAGTTAGGTGCTTGTGGGTCCCACCCAAACTCCCCCATATAGGATAAAACCACATTAGATATAAAAATAAAATTGTTCCATAATTTTATTCACTTCTAATTTAAACCACGAATTTTAACTTCTCCTCCCGTGCAAACTCAACCGCGATAAATGTCCCCTTAAGAAAATACCGGTGTTTCGAGTTCATCGGTGCCCTCAGATTTCAATTTCGAGCACCGGTTCAAAATATAGAAAAACCCGCTCATTCGTTCACTGAACGTACCCGAGCTAAACTTCAGATATTGATTCCGGGCACACCGGGCCTCAGAATCAAGTGTCGTCATAAGCCACAGACTCGTAAAATCCCAATGAAATTAAGAAAAAAAATTCCCTGAAATTTCCGGGTCTTTACATTACTCCCCACTCTGGTATTTACATCCACGTAAAGCTACAACACAGACTAGGGAAACTAAAGGAGGTACCGAGCACGCAACCGAGCCTCCCGCTCCATGTGCTCTCTTGGAGGTTCTCGTGCTGCCAACAAAAGCACACAAGAGGAATCGAACGTCCTCGTAGGACCCACTCCTGTCGATCCTCAACCTCTATTGAAACCTCTGTGAATGTCGCCCCATCATCGATGTCCATCTTCCTGTGGTCGATGATGTGTGAAGGGTTGTGCACGTATCTCCTCAGCTGAGATATGTGGATGACATCCTGCACCCGGTGCAACTGAGGTGGAAAGGTCAAGCGGTAAAACACCTCGCCTACCCTACTGAGGACCTATAATGGTCTGTTGAACCTCGGAGATAACTTTTCACATCGGCCAGATCTCTATAAACCTCATCGAGGTGAGACCCGTAAGAAAACGTGGTCGCTATCCTCAAACTCCAGTGGTCTCCGTCTCCTATCAACATAGGGTTTCTGTCTGCTCTGTGCAGTCTTCATCCACTCCTGGATGATTTGCACCTCCTCCGGTAGCCTCAAAATGAGCACACTGGTCAACCTCTAACTCAGCTCCTAAAAAGCTCAGATGGCATATCCCTGACCACACGAAGGTTTCTTCCCTTCTTCATCAAAGATAAAAGCGGTGAAACAACTCTAGAAAAATTCTGGCGCAAATCTAAGTCTGGCCAACTCATGAGTGACCAACTGCACCCACTTATACATGATTGCATCCTATACTGCCTGAAGTTTCCTTTTTGCCATCCAAGTAAAAACCCAGCCCAATGTTGTAGATAAACCACAAATGTTTTTCCTAATACATTCAATCTATGTATTAACTGTGGTTGCCCAGTACATACCCAAACTAACGTCGTAAGGCCTCAACGCTGCCACCAAGAGGTTCCAACCAAAACTCTCACCTCTAGGGTCAGATCACACCATCGGCGTAAGCGTGATTATCGAGTCTCCTCCCAAAGGTATCTCCAGATGTGAGGGTCAAGTCAACGACTTTTAACCGGAAACTCTAGGTCTGGGACAAGATTTGTGGAAGGAAGAAATGATTTGTATCAATGTCTACTGTTACGGAAGCTAGTAGTAGACACAGGCCGTACTTCGAATCATTCCTAGATCCCTTGGGTCACACTCCTTGACTGCATACAGATACTCTCTTCCCCAACCCTCTTGCTCCCTAAGCATGGTGGGGACTACAAAGGCGGGTGGTTGTAACATGTCGAAATGTACATCACCTCATGTTGCTCTCTTAGCTTTACTTCCACGTCTGATGCTCTGAAGATTCATCCATCCTTATCAATTTCTCTTCTTAAATCATTTTACATGCCTAAGTCTCTGAGACTGGAACCAGTTTCCTGTTTCTTACTACTATCCTTCACTGGATGTATCCACTCAGCCAAAGATCATTCAACCACAATGGTTCTCTCTAGCATCCTAACATAAGTAGAAATGCGTAGAGTAAAGGTGCTGGCTCGTATGTCCTTAAACACACCTCGCTCGGAAGTCCAAGCCCTAGAGCACTGATTGTATCGTAGTCATCAAGTACCAGGACCGATTGGTATGCCTCGATGATTACTCAGCTACCGACATGTCGTCCTGCCAAAGCTGTATAAGCTCTAGGAAACTCTCAGCCACCTTCTCTAGCCAGTCCTCCGTTGCTTGTGTGTCGGGCTTTCCTCGGAACCTGAGGGGTATCTGATGCTGGAACACATGTAAGGAATTAAGCCTACATGTGTCATCTACCAGTACCGCCGGTTGTAACAACTGACCAATAGGTAGTGATATAGCTGGCACACTACCCGAATGTACTATCTCAGGCATCGGTTCACGTACCAAAGCCTCATTACTATACGGACTAACCTCATGGTCACTCACTGGGAATACACCAGTATCCAAGATCACCATCTACTCTACTAGTGTCTAAACTAGGTGTAGAACTCTAGCAATTGCCTCTATCCAGTCCTCTGCTTCCTGGGAATCTGTATCGCCTCGTAACCTCAGAGGCCTCTACTGCTGGAACTTGTGCAATGCACAATGTCAGCGTGCACCGTTCGCTAGTATGGCTGGTGGCATACGCTTCCCAATGGGTGGTGGGGCTACTGGTACACCAACCGAAGGTTCCAACATATAGAAAGGGCCCCGCACCGGAGCTTCATCGCTTGGTGGGCCATCATCGTATACTATATTGAAACTCCAAATGACAGTCTGCGTGGAGGCATCCTGAACAAATGTGACACGGTCAAACGATTTATACATGATTAGATGACAAAAAGTAATCACAAAGAAAACTTTTGAAACACACATTCAATCAATGTTTTCATGTACCGAGTCAAAAATCAGAAGTCAGGGTCCTGGTGTTTGGATACGTCTGCTGCTGCACCAACACTGGACTCCCTGGACTGATAACCACACTCATTACTCTAAACACTATTGCTTCACAGAGAAGAAATTATCAAGGTCCTGATTTCTGCGGTAGAACCAAATACTCTGATACCAAATTGTCATGACCCATCCTCAGGGCCCATGTCGTGACTACCCCAAGCCTACCTTCCATAGGCCATGGGCTGTCAACTAGCACCAAAGGCGTAAATCCCGATAACTAGGAAGGAGTTTCATTTATAAAACATAAAAACATCCAACCAGAGTACAAGCAGAAGTAATACTCTAAGTACAAAAGAAAGTGCTGAAATGTAAATGGGACAGAATACAAACCCAACTGGAAAGTACAACTACAACTGAATGAAAGTACAACAGAAAAGACAAACAATTGGATGATAGAAGCAGGTCCTAGGTCGTCCACCTCGGATCCTACCTGAAGGGTAGGTACAGATAGCCTCCTAAATGCTCTCGCCCACCAACCTCCTCCGAGTACCGTCTCATCATGAAATCCACCTCTGGGTACTGACTCGTCGTAAGGTCCACCTCCGGGGACCATCTAGTCCTCGTACACTTGGTCTCTGTCAGTGTTGTCCGTCGTCTACATCCAACAAAACGAGGTGCTGGCATAGCCCATGTAGGGGTGAGTATAACGATACTCAGTAGGGTCTCCGAGACCCTCAAGGTCTTACTAAATCCAACAAGGATATCCACAAAGAAAAGATACAAACACGAAGTATCAACCAACTCTACTTAGGTATATTCCCATACATATACCTAAGTCATCAATTCTAGTTCGGATCCAACTCACGAGCTCAAGTACAACCCAGTACACACAGGAAAGAACAACCTAGTCCACATAGGAAATCACAACCAGTACACACAGAAAATCACAACCCAGTCCACACAAGAAAATCACAAGTCAATCACATAGATGATAATGATTTAAAGTCAAGACTCAGCTCACACAGGTATACTACTCCCGAAGAGGGGTGGAGATGATTAGATGTAGCCTCTGAATCATCTCCTCGGCCAAACCCACGTAGGATCCTAGTACAGAAGTCATCGCTGCCGAACCCACGTAGGATCCAAGTATAGTCATCATCGCTGCCGAACCCACGGAGGATCCATGTACAGTCGTCCTCACTACCGAACCCTCATAGGATCCAAGTACAGTCGTCATCGCTGCCGAACCCACGTAGGATCCAAGTACAGTCGTCATCGTCATCGTAGTCGCAGCCAGCTCTAGGGTTACCGCACACAACACGCTCAATTCCGAGACGGTCCGCTCCACGAGCCAAGGGTCGATACATCAACTGTCACGTAGTCCCACGAATAAGTATCTCAAAGGACCGTCTTGTCAAAGGGGTCTCAACACAACAGACAACATGTCTATCAGACGCCCGGTCTGTGAGTTATTAGCATTTTAGTCCCGGGGGCCCGGTTGGTTGCGTGTACAAACCAACCCGACCATATCTCAACTATACCCCAAAATCTCATTGGTTATACTCAAAGGAACTGTTTCAAAACGTGATTACCAACGCCGCTGACGGTTCGTCAAACGGGCGTCCGGTCCGAGAGTTATTAACTTTTGCTGTTCTAGGGGCCCAGTTGGTTTATAAGCTAAACCAACCCGACCGTACTCTAACTGCGTCCAAACCTCAGGTTGAGTATGCCAAAATAACCGTATCATCAATAGGAATCCAACTTAGTCGATGACACATCAATCGGACATCCGGAGCTCAAGTTACAAGAGTTTCCGCTCCGAGGTCCCAATTGGTTTCGTGTTCGAACCAACCGGTCTAAACCCAAACATTACCGAAATATTGAGTTTAATATACTGAAACGAACGTCTTTATCCAAGGATTCCAATGCAATTGACTGTGTGTATATCAGAGGAATGTAGCACAATATATGAGTGTTTAACTAAAGAGGGTCCGGAAATAGGGGTTTGGGCCCGGTCCGACCCGGTCCAATACCCCCTGGATCGGCCCGAACCGAGTCGACCCGACTCAGGTCCGGGTCCGGCCCGATAGGGTGAAGTCCAACCAGGCTCACACGGCTTGGCCCAGCTGGGTGCGGCCCGGCCGGGGGTCCAGCCCGCGTGGCCCACGCGGTTGGCCGCGCAGCTGGTTGACCTAGCGGGGTGGTGACGCCCAGTAGGGCCCTCCCCTAGCCGCGGGTGGGGGGGGGGGGGGGGGGTTACACCCCCCAGTTTCTACGAATGGCTAGCCTTAATGGCCGACCCCTTGGATGACTGCGGGACCCCCCTGGGTCCTGCCTCTTGATGGCGCCGACAGCCGGCAAGGCCGACCGCACTTCCTGATCCGCCGCGACCATAGGCCGTGGCTTTCTTCCATCGGCATGGTGCATCGGCACCACGCCCCACCGCTGCGGCCCACCCTGGACCCTACCGCTCTGGCACGACGCACCGATGCTGCGCCCCTCTGCCCCGACCGCTACTCCTATAGCTCCGGCACGGCGCGACGCCGCCGCGCCCCTCCTCCGCGGCTCGGCTAGGCCAATGACCGGCTCTACTCCATGTGACACGATGGTGTCGCGCCTTTGCGGCGACCCGACAATCATTCATTGAATAAACGTTTGTGGTCGGCCCATCACCGGACGGTTATTTGAAAACACCTCCATAGTTTACAAACAACGAACGAGAGGGGAAGGGTTGGACCGTGTTCGTGCGGTCTGAGCCCTTCCTCATCAAGATGATATCAAACGGCCAAAAGAAACCAAAGAATTGGAGACCCATAAAGAATATTATTAAAACCTGAACATAACAACCCCTACCACATGTCATTCATCGTTCGTCAGATCTGACGCGAGGAAGGCATCAGAGTCAACGTAGTTCGTTGTGCCCGCACCACACTACCGATCCCTGCTCGTTCGTCGGTGTCTCATCGGATAAGATGGAACCTCAGTATTCTTCGACGAAGAGGTTTCGTTATTCATGGGAGGATGTTGTTCTTCAATGATGGATAAAGCTCTCTTCTCGTCCATAGGTTCCACGATAAGATTTTCCCAACCCATATTAAGATGAGACTTCCTCAACTTTAATAGGCATGCCAAGTATTCAAAATAATTCAAACTCATTAATCTATTAATTAGATAGTTTTTTTCATTAATTTTTATAGGTTTGTAAATCAAAAGGAGTGAGAGGGGAGGAAGTGGAAAGGCTACATAAATAAAGAAGAGTTACAAATTAATACAAGGTGTGATTATGGGGGGAGTTTATGGGAGTAAAAAGTGAGTTAAAGGAATGTGAAAGGTTGGGGATCGTGTGAGCCCCACCTCACAAATATCCTCACATGGGTAGTTAGGTGATTGTGGGTCCCACCCCAACTCCTCCATGTAGGATAAAACCACCTTAGATATAAAAATAAAATTGTTCCAAAATTTTATTCACTTCTCATTTAAACCACGAAATTTAACTTCTCCTCCCGTGCAAACGACACTACGGTAAAGGTCCCCTTAAGAAAATACCGATGTTGCGAGTTCATCGGTGCCCTCTGATTTCAATTATGAGCACCAGTTCAAATGATAGAAAAACTCGCTCGTTCGTTCACTGAATGTACCCAAGCTAAATTTCGGATATTGATTCCAGGCACACCGGGCCTCGGAATCAAGTGCCGTAAGAATCCACAGACTCATAAAATTCCAATTAAATTAAGAAAAAAAATTTCCTAGAAATTTCTGTGTCTTTAAAAATATAATGAAAATAATGATTAAAAAACCACTATCTCCAATATTAATCAAATAAGAATAATCCAACAAAATCCAAATTTCATTATCCATAGTAACTCAAGAGCCACCATGATGAGTGGTGAAACAACACCTATTAAGTACCATCCTATTGAGTTGTGAAGAAAATAATCTCTCAATTATACCATGACATACTAGAATATAAATTAATAAGTCCAAGAAAATGAACCCCTATTGAGAAACATGGTCTTTGATGCCATTTTTAATGAATCGTCCTGGGTTAACCCAACAAATCCCATGACCTAGCTCACTTTTGGTAATGAAGGGAATTTAAAATCCCCACGGGATGGAAACTTGTTAATGTGTGTCAAGAACATAAATTTTGGAATGATTTCACCCACATATAAAAAAATATACAAGGTGTAGAAGCTATCATGGATCTAGAATGACCTATCTATAAATTTGAAATTCATGGATACTAAATAATAAGATAATAATAAATATTAAACCAACCATTTTATACTAAAATAAACATCCACAAAAAAATACACTATTGAAATGAATACAAAAAATGAAAATTTTAATACAAAATACAAAATTCACTAATTTATAAATCTTTACACAGTAACCCTAAATATAATAGAAAAAATGGATCCAACACCCACCATGTGACCCATATCCACTCACCAAACCCCAAAACATCCAATATGAACCCAATAAGAAAATAAAGGTTGGGAAACATACTAGAAACCTATATAAAAACATAAGGGATTCATATGCATGAACACACTAGTGTATATATAGGGGTTGATTTAAACATGTATCACATGATTTCACAAACGAGTCTATGAATTTACATTCATAATAAACCCCAAAACTATAGTTTGAACATATTTTATAAAATTGGTTTCACATGATAAATAATAAGGAAAACATATATCACCCTCTACCATTTTTTTAAAAACTGTGTTAATATTTGTGAAAAACAATTAGGCACATTCGACCTAAAACAATAGTTTAAAAAAAAATTAAAAAAATAATTATATATATATATATATTTCAATATATAAAAATTACATTCCCATTTGTAAAAAAATAATTTTTAAATTATTTTCCAAAAAATTATCAAATGTATTATCAAAACATACATCACTTCAATTTTTCAAACCTAACCTTCCAAACCAATTTTAAATTATTTTGAAATTAAAATAAAATCATAATTAAGAACTAGTCATAAATAAAATATAAGAAAGTTATTAATGAAAAAATATAAAATAAACTAATAACAAAATCAAGGTTGCATGAAATCAAATTATAGGGAATACATATGAGGTATATATATTGAGATCAACTAAATCATCCTCATATGGTTTTTAACAAAATATATAAATTACTAGTTACTGACATGAATGATATATGGTGTACTAAAATGGGCTACGTATCTCTAGGGACCCATATGTGAAACTAGAACATACCTCTCAGCACCCGTTGCGATCACCATATATAAAATAAACCCTTAGAAGGGTATAGATTTACGAGAACACTATCCTGAATATAAAAACTAATAAAGTTGAACACACACCCATAACATCTACTTAGATACCTAGGGTTCCCATTATATAAAAAAATGAGGTAAGAAACAATAATAAATGTGATCATCACAAATAAATATTTTAAAATAAAATCAAGAAAACTATCTTAGTTATAACACCCTTAAAAGAATAACCCATTTTCTCATATATGAATAATAAAAAATAATAAAAAATATTCCACACCCCTATTGAGTACATAATTCCATGATTATCAGAATAAAAATATTTGGTGCAATAATTATGTAAATAACAATTTTAAATCAGCTCATTTTTTGAAAAATACCAAAAAATCATTATGAAACATGCTTGAAAAATGAATCCACTTCATCCAATTTTGAAAATATTTCATTAAGAATCCTTGAAAATTATTTAGTTCCAAGAACCCTTTTTAATTCCTCTCCATCCCTTATTGAAATTTTTTAAAACACAATCAAGACCCAACAGTCTTAATGAAACTAAAACGAGGGAAAACACACTCTTTTATATAAATTTTCCATTTTAAAAAACAAAAAAATTCCATTGGAAATGAAACCATTTTCAGAAACTATTTCAAAAAATTTGATCTCATTGAAAGAGAAACTTTGGCATTTTATCAAACAATTATCATGAAACAATTCCATATCATGTGTTAAAACTATTTGGGAAAAAATTTAAACCCCTCTTGGGAAATACATTTGGATATAATTTGGAAAAAAAGTGTTTAAAATATTCAATAATCTCAGGTCTTATAATATAAATAAATGACATAAAAAACTCCTATCTCTTTTAAGTAGAAACATTTCATAATGCATTGCCTTCAATGGTGAACATACAAATGAGAATGAATATATTCTCTCAAAACCCTAAGAAAAAAAATCAATTATTAGTACTTAACAAAACCCCACAATCAACCCCATTGGCATTAAGGTATCCATAAGAAATGAAAAACTATAAATAAAATAGGATGAAAGATGTAGAGAAGTAAAATAATGGATTTCCATATGAAACTCACTTGAAATTATTTAATGGAAGCCATAAATTATAGAGTAATGGGGGAGGGAGCTACCTTAGAATCATATAAGGTTTGAACAAGATAGATGTTTAAGAGAGGGATGATAAATTCCTTAAATTTGAGAAGCAACATTTTAGGAATTCTAAATTTGAATGAAACTGGGTAGCACACATGGTTTGGAAACATAGTTTTATAAACCATGTGCTAACTATCTGGGAGCCATTGTAAAAGAAAAAAAGCTCTCATAGTTTAGTTACATGATTACCGAATTAGGAACCAACCTTTCAAAACTTCTCTATTAAAACTACAGAGCCCCCCCCCCCCCAACACACACACACACACACTTGTCACATAATTTCTACCAACTCTGTTGAAGTTGGGTGCTAATAACCCTGCACAAAAAGGAATCTCATATTTTTAAGTGTATTTCACTAGTTTATACTCTATAGTGTTCTATCCATTAAAAAAAATATGAATTGAAAAAACCCCTTCATAAGGGTAGCCAAATGGTTTCCCTAAAACCATAAGTGCGAACCAAGAATATAGGACAATATTTCAAAAAAATTAATATTTCAAACAAAATTCTCTATAACATTAAATTATTTAAATATAGGATGTATTAAAATATAATAATAAACAATAGTTACATTTTGGTGTCACAATTCTCCCAACCATTCCACATTCTTCTACCAAAATTTCATTGAAAAATGTAGTATCAATGAAATTCAAAAAACTCCATAGACAAGCATTAGAGGAGGGAGGCCGGGATGAAATAAGGATGATTCTTATAAAAAATAAAAAACCACTCAAACCATCATCCCTAAAATATCTTCAATGAAACCTCAATAATAAAAAAACAGTCTCAATCATAGTCCATATCACAACTATCCAACTCAAGGATCTAAGAAAACGAAGACCTAGAATTTTTCCACCCACCATTAAGAATTCATTTGAACTAGTCAAACAAGTGATAAATCTGCCAATGAAAATAAATATAACAAATTTTTTTTTCCACAAATCATATAAGGGAATAAAAATATTACACTAACAAAAAATAACTACATATCCCATCATCTCCAACACTACAATAGATCACAATTCATAAAGGTAAATAAAAAATATCACAAAATATGTACACCAAACTAACACACCTCAATGAAATGAAAGAAACTCAACCATTTATGAATATAAATTGACATGGAATAACGTGGTTCTAACCATAGCTCAAAAAATATATAAATGGTAACATGGGGTGAAACTTGTTGAACACCATACCATGGTGATTCTGAAAGAAATATTATAACCCAATAACACCCAAGACTAAATGTAAATAATCCATGACTCCAAATTACCCAAATTTTAACAAACTAACTGATTCATCCCTCCATTGGGCACCCAATCTGGCATGAGAAAAGGGCCAAAGAGCATTCCCGATACCTATGGGCTAGCACAAGCTACTGGGAATCATGGAAACATCCCATGGGAAAATTTTCCCCAATAGATAATTATGAAAATGGGTAGTGGGAATTAAATAAAATTTAAACATGACCTGCACATATGTTGTGTGTCTACACCAAAAAATAAAATGTAGGAAACAATAAACAAATGAGAAAAATAAGAAATTAGTCAACAACACGAGAACCAAAAACCTCCATCGTCACCTTAGTATCCATATCCTACAAGGAAAATATTCCCACCATATGTATTTTCTTTTCCCACCAACATATATATATATACCCTATTTTAATAGAAAAAAATTAAATACTATATGTCGAATGAAATAAAAAAAGTAGAATTAAAAACTATAAACATGCCTCCTTGTTACAATGAAAGTCACCACATAACTAATAAATCCTCAACATTGTATGGGTGGGAATAAATAAGATGGAATTTGAAACTAAAAAATAATAAATATATATGCATGATCAATAATCTTAGTAGGTATTCCAAAATAGAAAACATTCCATATGCTTCACCATTAAAGGGGAAATCATTTCACACTAGTTTGAAAATATAAGTATAAAAGTGTGGGTTTCCTTTCCTTTTAAAAACAAGTCAAAATTTGATACTTCAAAGAAACCATTTAAATTTGATTTTCAAAATAATGTTTAACAAACTAAAGGGTTTCCTATAAGCCATTTATATATACTATTTCATGATAGGATAAATTTTTTGGTAGAAAATCATAGTGGTGGAAATCATTTTGAAAAATTCTGCCAAATAGAGGAAATCGTCATAGAAATTACCTGGAAGTTAAATGAATATAAGTTTTATGTTCTTAGTGAAAAACCATATATCAGCTTGTAATTAAGATATATAGTCTATAACCAACATATCTTCTCTTAACTTGCCTCATCGATGGAACAACCAACATGGCCTTTCCCTAAAATAGATATCTAATCTATCTAAACAGGAATACATATAAACTCACTCTAAAACCCCCTAAGATGCTTAGGATCCCATGAATAATAAATGGAGGTGAGTTTTTTTCAAATAATCATATATATACATATAATTCAATTTACCCAAATCAATTATTCACTTTACTCCTTTTAAAACCCTTTTAAGATCATCCATGTTTTCCTTTACAAGATACAAAAACTATACACAATCCCCCTCACCAAGCTCACATTATAAATCTCCACACCATTAAATTCCCATCTCAATTCCATAGCTAATGGGTTTTCCTTAAGAGGGGTATTAATTCATAAGGATGAACCTCAATGTTCTAATTTGGCATCATCATTTAAAACAAAACAAAATCCTTTAATAAAAAAAAATTTCCAAATATTTTGAGTTTCAAAACCATTCATTATCCTTAAAAAAATATTTAAATTGATATATATATATAAGTACCAATTATCCCTATGATCATATTCCCCTCACCATGAGTGAATATGTTGAAATAGGGTACTAGTATATATATATATTTGTATATGTGTGTAAGTCACATCCCATGATCTAAAAGATGAGAAATAATATCAATGATTCATATGAATCCAAACCATTCCATTAGTAATTTCTGAAAATTTATCAAAAGACCAAAAAAAATATATTTTCAATTTCACTTGGTATAAATCATTTACAAAATCACTCAATATCTTATGATTCATGAAATTTCAGAACAAGGTTGAAAACTTATTTTAGAAAAATAATCTCTAGGCAGAAACTTATAGAATTTAGGAAAAACAAGAAAGAACACCATTTCAACATAACAACCATTTTATATAGTATTTATAATTCATAATACAATTAAAAAACTATTAAAATATTCAATCAATTATAGTTTTATATTTAATGGCTCAAACTTAGGGTCACATACATTGAATCAAAATAGAACTTAATGAATTTGATATTGAAGGTTCTATACAACATAAAAGGGGTCCAAAACACTTTAGAAAAAAATAGAATCTTAAAAATAACAAAATAACTAATTAAAATTGGGCTTAAAAAATAGAAGATGATACCCTACTTGACACTGATGGAGAATCCATCACCTTCAACAGTCGTGGCTAGAACATTCCTCAATTGAACCTACAAACCCTAGGCACCAATAAATGATTAAAAAGAACCCCAAATTGGGTTAGGGTTGGGACATGGTGTGTTATTATTTAAATATAAGATGAAAATAAATAATAAAATATTAGTAATGGCGAGGATAAATTATCATGATGAATGTAAAAGAAATTGATGGAGGCGGTGGCTGGAAACCATAGCAAAGGGAGGAGAAGGAGGTGTGGAGGAAGACTCTGTTGGAGATATGTGTGATGTAAATTTGTATGGTAGGGGTATTTAATCACATATAATAGGAGTAGGAGACTCTTTTTGGGTTTTAAAATCATTATGAAAAAAATTGGAAAATGTAAAATTTTAAGCCCTAGGAAATTGTTTAAGGTTTTTCCCCATAGTTGGAAAACCATGCACTAACCATATACACCACAAATGAAGTTCCAGATACCCCACATGATCATGTTTCATGGTTAGTGAAACTATACATGGGAAATGTAGTTTTATCTATGAATATTTTATATGCCCTCAGACAGTTTGTGAAAAATTTCTAATAACTATGTTCCAGCCTTGTGCCTATGCTAAAAATCCAAAAAATAATAATTTTAACCTGGTTCCACCCAAATATAAAGAACAAGACTTATTAAAATTAAATAATTAAATATAATTAATAAAATTAATCTAGTGTCACAATCCTCCCCACCATAATGCTTTCTACCCTTATAAATCCATTGAATGAATTAATTTATTGAAAAGGAATGAGGTCTAACCCCTACACTAAAAACACAATCTGAAAAACACAAAGATCTATTAAAATTACCTCAAATGATTTATGACATCATAAAAAATATGTATTGATATATATCTTAACTTATAGATAATCTTATCTTATACAACCATAAGGGACCCTTAAAATTAAGTGTACTCCAAGGAATAGAAAATGGTGATTTGTAAAAGATACATCCACAAAACATAAGGAACATATCAACCTATAAAGAATAATAAGATTTTCTATAGAAGAGATATAGAATACTCATAACTAAAATTAGACCCTTTAATAGGATATGTTAGGGAAAATCACATAATGGGTCCCCAATTACACAATACTTTTCAACCCAAAAATGTAGAAGCACAAACAAGAACAAAGGACTAAAACAAATAGACTGATAATGGTGGTCTCCCCCACTATATTATGATTTTAATAAAACATAAAATCTCTAATAAATATACCAAATAATAGAAAAAAGAATGGTCAAGATCACTATAAGAAAAAAGGGAACTTAATAGGGTAGAAAATTATCATAATAGTTATGTAAAAGAATAGAGGATTCACAGGACACCACCAAAAACCCATAATCACCATAATAGGACACTATCCCTAAACACTAGATACAAACCACCATTTAAAATAACAATAAATGTGATGAAATAATGAGGTAAAATAAGGAATGACTCAATTACATTAAATTATACATGACTGAATAAGACCAACTGATTATAACTTTAGAATAAAGGTGGAAGAGGAAGTATCTTGGGGCGTCATATCCAAAACCTTAAAACCTTGATTTATCCATCCAAAAAATTTAAGAACCAGCTAGGTTACAACCTACTCAAGGGGTAAAATCCATTCTAGTCATCTATGAAAGAACCCAAAACTCTAACTTTACATCCCCTCATAATAAGATCATAAGGCACTGCTAGAATCCCATCAATCGATCACTGATAGAAATACATCTCATAAGTAATAATCATTCCACTATGATAATTCAAGGATGAACCCAAAAGGGCCAAATCAACCAATATTCTCTATATAGTCATGAAAATAAAGAAACACTCCAAATACAATCTACACACTAGTATTGATAAAGAGAAATGTCTAAAATATCCAACCCTCCCCAACCTAGATCGAGAATACATAAAAACTAGAGGAGGAAGATATCCTAGATGGAAAAAACTCACCCCCTTCAATACAAACATTTATAGGAGTCCAAATCAGAATAACACAATACATTGTATTAATATAAAACATTCTAAATTTCAGAAAACTAAATAAAACCCACATTTTTTTCTTTAAATAAATATAAAATTACACACCCATCTTTTGAAATAGAAAACACAACACTATATATTTCAAATTGGAAAATTCATTCAATTTTTTTTAAAAAAATAATACTGTAGTCTAGAATTTCCACTTTGATATAAAATTAAAATCCCATAAATCCTTTTTAAAATAATGTTTTTTAATCCAAAACATTAACATCATTCCAAAAATATTTTAGAAAAACTTGATTTATTTTTAAAACATTTCATTTATCCTGAAAACCATGTTTACACTTCAAAATACGCAGATACATCTATGAAGGTACATCAAAAAAGTTTAACAATAATTATATTTACAATTTCTAAATCATAAAATACACATTTCAATTCAATTATCTATTTATTTATGAAAACCATTCTTTTTAAATAAAAAAATGAGTTTGTATTTTGATTAATTTATGAAAAAATAATTCATTTCCTTTCAAAAATCTCACCATTTTAAAATAAATATTATAATAATTAAGACTCTCAATTTTAAAAAAATAAAACAAAACAACATAATTAAATTAGAATAAAACAAAATAATTCCAATTCATAATTCCAAGAGGGTGTTAGTGTTAATATTCAACTTAGCATCATGGCTAGGAATACCATTTGCCATCTGAAAAAACCAGTTCTATGGGTCAAAAAAACCTTTTAATCTAGCTACATATGACTTTATAGGCCCTATCAGTCAAAAATTACCACCAATTAACTTCTCTTGGTCATCTCCAAATCAGAAAATAATTAAACAAGTCACAAATCAAAAGTCTCAAAACCTAACTATCACTGGTAACGTGAGGCTCAAGATGAGTATGAGTTCATGATTCACTTTCCATACCTACCACCTAAGTCCTAGTAATCCTATATATAGTCTATTTGACACTTCAAATAATAAAGGGATTCCCTGATACCATTTTTTCATGAAGCAACCTGATCTATCCCTCTATTAGAATCCTGAGTTGGCTTATGATAAGTCCCAAAGTGCATTCGTAATCCCCACGGGCGGACACATGTCACTAGAAATCAAAGAAACCCAACTTGAGAATGATTTAACATAATATATAATTAAGAAAATGATAAGCATAAATTAAATAAAATTTGATCACAAATCATCTATACATCAATATTCCTGGCCAAAAAGAAAATATATGAAACAATAAACTAATAACTTAATAAGAAATAAGTAAACAACGTCATCACTAAAAACTATCCTCGTCACCATGGTCTCATATTTTGTAAGGAAAAGATACCCACCAGATATATTCACTTCATCAACTAGTATATATATCTTACCTCTATCCCTATAAAATATTAAAATCATGTATGTCCATTATGATAAAATAAAACTAGAATAAAACTAAACTACATACATATCTTATAGTGACTATAAAAGTCACCATTCAGCAAATAGAACCTCAATTCCCAATTGGAAAGAATAAGTAAGTTGAAATCTATTAAGAAAAAGTGATAAAGATATAGGAAAGATCAATAAGCTTAATAATAATGATAAAATAGGAACAATTCTATCTACCTCACCTTTAACGAGGAAACCGTTTCATGCTAGTTTGAAAATATATGTCTAAAATTAAGGGGATTCCTTTCCTTTTTTTAAAAAGTAAAAAATTGATACTTTAGAAAAACAATTTCTTTTTAATTTTCTAAATAGTTTATAAATAATTATATTATTTAAAATAAACCATTTATATAAATAATCATATAATAGGATACATGTTTTCGTAGAAAAGCATGGTGGTGGAAATAATTTTTCTAATTGCAACCAAATAGAGGAAAGTAGAAATATATGTAAAATGTTTATCATGGGAATTACCTATAAAAATATATAGGAGTCCCAAAAAATACTTGTTTTAGAACCATTTGATAGAATATTGATGTGATCCATAGTCTATAACTAACCTGACTACTTTCAAATTGCCTCACCAGTGGAACAACCCACATGGAAATTCCCTCCCACGGGGACCTAGTCTGTCTAATCTGTACTAAATTGTAGTTGTCTCTCAACTCCCCCAAATATGAAAAGGATCCCATAACTGATGAATTGAGGTGAGTTTTTCATTCTATCATATACATCATACCATACACATTTCAAAAATCAACCATTCAATTTTCACATCTAATCTCCCTTTTAAGAGAAATTGTTTTCCCTTTGATGATATTGAAAATATACACAATACCCCACACTGGGATTTCATCACACATTTCCCCAAAATTAAATTCCCATCTTAATTCCAAAGTCAAGGGGAATTCCATAATATGGTTTTTCATTCCCAAGGATAAACCATAAAGTGCTAACTATGACTTATAATTTTAAAAGAAAACTAAATCCATTTAAAAAAGCAATTTTCCCCCAAGATTTTGAGTTCAAAAACAATTATTCATCCTTAAAAACAAAGTAATATTGATTTATTAATATAAACCCTTTATCCTGATACACGTATTTCCCTCTCCATGAGTGAATATGTACAAATAGGGTATTCATATATGTGTGTGTGTGTGCATGCACGTGTGTGTGTGTGTTTTTGTATGTATGTATTTGTGTGTAGGTCACATCCTTTGAGCCAAAAGATTAGAAATATTATACAAGACTCCTAGGAATCCAAACCATGACATTAAGCCTTTATGAAAACCAGTTGAATATGTAGAAAATATTTGGTAATTTCTATTTCAAATGGTATAAATCATTTAAAAAACACTCAAGATCCTAAGATGATTTACATTAAAAAAATGTGGATAATTTTTTTTAAAAAGTAAACCCACAACATAAACTTATATAATTGAGGAAAAACTTCAAAGAAACCCATTATAACATCACAAAAAATTTTTATATCACGTATAATTCATAATATAATGAAAAAACCCATTAAAACTATCAAGAAATTAAATATTTCAATTTAAGGTCCTAGAAATAGGGTAAAAAACTATGAATAGAAGAAGAACTCATTGTTTCTGATAATGGAGGCACTATCCGACATCAAAGGGGTATGAAATTCTCTATAAAACAAAGAGAATATAAAAAATCACAAAAAACCAAATGAAAATTGGTCCAAATAAAAATAAATGAAGAAACCCTACCAAAAATTGATGGAGAATTCATCACCTTCAATAGATATGGCTTGAACATACCTCAATCGAATCCCACAAACCCTAGAAACCAAAAAAGTATAAAAAAGAACCCCCCAAATTGGTCTCGTGTTTTACCATGTTTTTTTATTAGTAAAATATAAGATAAAACCCATGAATAGGATAAGAGTAAAATATAGGATTACTTACCATAATAAAAATACAAGAAATCAATGGAGGCGTAAACTGGAATTCATGGAAAGGGGGAGGGGGGAGGATTAACAATAGAGGGCTCCCTTGAAGTAGTGTGTTATATAAAGGAGGAGGGTAGGGGGTTTGTGTCAAGTATTTTATGGGGAGGATAACCGTTTTTTAAAAAAAATTGAAAAATTAGAAAAATAATAAATTTAATCCCATAGACATTACCCATAGTTTGGACTAATTGTTGTCGAAACTGTGTGAAATTGTGCACCCCATATTGTAAGTTATGGAGACCATACACAGTCATAGAGTTTGTTTAAGGAAACTATGCATAAACCATTCAGTCGTCTTTATATTGATTTTAGACACCATCAAATGGTTTTCACATAATTTCATCTAACTCCATGCCAACTGTGTGTCAATGCTGAATATCCAAAATACATAAAATTTTAACCCTATTCAACCCAAAACTCCAGAATGAGAATGAATATAATTAAATAATTAAAAATAACTCATAAAATAATGTCGAGGTGTTACACTAATCACATACCCAAGGTGTATCTTACTCATTTCATCAAGAAACTCATTCATGGATTTCATTATGAAGATAATATCATAAAACAACAACTGAATCATAAATAAGAAACAAGGAATGATTATCATGATAAAACTACCAATCACACACAATCAACCTAGAAAACACCTAATGGATACAATAGACAAATATCACCTCATAACCTCAATTATTCAAAGTTTCTCAAGTAAGGGTCTCAAAATTAACCTTCACCCAAAACCAGATAATATCAGAAATTCATCTACCCACATATCAACATGAAACCAATAATTCTTTCCAAAACAAACACCTTAAAAAAGATTCAAGATATCACAACCACTTGGGTATTAATTCCTAGAGGTTTCACATTAGAATAAATAATAGATGTTTGGTCCAAACATGGAACTCATCTAGAGAACCTAGAAAAAAGTTCCAATGATTTCTCAAGAACTCTTTGGCATATCCACCAACATGGTCTCATGATAATTCCACTAAAAAAACTACCTTGATTAAATATACAAGACACACTAGAACATAAAGAGATGAAAAATGATATATAACACTCTATTTAATTTCTAGGATGTGCTAATCACTAAGAGGGATACAACCAAGTAACAAGACGATTCATCCTAAAAAGTATCATCCCAAGATACAAGATTTTTAACATTACAAAAAAACTTATTTTGAGTCACTCATAAGTAGACAAACCCTGAATCAAACCAATACATGTCTCTAGAACCAAAAATTTGTTTCTAACCAAAAAAATGGATCAAAATTCAAAAGCACATATCACCTAGGTAAAACATAAGACTAAATTCCATTTTTTATTTTTAAAAACTATCATATTACATAGTGAATTAGAAAAACGTTTTCTAGATACACACATGATTTTAAAACCACAAAACAATTTTAAATATTAAAACTTACATTAAAATTATAAATCCCTAAGAGAATCTCTATTGATTCAAACATATTTTAAAAGAACTCGATATTCTTTAAAAAACCCACATAATATTTAAAATCTCTCCTTTATGTCTAGCACTTTCTTAAAAATAATCTTTCAATTTTAAAACACTTTTCCTCTAATTTTTTTAAAAAATATTCATTGATTTCTCTTTTAAGACTAACCATTCTAGGGAACATACCCCATGAAGGTTAATGCATTTTTTCAAACAACCCATAGAACTGGTGTTAATCATAAAACACTTTTCAAATTTCATTAGTAAGTCAACCATTTCCAAAAAATATTCATGAAAAAACATTCTATTTTACAAGAATCAGAAATATTTTTTCTTAAAATAAAGCATGTTTTTGGAAATCTCCGTTTGTACACAAAATAAATTTTCAAAACAAGAGAAAATCCAAACCAAATCCCATCCACATTTTTGAATGATCATAAAGATCCCTTGAATTCACCCCATTAGAGATTATTATTACATGGAACTATAAATATCAATCCAAAATGGGTTGTAGGATCATTCATAGATAAAATACATGGTTTGATAGACTACAAGAAAATCATGCATCAATTCCCGTGACATTTCCAAGATCAATCATTTTGTAATAAATTTATTTATCAGGCCATGCAATCCAACCTCATGAAACCAATACTATTTCAGTTTTCACCCAAAAATCCAATGAAAACCCTAGGGTAAATAATTCAATGATAATGAGGAAAAAACCACTAACCACAAATCTAAATCAAATAATAATAATAAATTGAAATCCAAATCCCACTACCCATGGTAACTCAAGAATTGTAATGAAGGGTGGTTATCAAGAACCCACTCATGACCAACCATCTGATTCTTGAAGTCAATCATAACTCAATTATACCATGAAACACCCAATAAAATGAGGGTGTTATAAGAACCTATTTACCTATTAATAAACCTAGGCTCTGATACTGACTGTAAAGAACTGGGCTGAGATTACCCAACATGTCACCCAATCCAACTCACCACTAGGCCTGAATGGTGTTCCCAATCCGCATGGGTGGGAAACTAGTTTATGTGTCTAAAATATGTACATTTGGGACTTATTTCAGCAAAATATAATCAAATAAAAAATCATCAGGAAATACCATGAATTTGCTATAACATATCCATAAATTGGAAATCCATGCCTACTAAATAAGCAGGTCAAAATAATGTATAAAACCAAACATGGAATAATGTAATAAAAATCCATTCAAAAATTTATAACTGAAATGATTATAGTAGAATCAAAATGTGAATACAAAATACACCTGGATAGAAAGGTCAGTAAAAATAATCTTAATATAATGGAACATGAACATATCCAACCTCCACCAAATGGTTGAAACCCACTCACCAGATATAAAAAATCCAACAATAAACCCAAATATAATCCACATGATGAGATCAATTATGGGAGCCTGAAGAGAAAACATAAGGGATACTTATACATGAACACACAAATGTATATACAGAGTGTGAACTAAAAAACCCTAGTGTTATTTTACCAAATAGTTAATATAGATCCTATCATAATACATTTCATAAATTCTAGTTTGAACATACATTATAAAATAATATTTCACTTATCCAAGCATAAGTTAAACAAATATCATACTCTACCAATTTTTTTCCAAAACTAGGGTAAAATTTATTAAGAAAAGTGAGGCAAATCCGACCTAAGACCATAGTTTTAAAACCCAATAAATAAATAAATCTATTATTTTTAAATAGATTATAAAATATAAAATAGGAAATTTCAATTTGTAAGAAAATCATTCTACATGCTTTCCCAAATAATTTTCAAATTCCATTTAAAAAACACATCCATTTTTGAAATAACACCTTTCAAACCATTTTTAATTTTTTTTCAAAAGTAAAACAAAACCATAATCAAGAAAACTAATATATAAAATGTCACTAAGATATAAATGGAACAAAATAAAACAACCAATTACCCAATCAAGGTACCATGTAATCTAATTCCAAGAGATACAAATAAAGAATATGTATCAGGATCCCCTAAATCATAATCATCTAGATCTAAGCATCATTGGAAACACACTAGGTTCAAATATGAATAAAAATATATATGGATTATAATATCATATTTATCTAGAACCTCTCTATATGAAACTCAAACTTAGCTCTGGATTCCCAGTGGGGTCACCGAGTACAAAATAAACATAAAGGATGGTGAAACATTTCTTGGGCACTAGCTAGCCTATGTAAACTAAGCTATTGTAACACACACTCATACCTTATACTTATCTACCAAGGGTTACTATGATACCAATAAATGAGGTTAGAAATAATAATAAATGTGACAATAACATAGATAAATATTTTAAAATAGAATTAATAAACCTCACCTCACCTCCAATACCCTCACATGAAAAAATCCCGTTTAACATCCATTAATAAGCATAAATAATAAAATCCCCCCCCTTGGGGCAATAATTCCATTAAGAACATAATAAAAACCAAGGGGCTATAAAATAATTTAAATAAAGATTTTAATTCATCTATTTTTAGCATAGTGTCAATCATTCCTTTTAAACATGATTGAAATGTTAATTTTCTTTTTCATGAAAAATTATTGAAAATAATTTAATGGTAAGAACCCAATTGAAGTCCCAAATTTCCCTTATTAAAAACTATTACAATAATATTAAAACCCAATAGAATAAAAAAACTAAAAATAAGTTACAACTCTCTCCTTTTTATAAAACATCAAATCGAAACACCAAACATATCATTTGAAAATGACAAAAATCTCAAGTACCTTTTTACCACAATTGAACATCTTTTAAAGAGACACTCTAGATTTTTATCAAACACTTACCATAAAAAAGTCCATTACATGTTTTAAAACAATTTAAAAACTATTTTAAACCCCTATTGGGTAATACATATGGATATAATTTGAAAGTAAAATAATTTAAAACATTCAAGAATCTCATGGAATGCAGTATAATGAAATGATATAAAAACACTTATATCTTTCGAGAGAAAACGTATCACAATGAACCACCTTAAATGGAAAACATGAAACCAAGAAAGTAGACACTCTCAAAAACAACTAAACATCAAAAACCCCATGATTAAAACTTACTTGAACCTAAATTCATACCTTATTTTTGTTAGTGTTTTCAACAGAAATAAAAACTATGGAGAAAAGAGGGTGGAATGAGAGGTGGAAAAGAAGGAATTACCTTGTGAAACCCACTTGAAATTGAAGAAATGAGGTCATAAAATCAAGAGGAATGGATTTGGGAGATCTTTAATGGTTACCAAATCATGAAATAACCATGTAAATATAATATGTTAAAACAATAGATTATCTCACATTCTTGACACATAGTTTTTACCAACAATGTCCAAAACATCCTCTAGAACTACTATTCACAGAGGAATCACACACTTTCCATTAGATTTATAATTTTTTAGATCAAAACATGAACTAATTATAAATGAAAAAATATTCAATAAACAATGAAATGAAAAACCCCCCTTTATAATGTAAGATACATGGTTTTCCCTAAATTGTGTCTCCAAACCATGCATAAAGAAAAAAAATTATAGTTTTTAAGTTTAAAATAAAATTATATTAATTTTTAAACTATTATAATATAGAATGTTATAATATAAAATAATAAGAAATAATGATAGGGTGAGTAAAAATACTTTTCACCATACTAAATTATACCACAAGAAAGTCAATTATAAAGGTAAAATTGATGGAATCCAATCAATACACACCTGAACAAAGGTGAATGGAGATTGGGGAAATAATAGAGATGGATTTTACAAAAAATGAAGCACCAATAAAACCAACATTACTCAAATTCCTTACAAATTATCCTAAATCCTGATAAGAAATGTCAAAAATAGGTCATATCATAACTTTCCAACTCGAGTATCTACTAAAATAGAGACAAAAAAAGGGTTCCCACATTTTAAAATTCATCTAAAATGGAAGAATGACTAATAGACATACCCAAGAGAAGATAAATCACTAAAATAAAAAAATTTAATCTAATCATCATATGAATCTTAAATATTTCACAAACTACATACAACAATATAGATAACCAACTAAAACATGGCAAGAGAGAACAATCACAAAGGGATATCTAGAAGATTGTAAAACTAGGTCACAAACCGAACACATTCTAAATAAATGGATGAAGCATAACCGATTATGAACATGAATCAACATATAATAACATGGTTCTAACCATTGGTCATGAAACTACATAGAGGTAACTCAGATCCAAAATTGTTATACACAATCCCGATGTGATTCCGAAATAAAAATCCCCACCCAATATAACCCATAAATAACTAGAAATAATACAATACTCCCTATTATCCTAAGCACATACCAAATTACTCTCACTACCCAACACATCAATAAAACCTCACTAATATATTACACCACAAATATAGAATTAAAAAAGAACCACATAAGAATGACAAAGTAACGATGCATTATTAGTATAAAATATCCACCGCTCACACATGAGAAACCCAAATATCATCAAAAGTCTACATAAAATGAAGGTCACCTCAAAACCATTAACAATATAATATTATAAATTAAGAGTCCCAAAATACACCTTTACCCAAATATAGATCACATATAAAATATATCCACTCAAAACACCACATGAAAAAACTAACAATAACCCAAATGACCACATTAAACAAGAACCAAGAGATCACGACCGCTAGGAATTGAATGCATCGGGTTCCATACTAGAATACACAATATATCCATAATCTGAAATGAGAATTCCATCAAACAAATCATGATGTATTTTACAAAAGTGTTCTCAATGAATCAATGGCATCTTATCCTATATGGTCTCAAGATAACTCAACTGAACAACTTGTACCTTGAATAAATCTCAAACACACAAAAAAAAATACAAAACAATAACATCTTCCACTCTATTTTAATTTCATGTAGTTACAAGCACTTATCGTGCTACAACCAAGTAATAGAGGGATTTTATCCAATAAAACGTTTATCCCAAGAGTTAGTCTTTCTACCTTTAATCAAAAGCTTTATGGGAGGCACACTTAAAAAAATAAAAAATTGATCTAACCTATAATTGTTTCAAAAACCAATCAACAAATCTTGACACACCTTAAGGTAAAAATATTTGAAAAAAGATATCACCAAGAAAAATAATTAGTGGAATTTCATTTTTTTTCTTTTAAAATCCATCACATTCCATAAGTAATAAAAAACTAATTATATATATATAAACTTGATTTTAAAAACACCAAACCATTTTAAACAATCTTTCATATTTTAAAATACCAATTCTCGAAGGGAATCACTAAAAATTCACCTAGATTTAAAAATTGTTCATTCAACATTAAACCAAAATCCCACATGAGCTTTATGAACTCTTATTTATGTCAAATGATTTCTTAAAAATTAGATTTCCAATTTAAAACACTTCATCACACAAATAATTTCAAAACATTCATTGACTTTCCATTTAAATTAAATAATTCTTGGGAACACAACCTTAGTGGATCAATTAATTTTACAAACAATTCACAAAATTGATTTTAAACCTAAATCAATTTATGTATTTCATTATGAAATCAACCATTTCCAAAAAAATTTCATGAAAACCCTTTATTTTTTAAAATAATTCCTAAGGATTTATCATATACAAAAAACATTTTCAAGATATATCCCATTTCACACAAAACCAAATTTCACAATAACCAAAAATACAAAAAAATCCCATCCACAACATCAAAATATGACAAATCTTCCATTAATTCACCTCCATCCATAGGTATTATTTTGAGACAGTCTATATATTATTCCAAAATAGGGTGAAGTATTTTTCTTGACTCATCCACATGGTTTGATGAATTATGTGTCGGTTATGCAATAATTCCAATGAAATTCCAAGATCAATTGTTTGGTAGCTTCTTGATTAATATGTTCATATAGGGAAACCTCATACTGCTTATACTTTTTCAATTTCTACCCCAAGATCTAGTAAAAACCCCCAAGTAATTCATATAATTACAATGAGTAATAAAAATCAGTAATACTAAATCTTAATCAAATAATAATTATAAAAAAAAATCCAAATCCCTCAACCCATGGTAACACAAGAGATGTCACAAAGGTTGGTGATAAAGAACCCCCTCATGATCAACCTCCTGAGTCATAGAGACAATATTAACTCAATAATAG
Source organism: Viscum album (assembly GCA_963277665.1). Taxonomy (NCBI): domain Eukaryota; kingdom Viridiplantae; phylum Streptophyta; class Magnoliopsida; order Santalales; family Viscaceae; genus Viscum; species Viscum album. The sequence continues at coordinate 271,804,714 of OY728139.1, read as the reverse complement.
CAAGAAATACCCAAATAGAAATTTTTAGTTTCAAGTACATAGGACCCTATTCAAAAATATAGGATCTTATACCATTTTTAATAAACTGATCTATTCTTGAGGTACCCCAAACTCACACTCTTGACTATGGGGCAAAAAATACTTTGTTTGAACACTATCTTTTCTAAAAAGTGAGATGAATCAAGATAAATATCTCTTTATTTTACACTATTTCCATAAGTTGAAAATTAAATCTCACAAAAAAACACATGATCCCAAGAATAAAAATTTCTATTCCTTTGGAGATTTATTGTATAAGAAACTTATTTTGTGATACTTATGAACATTTTTCCATAATATAACAACACTAAAATCCCTTATAGACTTCTCATAAGTTATAATCATATTCATAACCTAGGTAATTTAAATATAATAAAGGGTTTATATCAAACACTCAGTAAGGGGAAACCTACCAACATTTCATCAAGGGTTATATCATGAGCATAGGATAACACATGGGCAAGGTAGAAATATCTTTTAAAAAAACATGGAACAATAAGAGTTTTCCATAATTCAGTACAGAAGGAAATGTATTCTCAAATTAACATACATATATTGTGGAAAAATAATATGGAATCCTGAGATAATAAACATGATTCATGGATCATAATCACAGGAATATGGAATTAAAATATAACATTCCCTAGAAACATAATATAAGAAAGAACATTATAAAAGACATAAGTAGAGATAAATTATAACATTGTGAACAAATCAATGTCCATGTTTCATTTAATGAAAAGAAACGTTCACACTTTAAATTTTTAACAAAAAAATCATGTTTTATGTTATTAATTAACAAAATCTATACACTTATCATCCATATCTCATGAGATAAAAATCATTAACCAATGCATGAGAGGGAGATATATGACCCCACCAATCAATCATCCATATATATGTGTGCCACTTTTATTTAACCATTAATCATATCATAAATAAACTATGGAAATAAAATGGTTTTCATATCATTTTAATATGTAATAATATAAAAAATTAATCACAATTCCATTAATAATCAGACCATGATAAAACCATTGAAAATAAATGGGTATTTAAAGATAAATTAACTTTTTTGGTAAATACCCTTCATTTAAGATGATGATTTATATGGTATTTAAACCATACAGATAAAATATATAAAATATATTCAATAATTTCTCCTATAAATCAATTTATGGGTGTCCAAGTAAACACCATTAAAATAATGAAACATAATATATGGTATTTAGAGAGGAAATTAATTTGAAAAAAAAACAAGTTTAAAAATGTTGAATGATTACTAAACACCAAATAAGTTAGGGATCATTCTTCAGATAGGAAAGAAAATTTGATATGCCATCCCAAGAAATTAAGATTATGGTATCATATGAATAGTATCATTGATCAATAATAATATATGTTAAAATATGAAGATATAGACGAAAAACAATCTTTAGGAGAGTTTGGAAAATTTATTTTCAAATAATGAACAACCTTGATCTTTTGAAAATATTTATAAAAATATAAATAGTTTATAAATCCAATATAAAATGTTTCTTTTTTAGTAACCAGGGAAATATAAATAAGATGTTTCATATAAAAAGAAAAATGGTTGAAAAACATGTTTAAATATAAACATTTAAAAGTTAGTTTTCACACTTTGTCAAAAGTAACCCATAAAAAAGTGTTAAAAATTAATTGAAATACATTTTTAGGAAATTAAATATAGTATAAAAGAATCTTAATCAATTATTATTCCATAAATAAAGACATATATAAATTCATCCAATGAATATGGACGTAAAATAGAAAGATACCTGACGTGGGGTGGGTTTCTATGATAATAGGTAAACTATGAGGCAAGGGAAAAATAAAATAATGATATTAAATGTAAAACCATAATAATGAATATATAAGAATAAAATTATGTGTTTTTAGTGAAAAACCTATACAAATTCTCCAGAATTATTATGTATCAAAAGCATATCTCTACTTGTAAATGTGATTGGTGACAAAACCTTTATTACTTAAGTAAATTTTAATAAGAAACCATTTAAATAGATATCTTCAAATTGAAGTTAAAATACCTAAAATAAAATATAATTCAAGATATAACATGTCAAATGTTATGTGTATACACCATATAAAATAAAACATGGCAGACAATTTCAAAAGTATCTTATGGATTTAAAAATTGACACAAAGGAGCCCTTATATTGTCATTATATTTTGAGTTGAAAAATCATGAAGGGTATAACATGAGATGTATTTTTAAATACATTAAATTTCTTTAAAAATTATGAGAAAATAAATCTATAGACAATATATACCCCATAAAAATAAAACAAGTGGTGTGTACAAATTATATCTCAATGAATCAAAATTGAGATGCGAAATCCCTTTCCTCAATTCTCGAATGACACAAAATCCATTTAACCTCATATATAAAAACCATATCTTAATAAACTATTTATAAATATTATTACTACCTATAAAATTTTATTATCTTAATTTATAATCCTTTATTATAAATTATTTAGTTATATTTTATGTTCATCATCAGATTTTATTAGCTTCGAATGTTTTTTAGTACTAGTTTCATAATTATGGTGTCGATATTTGTTTCTAGATTAAAAGTTAATCATTTATATATATTTATATCTATTGGAGTATATTTTTTAATTATCTATAATGTTATAATTTCATTTCAAATTATTTTAGTTATGATTAATGAGGATGAAGTGCGTGACAAGCTTGTTTTGGTAATTTTCATCAATTAGGGGTGGTATCATAATAACGGGTTTTATATTACCATTGAAATTATAGAAAAAATAATACTTATTTTCTTATTATTGTTTCATATCATCAGTAATTATTTTCCTTTTGTTACCCATGATATAAATTTGTATTACTCTATATATAGGTTGTCAAACCGACCCAAACAAGAACGAACTATAATCTGTGGGTGAGTATGGTTAAGAAAGGGATTTTTTTAGAATAATATAATCATTATAGTATCAAGGTGATATTATTTAGGTGTTTCAAAGTGAATAATCAAGTTATATTATATATGGATAAATAATACAATACTAGAGTGAAAAATGAAATACATCACTTTTGTGCAGGCGATAGTCCACACATATTTATGAGAAACATGTTAGTTTTCCATAGACCTAAAGTAAGATATAGAATAGTTTATAATTAATGAATCTGAATAATTTTATTAATAAAATATTAATCCATTAAATATAATTTTATAACTACCATTTTATGGTTGTTAGGACAAATCAATCACACTCTTTATGGAAGTGGTAGTCTGCAAGTATGCATGATGACATATTTATTTTTCAAATGGTTTTAGAGGAATGTAGAAAATTCATATTACTTTAGTATAATAAAATTTTATATGATTATTAATACTAATTTTAAATAATTTCAAATATATAATATATTTTATGTTTTAAAAGAAGAAAATAATTATGAGAGATCAGTTGAGAACATTACCTCTCCCTTTGGATATTCTCCCTTAGGTAACAAATTAGGGATCCTTAGCTTGGTATTTTCGAAATAAAAATGCTTATAAGAATAAAGGAGATAGTTTTAGATATTATATGTAAACTTTATGGTTGATTTTATCCTTTATAATGAGTGTAGAAATATTTTGTAGGTGAGATCCTTTTATATGTTAAGGGAATGTCATTTTTGTAAATATAACTTCTTAATATTAATAAAGAACCTGTTTGTCATGGTATTTAAAGCCAAACTGAACAATAAGGGAGTGAAATATTATTTATGGTCCTGAATCAATAAATTATTCATCCATAAGCATATTTGAATCATTTTTAAGTATTTTATGCTTATATTTTTCACTTTTCACTTTTTTGTTTTCATCATGGTAATTAATATTATCCTAATTAATTTTACATTTAATTGATAAAAAGAAAATGAGAGTTACTAAATAATTTGAACTAGATGATTCCAAGTATTAAATATATTTCATAAATTAAATTTTTTTGAGGTTGATAAAAATTAATTTTAATATTTTCCACGTAATGCGTGAAAAATATTTTATAAAAGTGGATTTTAAGTATGAAAATTATGTTTATGGTAAAATTATAAAAAAATTTGATTTAAAAGACATTAATTAGTCAATCATTATCTAAATAAATGTTTTTTCTTCAAAATAAGGTAGAAATAGAATTATCCTCAATCCTTTTTTTTTATTTTTTAGGAATCCACTTTATGGAAAAGTGGTAACCATACAAAAATCATCAAAAACCTCTTGCAAAAACCCACTTCGACGTCAACATACAACACACTAACATCAAAAATTAAAATCCAGCTTCACCTCAGACCAACAACCACCATACCACATTCAAAGAAACCTTAAAAATTCAAAATTAAAATTTCAAATTTCAAGTCATCACCGCCCATCTCGGTAAATTAGACATCTCGATTCACATACTACCACGATTCTCAATCCCATCACGACAGCCACCATGTCCTGAAGATGCACCCATTTCCACATCAAACACATTTGTTTGCGTGGTTCACTGACATCTTACATCTTCGTCACTATTGAAAGAAGATTCATCATCTCCATAATACTCAAAATAGGAAACATCATTAACTTGTTTAGCTGATTCCCAACACCAAACTACCAGCAGTGACATCGCCGGCTTAACACCACCGTCTTCGCCCTCGTCAGAACACTACACTTGACACAACCTCATTGTGGCCAGGATAAACCAGAGAAAAACCTACCATATGTAGAAATTGACACCATCACCAGACAAACCTCATTCATATCCACCATCGTAGAAGGAACACACAAATAATTATCAAAACCGTGATAAAACATATCACATGAGAAGAAAAAATCGCCACCAGATCCTACCTCCCAAAACCATTGAGGAACCGCCATTACAGATCCAACTCGGAGTTGATTAGAGGGCCTTGGGGTCAGGTTAGGTATAAGAATAGAAGTTTCTTCCTAACGATGGTATCTCACCTAAACTGAAAGTAGAATCCAAAGCCAAGATCATACAGACACTGGAGTGCCTGAAAATCCCTCGAACACCACTCCGCTTATCCCAAAACCCCTGAGAAATCATCGCTCCAGATCTGACCTGGATAGGTGCGATGTAACGCGAGGTCAGAGAAGGGAAGAAGCGGTCTGGGATTACAACAACCACCATCGTTGGGATAAAAAACCACCGCAAAACCAAACCAACGTGACACTACTCACCAACCTGAGAAGAATATGTGTTTCTTAAATTCAATTTAGTATTTTTAAATTATTTATTATAATTTATAATTATATATTTTTTTTAAAAAAAAGTCATAAACTTTAAAATCATTCTTATCTTATGAAAATGTAACAAAAATGTTAGTATTTTCAAAATCAGTATTTTTCACTATTCACCCAAAATTCAACATTTTAAGAACAATATTAAAAAAATCATTCAATGCTAATTTTATAATTAAAAGTTAAAAAATAAAACTAATTCTATAATATTAAAATTATAAAATTTATATGTTTAGTTTTTAAATGAAAATAAAAAATAAAAAATAAAACTCATTTCTATTGAAAAATGACATTTAAAGTGCCCTTAATATCATTTTGTATTAATTTAAAGAATATTTATTTATTATTTTATATATAATAGTTTTTAAATATTGTCAATTTAATTTATTATGATGAAATATAAATCACTTTAAAAGAGTTCATTGAAAAATATTACTTTCATAATAAATAATCTTTACCATATACCATTAAAATTAATATTTTATATTCTAAAATTTTAATTTTACTATTCTATTAATAATGATATATTTATTTTAATTTTATAAATGAATAATATCATTATTAATAATAATAATGTTAATAATAATATGTAACACACACACACATATATATTATTTTTATTTCATTATTTATCATACATTAATTATATTATTTAAAATTTAATACTAATAATACAAAACATTAGTATACCTATTGGATACATTTATATCCAATGACCATATTTATAATAGTCACAATTTATTCCTATATATCTCATAAGATCATTTAACCCATTCATGTACATCTTTCTTGACATGATAATAATAGTTTAAGTGCTTAGTCTTCTTTCCATAATTGATATGAGGTTTATACTTCTCATCTCATACCATATGGAAGAAGATTATATGTCTGCAATGTTTTTATATTCATTCACATTTATCTAAATTGAAATTGTATTATTGTTTATTATTCTTGCATCCTCATGATTTATTTATTTTTATCCTCTATTGTATTATTTTAAGTCATTAAAATGTATCATGTTTTTTAGTCTGGTGTTGCGTGTGTAAAAATATATATTATTTATTTTAAAGGAAAAAATTAATACAAAAATATCATGAAATTTAATTGTCCCCCAATAAAATAAATTTGTTCCTCACAATTTTAGTTATCATATACTAATAACAATACCTAAGGGTATCTATTAGATAACTATGACTCAAGATATAACTTCTAAAGGGATAAAATCCTTGATATCCTAGGAAAGACTATGTAACATAATGATTCACTCATAATAGGGATATATTAATATTCTCAACCATTTAATCAAAAAATTCCTTCATATTTATGTATTATAAGTTTATAGAGATATATCATCCATAACATAATTTTCAATATCCAGATTCTAACCAAATATTTAAACCAAAATGATTGCGATAATATCCAATAAAATCACATTAAATTATCATATGAATATGAAAGTTCAATCCCAAGACATATTCTTCTTTGAAAACATAATTTTATATTATGATACTTTTTTTACTAAAAAATTGTTGGTTAAACCTATAACTCCATCAGTTTATCCTATGTTTTTCATGGTTTTTTTCTTATTAGATTCTCTAACCATTCCATATTCTCGTATTCAAAACCTTAATAATCATACATAAATATAATGTTAATTAACTAAATAATATCTCCTTGTATTTTATATATATGTATATAGTATTTGGACCACTCATCATGCACCGAGTGATGATTTAGTTAATACTCAACTAGTGTTTTTCAGGGTGATCTCCTCAAGGTGTATTCGTGCCATAACTACATTAACCTACAATTATCCATACAGGGATGTAATTTCTACAAAAACCACATACTCAAAATACTACCAAAATTCAAGGATGTTATTCTATACTTAGAATTATATATAGGGTTTTTACTAATGTTATCTTATCCTAATCCTCAAAAATAACCAAATTGTGTTATGATACCAACTGAGGCACAACAAACTCACACACTCAGGTCCGATACTAAAAAAACATTCTTTAAACACTGGCATCGATACAAAGTGAGATTACCTGTTCTAAACATATCTATATTTTACATCATTTATATAAGTTAAACATTACATATCACAAACAAACACACAACCCCATAAATGTAAGGTTTAGTGTCCCTGTGGATCAGTGGTATAGGCATCTTATTTAATGATACTTGCGAATGTTTATCTATAATCATACCGTAATATAATTCTTGATATAATTGTCATAAGTTACACCAATATTTTCACCTTGGGAATGGAAATATAAGAATGGGGTGAGGTGAAACACTTAGTAAGTGAAAAATTATCAACATGTCATCAAGGGATAGATCATAGGCATATCAAAACATGAACATGGGAGAAATATCATATTGAAAATAACATCACAAAATTTGATTTTTCTGTAAGACATGATAAAAGGAAATGTAATATCAAATAAAAAAACATATACCATGGAAAAAGTGTGTGGAATAATGATATAATAAACATAATCCATGGATCATAATCATAATCATATGGCATAAAAATGTAACATTCCCCTGAAATATATCATAACAGAGATCTTTGTAACAAACATAAGAATAGGGAAATTATAACATTATGAACAAAAAAATGTTCATGCTTTATGTTGTTAACAAAAACAATGTTCACGATTCATTTAATTCTCAAAAAAAGTTCATTCTTCATGTTGTCAACAAAAAAATGTTCATACTTAACATCATTATCTCATGATAAATATAAATACTTAACCAATGCATTGATGTGTGATATAAGACCCCGCCCATAAATTATATATATAAATGTGTTCCACTTGAAATTATTCATTCATCATGTCATAATTAACTCATAGAATGAGAATGGTTTTCATATTCTTTTTAAATGGAATCATATAATAAAATCATTCATAATTCCATCATCAATGAACCCATAATAAACCCATGTAAAATAAATGGGTATCTAAAGAAATTCAATAACATTATTTCTAAATACCCTTCAATTAAGATGATAAGGAATATGATATTCATACCATTTAGATAAAATATATATGATATAGTTAATAATTTCCCCCAATCAATTGATTCATGGGTATATAATTGAACACACATCAAATAAAGAAAATATAATATATGGTATTCACAAAAGAAAGATATTTGACAAAAAACATATTTATAAATGTTGGATAGTTTGGAAAAACCAAGGAAGTGATGGATAATTATTATTATATAAAAGAAAATTTTATAATCCATTGTAATAATTAAGGTAGATGGTGTCAATTGATGAATATCCTTGGTTAGGCATAAAATATGTAGAAATATGTAGGCATGGATGAAAATTAGTTTGTAGGTACATTTGTAAAATTCTTTCGGAAATAGGAAATAAGCTTAGTATTTTTGAAATTTTTTTATTAAAAAAGTAATATTTTATAAGTATATCAAAATAAGATTCTATTTTAGAAACCATGAAAATATATTGGTGATGTTTTATAGAAAATTCAAACAAAACAACAAACAAATGCTTTCACATGGAAACATTTAAAAGATATTTTTTTTCACACTTTTTCAAACAAATGAACTATATAAAAAATGTTAAAACATTATTTAAAGCCTTTATAAGTAAATTAAAAATAGTATAAAATGAACGCAATCAATTATTGAGGTATAAATAAGGTCATATGAAAAAATATATTGAATATGGACATGGAAGAGAAAGATACTCGACTGAAAAAGAAGAGGTGGGGTCAGTTTCCCTTTCAAAAGATAAACCTTGAGGCAAGTGGGAAATTAAATTGGGAGTAAAATTGTGAAAAACAAAAAAAATGGAAAATAAAAGGATTATTTTTTTATAGAAAAAAGTTTATAAATTCCTTAGATGGATTATCTTTCAATACTAATATTGATTTGAAAATGAGATTGGTGATAAAACATTTATGGTTTCATTACATTTCAATTAGAACCCATTTAAAGAATGAGATTCAATTTTATCTTAAAATATAATGAATAAAATATAATTAATGATACAAAATACCAAATGGGTAGAATATGCACCATATAAAATAAACCACAGTGCATAATATCAAACATGTCTCCTCGATTTGAAAAATGAGACAAAGAAACCCTTACATCATCATCATCTTATGAATTGAAAACCTATGAAAGGTAAAACATGAGATGGATTTATAAATAAAATATATTTATTTAATAATTATGATAAAATAAATGCATTTCTATTAAATAGATCACATAAAGTATATAAGGGCTGGGTATGCATTATATCTCAAAGAGAGAAAATTGAGATGCAAAAACCATTACCGTAATTCTTGAATTCCATGAGAGATTTTAACCTATTATATAAAACATAATTACCATAATAGCCAATTTTTGAACCTTATTCATACATATAACCTTTTATAAACTTCATTTTTATTCATTTATTATAAATGTATTTGTTAGTTGCATTTTATTTTCATCATCGTATGTTATTATCTTTGATTGTTTCTTCACTACTAGTTTCACAATGGTAGTGTTGATTATTATTTATAAATTCAAATTTATTAACTCTAATATCATTAAATTTAGTTTAATATCTGTTTTATAATTATTTTTAATGTTCAAATTTTACTTCATAATTATTTCATCTTTGAATCATGACAACAAAGTAAGTGATGAGCTTGTTTTGGTAATTTTCACAGATGAGGTGTTGTATCTTAATAACGGGTAAGATATTACCATTACCATTACATAACAAAAAAATTAGATTTTTACTTATTATTTTTCAATATCATCAGTGATTATGTTTCCTTAGTTACCCATGATAGAAATTTATATCATTTCTCATTTTGTTGGTTAAACTGACCCGAACAAGAACAAGTTATAATATATAGATGAGTATGCTCAAGAAATAAATTTATTTGGAATAATATAAAAATTATAAAAGCATAAATATATTATTTATATGTTTTTAAGGGGTGGAATCTGGTTATATTGATTATTGATAAATAGGAAAAGCCTAGAGTGAAAAATGAAATATGCCTCTTTTATATAGGATGTAGTCTGTACATACGCACGAGCAACACATTCATTTTCTACAGATACAAAGGAAGATATGGAATGGTATATAATAAAATAATACTACTAATGCTATAAAAACCATATTAACCATCTTTGATGAAAAATCAATCATGACATTAAGGGAGGTGGTAGTTTTCACGTATGCATGACGACATCTTCATTTTTGAAATGGTTTTAGAATACGGTAAAAAAATGGATATTAAATTCGTATAACAACATTTTAAAATATTATCAATTCTAATGTTGTCTTAATTTTCATGGATATAATATTTTTAGGGGGTAGAATAATAAAAAAATTAAGAGATCTCTGTTGAGAACATTACCACTCACTTTGGATGTTCTCCCTTTGGAAACACCCTAAGGCTCCTGAGATTGATATTTTGGAAAGATCAATGATTTTAGCACATGTGTAAAGAGTTTAAGAGGTATAAGAGAAAAGTTTTAGTTCATATAATTAATAAGAATTAGTTGATAAATGTGGTGGAGGTGACTTATTTTTACAAGTGAAGGGAATGCCGTTTTTTGTAAATATAACTTATTAATATAAAGGGAGAACATATTTGACATGATGTGTAGCCAAAGTGGATAATAATGGACTTAGGAATGAGATAAGGTTGATAATCCCTCAAGTCATTTAGTTTCACATAAGTTTTGATCATTTTTTTATGTATTTTACTTTTAAAATTTTCACTTTTACCATTTTAGTTTTTTATGTGCTAATTAATTTTTACCTAAGTAATATAATTTTAATTTGAAAAAATTGAACGGTCCATATAAAATAAATTTTACCTACCGATTTCAAATACAAAATGGATGTTATAAAAAAACTTTCCAATGGGGTGTTGGTGACTAGAACATGTGTTCGACCTTCGATGGCCCCCTTTGAAGTATTTTTTTGTTGTTTGTTGCTGGATTGGTGAGGCACCGGTGTGATTGCAGATTGGCTGACTGCTGGTGTGCGGTGGGGTGGAATGCGGGGAGGTATGTGCAAGTATTCCTCCACATATGCAGGTGATGGGAATGATGATGAGGCATTATGCGGTATGTGCGAGTAGTCCTCCACGGTGATTGGTGTGGTGTCAGCGACCGATGGAAAGCTTGACTGAGGGAGGGGGATCTTGGGTGAAGGCTTGGCGGTGAAAGTGAGGCACTGTTAACCTGCGGTTTGGGTGGATATTTTTAGGTTCAGGCGATGTATTAGTGTTTATTACCCTCATCTTTGGCCATGTAATTGGATCCTCTCTTCCCCGAAATAAATAAGAGGTTTGTTGGTTAAAATAAATTTAAGGTGAATTCCTCCTTACCTGTTTAAAACCCTATTTTTAGAAAGTGTATTTTTACGAAAAAAATATTTTTTTTCAATAAAATTATAAACCTTATTGATATATGACATTAATTAGTTTATTATTAACGAAATAAATGTTAGATGTCATGAAAATAAAGTAAAAATGTAATTATACCTTGTGAAAAACCCAATTAAAAGAAAAATATGAAAACAAGTTCTTTAAAAGATTACATAAGTTTAAAAATGTTAAACATGAGATTTCTAAATTTAACATAGTATTTTTTAGTTCATTACATTAATTTATAATTATATATTTTGGGTAGAAAAAAGGTTTCATAAACTATAAAATAACTATTTTATTATGAAAATTTCATAAAAGAGATAATATTTGCAGAATTGATATTTTTTCACTATTCACCTAAAAAATCAACCTTTTTTGAAAAATCTATAAAATTCATCCTATGATAATTTTTTAAATTATAAATTCAAAAAAGGAAATCCATTTTATAATATTATTATTCTTAAATTTATAAAGTTCAGTTTTAAATGAAAATAGAATATATAAAGAAAAATTTTATTTGTTGAAAAACAAATTTTTAAGTATTATTAATATTATTTAATAATAATTTAAAGAATGATAATATATTAGTTTATATGTAATAGTATTTTAAATGTGGTGAATTTTATTTTTTAGGAAAAAATATAAAAAACTTTTTAAACAGTTCTTCGAAAAATATTTCTTTTTTATCAAACAATCTTTAGCAAATACTGTTAAAATTAATAAATTTTAATCTAAAATTTTAATTTTACTAATCCATTGATGTTAATATATTTCGTTGAATTTTATAAATAAATAATATCATACTCTAATAATAAAAATTTATATTATAATACATAATGCATAAATATATATTTTCAAAAATATTATATTTTTGTTGCATTATTTTTTATTTGTGAATTGTACTATTCTATGTTTACTACTAACAATAAAAATCATCAGTATACCTATTGGATACATTTATATCCAATGAATATATTCAAAATGGTCAGATTTCATTCCTTTATATATCTTAAGATCATTCAACTCATTCATTCACTTCTTTCTCAATATGCCTATAATAGTTTTGGTACTTAGCCTTCATTATATAGTTGAGGCGAGGGTTATGATATTCATAGCCATCCATGAGGATGAAGATTATATGTAAATGGTATTTTTATATGCTTATGTATTCATCTCACTTGTAATTTTCTTATTCATGATAATCATTACATCCCCTTAATTTATATATATATATATATATATATATATATATTCCTACATTTTAATGTTTTACATCATTAAAATGTATCATGATTTGTTTTAGTCCGATGTTTCATGTGAAGAAAGTTATATTATTTATTTTCATGGGAAAATAAATATTAAAATATCCTAGTGTTACAGGATTGATGAGTCATGCCACTTAACCTGACTCTCCACTATGCCTGAATGGAATTCTTCATCCCCATGAGTGGCTAACTAGTGTCTCGGTATCAAGAACGTACACATGGTAATTATTTTACTCTCATATAAAAACAACAACAAGAAGTAGAAACTATAATGAATCTGGAATTCCCTATTTGTAGAAAGGACATCCATGCCTACTAAATACAAAGATACAAATAAAGGATAAAACCAAACATGGAATAATTAAACAAACATCCATAAAAAATATACTATTAAAATGATTACAATGGGGAAAAAAATACAAACAAAATACACAAGTCTAGAAATTTCAACATAATAACTAAAAATTGAAATGAAATCCAATAACTCCAACATCTACCATGGTACCCATGACCACTCACCACATCCCAACATGTCTAAGAGAAAATCGAATGAGTATTTAAAGAATGAGATTAATACTCAACCCCAAAAGAGAAAACATAAGGGGTGTACACACACACACACTGGTGTATATGTAGGGTGTGATCCAAACATTCCCAATAGTATTTCACTAGAGTCTCTAAAGTTACTTTTATAAAAATTCCACAAATTCTAGTTTGAGCATACTTTTTAAAATCGGTTTTCACATGGCTATGCATAAGTGAAAGAGGTATCATACTCTACCCCCTTTTTTTAAAAGAACAAGGGTAAAATTTATTATTAAAAATGAGGCACATCCATCCTAAATCCATAATTATAAAACCCAATAATTATATCAAACCATTTATTTTCAAAATAAATTTAAAAATATTAAATTGGACCATTTAGTTTGTAAATAGAACAATCATTTATTCATATTTTCCCAAACAATTCTTAAATGTGTTTTTAAAATAAACATCACATCCCTTTTAAAAAAACACCTTATAAACCTTTTGTAAATTAATTTAATGTAAACCAAAACCATAATCAAGAAAATAGAAAAAGGAAAACAACACTAAGATATCAATAGAACAAATAAAATTAACCAATAACGAAATCAAGGTTCTACACAATTAAAAGATAGGGGATACAAAAGAGACATATATATATCGGCATCCCAGTAATTATTCTAAGATGGATCTAAGAATAATTGGTAGCTCAATGGTCTCAAACATGAATGATACTAGACCAATCTCATTTGGTTATATATCTCTAGGGTCCCCAATGTCAAACTGAAACATGCCTCTCAGAAAATGTTGCACTCACCAAGTATAAAATAAACCCCTATGAGGGTAAAACAAGAAATGAGGTCAAAATACCTCTTTTATATAAAATATCACTTTAAAACACCAAAATATTTTCTTTAAAAAATAAACTCATGTCAAAAACCTTTTTAAAACCATTATATCCCTTTTAAAGAGACACTCCAACATTTTATCTACATTTCGTGTCTGGAAAGTCTATTAAAAGTGTTAAAACCATTTGAAAACAATTTTCAACCACTATTAGGTGATACATATGGATATAATTTATAAATAAAATCATTTAAAACTTCCAAAAATATTATGGAATGTATTATAAAATAACACCATAAAACACCTACATCTTTCAAGAAGAAACCTGTCGCAATGTGTCTCCTTTAATGGTGAAAACACAAATACAAAAAAGAAACTCCCAAAAACCACTAAACCTCAAAAACACCTTGCTTAAAACTTACTCAAACCCTAATATCATCCCCCATCGGTGTTAGGGTTTCTAGAAGAATGAAAAACCATGGAGAAAGAAGAAAGGGATAAGAGGTGGAAAAAGAGGGGATTGCCTCATGTAACCCACTTGAAATCAATGATTAATGGATATAAATTCAAGGGTAAGGGGGGAGAAAGTTCCATTGGAGGAACATAACTTTTGGATGACCAATAGTGTAACATCCCAGGTAAATAAAGAATAAATAATTTTCATATTTATTAATATTTAAAAATTAAATATTAATTTTATTTTAAAGGGGTTGCTATGTTCGATAGCGTACCCGATACGCAACGATGAGTTTCTTTGAAACTTACGTAGCACACTAGTAATAAAATAATATTATTTTAAATGTTAGTTAACAAGTAGTCGTTGTACTGGAGGGAATGGATAGAAATAACTAAAATATGATTAGATATGTTTTTAAATGTTTATACATTTACCCAATAAAAGATAAAAGCTTAAAATACGGAAAGAGTTCAATTTTACGGGTATATATACTCTAATTTTCACTAAAGGTTCACTTATCACCTTTTAATGGTGAACCGTCATTAAATATAGTTTTGATCACTCTTATAATTTATTTTTGACCAAATATATCTCTTCTTTAGAATCGGGACATCAAAATTTACTTTGTGTAAATTTTTGGTACCTTTCTGATAAAGTTCATTTTTTTATGAATAGTGTAAAATGTTGTATTTTAATTCAAAACCTCTTTTTAATATAATTTATTTATATGATTAGATTATTATTTTAATTGGTTTTAAAGTGAAATTAGAAAATATTTTTACCAGTTAATCCAATGGTGGTCATTGGAATCAATTTCACATTGAAATTGGACTTAAACTGGTGTCAATCTTTTGATACTTATTGTTTCGCAAAAACACGCTATTTACTCTGACAGTGAGAATTAATTATTAAATTAATTAATGTGACTAATATGTTTTGAATTTTGTAAAATGTACTTCATTTTTGAATTCGGAATATCAAATATAGCTTAGGGTGAATTTTTTGGTAATTTTCTGAAAAACTTTAATTTTTGATGAATAGTGAAACCACTAAGTGGTAATCAAGCAAATTGATTTTTCAGTTAAATGAAAGTTTACCACTAATGTGTATTGAATTTTGAAAATCCGACATACATGGTTGTCATTAAGAAGTAAAATGTGGTTCAATGTGATTAAAATAATTTTTTGGTGAATAGTAATTTTTTTTCATTAATCGCGATTAGAGGTAATTAGTGTAGTTTAAGGTAAAAATGGTATTATAAGAATGTGAAAACACCATGAAACTTGTCCTACACCTATTGGGTGAGTCATGGCCGACCAAGACAAGCCATGGGCCAACTTGGGGACCCCATGGAGCCACTTTAGTTGGAAAATGACATTAATATATTTTTATTTAATGTTAAAGTGAAAATGACACTAACATAAATTGTTTTACTAAAATAATTTTTGAGTGGGGTTATACAAGTCAAAATTTTGATTATAAATAGTCATTGGAAAGCTAAAAAGATTTACTACATCATAGTTTTTTTTTATAATTTTTAGACATTAAATAAATTAAATTATTTATGACATAATAATGATGCAGCGATGACATCATTATTTGACGATTTAAATAAAATGGAAAGATAATGTAAAATCTATGAACTAAACATGTCCAAAACCAATTGGATGAGTGTATTTAGAACCCTTATCACCTTATCCACGAATTATATCAATGTGGGACCTTTTAAAACCGAAACACATTTTCAAATAAAGTAATATTTCTTTACTTTCCAAAAGTGCCCCTCCTCTCCTCTTATAAAAGGCCCCCACCTCTACCTCATTTCACACACTTCTCAAGCCTTTGGATCGGCCAAACCCTGCCCAATTACTCTCTCCACATCCCTCTACTCATCCTAGAGGATTCCCTTTGGGCATAATTCTTTCAAAGGAAGCCTTTAGGCTCAAATCAAAAGGGAGTTACACTTTTAAAGGTAATTCATTCTCTCTTGTTCATTTGTTTTATTTTGCTTCTCCAACCCTCTAAACTATTTTTATTTACTTCTTTTGTAACAACACCAGTATCTTCAATATACTAGGATGTTGTTATAATATTTATTTGAGCTACACTCTCACACAACTACATCAAATGGATAAATAACATACGGTTTCCGTGGATGGAGAAATTCTACCTCCCGAAACGATGATTGTTCAATACTCATTTAACACCTTCAAAGGTGGCCATTATGATGTAACTATTTTTATATATGATATATAATATGTTTATGTCTTAATTATGCTTCTGTATTTTTCTTTTGTGTCTTACCTTTATGGTTTCCATTATGGGTAAACACGATATCTTCATTTAAGGAAGTGCGGACTACCGCACCCTAAAAGTGATGTGATTCGTTAATGCCATATGTGGGACGTGTAAAGGATGGATTTAAAGTTATTATATATGATGTTATACTGGAATTATAATATACCTATATATCATTATTATTTATTTCCATTAAATTATGAGATAGAAATGAAAGTAGCGTTCATGCGTACGTACGACTTACCGTCTCCATGAACGGTGCATTTCATTTCTTATCCCCAAATGTAATGTACTATTAAAATTACATGTATATAATGTATATATATAATTAATGATATATCTAAATGATGAATATAATTATGGAATTAAAATATACATACCTCTCATTTAGTTTTAATTCCACTAATATGACAAAGAAATGAAAGTAGCGTTCATGCGTACGTACGACTTACCGTCTCCATGAACGGTGCATTTCATTTCTTACATCTAAATGATTATGTAATATTATAAATACATGTATATGCTGGATATATATGATATATATGATATCCAAATCAGGAATTTCATTCTAGATATAAAGAACCTTTGACCACACGAACAACATGTAATTGTAAGAAGTCAACTTTCGACTTAAGAACCAAATATTGACAAAACAAACATTATTAACGTAAATGGTTACATAATGTTTATAACCTGGAAATAAGTGATATAAAAGGAATAATGAACATTAAAAAGTTTCTTAATCAAGTATAAATTAACTCAAGTTTATTATTCAGGACGTTAAAGAACGATCGAGTCAAGTCGGACCCGAGGTAAGGGACTTCGTCTCAATATCCTTTCATTGAGGCATATTTCGTTTTATACACAACTTTCTTTTATACGGTGTATAAACTCCTTTGACTTTTACTTTTATACAAAAGGAATCTTTTTCTACGAAGCGTTTTACTAAATGACAAAAAGGAATGTTTTTTTTAACGTACGCGGTGACAACGACCTTTTTCCGCCGCCGCGAGTATTATTTGATCTTTGGCTTTCTCAACAAGCCGTAATGTTTTTAGAATAAAATAAATACCATATACTCTTTTATGTATTTTGGTATTGAAAATGGTTTTGAAAAAGGATTCTATTATGTCAATATATTTATGATATATTGTGATTGAAATGTGGAAATGTTATCATTCCTTTATATTGGTTTTATGTTTTATGATTTTATATTGGTACTTGGACATTTTAACGGGTGGTTACGTTATAAACCATATGACGGGTGGTGCCGTGAATACCAGGACGGGTGGTTACGTTATAACCTCCAATGCATTGGGTATGGAAGTCGGCCGTATGGCTA
This sequence comes from Viscum album, assembly GCA_963277665.1. Classification (NCBI taxonomy): domain Eukaryota; kingdom Viridiplantae; phylum Streptophyta; class Magnoliopsida; order Santalales; family Viscaceae; genus Viscum; species Viscum album. Next base: position 271,786,224 of record OY728139.1, on the reverse strand, counting down.
TTCCATTAAGTATGTATGGAAATTGGCCGTATGGCTATTCCATTAAGTGATATGTGTGGAAGTCAACCGTATGGTTATTCCACTTAAGTATGTTTATGTCCCAAGTTACCTTTATATATTCTATGTGTTCTTTATATGGGTTTTATGGAAATCTTTTGGTTACAAAAAGGTAAGTAATGATACTTTATTCAGTGAAGATTTTTTTACTACTTCATGAAGGTGAAAGTATTACTTTGATATAGTATACATGGTTTACTTGATGTTTGAAAAACTAACAGTTTTCATTCTTTTTGTATCCCTTACTGAGCTTTTTATGCTCACCCCAAGTTTTTCGAAATGTTTTTCACAGGACTTAAAGTGGAATAAGGTCAAGGATGGGATCAAGGGAATTTCATGCTATCTAAAACATGGAATCTAGACATCTTTCTTTTTAAGAGTTTTTATTTTATGGAGACTTAGTAGAAGTGTCTACTTTGTAATCTTTTAAGATGTAATAGTTATGTTCTAATTCTCTAAAACTCTAAACCTGAAAAGATCCTCAATGTGAATTATTCATTTAATTCAATATTAAGTAAGGTTTAAGGCTGGGGCCTTATAGTTGGTATCAAAGGACGGTTTAGACAACTTTAGGAGTTAGAAAAGTGTTAAATTATAATATGATTGAAATGATATAGCATTTACGGATTACCATGTTGCTTCGCCTAAGATATTTCTATGTTCAGAATGGTTTTCCACAGAGGAAACAAAGCAGCTATGTTGGGACGACATGAGGAGGAAGACAACCTTCCAAATCAGCAACCTGAGATGGTCGGAATCGGAACTGAACAGTTTGTTGCAGTGATGTCACAGTTGACTCAGGCTATAAATGGTGGTGGTATCCATGCACGAGATCAGCCAGATCAACTGCAGAGGAACATGTCAGTGGTGGAACATTTCATGAGGCAACATCCCCCATCATTTAGAGGATCATCTGACCCTGTGCAAGCTGAAGGGTGGATTAAAGCACTGGAGAAGATTTTTGATGTCATGGGGTGTTCAGAACATCAAAAGGTTAGTCTTGCTGTTTACCGTTTTGAAGGTGAAGCTGATCAGTGGTGGTCGATGGTGAAAAATATAAGGGATAGTGATGAGATTAAGGATCTTCACTGGGACGAATTCAAAGGTATGTTTCTTGAGAAATATTTTCCTAAGGTGGTTCGTCTTAGGATAGAAAAACAGTTCCTATAATTGAGGCAGGAGGATGATTCAGTGGCTGCTTATGAAGAAAAGTTCACTCGATTGGAAAGGTATGCTCCAAACTTCATACAAGATCTTGATAGTAAAATAAACCATTTTTACTCAGGGTTAAAGCCAAAGTATCGAAGGGCTTTAGCTTCTCGTGAGTTCAAAAGTTATGAAAAACTTGTTCGATGTGCGGAGAAGGTGGAAATGGAGTTTGCCGATGATCAGGTGTTCTATGACAAACAACAGAATAAGAGATCTAGTTGGCAGGAAAAGGGGAAGAATTCATCAAAGAAGCAAGGAGGTAAGAAAACCAAATATCCATCCGTTGAGAAGTGTGGTAAAATGCATCCTGAAGAATGTTTATCCAAGTCTGGTAAGTGCTTTTGGTGTGGTAAGTCTGGTCATATTGCTCGTAACTGTAAGGATGATGATCAAGAAGGAAATGAAAAGCCAACGGTAAGATGTTTTAAGTGTAATGAAATGGGTCATTATGCAAACGAGTGTCCAACGAAGAACTCAACTGGGGGAATGCAACCAGACTACAATCAGAAAGGGGTGGTGAAATCCTTTGCAACAACTTCAGCAGATGTTGGGCCATCGAATGAAGTGGTATCAGCTCCAGGGAGCTCAGTATTTTTCGAAGATTGACTTGAGGTCGGGGTACCATTAGTTGAAAGTAAAAGAAGAAGACGCTCCGAAGACTGCGTTCCGTACTAGATATGGCCTTTATGAATTTGTATTTATGCCTTTTGGGTTAACCAATGCACCTGTTGTATTCATGGACCTTATGAATAAAATTTTCCATGAGTTCTTGGATAAGTTTGTGTTTGTGTTTTGAGGTTTGTGAAGAGGTTATGTGTGCCTTATGATTCACAGTTAAAGAATGAGTTGTTATGTGAGGCTCATAGTTCCCTGTTTTCAGTTCATCCTGGCAGTACTAAGATGTACAGAGATCTGCGGAAGTATTACTGGTGGGATGGAATGAAAAGAGACATTTCTGATTTTACTGTGAAGTGTTTAACATGTCAAAAGTTTAAAGAAGAGAGGCAGTTACCGAAAGGGATGCTTCAGCCTTTACCAGTGCCAGAGTGGAAATGGGAAAACATATCCATGGACTTTGTTATGGGATTACCGAGGACATCTCGAGGTAATAATGCAATCTGGGTTATTGTTGATCTCTTGACCAAATCTGCTCATTTCCTTTCTATACGAGATACTTTCTATCTAGATCAACTTTCCCGTTTGTATCTTAAAGAGATAGTCAGGTTACATGGAGTTCCTCTCTCCATTGTATCGGATCGTGATCCCAGGTTTACTTCTAACTTTTGGAAAGGCCTTCAGAAGTCGTTGGGTACTGAATTAAATTTTAGTACAGTTTTTCATCCTCAATCAGATGGGCAGTCAGAACGAACAATTCAGACATTGGAGGATATGCTACGAGCTTGTTCTATGGATTATCAGGGAAGTTGGGACCAACATCTTTCTTTGGTTGAGTTTTCATATAATAACAGTTTTCATTCCAGTATACAGATGGCACCATTTCAGGAATTATATGGGAAGCTGTGTCGAACTCCAGCATTTTGGGATGAAGTGGGTGAAAGGAAACTGATGGGACCAGAATTGGTAGAAGAGATGATAGAAAAAGTTCAGTTGATTCAGAAAACACATGAGAACAGCTCAGAGCAGGCAGAAGAGTTATGCGGATAACCGGAGGAAGGATCTATCTTTTGAGGTAGGTGATCATGCTTTTCTCAAGGTTTCTCCTTGGAAAAGTGTGATGAGATTTGGTAAGAAAAGAAAGTTGAGTCCATGGTTGGTTGGACCATACGAAATTCTGGAAAGAGTTGGATCAGTTGCATACCGAGTGGCTTTACCTCCGAGTTTATCTCAGGTACACAATGTTTTTCACGTTTCGATGTTGAGAAAGTATATGCCAGATCCATTTCATGTTTTGAGTCCAGAGGTAGTTCAGCTGGAAGAGAACCTATCTTATGAGGAACAGCCGGTCCAGATTCTTGACCACAAGGAGCAAGTGTTACGGAATAAAGTGATTCATCAGGTAAAGGTTTTGTGGAAAACCCATGTGATTTAAGAGGCAACGTGGGAATCTGAAAATGCTATGAGGGATAAATACCCCCACTTATTTTTATAAGTGAATAAAATTGCGAGGACGCAATTCCTAAAAGGGGGGAAGGATGTAACATCCCAGGTAAATAAAGAATAAAGAATTTTCATATTTATTAATATTTACAAATTAAATATTAATTTTATTTTAAAGGGGTTGCTATGTTCGATAGCGTACCCGATACGCAACGATGAGTTTCTTTGAAACTTACGTAGCACACTAGTAATAATATAATATTATTTTAACTGTTAGTTAACAAGTAGCCGTTGTATTGGTGGGAATGGATAGAAATAACTAAAATATGATTAGATATGTTTTTAAATGTTTATACATTTACCCAATAAAAGATAAAATCTTAAAATACGGAAAGAGTTCAATTTTACGGGTATATATACTCTAATTTTCACTAAAGGTTCACTTATCACCTTTTAATGGTGAACCGTCATTAAATATAGTTTTGATCACTCTTATACTTTACTTTGGACCAAATATAACTCTTCTTTAGAATCGGGACATCAAAATTTACTTTGTGTAAATTTTTGGTACCTTTCTGATAAAGTTCATTTTTTATGAATAGTGTAAAATGTTGTATTTTAATTCAAAACCTCTTTTTATTCTAATTTATTTATATGATTAGATTATTATTTTAATTGGTTTTAAAGTAAAATTAGAAAATATTTTTACCAGTTAATCCAATGGTGGTCATTGGAATCAATTTCACTTTGAAATTGGACTTAAACTAGTGTCAATCTTTTGATACTTATTGTTTCGCAAAAACACGCTATTTGCTCTGACAGCGGGAATTAATTATTAAATTAATTAATGTGACTAATATGTTTTGAATTTTGTAAAATGGAATTAATTTTTGAATTCGGAATATCAAATATAGCTTAGGGTGAATTTTTGGTAATTTTCTGAAAAACTTCAATTTTTGATGAATAGTGAAACCACTAAGTGGTAATCAAGCAAACTGATTTTTCAGTTAAATGAAAGTTTACCACTAATGTGTATTGAATTTTGAAAATCCGACATACATGGTTGTCATTAAAAAGTACAATGTGGTTCAATGTGATTAAAATAATTTTTTGGTGAATAGTAATTTTTTTCATTAATCGCGATTAGAGGTAATTAGTGTAGTTTAAGGTAAAAATGGTATTATAAGAATGTGAAAACACCATGAAACTTGTCCTACACCTATTGGGTGAGTCACGGCCGACCAAGACAAGTCATGGTCCAACTTGGGGACCCCATGGAGCCACATTAGTTGGAAAATGACATTAATATATTTTTATTTAATGTTAAAGTGAAAATGACACTAACATAAATTGTTTTACTAAAATAATTTTTGAGTGGGGTTATACAAGTCAAAATTTTGATTATAAATAGTCATTGGAAAGCTAAAACGATTTCCTACATCATAGTTTTTTTTTTATAATTTTTAGACATTAAATAAATTAAATTATTTATGACATAATAATGATGCAGCGATGACATCATTATTTGACGATTTAAATAAAATGGAATGATAATGTAAAATCTATGAACTACACATGTCCAAAACCAATTGGATGAGTGGATTTCGAACCCTTATCACCGTATCCACGAATTATATAAATTTGGGACCTTTTAAAACCGAAACACATTTTCAAATAAAGTAATATTTCTTTACTTTCCAAAAGTGCCCCTCCTCTCCTCTTATAAAAGGCCCCCACCTCTACCTCATTTCACACACTTCTCAAGCCTTTGGCTCGGACAACCCCTGCCCAATTACTCTCTCCACATCCCTCTCCTCATACTAGAGGATTCCCTTTGGGCAGAATCCTTTCAAAGGAAGCCTTTAGGCTCAAATCAAAAGGGAGTTACACTTTTAAAGGTAATTCATTCTCTCTTGTTCATTTGTTTTATTTTGCTTCTCCAACCCTATAAACTCTTTTTATTTACTTCTTTTGTAACAACACCAGTATCTTAAATATACTAGGATGTTGTTATAATATTTATTTGAGCTACACTCTCACACAACTACATCAAATGGTTAAAGAACATACGGTTTCCGTGGATGGCGAAATTCTACCTCCCGAAACGATGATTGTTCAATACTCATTTAACACCTTCAAAGGTGGCCATTATGATGTCACTATTTTTATATATGATATATAATATTTTTATGTTTTACTTATGCTTCTGTATTTTTCTTTTGTGTCTTACCTTTATGGTTTCCATTATGGGTAAACACGATATCTTTATTTAAGGAAGTGCGGACTACCGCCCCCTAAAAGTGATGTGATTCGTTAATGCCAAATGTGGGATGTGTAAAGGATGGATTTAAAGTTATTATATATGATGTTATACTGGAATTATAATATACCTCTATATCATTATTATTTCTTTCCATTAAAGTATGAGATAGAAATGAAAGTAGCGTTCATGCGTACGTACGACTTACCGTCTCCATGAACGGTGCATTTCATTTCTTATCCCCAAATGTAATGTACTATTAAAATTACATGTATATAATGTATATATATAATTAATGATATATCTAAATGATGAATATAATTCTGGAATTAAAATATACATACCTCTCATTTAGTTTTAATTCCACTAATATGACAAAGAAATGAAAGTAGCGTTCATGCGTACGTACGGCTTACCGTCTCCATGAACGGTGCATTTCATTTGTTACCTCTAAATGATTATGTAATATTTTAAATACATGTATATGATGGATATATATGATATATATGATATCCAAATCAGGAATTTCATTCTGGATATAAAGAAATTTTGACCACACGAACAACATGTAATTGTAAGAAGTCAACTTTCGACTTAAGAACCAAATATTGACAAAACAAACATTATTAACTTAAATGGTTACATAATGTTTATAACATGGAAATAAGTGATATAAAAGGAATAATGAACATTAAAAAGGTTCTTAATCAAGTATAAATTAACTCATGTTTATTATTCAGGATGTTAAAGAACGATCGAGTCAAGTCGGACCCGAGGTAAGGGACTTCGTCTCAATCTCCTTTCATTGAGGCATATTTCGTTTTATACACAACTTTCTTTTATACTGTGTATAAACTCCTTTGAATTTTACTTTTATACAAAAGGAATCTTTCTCTACGAATCGTTTTACTAAACGACAAAAAGGAATGTTTTTTTAACGTGCGCGGTGACAACGACCTTTTTCCGCCGCCTCGAGTATTATTTGATCTTTGGCTTTCTCAACAAGCCGTAATGTTTTTAGAATAAAATAAATACCATATACTCTTTTATGTATTTTGGTATTGAAAATGGTTTTGAAAAAGGATTATATTATGTCAATATATTTATGATATATTGTGATTGAAATGTGGAAATGTTATCATTCCTTTATATTGGTTTTATGTTTTATGATTTTATATTGGTACTTGGACATTTTAACGGGTGGTTACGTTATAAACCATATGACGGGTGGTGCCGGGAATACCAGGACGGGTGGTTACGTTATAACCTCCAATGCATTGGGTATGGAAGTCGGCCGTATGGCTATTCCATTAAGTATGTATGGAAATTGGCTGTATGGCTATTCCGTTAAGTGATATGTGTGGAAGTCAACCGTATGGTTATTCCACTTAAGTATGTTTATGTCCCAAGTTACCTTTATATATTCTATGTGTTCTTTATATGGGTTTTATGGAAATATTTTGGTTAAAAAAAGGTAAATAATGATACTTTATTCAGTGAAGATTTTTTTTACTACTTCATGAAGGTGAAGGTATTACTTTGATATAGTATACATGGTTTACTTGATGTTTGAAAAACTAACAGTTTTCATTCTTTTTGTATCCCTTACTGAGCTTTTTATGCTCACCCCAAGTTTTTCGAAATGTTTTTCACAGGACATATAGTGGAATAAGGTCAAGGATGGGATTAAGGGAATTTCATGCTATCTAAAACATGGAATCTAGACATCTTTCTTTTTAAGAGTTTTTATTTTATAGAGACTTAGTAGAAGTGTCTACTTTGTAATCTTTTAAGATGTAATAGTTATGTTCTAATTCTCTAAAACTCTAAACCTGAAAAGATCCTCAATGTGAATTATTCATTTAATTCAATATTAAGTAAGGTTTAAGGCTGGGGCCTTATAGATAGGGGGAAGATAAGGAGGAAAATGACTTAAAATAGAGAATGGGTATTTATGGGATTGCAACTTTTAATAAAACTGGACAGTGTGAATAGTTTGGCCACATGGTTTGGTAAACCATGTTTTTAACTATGAAAGAGCCACTGGACAAGAAAAAAAACAATATCACAACTTGTCTACATAGATACAAAACATAGAACCATTCCAGAAAATCTGATCTATTAAAACTATAGACCCCCCCCCCACACTTTTCACATGGTTTCTACTAATCATACAGATGTTGTGCATTAGTACCCATATTCATAAAGGACTCTTATGGTTTATACAAGATTTTTCATGGTTTAGAACCAATAAAGAACTACATATATATGAAAACCATGGAAGAATAGAGTGAACAAAAAACCCCATTGTATAATGGTATTCACCTGGTTTCCCTAAATCCAAGATTTAAAATTACACATATGGGAAAAAATTTCCTAAAAGTTAAAGTTTCTAATGAAAATCTCCAAAAACATTACATTACTATAAAGTGGTATAAAATAATATATAAAACAATTGTGACATGTGGGTGTCACAATACTAGTATGCAACATAACAACACTCAATATCCTATACTACTGCACATTGATTAGTAAAGTGATTTGGAGAATATTAAAGGCCACAAACATTAACATAGGTTGGTTTCCCACTATATTTCTTATGATACATTTTACTTACCAATGTGTCAAGTTTATCAACATTATATTAAAATATACTAGATTTAGAATATGTTTCCTCATATACTCCTATAGTGGAAGAACCTATGTCTCCCAATCAAAGTGAGTTTTAGAAAATCTTATCTATCCCTCCTTTGGATTCAACTGGGGAATTTTCTATTAGTAATCCTCTAGATGATGAATTCAGTGGGTTTTTAACATTGTCTAATGGGACTTGGTATATAAAATAGATTGTAATATTTATCTATGTCATAGTGTGGACAAATATAATGACCCAACCTATAAGGGACCACCTGGCCTATGATAAGAAGAACCATCACAACCCCTAGCCTTCCACCAATAGGTTAGGGGTTATAGAAAAGCACCAAAAAGGAATAAATTAAATGGATGACCTTTTCCTAACGCACCTATATGCATACACCTAAAAATCCCCATGAAAATGTATAGTAGAATAATATAAATACTGTAACATATATAGTAAAACCATGCATGTACTAAACTCTAGGGAAATACATTAGACTATGAGAAAGTAATCCAAAGCGTAAATAGGAAAAATATACGACCAACTAGAAATGAAGTCCCAACTTGAAAACAACTAGAATAAAGGAAAAACCAGATAGATCATCTTTTGATCTCTAATTCCCAAAATTATACATGGCTAGTTTACCAAATAACACTATGCTGTACCAATTTCATTGCTAAAATTTCCTTCATCTGCATATGACACAACACATGGGGGGAAATCCCATGTAGGGGTGACTATATGAATACCCAATAGGATTCACCTAAAATAAAAAAAAGGAGAAATAAAAAAGATACAAAAAAGTTCAGATCAACCCATAATAAGGGGGAAATGAAACCTTCCATAGATATATTATCAAAAGAATCCCATACTATATAGAAAGGGGATCTCCATCTTCATTTCCCATCATAGGATGATGAGTCTTCTAGTTTGTCCAAAGATATATCATCGATGTCTAACGTCTCATGTGTTTGTCCAATAAATCCATGTATAGGACCCACACCTCACCATTTCTCCAAATATCTAGTGGAACAATCTCTAATTGAGGACTCGTTCTATAGTATGATAAGGGGGTTCCACTCAATAGATAGAGGAACCACGACCTACTCTGATAGGGGGTACCAATCAGTGAAAATATGACATGTCCCATTTTATGACATGGGTGTCACTTAGTTGATTTATAGATAGAGGACCAATGACATGGTGTATCAGGGGGTTCCACTTAGTGAAAAGAGGACCCACACCCTAGTATGATAGGGGGTGTTACTCGGTACGTAGAGGACTCGCACATTGGTCTATCAGGGGGTACCACTCAGCAGATAGAGGGCCTCTTCCCTAGTGTGTTAGGCTGTACCACTCAGTATATAGAGAGGAATATGGGGGATATTTTCCCTTCTATAATGGGGGGGGGGTCAAACCCCATAATCTCATAGATGATCCCACCTGATCCTCGCTATTAGTCAAACATCACCTGAAGAAGCCTCTTGATCACAACACCTCATTTCATATCTCAAAATATACCCTAAAGGCTAAAATCACATTATATATGAAAAAATTATCATGATAGGCCACTCATGGGAAAACATATGAGTCAAGTTAAAGTAGATAAGTATGGTGGAAACACTCCAGAGAAATTTACAATGTGTAAATGGGTCACATGGCCTGTGATAATGATTGGTCACCTGGCCATTCCCTCATTTGCACATGTCCTAATTGGCCATGTGGGTATACATTGTATTTATAGGTTAGAACAAAACATTTCATCACCACCCAGGTCTTGGTCATGTTTTTTTGGCCTATGCATCTGTGCTTATTCATCTTCCGGTGTACTAGTCTTTCTCGTGGTCTTATACCTCATTCCATGACCATGTACACTAATTGTGAACATGATCGTGTAATCCCATAATACACACTTATCATTCATCATAAGTCGACATAGGTTTTGTTTTCCATATATGATGATTGAACCTTATCTTCCCTAAATCCCAAACCACCATAGCCAGGGGACTGTACATCATGTGTTCCTCGACTGCACAAAGTGTAGTCAGTTTGTTGAATAAACCATGGAAGTATTAATGCATAACCATCACACCAACACCCTTTATGTTTCCTCCAGAAAAAAAATTGGCGTCTCAGATATAGGTTCATCTTTGGTAAATCCATTGTTGATGGCCAGATTCCAGTCGCCAGAACCCTTCACTTCTTTGCTCGTCACACCCTACCTCTGTCGTTGCCACTCTAGATCCTCTATCAATGAATAATCACCCAAAAATAATCAAGATACATACATAAATCACAATATCTATTGTCATTCTCTAATCCACCTTGAATCTGAAGATTTTATCGCACTCAAACCTTTATAGAACTGTCAAAATGCAACCTTGTGAGCCAATAGTAAAGAACACAAAGAACATTAGGGATAAATGAAAATAAAAAAAGTTATAAACATCACTAGATACAGGTTAGAATCTTATTATCACATAATAGGTAAAACCATGGGTGACATCATAGAAGAAAATATATAAATTAATTTAAAAAAGTCAATTTATCCAGACAGGCTCATGCAGAGAGTGTGTAATCGTAGATCAAGAAGTGGCTAATTAATTCCATGGTCAATATTTTAATTAAATGGTTGAAATAAAATAATGATGAGTCCTTCCAGGATATAGGATCCATTTTTGGTGAATAATGTGTTCAATAGTGATGATGATGACCAATTGTATTCATTTCCTCTCGATATAACTCGATTCAATTGATCACCTTCCTCTTAATTTGATTCACCAATAGAGAAATTATAAAACTCCTCTCAAATCATCCCATTGTTATGAGGATAAACATTGTAATTTTTTTATATTGGGTTTTTTATATAGATTTTAATATATTTCATTTAAAATATAATAAATAAATATTGTTAATTATTTTAATTAAATGCACCCACCAATGGAAGCCTCAATCGGATTTCTGACGCCAACCAATCTTAGGTTGTGCCAAAGGTAAACCTGACACTCTAGAGTCAACTGTGGTATCAGATTTAACATACAAGTTACTGGATAATGGTAAAAACATTTAAATTGAAATGATATGCACATTTTCATTAAAATATATTAATATTTTAAATATATTAATTTTGGTTTCTTTAAACACTGAAACAAAACACCAACTATGGTGATAAATACATAGATATTTAAATAAATATTCAAAGGGGAAATAAAATAAAACCAAAGTCATTAAATTCTACCCTCCTTCAAGTATTTTCACATCATGAAAAAAAATCTAAATGAAATGGGGAGGGTATTGAGCCTACATATGGATATCATGCACCTAAGAACTCTCTTGTACACTCATGTGTTGTGAAACAACACAAACTAACCAAATAGTGAATCCACACAGTATCCTCTCATGTTGGTCCTCAATCACCATTGGCTACTCCATGAATGTGGGTCAATCCATGATGTCCAACACATCCCAGTCAATAATGTGTATAGGTTGGAGCATGTATCTCTTTAGTTGTGACACATGAAATACATAATGTACCTGATCCAACTGTGGGGGTATGTCTAGGTAGTAAGTAACTTCGCTAACCCTCAGTGGGATCTCAAACAGCCTGATTAACCTTAGGGATATCTCACCTACACAAGAAAACATATGTAAAATTTTTCTCTGGAATAATCTTAGGAAAACATAGTATCCCTTCTTAAAATCCAAAATCCTATGATGTAAATATACATAGGATTTATTTATTCTCAAATATATCCCCATACACTCACAAATCACCTACACCTTCTCCATAATAACCTACGCCGACATAGGCTAAACTAGATATGTCTCTCTAATCTTAGTACATCATAAGTGTGACCTAAAAGGTATACATTATAAAGACTCTAAAGGTTTCATACTGATGGTAGAGTAATAGTTGTTATTATAATAAATCTTTACCAATGGAAAGTGATCCTCCCAGCTCCGCCAAAAGTCTAACACATAGGCCCTCAACATATCCTATAACAGTTGATATTCCACTTGATCTAAACATATTCCCATGAGAGGAACCATGTAGTAATCTTCAAATGGGTATCAAGTGATTCATATAGGCCTCTCCACAACCATCACTTGAATTGAGAATCAAGGTTAGATATAGTCATTGAGGGTACCCAATGATGTCCAATGATCTCTCGCATGTACAACTTCCCTTTGATCTCAACTAAAATACTACACCTAATGGAATGTAAGTGTTCCGGATTGGTAAGTCAGTCAATAATTACCCAGATGGCATCAAGGTATCTCACTATATTTGGAATACCTACCATGAATTCCATGGATATGTCGCCACAATTCCAATCATGGATCTCAAGAAGCTATGTTAACCTTGATGAAACATGGTTCTTAGAATTCACCTATTATCGTGTGAGACACTAAGAAAAAAAATCGGTATCACTCTACCTCATGATGGCCATAAAAAACTACCAATAAATGATCCTTTATATATTTTTTCCATCAGGATGTACAACCAGGGGGGTTGTGAACCTTCCTCATTACCTCATTGTGTTTTTCTACTAGAATCATTATCCATTTATAGAAAAGTATTATGTGATCCCCTTCTTCATAGAATACATCTGTTGAATCTCTTGGGGATATTTATTCATGTAGAAACATGTATTTGATGTTTCTCAAATGAACCTCTCTCGCATGCTGAATAAGAGGATGAGTTAACTACATTGTTTGAAGAACAATTGCACCCTAATCCTCTACCAGGGTTAGTGCTAATGAATCCATTTTCTTCGAAACTTATTCCACCAAGAGAGAACATAACTTCCCGATAAGGTAATTTTACACCATGGTTCCCTTCCTAGGAGTATACACTATGTAAAATTCATAGTTCTATAGGACCTCTAACCAATGCCTCTATCTAAAGTTAATATCTCTCTACAAAAAGATGTACCTAATACTCTGATGGTATGAGTATACAATAAGAAGATATCCTAGAATATATTTCATCCACATATTTATAGAAAATATTACCACTACTAACTCTAGGTTGTGAGTAGAATAGTTCTTCTATTGGGGTCTTAACTAGCTCGACCCATATGTGATCATTGACTGGCTTTGTATCAACACCCATGTAAGACCAACTCTAGAGGAATCAGAAAACACTATAAACTATAGGTCCTCCTCTATTATTCTCAACACAGGAGCATTGGCTAGCCTCAAACTTAACTCTTTGAAGGCACACTAACACTACACCACTGAGGTGAAAAAATTCCCATTCCATATCAGAGAAATCAAAGAGGATACTACCATGAAGAAGTCCACCAAGAACATCCTATGGTACCCCCTATAAGACAAGGAAAACATGCACCTATAACATCCTCTTGGGTGGCTCCTAATAAAGCACTGTATCAATATTTTCTAGGTCCAAATCTAAATCAGTCTTATAATTTACAATCCCTATAAAGTTAACCTCATGGATCCAAAACTGAGAATTTGAGAGCTTACAACGATGTTGGTGCAAATGGATTAATTCTAGGACCAATATCATATGATATGTGTGATAATCATCTGATGTATAGTAAATTATATTGTCATCAATGAAGAAAACCACATACCAGTTCATGTATGGTTGAAATATTAGGTTGATCAGAGATACAAATACTATTAGTGAATTCATCACACTAAAATGAATAACCAGGAAAAATTAGTTTTTAGAGTGACATTAAGATTCCATATTTGGAATACCAACCTTTAAAATCTTTAATTTCTTGTATATAGACCTAAGATCAATCTTTTAGAACTAGCTCACACTTCCAAACTAATCTAAGAGGTCATCAATAATATATAAGGGGTACTTTTTATTTATTATTACCTTGTTCAAGTGAAGATAACAAATAAAGACCATCAAGATCTCATCTACCTTTTCCAAAAACAAAACCCAGGATGCTCAGTGGGATCCCCAAAGCTCAGTAGGGTCTATTAGATATGCTTTCGAAGATATCATTTTGTTCCATGCGTGTAATTCAATGAAAAGTCAATATCCCTCCTCATAGCTAGTACCAAAATTACATTGGGGAGAAATTACATAATTTAATCCACAACTGAAGGAATACAAATTCCTAATGTTCTCATTTCACTATGAGACAAGATTACCAACTGATGGGTGATGGGAAGAAGCTTCATGCTCGCAGGACCCATTTTCTTAGCTATGAGATCTCTCTCATCCATTAAGGAGAATATCATATCATCTACTTGAATGAATCTAACTCCCTTATGATTATAGTCAATCTAGGATTGAAACATGGAAAATAGTCTACATCAAAGATAAAATCATAAGGTTTTATCAAGATAAACAATAGGTTCCATAAGAATATCTCTTCATAGATATCCAGCTTAAACACCCAACAAATAAGAAATATCGAAGAAGCATTCTTTATTATATCCTCTAGCCAAATATGTTGGGATAAAAACTGAACTGAAAGCTATAGGTCTCAAACTAGGTATATGGACATTAATGAATGACTCTCAAGTATGTGTATAAATAATGAATTAAGAATATAACAAACACAAATAATAACTTGGATCATCCAATGTGCATCCTTCTTATAGCTCTCTATAGTTATAAACTACCCATAACACTAACTCCTAGGTCCCTGTGCCTAGAATGTGACACCTGGTGGTGGGGGTGGGAGTATCTTAGAGAATAACCCCCCACTAATATCTTCTCTCTCAATAGATACACCATCTTCTATACTATAACCACCTCCTTAGGGGCCACCCTAGCCACACTGGGGAGATCCATAATCATGATGTTGCCTCTGTTGTGGCAGTCCAACTCATGCCTTCCTACCCTCATCATCTCGATGGTTTAGGAAATCATGATCTGTGTGACCTATATTGTTATAAGAATAACATCACCCCTATCCGACCAAACTGAATCTTCTATTCCAAACCTACACCACATGTGCACATGACTATGTTCGGCCATCAGGAGGTCTTTTATGTCGAGAACCATCCAATTGAAACCTATTAGCTTCTACAGATGGCTCAACCCAATGATTCCCACTTCTATCCCCAGCTTCTTAGATTCCCTCTAATAAGAATATATTTTTCACCAGAGCACACTCTATAACTCCAGTATTGGTGGGAATGTACAAGGGGAAAAATTAGAATAGATGTCTCTATAGATACCATGCTCAGACTTTAGGACTCAAAAGTAACCATATTGCACCATGGGGAGGGAGTATCGTGTAAGGTTGGTAAACCTCATAGGACACTAAGGAATTTTTATAATAAACTACTTGATCTCAAGAAGATCATAGATACTAAATGACCACAACCATGAGAGGTACTAATACTCATGAAACAACTACTAAAAATAAGACCATGAGAGGGTCATCGCATTATAAGTTTTTCTAAATAGACACCACTAGTTCTCTACTTCTATGTCAAAAATACTGGCTACCAACATAACCATCTGATCAATTCGGGTATCCATGAGATTGAATACTCAGATCACTAATTCAATCTAACCCTTCATTGTATGGGGGTATTTCACTCCTTGGAAAATCATTAGTCTCTAATGATGGAACTCACATAATGTAATGATCATATGCACATCCTTAGCCTAAACTACTAGTATTATATATAGCTTAATAGGTAGGGGTGATGATCCCTACTATACTAGAGGAAACACCTAATGAGATAGACCATGTATTGAGGCATCATCTCTCAACAAATCATCTTCATAGTGTTGTGTCGATAATCCAAACGATTGTATTCAAAGAGGGATCTTGAAATTGATAAATATGTATGGATAGATGAGGATATATATATATGGGGAGATAACTAAAAGGAAGGATAGTCAAAAGAATAAATATGATATTATTCATCTAATAATGGTTCCCTACAACCAATTCCTCAATATACTGAGCCAAAAGTAGGTAGTCAGAGTCATGGGGTATATATACACCAGTTATTGCACCAACACTAGATTCCTTGGCCTGAAAACAGCACTCAAAATGCTTTGACACTGTTTCCCTAAGTCCCAACCAATTCATTATAAGGGGAAAACTAGAAACACCATCCCAATGAATGAACTAGTCTAATTCAACTCTTTAACAACTCTACCCACTGGGTCCCACCTAGACATCAGTAATTCGAGTCCCCACAAACTCAATCCCATATCCAGTAGTCTATGGTATAGTGATAAGCACCATGAAGGAATAAATAAAATAGGAGACTATTTTCTAATGTACTTGTACACAAACACCCAACCATCTTCAGGAAAAGTGAAGAGGAATAATATAAAGACATTAACATCTAGAGTAAAACCATGCATGTAATAAACTCTAGAAAAATAAATCAGAGTACGACAATGTAACCCAAATCCTAAATGGGAAAAATACATGCCCAACCAGAAATAAATTCCCAACCTAAAACCAAATAGAATAAATTAAAACTAATAGAAACCAAATAATAATCTCCACGTATTAATTCCACATGTAATCAAATCACTAGGTGACACTATGCTCCATCAATGTCACCACCCAACTTTCCTTCATCGTAATAAGACATGATACATGTAGGGAAATCACATAACAGGTTGAGTATATAAATACCAAATAGGATGCCCCTAAAACTACAATGTGAGTAATATAAATATAAATAAAATGCTAGTTCAATCCATAACAATTTTGGAAAAAATCCATCATAGATATATTCTAAAAAAATAAACCCAAAGAATAGAGAAAAGGGATATCCATCTCCATAGCCCATCCCAAGATGATGAGTCTTCCTGTATCACAAAAGTTTTATCATCAATATCCAAAATCTCACAGGTATATCTAGGAAAACCTACTGGAGTACCCACATATCTCAATTTTTCCATAGACCGAGGGAGCACAATCTCTAATAGAGGACCTTTTCCATCACACAATAAAGGGGTTCTAATTAATAGAAAGAGGACCCCAAACCTAGTGAAATGGGGGATGCACCACTCAGTGAATAAAGGACTCACACTATAGCATGATGGGGGTTACTAATAAAAATATAGTTAGATATAGGACCTGCACCCTGGTGTGTCATGGGGTTCCACTCATTGAATATAAGACCTATGCCTTTATATGATAGAGGGGTTCCACTATGTAGGTATAGGACCTGCACTCTGGTCTCTTGGGGGGGGGGGTACCACTTATTAAATAGATAATTTTCACTCTAGTGTGTATGTTATTAAAACATAGAAGATAGAAGTGAATATGGGAGACCCACACCCTGGTCTGATAGGGGGTTTTCTAACCCTAACATATCTTAGATGATCACTCTTGATCACTGATATTGGTGAAAGTTTTTTTAAATAAGTTTCATTATTGAAACACCTCATGTTGTATCTCAAAATACACTACAAAGACTACCATAATGTACTATGTGGAAAATTTCTCAAGATAGGATACTCATGGGATAAAATCCAAGTCTACAAGAAGCAGACAAAAAAGGTGTAAACACCTAAGAAAAATACATGGAATGTACTAGGGGTCACACAACATGTGACCATTCCTGTTCACCTGATCATGTCCTTTTCTTCACATGGACTAACTAAACATGTGGGTATTCACAACATGTATAGTTAGGAACCTAACATGACCTTGCTACTCAGGGCTTGTCCATGTCCATCTGACCCATGTACCTTGGCCCATGCCCATGCACACTGGCTATTCCCATTAGCCTATACTCCCAGGGTACACACCGAGTTTCCCGCATAGCATTACAAGGTGTGTATGGGCCATACACGACATGTGATACTTATCTTCCTCAAAATACCATACATTGTAGTTGGGGGGGACTACATTTCTAGTTATCCAAGACTACAAATTATGTAGTACTTTTTTTCACAAAAACCTTGAAATGATTCACGTGTCATCTTTATGCCACTATCGGTTATATTTGCACCATGATTCACAAAATGGGTCTCAAATTTAGGGTTTCTAGGTATGATCCATTAACGGCGTCTAGATTCTAGCCACCCTAACCTCGCACAACTTGTTTCGTCACACCACACCTCTTCCATAACAGCTCCATATCCCGAATCCATAAGGAATCATCACCAAATCAGCTTAATCAATGTAAAAATCACCATCCTAATATACATTCACCAAACCTATATGAATTCCAGGGCTCAATCACACTCAAATCTTCCTAGAAATGTCAAACCATGACCCCATGGGCCAATGTTGAAGAACATAAAGAACAATGAGGAGAAATGTACATAAAAAAAGTTATTACCATCATTGACCAACCTTTCTTGGACAAAGATCACATATTAATGTAAAAAATGTGAGAAAGAAAGAAAAAAATATAAATGGGTTTAAACTATTCAATTTATCCAGACTAGCTCCTGCGAAGGGTGTGAAATCGTAGATCAAGAAGCAGATACTTAAATCCATGGTCAATATTTTAATCAAAATGGATAAAACCAAGAATGGTGGTTCCTATATTGATTTCGGGACAATCATTGGTGAATAATAAATTCACTAAGGATGATGATGACATGTTGCATTCACCGCCTCTCGATCCACCTCAATCTGATTTCCCATCATCCTCCCATTCTGATCCACCAATAAAGAACATTTAAACTTCCTATCAAATCCTCACATGGTTCCACGACTAACCCTGGAAAAATATTATAACATGATATTTATAAATATTTTAATTAAAGTTATTTAAAATAAATAAATAAATTTCATTATTTATTTTAATTAAAAACACATGACAATAGCTACATCAACCAAGCATCAGGTGCTGATGAACCTTAGATCACTCTTAGGGTAAACCCTATCAAACATATTGAATTGTTGTCCTATGTTTCCCATCCAAGGTCCCAAAAAATGGGAAAATAATTTAAACTAAAATGATGCATGAACATTTATTGAAATATATTAATATGTTTAATATATTAATTATGGGGTCCATAGAAATCGAAACAAAACGTTGACTCAGATGATAAATCCATAGATATATAAAGAAATATTCTAAGGAAAAATTTAATAAAAAATGATTCATTATAACAGAACAAAAATATTCATGAATCTTTCATAGTACATATATGATGCCTCTCATTTGGAAAGTTTGATTGTGTCAATATCTTCCCTTATAGAAATTATACTTGAGGTTTGAAGAATATTTGGAAAAGTTTTTCAAAATATCATCTTAGATTATTACTTAACCTAGATAGAGGTTTTAAAAAAACTCTATCTAAAAAGGTTATTGATGTCCATTTCACTTTCTCCAGTTATATTCTTCTTAACTTTAATGTGGAACACACTATGGTGAACTCTTTAATATGATTTTTTGGATCCTCACCTACAAGCACATGAAACATTTGTATCAATTACATTAGTCATATTTTTAATTAAAACTATTATTTCAAAGCAGGATTTATAATATTTTTATTTAAATTAATGAAGTGAGGTGAACACAAGTCCCTTCAACTTTGGTCAATTCTCTTTCATGATTTCACTATTAGATTCATAATGAATATCTTGGCCTTTAATTTGATATATTTGTGTAATATTGATGAATATAATATTTTAATAATATTTTTCTATAATTAAATGTTTTAATAACATCAATTTTTTAATTGAAGGATAATTTTCTTATATTTAAGTTTTAGGAATATTTTTTTTACAATTCAAAAAATGGACATTTCCCAGAAAAATTATTAGTTATTTATTTCATCCATAAAATTTTATAAAATGATCCAAGTGTATTTTTTAAATTTTTAATAATAAAATAATTTTTGGATACATTTCATTCATTTGATAAAATGTTGAATCCAATAATATGATACCCAAATTAATCTTACAATTGGGCCCTTCAAATTTATACACAATTTTTAATAATTTTTAATATTGAACTATATCCAAAAAATTACCAAACAAAATGATATGAAATTTAATATAGATAAAGTGAAGAGGCTAAGGAATATTTTCATTGAATATAATTTCTAAATATTTTTCCATTTTCATGGCTATAAATGAATCAAAAAACTGTAGAATAAGAATGTGAAGCGTTTTCTAAGAAATAAAAGATTTCTATAGTAATTCAATGAAAAAATTTACTATAGGTGTCCGAATTAGCAACAATTTTATTGGTAAATAGAGGTTATATTTAACAATATCAATAATAATGGTCAATTTTATACACTTGATATTTGAAAAAACATGTGTAAATATTTAGAGTAAGGAATTGGTTGGAAACCAAACACCCCTCTTGCCTACAAAAATGTACATCTATTTCCTTTCAAATGTGTTAGGAATTTATAATAGCTAAAAAGTGGTTCATATATTTTAATAGTATTATATATTTCCAAAATCAATTAATTCATCCTTCACTGTATTATAAATTTTGTTATCTTCCTCTGTGAATATCATCTCCATGAAAATGAAGAACTAACATCAACTATTTCTTGAAGGGAGGGAGTAGTGTTATGTTTTTATTTATATATAAATCAATGGTTTTATTTATTTTATTATAATTTTTTAGGTGTAGTTAAACTTCTTAGGTTATGTGGTCACACCCTTTTCCCTTATGTCAACTTATTCTTCTCGTTTATTTTATTCTTATCATTCATCAACAAAATGTTGCATATAGTGGAATAGAATTGTGATGATGATGTAAGGGATATCAGACTATATGCAGAAGGTTAGTATAGGATAATCATATTTAAAATTATTGTATTTTGAATTATAGGGTTAATCTCACCATTAGATACAATATTGAGAAATAATATTTTTAAGGAATAATAAAAGAATTTTTGTGTACTCACTAGAACAATTGCCTTTTCTCACTAAGTTATTTGTTTATTTTCTTCTTCTCTATGATTTACTTATATTATACATATATATTTATATCATACGAATTTTTAAATCACCCCATTATATATATATTTAATTTAATTGTTTATTTAAAATTATATTATGTGATAATAGAATAATAGTACACGTGAGAAGCCACCATGGAAGATCAAACCTAGGTCTTACCACTATAGTGTTTGTTTACATAGTAATAATTTATTGATAGGGAACCATGAAAAACTTCTCTAATTAATTTGGAACAACTTCCAGTAATCCAAGTCAATGACTCATTATTTCTTTTTACTTTTTAATATTTTAATACTTTTAATTTTTTCAAAAAAAATCTTGATAAGAAATAGAATCATCGTTTACTTCAACCCTTTACATTGGTGAAGCTATGATGCTATTTATAAGAAAAATATATGCTGTGTGGAAATATAACATTGTATATAATATATTAAAGGATATCATTGAGGTCCTAAATGAATACCTAGATAAAATAATTTTAGAATACTTAGACAAGGAACTCAAAGAATTCACACACTACTTTCTAGGGTTCTAAAGGGGGGGGGGTCAAGGAAAAAAGGATCTTATATTTATAATAGTTGAAGAAGATATCATGTACGAAGAAATTAAACTATACATCCCATATCTAGTAAACAATTATATAATACTTCTAGAAGCCTTTAAGTAAGAACAAATACTTTAATAATATCAGTTAATGAGAGTTGAATTATCAATGAATTTTATTATTTTTGATTTTATAATGATATCAAAGCCAATTAACTATCCTTAGTTTCGTTTTGATGAATTAGAACCTATTATTTCCATGGAGAGTAATTATAATGAGGATAAAGTGACCAAAACTTATGAGATGATGGTGATGGGATTCAAATATAGAAATGTCCCAAAGGTTGTGCAAGTTGAAATAGACATGAAAGATGACAATAATTATTGGGATCATGTATATTTTAAATTTTAATATTTTAATATTTGTCAAATGTAATTGTTTTTTGATTTGATTTTTTATTTTTATGAAGAATTAAGATGTTTAAAATTATCCCTAGATTATACTAAAGGAACTACCAAAGAGTTTGTGGTTAAAGAAGAAAAATAAGAGTTCAAGGACCCCATATTGATGTGACTACCTCCATTTCCTAAAAATCCACATATATTAGAGGAGTAAACCATGATAGTCAAGGGGATCCCCTAAAACATCCTTTACACCCCTCTGTATCTCAAATTATCTCTTTATTATCTTTTGGGTATCATAATTTTCTTACTTTATTTGTGGATTTGTAATTTTATCATCCACTTATAGATGTTGGTAGAAATAACATGTGGTAGTTATTTCCATTAATACCCCATCCTACTTCATAATGGTGAGAGAGTGTTGTAACTTCATGATAATGGGGTCTAAAATCTGAGCACCCAATTAGAAGTTCAAACCACGTTCTATCCCTTTTCTTATTTTCCTTTATTTATTTATCTTTGTATTTCAATCAATAAATTTATTATATTTTTTTCTTACATTATTTTAGGTCTAAAGTACCATCATCTATGAACATAACTCAAGTCTACCACTTCTATATAATGTTATGTTGTGACTTTCCATATTTGTTTTCTTTCTATTTATTTTGAATCCTTTGAGTTGAAATAAAAGGGTTGTTGAAACTATGTGTTGGGGAGATATCATCATTTTTTGTAATTTTTTATGTTTTTCTTTTTTTTCTTGATTTTTAAATATTCATAGATTTAGAATGCATGTTTTTTTTTGTTTATAAATTTTGGTGTATTTTTTGGATCCTAATCTAAATTGAATACTTTTAGGAATTCAAACCAATTGGTGTTTTTTCACATTACTTGATTGTAAAATCTAATGTTTTAAATGATTATTGAAAGAGATTTTTTTCATAATTTATAACTTTTAAAATAAAATAAGTTTTATTTATTATGTAACTCATGTGTACTATAATTGTTTAAATTGAATAACTTTACAAACCATAGAGGTTTATAAAATTTTCTAAAATATTCTCACATTTCACTTTTTCTTGAGATTCATGATTCATGTTTTGTGATCCTCGACTTTTTATTTTTATATTTTAATGATTATATTTTCATAAAAGTTTTTTAATATTATTGAGGAACTTCTTTGGGTAGACACATTTTTAGTGTGGGACCATCCGTTTATATCCACCACTTTTTCCTTT
Organism: Viscum album; assembly: GCA_963277665.1. Lineage (NCBI taxonomy): Eukaryota > Viridiplantae > Streptophyta > Magnoliopsida > Santalales > Viscaceae > Viscum > Viscum album. Next base: position 271,762,956 of record OY728139.1, on the reverse strand, counting down.
GAATCCATTAATTTAATTATTGGTTTAATCCACATTACATGATTATTTTTTCTTATCTAAATTCACTCTTAATATTTTTATAGATATTTCATGATTGAGTGTGGGGGAGTGGATTTTTGTGTGTGTTTTGTAAGGTATATCTCATTTAATGGTGTGTATGGTGGGTTAATATTTTTTAGAATTTGAAAAATTGATATGATTCACTACTCATTATTGTTCATTCATATCATCTTGTTCTCCTAAAAAGAAAAAAAATAAAAAAATGTACCTGGTATTGAATTATCAATTTTCTTACTTTCATGATTATTTATTTATTTTATTTTATTTTCATATAATCCTTTATGAAAAAAATACAAAATACAAAATGATAAAAAATGAGAATTGGGATGAAATCATTCATTTTATTCATTATTTGACTCAAGTAACATGTCATAAGAAGGAAGTGTAGTGTAAATTTGTATGAGGAATTGAGTGAGGTATAATTCATATGTTTTCACATGAATATCCATGAAATTTTTCTTATGTTTTAAACCTCATTATTCTACCTTAATATTTTGAAGGGTTTTACTCACTAACCTACAACTAATAAATTACCATGAAAATTACTCATGATTGAAAGAAATTTTATGTCTCTTAGTTTAGAGAGTTAAATATTTTCACAAGCCTATAGATATCACATATGTTGTTTATAATGACAAAAACATCATATTAAAATTCGTAATTAAATCAGGAAATAAATTTTTAGGGAGGTATGTACAAAATGAACATGGGAGTTAACATGAGATTAATGGTGTTTCATTATAAACTTTGGGACTTAGGGAATTGAGATACAAGTAGGATGTATGCTATTTCCTTCGGATGTGATAATTGAGTGGCATTTTCAATTTTTACTTGGGATGTTTTTTTGAACTTAGTATATATTATTGCTCAGGAGTGAAAAGTTTATGTGCAGGGTAATGATGAGTATCATATTTTTATACACTATATTCATGAATTAAATGTTTTAATCTCATTAATGTTTTATTTTAAATGTATTTGTAATATTTTTAGGTTTTAGTAATACTATTTAATTAATTAATAAAATTGATTTCCATGCTAAAATATTAGTTTTTATTTTTGGCATAAAATTTTATAAACTAATCCAAATTAAAATATTATTATTTTTTTGGATTTCTGGATTTATGGGAGGTATTTCATTTAACTAAGGAAAGTATCAAATCTATCATTATGAGACCATAATAAATCTTATAAGAATAGTCTTGGAATCTTTGCACTATTTTGATGTTTTTTTAATATTATCCTACATATAAAAAATTAAAATTAAAAAATAGATAAAAAAATTATATATAAATAAAATAGAAATAGGGAAATTTTATTTAACTATGTATTCTCAGGATACATTCACTTTAATTTTTATAAATGCATAAGAAACTAGAGGATGGAAATATGAAGACTTTTCAAATTCATAAAGGTTTTCAATAGTAATGTGGTGATAAATTTGACTAAATGTTTTCACGTAAATTTATTTTTACTATTATACCTAGGATGAATTTGTGAACAAGTGAAAAAAATTAAAATTTCCATGATTCATCCATTAATTTGTCCAAACAAGTGCGAAATTGTTTAGGAAATATATTAGCGGAAACCAGAGACCCCTCTTGTCTATAAAAATATACATCCATTTCCTTTCAAAGGACTTATAAATTTTTAGTAGTTAAGAATGGTTTTTTATATTTTAATAGTATTATATATTTATAATATATATTATTTTCTAATTCATTTTATTTTCTATTTTATTTTCTATTTTTTCTCCCTCTATGTATCTCATATATATGAAAATAGAGAAGTAACTTCAATTATTGTTAGAAGGGAGGGGAAACGTTATGATTTGATTTATATTCACTTCTATGATTCTATTTATTTTATCCTATTATTTTGGTAGTAATTTAATTTATTAGTTTATTTTTTCTATCCCTTTTCATTTATGTTAACATCTTCTTCCCATTCATATTTATTCCACTCCTTTATCAGAGAAATATTGCATACATGGGAGGTTCATTATGGTTATGATGTGAGGGAGATTAACATGCACATATAGGTTTAGTGCAGGACAATCACATTTCGAATTGGATGGATTTGAGTGATATAGTTGTTTTCAACATTGGTTATAATACTGAGAATTAATTTTTTCATTTAACAATGAAATAATCGATGTGAACTCCCGAAGACAACAACTTTTTCTCACTCATTTCTTTGTTATATTTTTTATATCATATATATATATATATAATATCAATTTTAAAACCATCCTATTATATTAGAAGTAAATTTAGTTGTATATTTTAAATTATATGTTGTCAAAATAGGAGAATAGTGTGAGTTATCAGCCACTTTAAGAGATCAATACTATGTTGTGCCACTATAGTTCATGCATAGCTTATAAAAATATATTTAATGGGATCTGAAATAAATTTCTATAAAAAAATATTATCTAATTTTGATTATATATAATCATGGTTTCTTAATTATCTAGGTTTATATGGAAAGTTTCTCTACATATCCAGATAAATAGTCAAAAAGTTTTCATAATGAGATCTGGTCCTGCACTTTAAGTGGTTTTTAAGTGTTAGTAAACTGAAACCACCTCTTTAAAAATCGGGTCAAGTGATTAAATGGAATATTTATCTTCACATTATATCTTTGTTTTCAAACATGATTTTAATCAAAATAAATTTAGATTAGTGGAAATCATATTGTCTGTAAGGAATGGTTAAATTTTTAGCTTCTTACAATATTAAATGTTAATAGGAGTTGTTGAATTTTATGAATTTAGAAAACAAAATAATAGTGTAAAAGTGTTGCAACCAAGTTAAAGATCATTGATTGATATGAGGGTAGTATTTAAAATGTAATTATTAAATATTTCATTAATGTTTAATACTTTTTGTAGCAATTACCGATGAAAAATTTCCGGATCATGAACCCCTCACCTCTACTTTCTAGTGATGGCGAGTCAAAAAATGAAAATGATCATTGTCAAATGATACTACTTCCAATGTACATGAGAGATATTTGAAAAATCTTCTAATCCACTACAAGAGGACTCATATTCAAACTGTAAAGGAACCTCCTAACTAGGATATGTTTATAAATAAAGACTCAGGATGAGATTATTTCATAGACATAAATTCCAGTGATCCCCAATAATTAACCACTCAATCACTCTTATACGATAATTTATTTTATTTTGATATTAAAATGGAGTAAATATATTAATAACCATTGAAAAAAATTCTAAAATATAGTATCATTAAAATCAAATTCAACGAAGCATAAAACAATATGAAATTGAGATGAAAAGTAAAATAAGAACAAGAAATGTATTATAACTCAAGTACACACCTCTACCCTAATGTATAATCATTGATGAAAGGTTAATCCCTCTATATAAAGGGTAAAAACCATGAATATTGAGTTAAAAGAAGAAAAAAAGATCTAATATTCTTTAATAATGTGAAATAACCCCCATCAAAAATGAATTTTCATCTCCTTTATAAAATTACTCCCTATCCTAGTTCTATCCATGTATCTTTGAGATTCCAATTATTAATTCCAGGGGTCTTATATGATTCATCCTTTAATGCATAGGCGAATGTAATATTATATTAGTCTGTACACCTCTTGTACGCATGCTATGTGTATTTCACTCGCATAAAATGTTCCCATATATTTAGGTTCCCCTATTATATTTATTTTATAGAAAGTCTTATTGGTATTACTAGACATGTTACCTAACTCATCCATTAGGCCCGCAGGGTGTTCCTAATCCCTATAGGCTTGCAACTAGTGTTTGGGTATCAAATTATATTCTTGTGAGAAATTTCACCCTCTAATAAAAATAAAAACTAACAGTGTAAAATTTACTAACAATATGACATGACCCATCCATGTATCAGATTATCATTCTCAAAATAAAAAATAAAAAATAAATAAATAACCCAAATGTGTAACACCCCAAAATTTTAAAATATGAACATCATATTCGATAACATGTATGACACCCAACACCAAGTATTGAAGGGAATATAACATCCTATGGCTTTATGACATATTACTGCTTTAAATTTATTAATATATTATATAAATTTCAATGCATGAAACACTTACTTTATCTTATTTTATATGTAACAATGAGTTTCTTTTATAGCTTGCGATATGCGCAAGGCTGAGTTTTACCGAAGAAAATAATATTACTAAAATTATTATTTAATATGAAATTTATTTCCTATACATTGGAATCAAGGGTAATAAAATGATTTACTAACTTATTAATATATATAGTTTACATATTATTATTATCTATCTATTTATTATAAATAAAATAACAGTCATTTAAAAAATGAAATGTTTTAAAAAAACTATATTTTTTTCCAAAAGATGGTTTAATCATGATTTTTGTTTATAATTTAAAACTATTTTATTACCAATTTTTGAAAATTTATAAATAAAATTTACTTTATTTTTTTTAAATTTTAATATTGAAATAATTATAGGGTGAATGTTTTTCTAAAATATTTTCTTTTTTATGAGTAGTAAAAATACTGAATTTTAATTGTAAACATTTTTTTCCTTTAAATAGTTTATAATGTTAAATTATTTATTTAATTTTTTTTTAATTAAAATTAGTTTTATTTTATATCCATTAATCCAATTTAGTTTATTATAATAATTTTCATATTGAATTTATATATAAAAACATTATAAAATTTTGAACACTTTCACTTTTAAAATGTACTTTCTCATCACGTCTGTAGGATTAATTTATATTAGAATTTACCCATTATGTTAATCTAATTGGAAAAAAATGAAATATGATTTTTTTAATCATCTTAATTTATAATTTCATATAATTTCACCTTAATTTATGACCCATATTAATAGTGAATGTAGTAAAAATTAATTATCACGGTTAAGGTAAAAATTGATTTACCGATGGCTTAAACTAAAACGATAAGGGTAAAAATTACATAGAAACTTTCCTAAAAACAATTATATGCTTATATTTAGACCATTTAACCTATAAGGTTTTATAATTGACAATTTTTTACCCTTGTGACAAATGAAAAACATTGGAGCACTCAATTATTTTCAAAAATATCAGGCCGGTCCTCTCCCTTACTTATAAATGGACACCTTCTCTTATCTCCTTTTGACACCTTAAAACATATTTGTTTCAGATAATAACTACCAAAATAACTTCTAAAAATACATAAAATAATCTTTGAAGCATTATTTTGGTCATAAATTAAACATTTGAAGGCCTTAGTGAGAACCTAAGGAGGATACCCGAAGAAGTGGTAATGTTCTTCAATGCGGGTCTTTATTTTTCCTATTTCTCTATTTACTTTAATTTGTATTAACCCATGGTGATATAATAACATCATTATATTCCATATACTAGTAATTGTTATAAAACTTTCATGACACATAACCATTTACACTTCCATCAATTTGGTTAGTAATTCATCGTTTGTGTGTAGAACGAACTACCGCCTCACAAACCGATGTCACTCTTTTTTTCCATTTCCACCTCTCAAGGTTGGTTATGATGATGGATAAAAAGTATATATATATATCTGTGTGTGTGTGTGTGTGTGTTTTATATTTATAACATATTTATATCTATGGATTCACTATATCATATATATATATATATATATATTACCTTTAATTCCATTAGAGACAGAATAATGTCGCTCATGTGTACGACGGACTGCTGCCTCACGAAGTGATGTGATTCACCATTCACTAATTTTTCACATGTAATGTGATAAATATATAGTTAATGATTATATATTATATAAAATAAATAATTATAATATTAATGACACATTTATTATTTTATAATGATAATATATATCATTTTATTTATTTTATTTTCACTGAGGTAAAGATTATTACATCATTCTTATACATGTGGAATATTTCCTTCACAAAGTGATGTGACTCTCTTTTCACAAAAAAAACACCTGAATGAAATATATAATAATAAAATATGGTATTAGTGATATCATTATTATTATTATAGAAAATTAAAATATTACTTACCACCTTTCTATAATGATTAGTGATATATGGAAACGTTACTCATGCGTACGTAAGGTCTACAATCTGAATGATCGTAACAAACTTTATTTTTCATAAACATCATTAATGATTGGTATAAAAAGTAAAATTAATGTAAAATAATATAATTATGTCAGGATTATAATTATGAAGATAATATACTGAAATAATATGAGCAAGAACCAGATCATTCATGACGAAACACTCATGTAAAAACAAGGCAATTAACAACCAAAACAATAAAAATAATGAAATATTATTAAAAAAAGAGTGATGGGATGTAATAAAATAATCATATATGAAATTATAAATGTTAATATTATGATTTAATAAGTTAATAACATTTTTAAAACCACTATATAGAAGGTTAAAGTATGTTCACCCAGAACGAAACATTAGGTAAGAGATTTCATCTCAATTTCATTTCATTGAGACATATTGTAATGTTATGCACCTAATTTATTTTATATGGTGTTTATAATAAAAATTTGACATGTAATATCATAAATAATTCATCATTAATTTTATTTTATGTTTTCATTTTAATTATTTTATCCAATTGGATTTTAATTAAATGTTATCAAGTGGTAATGATTTTCATTACCCAATTTCCTTTCATTAGGTTATATTATTTATTCATTGTCATTGATATTATATGGTTATGTGTATAATAATTTTTTATTATATTATGTTGTATTTAAACTTGTTTTATGTGGATATAAATTTAATTAACATAACCAATTCATTGACTAATTATCACTTCAATTTAATTACCATTATAAGGGTTTGTTTCAAAATATCATTCTCATGGAGATTGTTTATTCTTAAATTCTAGTTGAAGGAAATAATTTTATCATTGTTTAATAAAACATTTAATTTTATTCCAGTTATCTTATTCATGATCTTTTTAAAATTATAGTATTACTTTCCCACTATTTTATATCTAATGTTTTTTATAAAATGTTTTTAAGTAAACCCAACATCATTTTATACTCATTTGGAAACCTATTTTCTTCTAAAACCATGTTTTCTAAAAAAATTCAAAAATGTTTTCAAAATTGTAAAAATGTTTTTTTAAATAAATTTTCACCCATTTTCACTATTTATTGTTTTTCAAATGAATCTTATTTCATTCTCAAAATAGTGGGTGTTTGTCTTTTAATGAAAATGTGAAAGAAATCTTGTTGTTGTTTTGTGAACAAGGAACTTTCTTAACCATTTTATAGTAAAAAAGAGATGTATTTTTTTTACTTTTATGGAATGTAAATAATTAACCACCATAATTAATTTCATTTATTTGAATATTCATTTTCAAATTTACAATGATATTTACAAAAAATGTTTTTAAATGTGATTTTAAAAGAAATCGGTGTTAAAAATGTTTTTCAAACTAAAAAGGATATTTCCCTCAAGAATGATTTTAAAGATATTTTTTTGGTATTTATTTTCATAAATGACAACAACCCTTTATCCTTACACCAATCGGTATATGTTGTATTTATACCATCATTATTGTTTCTTTGGATGGTTTATGATCATTTTGATTGTAGAAAGTATTGAAATTCTCTTCATTGATTTATTTATATAGTCAATAACATTCCCTTAAAATATCCACTTTTTTATGATCATTGGAAATTAAATTTCCCATAAATATACATATTATATATCATCTATTTTTTTGTTTCTTAATCATTCTATCATTTCTACATATGGTGTACTAATTTGAAAGTAATTAAATTAAATGGGGGAATATTTATAAATCTGTATTCTTTACGCAATACAGACACTTGATAAGACATTTTATCAATTATTAAATATATGAGAAATCATTTGTATATAAAATAGATAGTTTGGTAATTGATTATTGCAATCCCCTCGAGGCATCAGTAGTCTAATGGGATGAATTACTTAGATAGCCTTAGATAAGTTGGTTTTTAGCCAATATGTTTTAAACTGTCTTCTGAATGGTCTGGGTGGTAAAATAATAATATACCTATGAAACATGGAGTTAAATAATTAATCATTTCATTCATTCGGTATGCAGTTATTACTATCCACGATATTTCCACAATTAAATCATCTCTGGATGCATTTTATCATCATTATATTTATTAAATGAAATGTGATTTCAGTTATTTACCTTGACATATTGATTATGCCCTATCCTATTATGATTTTCATGTTATTTAATAAATGGAATGTGTTTTTAGTTACTTACCATTACATATTGCTTATTATCCATGATATTTTCTCAGTTATATTAACTTTGGATGCACTTCCGTCTCATAATATTTATTACATGGAATACGTCTTCAACTATTACATTCGTATATTGATTATGATTATTAATTAATAAATTATTCTATTGTACTTAACCCTTACTAGTAATTTTATCTCACACTTATTTTATTTCCATTACATAGGATTTTATGAAGTTTACTATGAAAAATATGCAAGAATATGCTAGAGGGAATAATGATATTCTTGAAAAAATATTATGTTATAATTTTCGTATTAAAATGTAATGTAAGACTCATGTATGTGTCTAGTTTACCAAAAATGATAAACTAATTAGTCCTTATGGATGAGATTACTTTTATATATTTCCTATGTAAAAAAACAAGCATTAGCTCTGGGATACTAGGGTCAAGGTCACTATAGTTGGTATTAGAGAAAGTTTAGTAGAAACATTGAAAAATTGATTTAGGAAAACATATATTAGGTAATATTACCCTATTATAAAATTTCAGGATAATTATATAAAAACAATCTAATGTTTTAGTAATGAATAGATTATATGGGTCTTCCTAGAAACATATCCCTATTTGGATAATACATGTGGATGTTGTTTTGGTTTAGAGGTACCTAGGGGTTATAACTCCAAAAGTGTACATTAAGCGAGAAATGATCATCAACTAGTGCATGAAAATGGGACTTAATATGAACCTAGTTTGATGCTCTTAGGGGATATTATTAGGATAATTCATGTTTTATTTACAGACCAATATGTAGGATTTAAATAGATGATTACAATTAATTACTTAGGTTAAACCTAAGTTGTCTTAGATTAAAGCTAATGTGTCATGATTTATAAATCATTTAAATAATATTATTGTTAAAACATAGACCAAGGAAAGACCTATATTGAAGTAAAGTGGTTGAATCATTTATTAGGATTACATAATTATATTATAGAAGTATTTTTACCAATGGTATTTTGGTATACGAATAATGAAAAATTTAAGGATTATTTTAAATTTTAGAAGCATATATGTATTCATTAACGTAAGATTTATGGATACCATTATAGTTATGAGTTTAAGATTGATCCAAATTTAAAATTCATAAACACATATTTTTGGGTTTTGTGTGATGGTATTCTACTATGATTAATGAAATTCTGGAACTAATTATTAAAAATATATGTTTTAGTGGAAAATTTATTTTATTAATAACTTATTTACATTATATAGACTTAAGTTTAAAGGTATTGATAAACTTTAGGGTTAATATAATCATTAGTGAAATGTTTTTGATAGTCTGATAAGATTAGTAGACTTCGTAAATAAAGTTTTCTACTAAAAACATTAGAAAAAAAACTATTTAATTATTAAATTTATTTCAAGGATTTCCATCATATTCATTTTGTAAATGTTATAATAATCATATTACTATTGTTTTGAAAAATGAAAACCTGTATTTCAGGTGACAACCCATCATATTTGGAAAGTAAATTTGGGGCTTGAACCCATAACTAAAGGATAATAAGGGTTTAGTGTTTACCACTGGCCTATGCGAAGTCCTAGTTAATATTTCTTTGTTTTAATTTAAAAAAATTGAAACATAAATATTATGGATGCACCATTTGTGTGACTTTTAAGGTTTATAGATTAATTTTTTATATAATAAAATTTTTTATAACCATATTTGTTCAGAAAAATAGTTAGTGAGTTATGTAAAGACTTTTATTTATGGATCTTACAATCCGCTAAAAGTGTATTTTAATTTTTCAAGAATAAAAAAAACTTATTTTTTCCTATTTGTTTCTTGTAGTAAGGGATGAATTAGAAATTGATCAAATAATTATCAAATGATGATATTATGCTTAAAAAATATAGAATTATCAAGTACGTATATTTCTATATATTCTTATATAGTAAAATAACTCCACAACATTATAAAAAGTATCTTGAAACAAAAAAATTTACCATATTACATTCATATATAATGGATCAAATGGTATTTTAAATAATCATAGATTAATGGATATATGGCTCCAAAAATTCCATTTATTAGTAACTTTATTATTATAAATGTCCTCAATATCTCTCTATAAATATTTTGTCTTTTAGTCCATTTCCATATCTTCACTTATCACCAATTTTCTCCTACATAGAAAACTTAGATATGTGTTCTTCCACATGACGTTTGTACTTCTCTTCTCTCTTATCAAGGGGATATTTAATCAAATATTTTATGATGTGGGGTTTTCAGAAATGTTAATTCCAAATGTAAAACCCTTAATTACTAATATCAAGTTTAAATCTAGTGGATGCAATTAATTTAAGGTTGGGGGAATTTAAATACGCAAAATATTTAAATATGGTCATAATATTCGATAGTGTGTATGACACACAATACCAAAAATAGAAGGGAATATAAAATCTTGATAAATTTTGATATGTTAATACTTTAAATAAATTTAAAATGCTATATATCTTAAAATTAAGAAAACACTGAGTTTATCTTGTTTTACATGTAATAATAATTTTCTCTGATAGCTTGTGTTATGTGCAAGGATGAGTTTTACTGAACAATAAAATAATATTAATAATATTATTTTATATGACAATTATTGCCTAACAGTTGATATGGTTGGTAAAAAAATGATTAAATAACATGTGAAAATATATATATTTTACATACTATTATCAGTTATCTATATATTATATGTAAGATAAGAATCTTTTAAAAGAAAAAAAGAAATGCTTTCAGAAAAATTATATTTTTTCTAAAAGGTAGTTCAATCGTGATTTTCAAGCATAATTTAAAACTATTTTTTTACCAAATTTATGAAATTTATATGATAAAAAAATCATTTTTGAAATTGGAATATTGAAATTATAATAGGATTTTTTTTTATTTTTCTGACTTATTTCATTTTTTGATGAATAGCGAGAAATACAGAATTTTATTTGAAAACCGTATTTCTTTTAAATAATTTATAATATTAAATTATATTTTTAATTAGTTTTAAAGTAAAATTATTTCATCTTAATATAAATTAATATAATTTTTTTTATTTTATTCATTTTCATGTTAAATTTAGATATAAAAACTTTGTAAACTTTCGAACATTCTCACTCTAAAAACCTATTTTCTCATCACATTTGCGGGATTAATTTTAAATTAAAATTTACCACTTCTGTGAATTGAATTTGGAAAAAATTATTCCATTTTTCGAATAATAAAAATTTATAATTTATAATAATTTGAAATTAATTTTTCACCTAAAGTAATAGTGAATGCAGTAAGAATTATTTACCATGGTTAAGGTAAAAATTGATTTATCTGAGGGTTAAACTAAAAAGACATGGGTAAAAATGGATTATATGATTATATAAAAAAATGTTTCCAGGTAATATTTAGGTTATTACACCTCTAATTTTTATGAAATGTTAATCTAGGACCCTTTGTCAAAGGAAAAACATGAGAGCACTCAATTATTTTCAAAAATAACAAATGTATCTTCTCCTCCACTTCTAAAAGGCCACCCACTCTCCTCTTTATTTACCCCATCAAAACTATTTGGTTCAACCAATAACTAACCAAATAACTTCCCAAATTTCCTCCCCACATACTATAATTTGTTTGGGTCATAAATCTATCCTTTTAAGGATTTAGTACAAGCATAAGGGGGATACTCAAAGAAGTGGTAATGTTCTTCAACAAGTGTCTTTATGTTTCCTCTTTCTCTACCACCATAAAAATATATTAAACAATGATGATATAATAAATATATCACATTACTTATAATCGTTTTCTTTTATAATAATTTATGACCTATAACATTCTCCACTCCATCAAATGTGTTTCTAAATCATTATTCGTGTGTCTTATAGACTACCACCTGACGAACTAATGTCATTCATTTTTACATTTCCACACCTCAAAGTTGGGAATTGTGATAGATCTAATATATATATATATATATATATATTTATATAATATTTATAACATAGTTATAGCTATGGAGTCACTTTATCACACACACATATATATAAAATCATTTTCATTGGAGATATGATAGCATCGCTAATGTGTACAGTGGACTACCACGTCGTGAAGTGATGTGATTCATATTTCATTAACGCTTCACGTAGAAGTTGATAAAGACAAAGTTAATGATTTTTTATGATATAATTGAAATAATTATTATATTCATTTTATATTTATCATTCTAAAATGATAATATATATTTCATTTTATTTCATTCATTTCCCCTCATGTAAAGATGATAACCTCATTCTTGCACCTTTGCACTACCGCCTTCGTGAAGAGATGTGACTCTATTTTCATCACCAAACCACATGGATGAAGTATTTAAGTGTATAATATGGTACTAAAAATATTTTTATCATTAATTATTGTTAAAATATTTCTTATCCTCTTTTCATAATGATTCGGGAAAAATGGAAACGTTACTCATGCGTACGTATTGCCTACCATCTCCATGATTGTAATGTAATTTATTTTCAATAACCATCGTTCATGATTAGTTTGAAAATTAAAATGTAAGTAAAAATATGATAATTATGTAATGATTATGTTTATTTATATAATATAAAGATATAATATGTGAAAGACCTAGATCTATTATGACGGAACATGCACGAGAAAATGAGGCAATTAACACCATAAAAAATGAAAATAATGAAATATTGTTAACAAACGAGTGATAATATGTTTTAAAAGGATCATAAATGATATTATAAATACTAATATGAATATATAATAATTTAATAACATGTTTAAAATGACTATAAAATAAGTTAAAGGATGTTCACCTGGAAGGAAATGCGAGGTAAGGGATTTCATCTCAATTTCATTTAATTGAGGCATATTGTAATTTTATGCACAAGGATTCATTTATATGGTGTGTATACTAATATTTTGAAATTTAATATAATGAATATTTAATTATTCAGGGGATTTTATGTTTAAATTTGAATCATTTAATCTAAAGGTATTTTAATTAAATGTTACCAAGTGGTATAGAATTTCATAACTCAATTTCCTTTCATTGGGTTATATTACTTCTTCATTGTCGTTGATATTATATGATTATGTGTATAATAAATTTTTATTATATTACTTCTTATTTACAATTGTTTTATTTGTACATAAATAATTCACATAATTAATTAAAATTTATAATTCTCACTTCAATGTTATAATCACTGTAAGGGTTTATTTCACAATCTTATTCTCATAGATATTGTTAATTCTTAAATTCAAGTTGAAGGAAATAATTAAATAGTTTTTTAATAAACCCTTTAAATTTATTAATATATTTTTATTTATGATATTTTTAAAATAATAGTATCACTTTTATACTCTTAAATACTTAAAATTATTGAGATATTTATTTATAAAATCAGACATCATTTCTCTCATCAGCTGGAAACCTATTTTCTTCCAAAACAAAGATTTCAAAAAATATTTTAAATATGGGTTTTTACGACTTAAAGGGTTTATTAGATAAATTTTCACCCATTTTTACTCTGTAAAATATTTTTTTCAAAGGAATATTATACCATTATTAAAATAATTCATCTTTGGAATTTACTAAAATGCGAATGGAATCTTCTAATCATTTTCGGATCAAAGAATTTTCCTAAAAATTTTACATTGAAAAATTAATGTTTTCTAAACTTTTACAGCATATAAGAAAGTACCAATTATCATTATTTTTATTTCTTTGAAGATTTATTTTCAGTTATACAAGTATATTTTTAAATAAAATGTTTTTAAATGTGATTTTAAAAGGAATATTATTTCTAAAATGTTTTCAAAATGAAAAGGATATTTTCTTTAAGAATGATTTTAATAGTATTTTAATTGTATTTATATTCATAAATATAAACAACCATTTATTCTTACTCCAATTAATATATGTTATATTGGTACCATATTTATTATTCATTTGGATAGTTTATAATCATTTTAACTATGGAATGTATTGACATTCACTTCATTGATCCATTTTTATAGTAAATAACATTCCCTTAAAATTTTTACTTTCCTAGGATCATTAGAAATTAAATTTCCCCTAAATACCCATATTATATATTATATATGGGTTTTTTTCTTAACCTAAATATCATTTCTACAAATCTTTTACTACATCGAATGTTATTTGATTAACTGATAAAATATCGATAAATATATTTTCTTTAATCAATATATATATTTGATAAAGAATATTTTTTATGAATTAAATTTATTAATAAATATATGATTAAGTATTTTGACACTAAATTCATGGGTTAGGGAATATTAAATATAATCACCAAGATTCATCAGTAGTCTCATGGGACAAATGTGTTGGCTAGAATCAACTAAGTGATTTTTTAGCCAACATGTTTTAAAAATTCTTTTGAAAGGTCATGATGGTAAAAATATCATGTACCTGGGAAACATGGAGTCTAATTATTATTCATTTCATTATTTTAGTATTTATTTATTACTATCCAAGAGATTTTCACTGCGACATTATCTCTATGTTCATTTCATTACCAGTTTATTGATTAAATGGAATGTGTTTGCAGTTATTTAACATTACATATTTATTATTCCTTACCCAATTATTATAGTCATGTTATTTATTAAATGGAATGGTTTTTCACTTATTTACCTTTACATATTGATTATTATTCATTGGATTTATACATTGATATTATCTATGGGTGCACTTCCTTCTAAAATATTGATAATATGGAAAGTGTGTTCAGTTATTACCTTTTCAGATTGATTATGATTATTGATTCATGAATAACTCTAATGTACTTAAACCTTATTAGGTATCTGAGCTCATCATTATTATTTTTCATTTCCCTGGGATTCCATGAATTTTACTATGACAGGTAAACAATAATATTCTAGAGGGAATAATGATATTCACAAAACAATTATGTTGTAATTTGTGTATTAAAAATTATTATAATACACATATATGTATGTTGTTTACCAAGAACCCTAAATTTATTGGTCCTTTAGGATGTGATTCCATTTATTTTATACCAATGTAATAAAGTAAGAATAGACTCTCAGCTACCTGGGTTGGGGTCACTACAGAACAGAGTAGAAAAAAACCATGATAATAAAAACAACTCATAATTTCATTTACTATAAAATGAGTAGATATAAAAAAGGTATAGGCTGATGAAACTGACATGTCATTACCCCATGTAAACCCCAAACAAACATTAGATTATAAAATCTTACCACATGTGAACAGTCATTCAAAATATCCCAACACTATCAAACAAAGACCACAATGATAATCCTCAAAGGAAGATCATGTATCAGGGACTTGAAAGAAAACCTTAAGAGTGTAAACACAGATCAGTTTATATGTATGGTTTGAGAAAAAAATGATCCTAGAAGGTTTAAATAATAGATATTGTAAAATTAATTTCAAATTACACTTCATTAATTCCATTTTGAATAATAATTATAAAAAAACATTATCATGACTCTGCCTAATAAAAAAAAATATTATTCCTAATTACATTTAACAAAATATTATATCCCTTCTAAAACAAAAATATAGAGGGGGTAATTTTATATATAAACACTTTAAAATATGAAGGAATTATTCTTTAATATTTCCAAAAATACAAATCCTACAATTTTCCATTTCTCAAAAATTCCTCGACAATAGACCAATTAATTAAATCCCTTCATATTTAAAATCACTTTTTAAAATCTACGTTTTAAAAAAACATTATAAATAATAATAAAATTAATAATAATAATAGTGAAATAAAGGTGTCATCATAATGATAATGATTCTAAAATAAAAAAATACCCATAACCACACGATGATGTCGCAAGAGCTAATTGAACTAGGGGACATGATAAAAAAATACCATATATAATATCACCAATAATGAAATATATCATGGGATATAAAATATAATCTAACATAATGATGATATACCAAGTGTCCTCAGTGAACTCTCTCTATAACCCCTTACAAAAAACTGGAATATCCCCTTTAGAAACCCTTTAGGTCATCAAGTACTATACGTATAACCTTATGAGTGAAAAACTCTTCTAGAGCCCTACCTAGTGATCATTCTCTGAGCTAGTGTAATACACATCTATAACATCTACTAGCTACCAATTTTTGAATGTTAAGTCATAGAAGAGTGAGAAAATAATGATAAAGGTACATATAAATTTTATAAATCAATAATAGAACCTTTTTAATAAACATTTTCCCACCTTTAACACCCGCTCATGAAGTAGTTGTATTAAATAATTAATCAGTATAAAAAAATGTAGAATATCCCATTATGGACAATAAACAATACAATGCAATACAACAAGGATGGGAATTATTGCAGGTCTTACACTTTTTGAGAGAATCCCTCTTAAAAGTACCAAATGGGTTTTCTATAAAATCCAACTCTAAATAAAAATTCATTTTCAAATAAGTTTAAATATCACTTTCAAAAAATATTTGAAACAAGGCTAACTGGAACCACACAAAAAAACACATTAAAAATTATGATCTAACTCCAATTTATTTCACAATTATTCTTGGAAAAAAATGGTTAACTCTATTTCAAGACTCAAATCGGTAAAAATCCTTTAGTAATCATAATAAAATTTAAAAAAAATTCATAAATACATTTTTAAAACACACTTATCACTCAATTCTTTTCTCTATAAAACTAGGGAATTTATAAACATCTCTATGCCAGGTGATGAAAACCATAAAGCATTGATAAAATACATTATAACTATCATATAGAGATTTAATTTAAAAAATTCATTATAAAATACTATGTAACCAATGATATGATGACTAAAGTAAATTCACAAAAATGCCTACCTTTTAAAACATGAATTGAGTTGGAACAATTTTACATCCAAGGATAAGTCTCAACCAAGAGATAATACATCCCCTATAATCGATTTACATTTTAAACCCCAAATTATAACCAAAATGAACCCTAATATCATCCACCAAAACCCCTATGGTTTATGGGAGAAGGAAAAACCAAGCGATAATAAGAGTTATGAGATGTTAAAAGTAATAAAAAATGATAATGAATGGATTGAACTAAGAAATATGCTTGATTACAATAAATTGGAGCCTAAAAATGGAAGGATAAGGGAGGTAAGGCTCATTTGGTCCTAGCCCTCCCTCATTCAAACAAATTTGGATGATAGTTTGGGAAAAACTCAAAAAAAGGATTTTATTTTTAGAATATCACTTGTTAAGTGATTTTGGGTTTTTTTTCTATGTTAGGATGGACTATTTGATAAATCATATTCCAATCATGAAACTCAAACTTGATAAGAAAAACATATTCACATGGTTTTACCACATGGTTTACCAAACTGTGTTCTAACCCTAAAAAATCTTACAATTGAAAAAACCAACACATTTGCAGAACCACCCACATGGTTTCCCCTAACCATGAACAATTTGTGTGCCAAAACTCCCAGAAAAAAAAAGGAGTCACATTATTTCTACTATTATTCACATGATTTGGACACAACCATTCAATACTTAGGTACACAAACCATACATGAACAGTGTGACCTAGAAAGGCCATTGTATAATATTTATGGCATAGTTTACCCTAAACGGTGTGTTTTAACCATGACGTAGTGAACATTTTCTTGAAAAAAAAACATTTAAAACAAAAACATCAAAAAATTTATATTATCCCAAAATAATATTAAATAAATCACAATAGTGAAACAAGGATGTCACAATTTTTCCCACTAAGTTAATTTCTTCCCCTAGAAAATCCTAGGAAAATGTAAAAACAATGAAAGTTCAAAACTACTACACCTCATACTAGGATATTGGAGGGTGGGTAAGGACTAGACAAGTCTCCTTTAAAAATAAAGTTCTTTACTTGAAACTATTCATAAAAGGGAATCAAGTGAATCCTAAAACACTATCAAATAAAATAATATAAGATCAACTCCACCATCACCCAAAACATACTATAAGAAAAAGGAGACCTAGCATAGATCTACAGACTATTTATAATTCTTCTGAAATGGTGAGATTGAAGTTAAACAAACCTCTCTTCCCAAACATCACTAAATATCATGGAGACTATCTATTACCTTTAACCATAATAGTAGTTAATAAAACCAAATCCACATCATAATGGTAAGGAACCAATATCAATAAATTTCAATGACCACTGGAAAATTTTTATCTATAATTTAACTAATAATATCTAGATATAAAAAAAGAAACATAGGATATAAACATGCTCCATAAAAAAACATGGGACCCCACCTCGGGCCTCGATACTAAAAATAGAGGTAATATATGACCATAAATCTTGGTCACCATCTCATAGTGAGGACATAAAAATCAATGTGTTGTACTAGAAAGTGCTCAACCATACCATTTCCACACATGTCCTAGGTACCTATGTATAGATTAGAGTGCTTCCAATGTTCAACCCATAAAAACCAAGCATCAGTAAGACCACTATCATAAGCATAAAAATTCCAAGGAACACAAATGATCTAATATATAGGCATGGTCACAACATGAAATTATACACCACACAAGAATTTACATAAGAGAAAAATCATTCATTAACCCAAAATAGAAAATCATCCTATTCCCTTATACACTAATTTTTTTTCTCTTTATATAATTATGATCATAGTACTTATATAAAAAGATAGAATGCCTAACTAATAGAAATAACTTAAGGTAAATATAAGGATTAATTCCATTGAGGATTGAATCCAAGGATAAAAAATATCCTCAGGTTCATCCCTTTATTTAGGTTCTATTAAGAGCCATCCATTGGAAAGGGTAAACCAAAATAAGAAGAGAAAATATTATTAATCACTATATTTCTAATTACTTTAATACCATTATCATAGGCATATACCAAAAAACATAAAACATGAAATCAGTAAGTTCATACTTTAAAACTTAACTAAAACATTCCCAGTGAATAATTGATCAAATTAGATTAAAAATATATTTTTCTTATAATAAAATTTTTCCCATTTCAAGTTAATTTTTTTATGAAAATATAAAATTGACTTCATAAATACATCCACTCTTGAAACAATCCATCATTTAAACATTTCCAATTATTTAATAAATTAATGATAATATTTTATACTAATGTATTCAATGTAGAAGAAATATGTCCCTCTATTAATAATATTTCAAAATACATTACCTGACATTGAAAATAATCCAACCTATAAAACATTATAAGATCAAAAAATAATTCAAATCAAAATCCATTTCCATAAAAAATAGATTAAACAACTTGTAAAATTTATCAAGAACCCTTTTCAAAATTCCATATATAATTAAAAACTTTTCCATGATTATTTTACCTTAACCATAATTTAATAACAACCTCATGTCCTATTTTAGAAGTATGTGTTCTTAGAGAAAAATTTGAGTCCAAAACATTATAACTTATTTTTTAAAATATTTTACTATCATCAAAATCAAATAACACATATAAACTTCTAAAAGAGAAGTAAGACCCCTATTTATTTCCAAACAGTTCTCCCAACCATTATTATCAATCTAACAACTTTTAGAAAAAAAATACCAAGATTATAAAATATATTCTAATCAACCCACACAATCATATTTCTAATAACAAATTCCATTTTTTCATAAAATCCTCTTTTAAATAAAACATTTGATAAAATTATCCCCTTTCCCAAAACAAATATTTTTAGTACACATGCATAAATAAGAAAATATAACACTAAAATAAAGAAAAACCCACTAAAATATTTCCAATAGAGTTAGAAATATCTACCAATTCCACCCCAAATGAGTCATAAAATCAATTTGAGAGTAGAAGGTGTTCAAATAAAAAACTTATATGAAGAATAGAATTGCGCACATTTTAGCCACACGGTTTGATAAGCCATATTACAACCATAAAAGTTTTTCTAGATTAGGTTTTAGAACCATCTACACATGCTTTACATGGTTGGATAGATCATCAAAGCTAACTATGTATCTCTACTTATGTATCTATTATTTTCCAAAAATAGTATTAGACACATGAAATCATTGGAACTCACAAAGGGGATCAAAACATATCCATTAAAAATTTATGTATATCATTAATTTCCAAAAACCATGACTCAAAATCAAAATTAAAATTCTAATTACCCTTAGAAAATTGATCTCAAGGAAATAAGAAGCTCTGTGGACTATTCTTGCACCTACCTCTCATGTTGTGGAATCCTATATCCATACTACCAAAATCCCAAAATAACAAGAGGGTTATTATATAGCCTAAGACCCTATTAAGAACCTAGGATTTTATGACCTTTATAATAAACTAACCCAGGTTGACCCAACCTGTCACCTGACATAGATCACCAATTGGACCATTTGTATTTCTCAATACCATGGGAATGGAAACTAGTGCATAGGTATTAAGAATGCACTATTGGGAAGGATTTTACTCTCAATTATAATATAAACTAGCAACAATTGTTTTTCAAATAATCCAGCATAACCCATCCATGTATTATAGACTCATACTTAAAATAAATAAAATCAAAATAAATAAAGAATCTAAACATATTATAACCCAAGAAAAGTAATAGAAATTACTCATAACTACATAAAGAATCAAATGAACATATATACAAATCTAAGAGACAGTTATATGATGATAAGGTTGATATAGAATTATCGTTAATTTTAAAAAATTGAACGGAGGAAAGCTAGATATATGTGTCCCATGATCACTCTCCACATCAAAACATCATCTAATATGGACCAAAATAAAAACCATCCAAGTAAGATCATTGACCTCACACCTGAAAGAAAACATGAGTTTTATACACACAAATCAGTTTGTATAAAAAGTGTAAGAAAAAAAATATCCTAGTTGGTTTCCACCATAGAGTTTATGCAATTTTTTTCAAAGGGAATTTCCCAAATGTTAGCATGATCAAGCATTATAAAAAATATAGTTTTTCAATGTGTATTATAAATAAAAAATTATCATTCCAAATTAACATTAACAAAATATTTCATCCTTTATCAGTGTAAAACCCTATGAGATCTATTATATATAACCGATTTAAAACATAAAGGAACAATTATTTAAGATTTACAAAAAAATCCACCCCTTTTCCATTTCACAATATTTTCTTAAAACACACTAATAAATTAAAACCATTTTTATCTAAATCTATTTTCAAAATTTAATTTTCACAAAACACTTTATAAAATAATAAAAGAAATCATTAGATTAAATATTCAATCAAGGTGGATCCTCATCAATGATGAATCCAAAATTAAATAACCCTATTAACCACACCATGATTCCATGACTTCCAACCAATATAGGGACACAATAAAAGTAAAATACACTATATAATATCTAAAAAAATGCTAAATATGTTGAGATATATTCTAGGATCTAATATAATGATTATGTACATGGTTTCATTGATTATCTCTCTATAGGTTTCCCCTAAGAGAAATTTAAACATCAATTTAATATTTATTTGATATAAAAAGTACACTATTTATACCTTTAATAGGTAGTGACTCTCATAGGTCACATGCTAGTGATTACACACCGGGGAGCTTCCTGTATGTCTCACAATGGACTTGAACAAACTAGTTTTATGTTTTTATTCTGTGTTTTACCAAACCATACACTATCTATGAAAAGAATCACTGTTAAAAACTACAACACTACTGCATAACACCCTACATGTTTTCCCTTAACCACGAATAATTTGTATGCTAAAAATCCATGCTAAAAAGGACCTACATTATTTCAAATAGTTTTCACATAGTTTGGACTCAACTATTCACTAACCATGCTAACACAGAATGTAAGAAAAAATGAACTAGAAAGGTCCCTACATAAGATTCATCACATGATTTTACCTAAACCATTCTTTATAATCTTTCAAGAGAAGATAATTTAATGAAAATGGAAAAAAATTAAAACCAAAACATCCAGAAAAATTAATTTATACCAAAATAATGTTGTCTTCTTTTATTTCTAATATATCCTATTTTACTAAATAAAATGAGGCTTCAACCTCAACATTTAATATTAAGTAAACCACATTAGTGACATAAATCTATAATATCATTCCAATTAAGATAACATTGTGTGGAAAAAATTATTTGGGTTGAGATTTTATGGTTAAATTGGATGTGAAATGCATTGAGTTTTATGCACCAAATCACTGACCATGAGATGGTGAAAGTCACCACACTATGGCCTGAGATTTTATTTGGTATTCAATATCACCTCATTTTAATATGATGAATGATATTTTATATCATTCAATTGATACTTATTTATTGGTTAATACATTTATTGCATCTTATCAACACATTATATGATGACTTGTTGATAAAATATTGATTTTTCAAGGTGTTTAAAAATCAAAATATTAAATGAGTATAATTCCATTAGATGTCCATTCCAATACATTTGAAATATAGTAACTCCATACTCCTTCATTCAATTAAAAATAACTATATTAAATATATTAATAGACATCATTTGGTACACTAGAGATAAGTTGAAACTATCGCAATATCTATTATTACCATTTTTTTTCAAGAAAGTGGTTATAACACATCATTTGGAGAAAATAGGCCATGTTAATGCATT
Organism: Viscum album; assembly: GCA_963277665.1. Lineage (NCBI taxonomy): Eukaryota > Viridiplantae > Streptophyta > Magnoliopsida > Santalales > Viscaceae > Viscum > Viscum album. Next base: position 271,739,905 of record OY728139.1, on the reverse strand, counting down.
CTACGATTTCAGTGGTTGGTGGATTATACAAGTATAATAAGCCCATAGTTTATTTCTTAGGGAACTCAATCAATCTCACTAATAATAAATATCAAAATATTAGACAATGAGGTATGCATGAGATATCATTTTATAATTTTATTCTATCATTTTAACTCCTTGTGATCTTGGGTATGATTTTCTTATTTTATTTATTTTCTAATGTGTCAAGATATTTCACACTAAAACCATCAATGGATTATTAGAAATCCCTAATGATTATTTTTTTGGACCGAGATCCATCTAGATACCCCTAATTGTATTATACCCAAGAACCATGATGTTTCCACATTAAAATATCAATTTCTATTCTTGAACATTCTAACCATAATTGTGCCTTCATAATTTAACATCTAAAGTATGGTTTATAGATAAGTAACCGATATAGTTGGATACATGCCCTCATTAACACCTCGTCATATTACATATGTTTCCTACTAACAATGAAGGTCTACTGTGTTATGGTGGGGAGACAACATACCATTTTTAATAGAGTGGTATAATGGTAGATAATAATGAAATAAGCATTACAAATAGATAAAAACATGGAAATGGGTAGAAATAAACATATAAGTAATTGAGTAAATTAATGAAACATAACCAATAATTTGTATCATATAAAAAAGATGGATATAATAATGATATATAGAAATAAGGGATACATGAGATACAGAGTAATAGGCATATACAACATTTTATGCAAAGGTGAAAAAATATTTAAACTATCTTAAATAGAATCATGAGAATACGCTTAGTCCTTTACTCCCGTACTACATCCTAGTATAAAAAATAAATCATCCATACAATAACTATTTCTATAGTATCTACCTACGTCCATGAATTTTGTACGGGTACCAAACAACAACCCAAATAGGGTGTTAGTAAAACTTAGTAGGACACCACCAAATGTGTCTAATGATATGTGTCCCATGAGTATAAAAAAAAGTAGCATGAAGGTATAATAATAAAATAATTAAATAAAATACATAATTCCCATGTTGGTATGGGCCTCCCATGGATCACCCATTCAATGCTACCTCCTTCAGGGTAATCCATTATATCCCTTAATGATTATGATTTATTATTTAATTTTAATAATATGATTAGTAACTAAGGCTCATAGCCTAGGAATACCTCATTGATCATATTCATATAAGGGGTTAATAATACCCATAACATTTAAGACTTAAACAAGGAATTAAAATAATGTCTTCATGTATGTAAATCGTTGACCAAATCCAAGTATGTTTTTTTACTTAATAGACACCTCATTTAATTAATTGATTAGAATATTGATCCAATCATAGGCATTAAACACAATGAAACTTGGTATCATTGAAGTTTTACAATGAACCCATCAGCCTATGATCCCATCCATGGAATACCTCATGGGAATCCATGTACGCCCATTTAATTGTATAGTATCATTTCCCTTTGAGCTTGTACTTATAATTACATGTAGAGAACCCAACTATCACTCGTGGAATAATATAATGCACTATCTCTAAGACCTTCCTTAACATTCCACATGGGAAAGATAAGTGTCACTCATGGGATAATATAAGTCCACTTTCCACATGACACCATCAAAGGCACTTTATTTTGAAATCCTTGTGTTACCCATAATGTAATATAATTCCATTATAATTCATTTTAATTCAATAATCTTGATAATCCCATCCAAGGAATTTTATGTTAGAACCCTTTTATTTATCTTGGTATAACATTAAAATTGGTCATGTATTATCATTAACCCTTACTATTTAATAATTTACTTATTTAAATTTATCCATTTCATTGATAAAGTACAACTCAAGGGTAAGGGAATATGAACAAAGTTCAAGGACCAAGGGACATGGACTCTCCATTCCCTCTTTAATTTAACTCAATTTTCATTTCTTTCTATTAAATATAACATCCCAAATACATGAGGTAAACAATAAACCTCAAATGGCGATTCAATTATATAATAACTATTTTATCATCCCCCCACATTAACTACACACCCAAGGGGTGGTTCTAATTGATTAATCATCCACCAGTGGTGTTAAAAATCCCCACATGTTACGTAGGTCATGGACCATACATTTAATATAGGGAAAGCTCATTTTAGGAAGGGATTCATGGAAATCTCATCACTTAGCACAATTTTTTAATATTCAAACAACTATAATTTTAAGGAAAATAATTAAACCACCTACCTAGATGAGTAATATACTCCTTATGCACTCTTATCTTCTAATCCAATCTATAATGGGAGAAATTGTTGAAAAGTGTGAATACCCTAAAATAGAGAATATTAGATTTCATGGATTTATCAATAAATATAAAAAAATAAAATATGAAATTAATGAAGATTATTGAAGAGCTTACCAATATGAATTCAATGACATGAATGGATATCTTATAGGTTCTTGTTTGAGGGAGTTATCACTCAACCTAGAATAAAGGAGGAGGTTTCCTATGAGAGGGAGGAGTGGCTCTGTGTTTGGGAAAATAAAATGGGGGAAAATAATTAAAAATAGGTAAAATTTAGTAATTTAAACATTTTTAAAGTGTTAATGGTTTCGTCGCATGGTTGGTCAAACCATGCTACGAACTATGCACACACACTACCTAGGGAGACTCCCCCTTGTACGGTTTACACACAGTTTGAAAAACCATGTGTGAATTATGAGATTTACCTCTATAACCTACCTACACAATTTCACAGGGTTATTCAGACTTCCTTGAAAAGGTTTTCAAACCATAATACACTTTTTTGGGGTTTCTTGGTTGAGCCACACAGTTACTACTAACTGTGTTCATCTCTATTTTTCTCGAAATATTGAATATTTAAGCTCTAAAAAAGATAAGGAAACTCCTGGAACCCTTCTATAAACTCTTAGGAACTTGCATTTAGATAAAATGAATTCTTTAAAATGATATTTATAGTATTAATACCTCATAAAAAAATTTGGTATCTTATATATAAAAACATACATTTATTTTAATATTTTATTTAACTAAAACATAATGAACCTGAAATGAAAATTTTAGAATCATTTAGAAATTAAAAAAAAATATAGAATCATAACATGAATCCATATTTCATGGTGAGAAGGATGTATCTAGGTAATGGTAGATCATCACCATGATGCCCTAAATGAAATAGTCAAGTTTTATAGGTAGTTTCATAAGATTACATGGATACCCAAAACCCTTTAGATAAAATGGTTTGAATATATAAAAAATATAACTAAGATCATTTTGAGGAGGCCAAAATAGCATGCACTATTCTTTGTTGAATGTCTTATTTGGGATTTTTTAAATAAAAATTATTTTTTGTTAAATTTATTAAATACATTCACCACAATATCAAAAGTGGTTTGGGTAAAGTTGAATATCTAAATTTGTTTATCTCATAGTAATAGTTTAATGATTAATTTATTTATGATATAAATATTTAATTATTCATATTTACAAATTCTTTATTTAATGTGAATATTTTATTATATTTTAATTTTTTAAAAATAATTATTATAATATTTTTATACCAAACATTACATGTTAGGTATGATAATGAATGATTTAGTTTTCATCTACCTCGATTATGAATTTTTAATAGGGTCATTAACTTAAAATTAGAGTTTGAATATAATTTATACAAATTAGGTATTAGTGTTATGATGTGATCAAAATATATCTGGAGAAAAGTATCTTCTGGTAGAGAAAATTTAGTTTGGAATTCCCAATGGTTTGACATATTTTCCCTTATCTAGAAAAGTAGGGGTTATTTAGTTTTGGCTTCAAAATTACTCATGTAAGTATTTTTAATTTCATATAATTCTAAACTTTTACATGAAAAATTTCATATACTATATGAGTGAGATGAATTTGGATAAGTGTTAATATGTTTGGATTATATTTTTGGGCGACTAACACAAACTATGATTTATATTAAGAGTTATTAATTAGTATTTTTTAAACATATTAATTTGATAGATGGAATGTGAATTATAAAAAATAAGTCATTTAAATCGTAAATATATGAAGGAATAAAATGTGAGTTAACAATTTTTCATATGATGCAATAGTTATGGATTTAATATATATATATATATATAATTTATATTATAATTGATATGATTTAAAATAAAGAATCCTAATATACTAAGTGTGAGATTATTTCAAAATATAATACATTTCATGAACTTGATCATCCAACTAGGTAGTATCATGCCTAGTTTGGGTTACCTTGAATTATCTTATGTAAGGAATGGTGGATGTGACTGACTTTAAGTTCCATGTAACCATATTCCATTATGAGATTTGGTGATACTTAGTTGGGAAACCCTGAGAGTTTGGATACTGGAGAAAAAAGATTTTAGTTTATCTATATAATCAATTAGGTGAAATATTTCTCAACTCATCTATCAAAGAGTAACTTGTGATATGATTACTAGAGTTTTTAACCTAAATATATTAAGTGATGAGTTTCAATCTAAATTAGGGTCATTTCATAGTGAAGTATGGATCTTGAGATTCTAAAATTGTTGATTTATGGGTTCATCAATTTAGTGGGATCACATTTATCAAAACTCCTTAATAAAATGTTATAATTCCTAATACTGAATCATATATATGTTTTTTTAATAAATTGTGGCATGAAATCTGATATAACATTAAGATATCTTATTGGTATGACCAATAAAAAATATTAGATTGGAATACAAGGTTTTTACTTTTTCTCAAAGAGAATCCTTTTGCAAGATCGCATAGTTGTCAGTCTTCTCAACAAATTCCACTTCATGATTCAGTTTTCTTTGGAAGATGATTTGATCTGGGCCTAGTACGGTTCCCCTCATAGACGCAACAACCACCAGTTCTTCCTCCTTTGTTGTTGATTTGATCTATGTATTAATCGTGATCTATCCACCATAGCAGCATGGGTTAGCCGCCCTCAGCTCCATCTACCTTTCCAAAATCCTGAAATCATTCATATGATTGGTAATATGGTCAGTCAGTTTCTCTATTCCAATGTTTGAACATCCCCTGTAAGCCATCCGATCAATGCCCACCTTTGTGTTGAGGTGGATGTTGCATGGCCCTCAGTCGATTGGATCTGGATTGCCATTGGTGAAGAGTTTAGATGGAGGTAGGTCGTCGTATTTGAATCTTGGGTGGACTACTACAAGACCTATTTTCGACTAGGGAATATGGCCTCAAAATCTCAATTTGAGGTAATGAATAGAAGAACCTATAATCCAAGGGATAGGATAGGAAAGTTCTCTGGTATGAGGCTAATTTCTGTTGTAGGTGTGGTTTCTGGAAATGAAAATGTTGTGGATAACTAGGCTGCAGCACCTTCAAGGGACTATGCTAGGATATCCCCAAATCCAGTTGTTTCTGCAGTGCTCAATAGGCTTCAATATGATCTAAAGTTGGGGGATGGGGGAAACAAGCTATTTTAAAGGATGTTTTGGGTACTAGCTAAATGTGAGGTCCATAAAGTGTCAATGCAGCTAGAAAGGACATACATCCTGAGGTTTTTGTGGCTTTATCTAATGAAAGAAAGGATGAGGATTGGTGTAAGGGACTAGCGACAGTGGTTTAAGGAAAGTCGGATGATATTGGTTGTGATAGTGGTCCTTTGGAGGTATTAGAAGTTGCTAATGGGGTATAAGGGAGGGTTGTAAATGATGGGGGTGTGGGATTCACAATTTATATTGGAAATCGTTTCCAAGAGTTAGAGCAGGAGAACGTGGAGTAGGAAATTCCAATGATTAAAGGCATTGGTATGCTGCTTGGTCCTCCTTCCATGGAGGGTGTCACTGGAACAAAATCTCTGTAGTAGGGGAAAATGGTTAGTTATGAGTATATAGAACAACCAAGGTGTCTAGTGATTGATACCAATGGCCAATTCTAGAAGGGAAGAGGAGAGAAAGATAGATACCAGGAGGTGATTATCCCTGGTAAATGGGGGGATTGCTCTGAGAGAGACAAGGATAATGATGTTTGTATGATCAAGCCTTCATTTAGTGATGTGGTTTAGGGTGGGAGGATGAAGACGACCATGAATCAAGAAGTCATGACTGCTCCACCATGATGCATGCCAAGGAAGGACTACTCCTACTTGCCAAAGCTGTTGTCCACCAGGTCTTCCATTGGAAACACTGAGATTTTATCCTTCGAATGGATGAATCCATGAAGGAGGTATGCTAAGGTTCTGAAGCATTATGAAATTTCGGAATGGGAATCAGCTACTACAGAGGAAGCTTTCTACCAGGGATGTAGAAAAGGGTTTTATTTTTATGATATATAATTGTCTCTTTTAGCTTGTGGTACTTTCTTACTATCCTTTTGTTTTATTTTAATAAACAGTCATGTGATATCCCTTGGCTGATATTCTCTGGTATATTATATGAAAAAGTATAATCTAATATATAACAAATTGAATAAAAAGGTCATGGTTGATTCTAACCCCACTTACCTTTGGAATTATTTCCCTAAACTTATAAACAAGAAATGAATTCAAATAATCCAAAGAAATAAATGGTTAGAATCATTAAATTATGAATCATTTGACACCTGTGAATCATCTTTGTTATAGAAAATTACTAAATCAAATTTTATTGGAAAATCTGAAATTGATTTTAAAATATTGGTTATTTTACATAGTGATTTATATCTACTAATGTGTACTCAAAAATGTTTTCAGTTTATGTGCTTTGTAACCTTCACTTTTGAATTTAGATAGTATAGATATCTATTTCTGATGAGGTAAAATTTGAATCCTTTGAAACGTTTAATGTGTATCAAGATTAAGAAAAAAATTATATTTGAAAAATTATTAACATTATCTAATCAAATTAGGGTGCTAAATACTTTAGTTAGGAGTACCTTGATTACCTAAGAGATTGAGGAATTGTTTCAAAACTATTTCCATCTAGAATACGTCAACTGAATGGTTTATATGATAAAAGTAATCGTACTATTTTTTCCTGGTTTGATTGATGATGAGTCAATGTAACCATCCCACATCATTCTAAAGATATTCTCTAGAAAATTTTATATTACATGTTAACTTTATTCCATCTAAGCTAGTAAAAAATAATCTATATGAGATAGTGATTAAGGAGTTTCCCACATTTTCTTTTATAAATATTTTAGATTTTAAAACATACATGTGACTCTTAGCTCCTGAAAAACATTTCCTGATAATGAAGAGTGCTTATTTTTTGGTTATCCCAAGGTGACTAAGGGATATTAATTCTATACTTATACAAAACAGAATTAACTTTTGGCCTAAGATTGGTTTTATTTGATTGATAACTCATTAATCAAGGAATCAGTGTGAGGAAAGATAAAACTAGATAATTAAAAAACTAATAAACCTGAATTATTCACGAGGTGGGTGTTGAGAGATTAACCTAAATATTTCTGTAAGAAAAATCGAATCAAGATACATAGGAAACTCAATGGTATGGTAGGATTCACCAAGATCCTAAAAGAAATGGATTTATTTTGGGAAATGTGGATGTGGTGATGTTAGTATATAATAGACCCATTACCTACCCAGAGTCCATTTGAGAGATCTAATCATGTGAAAAGTCTAAATTGCATAAAATATGAGACGGAATCCATGCACAACAACCATGGGTAAAACATGGTGTATGCACCAGAAGAGAAGAGAGACCCATAGGGAAAATGTAGGTTTTCTATAAAAAACTAACATGGATGGTAGAGTGTCTTCCTAAAAAAAATTAATTTTTTTTACAAAAAATCAATACATTTACTATACAAAGGCACTTTATTCATTTTTTATGATAATGTCAATTCAGATATTTTGAGACATACAGGATCATTATGAGTATGAGATATATCATAAGGTTGTAAAAACCACTTTCCATAATTATAATTTAGTTTAGGATATGTATATTATACAAACCAAAAGTTTTGATGTTCCATATTTGTATATTAAGGTTTTAAACTTGTAATAGTCCTTTTATGAATTGACACAAGATTTTTTGAGTTAGTGAATCTAGTTTGATGATGTAATTAGAGATTATAGTTTCAATAAAAAATTAAAATTAATATTGTGAATACAAGAATATTCATGGGGCTGTTTTGGTATTTATGATATTATATGTGGATGAGACACTATTTATCAGAAATGATGTCCAGAATTTATATTTTATAAATATTCTCTTGAAAAAATGCTTCTTGATGAAAGAAATAGTTCAATCACCCTACATACTTGGAATGAAGATTTATAAAGATAGAGTTGAAAGGTTTGTTACACTGATTCAAAACTTATATATTGATAAAGTGATAAAGTGGTTTTGAATGAATAACTATAAGAAGTGGTATTTTCCATTGTTTCATGGAATCAATCTTAAGAAGAATAAATATACTTTAAAATCATTTGAAAGGATATATATGATTACTTATGAATATGTAATTGGAGCTATCATGTATTCTATATTTTATACTCGACCCAATGTCACAAATTCTTTAAGAATAAAACATATATACCAATCCCATAATTTTGCGTGTCAATGAATTATAGTCAAGAATTATCTTAAGTAATAAAGAATAAATAAGGATATCTTATTGGCCTTTGGAAGTGATGGTGAGTTTATTATAAGGGGTTATATAGGTGCTATTTTCAAATTAGAAGATAATGAAATGAGATCTCAATCTGGTTTTTTACCAAATAGTGGAGAAATTAGTTAGAAGAATTATAAAAAATACATCATATAAGACTCATCAATTAAAGATGAATACATAAATATATCATATACTTTTAAGGAAGAAATTTGGATTAAGAAGTTCATTTATGAACTTGGTCTAGTTATTAGCATTGATGGAGAAATTGAGCTTTATTAGAAAAAATGGATATATTACTCAATGAAATGATCGTAGATATTTCTAAAATACCAAACACATTATTTTCAAATACCATATAACCAAATATATTATTGAGTGGGTAGATGTGAATATTTTTTGGGTAGCTACAAATGAAAATGTAGAGGATACTTTGAAAAATCCATTATCGCATCAAAATCATTAGGGTTATATTAAATATATTGGTATTACATATATTAGAACTTGGATATTATGATAAAAACTATATTATGGTTTTATAATAAAGTAAATCTATATTTATCATTCATCCATCTATATTGCATTAATAATACATAAACAATATCCAATGATATAAGAATTTTAATTCATTAATTCTAGCATAAAATATTTTTCCATCACAGTGTATGATAGATAAGAAATATGTGATATTAATTTCATAGATTTCGCCACATATTCTACATGGCCTACCATTTTTTATGAATCGAAAGCTTGATTCAAATATAGTTACAAAAAATAATTTTAAATGCTCAAACGATTATATCACAGTAAGAATTTTTTAACATAACATATATCAATTATCAAGTGTTGGAATTATATGAATGAATCTATTCATTAAATAATGATATTCTATATAAAGGTATGTTATTACCCTATTTTGGATAAATGATATTTTCTAGCCTCACCCAAACCTCTATCTTATTCCTTGTTCAATATTTAACTTTTTTGAAGAAAGTTCTAGCACACCTTTGGTTTTTAAGGGTCCTCTTATTATGAATAATTATCTTAGGGGATGGTGTCATCCCAATTGAGGAAAGAGTTCAATGTAAATTTCTAAGTGGTATCCATAATGAAAACACTGCCATGTTAAACATAGATAGAGCTTGCTATGATAGAGCTAAATCTATTTTTATGTTCTCTATTTTTTATGTTTCATTATTTATGATAGATCAATCATTATAATAGGTTTATCCCTCTTTTTTTATCATAGGATGAAACTTTAAAACCTATCAGTGGTACCATAACCAATTTTATTAATGAGTAAACATGCTATTTATTTTATTTTATTAATAACATGTGTACCTTTATATGATTTAGTCTACATAATAGAGTATTATATTGTGTATGTGATGTCAGTTGTTGGATCACCATATTTCTATACTTGAAAATAATTATAAGATAACATAGTGTGTTCTTTTATATGTGGGGTAAAATCAGTGTCTATCGTAAGGTATGATTCACTAAAAACCCATGGTTGTATTCTGTGTTGTATACTACATTATAGGTGATGTCATAGGCTATAATTCAAATCTAGGTTGCATGAAAACTAATCATCAAGCCATATTTACGATATATGATATATCTTAAATAATGAAGGTCCATGTGTAATAGTTTATGATCTCATATTTAAGATACATTCTCATATGTTAATTTTATTCATTTATAGAATAAAAACTCCCACGTATGGGTTACATGATATTAAAGGATTTATACAATACTCTTATATATAGGTTACCCCATACATATGGTTTTTTTACTTGATTGATCTTCTTATGTATGGGTTACTCTATATGTAAGGGTCACTCCCATTTCTATAAAAGTGATTTACTGATATATAAGGGATCTTAATGAATCATATCATGGATTTCGATTGATAATTCCCCATTATCAATTATAAATTAAAATATGATAAAAAATGAATAAATTTAATATTTTGGTTTAAATATTTTTGTAGTTTTTAAATTTTTTATAAATGATATGTGTTTGGAATTATAAATATAAGATTTTATTTCCTAAATTAAATATTAAATGTTTGTATTAATATATCATGTTTGTAAAATAAATAAAATATTTGTTTTTTTGTTTATTCCTTTTGAATATTAATGTTTAGAAATTGTTTATGAAATGTTACTATTATGTTTGATTTAATTTATGTGATAATTTTATTTGTACAAATATCCATTCCATCCATTACATGTTAGGTAAAACAACATACAATTTAGTTTTTATATACACAGACCTCATTTTGAAATTAAAATTATTAACATAAATTTAGTTGTTTAATATATTTTATAAATGTTTGGTATTAGAGTCATGATGAATTGGGATCCATATTTGGAAAATTATCCATGGATACATCGGATTTGGTTTGGACTTTCCACTAACATGAAGGCTTATTCCACATTATAGAGTGGTGGGGGATGTCTATATATGGATCTTCGATTATTCATGTTGATATTATTAATTTTATATAATTATAAACCTTTGTATGAAATGATAATGTACCTTATGAATAATATGCATTTGGATATGTTTAAATATGTTTATATTTTACTTTTGGGTGTGTAACACAAACTATGGGTTGTGTAAAGAGTTAAAACATAAAATGGTTTGAACATATTAATTTGGTATATATAATAGGGTTTCAAAAACTATATTATTATTAGAATTCATAAACAAAGAAATAAAACATGAAATAACAAAAACATTATCTGATTTAATATTTATCAATTTAATATATATGTGATTTATATTAAATTTGTGATACTTAAAATAAAAAATTCCTCATATACTAATTGTAAAATTTCTTCCAAAGAAAACCCATTTAAAGAAATTAAACATCCAATGGGTTAGGTTCATACTATATCTAGGTTCTTATAGATTACCGTATATATGGAATGGTGGAAATGGTTAACTCTAAGTGTTAAGTGACTAAATCCCAATATGATATTTAGGTTAAAATTAATTGAGAAAATATTAAAGTTAGGAAACTAGATGGATAAAATTTATATTATACCATTAGAATGGATTTGATTAAAGGGCTTGCAAATGAACTATACAATAATCTTATTTGATATAATAGGGGTTATGGAATACCTAAATAGATAAGATTTGATAAGAAAACTATAGTGGACACTGAACATAGTGAAATATGGATATTGTATTACTAAATGCATATGATGTATAAGGTCATCTTTTTTAGTGGGAATACTTTTACTAAAATTTTATGATGAAAAGATATATAATATTGTACTCACTCATAGATATGTCTCTATTATAGATTATTAAATGAATAATATGTATCATTTTGATATCTATTATAGGAATGACCTATAAAACTATTCCATATTGGTATCAGTGGTTGAGAAGTGTTCTAAAAGAGAAGAATTATTATCAAGTGAATGTTAATGTTACATAAATTAATTTTATTAACTCAAGATCATGGTATTAGGTAACGGTTTTACCTCACACATTTATGTTGATAAGCACAGACTCATAGATATTTAGTAATTAACAAAGGATAAAGAAGATCTACATATTGGAAATAGGGAAAGAGATGTTACATTAGAGGTTGAAACATATGATATAATTCTAAATAGTGGATTAATTTTGAATTTTTAATACTATTATTATGGTACTTCTATAAACTTAAATTTTATTTTTATTTTTACTTTTGGAAAAAATGGGATTTTTATTCATTACTAAAAATAAAAGTAGTTATATATATATATATATATAAATAAATAAAATATGTTATGACATTATGAATATAGTAAATGGTTTATACATTATGGGTATGGATAATAGTGTCTATAACAATTAGAATTAGATGGTAAATGTTTAATTTAACCCTAATTAACTTTTACATTTCTCCTTGGAAATATAAATGTTAAACACATTCAAAGACACCCTAGAGATGAATTATTGGAATCATTCAATAATGAGTCATTTGATAATTGTGAATAATGTTTATTAGGAAAAAAAGAAACTTCTAATGGAAATGAAAAAATGGATAGTGGAATATTAGATCTTATGAGACACAAGTATAAAACATTCTTAAATTTCAAAGGGTTTCAAAATAAAGTCCAAAACTAATTGGGAAAATTTTATAAGATTCTATGATCAAATATTGGTGGTGAATAATTAATTCAGGTATTTATTGATCATATGAGTGATTATGGAATTATTCCAAAACTAAATCCTCCTAAAATACCACAATGGAGTGATGTTTTGATAAGAGGAATAATACCTTGTTGTACATGGTTTGATCAATAATGATTCAGCATGACCTTTGTATTTCATTCTAGGGTTATTCTCTACACACTATAATATTTGTACATAATCATGTTCCATCTAAAATAATAATAAAGACACCATATGATATATGGTATGATAAATTTTATAGATATACATTTATGTGTATTTGAGGTTCTGAAGAACTCGTATGATGATTTTATTATGATAAACATGAACTTAAGTCTGATAAATTCTTATTTTTTGGTCATCTAAAGGAATAAATGGGATATTTTTTCTATAATATTACTAAATACAAAGTGTTTGTGGCATGATATAGTGTTTTAATAGAGAATTATTACATGAATAAAAGAATAATTTGGATGATATTTTAATATATAAAAATTCAGGACTAATAAATATAAAGTATTATAGAAACGGGTACTGAGTGGGTTCCACAAAGAGTTGTGGAAAACTAAATCGAATCAAGTAACAAAAGATATAAAATGGTCTTGTAGGATTCATTATGATACCAATAAATTTGTATTTCTTATATAAAATTATTATGAATTAATATTCATGGATTATGACACTAATAACTATCAAGAGTCCATTAATAGTCATAATTATATGAGATGGTTAAAATATATGGAATCTGAAATAAACTCTATGAACACTAACCATGTTTGAAACATGGAATATAAACCTTAAATAGAGAGAACCATTGGATTTAAGTTGGTTTCATTGAAAAAACATTAACATGAATGGTAGAGTATCTACCAATAAAGCATGCCTTATAGAAAAAATTGCACAAACAAGTTCATGGTATTGAATATGGAGAAAACTTTTCACCATTTTTGATGATAAAGTCCACTCAAATATTTCTTTATATAACATCTCATTATGATTATGATATATATAAAATGAAAGTAAAAACATATTTTCATAATGATAATTAATTCATGGATAGTTATATGATACAAATTGATGGTTTTGAAGTTTCAAATGAGTTTGTTAAGGTTTTACTGTTACAAAAATCCACTTATTGGTTGAGGATGGCCTCACAAAGTTGAAAAATAAAGTTTGATTACGAAATCAAAGAGTTTATTTTTAACAATAATATGAATTATACTTGTTTATATAAGTATATTTGTAGGGTTGTGGTTGTATTTCTCATATTTTATGTGGATTATATACTCTTTATAAAAAATTATGTCCTTACACTACATTATATAAAAGTGTGGTTGGGAAAATTCTTCTCCATAAAAGACATGGCTGAAGTAACCTACCTAAAACTTATAAAGGTCTACAGAGATATATCTAAGAGATTGGTTGAACGATATTTAGAAAATATATATTGGTAAAGTGCTAAAGTTGTTTAGCATATAGAACTCCAAAAATGGTGTTTACAAGTGTTGTTTAGAAAAAATATTAGAAAGATTCAAGATCATTCAAAAGTTTTAGAAATAATTAATATGTTTCCTTACATGTCCTCTCTATGATCTATCATGTATTCCATATTGTATACTAGAAATGATGTCTCTTATACTTTGAGAATTATAAGTCGATACTAATCCAATCATGGTGAGTGTTACTAGATTTGTGTAAAGAACATCCTTAAGTACTAAAGAATAAGTAAGGATATGTTCTTGGTAATTGGGGTAAGTATGAGCTCTGTGTAAGGAGTTATGATGATTCTAGTTTCCAATACAATGAAGATGAAATGAGATCTCAATTTGATTTTTTGTATTTTTCCTAAGTAGTTTAGCTATTAATTATAATATTTTCAAACAAGACACCATAATAGTCACAATAATATATATAGAGTACATTGTGGCATCATATGATATTAATTAAGTGTTTTAGATCAATAATTTCATCACAAAACTTGGGGTGGTTCTTCACATTGGGGGAGAAACCAAGATATACTATGCTAATAAAAGATGTATTTCTTAATTAAGGAACCCCAGTCGCAACAATGGACGAAACACATCCTTTGAAAATAATATCTAATTTGATATATTTTTAATAGGGGTGATTCAATATTTTTTGGGTGGATATAAAATATAATATAGAATATCATTGAAAAAAACACAGTGAAACAAATTAATGAGGTCCATAGAGAATATCCTGGTATAAGTTACATGATAAATTGAATTTAATAGTTGTAAAATGTATCATAATTTTATAAGAAATTTAATCTGAATTTATCATTTATTTATGTTCTCTATAATTTACATTAGATAAATAGTTTAATGATAACATCCCTTAAAATAAAGAATTTGATTTTTACCTAATCGATTATCATAATGAAGTATTATGGGTTCTGATGATACGTTAAAATCGTCATTTATAGAATCTTGCATTCAATACAAGTTGTTTTGAAACAAATAATAGAATCATGAGATAAAATGTTAAGACTTATTATCTAGACTAACATAATAAAGTATATCACATTGAATTCAATATCATCATTGATATACTTCAGGGTATATGATTATTATAAATCCTCAATACTTGATGTTGAAAATATCGATACCATGAGAACCTTCATACATTAATACCTTTATTATTCAATCATTAAGGATAATCTAATCAGGTGGGTTCCCATTTTTTAATCATTCCATCAGTTAGATATCAACAATGACAATATTTTTTGACTTATATGAAAAGAAAAAATATTTGGACCAATAATTGAATTAAACCAAAGAAATTCATATCTATTCTTAGTTGAGTGATATGTGATGTACTCAACTGCTTGGAAAAATTACATGTGATATATTCATTCAAACCAGTTAGCCTTTTTTATTGAATTGTGAATGTATGAGTAAGATTATACTAGATAGATTTTTTTAATATTTATGGTCATTTTATGTCATGGATAAAGAGAATATATAAGAATGAATATAGTGTACATAGATATATCTTTTGGTGGATATATTCGTATGGAAATATGATAGTGTTTGATTGAGATCTTAGTAGACCCATTTATAACTTGAGTATAACTTATGTTTTTATAGATTCCCCTCTTTTCATATAATTTTGGATAAGGTAATTCATAATTTCTTTCAATTCTAAAAATTCCCTCAAGGTCAAACATATAATCTTTAAATGAGGACTAAATTTAAATACAAAGTGTTTATCAAAAAAATAAATTGATTATGATAATCATATACAAGATAATTTTGATTGATTCATAAATATCCATAAAGTTTTTCATAAGGTTTGAATGGATTTATTAAAAGTGATTTAATGTTGAGTTTTATATACTAATGCGCTAACCAAAACATTATGGATTTCACCAAACTGTGGCATGTGATTTTATGTGGTATTTAATACCATGTCTTATGCATATGAATAATGATATTTGATGTAAAATAAATCATACTCATTTTCTGTTTATCACATATATTTATTCTAATTGAACCGTCATACGATGATTTTTTGGTAAAACATTAATTATTAAATGATTTAAAAAATTCAATTTATTAAATGAAGAGAATGTTGATGGTTTTCTATTTTCAAGTTTTTTTAAATAGTAAATCTTGGTGCATCATTAAATTAATGAAGGAATCCTATTTAAAAGAGATTTATAATATTTATTTGGTACAGTGGAGATTATTCACACATAGTTGAAACTATTTCAATCTCACTAATCTCTATTTTCTTTGAAGGGAGAAGTGTTAGTACACTCTTTGGAGAAAAGTGGTCATGCCAAAGTGTTAGGTGATTCTAGTGGTTGGTGGATAATATTAGAGGAAATAACACATTAGTTATTTCTTAGGGAAATAAATGAAACTCACTACGAATAAATATTTAAATCTTGGATATGGGGGTATGCATGGATCATAATTTAATCATTTTATTCTATTATTTTATATTTTTAGGATATTAGGATTCGATTTATTGTTTTCTTACAGTATTAATGGTCACATATATTTTATGGAAAAATTAAATATAATGGATGTTTCATGGATTTTTAGAGATATCATAGGGTCTAACATAGTGTCAATAATTTGAAATAAAATCCATTACTAGTAAATGTAATGTGGATTTGTAGGCCTTATGGTTCCATTGTGGGTAAAATATCCCCAAATAGTAAAACAATGGAATTTGTTCCTTAAAAATAATGTTATTAGTGTATGGTAGATTCCAATGATTATATAAATGGTGCTTAAGGCTATAAAAATTTGACTCCCCAAAATTCAGAGCCTCAAAACACTCATTATGTATTCCTATTATGGTATCCTAGGGCTCTTCCACAAAAATATGTTGTACAAGTATGTAGAATAGAGTAGGAGTTTAGTGTTACATTATTTTAAAATAATATTTATTTAGATTGTATGTAAGGTTGTTCATGAGGAATGTAGTCTTTTATTTAGACACCACATTGTTTTTGTGAGGAAGTAACCTCATAAAGTAAATAGATGATATATCTTAGATCGGACATAGTCTCATGTTTCAACATGATGGTCCATAGAAACAAGAATACTTGTAAAGAGTGTATTTATGGGTCTATGTTTCCATCCTAACAAATATTTAATCACTAATGTGGAAAATATTTTCATATCAATGTAATTCGATTTTATCAGCCGGGTTTCAATATTATTTGGCCGATCTACAACTTCTTTATTCTACCATTACTTCCCTTGATAAAATATCTTGTTGAATATTAATTAATAAAAGGATTATGTAAAATCGAACAATCATTTTATTCCCAAAACATGATTAATAATTTATGTACATAAATTAGAAAAACAATATTTACCTGAACTTATAAAATGTAGTGTTAGATTGAAAATATCAAGGAAGGATTATCAAAAACACGTGTAAGTGAATGAAATAAATATGTTATGACCAAAATATGATGAATATTTTTTATGTTTTATATTATAATAGAATATCATGGGCCCATGACCCATGGGTTATATGGGGATTAGTAATTCCATTGGTTTGATTATGAATAAGGTATAGAGCTGTAAAATCAAGAAATTGGGAGACAAAATACAAAATTAGGGCACATTAACCTAATTTGTTTTTTTTCTATATTAAATTAATGAAATTCTTGGATAAAACATTTTACATGGTTAATTAAATGAAAAGTAGTTTAGGGAATGTAATTTCCATTAATATAAATCTTTGTTTGAATTATGGATTGAGCCTTTTGAAGGTATATCTTTATAAAAGTTTATTTTTTGGATTTGTGAAAGATAATTTTTTAAATCCTTTGGTTTTAATGATGAATTTAGGATTTTTGGGGATGAAGTTTTTATATTTTATATAATAAAAATAATTAAAAATAATAATTTTGAGTATTGAATTTATAAGAGCATTTTATAAATTTAGAATTCAAGGTGGAAAATGTTAATTTAAAATAAATAAAAAACCCTAGATTTTGTTCATAATTTAGTTGATCTTAGAACGAGGTTTTTACCTTTGGG
This sequence comes from Viscum album, assembly GCA_963277665.1. Taxonomy (NCBI): domain Eukaryota; kingdom Viridiplantae; phylum Streptophyta; class Magnoliopsida; order Santalales; family Viscaceae; genus Viscum; species Viscum album. The sequence goes on along the minus strand of OY728139.1, from coordinate 271,721,564 downwards.
TAGAATTTTGATATAGATCAAAGGATTTTTTATTTTATTATTATTTATTAATTAATTAAATTTTATACACATTGTTTTCTAGTTTTTGAATAAAAATAATGATATATTGCAAACCATAGGTATTATTGAGAATCCCTATGTATAGTATTTCTTAAGGAATTATATTTCATTCAATTATAACATTATATAATTCCAGTCTTATGGCCTATTCCATGTTTTTTAAACATTTTTAAATAAATAGGATTTTAGGTACCTTTTTCTAATTTTTCACAAGTGGGTCAGGGGGAACAAAACATATGACTAGTATTAGGAGGTTATGATCCACTAAGTTAATTTTTCTAACAAATTATTCTTTTACAATATACATTTTAACTAATTATAGTATAATAATAAAATATTTTTTAATTATTTGTAAGGATAATATTAATATATAAAATTATATTTATTATATGTGTTATTAAATATGGTGGGAAATAATATTATTCCATCATCTCAAGGTCATTACTAATGTGACCCCATATTAGCCACATCAATTCTACCTCACAGTAGGATCCAAAACTAATTGATGGAAGTATTTGTATCATTAGGGTGTTAAGGTTAAAGGAATTTATCTCTGGGTTTTCAGTTTTTGCGATCATTATGATGATGTGATTCAATATGGTTATAGAGGACATGGTCAAGGGACATGATTGGGAGGTGCATTATGGAGGCCTAATAAGTGGATATGGATTAGATATATGGTTATTTAAAACTTAGAACAGAAAATAACATTAGGTACTGTGAGGATTTTGATGAGAGAACTAAATTTTTAAAAAATGGCAATGGTGGTGATACTAAGTAATCAGTATTCATTATAACTTTTTAAAACCTTTATTAACACATTAAAAGTAATGATAATGTGTGAACTATTAAATGAAAATGAATATAATTAACAATTACTTTGAATGGATAAATTAATGTTTTATCAATTCCTATTTTAGTAATGATAAAATTATAGATTTATTAGTTTTTTTATCACTATTAAGACCCAGTCTTTATCACTGTAGTTTTATAACATTGATAAAAGGTTCCAAGAATATTTGAAATTCATATTTGTAGAATAACCCCAAGGAAGGTGGCACAAGGTCAACCCTAAGAGCCTGAATAGTAGGTTCACACCATTGTGGTCCTAGGAAAACCCCTTGCACGAAGACCCACACAAAATTATAAATTAATTTTACCCTAGTGAGTTTTGAACACCAACATAACACCTTATGAATGAGAAACCTTACCACTAGACTGGGTTATTATTTTTCTTACATAATGACATCTTCATATATTTATATTTATTTTTTTCAATATATATATATATATTAATATATATTTGTTTCATTTTTAATCAATGATGGGTTACACTCTCTTTTATTAGGATTGATCCTTTTACTTCCATCATTGAACCCCCATTTTTTCATCATTTTTTCCTTTTGTTGCATCACTAGCTTTTTAGACCAAGTCAAACCAAATCCAAGTCACAAAACCGCCAACATCTATATTAATACATATTTTTGTATTTATTTTCATACATTAATCTAGATATACTTAAATATATTTGTTCATTTATATATAATCATTATATATATTTATATACTTATATATGTATGTATATTTACATAAAAAATTATTATGTATTTACATAATTATTTAAATGTTTATATATATATATATTTAAAATATATTATATTTACATATAAATTTTTCTAATGTATTTAAATACATTACTAAATATTTTTATCACTTAATATAAATTTAATAATTTTTCATTACATATAGTATAAAAATAAAATCAATAATAAATTTTTATTGAACTATGATTTAAATTTTTAAATATATTTTTTAGAAATAAAAATATTTTAATATATATATATATATTTATTTATGTATACAACATATTTATATATTTTATAGTATATATATATAATTATAATTATAATTATATATATAAATATATGCAAACACAAATACATATATGATTTCAAATATATATGTATGCTATAAATTATATAATATGAAAATAAATATATAAATTTTAAGATCAATTATATTTAATGTATTTATAAATTTATTTATATAGTTTACATTATTATTTTTTATCATATATATAATTATGGATAATTATAAATGAATAAACATTTAAATAGATGGTATATATATATATTAATATATAAATAATATTTAACAATATCAAAATATGTATATATAAATTATGTTATACGAAGTTTCCTTTATCTATGTAAAAAATAACAATGATTAAAGGAAGCCTTTATTAGTGCCAAAAAACACTGATAGAGGTCACATTTTATCAGCACAAAAATATCACTGATAAATGGAATCCTTTATTAGCTATAAAAAACACTGATAAAAATTACCCTTTATCAATTATAAAAAAACACTAACAAAGAGTCTTTTTATCAGTGAGTTTTTTAAAACTAATAAGTGGTTCCACTTTATAGAAAATTTTAACAAAAATAAAGACCACAATTGTATTTTTTTAAATTTTTTGTAGTGTGGCATATTAGATATTTTTATCATGATATGGAGAAAGAAAGAGACAACCAATGATGAATATGCCCTCTAGTTTTGTTGGTAAGGGGCTCTTCAAGTGCATCCATTTTTTATGGGATTTAGTTATATCCTCTGCATGTCGATACCCCATTACAATGGGGATGATGGATTTCCACCATGTGTGTGATGTAGGAGTTTTGGAATCACCACGACACTATTGGTTTATTGGTTGGAGGAGATAACCTCCATGGGATGTGGGAAGCATGAAGGTAATAGAGGATGGAAAGGGTGAACAGATCAGTGGACACTAATGGTGAGGTTTCATGATTATAGTGGTATGGTATGGCTGGAAATGCTGATGGTAGTGTTTGTCCGTTATAGATGTGGATTGGTGACACTTTTTAGGGATGTTAGTGATGAAAAGAGGTTATAACCCCCAATAGTGTAGTGACACATAGGTAATGGTTGTGATGGTGGGTTGATATTCTAGATGATGATGACATGAGTAATGAAGGTTTTGTTGCCTTCAGAATGAGGCAACCCATAGTACAGACCATAGGATGGTCCTATAGTCCATGTATCTCAGGTCCTGTGTACCCTTGGTATTTCATGGTAATGTAATGGGTTCCTTATTCCCAGAAAAAAGATCTTTTTTCTAGTCTATAATGAAAAAGGAGGGGATTTCATCCTACTTATTAAGAGATAGAGAGAGAGAGATAAAGAGTTAATTATGGGGTGATGGTGGGCAATATATGGTGGTTCAAGTGTAAGGGAGGCATATAAAAACATAAAATGAGTGTATGGGACAACATGGTAAGTGTTGAAGGAAGCATTGTCTGATTTTAATAAGGGAAGGAAGTAGATGACTAAGGAGGAAAAAGGATGTCTTTTTCAACTGAGATGATATGACCATGATACGTTGGATATGTTTTTATGTAAATATATATATATATATATATATATATTAAATTATGAGAAATGGAAATTGAATAAATGTTCAGGTAATATATTATCATATAATATGTTAATTCTCATATTTTTGTTCATTTTTATGTTGATGATGATATAAATATTATACAGAAACCTATATTTAAATAAATCATAAAAAAATTTACATAGGTTCCAAACTAGAAAAATGAGTAGTCGATCACACTCATTAATCTGAAGAGATCATGGTAATGTTATTTTTAAGGAAAAAAATGTTCATTTTAGGGGAATGTTTTTAATTTTAAAATATTAGATATTAGGATTGTTAATGAGGCATCACAAGAAAATTTTAAAAGTACATATTTTACACTTTTTAAAAATATATAAAAACGGTTCTTTCTATTTATTGTTCAAATATCAAAAATTGTAAAGTTTCTAAAAGAATACTTAGACATATGTATATTTGTGAGTAGTCATATGAACTTTATACTGATTATAATATATTAAGAGGATATAATGGAATATGTGATGGTGATTATAATTAATATGAATTTTATTTAATACTAATTTAGCATAATATGATATTTTGATGATTTTACCAATGATTATTAGTGATAATGAAACATTAAAAAGTAATTTAGGTTAAGAAATTAATTTTTTAGAATTTGAGATAGTAAGTGCGAGTTGATGAGGGAATTAGTGGTGTGATAATTTAATTATTCTCATATTGACATTATGAACTTCTTGTAGAAATTATGTGGATTTTATGATGAATTGGACTTATTATATCATTAAAATTAATGTATTGAATGATGCAGTTGGACATAGTCTTTGAGATTGGATATTATTTTATGATACAGTAGACCAAGGCCTGAAGGCCTCTAATTTTTATTGTTATCAGGATATACCCACTTTTAAACTCCGGTAAAATGTAACCCTTACATGACTCAAAGTCCCAAAGGAATAAAGTAATATATTATATGGCATAAAGTCCTTAAAAACAACTATTAATCTAAAACAACCCCACTAGTAAGGATTATATTCATAATCACTACAGCATCACATCTATAACATTGATATTTCATGAATTTTCCTATTGGGTGATTTTTATTATCCATTCAATGGTGCCAATGGTTATTCACACCACCGCTAAACACTTATTGGAATCCCCACATCTATACATTCTAGAATACTATATACCATAATCCACATTGAAATTATCCCATAGACTAAAATCCCTATAGAAAAAAGGGAAATTTATTTTCCTGAAATTCTATTCTTGATTAATTTTATAATTTCTATGGTATCCTAATGTATTAAATTCTACAGTACCCACACAGCTGTAGTCCTATGATACTGCTACAATATCATCATCATTTAATATTATCAAAGGGTATTTTAGTCAAATTAGGAGTCCTTTTTGGGTGTACGATTATCCTATGTTTCACTATGTAACCATTAACAATGACTAACATATTAATTCCACTAGTTCAATGTGTCATTTACAAAATTTATTAAATATAGCGGATTGATAATAAGAGTTTAATAATTTGATATATTTGATATAATGAAGATGTGGAATATTTATAATGATTATGTGTATATGGTTCTCCCTATAGTTGTGTTCCTAGAAATATGGTGGTTTCAAGATTAATGTCATGATTACCCAGTCCTTATGATAGATATCATTTGGTAAATGAATATAATGTGAATAGGAGTATGATTATGTTGATGTCTTAGATAATCTATTATTGATGATTATTATATGGATATAATGATGCTAAAATAGTTTTATGGAACATATCTATGCCCAAATGAAATGGACAAATATATAAAACCCATCAATAAGATATACCAGGAGAGTAAATGATAAAATGAAATGAAAAAATATAACCAAGAACACCACATTGTTCATGATGAATCATTATCAATAGTGACTTTATCCACCAGAATCATTAAATACTTCTGTAGTATCCCATCACCTTCAATGGTTTGATATAAATTCCTCCTTTTAGAAAAATTAAGAGAATAGTATGAGAGATCTCCAAATTAGAGATTTAAAACTTTTATATCATCCAATGAGGTGTAAAAACCATATTTATTTAACTCCTTCATTGAATAAAGGAGTCTATTGGAGTTATAAAAGTTCACTCATTATAAAACTGAAAACTTTTGGTTCCCCTAGTGTAACTCTTTACCATAATATCCACATTATTGTGTGTGATTGTTAAAATCAAATAAAAATTAATAACACATATATATATAATCATATAGTGTATCATAAGATAAATAACATATAATTTCAATATATAGGGATTTACTAAATGATATCACATATTATTCAACCTAGGCACTATGATATGAAATTTAAAACTATGAGATAACAAAATATAGAATTGTATGACACTCTCTATATCATGGATGATTCTTTAGTGAATATTCTCAATATATGGGGATTTACTAAATGATATCACATATTATTAAACCTAGTAACTATAATGTGAAATTTAAAACTATGAGGTAACAAAAATAGATGTGTTCTGACACTCACTACAATATAGATGATGCTGTAATGAATATTTTCAATAAATGAATTTTATTAGTTTCTTGATTATGGGAGGATATTGACTACTTGAGGATGGTTTTCAATAAATTACCTATTTTATAGTATTATTTCAGTAATGGGATTATAATAAAGGTTTTTATATTATATATATTGTGTTATTTGGGGTGGATTAATATATTTTTATAAAGTGTTTTATATTATTCACATTGTATTCTTTAGGGAGAATAAATCGTGGTGAGATTTGGAGTCAAATACTCTTATGAGTTACTCTTATGAATAATAGAATATTAAAATCTAGAATTAAATATATTTTTGAGCTATATTTTACAATATTTTGAGGATGGGGTAGCCTACTAGCTAATTTTTTGCCTAGATTACTAGGAGTATTTTTTTCATGGTGAGGACATGACCATATAATAATACTTTGATTATTATGAATGTGCAATATTGACTTGGTTTTTAATCATTATGATATACTATACCAAGTATATAGATATATTCACCACAACCTTTACATATATGGTTAAAATAATATATTAGTTTTGTTTTTTGGTGGTGTTATAAAGATAACTAAGGTTGATAACAAGCTATCAGTACTTTGGTATTGTTTCATGGATCCCTAAGGTATATGTGTTGTTCATGTTTTTATTCATGATAGGGTTGAAAATTTAGTTTACATAGTTATAATAATCCTTTAAAGTTTATTATATTATATTAAATTAATGCATTATACCTTTTTTGTGATATTATTTGATTATTGATTTTTTATTGTTCATGGTATGGTGGTTTTCATTTTATTTTATAGACTTTAATTGTGTTCTTCCATTTTTTGATATTTACATCCTAAAAAGTATTTTTCAATGTGTGTATTATTAAATGAGATATTTAGGGGTCACATGAAATATTATATATAATCCTAGGGGTGTCATAGTAGGTTCAGTTGATGACAGTTCTGATGTGTGAATTGTGTGTGTGTGTGTGTGTCTAGACACGCCCACACACATTGTAATTTAGTGAATGTTATTGTTGTTCTGTATTTGTAGCATAAATATGAAATAAATCTTGGTAGAGGATATTATCTAAGATGGGTTTAGGATAATCATTCCCCACATTGAGACCACTCATTAGTGTCTTGAGCAGAGTATCATATAACCTTAGATGTGCCTCCCTATATTTCAAAGACTGCAACTAGTTGTGATTCCCTTAATCAAACTTTTTGGAGACTATTCCTTAAAATTATAGTAAACAAAATAAATAAAAAAATATTATACACATATACATTAGAGTATGTATATTTTATTTAATAATAATCATAATAAAATAATGAAATATGCAAGCCATGCAATAGTAAATCTTATCTTATCACCAATTGAGTCGACCCCGAATACAAATTAACAAATAAAAAATACATAATTTGTTCTAATACCATAACCAATACTCACCATAAATCATTTCTAACTCTATATCAAGTTCCCATTACCAATCCATTACACAACCTATTCTCTAACTGGTAAAGAATAAAAATAAGTTTTTTATGCACACCAGAGTGCCCTTGTAGTGTGTGGGAAATACATCTTAGTAATGTCTCACCAAGTAACCCTAATAAAATATATCATATACATGTATACATGAAGACTATAAATAACAAAAATATGAATGCACATCAGTCATTATGTAAAGACTATGACAACATGACCACCAAAGTCACCTTCTTTTGTCTATGCCAAAAATACACCTTGTACCACTACCACACAAAGACACACACACACACACACACACAAAGAGATAGAGGGAGAGAGTCACCAGGTTTTTACCAGACCATTGTGACACCTGACCATACATTCTTTATCCATTTTCATTACCCCATCTATTAATGAAAAAAACTAATATAATACCCATATACATACTATAGATCACACTTCAACTACCCAAGAGGGTTATTATAAATAAATCCTAACATATTTCTACTTAGAGAAGGGCATACTAATTAAATCCAAAATCATTCTTTCATCACTATAGGGAACAATGAATATACCAAAATACCCCATCTTATAGGAGAGAGTTTTGAATAGTTCCCAACACTCCTACTCTTATAAGAATGGGAACATTGAATAGATCCCAATAATCCTCCCCTTATTGGAGTGGGGTCAATAAATCGACACCAACCATCCTTCTCTTACAAAAGTGGTTACATTGATTAGATATCATCCCAAATCCTCTTATATTATTGGACAAAATGAATAAATCCCCATCTTCTCCCTCATATACGAATGATCATACTAAAACTATGCACTCAAACTCCTCACAGGACAGTTGGTATTTAATCTAAAAAACCCCTCTCATGTGTGGTCATACATAAAACAGAGTGGCTCAAACTTCCCCACCAAGATTATCCAAACATCCATTACATCATCCACCATACACACTAAGTATATACTCATTAGGATAATAGGGTATGAAACCCATCCCATAATCTCAACAAATTTGGACTAGGGTTTTATTCACTCATGACCTATCCCTATGACCAAACATGCATCCTCATTCATATATAATTGTAGGATAACCTCATTATGATCATCATAGTCAAAAAACTAAATATTACAAACTGATAAACAATCTATCCCATCCTATATAGAGTCTATTATTCTTGAATACTAAAGAAGCAACTGTTATGAATCTCCTAACATCGAGGTTAACTAATCCTCAAGAGTCAAGATACTAGATCATCTCCATAACCAACATTGAGATAATGATCAACCTCACCCATCTATCTCAAGACCCTGAAGCATAATTAACAGATTCATTTGTAGATCTATGATTCTCTCCACCACAATGCTTAAATTAGAAAGGTCGATTCAGAACCACGGTGTTCCCCACCACATGAATCGCTATTAAAAAAATTCACTTCATGCGGTCCATTGTCATGATCGATAGGGTTTCCAATCCATATAAACCAATTTAATGTAAAAATGTAGGTTGTTTTTCCTCTATTCAACCTCTCTTTAAAACACTTATACACACTCATAGATAGATCATCACATCACTTGATCATGATACCTTAATTATCATAGGGATTCAAAGATTTTACAAATTCCCCCACAAAATCCTAAACCTTACACATGGTTTAATTCCATAGTTATATCACCAAAAACATTCACCAATTACTATACACTCTGTACAATCACTAATGCACCTATCGAATAAATCGCTCATAGATAACATTAAATTCCATCCCATGCCCGAGGCCAACACACTAACTCTATCTTACATCATACATAAATCACAAACATAGTATTCCATAAGGAACTAGACTAATGTGTATTTACCTACACACCAGTATCCTCATGACATCTTAATAATCTATCGATTGGTATCACCACATCTATGAACTTACCAACATGAGGGTCATTCACCCATGACTGATAAGATACTTCACACCATAAGAGTAACTTTTAATTGCTTCTTTAAACCAAAAACTAAATCTCCACAACCTATGTTCTATCTATTAAAAAATTAAATGATTGTACATGGTTTTAAAACTCACATATTATAAGTTACACAAATCACCCATTGCCACTGAAGTTTATATGGGTCATGAAAGGAAAATGGGGGGAGAATTTTTCCACCCAAAATTTATCAAATATTAATTTCTTTCTTACTTATCCACTACAAATAATAGATCCTCTATCTCATTTAACAAGTTTCGGGAAATTAATACTTCCTCACCAATTATATAACACCCTAAGATTGTATGTGTTTTCCTTTAAATGAATAAATGTTGAATAAAGTGTTATATACACAAAACCAAAAAAAAAGTGAAAAATGAATTATTTAAAATGAAGTATAAACATAAATTTTTTTTGAAAATTCAATTTAGAAAAAAAATTTAACACTCATTGGTAATCGTTATTGAAATTATTAAGAGGGTAATTTTTTACAGAGGGTTTTATGTATATTTTTAATATTCATTTAAAAGTTAAATTCCTCTTATATGGAGTACTAAATTTATGTAAAAATTACTTTTTTATACATGTAAAATAATTAATAATCATTCATAAATTTATGATATTTTTTAAAATAATTATAAAATCATTGGTTGGTAAATGGAGATATTTTTCAAAAAAACATTTTTAAGGGTGTAATGTATTTTTATCTGAAATAGTTAAATTAATCACAATAGATTAGTGATTTTAATTAAATTTATTGATAATATAATCATTCAAAATAAATTAACAAAAATATAATTATTTTTATTATTCATGTTTTGGGAAACATGTTTTTTTCATCAAAAATTACATTTTTCTAAAAATAGAATTTATGTGTTTTATACGTAGATATTAGACTTATTTTATAAAACTTATAGAAATTTTTCTTGATAAAATTAAAATAATTTTTTTACTTCATCTTTTCAAAATTATATTATATTAAATATTTTTTATTTTTTAAAAATAGTTTATTTTTGGGTGAATAGTGGAACATACCGATTTTAGAAATACTACAAATTTTATGACATTACCAGGATATAAGAATAACATGAATTTTTATGAATCATTTTTAAAAGAAAAAATATATTTTTAAAAATTAATATAATTAACTTGAAAATAAAAGTTTTAACTTATAAATCTATTTTTGGCGTTTTGGAAATCTATGTAACATTTTTATTAATATAAAGAATAATTTTTTTCTTTTTAATAAAGTATTAAAAAGGTTTCTTTAAGTTTTGGATTGGTTTTGAAGTAAAAAAATTTTATTTTTATTTAAAATAATCAAATTAATTCCATGATAAACAAAATTATACTATATTATTCTATAAAATCATTTTTATGCTTAAAACATCAATTTTTCTAAAAACAATTTTCGTTTTGTTTTTCAAAAATATATTGAAAATAATTTTTACCATTTTTTGAAATATATTCTTGTCAAAAGGAAAACATATTTGGAATAATCCAAATCAATATTATCTAATAAGGAAAAATATTTTTTGGTAATAATGAATAACAATAATGGTAAATATCCACCACCTGAGTTAATGGAAAAATTTGTTAAAATGGTTAAATAATGGGATAAGCCTTCAAGATAAAACAAAAAACATGATTAAATTTTATCTATTTGTATTATTTTTACCTCATTTATTTATCATATTTCAAACAATAGAAATTAATATCCACTTTAATTGAGTAAGGAATATGTTATATAATAATGTTTCAAATATTTATATGTTCTCCACCCACCTCAATTATAAAAGCTCACATCATCTCATCTCTTCTCCACACTTCTTGAGCCACTTATCTTGAACAATAACTACCAAAATAACTTTTCAAATTTATTTTTCATTACCTATACATTCTATTCTTCTCAAAATAACACTACAAAAAGTCTTCAGGTTTAATCCAAAGGAGATTACCAGAGGAAGATGTATATGTTCATATCAATATTTACCAAGATCCGTTATTCTTAAACCTCATCAAAAAATTTAACAATCAGGTTAACATAATAAGTTCAGTATATTTACTATACTATGATGTTTTTTTTATTTATATAGATTTTATATCTCCGTTCTATAAAATAGAAAATTAAAATATCACTCAATGGTGCCCATGGACTACCGACTCCACACAGCAGTGTAATTAGTCTTTCAACACCACCTCAATTGGTTGGTTATAAAGATATAACTAATGAATATATATGATATTTATTACATAATTATAATTATATAAATATATTATGTCACTTAATTTATTACCTTACCATCCATTGGAAATGATAACATCACTTGTGCATACATGTAGACTACCAAAACCACTGTAAAGACCCCAACCTTAGTATATTGAGTTAGTGGTTACATTATTATATTTTTACTAGATACATGACATTATATAACTGAGTAAAAAATAATTTAGTAGTATTATAAAAATAGATACATACTTGAATTTCATATTTCATATGAAAACATGAAATAGATAATAGTATTTTCTTTGAGAACACCATTGTTAAATTTAACATATCCAAACATATAAATCATAAAAAGATTATTGATATCCTAGGGAAAAGTAAACATAATAAAGGGATGCGATCGAATTCTCAATAAGGGTATGCACACAAAAAAATCTAAATAATGAATTAATAATATGGTAGGGAATAATTGATTATAAAATAATTCCAAATAAATAATCACGTGATCTAAAAACTTATCTATGGATATTAAAACTATTAAAACATTCACATTTACATCAATGAATGATTTCATAATGTTGGAATGAATAATTTAATACATATTAAAACTAACATTGAGGCCTTCTTCCAAGACATATTAAATATACAGTCAAGGCCTCAAGCTAATACATCTTTTATAAATTTATAAGGCCTCAGAAAACCCAATCAAGCATGTCTCATTAGACCAACTCTAACGTCGCTACTAGGTGAAATTAATTAGTTCCCTGAGCTGGGTTATCAGATTAATTCAAGCATGCCTCCCCATATTCTAGAGGTTACTGACTAGTAGAGAGGTTATAATAGGTCACATTGGGGGACTACACCCTCTTTTCTAGAGTAATCCACAACATAATAAAATATAAATAGTGGAGAAAAAAAGGAAACAACCAATAATATACATGATCAGGCATCACCCAAACTAGGTACAATCCATAAGCAAGAGTAAATATGTCATGTAATCCTACAATTATAGGTGAACAAAACCCAAAATAAAGACAAATAGTGGAATCCACAAAATGGTATTGACTCCATGTCTGGGACCTCATCCATGCTTAACCCATGTCCAACTCAACTCTCTATCATATGGCCATTGTCCTTATCCCGACCCGCAAACATGAAATCTGCTCGGGTACCCAATGGTGGCCTGAGTCAAGTGCGAGTAAAACTCAACATGCCACCTCCAATAGTGTCTAAAAATATCCAGTTTAACATGTAATTCTTATAGCTATAAATAACTAACAAGTACTAGAAATAAAATTCAGGGCCACTAGTTAACAATCCATACTTATCCACAGTTACCAAGGTTTTAATTCATTATGTCTCTATCATTACTAGTTCATCATCAACCAAAAAAGGTTCATGGGATACATCATTTACATAAGGAAATAAGTAATTCCCTAACTCACTAGGAATAACATATTAGAACATCACAATATCCTCACCTCTAAGACTTAGATCGTCTAGAATGCAACCATTAGAGGAATAGAGATTTTTCCCCTTCCCTAACCCATACATTGTGGGTGGAGTTAGAGAATCATTTCAACTTGACCCATGGGAGGAGCATCAGTCCTTTATCCCACACCCAAATCCATGTTCACATTCTTTTCAATCCATTCACCACACACAAACCATATAACAACCAAACAAAAGCAATACATAAAACAATAACAATACATAACAACATGTATGGTAAATCATATTGTCCTATATCCTATTAACAGATTTTCCATTTACATCACATAGACCATTTATCTCAATTCCCATTCTCAATCACAGCTCACCAATCATATTCAATAATTACCTTATGTCAACCCATTATACACATTCATAAATCCCCTTATGAATTACCCTTCATATTATTTCCCATTTCACATACCATTATCCAATTAGCATATTCAACATTTCACATGCACTAACTCACTTGGGAATATCTATCATATTTCATAAGCCTCATACCCCAACCTCAATTAACCACTACCTCATTAGAACTTCCATAAATAATATAACATACTCAATGAGGGTCTTTATGATCACACAACAATCTATAACTTACTTAGCTAATTCTAAGTACAGAAAGTACCGACACACCGCATGAGTGGCCCTAAAAAGGTTAAGTCACCCTTTATGTGTCCCATGGAAACCACGAGGGTTTACATTCATCATTTAGACATTAATTATACCAAATCTCACCAAATATTCAAAATCACAATAAGGAATAACCAATAAATAAACCCAAGTATGCACAAATATCAAACAAAACTATGGGATATAACTTGTAGACCACCTACCTTAATTCTGTTAATGAATGCTCCCTCAATCGAATACTTATATCCTGATTCAACCAACCCTAGAAACATCAACCTATATCTAACTAGAAAAAGGGGTTTTATATCTTCATAATGATATGGGAGAAATGTGAAAACCCTAATTGAGAAGAGGAAGTTAGGAGGATATTAGACTTACCAGGAGCTTCAATGTGCAACCGACAACACTCCAACGGACCTAGGAATGAAGGATGATAACCCTTGGGATCCATTAGAAGATTTGGTTTTTCACTAGGTATTAGGGGAGTGAATAATTGGAAAATACCTAGTGATCCTTAAAATCATGGAGTAGAAATATTTTAAATTTCTCAACTTTACGGGGCTGCAAGATTTACCCTCACGGTTTTCCAAACCGTGCAAGAGATACTGTCCAAAAATCACCCCTTTGCATGGTTTCTTGGGAATTACACATGATTATCTTAACCGTGTGGTAACTATGTGAAAGCCTCTTCCAATGACTACATGGTTACCTTTGATGCTCTGCATGGTTTACACTAACTGTGCGCAAATCCTGCAACATTCCCAGAATTTTGTTTTCTTCTCTTCTGTGGCCCAAACCCATGAAACACCCTCAAGCATTCACATGAACTTTGAGAAACACATATTTACTTAAACTAAAACATAAACAAAAACATACCTTAAAAAATCCTGGATCTTACAACCTCCCCTCTATAGGATGACTCGTCCTCGAGCCGCACTTCTTGAGCATCATTGATCTTCTGAAGAAAAGAGATCGGGACACTGAGCATGCATATCTGATTCCCACTCCCAATTTTCTCCCTGAATTTTTCCATGCTTCCATAAGACTCAAACCAAAGGAACAATCTTTCCTTGCATGAATTTCTCACTACGGTCCACAATACGAACCAGATTCTCCTCATAGGATGCATTGGTCTCCATCTCAACATCCTCAACATTTATCACAAGAGATGGACTGGGTTTATACTACTGAAGTTGTTTAACATGAAAAACATCATTCATACCACTATATCATTGTGGAAGATCCAATCAGTAATCCATAGGTCCAATCCTCACCACAATAAAAAATATCCCCACATACCTAGGCACTAACTTTGACTTCATCTGAATTAGATGGTGACCCACCCTTGTACACTCAAAGAAAGACACTTTACCCCACTATGAACTTGAGAGGTCTACGATGATGATCTTCATACGAATTCTGCCTACTCTGATCTATTTCCATTTTCTTATGAATCTACCGAAAATTCTCAGACATCTCCTACATGAGACTCGATCCCAACAACTTAGACTCCCCTTCTTCTAACCAACACAACAAAGATCCATGTTTCCTCCTATAGAGTTCCTCAAAAGTTTCTATAGGAATTTTATCATGTAAACTATTATTGCAAGGAAACTCTAAAATCAGCAAGTTCATTTCCCATAAACCACTGAAATCTAGAACACATGATCTCAACATGTCCTCCAATACCCAAATCGTATGATCTAATTGCCTATCCATCTACAGGTGATAAGCCATACTAAAAAAACTTGGGTAAAAAGAACCTTTGGTATCCTCTTCCAGAATCATGATGTGAAACTTGGATCATGATATAAAACTATGGTTCTTGGAACACCATACAACCAGAAAATCTCTTGAACATATAACCCACCCAACTAGCCAACTATATATATAGAGACCCTAGCATTTTACACATAACATTACATGATTTTAAGCATGATTATAATGTAGAATACAAGCCAAGGATCATGAAGTCTAGTGTCTTAGAATACTAGGTACACAAAACATAAAACATGGGACTAAAAAACAATTATTTATTTAATCTTCATAGAGAGATCCTAACATCCTTTGAGAACTTAAGTTTTCATAGGGTACCATGGGGATCCCATGAACGAAGGGATAATCTCAAATACCAGTAAGGAAATAAACATAAGAATAAGGATTTAGAACAAACGTTAGAGATCATGACATAATTATATAAAATTTCACATAGAATCATTACATATAAACATAAGATCATATAAACATGAATTCATAGTAATGTGGCGGTAAAAAAATAATGACATTAGCACAATTCCATGCTCATTTCACATAGAGAATTTCAAGTCAAGGTTAACCACCAAGATAGTTACATATGGTAGAACGAGTCAAGGATAACAGCCAAGACCATTGCCCATAAAGTCTCATGAGAGTCAAATTTACCCAATTAACTGTAGAACTATCTAGGTTCACCCATATTAAAATTTTAATGAATATTCTTTTCATATAAACACTCATACATAAACATAAGGTAACCCATGGAGATAAATGGGTATCACATTCAGGTCATAAAGCATAATGAATGGGCATATCATAAAAATGTCTATGAGAGAGAATAATTTAAAAATAAATGGAAATTAATAAGGTAAAATAGTAATATAGCAGTGTATGTTATTTCGAGCATAATTGACAACCTTTAAGAAGATTATTTAGGAAATTCTTATCATTAAAACATTTTAGTGCAGTTTTAAAGAAAATACTAAAGAGCATTTAAAATAAAAAAGGGAATAATCATTTATATAAAACCCGAAGTGAAACAAGAATGTTTTCATATTAAAAGTACTTATTTCATAAAAACAATGGTGTCTTAAAACAAATGGTAGAGTAAACATGAAATTTGGAAAAAAATTTGGGAAGTTCCCTTAAAACAGGTTTGCTTATTGGGAAGTATCGAGGAGGGAATAACTTAAAATCATGTATATCACCGAAAGATAATGAGGGATGGATCTTTAAAAAGTATTTTTTATAATGTTAATAATATTTATATGTTTTACATAAAAATAAAATACAACTTCATTTTGGTTAAAATAACGATAGAGCAACCTAAAAGAATAAAGGTGGGTCCGGTAGAATCTCTTACGTAATATTAGCATGGTATCAAGTGTACATAGGTGGGATTAATGAGAGATAAAGGTATTTTTCATATTTTATAAATCATGAGGGAAGTATGGGTAAGGTTAAAAATTATACCCTAACATTAGGAATCACACGTAAAAGGGCATAACATAGAGAAGATTCTGGAATAAATGTGAGAAAGAGAGGATCCTTTACCTTAAGTCTGGTGGTGATCTTCACTTGATATTAATGACCTGAATAATGAAATTAGGTTTATTAATTAATAATTATATAACATATTTTACATGTAAATGATTTATTATAACCTTTTTGATGTCATTAATAACATTTTTTATTGATTATGAGGTTAAATTTCATTATTTGGGTTCGTTTGTTTCCTTGGTTTTAATGATAGGTTCACTTATATTCATGTTGGGATAAACCTGTATGATGCGAGTGGTTGTCCATAATTGAATTTATATTCTATTATTGAACATATATAAGGTTACATGGTTGTAAAATTCATTTGGTTATTTGGATTGAAGGTGAATCATTATATAAAACATTAATGATTAACACTTGGATTAACTTGGCGATTTTGTTCACAATAACCTTGTTTTGTATTATTATTTTACATAATGAGTGAAAAAGGATTATAGAACAACACATAAGATAAAATAAATATTTAATAGTCTGTTTCAACTATAAAAATTGTTTCATGACCAGAATTTAATATGGTAATGCAAATTAAAAACCCATTTTCCTTGAATGTGATAAATCAACACATCTCGGATGATGTTTTCATTTATAGTATAAAAGAAGGGTTAAGGATAGAATATGATAAACTATCACCTTATAATAATATAATTATATTAAATTTATTTTATTGGAGTTATCATACCATTTTGGTGGACGGAGGCGAGGAAAGAAAAAAATAAAATAAAATAACTTGAAAGAAAATAAGAGAATCAGAAAGAGGAATTTACATCTTGAGTTTATCTCCCTTGAGAGCTTTATAATGGGAGAGGATTTGGTCTTTTGAGGAGACAATGGGTTTATAGACATGTAGGAGGATATTTATGAGATATTTGGGAAGAATTTAGGGATGTTTCAATGTTTGAGAGGAGTGTAGAGAAGAGGGGAGTGTGGGTGATTTTTATAGTGGAGGGGAGGAGGGTTTCCTTAATATTTTAATCATTAGCTTATTGTTTTTCCATAAGAGAGGAAATAGTAATAATTATTTTTACAAAAAATAGTTATATGTGCATGTGAGTTCAAACCAATGGCCATTTACATCATCCATGACTCAATCATGATGCATAAATTCAGGTTTTAGCATTTATTGTGAATTATCATATTTTAGTATCCATAAACAATTCAAGTATTTTAGAAAAATCTGAAAAATTCACCCTAACCATTTTTCAAATTGTAGAATATAAAAATTAAATCCATTTTTAAAAACTAAATTTATAAATATTATTAATTTAATTTTTAATTAAAACCATAACTTAATTGAGAAATATAGATTTTAATACTATAACTAATTTAACAATGCTTTAAAAAATTACATAAGGTATCATAAAATTTTCTTAAAACTAGAAGACATAAAATTGTTAATTTTTGAACACTGTTTAAAAAAATAAACTATATTTTAAATTTATTAATTAATTGTAATTAATTATTTATGACTTAAAAAAATAAAAACACTTTTACTACGGTCATATTATCACTTATAAGATGTCTAAATTTTATTTATAAAATAATGGATGGGGTTAATATTCTTTTGGAAGAATTACTAATCATAAGGGGAATATTACTATTAATAATGGTTGGTAACTATTCCTAAGGGTAGGTTACTATTCACCAAAAATTATGTTTGTTCCATCAAACCATAAAAACCACCCTGAACGCAACCGTGTTTATCAAATTTTCGAAATTCAAAACACAGAAGTGAAAAAATTATTTTTAAAGGACACATTGTATTTATTAGATTATTGGGTTTTGATTTCATGTTATTATATGACATAATTATAAGAAGATAATTTCAATTGATGAAACATTAGGTTGTTATAGAATATATTTCTAGGATCAGCAAGAAATGAGACATTTTTTCAACTGGTCCACAAAGACCCAGATTGCATCATTCTTTCGAGGTGTCCATAGAAGACCAACTATGAATTAAATTGTTACATCATTCCACTTACATTCTGGAATGGGATATGACTGTAACAACCCCCATAGATGAAAATGCTCGGCCTTCACCTATTGACAGGTACGACATCATGCCAATAAACCTGCAACCTCTTTCTTAATTCCCATCTACCAGTACTATTGATGAAGATCACACTACATTTTAGTCATGCTAGGATGTACTACCCACTTTGATGCATAAAATTCAAACATCAAAACTTTGTGTGCACTCACTGGTACCACAACATGACCCAAAACATAGACGACTCCACCAACACCAACAACCCAACTAGAAGGTGACTCCCCACCATTAAGATTTTTCTTTATGACCGAACACTTCAGATCTTCCAGCTGACTTTCTTGACCCAGCTAAAAAGAATAGAATCAACTATTATAGACACAAGGGCCATTGTTCTGTTCCTATCCTACACCTCTAGGTTCATTTTAGAGAATAAATCCATATTTTCTATTCAGATTTAGATTCTTAAACCACCTGATTCCAAGTCTTCTGGTTTAGAGAATTTGCAACACAATTACCTTTATCGGTGTGTAAACCAACTCAAAATCAAAGGATTGTAGTTACTCAACCCACCTTCACGATGGAAGATTAAAATAATACTGAGAGAACATTTTCATTAGACATTTATGATTGATAAACACCATGAACCAATCTCCCATCAAGTAATGCCTCCCACACTTCAAGGAATAGACCACAACCGCTAACTCAAAATCATGAGTAGGGTAATTTATTTCATGTGGTATTAAATGAATTGACCTGAAGACACAACCCACTCATCATGCATCAAAACTACCCCAATTCCAATAGCGGACGCATCAAAGAACAAAGTGAATGTATTACCAGGTTTCGGTAAGATCAGAATCAGTGGGATAGTCAACTGATTCTTCAATTATTGAAAAGAAGTTTCGCATGACTCTAACCACTCAAACTTAACACCCTTATTGTTTATCATAATAGTGGTCTTGCCAAATGAGATAAATATCTAATGAAAATTTGGTAATAATCAGAAAAACCTAGAAAATTGGGGATATCAGAAACATTTTTGGGATTCTCCCAAGACAACATAGCTTGTACCTTTTCTGGATCTACCAACACACCTGACTCAAAAATGATGTGTCCAAAGAAATTCAACTTATCAATACAGAAATGACATTTTGATAGATTGGCTTAAAACCTATGCTCTCTTGGTGTACTCAAGATGATTTCAAGATGAATGGAATAATAGTTAAGAGTTTGTGAGTACACCAAGATGTTATCAAAAAATACAACCATGAACTGATCCAAGTAAGGGTGAAATATCAAGTTCATTAGTTCTATAAATACATCTGGTGCATTAGTCAACCCGAATGACATCACCAAAAATTCATTCAACTCATACCTGCTTTGGAAATTTATCCATGGTATGTTAGAAGGTATCACCCTCAACTGATGGTATCCCAATCTGAAATTGATCTTGGAGAACACTTTGGCACACCTCAGTTGTTCAAACCAGTCTTCAATTCTTGGAAGTGGATATAGATTTTTAACCTTCATATGATTCAAATTTATGTAATAAATAAATAGCCTCAAAGAACCATCATACTTATTAGCAAACAACACAGTTGATCCCCATGGAGACGTACTAGGTCAAATGAATCCCTTATGATTCCATTCTTCTAGCTAAACCATTATTTCTTGGATTTCTTCTAGTGCAATTCAATATGGTGGAATAGAAACATGTTCTGCCCCTAGAATCAACTCGATTGTGAACTTCACATCCCTTTTGGGTGGTTTTCATAATAAATCCTATGAAAACTAATCCTAAAACTAATCCACCGCATGATGAAAGACATGTTGATCCACCTCTATATCGTCAAGAATAAGGCATGCCACCTAGTATGTGAGTTCCCCCAACTGCTAACAAATTAGCCTTGTGTGACCTGCTCGAATATACCACTAACCACAAAAGACATAAGTTCCTCCATTGAGAGATGAAAACATTACCCTATGAAGGTAACAATCAATATGGGAATGATACAACACTAGCCAGTCCATCCCCAGGATCAGGTTGGAACATGAAATATCTCTGCAAAATGGGTTCCAAAGAAAGCGATAACCACCAACCTATAATGCATAATCTATTAAATGTATAATATCTTCAACTTGCACCCCCAAATAAGTATCAATTGACATAACCCCACAAAACTGTTCCAAAAATAGGCCGAACACAACAAAAAACCATGCAGAGATAAAAGAGTGTGTGGAACCTATGTCAAATAAAGAATTAGAGAGTGTGGATGCAACAAGAATCATACCTTGCATGGTATAAGGTCCATCCTCGGAACCTCTAGGTGTATACTAAATTGTGTGTAGATGGTTTGTCCCTCAAACCTTGGATCTATCCTAAGTACACTACACTACACTTTCCTCATGGTGCATATGGTCTCGTCCCTAAGTTCCTCATTGACCACCCCTACTGGTATGGATAGTGGAGCTCCAACTACTTGCTGAATAAATGGTGATGGCTCCCCTTCCACACTCGGTATTTCCCTCTGACTCCAATCCAAGCATAGCTGCCGAGTGTTCTTACAGAACCTCCGTATCTATCCCAACATATCACAGGACCAACACTCAACCAGTGGTCGGGGACACTGACCCCACATGTGCCTCTTCCTACCACACTAGTAGCAGAACACCTGATAACCAACCTAAGAAGATGACTTTTTTTCTAACTATTATTCTCACTTTTTACTTGTTGGAAACTTCCAAAATGATGTTTATGTCCCTCAGAGGCTGTACCACCTATCTGCCCAGTTGGCACCTCAAATCCACCTCCTAAAGCTCCCATGAAGTTACCTCCTATGATAAGGGCCTGGTACACTACTTTTTCAATCCACTTCATATGGAATATCTTCAAATGGGATCTAATCTCATTCCTAATCCCATCATAGAAGAGTTTTTACACATTGGAATCATCTCTATCCATCATCTGGATGAATTGACACAAGTCCATAAAACAACTAGCACAATCAATCACAAACACAACCCCTGATTCAAACTCATAAACTCTGCAATCTTCTCATGAATCAAGGTTTCATGGTAGTAATGTTCTAGAAAATTTTCATGGAAATCCTTTCATGCCATTCCTTCAGCCTGATCTGTCTGAACCATAATATACCACAAATTATTTACCTGACCTCTTAACATGTAGGCCACTAACATGAAAATATTCTTAATAGGAGTCTATAAATGATCAAGAATAGTCTGGATAGACTCTATCCAAAACTCGGTTGCCTCTGTCCCACCCTCTCACGTAAAGGTCGGAGGGTGCAACAACTGAAACTCCTTGGTCAGCTCGAACATACTCAGCACAACCTTACCGGGGTCTCATTCCATCATCTTTATAAAATGAGAAATATTCTGATAGAACTTATCTTCCCTTTTATCTTGAACCACCAAATCCTCTTTCTCTTCTACTAGGGGATCATTTTCATCAACTTACTCCAATCACCCAACTTGCACATGTCTTCGTGGAGGCATTTATTTACAATTACAAACATGATCTTTCGAACACAAACCATAAATATTTAACAAATATAAAGGAAGGATCTTCATTATCCACTAACAAACCATTTCACAAACACTACCCAATAAGTATTATCATACCTGAAACACTACCATCAACCATACAAACTAGGTTCATGGCTAACATGAGGTATCTAACTCACACGACTACAAGCCTTACCTTCTACACCCTTTCGAAACTATTCTCACATAAAAAATTACTCCAAAACATTTCATTTAACATACCACCCTTCATCAAGTATAATTCACTAATTATCATTTAACATTTTATTCCCTTTTAACCCAATTTTATTTCTTCATTAGACACAATTTTTCACCACTTTTAGTAAAGTGAAATGCATTATACCCTCTATGTCCCATACACCCGTACCATTTGTGTGTGCCTACTATGATGCATGTCACTTATATACATAGGTCCCTAAAATGATGAATGATTGAAAAACCTCATTCCATTTCGTCCATGAGAAAAATATCCTAAAACAATCACATAACACCACATGTGCATCACCAAATGGGTAAATATCATCAAATGTAACAACACACAATAAAAACAATAATTCCCCCTTGAGTGACTTGGGTTTCCCCCCATACTTGGGTTAGTTACTCCCATGAACGAGATCATTACCAAGGCCTGAAACTTTACTAATATTTTTTATACTTTCCAAAAATATAAATAAAGAGAAAATAAATCCTCTAATACCAATTTTTAATGTCCCTCATTCGGTTTCCACTAAATCGGTGCCCCGAGCCGGGTCGTCGCATGACCACAAGTGCACCTCCCGGTATGCCAGAGGTTTCCGACTATATGTGAGGGTATAATATGTCACATGGGGAGACTATACCCTCTTTAATAGAGTAATACAAAACATAATAAAATATAAATAACATAAAATAATAAAAAACAAATAAAATACATAGTCAAGCATCACCCAAACTAGGTAAAATCTATAAGAAATAGTAAATATATCATGCTATGTTGCAATGAAAAATTAACAAAGCCAAAAATAAAGACAAATAATTGAATCCATTAAAGTTTCTTGACTCCATGTCTAGGACCTCATCCATTCATGACCCATGTCAGGCTCAACTCCCTAGCATAGGTCCCTTACCCTTTTCCTGGCCTGCAGGCATGAAATATGCTTTAGTACCCAATGACAGATCGAGAAGGGTGTGAGTAAAACTCAGTAGGCCACCACCAACGCTTTTTGAAAATAACTTCTCAAAAATATAGTTCCATCAATTATAAAAAAGTAACATGAAAAGTAAAGACAATTCAAGGCCAATAGTTTATAATCTCTACTTAGCTACACTAACCAATATCCCAATTCATTATGTATCTATCATTACCAGTTCATCATAAACCACACAAGGTTCATGGAATAAATAATTTACATAAGGAAATAAGTAAGTACCTAACTCACTTGGGATAAAATATCAGAACATCACAATATCCTCACATTGAAGCCTTAGTCTGGCTGGAATGCAACTATTAAGGGAATAGAGCTATGTCCCCTTCCCTAACCCATGCATTGTGGGTGGAGTTAGAGAATCTTTCCAACTTGACCTGTGGGAGGAGCCTCAGTAAGTTATCCCACACCTCAATTAATGTTAACATTATTTTAAATCCATTTTCCACACCAAAACCATATATAAACCAAACACAACCAACACATATAACAATCATAATCTATAATAATCAACATGGTAATTAATATTGTGCCATATCCTATTAAAACATTTTCCATTTACATCACTTAACCCATTTTTCCCGATTCACCTTCTCAAGACTATATCACTAATCATATTCAATAATTCTCTTATGTAAACCCATTATACATATTCATAAATCCACTTATGAAACCCCCTTCAATATATTTCTCATTTCACATACCATTACCAGTTTAGCATATTCACTATTACACATGCACAAACTTACTTAGGCATATATAAAATATTTCATAGGCCTCATACCACAACCATAGTTAACCACTTCATCATTTGGAATTAAATTAAGAATATCACTTACTCAACAAGGCTTTACATGATCACACAATAACATAGAACTTACTTAGATAATTCTATGTCTGGAATGATTCGACGCATCCCATAAGTGGCCCTACAAAGGTCAAGTCATCCCCTATGTGCCCTAGGGGGACCATGAGGGTTTTCATTCATCTTTTAGAAATTCATTATACCAAATATCATCAATGGTCCAAAATCACAGTAATGAGTAACCAAGAAATAAGCCCAAGCTTGGAAAAATCTAAAATGAAAATATGGGATGTAACTTTTTGACCACCTACCTTTATTTTTTTATGAACACTCCCTCAATCAAAGCCTTAGATCCCGATTCAACCAACCATTGAAGCCTCAACCTATATCTCACTGGAAAAAAAGGGGTTTTTGAGCTTTAAAAGGATATGGGAAAAATAAGTAGACCCTAATTAACAAGAGTAAGAAAAGATGAGATTTGACTTACCTGGAGCTTTGATCTGCAATCGACGACACTCCATACGACCTAGGAATGAAATAGGATCACCCTTGGGAGCTCTTGGACGATTATTTTCGTCACTAGGGTTTCGGGGAGAGGAAAGATGGAAAACCCCGAGTGGGCCTTAAAATATCGAAGTTGAAATTTTGTAAATTTATAAACTTTACTAGGATGCATGGGTTGTCAACCAGTGCACAAACCCTGAGAGGGATATTGTCCCAAAATATCCCCTTTACATGGTTTCTTAAAAATTCAACATGGTTGTACTCACCATGCGGTAACCATTTTCAATACACTACCTAAGTATGTATGGTTACCTCAGATGCTCTGCCTGGTTTTCATTAACCGTGCGCAAACTACACAACATACCTAGAATTTTTTTCCTCCACTTCCAATCCCCAAACCCCAAAACAACATTGATCATTCTCATTAACTTTGGGAAACACTTATTTGACTAAAATAAGGGACTAAAACTAACACGTAAACAAAAAAAATACTTTAAGGAAAATCCCAAATCTTACACCATCTGATGCATTGAAGTTCTATTTAATTCTAGTCCCCACCCATCAATAAATAATTATAATTAATTCCACACATGAAAGTGATGAAACATAATGAACATAAAAATTCATATTGAAGAACTAGCATATGAAATTTTAATACTTTCCCTAATCAAAAAATATAATCATAAACCACCTTGAGTAACATAGAGAATGGTATAAAAATAGAACATACCCTATAAACATGATCATAAAACATAAATATAGATAAGGTGGACGATGTCATTATAGTATATCCTAGTAATAATATTCAATAAAATATGTTGACAATAATGATAATAATTTAAAAGATCACCGGAATGTTTCGTGGGTAAAATACCATTTTTACCATGGAATCTAAAATATTTCCCAAATATTATAGAAATTATTTTATTTGAAAGTAAAATTTTAAAATTTCAATTAAGTTTCAAATAATTTATTTTCAATGGTGGTGTTAAATTATTTTCATGTCGTATAAGTTGAAAACATTCCTTTAATACTTTTGTAAAATGGTCAAAAAGTACATCATTTAGAAAACAAAAAAATATTCCTTTTATTTTTTTTTTAAAAGTAAAAAATTATTAAAAATAGATTTCATAAATAAATTGATAATAGTAAAAACATTTATGAAATCTTCTTTATAAAACATGGACATGGAAGATATGAATTTTCAATCAAAGAGAGAAATGAAGTCGGCATTTTTTTAAAATAATTCTCAATCATTTTAAGTACCAAAGAGTGGAAATTAATACTAATATAATAGAATTTAATTTATAAACATAATATAATAAAATATATTATCTTGGGATATAAATATTAATTAATTATTTTAATGGAGACTTAAACATAAATAATCTAAAATAATGATGAGATTTGGAAAATAAACCCTTACCTCTTGTTTGACTTCCTTAGTATATGTCCAAACCTCCTATACAATAAATATATATTCACTATAAAATTATTTTATAATCTTATAGATATTTATTATACAATATATGGATTTTTTTAATCTTTTATCACCTGTTTATTAACAATTCTTTGTTAAAATCACTATTTTGTATAATAATTGCTTCATTTTTAGGTATGTTTTAGTTCGATAGTTTCAATACATATAATTTTATCAAGGTTCCATCAGGTCTATAAGGATAATAATGATATAAATATAATATATATTCATTATATATAAATTTATATTAACCGATAATTGGTAGAGATATAAAGAATAATTATACCATTAAGGGAAACAGTATGTTGTACATACACATGAAAAATTTGTTCATTTCTCAACGGATAAAAAGAAATAAAGGTGTTAAATTATTCATATTTATAGAATAATTGTTCTATCATATAAATAAAATATATTTATAAAATCCATCCAATTACCATCCAAGTAAAATATAAAGAAAAAATGAATCACATTGTTTTTTGGAGGTGTTAGTCCACACATACACACAAGTGAGGTTATCATTTCCCAATGGGTTGTAAGGTAATAAGGTAGGTATTATATTATAACTATAGAAGTATAATTATGACATATATAACATATATAAACATTAAATCAATAAAAATTACCATCCATAAAATATTTTAATGAAAAATGAGTTGTATCTCTATGTGGAGATGGTATGCCATACGTAGACACAAGTGGTACTTTGACTTCCCATTTGATGATAAATATGATGGGTAATAATAGTTTAATAATCATGCTCATTTTTTTTATTTGTGATTCAAATTTTATCATTTAATGATAAATACCATAAATCTAGAGGAGTTAAAAGAATAAGTAAAAAAACAAAGTGATCTGTTAAGGTGAATACCTCTTCATTGGAAGAACTCCTTTGAATATCTTCTAAAGTGCCCCCATGGTTGATATTATGGAAATAAAATAACCTCTATAATTTGGATAGGGGTTTTTAATCTGAAATCCTAAATGGGGTGTAAATATGAGAATGTAGGGGGTGTCCCTTTATAAGTGGGGGAGATTCCACACTTGGAATTTCTCAAAAGATTAAAATAAAAAAAGTTATTCTCAAGAAAAATGATTCCAAATGGATGTATATTAAAGTTTGAGACAATATAATGTTTCAATAACATCATAAAATATATTTTTTATAAGTTTTAGTTTTGATTTAAAAATTATTTTTGGTTTAACCCCATAGTTAACCCATTTTAACTTTAACCACGGTAATAAAATTTTCAATCATTAAAGGGTTATAATTTCATATATAATGTAAATACCGACTCATAAATATATAAGAGATGATATTTTATAACATATATTATCTCCATTTATATATTTAAAACTTTAAAAAAATTAATTAAAAAAATAAAATATTATTTTTATAATATATAATTGTCATCAATTTTGAAACTATTCATGTAATTTCACTTAAAAGAAATAAAGAAAATGTTATAATTTAAATCTAATACTATAAAAACAATAATAAATCATACTCATCTATAAAATTCACGTAATACTATAAATAATTCAATATATTTCACTTTTAGTAATTTTAAAACCATTTATTTTATTTTTCCATTAATTTAAGAAATATAGTGTGGGCGTTGCATAAGAATTTATGGTAATTATATAATGAATATAAATTAAATATAAATCTTCATAGTTAAAATAATTTCATTTTTCTAAAAATCGAAACTTATATTCATTTACAAATTGTTTATTTCATTATATTAACAAAAAAGACATTTTTAAAAGTAGGAGGGTGTCATTTTTGTATTTTTTTCTTTACATAAAATATTATATAGCTTATTTTCATGGAAAATTATCCCTTATAAAATTAAATTTAGTGGATAAAGTGATAATTATATAATTTAATTCATCCATTAAAAATTAATATAAAAAATATGGCCTTATCATTTAGTTTTAACATAGATTAAACAAAATTACCATTTATCAAGGTGATAATGATTACAATAGTTACTACTCATAATGAGTAAAACTGAAAGGGAAATATTTGAAAAAAATTTACCTCCTAATTCAAAATATGGAAATCCATTTTCTAAAATTCAATCTTTATAAGTTTCATAATTATATTTTAAAATAATTTCACAAAACATGACGAAAACCACCATTATAAAAATAATGTTTTTAAACAAGAAAAATGGATTTATTCATTTCTTGAGCATAGTAAAAAATAGATGAATATTAATTTTTTATTGAATATATAATATTTAGATTTAATTAAAATAATTCACTATTATTTATTAATCAAATTTTTTAAGATAAAAACATATTGTGTATATAAATACATTTTTTCAGAAAAACATCTCCTTTATTTTCAATTGCATTTTATTTTCATTTCTAAATAATTAACAACCTATTAATTTATTTTATACTTATATAAACTATAAGTTTTCATAAATTTTTTTATTCTTATTCATACACACTAACCCAATATTTAATTGATAACTATTGAATAATATTTCAATATAAAATCATAGTTCATTTAAACTGAGTGTTGTGTGTAATGCAAGCTATCAATGAAATAAAATTTATTAAATAGAAATATAAAATAAAATAACAAGGTGTTACATTCCAAACCCCAAAAAATTAATTTATCTATTTGAAATATATTACTCTCATATAAGCAAATTAGGATTTATCTGCCTCATTACATCTTAAGGTTCCCACATAGATTCCATAAATTTATGGTTTCACCAAAAAACATTGACCAAGTGAGTGTTCATACTTCGTAGAAAATTTTCCCTCTGATCCATAATCTATAAAAATTATTCATAAGAGATATCATACTCCAGTGGTACGAACCCTAATTTCAGTGCATGTTGTATTAGTTTTTTAATTTCTCCAGAGTGATACATAGAACATATCATGAACATAGGATAGGTTCGATAAAATTTCTATGTGATAAGATAACATCCTGATATGATTAGTAATCTCAAAGAGTTTGATATTTCTAGGGATTATATTACTATTATTACAAAATCTCCTCAGCTGATTCTAGGGATATATTCATAGGAATACCTTTTCATAAACTTTAGACTCTAGATCTTTCTGGTGATTATCAGCATAAATTTTTGGTTGACTCTGAGCCACTCTTATATGCTGCTGAGTGGATATTACCTTATCGAATGTTTTATCAGCTAGGTAAAGTTTCAATATCATTATTTCTCTAACTTCATTCCAACACATTATAGTTATACACTCTTTTATATATAGGTTTTCATAAGGATCCATAGGAATACTTGAGTAAAAACTATTATTATATGAAAATTCCACTAAAGGAATGTCTTGATCTCAATTATATTTGAAATTAGTAAGATCTCAAAATGTATTATAGAGTTTGAATGGTACTATCAGGATAACTATCTATCTAAGGATGATAAGTTGTTCTAATAGTCAACTCTTTATCTAGACCTCACTTAGTAATTTTCCAGAAAATTGATGTAAACCTTGGATCCTGATCATATTCAATATAATGTGGTACTCAAAAAAAACTTAGAACATAATTTATATAAATTATGGTAAGATGTCAAGTTATAAGTCTTCTCTTATGGAAATAAAGTGTGTTTAATTTAACAAGATATTGACTACAACCCATATAACATTATTCCATTTAGATGTTTTGTGTAGTCCTATGATTAAATTAATAGTGATGTTTCCCCATTTCCATTTTTGTATGGGTAATGGTTGAAACATTCAATTATATTTCGGTATCATATCCTTGTATTTATAATATACCAAGAACTGAGAAACATATTTTTAAATATCTACCTTCATGTTGTCCTACAAAAAATACACTTTTAAATCTATATGAATCTTCATACTTCATGGATGAATAGAGAAGGAAGAACTACATGCTTCATCTTGAATCTATTTATTTTGATTATGTATGTATGAGACACATACACGGTTCCTAAAACTTATAATTCCATAAGAATCAATGTTAAATTTAGGATCATTTCTCACCTTCGATTTTAGATCTACATTTTTTTTCTGCACCTCTTTAATTATAACATGGATAGATGGTTGAATAACCTTTTGAGAAAGATAAGATTTCTTCCCTTACTTCAATATTTACATATACATATTTTTTTAAATCTATAAATTTTGGATATTTTTTTATCCTCATCATAGATAATCTAGCATGATCCTTTTGAATCATATCATCTGCCACCTCATTCACCTTACCAGGGTGGTAATCTACTAAGAAGTCATGATATTTAATTAGTTCTGACCATCTTCATTGGTTCATATTCAACTTTTAATTTGTGAAAATATACTTTAAACTATTATTATTAGAATACATGTATAACCTTTCTTCTTAAAGATAATGTATCCTTATATTTTATGAAAAATTTACTGAAAAAAACCCTGAATCATGAGTTGGGTAATTTTTCTCATGGGCCATTAGTTGGCATGATGTATAAGCTATCACCATAAATTTTTCCATGAGGAATCATACCAATACCTTCTTCATTGAATCACTATAGATTTAAAACCCTTTTCCAGTGAAAGAAAGTTTAATCATAGGTGCACTAAATAAACTTCTCTTTAGTTTCTTGAAATTTTCCTCACATTCATCTTTCTAAAGGAAGTTGGCCCCTTCTGAGTTAACTTAGTTAGTTTGTTCAAAAACTATGATAAATTATCAATAAAGACTCAATAATAAACATCCAAACCATGAAAAATATGGATCTCAGTAATCATGGTAATTTTGAGTCAATTTTCAATAACTTTTGTCTTTGTTGGAGCTATATATACCCTTTCTTGTGATTATGTAACCCAAAAATGAAACTTTTTGAAGATAAAATTAGCATTAAGAAAAATTTTCATTCAGATTTTCTTTCCTTAGGTTCTTTATTATAATACACAAGTGGTCATCATCCTCTTCCTTTCTCTTTTATTATATATTTATATCATTAATATAGTCTACCCCAAAATAATAAATGTAATATTTAAAGACTATATTCATTAAATCCATAAATATAATAGGGTAATTAGTAATTATAAATGGAATCACTATAAATTCATAGGGTCGATACCTTGTACTAAATGTTGTCTTGGGTATATCCTCCTTCTTGACCCCCAATTGATAATATCTAGTTCAAAGGTTAATCTTGTAAGTGTATTGATCTCCACAAAATTGATCAAACATGTCATCAATCCAATATGGAGGATAATTGTTCTTGATAATGATCATGTTATGATACTGATAATAAATACATAGACGCAACAATCTATATGTGTTCTTAACAAAAAAATTCACTCCAAAGTTACACACTTGGATGAATGAATCCCTTATCAAGATTCACCTAGAGTTTCTTCTTCAATTCTCAGAACTCAATCATGGCCATTTTATGTAGATTCTTTGAAATAGGTGTAACACAAGGTATAATTTCAATTAGAAACTCAACTATATGATTTACTGTAAGACCAGAAAACTCTTTAAAAAAGACATAAAACTACCCTAACAATAGAAATATCATTGATATTATTTTTTTCACCAACCGTATGAGATAAAACCCCCCTTTAAAAAGGAATCAAGACCCATATAATAGATTTAATTTCATATGAAGTTCATATTTACCATCACACTGATAGATGATCATAGGTTGGTTCAAAGTATCAAACTATACTTCCATTCCTTGAAATTTTATGTGGGATTTATGTAGATAAATCCAATTCATTCATTTGATAACATCATATTAAACCATAGAGAGAATAATAAGATATATGTGAGTCACATTCCAACAAACTTATATCAGAGAGGAGTTATACACTTGGGAAGTGACCGATATTCTATTATTAGTTTTCACAACCATCTCAATATTTAATAATTGAGGTGGTTATATAATAACCTTATAAAATTATTAAGATATAAAATAGTGGTTAGAACCCAAATCTAATAAAATATCTCCAATTATAGAGTGGATGATAAGTGTACCTTTCACCATGTTGCATTAAATTTCTATGTCAACTTTAATAACTACATAAGCTTCGTCTTCTTCATTATATTTTAATTCATGATCATGACTGAATTTTTCTCCACACATGGAATAAAATCCATTTCCTCTTAGGAATTTAGGTTGTACTCTCTTTCCAAAAGTATCACATGTTTGAAAATTCTTCTTTCTCTTCTCCCCTTTATACATTTTTTATCTTTCTTCCTCTTATTATCATTCTTTCCTTAATGACCATATGACTTGTAAAATTGTTTCTATATCTTTGTAGAACATGATACAACATCCACATATGAAGAGAAACTTTTGAATTCTAGTTCCCTTAGAAGGATTATTATAAAACTATAATAGAAATTTTCAATATTTATCTTTGGACTATGTACATAGTCTATAGAATACCCTGCTAACATTGTAAAGTTATCTTCATATATAAGAAACACTTTAAACTTCCTTTTATCTCAGACTCAAGAATTTTTTTTCCACATCTCCTCCTTGTTCTCTAAGAAAATATTTTTCCAAGAAAGTTTTCTTAAAATCCACCAATTTTATGCTTTCCATTTCCACCTCATCCTTCTGTTTTGAATCAATTACCACCACTAATCTGCATCTTCTGGGAGGTAATAATTTGAAACAGAAACCTTATCCCTTTCATTAATTCCAAACATAGAAAGTATATTCTCTAATTAATTTTTCCATTGTTCAACTACCAAAGGATTTGTAGTCCCATTGAATAATAGAGGTTTCTTTTGCAAGAAGTAGTCTAAAATTGTTATATTGCATTATAGATCAGAATCACACTCAATAAGGGATATGTTATTACTTAAAACCTATTCTATTTTCCAAAATATAGTTATAATGTTTTCAAATATAGCTCTAGATCTAGATCCATATTAATTGTCTTTCCCAAGATGGAAATACCTACATGGATTACATGCATTGATAGGGTTTTCATTCCTTCCTCTATGTTCTATTTATAAACTATAATATACATTATATTAGATTATAACTAAATAAATAATAATGTATAAATTAAAAACTAGTGAAACACTTAATATAAATTATAAATTTATTTAAAACTAATCTCAAAATCATAAGGTTGTTTTCTTTGGGAATATTCTCAAGGTTATTCATAGGATTAGGTTCTCTAATCTATGTTTTCTTAAATCTATTTCCCAAGTTTTCTATTAAACTTTCTCTAATACAAACTATAAATACCCTAACCCTAGTATCCTAGAGTTCATGATAACTTTATAAAATTGGTACTATGTATAGAAGATCACATCCCAAAGTAATGAATAGTTAAGTTGTCTTGGAAAACTAGATACGTACTTGAATTTAAAACATCATTTGAAAAAATAAAATACAACATATTATTTTCTTTCATAATGACATTGTTTCATTTAAAATATTGCATCATATTAATTATAAAAACCATTATATTATTATAGGAAAAAGAAAACATATGGAAGGGCTGATATCAAATTCTATGTAAGGGTATGAACACAGTGGAAGATAAATAGAGAATAGATAATATGTCATGAAATAAATGATAATAAAATAAATAAATAATCATATGAGCTAAAAAATTATCATTGGATATAAAATCTTTTCAAATAAAATCATGGACATCAATGACTAATTTCATAATAATGGAATGCATAATTATGGGAATTTGAAACTTACAATTGAGGCCTCATGATAATAAATCTTAAACATATTTTCAAGGTCTCATGTTAAGAAACTACAAAAAAACCAGTTAATAACAATTATTTATTAGTGGCGGTTTCCAAAACTTCCACTAAAAAATATTTCAAATATTTAAGTGATATTTTTAAAAATCCATCATTGTTTTTTATTTTATAAAAAAACGACTTCCCCCCGGTCACCCCCTACTACCTCAAGCTTGATCTTGAGCCATCACTTTTCTCTTAATGCTACCCCTCCCCCTCCCCCCTCACCCCTCCCCCATCCCACTCACTTAAATTCCTCGATCCACGTCTTTTCTATTCCTTGATCCCCTCCTCCCATTTTTTGGTCTGATACATCCCATGGTGTGACCCTACTTAATTTTGGTGGTTTATTTTGTTGATTTTTTGTTATTAGGGTTTGTGAGGAGTGATTTGAGGGTCGTTCTAGTGATCTTCATTAAAAGATAAAGTTTAACCTTATATAAGGTGGGTTTGTGTTTTGTTCTTTAATTTTTTTCAAATTAAATTTTTTATTATTGTGATTTCTAGGTTCCACTTAATTTTGTAGGGTGTTATTGGCTCTTTTGAAGTTTAATTTCACCATTATTTTCAACCGTAGTGAGTTATCGGAAGGATCCCTTATTTTAGGTCTTTAAATTAATTAACCTAGATAGATTTTATTTTTAATCTCTCATATAGATATCAAATAATTATAAAAAATATTTTTAGTCAATTTTTACTTGGGAAATCAAGTTTTAGTTGATATCTTCTTCAATTTAAAGAATTTCCCTATTTCAGATGTTTGTTAAAAAACTGTTTTAAATCATGTTGTATAATAATTTTTTTAAATACACTAATTAAATTTAATTAATATGTTAAAATACTAAAGGGATGTTTTGACGTTAAAATTGGGGTTTTTTCAAATTCTTCTTTAAATGTATTTAATTATGTGTTTCAAGTTTCTCCTATCTTGTTTATATATTTTTCATGTTTTCCAATGATTTTGTAATTATTTATTTTTATTGTACCTCTTTGGTTTAAGGTTTCGATATGATCTCTTGGTTTTAAAGTGGGGGTATCTGCTTAAATATTTAATTTCTACTACTATAAAGGGAAAATTTTATATCATATCTTACTATATCATGTAAAGGATTATATACATTTGAATTAAAATCTCAAAAATGATGTTGTTAAAAACCATAATAAATAAAAAAGGATAAATAAGTTTTTATATTGTTTATTTTAAATAAAATAGTATCTTTGAAATAAAATAGGTTTTTATGTGTTTTAATTTTTTTTTAAAGAAGTATAGTCACATTGTGATATGTGGATAAAAGTTGGATCAAATTACAGAGGAATACACCTTATTATGCTAAGGGTTTGGAGCAGTTTTTAGATTTTTCAATTTACAATCAATTTTTTGATGGGACAATTAGATTTCCAAGACCTAAATTTAAATTAGAAATACGGTTTAAGAGAGATGAAATTTATGAACACTTGATATTGAAGTAATTCCATGAATAATATTTGCGCTAGAATTGGAATGAAGAATCAAATGTTATAGAAATTTTGAACACTAATGTCCGCTAATAGAATGAGGTTCCAACTTCATCAATAATAGAAAATTAAATGGAAAACCATATAAATTATGATTTCAGTATTTCAAGGAAACAACATAAACATCAAAACATATTCGAACAACTAGTTGAGGGTGATGCAAATAGTTACATGAAAATGATGTTTTTTGAACTATTGGAAAACCAGATCAAGATCGTGACATATCATTGGATCATCATCTTTATTCTGTGAAGATTAAAGTAATATAGGACTTCACTAAGCATTAAAATAAAATTCTTGATTTTGATGATGATTGAAATCATGGTTTTTAAGGTGGATTTATGTAATATTTAAAACATTCTTTTCTGCTGAAGTTGTACCATATCAAATGTCTGTTTGGAATTATAAATATGAATATTTTTATGATATTGGAATTGTTTCTTGGAACCTTTCATTATGATATTGTCTATAAGTATTTTTTTGATATGAAAAAAGTAGTTTCCAATGTTTTTATGAATTATACAAAAATACATTCTTGTCCCAATGAGTATATGCTTTCTTATTGAGAGGATTCAAGTAAACGGGATTGAAAAAAAAATCATCTAATTGGTAGTCAATGGGTGATGTTGGAAGCTTGAATAAACATACTAATATGGATAAGAAGATAAATGACACATCTAAAAATTTTCTTTGTTACTTCCTTTTAAAATCTAAACTAAAAATATTATTCAGGTCATTGAAAATCGCCAAGAACATTAAGGTTAATTATTTTGATAATAACAATGATGGGATAATACGGTATCCAAGAGATTAAAATTCATGGAGTAAATTTGATTAATTACATCTGAATTTATAATTTGATCCTAAAATTGTGTTTCTGGGATATGCTTCTAATTGATTCAACCCATTTGGGACTTTGAGTACCAGTTATAGCATTTTTATGGTTATTTTGATATCATGCAATCCACCTCTGTAGATGTGTATAAAGAAATCATATTTTATCATTTTGATGATTATTCATAAGAAAAAAATTATTCAAAATGATATTGATGTATACTTTTATCCTCTAATTTAAGATTTACATGAGTTATAGATAAACGGTCTTGAGACATATGATAAATCTGGTAGAAAAATGTTCCACATGAATGATACTCTAATGTGGAATATTAGTGACTTCCCTGGTCTTGGGAACTTATATTTTTGGATCCTTTACATAGGCCTGGATTATATTTTTTGTAACTTTGATTTTGAGCCAAAAAATTCTTAAAATAAAAAGGGTACTTTTAGTGTCATCATAGATCTCTTGATACATCTCATAGATTTCGGTTGAACAAGACAAAATTCAATGGTTCTATTGATCATAGACCAGATGCAATTTTTTTACATGTTTTGAAATATTTGAACAACTTGTAAATGTTGAGTTAAAATTTGGGAAGGTAAACCATTTGAATGATTGGGGGAAATGAGTTCAAAGTTCATCATTAATTGAAATTGAAACACAACAATGGAAGAAAAAGGTATATTATTGAAACTTCCATATTTAGAATTTGATGTTTTGCATCATAATCTTGATGTTATGCATATTCAGAAGAAGTTTTGTGAAAATTTGATCTTCACATTGCTTAATGAGCATGAAAAATTGATGGACCTTCCCAATGCTCATAAGGAGTTATAAATAATGAATATAAATCGTGATCTATAGCCAGATGATAATGGAACATATACCCTAAAACATTATGCATTAAAAAATAGGGATAAAGATACATTCATTAAAATTTTAAAACATGTGAATGTATATAATGGGTATCTAAGTAACATCTCAAGGTTTGTCGACTTAAAGCATCTTATAGTACATGGATTAAAAATTCATGATTACATATTTTGTTACTATTGTAACTACCATTGGAATTGCATATGTTGTTACCTGAAAAGGTTATCAAAGTTGTACTTAAAATTTTCACAGTCTTCATATAACTATGTTATAAGACTCTACATACATATAATTGTGATAGCCTTAATGATAGATTTTTATTGACACTTCATGCAATAGACTTGATCTTTCCTCTATAATTTTTTACTACCATGATGCATTTAACTATACATTTAGTCAAGGAAACTAAATTTAGTGGCCCTGTACATTATAAATTGATATATCCAATCAAGATTTAAATTATTTATATGTTTTAATATTAGGTAAAAAATTCTTGGAACATTATTAAATTATGTTTCAGTTATTTTATTTCATATATATCTTGTTCATTTGATGTCATATGTGAAAAAGAAATCTCAACCTAAAGGCTCTATTTTTGAAGGCTATTTTGTAGAGGAGTGTCTTACCTTTTGTTCTAGATACTTTGATGATATTGAGACAGGATTCAATTGAGTTGGATGTGTTCATGAAACATCGACTCAATCTCAACTACATGTAAAATAATAATATTTTAAACTATTGACCAACTAGTTGGGCGGGTCTCAAATATTACATGGATAAAAAAGTAATTATTATAGGAACATAGATATATTATTCAGAATTGTGAAATTTCAGATCCATTTATGGAAGTGATCCGTATATACAAAAAGAGATAAATGAGAAGTTGAATAATAAATGAGAAATATATAACAAAATCTGTTAATAAAGAGCTTATAGAATGGTTATCATGTCATGTAAGTTTATAAATATTTCAACAAATAGCGATATTAGTTTGACACATAATTTTGAAAATCTAATAATTTATATTAATTTTTTAGATCATGAATATTGATACATGAGATTATTTACCAGAATATGTGAAGTTTCTAGATCAAGGTTCCCTAAAATAGGCTACAATGTTTGATGATTACAATGTGAATGGATTTAAATTTCATATCATTGATCAGAAAGAGGGTTTAAAAACAAAAAAATAGTGGTATATTTATAGTTTCTGAATTGGGATACTATGTAATGTTGAATAATTTTATCTAATTAAACTACCATGATACTTTTTTCAATTGTTTTATTCAAATGAAAGTGGGTTGATATTAACAAGTGTATTAAAACATATTCCTTGAAATTTATTTTTATGAACTTCTTTCATTTTATATATGTTAGTGATCATGGATTACATGATCTATATATCTTCTCATTTCAAGAGAAAATGGAATATTATGTATACGATGTTTTGGATGAAGCGTGTAATGTATTTGTTCACTTAAAATGAAGAGACTTGTATTATATGGGTGATGAAGTGGAAGATTCAACCTCTATCAATGAATCCCATTAACAATAAAAAACATACTTATTTTTTTTATCATGATACTGAAAATATCAGTATTTCAAGGGTGGATGAAGTAGATGATGTAATTATGGAGAAGGATAATGAAATTATTTAATGAAAAAATGATTTCATGTGTAGTAATCCGTTAACTGATAAACCACATATGATATAAGTGAATTCATTCATTATCATATTTATGAATATTTTTTTTTGTCAGTACTATGCATCTGTTATCATTTCTAAAAACATTTTCATGAATTTTTCAAAATATATGTTCTAAAGATAATTTTAATTGTTTAAAGGATAGGAATTACAAGAAAGATGTTTCTCACTAATCCCAGTCAACTCCCAGTTCTCTCAACCACATAGAAAATAATTGATCTATAAGTTTTCCTCTGTACAATATCTGAGAAACCCTTCATTAACCCCTGTTAGTTACTAACACACCCTCCTCCCTTCTATCAGCATTTGGAACACCCTCCTTCTTTATCCTATTATTATCTGTCACATTTCCTTCCCATTCATTAGGTTTGGTTGTGATGGAACAGGTTATCACTCTTGTTTTTTTAAGAGGTTATTGGAGGGTGATGGTTATAGGTAAAAACTTAAAAGTGAATAATGTTATTTAACTTTTTTTATACTAATATCTATTTTTTTTATAAAATATAAAAAAAAATTCATACGAAGTCAAATATGAATAGTTTATATGTTTGGAATATGAAATCAAATGAAGATATGATTCACATTTGACTGTTATAGGGTCCCCAGAGATGATGCCATGGGATTATTTCATCATATTTGTGGCCAGTTAGCGACATATCAGGTTACCCATCCATTTACCTTTTTCGATTGGAGTTATATGCCTCAATGTTAGAAGAATAAAGTATTTGATTCCCATAAAAAGGTATAATTAACACATTATGGAACAATTGAAATTAATTATGCAATTAAAATCTAATATTTTAAAAATTAATCTCTTTTTACAGATGTTATTTCAATTTAATTTTGCTGATATTATCACACAAAAGTGGATATTGAGAAACTTGGGTAAGAAATTGAAATATATTAAATGAATATTATGGAATTAATTCAATGATACATTATTTATTACTTAGTTATAGTATGATTTGGTACCTACATGGGTACATAGAGAGTAATGGAAGTTGTATATTCATTTCCATCACCACGAGAAGCACGCTATATTGAAAAATCTATTATTATATTAATATAATTTTAAATATATACATGCATATGAAAAGGATATTTCATTGAATAAATTAATATTAAATTAAATTTTATTTATTTCAGTTTGTTTTAGGGAGAAATTTATCTATTCAAGGTAAAAAAATCATCCCCCACACTACAAGTTCAAAGATTTTTTCCAAAAATAGATCGATTGTGGTAATATGTTAATTAGTTTAAAAATTTATAAGATTAAATCATTTTTTAATATATTATAATATTGATTTATATTTTTTTAATGTATTTATAGAAGTTATGTAACTAAGTATCCCAAACGAAATTTGTTGGGATATATATACAAAATATGATGGGAGTTATGTGAATGATCCTTCCAAATAATATGGGTTATGAAATTATTTTTCATTTTAATAACATATTCCTAGTTTTCAATTTTTTAATATTTTTTTCTCTAAATATGACTTATATTTGATTTATAGGTAAAAATAAAATAACTATAGGATGTCAATCCCATTAACACCTTCTTAGTTTCCAAGGATAATATAGTTGTTCAAGTCCTTGGGAAGAAGAATCTTGGTCATGTGCATATGATGGGAATGGGACCATTTCTATCTAAGGTATTTAGGAGTTCACCAAGGATTATAGTATCATTTAATCCTGGTTATAGTTATGCCCTATCTAATGATACTCAAAGGTATTTTGTTACACTGTAATGAAAAATTCACCAATAGGGGAGCACAATCTAAGAAAAGGGGGCTCATATAAAGATGCAATATGATATGTCTGTTACTCTGCAGAATGTATTAGTGGAATCGTATCATAATATGAATGGATGTTTCCCCGATGATATTTCATCTAGGGATGGTTTGAGTGAGAAAGTAAATCAAAATTTTCATAATCATTTAGTAAATGAACTTTAATTGGTTTTATGTTTAAATTTAAATATGCTGCACTGTTTAATTTTCAAGAAAATTTCTATACAGGTGCTGGTAGCTAAGAGTGAAAATTGAGACAGAGACTGTGTTGATCTTAAATCATCAGGTATCTATTAGGGTTGAATTTTTATTCAAAGATATTGATGTGTCACTAAAATCATGACAGACTAATA
The DNA here is from genome assembly GCA_963277665.1 of Viscum album. Lineage (NCBI taxonomy): Eukaryota > Viridiplantae > Streptophyta > Magnoliopsida > Santalales > Viscaceae > Viscum > Viscum album. Next base: position 271,680,088 of record OY728139.1, on the reverse strand, counting down.
CTAATTTGGTTATTGAAAAACATTGTTTTGTTTTGAGGAAAATTATATATGTATTTCCTTTAAATTTTATGAAATATATACATTTTGTTAATTTTCTATTTTTTATTCCAAATTTTACTTTATACTCATCATTCTTAGGCTCTTCATGTTTTTTTGTTTTAGTACTCCTTTAAATTTTATCTTTTATTGTGCTTTTCAAAATCTCTAGTGTCTTTTAAGCATTTATGGACATTATTTAGTTCTAAATTTCTCTTAGTAATTTACTTACAAGAAATTTTTAAAATTTAAAACAAATATTTTAATTTATACTCCTTGAAATTTCACCTCTTTTTTTTTATTTTTTAAATCTCTAGTATCTTTCAAAAAAAATTATGAACATTATTCAGTTATGAATTCCACTTGGTAATTGACTAACATAAACTACTTTAAAGCTCAAAAAAATATTCTAATTTAATACATATTTCGAGTCACCTTAACCTCATTTTCAGTCTTCTCAGTTGAAGGGGATCCCTAGAATATAGAGAGAATGAAATAAATGATTTTTGGAGAGGACATTCAAAATTTAGATCATATGATTAAGACCTACATTACTAGTATTAAAATATAAATAATTCATACAATATGAATACAATAATTATATCTTATATATTATTTTATTAAAAATATATGAATTCCAAGGATTCTTTCTAGAGAAGAAAAAAAATACTAGGTTGTATTAGTTTATATGATCCCTAAAATCTATTGAACTAATTTTGGGATGGTCTACAAATTTCCCAACAAGAGCTAAGAGTGCATATTGCAAATATAAAAAACCAAACACCATCACATTACTATGGAGTTACATGGGAAACACATACAATTTTAAAAAATATTTTAATATGTTTCTGATGATCTCTCATTAAAATTAAACTTTTTTCTTTATGCTCTTGTTACAAACTAGTGCATCATTATTAGGTTATATCATCAATAGAGGATGTGGAATAGTGAAAGAATCCATTGTAGTTTATGGATCCACAGTCATGGTTGAAAGATAATGGTTTCAAAACCATGTCCATGCTTGCAGGAAAATAGTGGAGAGATAGACAAACATTTTAACACAAGATACAGATAAGTTCCATGTAAGAAAACATTAAAAAAGATTATTACCATTTCATATAACATGGGGTAATCATCCCACATTCACACTCAAGTACACACATATTAATGCATACTATGGATCTATCTAGGTGGTAGATAAAAAAAATAGTTTTTATGCTAGTCATGATGAGCCTTGGATTGATATCTCATTATAAATGAAAAGATTAGGCTATAGTGATTGTTACCCGGTGAGGTTAGGTTTGATAAATTATGTAGTTTACTTATTAGAAATTTCATCAATAATCATAAGATACTTACACATAAGTATGAATAGTATTTTAACACTATAACCTATGGTGTTTCCCATTATATACAAAATTTGACATGACTTACTTATAATTGAGTGTTGAAATAAATTTATCCTTTTCTTTGGTTTCTCTTATTTATCTACCCTTTGTGCGTGTATGTTAATATTTTTCTATGATTTTCTTTGTAAATTGTTTTGAAGTCTTGTGTGTGCCTCTTGTTTTTTTATCTTGTGATCAATGTATATGTGTCTTTTCCTAGTTCTATTCCAATCTAGTTGCTTCTTGTACTCATTTTCATGTTGTGTACTAGAAGACCATGATAATCTTTCCCCGTGTAGATAGACTGATTGGTTGAAGTATATAAATCTAAATGTCCTTTTACTACTTTCCACTTTCTGATTTATTTGAATTTATTAATTATTTAACACTACATATTTAATTAATGAAAATTCTGTTCAAATTTTTATACTGATATAATATCTATTTGTGTTTATGTTTTGATAATTTTGCATTACTGTTATTATTCCTAAATGTTAATTTTTTGTTATTATTCTTATTATATAAAGGATCTGGTGAATTCTAGTTTTGTATAACTTGAACTGGAGTAGTTCTGATTATGTTTTTATTATACTATAATAGTTTGATTATTGTTTATATAATTTTATATTTGTCTTTTCTGAATTTTCTAGGGACATAGTTTCTTATTTTATAATTCATTTTATTTTACCTGATTAATTACTGAATCATGATTCTTGAATTAATGAAAATCTTTATTTAATTTGTTTACTGATAAAAAAATTGTTTATGTTAATGTTTTATCTTTCTTCATTGCGGTTATTGATTATGAATGTTTATTATTGGTTATTATTCTTGTTATATTAATTATATATTGTATTTTGGTTTTGTATAATTTGAACTTGAGATGTTATGATTATGTTTTTATTATAATGGAATTGTTTCGTTTATTGTTTTTATAATTTTATATTAGTCTTTTATGGAATTTTAGGGGATGTAGTTTCTACTTCTATATTTTTTTAGGGAGATATATAGTAGAGGTTAAAGCCACCACTAAAAATTGTGAAAAATTGTTTCATGGATGTTTAAACTTCCACTATATATTATTAATTTTATTGTTAATTTAAGCTACTAATATCTCCTCAATAGTTTTCATAGGAAAAACTTCGTTAAAAACTAAATAAATGCCACTAAAAAATTGTTTTCTGAAACTTCTCAAAAACTAAATCTAAATTGATGAAACTGATAGAATTTGGATACTGAATCCAAATTTAAAGGATGATTTTTAAAAACCACAATGGAAATATTTTTCTGTAGTTTGAACAACAAAAATTTTTTGAAAAAACATCTTTACCCCCTTGTTTTTTTTTGTACTGAGACATCTTATAAAAATGGGTAAGGCCTCTCTCAAAATCAAATCTATTTTGTATCATGAGACCTACCGATTCATTAAGTGGGTATATAAATCTAGGCCACACCCATCATATAATAATTAAAATCCATTTTTTATATGAAAAGGGTGATACATAATCAATTTAAATATTCTTATTAAAACACTAGGATGTAAAAAGTTAATTCATTCCCAAATTGAAAAACATAATCATATTTCATTTGGAGTAATTTGTTGAATGATAAAAATGTAGTATATACCTTTTCAAATTGATAATAAAACATAAAAATAATCATTATGGATGGTATCATTAGAGTATATACTTTACAGAATATTCAACAAAGGATGTTGATGTAGATGAAAATACTTCAAAATTATCAAGGCAAACATTCTTAATAAAAATTCCATTTTTAACTATGAAATATAAAATATTATAAAAATATTAATGAAAATATTTTCTTAGAAAATAACAGTGTAAAATTGTAAAGGAAAATTATAATAATTATTAAATCAAAATGATTATAAATTCTATTCATTTTGTATCATTTACAAAACATTCCTTCTAAACTTTTGTAAAAAGCTCAATAATTACCTCAATCAGAAAACGACAAGAAGATTATTTTTCAATAATTTTGAAAAAATTAAAACTTGGGTAAATTTTTTTTAATGAATCATTGGATAATAGTAAAAATATTATTGAAAACATTTTTAGGATACATGGACATGGAAGAAAATGATTTTCAATCAAAGAGAGAAATGAAGCTAACTTTTCTTAAAATATTTTTCTCAATAATTTTAAATACTGAAGAGATTAAAATGGTAATATTAATTTATAATTTCATGAATAAATGTAGGATAAAAAATATATTTTGTTATTAAGATATTAATATCAAATATTTCCCCCAAAAGATACTTAAACATAAATAATATCGAATTACAATGAGATTGTGAAATAAACCCCTAACTCAGGTTCAAATTCCATCATATGTGTCCCAAAATACATTATAATAAATATATATTTGTTATAAATATACTAAATAACCATAATAAAATATATCATACTATATATGGATTACTTATATTCTTTAATTATTAGTTTATTAATAATCATTTTTAAAATCACTATTTTTGGTAATAGCTTCTTCAATTTTCATGTTTGTTTCGGTTCGGTTATTTCTTTATTTGAATATTGATAAATGTTACCTAATATTGAAAAATTTAATAATCATAGAAATATTATATATATTCATTATAAATTCATTTATAGTAATCCATACAAGTTATAGAGGGGAAATGAATTACACCGTTCATGGAGATGGGGGGCCATACGTACGCAGAAACATTCTTTCAATTTTCTCTGGATAGAATGTAGGAAATCAATAAAATTATTAATATTTCAAGAATAATTATTATATCATATAAATTCATAAAATCCATCCTCATTACCATCCACGTAAAATAGAATGTAAAAAATTATTCACATAATTTTAGGGAGGTGATAGTCCACATGTTCACATGAGCGTTGTTATTGTTTCCCAACGGTTTGGAAGATAATAAGGTATACATGATATCATAAATATATAGGAATAATTATTTCATAAATATCATAAATATATAAAATAATCCCATCATAATTCTCTTACATAAAATATGGGGATAAAATATTAATTTTATCTCTACGTGGAGATAGAAATTCATATATACGCAAGAGTGATACTATCACTTCCCATTTGATGGGCATAAATGTGTATAAGGGTGGTTTCATAATCATGATAACATTTATGTATATTTATTATACTTATGATGACATTTTATGATAAATAACATATATTTAGAAGAGGTAAAAAGAATAAATAAAAAATAAAGTGATCCGTTAATGAGATTACCTATTCTATGGAAGAACTTCTTTGAATATCCACTTAAGGACCCTAGAGATGGTCTTTAGAGAAAATAATTGTAATGAACTAGGTATTTATAGAATAATAGATTTTTTATTTCTATAAAAATTTATGAATAATATATTATTTTTACTCTAAAGGTGATACTTTTTCTGATAGCATACTCAACACACAACAACAAGTTTCTCTGAAATCTTACGTTTCACACTTTTTTTGTTATACCGAAAAATAATATAATAATATTATTATTTAAAATGGTAGTTAACGCCTAACTGTTGTATTTTCAGGAATGAACAGAATTAAATATATAATGATTAAACATGTTTTTTATATAACTTTTCATTTATCTAATAAATTTTAGAGGCATAAAATAAGTGTGAATCCAATTTTAAGCATGAAATACACTAATATTTTTAAAAGATTGTTTTACCACCTTTTGATAGAGAAAAATTTATAAATATAGTTTAGGAAACCTTTATAAGTTATATTTTACAAATTAAAATTTTTATTTAGAATAAAAACATCATAATTTACTTTGGATAAATTTTTTGTAAATTTCTGATAATGTTCATTTTTTAATGAATAGTTAAAAATACTTCATTTTTAGTCAAAACTGTCTTTTCATCTAATTTATTTATATAGGTATATTTTAATTTTAATTATTTTATAGTTTAATTAGATTATATTTTTTCTGAATAATATAATTTTGGTCATTGGAAGTAATTTAACTTTTAAATTCGATATAAACACATGTCAATCTTTTGATGGTTATTCTTAAAAACCCACTTTTTGGTTTTGACAACAGAAATTAATATTAAATTATTTACTGAAACTTCTATGTTTTGAATTTTGAAAAATTTATTCCATATTTAGAATCATAATTTCCAGATTGTGTGAATATGTACCTTTAATTTTTAGGCATTATGATAGTAAATTCAATAATTATTTTATTTACCATGGTTAGAGGGTAAATCTGGTAAATAAGGGTAAATAATAATATTATAATAATATTAAACTACCCTAACACATGTCCTAATCCTATTTTATGAGATATGTCCGACCATGGGAATCCATGGGTCTATTTTGGGATCCCATGGATCATATGGGTGTGAAAATGAAATTTTATAAGAATTAATTTAAAGTAAATATAAATATAACATAAACATTTATCTTTTAGTAAAAAAAACTTTTTATATGGGGTTTTATAAGTGATATATTCAAATATAAATACTCATTGGAAAGATAATACTATTTACTACATCAGGATATTTTATTTATAATTTTTAGACATTAAATAAATAAATTTAATTATGACAAAATTATGAGGAAGTGATTGCTTCATTAATAAAGGATTCAAATAAATGATATTATAAATATTAAAATTAATTTAATTTCAAAATTATGATGCCATCCAAAAAAATTCTTGATTATATTAACATATTATATTTTTATTAATGAACTTTTTTTGTGGAAAAAAATTGTTATAGATGTTTAAAAAAGTCATGATATGAGTAGTGTTAAAAATTGACATAATTCATATTGTAAAATATAAAATAGTTTATTAAACATTATAAAATTCCAATAATAAAATAAAATATTCGGTTAAATGGTCATGATAAGTCAAAAATTTTATTAATGAATCTTTCATTGTACATTTGTCATGTTTTGGTAAATATTTTCATTCTCAAAGTGTTAAAAGGATGATAAAATGGTAAAAGTAAAAAAGGGTTAAATAAAAAAGATTGGGATTAAAAAATATCCAAAACCTATTTAATTATTATTAGATTATTTTATTTCATCTTATATTAATCTTACATTCTATGTTACCGAATTTTGACTCATTGTTAATCAAAATTGAATTTATAATTAATTAATATTTCAAGACATTCCTAAAGTGCCCATCCTCCCTCTTACAAAAAGAAACCACATCTACACACATAACTCACACCTCTCAAGACCCTTGGAGCATCCACATTCTACCCAAATAATCTCCCAACATCCCTACCTTCTTATTAGAATACTTACCTTGGACAGAAGACAATTAATGAAATCCTTTTGGATCAAATCAAAGGGAGTTACCCATTTTAGAGGTAGCGTCTTCCCTAAAATTCCTTTCAATTATTTTTCTTATAAACTCCCTATTATATTATTATTATTTTATTACATAAAATAAAAAGTTTATTAAATATACTAGGATGTTTTTATTAGAATTATTCGAATTACAGTTACACACACCTCTATCTAATGGATGAGTACATATTGTTTCTGTGTACCACGAACTAGAGCCTCACGAAATGTTGATTATTGAATTTTTTCCCACCACCTCTCAAGGTAGAAATTATTATGGAGATATATTTATATGTGATATATATTATATTTATATTGTCCATATTCTTCTTTATTTTTCATTTACAACATACCTTTATGCTTTATATAATTTGTAAATATGATAATTTCATTTGAGGAAGTGTGGACTACCGCTCTCTCAATGTAATATGACTCGTTCATGCCATAAATGAAACATATAAAATATGGTGTTAATTAACTTATGTATCATATATGAAATTTGATATTATACTATAATTATAATATATCTATGTATCATATATTTTTCATTTCTTTAATATGACAAATAAATGAAAGTAGCGTTCATGCGTACGTACGGCCTACCGTCTCCCGGAACAGTGCGTTTCATTTATTATCTCCAAATGTTATTGAATATTATAAATAAATATATATATATATAATATATATATATAGTATTTAAATCATTAATACTATTTTTTATATAATGTAATTTGGACCACATGGACAATTTGTAATTATATCAAGTTCATTTTCGACTCAAGTACCGAATATCGATAAAAAATCTGATATTAAATAAAATAAATATATAATATTTATAACATGGTAATAAGTGATATAAAAGTAATAATAAACATCATAAAGGTTCTTAACCATGTATAAATTGAATTATTCAGTAAGAACAAGGAACAGACATGACGAGTCAGACTCAAGGTCAGAAACTTAATTTCCGTTTCCTTTAATTGAGGCATATTTTGGTTTGTACATGACCTTCTTTTTTACAGTGTATAATTATAAAATTTTTCTTTTAATTTCATTAAATGGTTTTTTAAAGGAATATTTTGTTTTACAATGTGTTTTACAAAACTAAAAAGGTAATGTTTCTTTTTAACGTACACAGTGACAACGAATATTCCACCGTAGCATGCATTATTTGATACTGGACTTCCTTAACAGTCCATTATATTTTTAAAAGGAAAATAAATACAATATATTATTTTCAGGTATTTTGGTATTGAAAATGGTTTTGAAAAATCATTGATTATTTCAATATCTTGAAATGATATATTGTGATCACAATGTGGAAATGTTATCTTTCATTTATGTTTTTTTATGTGTTATAATTATGTTATAGTTCTTAAAAAGTATTTATTTATATGGGTGGTGCTATGATAAATTTAGGGAAGGTGAGTCTGAGATAGATCTCCAATGAATTGGGTAAGGTGATGGAGGTAAACGTTAATGTTTCTCCTAAGGGATTTAGGGAAGATACTGTGATGGGTATTCCAAACGTAACTCCCCATGTAGTTGTGAAACCTAAAATGTAAGTATGTTATGGATTCCATAAGATACCTTTTTGATTTATGATTTATATGTGTTATTCATAAATCTTATGATTTCATGAGGTATGTAAAAGAGATTATGTTTTATGATTGAAAAGTACGAGTTCATTGATTTATATGTATTGATGGACTAATGTTTTCTTTCATTATTTTATATCCCTTATTGAGATTTTTATGATCATCCTATGTTTTTGAAATTTTATTTCATAGGTTATAAGAAAGGATAAGAGAAATAATTAATTCAAGAATACTTATATCTAGAAAAAAATTCTTTTTTTATTTAAGGAGTTTTATCTTTGTGAAAAAATTGGATTAAGTTGATGTGTATAATTTTTAATATTTGAGATGTAATGTATTAATTAAGGCCTAATTCTTTAAAACTCTAAACCTGAATAGATCCTCAATGTAAATTATTTACTGAAATCATGATTATGTAATGTTTAAGTTTGGGTCATTACAGTTGGTTTCAGATGCCAGTTTAGATTACTTTAGAGGTTAGGTTATTATTTAAGCATAAGTGACTTAACCATAATGGTTAGAATATTAGAAATAGTCATTGTTATTTTAGATAAATTGAATGAGTTTATGGTAACATGAATATGTATATCTTAGTGATTACCCTCCTCATAAGATAATATATGATAATTTTACTAATATAATCACACTAAACTTTTTGGTTTTAGTAAATGGATGTATCTAGTAGGCAGCAAAGTAACAATGGATGTGAAGAAAATAGTGGTGGTTTCTGAATAAGAAACTGAATGAAATAGGATATGAAATGATAACTCTTGTGGTTATTCTCAACCATGTATCTGGAGTCATTATTGAACACTTGAACCATGGTGATTTTTATAAGGCACTAAATATGTGAGAAACAAGTCCCTATGGAAGTTCAGGTAATAATCATAATGATATGTATATTAAAAAATCTATGTGTCCAAGATGTGGAAAATAACACCTAGAAAAATGGTTTAAAGGGATGCACAGATTTTATATATGTGGTAATTAGGTTCATAAAACAATAACCTTTCTGGGAAAAATGAAGCATTCCATTTAATCTATGAAAGGGAAAGAAGTTATTTTCGAGGGATAAATTGAATATTTTAAATGTGGTGTGTATAGTCATTATGAAAATAGATGTACTATAAATAAGGATTGGGAATGGGATCAGTAGTATAGTACAAATACATTTTTACCAATACCTAATTCAATTTTAATTGTAGATGGGGAAACTAATAATGTCCTATGAAAGTTATGGATTATTTATTAGATAATGTTTGGCCAATATTTATTCATAGTATTTCATTCATGATTTTGATTATAGTAAAGAAGTATTATAGAATAATTTTGAAAAAATGGTTAAGGTATCATGGAGAATGATGGATGATTAATATGTCTACATTTTAGAAATTCAAGAGTTATGGTTTATATATCAGTTATAAAATGCTTAAAATTATTAATGCTCTTCTTTTGATGGGATTACTTTGAAAGAATTCTCTATTATATGTGTAACCTTTAATTTTGTTATGTTAAAATTATATTTCGGGAAAAATTATCATTTCTTTTGTGGATATAGTTATAAAGAACCATTTTGGTTTATATGATCCCTGAATTTGAGGAAATTACGGGTTATTACTTTTTGGGATGAAAATACGAGGTATGAGATAAAATTTGAGGTTTAAAATATGCTATGGTTATTTTTTATAAATTTATCTCATTTTTGTGAATTTTATAAAATTATATAGTTTTTGAAGAAGGAAAACATGTAGACTATGTGACAACTTATCACGTCGGACAATGCTGGGGGAATCAAACCCACAACAAATGTGAAAATGATATTTATCGCTTACCACTATCATACGAGAAGTCCCTGTTTAGTATGAATTATTCTTTTTAGTTAAATAATTTTATAGAGCAAGAATACGTTTATTTGGGAACTTTTGTTTTAACAAATTGATATCCTTAGTATAAGAAAATTATTTGGTGATTAAGTAATAATGGTTATTTTGGAATACATATTCTCTTTTTGGAATACTATATACCGAAGGAAAATAGAATAATATGGGATTTCATTTGAGTAATGGTTGAATTTAATTTTGGAAGAATAGATGTTTTTATTGTAGATATTAAGAGATTTGGGTTATTTATGGAAATGATTAACCTACCATGAACATGTTTTTAGGTTCATTACTTTTCAGTATGATAATTTATGAGTTTTGGATGTTATTTAGAGATAAATGTTAAAATTTATCATGGAAGACTATGTGATCAAATTATTTTGAGTTTTGGGTATAAATACTAGTTTTTATTATATTAAATAATTTTAACAACAATTTTGTACTGAGTGCTCTTTGCGGATCTTTGGGTATTGTTTGTCTAATTTTAGATTTTATCAGATTATTTTTGAGGGATTATATGATATTGTACAAAGAATTTTTGTTTTTTTAATTTGTAGAGATAGGGGAAATATATAGTTCATATTTTTTGGATTATGAGATTATATAGAATTTTTTTCTAATGATTCAGGAATGACCAAGTTATCTAGTATTCTAATCATTTAGATAAATGATGAGTTTGTGGTAGATATTTATTAAAGAATGAAACTCTACTTGACAAGTAAGTTTGCTACCTTATGTTCTTATTATAAGTAGTAAAAGAATTTCTCAACATTATGAAAAGTAACATAAAACAAAAACTTTTTCCATTCACTTTTTTGATTGGTTAATTAAAGAACATTGAACCCATCATAATTTAATGGTTTTCTGGTAGTTAAATTTATCCCGATCATGTTTTCTATCACTCTCCATCAGAACATAACACTTAGAGTCTCTTCCATATCCATGTTTTCCTATATGGAATCCATGTATGTTTTATCTTGGGTAACCTTTTTACTTTTATTTCTTTCTTTTAAAGTGACAGTTTTATTGAGTCTTTTTCTGATGTAGGACTTTAAATGAAGTTTCCGAGCCCAATTTTAAAATTGTGAGGATGTAATTTCTAAAATGGGGGAAGGTTGTAATGACCTAGGTATTTATAAAATAATAATTTTATCATTTTTATTAAAATTTATAAATAAGATATTATTTTTACATTAAATGGGATTCTTTTTTCGATATCATACTTAACCCGCAACAACGGGATTCTTTGAAATCTTACGTTGCACACAACATTGACCTATACCAAAAAATAATATAATATTTTTATTATTTTAAACGTTAGTTAATGCCTAGACGTTGTATTAGTGGGAATGAATAGAACTAAATAAAATATTATTATACATGTTTTTTAAATATCTTTAAATTTATCTAATAAATTTTAGAGACTTAAAATAAGAGTGAATCGGATTTTAAGCATGAAATAATATAATATTTTTAAAAGGTATTTTTATCATATTTTGATGAAAACACATTTTTAAATATAGTTTTTGACACCTTTATATGTTATATTTGACAAAATAAACTTCTTATTTAGAAGTGGAACATCAAAATTTACTTTGGATAAATTTTTATTAATTTTTTGATAAAGTTCAATTTTTAATGAATAGTGAAAAATACCGTATTTTAAGTCAAAAATTCCTTTTCATGTAATTTATTTATTTAGTTAGATTATAATTTTAATTGGTTTTAAAGTGTACATATATTATATTTTTATAATTTGATCCAATTTTGTTCATTTTAAGTAATTTCACTTTTAAATTGGATATAAACACATGTCAATCTTTTGATGGTTATTACTTCTTAGAAACTTGTTTTTTGGTTTTGACAAAGGGAATTAATTTTAAATTAATTATTGAAACTTCTATTATTTGAATTTGAAAAATTGTATTCCATATTTGGAATCAGAAGTTCCAAATTTTGTTTATATTTCCCTTTTATTTTTAGACATTATTAATATTAATTTCAGTAGTTATTTTATTTACCATGGTTAAAGGGTAAATATGGTAAATAAGGGTAAAAAATTATTATAATAACATTAAACTACCTTAACACATCTCATAATCCTACTGGATGAGATATTTCAAACCATGGGAATCTTTGGGTTAATTTTGGGATCCCATGGATCCACTTGGGTGTGAAAATGAAATTTTATAAGAACTAATTTAAAGTAAAGATAAATATAACATAAACATGTATCTTTTAGTAAAAAAAATTATATGGTGTTATATAAATGATTTATTTGACTATAAATAGTAATTATAAAAAAAATCCTACATCCTGATATTTTATTTAAAATTTTTAGACATTAAATAAATAAATTCAATTATGTCACAATGATGACGAAATGATTCCTTCATTAATAAAGGATTGAAATAAATGATATTGTAAATAATAAAATAAATGTAATTTAAATATTTTTATTCCATACACAAAGTTTTTGGATAATATTGACATATAATATTTTTATTAATGATGTTTTTTATAAGGAATAAATTTGTTATGGATTTTTTAAAAATTCATGATATGAATAGTGTCAAAAATTGACATAATTCATATTTTAAAATATAAAATATTTTATTAAATATTATAAAATTACAAAAAAATAAAATAAAAAATTAGGCCAAATGGTTATTATAAGTCTAAAATTGTATTAATGACTATTTCATTGGAAATTTGTCATATTTTGATAACTATTTTCATTCTCAATAATTTAAATTCTAGAAAAAAATGGTAAGAGTAAAAAATGGTCAAAAAAAGATGAGGATTAAAAATATCCAAAACCAATATAATTATTATTTTATTATTTTATTTAGACTTATATTAATATTAGATTAAAAATAACTGAATTTGGACTCATTTTTAATTGAAGTATAATTTATAATAAATTAATATTTCTAGAATTCCCTAAAGTGCCCCCCCCCCTCTTATAAAAATACACCACCTCTACCCCCATAAATCACACCTCTAAAGCCCCATGTAGTAACCAAATTATTCTCAAATAAGATCTTAACACACATACCTTCCTCCCAGAAGACTTACCTTGAGAATAATGAAATTCAATAATGACTTTTGGTTCAAATCCAAGAGAGTCACATGTTTCAGATGTATCACCTTCTATAAAATTTGTTTCCATTATTTTACTTCATGTACTCACTATGAACTTATTTTTATTTGATTAAATAAAAAAACAAGTATCCAAAATATACTAGGATATTGTTATTAGAATTATTCTATGTAAAATTACACACACCACCATCTATTAGATACAAACATATTGTTTCTGTGTACGGCGAACTACTGCCTCACGGAACGGCGATTGTTCAATTTTCCCCAACCACCTATCATGGTGGTTATTATGACAGATATTTATTTATAAGTGATATATATTATATTTATATTTTCTCTATGCTTCTATATTTTTTATTTATTTTATACCTTTATATATTCCATAATGTGTAAATATGATAATTTCATTTGAGGAAGTGCAGAATACCGCCCCCTCAAAGTGATATGACTTGTTCATGCCATAAATGAAATGTATAAATTATGGAGCTAAATAAATTATTTAACATATATAACATATTATATTATAATATAATTATAATATACCTATGTATCATTTAGTTTTCATTTCATTAATATGAGAAATAAATGAAAGTAGTGTTCATGCGTACGTACGACCAATTGTCTCCATGAACGGTACATTTCATTTATTTTTCTGAAATGTAATAAAATATTATAAATAAAAATATATACTGGATATATATAATATTTAAATCATTAATACTATTTGGGAGATAATTGAATTTTGGCCACATGGACAATTTTTAATTATATGAAGTTCATTTTCGACTCAAGTACCGAATATCGACAAAACAACTGATATTAAATTAAATAATTATGTTATGTTTATAATGTTGTAATAAGTGATATAAAAGGAATAATAAACTTTTAAAAGGTTATTAACCATGTATAAATTAACTTATTATTATTATTCAGGAAGAACAAGGAACATACGTGACGATTCAGACTCAAGGTAAGAGACTTCATCTCAATCTCCTTTAATTGAAGCATATTTTTTTATTAACAACCTTATTTTATATGGTGTGTAATTATAAGATTTTTCTATTAATTTAATTCAATGTTTTTAAAAATTAATCTTTTGTTTTACGAATCATTTTAATAAAAGAAAAAGGGAATGTTACTTTTTAATGTACGCAGTGACAACAACCTTTCTTCTGCCGGGATCATTATTTGATATTTGGATTCCTTAACAAGCCATTATGTTTTTAAAATAATAATAAATACCATATAACTTTTTAATGTATTTGGTTATTTAAAATGGTTTTGATAAAGCATTTATTATGTCAATATCTTAAAATGGTTTAATGTGATTGCAATGTAGAAATGTTATCTTTCCATTATGCTTGTTGTATGTACTATGACTATGTTATTGTTCCTGGAAATTGTTTATGTATACCAGTGGTTCCATGATAAACCTATGGTGGGTGGGCCCAAGATATCTCTCCAACGCATTGGGTAACATTATAGAGTTAAACGTTAATATCTCTACTAAGAGATTTAGGTAATATACTGTGATGAGTATTCCAAACATAACTCCTTTTCTATGTGTGAAAGCTATAATGTAAGTATGTTATGGTTGAAGAAAGTTACCTTTGTGATTTATTATTTCTATGGGTTATCCATAAATCTTATTATTTTATGAGGTATGTTAATGATATGATGTTTTATGATTGAAAAGTACAAGTTCATTGATTTGTATGAATTAATGGACTAATGTTTTATTTCATTATTTTATAACCCTTTCTGAGATTTTTATGCTCATCACATGTTTTTGAAATGTTTTTTCACAGCGTATATAGAAGGGTAATATAAAGGAATAATTCAAGAATATTTATATCAAGAAAATAATTATTTTTTTATTTAATTATTTTTATTGTAGTGAAAAATTGGATATAGTAGAAGTTTCTAATTTTTAATATTTGAGATGTAAAATATTAGTTAAGGCCTAATTATCTAAAACTCTAAACTAAAAAATATCTTAAATGTGAATTATTGACTTAACTCAATATTATGTAATAATTAAGGATGAGGCCATATAGTTGGCATCAAAGGTTGGTCTAGATAACCATTGAGGTTAGGGTGTTATTTAAACATAAGTGACATAACCATAATGGTTAGCATATTAGAAAGAGTATTCATTATTTTAGATAAATTTAATGAGTTTAAGATGACATGAATAAGTATATCTTAGTGTTTACCCTCCTCATAAGATAGTATATAATAATTTTACTGATATAATCACACTATCCTTTTTGGTTTTTGTAAATGGGTGGATCTAGAAAGAACCAAAGTAACAATGGATGTGAAGGAAACTGTGTTGGTTATATGAATAAGAAACCGAATGAAATGGGAAGTTCAATGAGAAATCTTGTGATTATTCTCATGAAACTATCTTGAGTCATGATTTAACACTTTAACCATAGTGATTTTTCTAAGGCATCGTATATGCATGAAGTGAATCCCTATGGAAGTTTAGGTAATAATCATAAAGGTAAGTAAATTAAAAAACCTATGTGTCAGGGATGTGGAAAAAAACACCTAGGAAAATGATAAAAAGGGATGATAAGATGTTATATATTTTTTAATGAACGTTATAAATAAATAACCTATCATGAAAAAAGGAAGCATTCTGTTGACTCCAGGAAAGGGAAAGAAGTTCTTTCCGAGAGATCAATGTAATGTTTTAAATGTGGTGTGCATTGTGATTATGCAAATAGATGTCCTAAGAAGAAGGTCTGGGAATGGGATCAGTAGGAACATACAAATATATGTTTAACAATACCTAATACTATTCCAATTCAGGATGATTAAACTGATAATGACCAATGAAAGGTATGGATTATTTCATAAATGAGGTTCTGACATTATTGAATCTTAGGATATGATTCATGATTTTGTTTGTAGGAAATAAGTATTACAGAAAAAGTTGGAAAATGGTTAAGGTATCATGGATAATGTTGGATGATTAATATATCTACATTTTAGAAATTTGATATGTATGTTAGATATATGGGTTATGAAATATTTAAAAGTATTAATGCTCTTTTTTTATGGGATTACATTGGAAGACTTTTCTCTTGTATGTGTAACCCTGAGGTTTGTTATGTAAAAATTCTATTTGTGGAATAATTATCTTTTATTTTGTAAATATATTAATAAATAAACATTTGGGTTAATATGAACCTTGAATTTGAGGAAATTACAAGCTATTACTTTTTGGGATACAAATGATAGGTATGAGATAACATTTGATGTCAAAATATGTTATGGTTATTTTTGAGGAATTTATCTCATTTTTGGGAATGTTATAAAATTATATTGTTTTTGAAAAATGAAAACATGTAGACCATTTGATAACTTGTCACGTCAAACAAAGCTATGGGAATCAAACCCACAACCAAAGTGCGATTTGGATTTCTCGCCTACCACTAGCCTACGTGATGTCCCTAGGTAGCAAGAATTATTATTTTTAGTTAAATGATTTTGTGGATCAGGTAAAAGTTTATTATAGAACTTATTTTTTATCAAATTTATATCCTTGGTATTGTAAAATGATTTGGTGATTAAGGGATAAAGGTTATTTTGGAAGAAGTCTGCTCTTTTTGGAACACTACATGCATAAAGAAAATTGAAAACTATGGGATTTCATTTGAGGGGTAATGGTTGAATTTTATTTTGGATGAATTTATGTTTTTATTATGGACTTTTGGTGATTTGGTTTATTTATGGAAATGATTAACCTATCATGAATATGTGATTAGGTTAATTACTTTCTAGTATGAGAGTTTAAGAGTAGTTGATGTTATTTGGAGATAAATGTTAATATTTATTATGGAAGACTATGTGATCAAATTATTATGAGTTGTGGGTTAAAATAATATTTTGGATTATATTAAAGAATTTTAAGGACAATTGTGTATTGAATGGTATTTTTTGAACATTGGATATTATTCTTAGGATTTTGGAGATTAAAAGACAATTCTTTTTAGGGGATTATCTGATCATGTACAAACCATTTACGTTTTGGTTAATGTATAGAAATTGGGGAAATATTTAGTTCATGTTTTTTGGATTATTATATTCTCTATAAGTTGATGCTAATTATTTTATGTGTGACCAAGTCATCTTGAATACAAATCTTTGGGAAAAAATATGAGTTTGTGGTAGATATTTATTAAAGAATGAAACTCTACTTGACAAGTGATTATGTTTCCTTATATTCTTTTTATACCTAGTAAAACAATTCACAAATTTATGAAAAGGAACCTAAAACAAAAGCATTATCCATTCACCTTTCCTACTGGGTAATCAAATATTGTTTAACCCATCACAGGTTTATGGTTTTCTAGTAGTTTACTTTCTTATGATCATGTTTTTTATCACTCTCCATCAGAACGTAACAATTAGTTTCTCTTCAATATCCATGTTTTCATACATGTAAACCAAGTATGTGTTATCTTGTGTAACATTTGTACTTATATTTCTTTTATACTGATAGTTTTATTAACTCTTTTTCTGATGTGGGCCTTTCAATGAACTTTATGATCCCAAATTTAAAATTGTGAGGAAGCAATTTCCAAAAGGGGGGAAGGATGTAACGACACAAGTATTTATAGAATAATAATTTTTCATTTATTTTAATTTTTTTAATAATATATTATTTTTACATTAAAATGGATTCATTTTTTTGATAGCTTACTCCACAAGCAATAATGGGTTTCTTTGAAATATTTTGTTGCACACAACTTTGAGTTATACTGAAAAATAATATAATAATATTATTATTTTGAATCGTAGTTAACACCTAGCTATTGTATTGGATAGAATTAATAAAACTTACTAAAGTATGATTATACATGTTTTTAAATATATTTAAATATTTTTAATAAATTTTAGAGGCTTAAAATAAGAGTGAATATGATTTTAGGCATAAAATACTCTAATATTTTTAAATGGTCATTTTACCACCTTTTGATGGAAAATCAATTTTAAATCTAGTATTTGAAACATTTATATGTTTTATTTGAAGAAATAAAATTATTCTCTATAAGGCAAACATAAAAAATTACTTTGGATAAATGTTTATTAATATTCTGATAATGTTTATTTTTTAATGAATTGAGAAAAATACCACATTTCAAGTCAAAACTGGCTTTTCATCTAATTTATTTATATAGTAATATTTTACTTTTAATTGGTTTTAAATTTTAATTGGATTATATTGTTTATCCTTTAATCTAATTTGTGTCATTGGAAGTAATTTCACTTTTAAATTCGACATAAACACATGTCAATCTTTTGATAATTATTACTTTTTAAAAACCCTCTTTTTGGTTTTGACAACGGGAATTAATTTTAAATTAATTACTTTAAATTATGTGTTTTGAATTAAAAAAATGGATTCCATATTTTGAATCATAACTTCCAAATTGTGTGAATATTTACCTTTTATTTTTAGATATTATAAATTGTAATTTTAGTAATTATTTTATTTACCATGGTTAAAGGGTAAATATGGTAAATGAGGGTAAAAAATAATATTATAATATTATTAAACTACCCTAAAATATTTCATAATCTTATTGGATATGATATATACGACCCTGGTAATCCGTGGGTCTATTCTGAGACCCCATGTATCCACGTGGGTGTGAAAATGACATTTTATTAGAATTAATTTAAAGTAAAGATAAATATAACACAAACATGTATCTTTTAGTAAAACACTTTTTATATGGGGTTATATAAGTGATCTATTTTACTATAAATAGTCATTAAAAATATAAAACAATTTCCTAAATCTTTATATTTTATTTATAATTTTTATATATTAAATAAATAAAATTAATTATGAGTGAATGTTGATGAAGTGATTAATTTATTAATAAAGGATTCAAATAAATGATATTATAAATATTAAAATAAATATGATATGAATATTTTGATGCCATCCAAGAATTTTATGGATTGTATTGACATATTATATTTTTTGAATGAATCTTTTTTGAAGGAATAAAGTTGTTATGGATTTTTTTAAAAGTCGCGATATGAATAGTGTCAAAATAGACAATATTCATGTTTTAAAATATAAAATATTTTATTAAATATTATAAAATTACCAAAAAAAAATATTAGTCCAAATGGTGATGATAAGTATAAAATTTTATTAATGACACTATCATTAGACATTTTTGTGTTTTTTGTAGCTATTTTCATTCTCACATTGTTAAATGCTAGATAAAATGACAAGAGTAAAAAAGGGTTAAATAAAAGAGATAAGGATTAAAAATTTCCAAAACGTATCTAATTATTATTGGATGATTTTATTTTGATTTATGATCATCTTATATTTGAACTAACTTAAGTTTTACTCATTTTAATCGAAATATAATTTATAATAAATTATTATTTATGGACATTCCGAAAGTGCCCCTCCTCCCTCTTATAAAACTCCACAACCTATACTCAGATAACTGACACCTCTCAATATCATTGGAAGATACAAATTATTCCCAAATAAGCTCCCAACATCCATCCATTCCTCTTAGAAGAAATACTTTTGGAATAATGAAATTAAATAATTCCTTTTGGTTTAAATGAAAGGGAGTTACATGTTTTAGAGGTAGTGTCTTATATAAAATTCCTTTCCATTATTTTACTTCTCTACTTCATATGCTCTTATTATTCACTGATTACCTAACAAAACCAGATTAAAAGGGATTTTATACTCTTTTGGATTCTAAATTGGTATTAGAGCACCAGGTTGATATTAGATTTTATTTTCAAATTTAAATTTTTCTGTTTAAAGATTTGAGGTTTCTTTCTTTTATTCATTATGAAGTGTAGTTTTTTAGAAGTTATTTATATGTCATATTAGAACATAGTTTCTTCCAAGAATTTATTGATAAATAAAAATAAATTGAATAATATGATTATTAAGATATCCCTTTTATGATATTTTTTTATTCCTAAAATAAATGATAATTCTAAATATGAAATTGTTGGAGATAAAAAAATGGTTGTTTGAACCAAAAAATTTAAATAATTACTACCTCAAAGGGATCAAGTAATTTAAGTGATCATGATGTATGTGTTAACTCTTGTTCAATATATTAGTAATAATAATCATGAATCAATGGGAGTGATCACATGAAAACTAAAATATTAGTTAATTATTTCAAAGATATTTTTCATTCATTTCCCAAATAAATAGATTCTCTAATTTGGGGTATTATAGGAGGCCTTGATAGAACTAACACTTACTTGAATTAAGCTCTCAAACCAAGATACTGAAAAATAATATGAGTATAAAAATTTTATGGTGATGTAATCCATATTTTAATAAGTGTATATCAACACAATCCTAGAAAAGGGTGAGGCCACTAAATAATTTGATAATAAGATCCATTCATTGGAATAAAATATTAAAAGTATCATTAAGGTAAAAAATAAAAAATTAGATATTAAATCCAATAGTACAAATAAAATTGAAACATTTTTAAATAAGAAGAATAAAATTAATGATAAATATATTAGGAATATAATGATGTACTATGATGATATAATGGAATTTATTTTTTATTTAAATAATTCCCCCAATATTATATGTTTAAAATTAGAAATAAAATTGTCCAATCATGAAAAGGTAAAAGGTGAGACTTCACAATAAATAAAACATGTATCTATTATCAATTAAAAATTATAAAAAGAATTTTTTGTGTGAAAAACCTCTATTATATACTAGTACTATCATTAAATAATTTAATTACCTTTCAAAAGTGTCTTTTAAGAAAGAGGTACCATCCATATCTTCATTTCATGGATTTACTGAATTGTTTTCTTGAAAATAGATGGGTTAAAATCATAAAATGTACATATATGGATGTGAAAAAAGTTATAATAATTTCACCCTTACATAAATTTTATATTGAATAAGGATTATTCATGTTGGTTCCCAAAAAAAATTGAATAAAAATGGTGGAGAAGCTCTACAAATAGTTTGGACAAAATTCTAGAATTTGTGGAGAACATGCAATATAGAAGAAAATATAAAGGTTTATGAGTCATTGTTAGTGTTGTGAAAAATTTTAGAATTGTGCATCTAAAATTCGGTACAATAATTCAAATGTTAATTTTCAGATGTATCTTATTTTAATGTGAAATATGATGAATAATTAGAAACAATCATAAAATAATAGATATCTATCGGGTTCAAAGAGATTTATGATTATTGAATAACTCTTTGACGTTTGTAGTGGTGGGGGTCAAAAAAGATATGCATGTCCATATAAAAAGTTATAAAAGATACTGATAATAAAATACCATAGTATTTAGTGATGAAATTGGAGTTATCCTTGGATAACAATGAAAATAATGATAAAATTTAAGACACGTCCAAGAAGACCGGGAAGAGTAAAACACCAAGAGTTAATGGTGTACCAAATTTCACTCATTAGTTTCCATATGAAGTACCCATAAAATATATAAACATTTTTAAATACATATTATTTATTTCTCCATCATATATAGAAAATGATTTATGATTAAATTATAATAAGAAAAGTAATGTTATAAAAGAAAGAAGAAGATTCCACATGAAGATGTTGAATTTGAAGAGAGGTTGTAAGAAAATTACAACCCATGTTTTGAATATGTTTTATGTGAGATATGCAATAAACTTGTACACATTGTGAAAAGAAAATTTAAAAAAACTTGTAGCATAAGAATTATCCCTTAAGAGAATAAATATTACATTCATAGATGCATATTATTTTATATCTAAAGATATAATAAATATCTCACAAAATGAAATGGGTGATGTGATGAGATCCCTACAAAGAAATGGAAAACCAGATTTTAAAATAAAATGAAAAAATTGAAAGATAGAGTAACTTGGTTTAGAAAAACATATCATCTTTTCTTCTCAAAATGTGGAAAATTAATATAAACCTAATTCCCTTAAAATAAGAGTTTTTTGTATGTACTTAAAATGTGTGGAATTTATGGTAATGAATGGTCTTAGGGGGAGTTTCTAAGGAATGATAATTTTTATTTTTTTATAATTCAAAGAATAATATTTAGTATTTTATTGATCCCCCATTTGGAATTATAGACAAAACCAATATGAATGGATTAACCCTAATAAATCTGGAGAAATTGTTTTCAATATTGGACTGCAAGAAGATGAAGAATCCCTATATGAGAGATTTATCTATCTTCAAGAGTATGGATTAAATAAGATCATCCATTGTGAATATATTGATTTTTTAAAAAAATACAACCACATAAATTATTTCGTTTTGGTGTATTCTATATATTAGAACATCTTAAAATCTATCCTTGAAGAAATTTTCTATTATGATATTATTTATGATTGTTTCCCTTGCTGGAGAGATAAGAGAAAAATTTTAATATGCTGCCCGAAAATATTGTCTCATGAAAATATAAATTTATAAGGAAAATTCCTAAAGTTGGTTTCATTTAAAAGTTGTGTTATTATGATCTCTCATCCTTATTGATCGAAATCAGATACTAATAAATATGGGGATTTTTTTTAATTAATAAATATGTGTAAACTTGAATAAGTTTCAAGTATATTTGTATATGATTAATTATTCTTCAAATGTTATAATTTATATGTTGAAGTAATTAAAAATATTCAGGTTAATAAACTTCTTATAATAATTTGTATCATAATTAGTATCTAAAGTACATAAAATATAAAATAAAGTTAACTGGGAGTCGGTACCCAAGATAATATAGAAGAACATCATAAGAACCAAGTGTATTTTCAAAAATAATATGGATAAAAAAGGTGATGTTTTGATAAATAATGAAATATTGGCATATAAAAGATATTCACATGTTGAAGGATGTGAATTTGAGGACATTTTTCACCAGTTTCAAGACATGAATCCATAATAGTTTTTCTTTATATTGTAGAATAAGTTAAATGAATGATCATTTAAATAGAATTAAAGTCATCCTTCCTTCATATTGAATTTTAATATGAAGTTTATATTGAAATAACTTGTGTTTTCTTGCTAAATGAATATGATGATTGTGTTTTTATGTTAAAAAGATATTTATATGGGCTAAATAAATCCACAAAATCTTAGTATTATAATCTTGATTCATGATTTAAAAGGATGACATTTAGGAAAGTACGTGTTGATAAGTATCCCTACATTAAATATAATAATGAGGTATTTATCATTATCATTATTTATAAATATGATATTAGTTTCTATGGAAGTGATGGATAAGATTGTGAAGAGTTTTATAAATAAATGGAAATTATTTTTGAACTGTATGTTCTTGTTGAGATGATATACTTTCTTGGATTAAAAATATCACAATGAAAAGATTTTTTATATATCTCAAGAGATGTATGATAATTAAATGTTGAAGAATATTGGACTATAGGAATAAAAAAATTTATATACTAATTTCCATATGAACTAATTTTTTCAATGATGAGAAATAAATGGATATGAATCCAAGGGAATTATTGAAGCTTATTAATAGTCTAGTATACTTGACAAGTTCAAGGCCAAATATTATGTATGTTGTAAAAAAATTTAATCCATATTAGTTTACACTAAAAGATCTTCATTTCTGGGATATAAAGATAATACATAAATACATAAAAGGAACATATAACTATGGATTAAAATCATATAGTGAAGGGAAGATTGATCTATTGGTTTATTCAA
The DNA here is from genome assembly GCA_963277665.1 of Viscum album. Classification (NCBI taxonomy): domain Eukaryota; kingdom Viridiplantae; phylum Streptophyta; class Magnoliopsida; order Santalales; family Viscaceae; genus Viscum; species Viscum album. The sequence goes on along the minus strand of OY728139.1, from coordinate 271,656,017 downwards.
AGAAATATTAAGTAGGAATTGTTGATGACAGGAAGTCTATATCTAGTGTAGGATTATTTTTTTTGGAAGATGTGTTTGTTGGAATGAGAAGAATTATAATTTATTCACCTTAAGTAATTTAAGTCTGAATATGTGTCTTTCACACATGCCTTAATACAACTTACGTGGATGATAACCCATCTATAATATTTAAAAGTTGAATTGAAGTTTCAATTTCCTTTGGGATTTGATAATCAATGTTCTCTTGTTATTTAAAATAATCAAGTTCAATATTCAAGATCAAACAACATTGATATTAAATATCACTTCATAATATATATAGTAGAGATTAAAGAGTTAATATTTCAATTTATTCCAAAAAGAGAGAAGATTTCAAATGTGTTCACCAAGCAATTATAAAAGGAAGTGTTTTATAATCTGATGTTGAAGTTAGGTTTTCAACCTCAATTTTTATGGGGCTAAGTTATAGTGAAGAAGTATCCTCCCTCATCTGATCTTTTGATATTGTTTTTTAAAGTGGGATTAAATAATTATTGGGGGAGAATCCATTAATTTGTATTACCATTGGGGGAATTATATCTTGAATGGAAGTATATATTTATATGGAGTTATAAAAAAGGGTAAATTGTGATTTTAGTAAGTGTGAACTATTTTAACAGTTTATTGTAAGTTTTTGCACAATTTTTTTAAATCTTGAAATGCTGATGAAATTAAAATTGAATATTGTGATGTTTTTATTTAGGAAGAGGAATATTGATCATTTTCTTATGGACAACATGACATTATTCTTAATAATTGTGACGACCTATTTGCGATGGGATACCGTCGCAAATAGCACGTTGCAGAAAACGCTGTCGCAAATACAAGTATTTGCGAAGGGCCCGTCGCAAAAAATGTTATTTGCGACGGCAAACATCATCGTCGCAAATAAGCTTCGGATTATATGTATTATATATACGTAAATGTTTTCACGATGGGATCATCGCAATATATATATATATATATATATATAACACTTTCTACGACAGGCCCGTCGCTACAAATTATTTTCGACGGTCTGGTAGTACTATTGCAAATATGATTTTAAAAATATTTAGTTAGACTATTTTCAATGGAACAACGTCACAAAAGGTCGCGTTGCAAATAATATTTTAATTTTTTAAAAAATAAAATTTAATAAAATTACGACTAATGAAAAAATAATATTACTATTATTAAAACAATAAAAAAATAAAAAATATTATAATTCTCAAGATTCACAAAAAAATAAAAAAAATAAAAAAATATTAAAAATTAAATTATGTAATATTTGTACCGATATAAAAGACTGAAATTTTAAATAATTCATATTACAATGTTAAATTCAAATGTTTGTAACATAAAAAAATCACTGGGGGTGTCGTCTTCTAGAGGAGGTGGAGGAGCTGAAAGAGCTGGTGGAGGAAACTCCATCCCTAAACTATGAGTCAGACGGTGCATGTACTCCATATACTCGTGATGCTTCTGCTGCCATCGACTCATCTGCTCCTCATAATGTTTCTCTTGCTACTGCTACTACCGACACATCTCTTCTGGATGCTTTTGAAAAGTCTCTATATGCTCAACTTAAGCTCACAACTACTCCTGATACTGTGAGCCAGAAGATGATGCCTCTCCACGAGCTCCTATCGAGCTGGACGCCGACATCACAGAAGTACCATAATAAGTACCAATAGTCAAATTAGAGTCGATGCAAACTACTCTACCCTTCTCAAAGCTATACTAAGTCTCATGCATCCATGTCGCCTCATCGAAATGGTTAACATTGGTCTGCTCAGCCATCTCGTCTTGACCCTCAGCCTATGTCTGGGAGGTCGCAGCCTCATATGACTCCTTCAATTCCAATTAAAATTAAAATTTTCAAAATATTATATGCATTTAATTGTTAAAAAGAAAAAATAATACTAACCAAAATCTGACGCTGGCGATCACCTCTAATCTCTCCAGTAGCTGGATCATTGTACATCCTCCGATAAACGTCGAACTCCATAGTATCAGGATGCTCCACTTCCTATAGAAATATAAAATAAACTATTTATATTTAAAGTTATATAAAATATTTAAAAAATATATTTAACAGATGCTCTCTATGAGAACTGAATGTACGGATACCAGCTCGATGCGTCACCTCCTGTCTCCCCCAGTTCTGTCGTCCCACAGAAGATCTCCTCTAAAATATAACACCCAACCAGTGTAAACATAATCCATCCCAAACGTGAGATGAAATGTACTCTGGTCGGTTGTCTCTACACGACTCATCAAATTCCATCACACCTTCTTTCTTAATGGTTGTCCTTCTCAAATTGTGCAAAAACTTGCAGAAACAGTCATGCATAGAGACCTACATGCCGCGTGGACAGCATCGCGCATGCTATCATCGATAGGATTACATAAACCCCAAAAATAATTTATAATATGAAGTTGTTAATAAAATAAATTTCAAAATAAATATTATTTATTTACGTAAAAGCCAATGCTGGAACATGTCACATCACACATCAATGGGAATCTGTTTCCATGTGATCCATGGCTAAGAAAAATAATTGCACAATATAGCGCTCCTCTGTCCAATAGCTACATGATGAAAACTGTGAGAAAGGAATAAATAATAAAAAAATTAGTATATATATAAATAAATTAATGAAATATAACTAAAATATACAGGTTACCATACCTCCATGTGTGTGGATCGAAACTAAGATGTGGACGTCGCTTGGGGTTAGGGTCAGGAATCATCAGTCACACAAGACCGCGCCCCCTCCGCGTACCTTCTGAACCACCAGTAGGCTGAGAGTCAGCTGATCCCACATCCTCATCATCCAAAGGTATCCTAGACTCTTCTAACTCACACAATATATCAGAGTCTATCTAAAACACAAAATGATTGTTGTTAGTAGATAGTTGAAAATAACTATTATATATAGATATATATTAGTTATTATTATAACCAGCATTTAATTGTGTCAATGTTAATCTTCATCCTCTTATCCATAGCTATCAATGTTAATGTCTTCATCTTCCTCCTCAACATCATCAATATCCATATGAGTTTCAGTTTCAGCATCTCTTGTCATTTCAAATTCATTTGTAACATCATTAACGTCTTCATCACCATCGATCCTCAATTTTGGGGTGTCATCGTCGATATTCACGTCTCTTTGTGAATCAGATGGATTTTGAGTTGTCTCTTGAAAAATTTCAATTCCTTATACTTCAATAGAACCACATTTAGTTTGAGTAAACTAATTTGCCCAAGATTTCATTTTTATTATGCTCCACCAATCGCTCAAGTCTCTTGAAGTAGCACAGTACTTTGCATAATAAATTTGATGAGCCTATTGAGCTAGTAAAAATGGTTCATTTACTATAAGAAGACTTTTATATTTAATATTTATGATTCCATGAGTCGGATGAACACGCAAACCTCTCTCAGTATCCAACCACTGATATTTAAACATTGTTATGTAATTCTTTCCTAGATAACACAGCTCAATAATTTCATCCAAAATGCCATAAAAGTCAACTTCAGTTTCTCTGTGATGTGATCCTCTCAAGAAAACTCCACTATCCAATGACACATTTTCTCCAGAATATAAGATGAAATCATTTGGACATGCATGAATCTTCCAATAACTAAGGCCCAAATTACGAATCAACCTCTTTCTCTCATAGTAATTTGCTGGCAACCCGTTTCCTTCAGGTAACTGTGTTTTAACCAAAGAAAATATCTGATCAAAACAGTTGTTTGACATTGCATTATCTTATTTAATTTCTATAAATCTTGCAACCACTTCTAATTTTATTATCTTCTAACCAGGATATAATGCATCTTCAACAGGCCTCAACAACTCATAAAATTATGATAGTGCCAACTCAGGAGTTAAATCAATATCATCGTGAGTTTCAGTTTGTTGCACAGATGGACCTGCAATATCATGTACTAAATTTTTAAATCATGATGGATTCGGAATCAGGTTACTAATATCTTCTCTCGAACTGCATTCACCATGTTGATACCAAAAAACATAATCTGGTTGAAAACCAAACCGCAAGAGATATCCCCCAACCTTGTCAAATGTGTCAAATGTTCTCAGAGCACATTTTTTACAAGGACACTTAATTGTGCCTTATGAAACATATTCTTGTTTTGATGATGAAAATTATAAGAAAGCTTCAACACCCTCAATATATACAGGATTTAAACCAGAACCATTTGGATTTCTACACTGATTTATCGAATCTCGATCATCTAATAATGACTGATGTTGACTTCCTTATTCCATATTTTTCTACATAAAATATAAAATCATCACTGTTTTTGAATAGTTTGAATTTATAAAAATACTATCTAAAAAAGAAGATAAATAATTACAACTACTTAATAATTATCATTCATTAAGGGCGACACAATTTCCAGTGGATTAATGGATACTATTTTGTCCGACATCTCATTTAATTGCATATTTCTTACAATTATTATTTCTAATTATTTCAAATTATTCTTAATTATTCCTAATTATTGCTAATTATTACAAATTCTTACAATTTATTACTAATTTTTACTAGTTATTACAATTTATGACTATTTATTACTATTTATTAATAATTTAGCAATACTTAGCAATACTTAGAAAAAGGAAAACTTCTTGAATAATTAAATGAAATTTGGTAATCATCGTTGTGGAGATGATTACAAATTTTCCCTTCATTATCCAACTAGATTTTTTTACTAATTAGTAGTAATAAAAAAATTACATTATCAATATTTACGAAAAAAATATATTAATATTATTAAAATAATAAAATATTTATAAAATATTAAAATTATCAATATTCACAACAGACTTTTTTCTATTCTTAACATGTTCAAATCTCAAAGGGTCGTCAATTGTCAAGTCATGCGCAATAAAAAGTTTGTGTCAATCATGTCCAATGTAAACTCTAGAATTGTACTTGCATGGTTGATCACCTTGAAAGTAGTGTTGCAATAGGACGACAAAAGTAATGACGTTCTCGTCTCTAATAAACATCGCACATGACACTTTACATAGATCATTCTTCCTTAAAAATTTGAGGGGATATCATTATTTTTCTCTTAAATTTTCAAGGAAGAATGGTCTATGTAAAGGTTTATGTGAGATAATTCTTATAGATAAGAAGGGAATGACTTGGTTTGTCTGATTACAACATTACTTGCGAGGTGATCAACCATACAAGGAAAATTATAGAGTTTACATTGGATATGGTTGACGCAAACTTTTTATTGTGCATGACCTGACAATTGGGAACCCTTTGAGATTTGAACATGTTAATAATAGAGCAAAGCATGTTGCGAATATTGATAATTTTAACATTTTATAAATTTTTTATTATTTTAATAATATTAATATTGTTTTTTTTTAAATATTGATAATATAATTTTTTTGCTATTTTTTGCTATTTTTTGCTAATCTTTGCTAATTTTTGCCAATTTTTGCTATTTATTCCTAATTATTCCTAATTATTCATAATTATTATCACTAATTATTCCTAATTATTACTAATTATTCCTAATTATTACTAATTATTTCTAATTATTACTAATTATTCCTAATTGTTACTAATTATTCCTAATTATTCCTAATTATTACTAATTAATTCTAATTATTCCTAATTATTCTTAATTATTCTTAATTATTACTAATTTTTTCTAATTATTCCTAATAGTTTTTAATTATTCCTAATTATTCCTAATTATTCCTAATTATACCTAATTCTTCCTAATTATTCTTAATTATACCTAATTATTCCTAATTATAGATAATTATATCTAATTATATCTAATTATAGCTAATTATAGCTAATTATAGCTAATTATAGCTAATTATAGCAAATTATAGCTAATTATAGCTAATTATAGGTAATTATAGCTAATTATAGCTAATTATAGCTAATTATTCCTAATTATAGATAAGTATTCTTAATTATAGCTAATTATTCCTAATTATAGCTAATTATTCCTAATTATATCTAATTATTCCTAATTATAGCTAATTATTCCTAATTATAGTTAATTATTCCTAATTATAGCTAATTATTCCTAATTATAGCTAATTATTCCTAATTATATCTAATTATTCCTAATTATATGTAATTATAGCTATTTATATCTAATTTTTTCTAATTATTCCTAATTATAGCTAATTATAGCTAATTATTCCTAATTATAGCTAATTATAGCTAATTATTGCTAATTATAGCTAATTATAGCTAATTATATCTAATTATAGCTAATTATAGCTAATAATTCCAAATTATGGCTAATTATTCCTAATTATAGCTAATTATTCCTAATTATAGCTAATTATTCCTAATTATTGCTAATTATTGCTAATTATTCCTAATTATTCCTAATTATTCTTAATTAATACCTAATTATTCCTAATTAATACTAATTATTCCTAATTAATACTAATTATACCAAATTAATACTAATTATACCTAATTATTACTAATTATACCTAATTAATACTAATTATACCTAATTATTACTAATTATAATGAATTATTACTAATTATACCTAATTTTTACTAATTATACCTAATTTTTACTAATTATTCCTAATTATATCTATTTATTCCTAATTATATCTTTTTATTCCTAATTATATCTATTTATTCCTAATTATATCTATTTATTCCTAATTATATCTAATTAATATTAATTATAACTAATTATTTATAATTATAACTAACAATATCAATTTCATAGTAAAACTAAATATAAATAAAAATCAATAAAAATCTAATTAAATTAGACCTAATAAACAACAATTAAAAATAACATAAAAAAATAAAGAAAATATAGAAAAAATAAAATATAAATACCTTAAACTTTGATATTCTGAAGATATTGACGCCCTCCGATTGAACTCGGATAAAAAAATTCAACTAAAAAAATTTCTCTTTGAAACTGAAGAATGAAGAGAGAGAGAAATCAAGATCTGAATGATTTGTGAAAAAATGGATGGGGGTATATATAGGTTAGATTAGTTGCGACGTGATTATTAGGGATGGGCTTCCCGTCGCAAATGGTGGTATTTTCCACGGGGCCCGTTGCAATTAAACTCACCCGCATTAATTACAGTCGGTGGTTAAAAGGTTATTTGCAATGGATCTCATCGCAAATAGTACCTGACGATAGTCTTTTTGCGACGGGACGACATCTCGTCGCAAAAAGGTATTGACCGCTGCCGTGTATTTGCGACGGGACCCGTGGCAAATACGCCTGCGCAGGTTTCCCGCGCAGGCCGCGCGGTATGGCGCGGCTTCCGCGCCAAACCATGCCAATCTATTTGTAGCGGGAGGCGAAATCCCGTTGTAAATACTTGGTTATTTGCGACGGGCTACTTTCCCCATCGCAAATAGCTTCCTGGATGGGTTATTTGGGACGGGAAAAATCCCATCGCAAATAACCCTTTGAAAATACAGATTTTTCCCCTAGTGTAAGTTTTCAGTTTTTCACAGTGATTTATATTCCATGGATTTTAAAAAAATCCAAAGGGGGTATTTTTTAGCCCAATATGTGCTTAGATGGTTGTTGTGTTTAGTGAGGTTGAAGAATTGGTGAAGAGGATATGATTCTGTGTGTTGGATTTTATTTTCAATAAAAAAAACTCATTGTTTGTTAAATCAATCAATTCATTGTGAAATTATATTCATGATTATAATAATTCTGATTTTATTTCCATGATTCAGGAATTTTAAGAAGTTATAAGGAACCTATATAGTTGATAGAAGGTTCTTGAAGTGTTGAAGTCTATTGGAAGAAGGAAGGTCGAAGTTAAGAAGACGACATCTATGGTGGAGGGAATGTTGGAGAATCCAAGAAAGGAAAAACCCACAGTATTTGGTATTTTGATGATCCATACTTCAAAATGTCCAACACAAGTAGTAAAATGTATAGATTAAGTCCTTTTAGATGTCTTAGTGAAGGAATGGTCTCCTTGTACGAAGAAAGCAAGTTCACTACACTCATGGTGAATTTAAAAAAAAACCATGACTGATAGGTGGTGGTGGAAGCCAAATTGAGTAGAGGTAGGTGACCACGCCCATGGTGTGATAAGAAGTGGTCAAAAAGTGGGTTTTCAAGGAAAAATTACTTGGCCCTAGAGGAATATGCCTGTAGTGGAAGGTGTTTATAAGGAAAATTGCCAACCATTTTTCACCAGGATGTGGAGAAAGAAATGTATGTAAGTTTTTTCTGTTTAGTGAAATTTTTTGATGTGGATTCAAAATTGACTCAAGAGATCTCGAAATCAATAAATTATTTCATTTTTATTATTATCAATGGTATCTAGGATATCAGCATGATCCAGTGGATTGAAATGATGCATAAATAGTTATGAAAGTAGTTGAAAGAGGTTTTACCATTAGAATTGGAAATTCTAATTCACACATAAGGAAGGCTACTATGAAAAGTAGATTATATACATGATATAAATGGAATATATAAAGTAAGTTAAGAAAATATAATTCATTGAATATCTGAGAAGAAGAAGATAGTGTATAGTTTAGTTTGAATTCAATATTTTGAGAATATTCCCTTTAGTGTCAGGAAGAGGAGGCAGACACTACCAATTTAGAGAGAATAATATTTGATCCTTTGAAAAGATTCAAGGTGCTCTGATATAGCACTCCAATTAAATAATTTCTATGTGTCTAATCCGATAGAAAAAATCCAATGAAAATTGAATAATGAACTGAAGTAAAAGAAGAAGAGAAGGAAGACTAATTTATGTACACTTTATAATTGTATAGAAAGAAGAAGAAGAAATAAATATTGATTATAATCTAGAAATGTACCACTAATGTATTCATACTATGAAGAATAAAGAAGTATTTTTGCATATTTTTTATACCAAATAATTAAATAAGTCTTTGCAATATATTATGCAAGTGAAAAAATATAAGATGAATAAGGGAAGCAGAGCATCAACAACCTTGCAGCATTTTTGAAAAAGACTTTTTGGTTATTGCCATTAAAAATGTAAAACTATTAGGATTATAGTATAAAAATGAAGATGGATTCTATGGAGTGTAGTATACACTAATATTGGGTATAAGGATAAACCACAACCATTATATTTGCAGGTTGATACTAGTAGAAAATATTATCATAGTGGAATCCATATCCTGCTAAGAACTATCCTCTCATCTTTATAGGCGATCCCTATAAATATTCTTGTCTATTGTGTGTGTGTTCAGTTTTGTTTCTTGAAATAAAAATAGTATAGGAGTGATATATAGATATTGAGATAATAAGATAATCATTGCCTATTAATGAAAGAGTTAAAAGTGAGAAGAGATTGTAAAAAGATATAAATTGGTCACATGCACTGATTCACCCCACTCTATGTTTATAACATATCTCAACCAAGCGTCATGCGGCATCAGAAGAAGGTTAACCAATTTTTTATTCTCAAATAGATTATTATAAAATTATATACAATGAATAAAAATTATATTCATAGAATTATGAAAATTTAGGAGATGAAGGAAAATTTTTATAACACCATTAACAACAATCAATATACTGAAGTAATTTAAGAGAAATTGGTCAAACAATATTATATAGTCAACATAAGAAATAAATAATCAATTAATTAATGAGGAAATAATTGTAAAAGGACCTTAAAAATGGAATATTTGAGAAATAATTTTCTTAACAAAGTATTTAATAAATTTTAATTGATTATTCAGTTGTATATAACATGTCTGAAAAAGTATAAATCCAAGGTAATAGTTTTCATATTAATTCAACTCCATTGATACATAATTTATATTATGCACCTAGTTTAATTATATGGTATATATATTGTTTTTTATAAATTATATAATAAATTATTATTTACTAATATTATTTTAAATTCTAATTCAATTTTTCTCTCAAAAGGGTTTTTTATTATAAAGTTAATAAATCATGAAAGGTAGATTTATAATAACACTCCTATTTGAGATTATTCATGTTTAAATTTATTTTGGAATAATTATAAGATATTTATTTATTAAACCCCATATATTATCTTCTTATATGGTTATTTATGAGGTTTTCATGTTTTGGTTTCATCTTTTTCTCTCTTTGGTACTCAAGGATTGAAAGAATTTTATTAATAAAAACCGACCATATTTCTTCTTTTAGGATAGGAATAATTTTTTTGATATCCATATTCTTCAAATTGTTTTATTGATATTTTAATATACATTTAAATGGTTGGTAAAGGTATTTTTATACTCCCTTGGAATTTCATAACAATTTTCTAAAGTTAATCTTTTAAAAGTTTTATGAATTTTATTTTTAACTTTATGAAAAATGTAAAAGGAATGCTATTTTTAATATATATGAATTAAAAGAATTTTCCTACCTACATGACTGTTATTCACTATTTATATTCCTCTATAAGTATTCATACTGTTTCATGGAAAATATTTTACCTATTTTGTTTATGAATTTTTAGTTTTTTATATTAAAGTGTTTTTATTTTTGAAAGGATTTAAAAGATATTTCATATTACTTTATATATATTTTTCTTAACACTCTATATTTATTTTATAAGAAGAATTTATATTAAAGTTTATATTATTTTTTAATGAAAATTTTAAAAGACTCTGTAAAACCTCCAAAAAATTATATAGAAATGATTTATTACTATATTTTTATAACACATTTACACAATATTTAGGGAATTTGTTTTAAAGTTTTGATATCATTATGCTATCTAATTCTCCAAATACATTCAACTAATTCAAACCATTATTTATAATTAATTTATGGAATTCAATCATCCTTTATTGTTTTATGTTTTATACCTCATTTTTTCCCAATGAGTAATCTCATTTTATTTAAGATATGTTCTCTATCATTATTTACCTCAATGTTTACTAAACCATATACTCATTATCATATATGGTGTGGAATAAAGGATGTTTACTATGAATGTTATTTCATTTATTATAGAAGATTTTACGTTTCAAATTATATATTGAATATGGATATTTATTTATTGATAAGGCATATTTTTAAAATATTATATTCTCAATTCAATGCATGAGAAATAAATTGGTAAAATATAAGTGATCAGTGTGGATTGATTTCATAGAGCTCTTAGATGAAAAAAAGGTCTCACGATGAAAAAGTTTGTATTTCTTTTTGGGTATTAGGTGTATAACAAAAAATTCATTGAGATTTATTGGAATAAGGCCTTTATTGTATGGTTTAAAATATCTTAGTATAAATCCTTAATGTTAAGATCAAGAAGTTTGACATTATTCATTTCCTTTATTAAGATTTAATTTTTTATTATCCTTGTGATTATTATGCTGATATTTTAACTATGTATATTGTGAATCTCATGTTATTGATTAAATGGAATATTTATTGATTATTTTTTATTCCATGTTTTTTACTCTTTATCAACTCATGATTGATTTCATTTTATGTGTTTCTTTAATAAAAATCTAATATCACCCATTATTAGGTTTTACATTCCCAATGACATGAGGAATATATATTGTAATAATATTCAAGGATATAATAAAGTGCTTCATGTTATGATTTTTTTTCAATATGATATGAAAATCATGTATATATATTGTCTTCGAAGACTAATAAACTAATTGATCATTCATGTTGTGATCCTCTGTATCTTATAGAAATGTAATTAAGTAAACAATGGAACTAGATTATTTGCGTTGAATTTATTACAAATAATACATTATTAAATGAATAATACAATAATAATATTTATATATAGATAAATATAATGTTGGGACTTGAAAGACTACTCCTTTCTAGGTTCAGATCACGTTTTAAGAACTGGTGTAATCATTTAAAATGGGAGAGTGATTATAACAAAATAAGGGTAGTGTTTATCCTAGAATCCTGAAAGGATTACTATAATATATTACACAAGTGTGATAAAAGATAATGGTATTGTTCTTCCTTTAGTTCTATTACATCAACTATACCCCAATAGTTCTGCAACCTCTCTTTATTATAGTGGAATTTTTTAAACTCATACCAAAATTTCTTCAAGTTTCCTACCTTGAACTAGATAACATATCTTAAATGGAAAATGTATGATGAAAACATTTCTATAAAGGTTGTCCTTGTTCTTTAAAACAATCAAAACGATCAACATAAATGTATATCTAAGTGTACAACATTGTCTTCTTCTTTTAGAAGTCTCAATATAGAAATTGATCAATAAAAGTAGTGTCAATATATTCTCTCTTCAATATAATTTTATTATATGAGAATATCATATTCCCATTATTATTTTTCCTCTTCAATGACTATATTATTTTTCATGCATTAGGTTCTATTATTTGATACATGATAGATTATATCATGAAGTAGTATCAAGTACTCTCTCAATTCAAAAAAAAATTTCTTCATCGTTGACATATTTTAAATTCATAGAATACATAATGAATATTGTCTCCATATTGAATTATATAAACTCACATAATACACCTTAGGATAATTTTCATTTAAATTTAAGACAAAATCTTCCTTTTAAATCTCATTAACACTTGGGATTTTATCCTTCATGAGATATTCAAATAATCACAATCATATTTTCTACAAAAAAATCTATAATTATTAAATAAATTTAAATTATCCATGTGAGTAAGGATCTTTTATATGGTACATAATCCTTATAGTTTGTAATTGTTCTCTTCTTCATATAGATTCACATTCCATTTACATGATCCAAATGTTTGAATCCCTAATGATTAGGTTAAGCAACATCTCATTCAACTCAATTTATTTTTTATTCTTCTAAATTTTTTCAATATTTCACTATAATAGGAACCTTATAAATTTCATATATCATTCTAAATATATTTTATATGATTTTAATAATCTTATGATTTTTTAAGATAAGTTGGACATTATGAATTCTATCTTATGAAATTCCATATCTTATGAAATCAGTTTATCTTATGTGGATCCTATATCTTATGAGAATCACTCATCTTATGAACTATACATATTATATAGGGTAGACATACAATGTGAAAACATATATTAATAAATAATGTATCATAAAAAGATAATATATCATATAAAAATTAATATATTACAAATTTATCTTATATGAATCTATTTATTATATAGAACTCATCTTACGAGGCTCAAAAACCAAACATAAAAATTCTAAAATTATTTCATGGATTGATGAAAATTATTACACCATAAATCAAAATCTTATGAGGTCTTATGAAATCTTGTAAATTTTAAATTTTGAAAAACTATGAATTATTATGCACAACGACAAAGTCTTACATAAAATCCATAAAGTCTTATGTGATACTTGAATTCTAGCTCTCTTTAAAAAAGTCATAAAAATTTACCAGAAAATCCTTACAAGATCCAGACATAAGATAATTTTTATATCTAGTTTAAAATTTATAGGCTTTAATCAAATAATCTAAAAACTTATTTACATTACCTTAGTCATCCACAAAAAAATTCAAAACAACATTTAAAGGAATTATTTCTTTGGAAGAATCCTCCAACATTAAGATAGCGTCTCTTTATTCAATAAAAGATCTTAAATATCAATAATTTATCCAACAACTTCTAAAAACATTCAGAAATATTATAGATATAAATTCCACTTCATAAGTACTAGTATTTGTCATGAATATCATCACATATAATTATTCTACTTGAATGTTTCTAGATAGGTATTTAAGAAGCGATTTCATCACCCTATTCTTCATCTTCCATGACACATATTATATGAAGGAACATATATGGTAGAAAAATCATTATCATATTCACATTTATTTTTCAATAAATATATTGAAAATAATATTTTATAATTTAGCAATAACCTTTCACTTTCTATCTCCATTGACTTTTTGAAAAAAAAATACAACTAATATATTTGGGTGCCTCAATCTCCACCTCGGGGTTTGTTTTAAATAATCATTTTAAAGTCTTTCAATTATTATGTTAAAAGTATTTTATCCCCCTTATTGACAATAAATTAAATGTTCAAATAGATTTTTCACATTATTCATTTTATATTTATTCTTCTTGGAAAAAACTTCCAAAATGAGAGCCTTTTCTCCCTTTACTTGCTAAAAATTTTAACATGATAAATTTTTAGAGATAAGGATGATACTACATATTTTTAATATCAAAGAGAATTTAGAATGAATACTCTTATTATACATGGGAAAAATCAGTGTATAAAATAATAAAAAATGTGATAAATGGAAACCATAAATATCAATGCATGTGATACCAATCCTAGTTTTTCACTTGTAGGGGTTGTATAATATATTATTCAAAAACTATATAACATTTTCACAATGAAAAAAATGAATTAGAAAATTTCATGTGGAAGAAAAATTATATCGTTTTCCAACTATGTTTCTCATCAACAGACAATCCCCTGTTATAAACTATTTTTATAAATTCAAAAAAACCATAGATATTGTGGTTGGAATAACTCAACATTTGGTTTTAAAGGGTTGTCCATAAATTATAGATTTATAGAAACATACCTCTAGTAGCTTTATCTTCATATTTTCTCACCTCATGGGATTCATTCCAATGTTCTTCACTATATTATTTTGAATATTATTTGATGGACACCATCTTATTAATATTTTCAATGATTATAACACTCATCCAAACCCACCATAATTTATTTCCTTTAATTATATAATTTTTAGTCTAAAAAATAATGGTATAATTATGTGTTTCAATACACTTTTCAATAATAGAGATAGACATGAGACATTGATCTCAAACCAATTATTCTTTTTATTTTAGTTCTAAAGTGTTAATAGATCTTCATTATTTTTACATTTTTTTCTATACATAATGCCTTTGGACAACATGGTCTTCATTATATTTTTAACTTCATCCTTATATGAATCTGGCATGTTTACCTTTTCTAAAAAATAACATTCAATCATTGGTGTTTTTCCTTTTTTCAATAGTTTTAGCATCTGTTCTTGATTTTTCAAGATAGTCATATATTTTTTAAATAATGGAAAATTTGATTGATCCTTACACATATATTTTCAAGAACTCTAGTATCATCATTCTTAAACAATATTTGATGAAATTTAAGTTATTATTTTATGTTTTGAATCCTTATTATATTCAAAAATTCATCCCGATACTTCTATATTTCTTATACATTATCAATTAGGTATGGAAAAGAGACATGAAATATTTTTTGATTTATTGATATTTCAAGGAGCTTTCACATGGTTTATTAGAATTATTTTCATTTCCATTTTAGAATACTCTTTAAACTCTTCGTTAAGGATGTCTATAGCCAGTCCCTTTTTTCATTATTTGACTAGATAATCTCTTTATTCTTAATTCATCTATTTAATATTAATTTACATGTCCATTTCTAAATGGAAATGATGTGTAGTTTCATTACATAATAAAACCATATACACCGTATAGATTTGACACAATTGTTAACATCATTTGACATCTTCTTAGGAGTGTTTGAATAAAAATTATTATTTTCACTCATCCCTAAGGTAGACTTAAATTCAAATTATTTTTTGATTCTTCTACTATTATGGTATTATATTCCTATCCAAATACTATTTTTGCCTATATGGTACATAAACTAATTCTTTATAATCATAGCCAATTATGTTTCAATAGTCATAAATGTTCCCTAAAAATTTGAATATGTTCTTTGTGGAATGATTTATCCATATTTATTAGTACTTATTTTGAAAAAAAATATATTATTATTTATTTAACTTTGATACCCCTTAACTATGTCCCCATACTATTTTAATAAGATTTCATATTGTTCGAAAATTCAATGGAATTATACCATAACCCCATGTATCACTAGAAGTAGCTAATAAGACCTCTTTTTTTTTATTAAACTACAATGTATCCAAAAATCTCTACTTTTTTACTTTTTTGTTCTTGGGTGGTAACACCCCCCAATTGGGATGTTAATAGGTAAATTTTACATGGATATTCCAGAAGAAATGTTTTATATATTGGTATATATTTTTCGACAATTTTATCCCATTTTTTAAGTTTTAATTTTAGAACCTACTCTTAAAGATGAGATAACATTTGGGTAATCAAAATAGATAGAATTATCTATTTCATTTCTCAATGATATTGATGTAAATAGATCATAAGATGGTTCAACCACCTATTTCTATTAGAATGAGTCACTTTTTAGACTAGATTTTCATTTAATGTTTGTGTAGAAGCTTCCTTTTCATATAATTTAGAATCTCTAGCATGTATTAGTTCCAAATTTATTAATTTTACCTCAATTTCAAGGAACATTATGTTGATCGAGTTATTATCATACAAAAGTAATATCATGAATTGTTCTCCTTGATTATTTAATATTTTTATATTTTTTAGGCATGTTTCATGATTCTTGTATGTTGTTATCAAGAAATTTCAACCTTTTTAGTTTTATTATCTAATTTAAAATCTTTAACATTTGTGGAGGTTGCATATAGCTTTATTAATGTATGGATAACTTATTAAAGAAAAATTTATATTAGTGTTTTCTCACAACCATTGTTATAAAATATTCCATTAATGAAGAAAATATTTTCATGCTAAAGTAATACTGATTATTAATGTAATTCAATAAGATTTTTTTGAGAATTTCACTTTCAGAAAACAATTCCTAGTGTATCATGTATTTATTTAATTTCTTCATCTAGTTGTGATTTTATAATAATAATTCCCTTAACTAAACCAACTATATATATATATAATTAATTTAATAAAAACATTATTCACATATCTATAAATTTGAGGATATGGTATTAGCCATCAGTTCTGTGCTCATGCATCCTTGCACGGGACTACTTTCCAGGTAGTGATGAGATTGTGGAAGCCGACCTTATTGATTTTGATACTAGGGATGGGATCTTCTTTGTAGGTTTGAATTGGATTGTCCTTGACATTGGGACATTGGACTATGGGGATTTTTTTGTTTTTTGTCTGTGAAGTTTGTTGTGTTATCCCCTTACCATTAAAAGGAGGTTTATCTTAATAAAAAATTTAATTTTCAGTCACATATCAATAAACTTGAGAGTAAAATTATTAAATTGTTTTGATAAACTCATCCACTTTAGATAGTTTCTTTAAAAGGATCATTATCAATAGATTTAGTAGTTGAACTCTTTCCCCTATTATTTGCTTTATGTAGTGGTTGATACCAGTTATTATTTGAAATATTTATTTTCTTATTTTCATCTATTTTTCTTATATTATTCAATGTTTTTTATGGAACCTAAATATTATTATTAATTGAAGGAACACACTTTTTTCTTCTTCTGAGGTTACTCTAAAATTTACTCAAACATAAAATTCATATAATCTATTTAAAAAATTGGTCAATGAAATAAATATAATAATAGGTAGATATGTTAAGATCTTGTACAACTTAAAGTTCCTAGTAGGCATGCATAGACACTAAGAGGTAAGGTGAATCAGTATAGCAAACTTTTATTGATTTTTAATTTTATTCTTTTTTATACCCTCTTAAAATCTAATCATTGTCGAGATTAATAAGTATAGATCATTTAATTTACCCTCACCACCAGTCACCTTATGCAATAAATAATAGTATAATAACAACATCAAATAGATATTTTCAAGGTTAATCCTGGGAAGTATACAATATTTTAGGTTTGAGACAAGTTCTGAGACTTGGACTAATCACTAAAAATGTGATACTGATTAATAAAAACTGATGGAATTGTTCATCCTTGAATCCTAAAAAATATTTTTCACTATATTACCCAATTTTAATGAAATATAAGGAAAATTTGTTTCTATAAGTATTGTATTATTAATGTAACATCCCAACATGGGGTCCACCTAACCAGTGCCCAGAGCTAGTGGGTCACAGGCCCTCAAACGCACCTCCCCCTATGCTAGAGGCTTCCGACTAGCAGTGAGGGTTTAAAGGTGGTATGATATTGAGATTATAACCTATTATTATAGTGTCACAACAGATCCAATGATCAACATACCCAATTAGTGGAATCATAAAATAACATGCAGAATAAATAAACAAGAATGTTCAGAAGTCTAAATAACTGAGAAACAAATAAATATATCAAAAGCCTATATGGAAGTTTCAATTCATAATGCATGGGATGATGATATACAAAAGGGAATATGGAAACTGGTATAGATTCATGCTATACAAAAAGTACAAAAAAATCTCAATTAGCATCTCTAGAATATACATGGTCCTCTACTCCTAAGTTCCAACTAAGTAAGCAAGTTAAGAACCAATAGATGGACCTTTTCCCTTATCAATACCTGCATATAGATAATCTTCTTGGGTACCAAAGGTATCCTGAGTAGGGAGTGAGGTAAAAATATTGGTATGCCCCCACCAATGGTGTCTATGTGTTATCAGAGTAGTGATCATAACTAAACAATGTGAAGGTATGTGAAGAATAGTAAAACAAAGATAAATAAATTACCAGCCCACTCAAGTTCTTATAGGATTCCTGGAAGATCAACCTACTTCATCTCATGGCTGGAATAGAAGTATGATTAGTTACTATATATAGTAGTAGTATATATAGTTTAAATTATATATTTCATCCACCTATATGAAGCAAGTATGTGCATAATCAGGTAGCAATATACCAGGAATGCTAGTGCTGACTAGACAATGGCATAACTCAGACATCCTTGACTAGTCAAATGACCCTATAAGCTCAAGAAATAGGGTGCATTTCCTACATACCAGGAAGAGTGTGGGACTCCATAAAACAACACTTGGGATGGTGAGAGATCCATTATGGAAACACTCAAACATAAATCCCAATGCCCATATAGTATCAGTGGTGTGAGATGTCTTGCTCAATAACTGATGTAACAGAGTGTGATACCGCCATTCTCAACAACCCCTTAACATCATATCACATCCACTATAAAAAAGCATTATAATTATAATTTTTAGAGGGGATTACCTCCCATCCATATCTTTTATCTATCCCATATATATATATATGAGGCATAATCATACTTGTAATTTAAAACATGAGGCGTTATGTCTCATATGCCATGTTATCCAAGTCTAATTACATAAATTACTTTTAAATTTATATTGATCATTCATGTAAAGCACAACTAAAAGGCATGGTTTCTCCATCATTTATGTTTCATCTATTTGATTCGTTTAAAATAGGGAAACTACCATGCATTAGCCACTCCTTTTTATTAAACTATTTGATTCATTAAGACATGGAAATCAATTCATAAGGATCAAGGGATCACTTGGGAGGTGATAAGGGAAATAAGGCAATTTTCTACTTCGTTAATTCCCACTATAAGAGGCCCAAAAAAAATTCCCTTTAGGTTCTATTTAATATTGAAGTTTCAAGGTAAATATCAGTTAAAATCTAATTCAGAAGGTACAACAGAGTTCCTTCATTTTAAGGAAATTATCTAAAAGTTCTGATTTCACTAGGCTCACCCATGGGGTGACTATATAAGGTGGATACAATCTATGAACTACCAAAAACGATCAATAGGTTCATAATAAGACGTAATGGTCAAATTTATAGGAAGAAAAAATTTAGAATGAGTTCTCTTCAAAAGTTGGTTTGTGGCACAACTGCGTAATTACAGGACATAAAAACTCAATGGTAAAATGATGTAACCACCAACCTCATGGTCGTAGATGAAACCTTTCTCTATATCAGCCTCAGATTCGAAGAAGGTTAGTAAAGATATAACAAACTATCAAATACGTTGAAAATAGGGTAAATGACCCTACACCTAAATAGCATGATATATCTAAATAAAAACCGAGTTAAGAGGTAATAGACTAGGGGAGCTTACCAAGGTTGATCTGATGATTTTGATGGATCGAGGATCAAACACTAGATGAAGAAGTTGTCTCAATGCCTAGATTGAGGTGATTTTGAGCTCAAAGGAGGAGGAAAACCAAGGCTGGCCACTCGAGGGAGAATATGATAAGGAAAAAAAAGTATTATAACTTATGTGGTGGAAAATAGTAAATTCACCCCAAAATAAGGGGGCACATGGTTGCGCATGGTTTACAAACTATGCGCCAACTATGCATGGTTTTTTTAGGGAATGGGAACCCCACATTGTTAGGTGCATGGATTGATTATCCATGAACAAACCATGAAAATATCAATTATCCCATACCCCTACAGCATCACACGTATGTGCGCCTGAGGTCGCACAGTTTCTAGAAATCATGCAGCCCAGTCCATTTTCTCCACTTCACAACTCCAGGCACCTAATGATCCCTAGATGCACCTAAGACATTTATGAATTGATTAGAGATTAATATTAGGCCCATTTAAGAAAATAAATTGAAAAAATAATGATTCACACCTACATTGAAAAGTTGGTTCATTACAACCTCCAATCCTTCAATCAACTCATCCCTGAGTTTCCCTTCTAAGGGCATATATGTATCATATGCAAAGATTCGCAGCCACTATGATCGTATATCAGCCTCTCATTCCTAGGCCTCATCAAGTACTCGGTTGTGCTTCCATAACACCCATACCAAAGGAACTTACCTGCCTCAGAGTGTCTTTATACTCTGATCAACAATCCAAATAGGATACTCCTCAAAGGAAGAGTCACTACAGGAAAAATAGCTTTTTTTGATGGGCTATTTGCGATGGGAATTATTCCCGTCGCAAATAGTCTGTGCCTGAGGTTATTTGCGATGGGAGGTTTGACCCATCCCAAATAATTGGTCATTTGCAACGGTATTTAGGGTCCCGTCACAGAAAGTAAGGTGCATTTTGGTTCAGTTTGCATGCAAAACCGTGGGAAGGTTATTTGTAGCGGGGAGATTCCCCCATCGCAAATACGGGCGGTTGTAAATTTTTTTTTGCGATGGGATCTTGTCCTGTCACAAAAAAGTGTATCAGGGAGGCAACTATTTGCGACGGGACCCGTCACAAATACCCTTTTAACCGCCGATAGTAATTAATTCCGGCAAAGGTATTTGTGATGGGACCCGTTGCAAATAGTACTGTCGCAACTAATCCAACCTATATATACCCCCATCTGTTTTTCCTGCTCTTCCCTCTGAATTCTCACTTCCTCTCTCTCTAAACTCTATTTTTAGAGTGAAAAGTTCTCTATATTAGTTTTTTTACAAAGAAGTTGTGAATTCGTCTACATCAACAGAAGATCAAGTTTAAAGGTATTTATATTTTATTTAAATCATTATTAATTTTATTTTTTATGTTAATTTTAATTATTGTTTATTTGTTGAAATTAAATTGGATTTAAATTGTTTTGTTATCAGTATTTATTTGTAATAATAAATTGAAATTATTAGTACTAATTTTTAATTATTATTAATAATTAATAATAATTATTAATTATTAACGATAATTAGTATTGTATATTAATAATTAGAGGTAATTAGTAATTAGTAGCTGTAATTTGTCGTTATTAATAGTAATTAACGCTAATTAGTAATAATTAGGGGTGATTAGTAATAATTAGGTGTAATTAGTACTAAATAGTACTATATAAGAATAAATAGGAATAAATATCAATATATAGTAATAAATGGTAATAAATGTCAATAATTGGTAATAATTGGTAATAAATAGTAATAAATGGTAATAAATAGTAATAAATAGTAATAATTGGTAATAAATTGTAAGAAATAGTAATAATTGGTAATAAATAGGTATAATTGGTAATAAATAGTAACAATTACTAATAAATTGTAACAATTAGTAAGAATTTGTAATAATTGATAATAATTAGTAATAATTATTAATAAATAGTAATAAATAGTAATAAATAGTAACACATAGTAATAAATTGTAATAAATAGTACTAAATAGTAAAAATAGTAAAAAATTGTAATAAATAGTAATAATTAGTAATAATTACTAATAATTAGTAATAACTAGTAATAATTAGTAATAATTTGTAATAACTAGTAATAATTAGTAATAATTAGTAATAATTCGTAATAATTTGTAATAATTCATAATAATTCATAATAATTGATAATAATTCGAAATAATTCATAACAATTTGTAATAATTTGTAATAATTATTAATAATTAGTAATAATTAGTAATAAATTGTAATAATTAGTAATAATTAGTAATAATTAGTTATAATTAGTAATAATTAGTAATAATTAGTAATAATTAGTAATAATTAGTAATAATTAGTAACAAATAGCAATAAATAGGAATAAATAGTAATCAATAGTAACAAATAGTAATAAATAGTAATAAATACCACTAAATACTAATAATTTGTAATAAATAGTAATAAATAGTAGTAATTTGTAAGAAATAGTAATAAATAGTAATAAATTGTAATAAATAGTAATAAATAGCATCTAATAGTATTAAATAGTAATAAATAGTAATAAATAATAATAAATAGAAATAATTTGTAATAATTTGTAACAATTTGTAATAATTTGTAATAATTTATAATAATTTGTAATAATTAGCAATAATTTGTAATAAATTTTAATAAATTGTAATTAATTGTAATAATTAGCAATAAATTGTAATAAATTTTAATAAATTGTAATTAATTGTAATAAATTGTAATAAACAGTAAAAAATTGTAATAAATTGTAATAAATACTAATAAATACTCATAAATACTAATAATTACTAATAAATACTAATAAATAGTAACAAATATTAATAAATAGTAACAAATACTAATAAATACTAACAAATTCTAACAAATACTAAGAAATACTAAGAAATACTAACTAATACTAACAAATACTAATAAATTGTAACAAATAATAATAAATTGTAATAAATACTAATAAATTATAATAAATACTAATAAATTGTAATAAATTTTAATAAATATTAATAAATAATAATAAATACTAATAAATTCTAATAAATATAAAAAAATACTAATAAATTGTAATAAATTGCAATAAATTGTAATAAATACTAATAAATTGTAATAAATAATAATAAATAATAATAAATACTAATAAATACTAATAAATACTAATTGACATTAATAAATAATAATAAATATTAATAAATACTAATAAATACTATTAATTTGTAATAATTTGTAATAAATACTAATAATTTGTAATAATTTGTAATAATTTGTAATAAATTGTAATAATTTGAAATAAATAGTAATAATTTGTAATAAATAGTAATAATATGTAATAAATAGTAATAATTTGTAATAAATAGTAATAATATGTAATAAATAGTAATAATTTGTATTAAATAGTAGTAATATGTAATAAATAGTAATAGTTTGTAATAAATAGTAATAATTTGTAATGATTTGTAATAAATATTAATAATTTGTAACAAATAGTAATTAATAGTAAGTAATAGTACGAAATAGTAATAAATAGGAAGAATTAGTAAGAAATAGGAACAATTAGTAAGAAATAGGAACAATTAGTAAGAAATAGAAAAAATTTGGAACAAAATCAATTTTAATACATTGTAATAACTTGTAATAACTTGAGACAATTTCCAGTGGATTTGCGACACTTCTTTTTCATGAAGACTCTTCTCCTTTCAACTTTTACTGACTCAAAACATTATGAAACGTATGCTTCTACGTGTGCATTTCCAATCTCACATGTACAAGTTTGAATATGAATTCATAGGACCACATTTTTCATAATGTTTTCAGGTGGTGACAGTTGAAAGATGATGATTCGTCGACGAAAAGGGAGCTCTTTTGTCCAACGACTCATTTACTTGCAACTTTATCCCATTGAAATCACAATGAATAATCTGTTCAGAGGTACACTTATACATTCTCATATGCACAAGAATGAATATGTGTACCTTTGAGAAAATTCTTCATTTTGATTTCAGTGTGAGAAAGTTGCAAGTAAATGAGCCATCGTATAAAAGAGTAGATGTCAAGGCACTAAAAATTATGTCACCTATAAATAATGGTAATTATTAAGAAGTAGTTGTAATTATTTATCTTTTTTTTAGATGGTTTTTTTATAATTTCAAATTATTCAAAAATAGTAATGATTTTATATTTTGTAGAAAAATATGGAACAAGGAAGTCGACAACATTCATTATTTAATGATGGCGCTTGGATAAGTCAGCACAGAAATCCAAATAGTTCGGGTTCAAATCATGTATATATTGAGGGTGTTTAAGCTTTATTATCATTTGCATCACCAAAATCAGAATATGTTTCAGAAAGAACAATAAACTGTCCTTGTAAAAAATGTGCTCTGAGAATGTTTGACACATTTGACAAGGATAGGGGACATTTCTTGCAGTATGGTTTTCAACCAGATTATGTTTTTTGGTATCAACATGGTGAATACATTTCCAGAGAAGATACTAATAACTTGATTCCAGATCCATCAAAGTTTCAAAATTTAGTACACGAGGTTGTAGGTCCATCTTTTCAACAAACTAAAACTCAAGATGATATTGATTTAACCCTTGAGTTGGAACCGTTTGAATTTTATGAGTTTTTTAGGTCCTTTGAGGACCCATTATATCCTGGTTGCACGATA
Source organism: Viscum album (assembly GCA_963277665.1). Lineage (NCBI taxonomy): Eukaryota > Viridiplantae > Streptophyta > Magnoliopsida > Santalales > Viscaceae > Viscum > Viscum album. Next base: position 271,631,402 of record OY728139.1, on the reverse strand, counting down.
AGAAAATTAGAAGTGGTTGGAAAATTTATGGCTGTTAATTCAGATAATGAAATGTTAAACAATAGTTTTGATCAGATATTTTCCTTGGTTAAAACACTGTTACCTGAAAGAAATGTGTTTTTTGTAAATTACTATGAGAGCAAGAGGCTGGTTCGTAATTTGGGCCTTAGTTATCAAAGGATTCATGCATGTCCAAATGATTTCATCTTATATTTTGGTGAAAATTATTCATTAGATAGTTGTCCCGCATGTGGACCATCAAGGTATAAAGAAGCTCAACCAGAGAAGTCTGGATCTATTCCTGTAAAATAGCTAGGATATTTCCCCCTTACACCCAGGTTGCAGCTTTTATTTATGTCTCAAAACATATTTTCAATAATTTCATGGCACAAACCCAAGATTTATACAGATAAAATATTGAATCATTTATCTGATGGTGATTCATGGAAATATCTTGATCGTTTACATCTGTATTTTTCATTAGAATTCAAAAATGTGTAATTGGGTCTTTCTACTGTCGATTTTTGTCTGTTTGGTTCTTATGGTAGTCAAAATTCATGTTTTCCTATCTTTATAACTCTGTACAATTTACCTCCATGGATGTTGATGAATGATCCCTATATATTTTTGACCTTATTAATCTAGGACATCTGGAAAAAAAATATTGATGTTTATTTTAAACCATTGATTGATGAGTTAAATGAATTGTGGAGTAATGGTGTGAGAACATATGATGTTGCTGCGAAACAAAATTTCATATTAAAATCTTCATTGATGTGGACAATTAGTGACTTTTCGGCATATGGCATGTTATCTGGCTAGAGTACACATGGCCCGAAGTCATGTTCTTACTGTATGAAAGACAATAAAGCCTTTATTCTTGTCAATGGAAAAAACCATTCTATTTTGACTGTCATTGTAGATTTCTTCCAATCGATCATCCTTTTTAGAGGAATAAGTATCATTTTAGAAAAGGCACAATTTAAAGTGATGAACCTACAAAAATGATTTCAGGTACAGAGTTAAAATCAGATGTATTTTCTTTACCTCCAATCACATTTGGGCCAACAATAAACCAACAAAAAATTCATGGCTTTGGGAATGAACATAATTGGATAAAATAGAGAATTTTTTAGGATATTCTGTATTGGTCTGATTTGTTGGTCTGAAACATGTTGGATGTCATATATATTGAGAAGAACAATTTTGATAATCTATTTCATATAGTTTTGGATACCCCAGGTAAGACAAAAGATACTGTAAAGGCACAATTATATCTTTCCCAAATTTTCAGGGGAGCAGAACTTGAACTATTTGAAAATGTCAGATCACTGAGGTTAATGAAGCCAAAAGCTTCTTATACATTATGCAAAGAAAGTCTCCTATTATTTTGTCAGTGGATTTCATATTTGGGACTTCCAGATGAATATGCTTCCAATTTGGGAAGATGTGTTAATAATGGTCATATTATCGGATTAAAAAGTTATGATTTTGATGTTATAATGGAAAGACTTATGCCGATTAGATTTAAAGGTTTTTTGAATTCTATGATTTGGGATTCGATAACAGACATATTGATGCACCAGATTTGTGTATATATTTTCAAATATTTTATTGAAGATAAGAACAAGATTTTAGTAATTACTTACTAATCACTGGAAAAATACTTTGATTTTGGTGATCTTGTTCATTTTCAGGAGATTTATGACCAAATACACTAAATGGGGGAGAATTGAGAAAAATTTACAAACTACACAGCGTGTACTTATACACACACCACGTACATTCAAACTCAGACAAGAATTGACCAGGAAAAGTGCATGCCCAAGTAACCAGAAGCATGTACATGCCTTGTTTCTACTATACATGCTGTGTACACAATTCTAGAAGTAGTTGGTTGATGAAAAGAAGTCTACACACCCATGTGGCCAGCTGACAGGGACACACTATGTTCTTCCTATACACACCATGTATACGTTTCTAGAAGCAGTTGGTGGTCGAACCAATGAGACTAAATGCCGTGTACGGAGGTGATACATGCCGTGTATATCTACCTACCAGGCGATGCCGTGTTCCAAAGTAAAAGATAGTGTCTTAGGTCACCTACCAGCGGAGAAAACAAGGACAAAAGTACATTGAAAAAAAATTACACATCGTGTACTTGACCACACATTGTGTAGTTATATTTTCTATAAATAGAGTCCTTGGCCTCCTTTTAAAGTAGGGAGGAGTAGAGAGAAAGGGTTGATGGTTCGAAGGAAAGAATATCTGCTTCCATTCTACCACCATCCTTTTACCTCGCCATTCGACTGTCTACTGAAGAATCACTCCCTCCTCGATGTTTCAAGCAATGATAAACTTAGGAATCAAGTGTTTTGTGCTTATCTTTACATATATGTGTAACTAAATACCCATTGTATTGGGGTTGTGGGAGATGTAATAATTGTAATTTAGATTAGTTTCTATGAATTTATTTGTTATAATAACTTCTTCTAATTCTTCTTAAACCACTTCATCTTATCACTGAAAATTCCGAACCAGACCAATGAAAGAATGTTTAGCGATTCAAAAAAATAATAAACAATGAATATATTCATGATCATTGCTAATATTCATGGACTCAAAATGGACTAAGCCAAATAAGAAACTTTGAAACACTAACTACCAGACCAAGGAGTTAGTTTATTCATCTCTAAATATAATTTTATCGGACCAAGGAAACGTTGTTACAATTTGAACCCAGAGTGTTGGGTTATCATGAACAACACAACCTCATAAGCAATTTGATTTAATAAATAACTTCTTAAAAATACACAACACCAACACATTTCTCTCTTTATACTAATTCATCCTTTTTCTATCTGTATTTTCTTATACGGTGTGTGTGGTATTTTTCATTTATATATTTTTATATATTTGCTTATAGGAAAACCCATGATGGGGATGGTTCGGTTGGCCAGAATCGTAACCCGGTTCCAAAAGACCCTGGTTCGAATCCTGAAAACTGCCCCACTTCCATCATTTTTCCTTTTAATAAAACCACACGGTGTGTCTTTCGATATAAATAATGTGTTCTGTATTCTCCTTAAACTAGAAATTTTTTTCGCATAATGAAATTCATGCTGGTGAAGTTGGTAGATTTCCAGAGTCTCATCCATGAATCCAAAATATCCAGGTTCGAACTCGGCTAATCTACCTACTTCATCCCATTTTTTCTATTTAAAAACCACTCACTGTGACTTTATTTTTCCAATGTATCATAGGTCTATTTACTTTAAATATATTTAAATAAAATATATGAACAGTTGTACAACCTTTTCTTCAGTGGTTGAGGGCTTCTATTCGAAATGGTTGATCGCCAGTTCGAACCTCGCACCAAGCACTGGAACAAAGGTTGTACTTCTATTTTCCCACAGCCCTATTGTAGCAGTAATATCCCAACCCTTCACTGCAACTGGGAACCAAGGGACACATGTCATAGAAACCCCACATATACAGTAGGTTGTTGCGAACAGCCAGTTTCGAACCCAGTGTCTCCTTTAACACCGAGCCCATGGAACTCGATGCCAACCCATAAGCTGCAGCCTAGTGGTTGGCATCGAGTTCCATGGGCTCAGTTTTAAAAGACACCTAGGTTCGATACCGGATGTTCGCAACAACCTAACGTATATGTGGGGTTTCTGGGCCACGTGTCCCATAGGTCACACTTGCGGTGATGGGTTGGGAGATTGATGTGGCAGTAGGGCTGTGGGGCCGTATCGGTGGGGTTCTTGGGCCAAGTGTCCCTTGGGTCCCACTAGGAGCCACATTATAAAAGATATCTCTTTTATGATGTGGAACCTAGTGGGATCAATTAGGACACCTGGACGAGGAACCCCATCGATACGACCCCATAGCCCCACTGTAGTGGCAATCCCCCAACCCTTTACCGTAACTAGGACCCATTAGGACACCTGGCCTAGGAACGCCACATATACGACAGGTTATTGTGAACATCCAGTTTTGAACCTGGGTCACCTTTAACACCTAGACCTTGGAACTCGATGCCAACCACTAAGCTGAAGTACCCTCACCTATCCTGGTTTTAACCTTGCCCCAATTCGTGCCTGTGTCGCACAGTGCCCTCCCCTCTCCACATTTCTTCTTCTGTATGACACCAGGCCTCCCCTTTCCCAAATCCGTTGATTTAGGGCGGGTTACCTTCTTATTTCTATTGCATTGTGATCCTAGATCTAGGTATGACCTTTTATACCATTAATTTCATGTTTTCATCAGTGTTTAGGGTCATTTTAGGATCATCTGACCATTCAGCTTCCATGCTACATAGGAACAAATTGAAGAACACGTGTCATGTACTTTTGTAAACAACCACACACTGAATACTTCACGATTTGAAATAAAACAGTGTGTATGTTCGGTACACACCATGTACCATCCCCCATCATGCCCAGGTAACTTTTTCACATGGCCTCGCACACCATGTTCACATACATTGTGTGTCTGTTCGGTACACGTCATGTACACCATTTCTTTCGGCCAGACCATGTCGAGAACGTCACACAGCCATTTACCCTTTGTTGTTAGACATGTCATGTTTTCCTCTCACGCAGTGGGTATTTTATTATTATCACTGCTTACACTATGGTAGTGTCTTTTACAACACACGAATAGGACCACATTTCATGAACACGACATGTATGTTCGGTACACGCCATGTATCCTTCCCTTGTCTCAGATACTGGCTCGACGTGTCTATCCAAAGAACACGAGATGCTAACCCACTTTAACTACATGCCATGTACATTGTATATACATGAAATGTACCTTTTTATTTATCAGTTTTCTCACATTTTATTCTTTTCATTTTTTTGTGTTTTATTTCTTTTTCAGGTTATGGTAGATATAGACCATTCATGAGGGAAGTGGCCTACCTTTGCCACTGAGGGTGAGAGGCCTATTTATCGTTGCATTTGACTCCGGCCCGCGACATCACCAGATCCAGACTCTCCAGTGTACCATCTCCCTCCGTTGTCTATCCTTCCACCACTCACTACCTAAGCCGAGGTTGGTACTAGTAGCACCACACCTCCACCATCTAGCACCAAGCCTCTGAGCACAACCCTTTCTTCTCCACCAGCTGCCACTCCACTTGTTCAATCCTCATTCGTAGCTCTTCCATCAACAACTACCCCATCCAACAACCCTTTGCCTACTGCTGCCACTTCATCCCTAGAGTCAGCTCCCGCTTCTGTACCTCCACCTAGGTCGGGCCCTATAGGAGTTCCTCACCCTTGCATGGTGTTCTCGGTCACTAATTTGGCGCATGACAAGGTTCGTCACTTCTCTCACCGACCGATCCCATTGAGCATCCACTATATTAACAGCAGCATCCCTCAGCAGATGTGTATCTAGTTCAAGTTAGAGGATCTCCTTGGACACAGTCCTTTACTCATGATCTTCAAGGTCAACACTCCTATTTTTAGGGATTTATTTTTGGACATTGCTGCTTCCTTTGAGTTCGACAGAGCTGAGTGCTGGGAGACACCTGGTGATGATGTCCTAGTGGTCTGGTTCTAGCTAAGAGACATACCCTTTTCACTTACTATGACCGAATTTGGCTGAGGGTTCATTTTCTATCCTCATCCATCACCCCACCCCATGTATCGACCCTAACCCATCCCAAGAACTCTGAGCTCGTTGTTATGTGGCAGGAGGTTGTTGGGACTGACCACCGTTATGCCCTTACTTCCCAGAAGAGTACCTGCATCACTGACCCTATCCTTCACTACACCCACCGGTGGTTCAGCTCCATCCTTTTCCCCCGATATGAGGATATGGGGGTCTTGACCGGTCGTGACATGGATCTCCGCACCTGTGTCATCCAGCAGGACTACCCAGACCTCTCTTCCCTTACCGCCTCATATTTCCGTTCCATGTTTAGCGGTCATTAGGGTAACCCGAACGGTGGGTTTTATACCACCCACCTTGCCCACCACCATGGGGTTTTTGATCCTTATCTTTCCCATGACATGTTAGGTTTCCCCCAACAGATGGACTACCTCATTCTTAGTCACATGGGGTTGGTACGAAAGTAGGGGTGCTTACGTCCCTTCCCAGGCACCACCCCGACCACCTCTTGACCCTCATACCCCCACTGAGGCACCTGCTCCTCCATCCCCACCCCTTACAGCTTCCCCACCTCACCCCCTTTCTTTTGACCCCTCTTCTTCTGGCCTACCTTCTTCTATTCCACCTCTTACCCCTACCCCCGCAGCCTCGGTCTACCTCTCCTTTTCCCTCTACCTAGCAGTGATGAAGCAGCACATGGTTCATCTCAATCGACATTAAGACTGACTAGAGTAGATGTTGGGGATTATTCTTCAGCATCATGGTATTCCACTATCCCCTCAACCTACCTCTATCTTGGGTCCTGACCCTTATTCCGCAGCTCCACCACCCTTTGCTGCACTGGCCACGGATTCAGTTCTCCTGTCTACCATGGGCCCAGCTGCTGCCACCACTGCTGCCAGTCTAGGGAGTGATATCGAGCTTCCTATTCCAAGTCCATATCCTACAGATCCTACTTCTACGGCTTCTCTTCCATGTTTAGATTCTAACACTCCAGTTTCCACAGCTCCTGATTCTTCTCTCCCGCCTATTTTGGTACCGTATGATGCCTCTTCTGAGGCAACCCCCTGACTAGTTTTTGGTCACATGTTTTTTATTATATATCTCTTTGTGATATCTTTTTCTTGTGTAGGTTGTGTCTGCTTGCAGTGTTCTCTCTACACAACCATCATAGGTACTTTGGCACGCTATGGACTAGCTTTCTCCATCACTCCTCATCATTATTCACCTAGATGCGAGTAAAGTATTGTCCTTCCACATGTTCCCATTGTTTTCTTTTCTTCATTATTTTACTTCTTTCATTACTTCCCCTTATTCTAGTCCACTGTTGTGTCTCCACATTCCCTTATTCACTTTTTGTGGGACTTAGTGGTCCATGTGTGATATAAAGTATGGGGGTGTTTCTCGACCACTTTAGTCTTTTCCCTTATCATTATTCTATGAGACATCATTATTAGAAGATATATTTGAAAATGTGAAAAAAATTTGGTTAATCGTATTTCTAAATAATAGAGATGAAAGTGGGAAATTTTCAAAAAATTTGAATGCTTATTTTGGTTCTTAAAGTGTTTTAACATGATTGCTGATATAGTTTAAATTAAAACTTTTAATGCTTAGATAATTACATCGATTAGACTAATCTATTATATGCAAGTCATAGCCTAATTATATTTTTATTTGTTTTTCCCACTCCTAAGTGGTATTCTAAACCTGTTGTCATATTCTTTCTAATACCCTATTTCCTGATAGATTCTTAAGATATCAATAACTACCAAAATTTGAAAATTTTCTTTTCAAAACATGAGGATTTTTTTAATTACATTAAAATGATATATGCATTAGATTGTTTAAAAACCTTTATCTTGAGACCTACCCTACATCCTATCTTCATAAATCCCCTAGAAACCATGAATAGCCTTTATAGGAAGCCATATTACAAGCCTATTTCCCTTCATACTGTAATTCTTTTATGATTCTTCATTATTATTCACTTGAGCATAAAAATGGATTGGAAACACATGACATATTTTTGTGAATTGTCATGAAATTAAGTATGGGGGAGAGCCTATTGATCATTTGGGGCACAAAGGGTTCCAAACCTCTATTCGTGGGAATTATCAAAGGTTCCCTTTGTTCTAAAGAAATTGTACAAACAAAGGGACCTTATACCCACTTACTAGTTTGCGAACCCTACATACCTAACTAAAGGATATGGTGGTGATGAAATCATTTGATAGAGCTTGTCAAGGACTCTTTTACACTGAGCTTAACATAAAATATCATGCAATATTATTTAAGAATTTAGCCTCCACTTTCAAGCCTCAGAGTTATTTTTCACATCATTACTAAACAATCATTAACCACAGAAACATCTGGTCCTTTTTGAAAAGCCCTCATGTTTTTTGTAAATCAATTTTCTGAAGTAGAGAACTAGATTTCTTACAAACCTATGGATAGAGTGTATATATCTTTGATTGAGAATAAAATTAATTTAAAACATTTTTAGTGTTTAGTATATTTTTAGTGAGGTAGAACATCAAGTGGCTTGCTTATTTTTGAAGGGATGAACTATTTTTTTAAAAAAGGATGACAATAGTTAGTTGAATTGTATAAGAGGAATGATTAGAATATCTCCAAAATTGGAACTGTTTTGTAGCTTATGAAAATTTTCTCCTATTACTTATTATTAAAATTAATGAATGATTGAATTTATTCCTTTTAAAATATAGACACTTTTAACTAGATGTTGAGATTTTCTTAAGGGAAATAAACCGACTATGTATGGGGGAGTTTGATGCATCCGATTTTTGTATATATTTTCACATATTTTATTGAAAAAAATTACAATTTTCAACAGTTACTTACTGATTAGTGGAAAAATACATTGATTTTGGTGATCATGTTTATTTTCAGGTGATTTATGGACAAATACACAAAACATGGGAGAATTGATCAAAATTTATAAACTACATGGCGTGTACTTATACACATGCCATGTACATTCAATCTCAGACATGGATTGACCAAGAAAAGTACATAATCAAGTAACCAGAAGCCAATACACTCCGTGTTTCAACTATACATGTAGTGTACACCCTTTTAGAAGTAGTTGGCAGATGAGAAGAATTCTACATGCCCATGTGGTCGGCTAATGGTGACATGTCGTGTTATTCCTATACATGCCATGTATACCATTCTAGAAGTGGTCGGTGTCCGAACCAATGAGACTACACACCATGTATAGTAGTAATACACACCATGTATATCTACCTACCAGGCGATGCCGTATTCCAAAGTCAAAGACGGCGTGTTAGGTTGCCTACTAGGGGAGAAAACAATGACAAAAGCACGTCGAAAAAAATTACATGTTGTGTACTTGACAACACGACGTGTAGTTATATTTTCTATAAATAGAGGTTTTGGCCTTCGGTTAAAGGAGGGAGAAGGAGTGGAGAGAAAGGTTTTAAGGTTCGAAGGAAATAAGCTCCGCTACCATTCTACCACTATCCTTCTACCTCGCCATTATACGGCCTACCGAGGAATCACTCCATCCTCGAAGTTTCAAGCAATGATTAGCTCAGGTATCAAGGATTTTGTGCTTATCATTACCTCTATGTGTAACTAAATACCTAGTGTGTTGGGGTTGTGGGAGATGTAAGAATTGTAATTTACATTAGTTTCTATGAATTTATTTTTCTAATAACTTCTTCTTATTCTTCTTAAACCACTTCATCTTATCACTGAAAATTATGAACCAGACCAATAGTAGAATTTTCAGTGATTCAAAAGAAAAATAAATAATGAATATTTTCATAATCATTGGTAATATTAGTTGACTCCAAAATGGACTAAGCCAAATAAAGAACTGTGAAACACTAACTACCAAACCGAGTAGTTAGTTTCTTCTGCTCTAAATAAAAGTTTACCAGAACAGGAAACTTTGTTACAAATAGATCCCATAGTTTTGGGTAATCATGAACAAAAAAACCTCATAAGAAATTTGATTTTAAAAAAAAATTATTAGGAATCCACAACCCCAATGAATTTCTATCTTTATTTGCAGAAAAACCAATTTTCCCATATTTTATTCTATTCATTATGTAATTTATTAAAGAAACTTAAAACTAGTTATTCTTTTTATACAAATATAAAAAATCAACTCTAAATTTAGCATACTTCATTAAAAAGAAATTAGTTAAGAAAAGAAAAAAATAACTTCATTTTCCCTGTGGATCAACCCCTTTCTGGTAATATACAGGTTAGTGTAAAAATAATTTGGGAAACCGATAACATACTTTCAGTGAAATGACTCGACACATATCATATTTTTTTGAGACATTTGTGTAGCGACAACATACTACGATGCGCAACACAAACATGAAAAATATGTTCTTGTAATTATATATAAACTTGAAAAAATCATTCCGCTAGATTTCATTGACTCAATGGAACATATAATATTACATTTTCCACATGAAACTAAATGTGCTAGTCTAGTACAGTTTCGATGGATGTACCCATTTGAGATATGCTTGTAGAAATTGATGAAAAAAGTACGTAACAAATCATCAATTGAAGGATCAATTGATGAAGCTTATTTTCAAGTGGAAATTTTTTTTATATTCTCATTATTTTTAATCTGAATATCCCTCAAAACACAACCACATGGGACGGAATGTAGGGAATGTTAATAGAGAAATGGAAAATCAAATATCAGTTTTTAATCAGCTAAATATTGTCTTAGATGGAGTCCATGGATGATGGATTTCAGATGATTAACATCATATAGCTCATACATATGTTCTACTCAACTGTGAAGAAATGACATCATTTGTATTGTGAGTGATTATATCACTTGTTCTATATTTTATGTTACATATGTAGACTTATTTGATTTGTAGGTTATATGATAATTATATCAAGAAACAACTTCCTTAAATTATAGTAGTTTCTCTTGAAGAACGCAGACAAAAAAAATTCTAAATGGTTTCAGAAACTGATAAAATAAATTATTGATGGTTTAATATCAATTCATTTTATTATTTATTATATTGATAATTGTTTTACAAATGTTTAATTGTCTCAACATGCAGATAAAATTGATAAGCGATTGTGTATACTGAGTAACCCACCATCCAAAATGGTTAAATATTATAATGCATATATGGTGAATGGTTTTCGATTTCCTACACTTGCATATGGGGAATAAAAAACAATAAACAGTGGAGTTTTCTTGAGAGGATCACATCACAGAGAAACTGAAATTGACTTTTACAACATTTTGTTTTAAATTATTGAGCTGTTTTATCAAGTACAGAATTACATAATGATGTTTAAATGTCAGTAGTTGGAAACTGAGAGAGGCTTGTGTGTTCATACGACTCATGGAATCATCGAGATTAAATATAAAAGTTTTCTTATAGTAAGTGAACCATATTTACTAGCTCAATAGGCACATAAAATTTATTACCCAAAGTACAATTCTTCTTCAAGAGACCTAACTAATTGGTGGTGTATAATAAAAATGAAATATCAAGAAAATTAGTTTACTAAAATTGAATGTGTTTCCACTGAAGTGGAAGGAATTGACATTTTTCAAGAGATACTCAAAATACATATTTTTCACAAAGAGACATGAATATCGATGATGACACCCAAAAATTAAGGTTCGACGGTGATAAATATGTTAATAATGTTACAAATAAATTTGAAATGAGAAGAAGAGATAAAACTGAAACTCATATGGATATTGATGATGTTGAGGATTAATATGAAGACATTTACATCATCGGATATAAAGATGACAATGAAGGTGAAAATTGACACAGCTAAATGCTGGTTATAATCAAAACTAATATATACCTATATATAATAATTATTTTCAACTATCCGCTAACAATAATTATTTTGTGTTTCAGATGGACCCTAATCTATTTCATGAGTTGGAGGACGATGATCTACCTTTAGATGAGGGGGATTTTGAATCATCTAACCCTTAGCCTACTAGAGGTTCCGAGTGTATGTAGAGGGGGCACAGTCCTGTGTGACTGATGATTCCTGACCCTATCCCTGAGCGACGTCCACATCTTGGCTTTGATTCACACACATAGAGGTATGGTAACCAGTATATTATAGTTAGTTTTCATTAATTTATATACACATATACTAATTGATTGATTATTTATTATTTTTTCACAGTTTTTCACATGTAGATGTTAGATAGGGGAGCTCTATCTTGCGCAATTATTTTTTTCAGCCATGGATCGCATGAGAACAGATTTCGGTTGATGTGCAACTCAGTATGTTCAATCATTGGATGGTTCGTAAATAAATAATACTTATTTTGAAATTTATTTTATTAATAACGTGATATTATAAATTATTTGTAGGGTTTATGGTATCCTATTGATGATATCATGCGTGCTGCTATCAATATGACATGACAGGTGTCTATGTGCGACCATTTCCATTAGTTTTTTCAAAATTTGATAAGGATGCCCATTAAGAAAGATGGAGTGATAGAATTTGATGGGTCATGTATATCCAACCAACTAGAGTACATTTCATCTCACATTTGAGATGGATTCTGTTTACATTGGTTAGGTTGTGGATTTTAGAGGAGATATTCAGTGGGTCGGATGAACCGGGGGAGACAGGAGGTGACACATCAAGTTGGTAGTCGTACATTCAGTATGCATAGAGAGCATCTGGTAAGTTTCTTTTTTAAATATTTTATATAACATTAAATATAAACAGTTTATTTTATTTTTCTATAGGCAGTCGAGCATCCTGATATTACAGAGTATGATGTTTATCAGAGGATGTATAGTGATCTAGCCACTAGAAAGATTAGAGGTGATCACCAGCGTCAGATTGTGGTTAGTATTTTTTCAGTTTGAAAATTAACTGCATATAATATTTTTACAATTTTAATTTCAAATTAGAATTGAAGGAGTCATATGAGGCCACAACCTTTCAGATACAGGTTTATTTTTAGGATAAGACGACTGATCAGACCAGTTTCCACCATTTCGATGAGTTAGCATGGATGAAGGCAATTTAGTATGGATTTGAGAAGGGCTGAGTAGTTGATATCGACTCTCATTTGACTCATGGTACTTATTATGGTACACCTGCAATGTTGGTGTCCATATCGAGAGTATGTCGTGGAGAGGCATCATCTTCTTCCTTAAAGTATCAGGAGCAGTTGCAAACTTAGACTGAGCTAATAGAGAGTTTGCATAAGTAATATGAAGAGATACGTTAGTAGAAATAGTAGTACGAGGATGATATGCATCGATGACAACAACAACAGCAGCATCATCACGAGCAGATGGAGTACATGCATCATCTAACTTTTAGTTTAGGGATGCAGTTTACTCCACCATCTCTTACAGCTCCTCCACCTCCTTCAGAAGATGACCCTAGTGATTTTTTTTATGATAAAAACATTTTAATTCAAGAGTTTTTGTAATATGAACTATTTATAGTTTTTGTCTTTTATATTGGTGCAAATATTGCATAATTTAATTTTTTTAATATTTTATTATTTATTATTATTAATATATTTTTTAATTTTTGTTTATTTTACTAATAATAATAATAATAATATTTTATGATTTTTTTGTATTTTTTGGTGAATATTGGGAATTTTAATATCTTTTTTAATATTTTAATTATATTAATATTATTTTTTCATTAATCATAATTTTAATAAATATATTTTTTTAGTATTATATTTTTTAATGTTTGTTTATTTTAATAATAATAATAATAATAATTGATGTTTTTTTTATTTTTTTAGAATATTGAGAATTTTAATATTTTTTATTTTTTTATTATTTCAATAATATTAATATTATTTTTTCATTAATCATAATTTTATTAATTTTTTTCTCTATTTATTATTTATGATGGGACCTATTAAGACGGGTTCCCATCACAAATAATTTAAATATATATATATTTAAAATAGTATTTGTGATGGGTCCATCGCCAAAGGTTTATTTATATATATTTTATATAATCAGAGGATTATTTACGACGGGTAACTTCCCTATTGAAAATAGTAATTTTGATGGGCCCATCGCAAAATCTTTGTTTTTATATATAATATATATAATTGGAGACTTATTTGCAATGGTGAAGTTTCCCATCACTATTACTATTTTTTGCGATGGTCCCGTTGCAAAAACTAGTTTTTGTGACGTAGTTTTCTACAATGGGATAATTGCGATGGGACCCCGTCGCTAAAGCTTATTTGTGATGGGATCTGGTAGTAATTATCCCATTGAAAATACCTCAAATTCCAGTTGTGAACCTATATACAATTCTACCTCATGTTACTAAAACACATGTGATGGGTCTGGATAGTATCAGTGAAGTTGAGATACATGAAAGACATCATGCATTGACTGGTATCTCTAAGGAACTTCCAACTGGTATGCCACTATTTATATCTATTTTATAGGATCAAAGGGTCCAAAAAACTTTAGTGAGAGCTTTACCTACTTCAAAATACATTTATGCCCCAACTTGGGTGAGATTCACAAGAAAACCCAGTCTTTAGCCTCCAACTCGAGAGTTCATCGATGTCTATTAGAATATGACAGCTGTCTATACTGATTTGTCAACATGTGCATTCAGATCAGCTGGACCTACTCTACCCACCATAGATGTTAGTTCCAAGGCCTACAATATAAGGCTTCATAGGGAACCATCTTTATGGTATCATGAAAGCCATTATTATAAGAAAACTCAGAGAGATGAATATGTTTCTCACCGGAACACCCAATTTTAGGGACACATTCATGGATCATTTCCTCTAGGACCTAAATAGTATGATCCATGAATCCATCATTCTATATATGATAGGTCATTCTCATGATTACATGTGTACCAAAGGCCTTATGCAACCCCTACCAGAACTGTGATGTGAAACGAGTGTCTCTGTGATAAATGATATAACGAGGGGATCCATTAATACATAAAACCTCTCTAACATACATCTTCCCTAGTTCATCTACTAAAAACATCTCTCACATAAGTAAGAATTCTGCAACCTTCATTATACGATCAATGAAAACTCACACAGTATAATTTACATGAGGTTATTTGGGTAAACCAATCATGAAATCTATTGAAAAATCATCACATTTACACTCAGGAATAGATGACGGTTGTAGAAGCACTACCAGTCACTAATGTTCCACCTTAACCAAATTATAGGAGGAAAATAAAGTGAATAAGATGAATTTTTTCATTTCATACTATACCACCAATATTTTCATCTAAGATCCCAATAGATTTTGGTGACACTAGGGTGAACCGCCCATGATTAGGCATGAAATTCCCACATTAGCTTCTCTCTAATGTTTTTTGGGACCCATAAATGCACATGGAACTATAATATATCATCTTTATCCATGGTCCAACCTAAAGATGTATCATCCTCTTAAAAACTTCCTCTTCTGACAAGGTCTTCATGATCCGATAGTTGTCTCATTCTTACTCATTCTTAGAAGAGTAGAAGTCCAAAATAAGGCTAAGAGGATAATATAACCATGGTGTTCTTAAACTTCTATGTGTATATCTAATAATAAGGCCACAAGCTACCATTCTTCAATGGATTATTGAACCTCTTGTGTCTAAGAGAATCATCCACAAAATTGCATTTATCGGGCATATAGGCAAGATTAAAATCAAATAACATTAGGTACTAAACCCATCAGAACTACCCAAGATTTAGATACCACTATGAAAGGACTTACATGAGGTTTTTTTGATATGTGAATACCATAAAACACTCTTCATGAAGATATTTTCTCCAATTGTATAAGGCATTCACAACAACAGTGAGCTTGAGATCGTGCATCAGGTAATTCCACTCGTGATTCTTCATCTTATGAGACCCATTTTGAGAATACACGATCATCTGGCATCATAAAATATTCTATCTTGACACCATATGAATCAAAATATGTAGTTTATCTTCTTTTTTGGATATGACATAATCATTATTGGTGTTGATGTCAAACGACCCTCCAAGTATTGAAAGAATTATTCACATGATTCTGACCATACAAATTTCACACCCTTATTTTTCAATCCCATAAGTAGCACTACAATACTTGAGAAATATTGGATGAAGTGTCTATAATATCCAGCTAGCCCCACGAAAATCCGAATGTCAAATAATTTCTTGGGCTGGTCCCATGAAACTAAATCTCTCACTTTCTCTAGGTCTACTAAAACTCCCCACTCCAAGATGATGTGACTGGGGAAGTAAACTTTTTTAATCCAGAATTAGAATTTATTGAGCTTATCATATATATGATGCTCTCTCAGTTTATTTATAATGATCTAAATATGGGTATCTTGGTCATTTTGGGTGTTTGAATACACCAAGATATCATAAAAAAGACTACAAAAAATGTATCTAGATACAAGTGGAAAACCCAAATCACAAGACCCATAAAAACTATAGGTGTATTCGTGAGTCTGAATGAAAAAACCAAGTACTTATAGAGACCATAAATTCTCATAAAATTTTTTCAAGGAATGTATGAAGACCTGACATTCACCTGATGATATCCCAATCTCAAGTCTATCTTTGAAAACACCTTCTCTCTTCATAGTTGATCAAAGAGTTTGTTTATTTTTTCTAGTGGGTAATAATTCATTACAATGAGTTGGTTAAAACAAATTTAATCCACACAAATCTTAAGCTCACCATCTAGCTTCTTGGAAAATAGAACTAGTGAGACCTAAGGATAAGTGTTATGGCATATAACACCTTTAGCCTCCAGATCCTCCAACTTCTTCTTGCGATAAAAAATATTCATAAGTGACATACTATAAGGAGGAATGTTCATGGGTACTGATCCTTCTACAAACTCAATAATGAACTCTAACTACTATAATGAAGCTCAACCATAGAATTATTTAGGAAAGATGAATCTAAAATGATACACTATAGGAGGAAAGAAAATGGGTATTAACCCCTAGTTGTAAAAAAAGGCTGGTTTTCTGAGTTTTCACATTACCCAACCTCTATTACTCAGGTCTAAGTCTAGTAGCACTAACATCCCATCCTACCTTAGGAAAGTGCCTACTTCTCTATAGTGATGTAAATATCACCCTCTGATGATAGCTGTCAATTTGATATTGATAGGGAACTAAAAATTATATCCTGATAATTACATGAAATCCCATCATGTCAAGGATGTAAATATTCCACATGAAATAGTACCCGCCTATCTCAAGAGGATAATCCTTACAATAGAGAATTCCCTTTTATAAGATACCTAATGGGGTATCAAGCACCATAATTCCATAAAATTGTTCTATCTAGAGTGAAAGAATTCCCATAATAGTCATACATACAAATTAGTGAGACATGCCTATGTCAAATAATGAAAACACTAAAGTGGAGGATACTAGAATAATACCTCATACAATAGAAGTTCTGGCACTATACTCCTCTATAGAAGGCTGGAATTCATGTAACTGGCATGTACCATTGGATATGAGTCACTACCTGACTACTCCTATCAAGCCTGCTCTGCTGGTACTAAGAATTATACGTCTGACTACCACTTCCTCAACTACCACCTTATTCTGAATGGCCTTTAGTATTCTAGCTACCTTCTTGAAATTATCCCATTATCCTCACTCTAAACCGAGGATTAGGTGAAGATCCCCGCTCACTAGGAACTAGAGAGAAATTATTATAGAATCACTAGATATTCCCCATCTAGCCAAATTCTCTACACTCGACTTGATCCTATAGATACTAAAGATTTGTGTGACCTGGATTCTCACACTGATGACATATAACAAAACTATCTGCAATAAGAGCCTAATTGTTGTTACCTCTATGAGTATACTCAAAACACCTTTTTCTCCCATAAGAAGAACCACTGAAAGCTCTAGGTTCCAAACCACTTTAACTCGAACCTTAAACATACCTCAAATTCTGATTTCTAATTAGGGTCTAGTTGATTTTTTAGAAATGGTAGTCAACCTGAACACATTAACCTACAATCGTATGATTTTTACCATCCCTTCCTCAATGTTCCTAGTGTTTATAAGATCATCCCGAGCTAGATCAGAATTGAACCACTAAAACTATGTGAAACAGTAATATTATTCCATAACTAACATGATTCCATACTTAAGCTTCATAAATTCTCTATCTATATATGCCCTCAGTGTCTGGGGAATTAAGTATCCATAGAATATTGTTTAAAATTCAGTATATACCATATCATGATGTTGATCTGCCAGGGTGATTACATCCCACCACCATTTGGATGAATAATGTATCATATATGATACTATCTTGAACCTATGCTCCAGAGGAATCTTAAGATGCGTGGATATAAATAAGATTGGCTCATATCAAGACTCTAAAGCATTTGGTCCTCCATCCCTAAAATAGTGGGAGGATGATGCTACTAAAATTTGTGAGTCAACTATGACATGCTCGGGGTAGGTTGAAGAAATCATTTCATAGACTATAGCATACAAAAAACCCCTCTCAGAACTAGGAACCAACACCCACATCAGTAACGAGAGGAGGAGCCATTGGTGGCTCTACAAGAGGAATCACTGGAGACTCTCAGCCCACCACCTCAGGTACATGGTCATCACCACCTTCAAGGTAAGTGACTGATGCTCATCATTGTGTAATAATGATATAATGAAAAATGAATGCCTCATAAGGGATTTAAGAAACTAATGGGATCATAGATAGGAATCATGGATAGGTATAAATACTTCTTATACAAATAATCACACTCATTTTTCTGCTCAAAAATACAGGTCTAGATGATATAAGAGACCATAATGGCCATAAGAACATAAGAGATTACCACTACCCACTAATAAATTTGAGCTCAGGTCAAATTCATTGTGTTAGGTATATATAATATGTCCATTTCAATTTAAAATTCATATTAATTTTAAAAATCTTCTTGTTCGAACATTTAAATCATGTAAATGTTTGAATCAGATGGTTTACCATTCTCCTTTCCATTAGGGCCAATACTCATTATGAACTAAAATGTGGCACCCACCTAGCCCACACCATAAAACATTCTAACTCATGTGACAAATATCCCATAGATCAGTGTTCCATACTTGTATGCTTAATGTTTCTAATTTAACCTATTCAAGAAAGAACTATTAGGATAATTTAGTCACTTTAAGTATCAACTATGTTTTCCAATACCTACATGAAGTGTCAGCACAATTAAATATATGTTCAAAGAATGATCAATATGAAACAAAAAAATCATGATAAAAATAAACATGTCATGGAAAATTCATGGAATATTCATCCTATAGTGCCTAAAGTAATTCATTTTACAATTATCCTCACCATCATATCATTGGGTCAAGGAGTAAAGAAACACTCAATAAAAATAATAATAATAATCACAACATAACATGTACATCACCCAATGGTGAAATGATATCAATAGTAATAGGAAAAAGCATAACAATAATAATAATTCAAGTAACCCGAACATGGGTTTATGACACTCAAGAACAAATTATGTTTGTGTTCCATGCATTCTCAATCTCCAATATATTGTCTATAAATAGTAAAGTAATAAAGTAACCCGCTCTGATACCACTTAAAAATATCCAAACTCATGGTCCACTTAACTCGTGCCCCAAGCCGGTGGGTCACATGGCCTCATGCATGCCTCCCCATATGCCAGAGGCTGTTGACTAGAAGTGAGGGTGTAAAGGTGGATTGGTGGGGTGATTATACACTCTTTTCAAAGTGGTATTGTGGTTATAATGATAAATATACAACATTATGGGAAGCATATAAAAAGTGTCAAAATAAATAAACAAGAAATTAAAGATGTTTAAACAACTAAAAAATATATAAATATATCAAAAGCCTAAATGGTAGTGTCAATACATGATAATTTCATGCAAATATACAAAAGGGACTAGGGGAATAGGAATATAGTCATGCTATACAAAAAGTACTAAAAACATGTCTCTCCACTAGCATATTAAGTGCATGATCAGTCCTCTTCGCATAAGACCCAACTAAGTAATTTTTTCAAAAACCTGTAGCATAGAACATTCCATTATCAATACATGTAGACAAATAATATTCATGGGTACCAAAGGTATCCTAAGTAGGGTTTTAGATAAAAATCTCATTAGGCCTCCACCAACGGTGTCTTCAGGTAATATGATTAGTGATCATATCTAAAAAGCGTTTAGGTATAAGAAGAATAGTAAAACAAAGATGAAATAAATAATCAGCCCACTCGGGTTCCTATAAGACACATGCCTGGTCTTCCTACTTTGGATCATGGCCAAAATATAATTCTGACTAATTACCATATATAGAAGTAATATATATAGTTTAAATTATATATTGTAACTACCTATATAAACCAATTATGTGAGGATATAAGTGTCCTTATACTTGGAATACTAGTGTTGGATGGATTGAGGAAAAACTTAGACATCCATGACCAGTCTAACAAGCCAATAATCTCAAGCAATAGGGTGCATGCCCTACATCCAAAAAGTAAACCATGAAACAAAACTCAGGATGGTCGAGGGAGTCATCATAGAAATAATATAATCATGGAATATGGCATGTAAATCCGAATTCCCATATATTATCAGTGGTGAGAGAATTAAAGCTAATCACTCGATGTATGGGAGTGTGATTCCTCCCTTCTCAACAATATATGACCATCGTATCATAGCCTCAATAAAGACACATTATAATTATAATTGGCATGGTAAATTACCTCCTATCCATATATTTTATCCATACAATATATATATATATAATATTCATAATCATACTTTTAATTTAAAACATGAACCATTACCTCCCTTGTTCAATACTATCCAAGTTGAATTACATCCATGTCATTTCAATTTATAATGATCATTAAAATAGAGCATAGACCAAAGGAGTGGTTTCACCGTCCTTTATGCTTCATTCATTCTATTAATCTAAAATAGAAAATCCATCATGCATTATCCACTCCCTTTGATTAAACTATTTAATTCATTAAGACATGGAAATCAATTCATAAGGCTCAGGGGGTCACTTAGGAGGTGGCATGGGAAACAAAGAAATTTCCTATAAGGGAAATTCCAACTATAAGAGGGACAAACACCTAAGAGGTTATTTGGGTTCCATTTAATATTCATTTTTAAATGGAAATTTTATTTAAAATCTAATCCAAAAGGTATAATGGAGTTCTACTAATTTAAGGCAATTAGACAAAATGGCCAATTTCACTTGGCTCACATAAGGGGTGATGATATAAGGTTTATAAAACCTATCAACTACCAGAAAGGGAAAATTTTCCCATATTAATATTCAACGTTCAATTTTGTATATATAAACTGATTAAAAGGAGATATCGACAAAATCCAATGTGCGGCATGTAAGACCCCAAGATTTTGTGAAATATTTTTTTCGAGTTAATTTAATCTTTTGATATTTTTAATTTCATGAAACACAAAAAATAGTTTTTTATATTAAATAACTAATACAAATATTTATTTCACATGGAATACCTACTTGGCGTATGCAACACCAATGTTTCTACAAAACATCATTATATTATTACAATTATTTTAGTGAGATAATTATAAAATAGTTGTTAAAAATAGTAATAATAATTATTATTATTATTTTTCTAATATTTGTTTAATGGTTTTATAGAAATAAAACATATTTATAAGGAGAAATATAATATTTGGTAAATTTCTTAAATATTTAAAAATACTATTTTCTCAAATGAACTAATTTTGAAATACTTCCGTGAAAAATAATAAAATTAATTTTAGACACCTTTAGAAATTTAATTTTATAAAATTATCTTCATTTTTGAATTTATAATTTTTAAATTATCTTAGGGTGAATTTTTGGGATTTTTTTGAGATACTTCATTTTTTGACGAATAGTGAAAAATACAAGATTTTAATTCAAAATTTTCTTTTCATCTAGTTTATTCATAACTTTAACTCATATTTTAATTTGGTTTAAAAGTTTTATTAGATCATATTTTTATAAATTATTCCAATTTGGTTCAGTGGAATCTATTTCACTATGAAATTGGGTATATATAATTAGCAATCTTTTGGACATTCTTACTTTAAAAACCCACAGTGTCATCCCATCTACAAGATTAATTTTAAATTAATTTCTACCACTTCTGTGATTATAATTAAAAAAATGATTCCATATTTTTAATTATAATAATTTCTAATTTATAATAATAAAAATTTAGCTTTTTCACCAAAATGATTAGTAAAAGTGATTAAAATTAATTACAACGGTTAAGAGAAAAATTATGTTAATAAAGTATTAAACCTTAAAATTAAGGCCCCAAATGACCTATAAACATGTCAAAAACCAATTTTATGTCCATAATTATTCCATTCACTTTCAATTCCTTTTTTATTTTGTGCGGTATTACTTTTTTAGGTAAAAATGTGTGTACACCAAACTTGTTCTAAAAAATGCCAAGTGTGTCCTTTCCCCTACCTATTAAAGTCCACCACCTAGACCTCTTCTTCACACCTCTCAAACAACTTATGATGGGAAAATATTTTCCCAATACACTCCCCAAAATATATAAATTCCTTTAGAATCCTCCCATTTTTCATAAAAAAATCCAATAATCATTTTGGTACAAACAAAAAAGAGTTACCTGATTAAGAGGTAACGTCTTCTCTCAAGCTTTTTTCTTTAATTTTCATTCTCCATCCCATACAATCACTTTATTATATTATTTTATCACAAAAAAAGTAAAATAAATATAATATTATGTTTCTATGCTACTTTTTTACCTACACTTACACACACCTCCCATCTAATGGGTAATGAACATACAGTTTATGTGTACAGTGAACTACAACCATACAAAACAATGATTGTTAATTCTTCATATATCGCCTATCATGGTGGGAATTATGATGGAAAATATTTTTATATATAATATATATGATATTTATTATTTATTTAATATTATTTTATCTTTTTACAACACATATCTTTAAATTTTTATTTGGTGTTAATATGATAATTTCTTTTGAGGAAGTGTGGACTACCTCCCCCTCAAAGAGATGTTATTTCATTCACACACTACATGGGATGTATTAAGGATTTTTTTAGTGAAACTATATGATATATATGAAATAATAGTGATATTAAAAAAATATTATATATATACATATATGTCATTTACTTGCATTCTTTCAATACGGAAGCAACGTTCATGCAAACTTACGGTCTACCGTCTCCATGAATGGTGTAATCCATTTCATAATTCTATTGATTATTATACTAAACATATACTGAATATTAATGATATTTATATTTTTTTACATTCTAGAAATAATTATTTTATTATAAGTACCAATGATATAACAAATTAGGACACATGTGAAAAACAAAGCGAATATTACCCGAAGTGTAACCTTAACATAGAATTGTTAACAAATGGGTAATATAAAGTCATAATAAAACAATATATCTAATTAGATATAAAATATAGTTCTATATATGATTTATAATAAACCTTTACTTATTATACATTAGGTTATTACAAGTACAAAGAAATTCAATACACAAGGTAAGAGAATTTCATCTTAATTTTTATTTTCGTGAGATACATGCTTTATTCACCACCCATTCATTTTTTTGGTGTGTATACTACCAATGGACGTATTATATAATTAAATTTATGGGTATTTACATATCCATTTTATTATATTTATTTCATGGTGAATATGTTTCAAAAGTTACCAAATTATAAAAATGATTTTGTCTCAATTTGCCTTCTTTGATACACATGTCATGTTATAAACCTATATTACGCCATGAGGTATCTATAATACCTTTTAAATTTTATATCATTAATATATTTCTATTCATGATATTTTAAGATTAATTTAATTTCATTTTCTTAAATGGTGAGAATGTTTTATGGTTACCAAGAGTTAAGAGTTTATTGAAACAATCACATCGCTTTTTAATATTGTTTATGATTAGGATTCCATTGATGAAATATTATGATCCATATCTCAAAAACACACATTAATTTTATTATCCTATGGTTATTCGGGATATATTCATATATTTGTACCATTTTCCTCTCTTTAGTACATAAGAATTTTAATAATGTTTTTTAAGGAATTCTGAATTTAACTATATCTTTAGTAGGAAATCCTCATTTTTTCAACACCATGTTTTATAAAAAGGGTTTCCAAAAATATTCTCATATTATCCAATAATATTTAAAATAAATTTTCATCTTTTTTGTATTTTACCAAAGTTATATAAGGAATATTATTATCATTTTCAGAAAAAATATTTTTTGTTACATTTTTACCGTGCCAAAGAAATATTCCTTTTAACTCATATGAAATTCACAGATTTACCCACTGTCATTTCTATGAATCTTAATTTCCATGTTTAATAATTTAATTTTTAATAACTTTTTTTAAAAGTAATTTTCAAGGAAATTTTTTTTCCAAATTTTTTCAAGCTTATTTTATAAATTTTCACGTAAAAAGGTTTTCCAAATGTTTTTGAGATTTCTTTATAAGTTTTCAAAATATTTTCAGTGGAATTGTTTTAAAAACGTTTTCAAGATTTCTTTCAATGTTTTGAATGTTTTTTAAAAAAAATTAAATTTTTTTGAATCTTAACCTATATGTTTTCAATGAATTTTTTTTAAAATGATTTCAAGTCTTCTTTATAGGTTTTCAAGGTATTTTGAATGAAAATTATTTTTAATTGGTTTTATGCAATAAAAAGGCTTTTTAAATGAAGAAAAGTTATTTCATTAAGAACCATATTTGAAAGATATTTCAAAATTATTTTCAATATAAGATTACTTATGTTCATGTTACTCATGCCTTTATATGAAATGATATAATGGTTTTTTTCTTATTCTTTATATGAATGGGTTATTCTTGTTGTCATGGAATTTATAGAATCCATTTTTATTTCATAATTTATATATCCTATTTCTCATTCATGGGTTATATATTTATGAAATATATTTCTCTTTCATAAGTTACATGTTTATAAAATTTATTTCTATTTTATGTGTTATATTTTTTTGAATCCAGCATCTTTTCACTGGTTACACATTAATGAAATTATTAGAAAACCTATCTATTTTCCATAGGTTATGATGTAATTAAATGTTAATGATACCCATTTCATTTCATGGGTTTTTATTTTTGTTTAAGAAACTCATCTATATTTATGGGTCATGATATGATGCATATTTTATTTTTCTGTGGAACATGTATGTATTATCTTTAACGTGACGGGTGGGACCTATATCTCTCTTAAATGAATTGAGTAATGATGGATGAATCATAAATGTTATATGTTTACTTTATTACATGTTCACAATGTTATGAATGGACCTTTTTACTAGTCCATAAGTTTATGTGTGTACGTAATTACATGTTCACAATGTTATGAGTGAACCCTATTATGTGTTTAGAAATTCATGTGTGACCCTAATTACATGTTCAAAATGTTATGCGTCGACCTGGTTTCATGTATATAAGTTTATGCATGAACCTGATTACATGTTCCCAGTATTGTTCATGAACTTGATTTCATGTACACAACATTATGTTTTGACCTATTTTCATTTCCATAATTCTACGTGAGGGCCTGAGTTCATGTTCTTAACATAATGTGTTAAATGTTTTATACTTATACATGTTTATGATATTATACAATGATGTGTATGCCACAAGTCCATGTCTTATTCATATTTCATTCTTTAATGTTTTATGTTTTTTATTACCATATGATTCATGTCTTATGAAATTATAATCATTATGATAAATTTTATGTTTATAAACTTTGATATACAAGATATGATCTTTGAACAATAAAAAAAAATTCTCATAACCCTATGTTCATGTTATGCTTATTAATTTCATTTAGTTACCCTTAGTGAGCATTTAAGCTCAAACATTTCTTAGTTTTTCCTTAACCATGTTATAAACAAAGGTTTTGAAGTATAATTACTAAGGGGAAGATATTTTTAGAAAACTTTTAAGATATTTCACTGACTTAAAAGATTTTTTTATAAGTTCCCAAAGGCACTAAACTAATATGGTCTTTGGGTGACTATTTCTGTAATGTATTAAGTATTATGAAAAATGTATGTAATTTATATTTATATTCATACTAGGTAATTCTATTTGGTATTAGAGAAAAGGTTTAGTTAAACATTGTAAGCTAGGATGAGAAAACATTAGTGAGTACCCGAAAGAAAAGTCTAAGGATAAGTCTAAAGATAAATAAAATAATATAAAAATGTCTTATAATTTTGGTAACGTATAGATTGACTGGTTTCTAAGAAATATATTTATATCTAGATACTACAAGTGGATATAGTTTTGTAATATATTTAAATTGGATTAAGAACTCTGATAAGATATTTTGGGCCTAACTAGGGGTAATAAAGTACAAAATAATGGGCCTTACTGCACACCTGGTTTGATACTCATGGGGGATATGTTTTGGTAATTCAAAAACTCTTTAATAAACATCATGAAGTATTTAAAAATATGGTTTCTATGAATAACCTAGGATTCATATATTTAGAAAGGTGTCATGATTTATACATTGTATGAGTAATTATTTTCATAATTATGTTGTTTTATGCTATGATAAGTAATGATCACAGTATAATTATGTTTTTAGTCTATGAAAGGAAATATAATGAATTAGATTAATGTATAATGTGATGGAATATTTGATTATTTTTATTCAATCAGAATAATCACTAGAGTGATAGATATTGTGATCATTCCTAATAAGTTTTCACAAAACATGATTAACAACATGTAGCTTAACCAAATCTCACACTCACCAAGGAATATAAAGATGGACTTAACTTAGATTTAGATTAATGAAGACCATGGATGAAATAGGATTTTTTCCCTTTTTGTCAATAATGTGGAAAGAATCACTTAATTTAATGGCTTAGAGGAAAAAAGAAGATGTTTATACTCTGGAAAAGAATGACACAAATAAAGTGGCTATAAAGAAAAATGATGAGTTTAGTTAATGAAATGAATGAGAATACCAAACTCCCTAATAAATCATCTAAGGTTAAGGGTTTAAAATGTGTATTAAATGTTCATTATGGAACTAAATTTTATAAGACGAAATAAAATTAAGAGAATCAGTAAGGTAGTGTGAGTAATGGTTACATTGTTGACGATGAAGAGACTATAGATGAAAAATGAAAGGAAAGATGTATTTTGTAATAGGATGTTTTATCCTTGTTAATGGATTATGTATGAAGTAATCATTTTTAATGTATTTTTTTCAAGAATTATGAAAGTTGAAATATATAGGGGTTTTCTCTTTTATGTTTTTCTTATAATGATTTACAAGAATACATTGAATAGATCCAATAGAATAGAAAATTGATTTAATGGAAAGGTTATTTCCATAGAAAAAACTTGATTAAGTTAAAGATAACCCTTAACATGGTTCTTATGTTAATATATTGTTGTTTGAAAAACAGATATGTGGGATATGAATAAGAAAATTTGACAGCACTGATTACCTTGGAACTAATTCATGACTTTTTGAAAAATAGTTCATGCTATAATGGAAGAAGATTTAAAAATTCTTGGATTTATGGAATATATCTAGTAATATAAATAATAAATATGAATTCATTTTTTATAAAAGGATTTATAGTAATTATGGTTGTTACCATGTTTCAAGAGAATTTACCATAAGGGTATTCACATGTTTGGAATATGACAACCAAGAGCTACTTTGTGATATTGGGGGATCAATGTTAAGATGATTATGTGAATTTTTTTATAATGTATTGAATTTTTATCTTTCGTAGGGGTTATAATGTTAAACATTCATGAAGAGTTTATGTTAAACTTTGGAGAAAGTATTTATGTATTGAGATTGTATTGAAAACTTTTGTTAAAAGGATATTTAGTGATTAACCTTATTTCAAGGATTTCCATCATATTTTGGAAATTTTATTTTTGTGGTTTTATAAAAGGAAATCATATATATTGGGTGAAAACCAATCATGTCTGTCAAGGCCACAAATATTTAACCCATGACCAAAGTAGGATAAGGTTTTCATGCATACCCTGGCCTACGCGATGTCTTGGGTAATGTATAATAATTTTTGATGAATAATTATTTATGATGAAAAAATAGTGTTATTTTTTATGTTTATAGATTAATTTATTAACAATATTTATTTTTAAGAGTATTTATAGATAAATAATTGTACTTCTCATTCTTTTATGGGCTTAATATCTGCTAAAAGTGTATTTTTGTGCTTCGGGCATCAAAGTTAATTTATAGACATCCATTTCTTAAAGTAATGGATGAGTTAGAAATATTTAAAAGCACTAAAAAGAATGGAATTTTGTTTATATAAATATATAAATTACTTATGCTTCCTTATATTCTTGTTCAATAAAAGAGTTACTCAATGATAGAATAGTGATCAAAAAAATGTTTTCAAAATACCTTAATTTTTGTGTTACCAATGGCCTTATAAGTCAACACATATTTATGTCTTTAAGAAGCTAAAATTTTCATTAATCATTCATTTTTTTATGAAGGATGACCTCAATCACTCCCTATAAATATTTAAACTTTCCTCCATATCCAATCTTAATTCCCAACCAATGTTCTCCCATGTGGAAACCTAATTATATGATACTTTGGGTAACTAATATGGTTCCAAATTTCCATTTTTAAAAGAAGTTTTAGTATTAATTTTTAATATTTGGGTTTATAGAAAATGAAATTTCATGTATTAAACCTTTGATAACCTTGATGATGTTTGAGAAGAAAATTAATTTTAAGGGAGGTCGAATGTAACACCCTGAGATTTTGTGAAATATATTTTTTCAAATTAATTTAATTTTTTGATATTTTTTACTTCACGAAAAAATTAAAATAGTTTATATATATTAAATCACTAATTAAAACAATCCTTTCACATGGAATATAAACTTGGAATAAGTTACATGCAACACGGACTTGGTGTACCTTGCACACAACACTAAAGTTTCTACGAAACTTCATTTTATTGTTATAATTATTTAAATGAGATAATTATAACCTAGCTGTTAAACATAGAAATATAAATATAAATAAATATTTGTAATATTTTTATAATATTTTTTATAGAAATAAAACATATTAATAATGAAATATATAATTTTTTTGTAAAGTCCTTATTTATTTAAAAATAATATTTTCTCAAACTAACAAATTTTCATGTCCTTACATTAAAAATAAAAAAATTAATTTGAGAACCATTTATAAATTTAATTTGAAAATATAAAATTCATTTTTTATAATGTTTTAATTATCTTGGATTAAGTTTTTTTCATTTTTCTGAGAAACTTCATTTTTTGGATGAACAATGAAAAATACATGATTTTAATTCAAGTCTGAATTTTCATCTTATTTATTAATAATGTTAAATTATATTTTAATTTGGTTTCAAATTTTGAATATAAACTTTTTTTATAAATTAATCCAATTTAGGTCATTGTAATCAAATTCACTTTGAAATTGGGTATAAAAACAAAACAAACTTTTGGATGTTTTTACTTCAAAATCCAAGAGTATCTTCCTGTCAGTGGGATTAATTTTAAATTAATTTTTTCCACTTATGTGGTTATAATTTGAATAAATTGATTCCATATTTCTAATAATAATAATTTATAAAGTATAATATGGTCACAGTAGTTTTTTTACAAATAATTTTAAAAAACATGATTAAAATTAATTACAACGGTTAAGAGAAAAACTAGATTAACAAAGTAATGAACCTTAAATTTTAGACACAAAAGACCTATACACTTATAAGAACCCCATTGGATGTCCATTTATCAGCCATTAACCTACCATTATTTAGATTGGTTGGTTTTTTGTTACTTTTTTAGGTAAAAACATGGGTACACCTAACTTGTTTTCCAAAATACCAAATGTGTCCCTTCTCTTCTATATAAAAGGACACCACCTCTCCCTCTTATTCACACCTCTCAAAAAAGTTAGTTTCATCCAAGATATTCCCAATACACTTCAAAAAATCCTTACATTACTCATATAATTCTTTCATTGGGTATAAAGTAATATTATGAATTATTTTGGCAAAATCTAAAAGGAGTTACCCGATTAAAAGGTAATGTGTTCTCTCAAGCACATTTATTTTATTTTATTCCTCCACACACTAAACTCTCTTTATTACATTATTTTATAAATAAAAAAATTATCCTAAATATAATAGGATTTTTTGTGCTAATTGTTTGACTATCACATACACACACACCTACATCTAATGGGTAACAAACATATTGTTTTTGTGTACAGTAAACTACCACCTCACGAAATGATGATTTTTTGTTCATGCTTTACTACCTATAATGATGGGTGTTATGATGGAAATTTTATTTATAATATATATATATGTATATTATTTTTATTATGTCTTTAATCTTATGAAATATTTGTATAACACATATCTTTATACTTTCCATTTGGTGTATATACGATAATTTTGTTTAAGAAAGTGTGGACTATCGCCCCTCAAAGCGATGTGATTCATTCCAAAATACATAGAATATATTAAGGATATGTTTAGTGAGACTATATGATATATATGAAATAATAATTCTATTTTAATAATATTACCTACATATATACATATACATATATGTCATCTACTTTATTTCATTCAATACGGAAGCAGTGTTCATGCATACGTATAACCTACCATCATCATGAACACTGTATTATATTTCATACATATATATATATATATATATTACTATAATAAAAATATATTAAATATTTAATGATACTTATATAATGGTTTAAATTCTGTAAATCATTATATAAGTATAAGGAAAAATGATATAACAAATTTAGACACTTGTGAAAAACAAAGAGAATATTATCGGAAGCGTAACCTTAACATAGAATTATTAAAAATTGGGTAATTTAAAGTCATAATAAAACCATATATGGAATTATATATAATAATATAGTTCTGTAAAATATTTATAATAAACTAATATTTCTTATACAAGTTTTTCTTACATATACGAATAAATTTAAGACACTAGGTAAGTGAATTTCATCTCACTTTTTATTTCTGTGATATACATGCATTATTCACCACCCATCCATTTTTTTTGGTATGTATAATACACATGAATGTATTATATACTTAAATTTAAAGTTACTTAAATATCCATTTTATTATATTTCTTTCATGGGAACTATTAATCAAAAGTTATAAAATCGGTAAAATGATTTTGTCTCAATTTTTCTTCTTTGAGACACATTCCATGTTATACACCTATGTTTTTTCATTAGGTGTATGTGATTACTTTGACATGTTATATCATGAATATATTTATATTCATGATATTTTAATATTCATGTAATTTAATTTTCTTAAATGGGGAGTATGGTTGAAGGATACCAAGTGGTAAGAGTTTATTGAAATGATCTTATAGATTTTTTTGATAGATTATGATTATGCTTACTTTAATGAAATATTATTACCCATATCTTAATAAAACTCGTTACTTATCATAACCTCTAGTTAGTCATTATATCTTAATATATTGGTACCATTTTTCCACTCTTTGGTATATAATATAGTTAAGAATGTGTTTTTAAGGAAGTTTGAATTTATCTCTCTCTCTTCGGTCAGAAATATGAGTTCCTTCAAACCCATGTTTTATAAAAAGGGTTTTCAAGAATATTCTAATATTATTTTATAATATTTAAAATAAAATTTTAACTGTTTTTTCTTTTACCAATGTTTTCAAAGGAATATTTTTTCCTCATTCCAAAGAGGTCATTTTTACTAACTTTTTCCGTGAAAAAAGGAATATTTTTTTTACCTCATACGGCATGTATGTATTTACCCACCGTCATTTCTGTGAATCTTTCTTTCCATGTTTAAAAGTTTAATTTTTAAGAATTTTTTTAAAAATTAAGTTTCAATAAAAATTGATTTCAAAATTTTTCAAGCTTCTTTTATAATTTTTCATGTAAAAATGTTTTCAAAAAAATTTCATGTTTTCATTATATGTTTTTGAAGTATTTTCAATGAAATGGTTTTCAAAACATTGTCAATCATTATTTAAATATTTTCAATGTTTTAACAAAGAAATAATTTTTTAATATGTTTTGAATATTATCCAATAATTTTTCAAGAGAAAAGGTTTTAAAAATTATTTTATGCATTCTTTATAAGTTTTCAAGCTATTTTATAAGAAAATTATTTTCAAATGGTTTTATGCATTAAAAACCCTTTTTTAAAGAAGAAAGTATATTTTCCTCAAGAGAAAGTTTTACACGATATTTCAAAAAAAAATCAATATAATATGAATTTTTTTAATGTTACTCATGCCTTTCTATGAAATAATATAATAGTTCAATTCTTATTCTTTATCTGAATGTCTTATTTTTTATGTCATGGTCTTTATGAAACCCTTTTCTATTTCACTGGTTATATACTTATGAAACCTATTTCTCTTTCATGGTTTATATGTTTATGAAATCCATTTCTATTTTACATGTTATATGTTTATGAAATCTATTTCTATTCCATAGGTTATATGATTTTAAATACCTCTTATTTTCATGGGTTATGCTTTGATTAAACTATTAGAAAAAATATCTATTTTCCATAGGTTATTATGTGAGGTAATGTTAATTGTAACATTTTCATTTCATGGATTATGATTGTTGTTTATGAAACCCATCTCTTTCTGTGGGTCATGATAACATGAATGTTTTATTTTCTTGTGGAACATCTATGTATGATTTTGTTATGTGATGTGTGAGACCTATATCTCTCTCCAATGTATTAGGTAATGATGGATGACTCATGAGTATAAATGTCATGCATGAACCAGATTACATGTTCAAAATGTTATACATAGACCTATTTGAATGTCCAAAAATTTATGTGTGAACATAATTACATGTTCATAATGTTATTATTGAACCTTATTATGTGTTAATAATGTTATGTGTGAACCTAATTTCGTGTTCACAATGTTATGCTTGGACCTGGTTTCATTTCAATAAGTTTATGTGTGAACCTGATTACATGTTCAAAATATTATGCATGAACCTGATTTTTTGTTCACAACATTATGTGTGGACCTGGTTTCATGTTCATACTTCTATTTGAGGGCCTAATTTTATGTTCTTAACATAATGTGTGAACTTATATATACTTATACATGTTAAGGATGTTATACATTAAGGTTTATGAAACAATTCTATGTCTTATTCATATGTTATGATTTAATGTATTATGTTCTTGATTATCTTTTGATTCATGTCTTATTAACTACTAATATTTATCATACATTTTATGTTTACAATATTTTAAATGAAAAATACGATCTTATAATGATACATTAATGTTATTGTACCTTTGTGTTCATGTTATGCTCAGGCATTTCCTTTATTTACCCTTGGTGAACATTTTAGTTCGAACATTTATTATGTTTCCTTCACCAGGTTATAAAGTAATGTTTTTAAGTAGAATTACTATGGGGGGTCTTTGGGGAAATCATTGAAGATATTTCACTAAGTTATAATATTTTTCCCAAGTTTCCAAAGACACTAGACAAATATGAATTTGGGTGTCTATTTTTCTAATGTATTAATTATTCCATAAAAGTTATATAACCTATATGTACATTGAGACTATGTAATTATATGGAAAAACATCACGATTAAGAGATATCAAAACTCCTTAGGTAAATAATGTTACCAATTACCTTAAGGATGTAACAAACTCCTTGCCCAATATCAGCCTAATATTCAAAGAAGGTTGGAAGAGATAGAATTAATGGTTTAATACCATGGAAATAGGTCAAATTATCCTATACCTAAATAGCATGTTGGATCCAAATAAAAACTGAGATATGAGGTATGAGACTAGAGGAGCTTATATAGAAAGAACCAATGATTTGGACAGATTGATGATTGGAAGCCGGATGAATAAGTTATATCAATGAATAGATTGAGGTTATTTCGATCTCAAAGGAGGACAAAAATAAATTCTTTCCACTGGAGGGAGAAGGACAAAATTAGAAAAAGGGTTATAACTTAAGTGGGGGCTAGAATAGTAAATTTACCACAAAATAATGGGGTGTATGGTTTATGATCATAGTTTATAAACTGTGTTCTAACCACAAAAGGTTGTCTATAGAGAGGGGTAACCCCACACAGTTAGTTGAAAAATTTGACTAACCATGTGAAAACCATGAAGATTGGTTATGTCACATACCTCTACATTATTGAATGACCATGTGCCCTTGGTCACATGGTTTCATAAAAATCATGTCGCCCAATCTGTTTCCTACATTTCAGAGCTTCGGGCTCTAAACGATCCTTAGATGCACCTGATAACACTATGAAATTATTAGACATCAATATTAGGTCCATTTGAGGAAATCAAATTGAAAAACTAATGATCCATATCTTCATTTAAAATATGGGTCGTTACAAGTAACAACATATTAATATTTTTTTATCCTCCTATTGGTAGAGTGGCATTACTTATACTGATACCACTAGTCATTCAAGGATCCTTCCTTAAAATAGATCATAATTCTTCAACCACCAATATATGATTATAAACTCTCAATGAAAGTTATCCTTGTTATTTAACTCAATAGGAATGATAAATATAGATGTATATCCAAGTGTACAATGTTCTCTACTCCTTTTAAAAGCATCGATAAAAAGTTGATCAATAGTAGTAGTATCAATCTCATATAACTTTAATCTTCTTCAATGATATGTGAATCATATAGTATCCTCATCCCCCTCATTCAATATATATTTAATATTGGAGGTGTTGGTTTTTCTTCTTTGACAAATAACATATGTTCTCATGGAAGCAGTATTGGGTACTCTCAGAATTCAATATAATTTAAAATTCATCACCTGTATATTTTATATTCATAGAATAATTAATGAATAATATTTCATATTGAAATATAGTTATTCCCTTGGTCCCTAACATGATTCTTATCATTTAAATTATTAAATAAATTCAAGTGAAGGTCAACCTTTTAGTTCTTCTTAATACCTTTTCTTTCCTACTTTATGAGATATTCAAATCATTATAATCTTATTTTTAATAAAAAAATCTCAAGTTCTTAAATCCGTTTGAATTATCCATACATCCATGGAACTGTGATGTGGTAATTTATCCTTGTATCATGGAAAAATTACATTCTTCATCAATAATCAAAATCAACATGAATTATCATGATGTTTTAATATATAAATATCATGTCAAGAATAATATTATTTAATTCAACTTCTTTGGATCTTATTTTGATAGAATTTCACTATAATAAAGTATGATAGATACCTTATAAGGTTTCTCTATCATTATATATTTTATTTATAATATCTTTGTAATATAATGGTTTTTATAATGTTATTTGACCCTTGAAAATTATATATTATAGAATTAATTATATTAAAAAATCATGCTATCTTATGAGTCTGTTGTTTATTATAAGAATTACTTAACTTGTGAGATATCCATCTTATTTATAGTAGTTTTGAGGTGTGGAAAAATTAATTTTATATTTTCCAAATACAGAATAGAGGCTAACCCAGATCATATAACTTAAGTATTTGGAACAATCAAGAACTTTTTATTTCTAATTCGATTATTAAACATTTATTATTTTTTATATTTTATGATATAAATTAAAATCTAAATAAGGGTTGAGTTTGTGATGTGAAATACAGAAGGAATGAAGTTAAAAGGAAAAGACATTCACTCAGAATAATCACCCATAGAGAACCTTAATTTTCTAATTATTAATTCTATACTCACTTAATGAACACACTATAATCGAGTGAGAAAACCCGATTATTCCCCCATTATAACATTTTAATGCATTTGATAATTTCTAAGTGCACTTCATAGCCACCTCCTTTATCAAAGGGGGAATTGTTTTAGAAGAAGCAGATAGACAAAATATAATAAAGTAGAGACACAAAGCATAATTCTTACTTAGATTATCTGTTAATTAACTCTAGGAAATTATGAAATATTCATTTGTCAAATATAAGAAAAATTTTAAGGTTGTTGTGAATTTCCATTTAAAAAATTTAAGGATATAGTCCATGTTTAAAAAATTATTTTTAAAAGATTAAATAAATAAAAATAAAAATAAAATTTGATAATGAAATGATAAAATTAAATAAAATAATAAACTTGGAAGAAAAAACATTGAATGATTATATTAAGAGATAATTTATGGAGTATATATTTTAATAAAAGAACAATTAATCGTGATAAATTGTTAAAAATTATGAAATTAAATAATATAATATTTTTAGTAAGGATATTAACAAATAGTACCCAAGGGTTCCCATATGTCTTCCACCTCAATACCTTAGATATTTAATGTATGATTACTTTGGATTTAATGGTATTTAAATACCAAAACTATTCCTTTTTTTATAGCATGAAACTGGATACAACATACACTATGATTTAACAAAAAAGATAAAAACCACAAAATAATAATCTCTTTACTTTTTAAAGGAAGTTGACATAAAATCAAAGTTATTTACTTTAATGGTAGTAAACAATAAATTTAGAATGAATATAAGAAAATGAGAGGATTTATAGAAAGTAATTACATTGTAGTATAGTATCAATTCACTAAAAGATTATGATTTACACTAATGGAGAATGAGAAGAAAATGAGAGTGGGGTTGTATATTACAATTTAGTTCACACTCAAGAAGGATAAAAAAGAATTTTAAATGTGTGAACTTTTAGAGATATTTATCTATCAATTCACATTATCATTAGAGAATTATTGTCAAGGTTTTTTTCCAAGACCACCAAGGTCTCAATTTATAGGTTCCAAATCCTTTGGTAATTTACTAGAATCCTTCGGGGTTCTTTTAAGAAAAATATATCTGTTTTTATGTATCATGACTGTGATTTGTTTAATCCAGGTCAATCCATTGAAAAGAAATTAACTCAACACAACCAGGGAAGATGCTAGACAATTAAAATTCAAAATAGTAGTAGTAATATTTTTTAATTAATAAGGAAAGAGAGAAAGAGAGAAATATATTATCGATTATATTATCATTTTAATTTATGAATATTTGAATAATTAAAAATCAATAAAATTTCTTTATTTAAATTGTTTAAAATTACTCAAAAATTTGGTAAAAGATAACACACAAAACCTCACACAAATTAAAACAATAAAATTCAAAATTTGAAATTCATGTTTTTCCCATATTTAAACATATGATAATGTAAAACATTAATTATTTATCATTAAAAACTTTTAAACATGTTTAAATGAGTTTATTAGATTTATACATAAACATAGAAACAATAAAATCATGGAAATAAACTTAAAAAAAATAAAAATGTAATTTATTAAACATATACTACAAGTTCATGTATAAATTAAGAATATTATCAATATTTATATAAATTGGATTAAAATTTCAGAAACATAGCACATAGGTCCTATAAATGTAATAATAATTTATAATAACATTAAAAAAATTTAATCATATTTTATTTTCATGTAGAAAATAAATATATAATAAAATTTGTAAAAATAGAGTAAAATGAAAATTCCATATTTACATAAGAGTAAGATTAATTCATTTATAAAGGTAACAAAAAAATATCAATCAATATATAAAGGTAATAAAAAAATATAGCATATTCAAAGGTAAATATTAAATTTCATGTGCTATGTAAAGGTTGCTAGACACACTGTGTAAAGGTGAAAAAGATTTGTGTAAGGGTACTAAGAAAATTGAATATGTTATATAATGGTAGAATAGAGTTTCACAAAGGAAAGAATTAATTTATAAATTATATATAAGGATATATTACCACATAGTGTAAGAGTAAGTTTCATTTTCAATGGGTTGTGTAAGGGCACAAATAAGATAAAAAATGGTAATGGGAAAATTGCATATATTCTGTAAGGGTAGATTCAATATTGTGTAAAGGTATCTTAGAGTAATGTAAAGGTACACAAAAGATATATTGACTTGCATAAGGGTAACTACGAGTTACATAAGGGTTAATAAAAAAATTCACAAGTTGTGTAAGGGTACATGAAAAGTTTATAAGGTTAAAAATTAGTTGCATAAGGGTTAAAAAAATTACAAAAAAGGAAAAAGTTTCTTTTGAAAACAAATGTAAGAGTGAGGATAAATTTATAAAACATAAGTAATGTTAAAAAATAATTTTAAAAAAATAAATTTCGTCCAGAAATATTTAAATTTAAATATATAAAATAATAATAAAAATAATAATAAATGAAAAACAAGTAAAAAATTTAATTCAATAAAACAAATCCATTCAAGTAAATGAAATTATAAATAAATAAATACAATATATTATTTCTAATTATCAAAATAATAAAAGTTGTATAAGGAGATACTCCAATAATATTTTCTTTTTGACATTTATAAAACAAAATATCTATTTCAAAATGTCTCCTCTATTTTAGAATTAATTAAAAAGATTACTATTTGGAAATAATTTTCCACGTTTTTGAAATGAATAAGGAATAATTAACAAATTTTATGAACACATTTTCGCCATATAATAAAATATTTCAATCATAAAAATAAAACTCACCGTAAATTAGATAAATATATAAAAAAAATTAAAAGGATTTACAAAAATAAAAAAGATTACATTCTTGGAAAGGAGAGAGATATAAAAATATTTTAAAAGTAAGATTTTCAATAAATCATAAGATAATAAAAACAAAAAATTTTCAGAAATGTGTTTTAAAATCTAAAACATTGAAAAGATTATTTTGTATAAAAAACTCAATAAGATTGTTTTAAATAAATATTGTTATTTTGGAAATTGATTTTAGAAAATAATTCCATTAATATTGTTAAGTAATTTTTTTCTTAATAAACCATACAAAATCCACAAAAATGTTATACCATGTGTGAAGTATGACCCACTCACCATTCCTAGGATAGAGAAGACTTTTACAAACCTAATCAACTCTTTTTAAGATAAATCCCTATGAGCATCTAAATCAGAATCATATCCATTTTTTTGTATCCATAAAAGTCTATTTTCTTTAAGTATCATAATCACTTCACATTTCTAAAATCATGAATGGTTTTTATTTTTTTATAATTTGAAATCAATTCTGAAAAAAAATTGAAAAAAAAAATTAAAGGAAAAACATCTCAATATTTAAAAGATATTAAAATAATTTTAGAAATAAAATTTAAAAGGAAAAGACGATAAATTTTGAAATAGATAAGAAAAGAAAATTTTAAAACACATTTTAATTCTCAAAACTCCCCAAAAAATATAATAATTATATATATATAACGGAAAGTTAACTAAAAAAAGAAAAAAAATTAAAATTTTAAAATTTAAAATTTTAAAATAAAAAAAATATAAAAAAACATCATCTCCTCATTTTATAAATAATTAAAATATGTGATAAGAGATTTTAAAAAACATTAAGAGGGAACTAAAAATTAAAATAAAGAAGAACCCTATTCTTATAAAAATAAGAGTTTATGTACAATGTATCTCTCATAAGGAAAGAGATAAAATCATCCTCACATGGAGAATAAAAATAAAGCACAATGTGGTAAATAAATGACCAATCACTTCAAGAGGAGAACACTACATTTATTGAGAAGCCACCATAGGATAGATCAGTGAGTTATAATGGAAAAGTGATGCACGCATATTTTCATGCAATCATATAAACAAAGTATAATGATTTATTATAGATTTTTATGATTTTTATAATATAATTCATTATTTTATTAAATATTTTTAATTTTAATTGAGAAACTAAAATGAATTAACATAGAATAAAATTAGTTGTTTTTAATGTTTAATATTCAAATGGTTATTTGTTTTATTTAATTGTGAATTTTAATGTTTTTATAGGTAAAAAATATGCCCATTTAAGGTTTATCCCTCAACCAAGGCCCAGAAGCCATTTAGCTAGCCCAAGGACGGGGTCGTGTGGCCAAACATGCCCTATAAAGGCCTTCCTGAGTAGTGGTATAAGGACCAGACCTTGTGGATGATAGTGTGGTCTGAGGCCCATGAGGGCATGTGTGTATCAGCACGAGTCCATATATTGTGTTTTAATGTGAGTGTGGGAACTAATCTTCTTACACCTTAGCCTTCTAATCAGTTGATTCCACAAATTTCATTATAAACAATCTCTTAGGCCATCCAAACATCTGATGTGGATCGACCACTTTCTAGGTATTATTCTTAATTTAGCTAAATTAAGTCATACCACTTGGATCGCACTTGTAAACATGATCTCCATAATCCAACATCCTCTATCCTCAACAACTAATGCATGTACTCATCAATAAACATCATTTTCACAACCATGGAAGCTCATACTCGAGTCAATTTTCACCATAAAAGTACATGACCACCAATGATCATCTCTAGATCCTTGGAAGACCACCATGAAGACTGTGTAAATAATATAATGGAATACATGATTAAGATGAGATCTATTCGGACAAATATAAGGTCGGATGAGGTTCAAGAGTCATCCTATTTCATTGCACTACCATTGCATTAGAGAATAAAATATGTTTTATGCCACCAATAATTGACTACATGATCCATGGAAGATAACACATATGTGAACCCTTAGGTATAAACAAATATGTTTACATGGAAACATCACACCTCACATGAAAATTTACATAAAAATCACCAAAGGATGTGCTACTGCTATCCTTACCGTTCATAATACTGTTTGATTTACTATTGTTTGATATCTACCATTGAAAACACCAAAGATGAGGTGGTATCCTTGAGGATAGAGAAATATGGTTTCATGGTCCATGTAAGAAACAACTATCTCACCCTAAAAAAGAAATGTGTATGGTAGATGGTGGGATATTAGGGATGAATCGTGCTACCCTCATCCAATAGAACTATACAAGGATACACCAATGAAGGAATAATGGTCAACAGTGGCAGTAGGCTGGTAGAGCATCTATTGAGGAATCTACTATTTGAGCTACTATCAAGTGGTAGATGAGACACAATTCTATGGATATCCACAATTTATGAACTACTATTTCCAACATTATTTGATGACACCATGATGAGGAACCATCACCCATGATCTATCGTCACAGTTGTTACCATTTCAACACCTATTTAAGCTACCATCATTGTGATTACATTTTGATTATGTGAGGATGAGGTGGTGTCGATCATAGAAGAGATTAAAAATAGCTTCATGGATTTATGAGAAATCTACTATGTGAATTTTTTCATTAATTTAGATATGTGATCTTTGATTACATAATTGGTTACATTTCAGAAGGATTTGAAAATAGGATTTGTAGAGTATCAACTATGAGAATTGGTAGTAATAAAAGTGATAAATTCATATGGAAAAGGGGTTCTCTTAAAATAGATACCAAGTATTAGGCTGTAAAAAAAAGATATTAGGGAATATATGCGGTGGGTTTTATATGGAGGAGTCAATGCACTATGAATTTTATATCATTATAGATTTAACACCATGATTTAAAAAAAGATACTTAGGTGATAAAATAATAGGGATCGTTTTTCTAAAAATATATAGGTGATGTGAATGAAGAAGAATACATAACCCCTCCTATAAATATAAGTCTTCTACAACCATGGAAAGGATCATAAGATCACACCAAAATGCTAATTTCAGTCTCTATTTTCCTTTCTTTTCTGTTATAGTTTTAATTTATTCTCTTTTTATATGAAATTCATGTACATTGGTTCAAATTAAATGTTCTTAGAAAATTTTTTCACTGTGTATTTATCTTTTACATTTTCCATTTCTCTTTTCCTTATTCTCTTTTTCAACTCCTTCACAACCTTTCTTCCACCGTGACCTCTTGCACTCGATAATGGGTTACTAACCCGAGGCTTGGCCTCATGGAAATATTCTAGTGTTTCCTAAATTATATAAATATATTCCAATGTTTTATTTATGTTTATGGTGAGTGTGGGTGAAGTATACTAGTGTGGTGATTGTAGACCATGCCACCGATCACGAACCCATATCCATTCCTTTGTTTAATACTTTTCCCATTCTTACATTGAAAGAAAGTTATTTACATGATGAAGTAAATCCATTTAATGGATGAATTAGAATATGATGGAGTTTGGTCCTAGAAGATGCCTTAGTTTTGATTTAGATGTTTCATTAACCTAAATTGTAGGAGGATATATAGTTTAGTTTTCTTTGGCATCCTAGATTTCATAACTAATAAATAATAGGATAGTTTCAAGAGTCAAGTTTCATAACTGGGTTATCCAAAAGAATTTAAAATAAAAAATATTAATAATGAAGGAACTAGAATCTAAACCCTAAAGGCTATGTTATTTCTTTATAAATATTATTATATTTTCATTTCATGTTACTTTATATTTTATCATTTCTTTTATAAACAATAAAAAAAATAAGTTGAGTTAGCTAAATTTGAAATATTAAGTGAATAAAATGAGAATCTTATCTAGGGAGACGACCCTGGTCATCCATTATGCTATACTAAGAAACTATAAATTGTATATTTTTCTACACCACATGATTGGTGTGAATCAAAACATTGATCCATTTTAGGGACAATAATCAATTTTTTATTTTCTTTTTCTTTGTACATTTTATATAGTTTTTCAATATTTTCTAAAGAAAAACAATCTATGATTTATCAAAAAACACAATATTATTATACATGAAATAATTACTCTCAAGTGAAATACCAAGACCAAGTTGTTTAAAATTTTGAGAAACCCCAACAATATTGAGATAAAAGTCTCGCTTATTTAGATAATCTCATATCATATGGCCTAGATATAGGTCTGAAGTATCGAGAACTAGAAGAGATAATTAATGAAGTCCAAGTTTAATATATGAAATTGAAGGCCATGGAGGAAGCACCACTAAAGCTTCCTAATTTTTTGTAATGATATCTTGGTGTATGTGGCCCAGATTAAGTAACATCCACAACCCAACCATCTAAAATATCATATCAAAACCTAACATGAAGATCTAGATATTGATGATGAATACTCATGTGCGTTTGTGAATATATGATATATGTAAGATCTTGAAAAAATTTGGAGTGATTAAGAAAAGAAATAAATGTAACATGATATCCCCAGTTTTAATCTAGAAAATAAAGAACCATTGTATATAATTATAGCTTAGGAAAATGAAGATACATAACACATAGTGTAATTTGACGAAAATGAGGAAGATCTTAACTGACTACCTCTATCTAGTGATATAAAAATCTAGGAGGAACTTACCACTGAGGAAGAGATTGAAGCAGATCCAACTTAGGGATATGACCTTATCTTAAACACTATCTTATTTAATTTTATTCCATCTTAATTGAGTATCACATCCTACTATTTTTAAATTACATACTTGGAAATTCAATGTTTAGCCTTAGTTAAGAAAGAAGAACATGAATATGCATCTGCTAAGGAACACATGGAACATCCCGCACTAACTGAACATGCATTAAATGAAGTCATTATGGAAATCCAAGTGACCTTACTAGATTAAATAAAGGAATATTATTCCCATATCGTAAGGGAGCGTTATTATTTTCATACTTCATGTTTATATTATATCAAAAAATCTTTCTAACCTACCTTTTGAAATTACGATTCAGGTATTCCTCATTGGGAAAACATTGAATAATAAATAGAAGGTTTTACAAGTAGTAACCAAGAAGGAGGATGATTCTTACTTCATCCAACCCCCTCCATAAAAGTCATAGATTATTGTTAATGGGTTGGATTTTGTGTACTCTATCTATAGACTCCTCACCCCCAAAGACGAAGTGGAAGCTGGGAAAATCCATATGTGGTAGTCCAAATACAAGATTATTTATCCACCAATTGATTATAGATAATATCTCATAGTTCCCTTTTAGAGGCAGTAAAAATATAGGGGGCCTTAGGGGATTAAACCAAGACATCTCCATTCACATTATTTATATAACATTTATTTTCATTCTTAGGATTATTTTAGAAAGTATCCTCAATCCCTTATTATTTATGATATTTAATGGCATGATCCCTGTGTTTTAATTGAGTAATATACTTTTTTAGGATCGTGATGGCACAAGTCATCCCCCAAACAGCCTATGAGAATAGAGGACTAATTAATAATTGGAAAGGGAGTGAATTATTTCAATATTTATAGTTAAAAATCTATGCATCTTTCTGAAAATATGTTTTAAAATGAAGATTTATTTAACTGTTTTAACATGGAAATTTAATTCCCATAATTAGGACTTATGATTTACTCGACTTAACTAGG
Organism: Viscum album; assembly: GCA_963277665.1. NCBI lineage: Eukaryota > Viridiplantae > Streptophyta > Magnoliopsida > Santalales > Viscaceae > Viscum > Viscum album. Next base: position 271,587,299 of record OY728139.1, on the reverse strand, counting down.
ATTCATTGTTTTCTTAAGAACCCTATGATTTCATGTTTTAGATTTCAATTATAATGATATTGAATGAGTAAGCTAAAGAATTTAATTATTAGAGTGAATCATGGATATTGAGATAATAACTCATGATTTGAGGGAATTAGATAATTCATGTAAATGAAATTTTCCAACCATTTTCGAGAAATTCAATTTTTGATATTCATATAAATTGAGTTGGAATTACTATTCATTCCATGAGTTATTTTTTAGTACCACTTTTGTATTCCTCATTGGATTTATAGAATAATACTTTTTATTTTATCTTGAGTGTACTTCTTGAGTCATCATGGGGCATTCCACCTTCTAGAACATTAATTGGAACATGTCAAAGTTATGGCTAGGAAAAAACCCATTTAACATTATTAAGGATTTTTTTTATTGATAAGATCTTAAAATTAATAACAATGTTTTACATTAATCCTTTTTTATAACATAGAGACCATGAATGATCATGTTAGGGATGAGAAATATTTCAATCCATTTTTATCCACTCCTAGCATCCCCTTATTATTTTTCATAATATGTTTAAATTTAAATCTTGGGGGTGATAGAGTTCATTTTATAAGGTTAAAACATTATGGGAAACAATTTTGAGGGTTTTAAATTTATTATTTTGAAAATATTTTGATTCATACATTATACATTCACTTTTTTCCCTTCTTAAGAAATTAGAAAATGGGTTTTAACTTAGAGGAACCAAAAATTACCATTAATTGACTGATGATTTTATCATATGTGGTTGCATGGGGGCGTAAGGTTTATTTTAAATACATCTTTCAAAAAAGTAAGAAAATTACAAAACATATTTTGGAAAAAAGAAATAAAAAGTAAAATAAAATTAGAGAAAAAATTATAAAATATTAATTCATTCATTATGGTATCATTTAACATGACCTTACTTTGATATTGAGAATTGTGGGTTGTTATTTGGAAGGGGATATGTTCATTGAGATTTTACTTCTGATATCATGATTTATACTTCATAGTTAACCTCCTCTTTGCATCTTAATATTTTTCACATAAAATCTGTAGATGATGAAATACACTGATGGCCTCAGGAAGGCATAATTGGGAAAACCCAAAGAATATTTCGACTCAATGACCGATTCCAGGATGGGACAAAAGGCTGCATGGAAAATCTGAGAGGTGAGTGTAAAACTACTTCCCTGCATGAAAAATTGTCATAGGCTGAAGGGATTTTATGTGCTAGTGTGGAAAGTCCCACGCAGCCGACACATGGGTCGGGTTTTCCGCACGAGACGAATTCCATGCACACCTATTGTCCCTGATCACCTATAAATAGAAGGTCACCCCCTCACCTCCGGTGGCTTAATAATTCTAACTGTATCCCCTATGCATAATACACATCCTCTACATGAAAAATAGGACTTTTCGGTACAGGATTTTCCACGACAGGTCTCTTTGGGGTCCGCCTTCGGATGAAACCCCTTGGACTGGAACCATGCCTAGTTTCTTTTTTTATTGGCCAATTGTGAACAAATCCCTCCACTTGCATGAAAACTTATGAACCTTGCATACAACGATCCTCCAATTACACACCCGCCTCATTTAACTGCACAACCTGACTTATTGCATAGAATAGTTCCCATTTGCATTCTGCTGGCGCGCAAACCCATTCTTTTGTGTGCAATCCTCTCTCCTTGTGTGCTCTCCATGTGTCTTCCTTACCCTAAGGCACTATTTTCAAGCCCCTATTATGTGAAACACCCTTTTCTAATGCATATTTATCATGTACGTCCCTCCAGGCTTTTGTGAAGTCACTTCAAGGTCCCCTAGGATGTGATTCACATAGTGTTGCTTAGCCTCATTCTTCTTCGCATAGGCACGCTAATGACTATTTCTTATTTGCGTTGCCTCACTAAGGTGTCCCCCTCAATGAATCACCTCACAAAACCCCCACACCATGGAATTTTTGATTCTTTCTCTTCTCCAAGGGTGGGTTGGTATCAGTTATGAAAGCCCTAAGGGTGTGGAGTGAACCCACCTCGTCCAAGCTGAAAGACGTTAAACTGCCCAATACCATCATCCTCAGCACTTGAAATTAAACTATGCCCTCACCCCATTCATTATACATGGGGTTACCTACCTCATACATTCTCTATGCTCGCTCATCTCTATAGGAGTGAGATCTTACTCACATAAAATGAGATCCTCTTTTTTGGAGCAATGTCTGTCTGTGGGAAAATAAAACCATTAAAGTTTAAGCCCCTTTCCTTTCTAGGAGGAGGTACCACCCCTGATCATCTTCTCTTCTTACGTTCCAAAGACCAGAGGATACATGGGAATATGGTCCTTCGTTACCCCATCCCACTCTCTTTGGGAGTTTTTGTCATCGGTCCTCCATCATAGAGTAAGACCCTATTTCCTCATCTGGCCTCCATCCTATAGTAATCCCATGTTTCCTCTTTGGGACATTAACCACACATAATCCTCTATTTCCTATTTGGGATGCTAACCACTTGTAAAACTCACTCCACTTCTGAAATATATACATCATTCACGATGTGATCATCAGGTCTTTGTTGTCTCTTGTTTCTCACACCGAGCATGAATCACATGGGCTTAGAGTAAGCATTGAACATGGCACCCCCTTGGTCAAAATTAGCGTGTAAGCCCCAAATGAACTCAAACTACATAGAATTTGATCCTTTTGTCCTAGGAAGGTCACGCAGGAAGGATCCATGAGGTTCATGCCCAACACCTACTTGTCTCAACCCCTTCATGTCAGTTCACATTTCTCCTGCATGACGTTAAACTATATCGCTCATCCTGAACTATGTAGACTTTGATCCTTGAATCCTAGGTGGGGTATATAAGAAGCCTCCCTAAGGCTCAAGAACAACACTAATCAGTCCTAAACCCTCCACGTCTGTCCACCCTCATCCAACATGATGTTAAACTGTACACCCCCTTTCTTCCCACATGCCATTAAACTACATGTTACCAAACTACATAGTAATTTATTTTTGTCCCCTAGGCAAGGTACGTAGGAAGACTCCCTGAAGTTCAACCGCAACTAGTAGTATGTCATTGGTACCCCAACCAGTAGCAAGTCGTTGGAACCCCAGTCAACGATAATCTGTTGTCTACCCCAAATAGAGATAAGACGTTGGAACCCCAGTTGGTGGTAATCCGTTGTCACCCCAACTAGCAGTAAGCCATTGGAACCACAGTCAGTTGTAAACTATTGTCAACCCCAACCAGTAGTAAGCCATTAGAACCCCAGTCATCGGTAATCTGCTGTCAAACCCAACCAGCGGTAAGCCGTTTTGATCCTAGTCAGTGGTAAGTCGTTTTCGACCACAATAAGTGGTAAGATATTGTGATCCACAAATAGTGGTAAGCCATTGTAGACCCCATCCAATGGTAATCCGTTGAAGTCCCTTTCATTGGGACCCATATCTTTGTTCCTCCCATCGGGCGCAAATCCCACTCCTGCGCTACTAACCACGTGTAAGCTCCAACATGTCATCGGGTTGTTGTCATCTATTCTCACCCCGACTCAATTCCCATTCTAAACTATATGGAATTTGATTCCCTACCATATTGATATATAATAATCCTCCCCTGAGGTTCAATCCCATAACCCATGTCTCATTCTAGTCTCTCCTCTAAGCCTCTGTGTTTCAAGAAGGCCATGCCCCAACCTGGAGGTTCTACTTCCTTTGAGTCACATCCATGTGTCCATTCACACGGGCCTCCACCTTAGGTGTCCCTTTTCCCCTCCAATCTATTTGGAAATTGATTACACGCCATGGGGATGCATAAGTGGTCTCTTTGAGGCTCAAGTCCAACATCACTTCCATCATCACAATGGTTCCATCTCATTTTCCATCCACTATCAACCATCCATATCCATCCTGATTTTTACCTGGGATGCCACATCCCGGTGAGATCATGTCACCCACATTCTCCCAACTCTTAGAAGAAATCAGGTAACTAACCACACGTTATCCCCACCATCAGTGCTCCCTCATGAGGTTTCACCCATCTGTTCAACTCTTATTAGTGTTCCGATCAGTCTGATCTATCTCCTCAAGATGTTAAACTCACGAAATACCCTATGTTAAATGTGGGAAGCTAAGGAAAACCTCAGGGACGTTCATATGTCATATAATTCATTGCATTCAACATGAGATTCCTCATGATTTTGTTCCCTCGATAATCCCTATAATAAGGGGAAGAAACCCAGATGCATCAGTGTTCTAGCGTTTAGACACACCAGTGATGTCAAACGTGACTACTCCCCCAACCAAATGTTTTTTTCCTTGACTGGACCCCATAGAATGTCCTAACAGAAGCAACACAATTAACTAGTGTTCATGAAGACATGGAACTGGGAAGATTTTCATGAACAACATCTTAAATCTTTAAAGGAGTCTTGGAATAGGTGACTAGTTCTGAGGAAGAATCCACAGAAGAAGGAATCGACATCCCATAATCCCATTTCAATCAAGGAAAAATCGTACCTGAACAAGTAACAAATTCCACCCACATTTGGAGAGTGGGAATGCAGGGCAATGTATTAGCACATTCTTACTTCTCCGCAGAAGGATGAACGCCCGGGAAAAAGCATCAAAAATAGAAATGGTGAACCTGATTTGAATTTTTTCTTCTCAATGTAGAGATTAGTATAATTTGAGACATAAATGGATTAGCGCGTCATCAAATCCAGTTACCCGGCACCAGGTCCCGCCATGAAAATAGTGGGCCTAGCATGAAACTCACGAGGAATTTGGGAAGTTGAACGTTGGACATCCTGGTCTGCGACATTATCAGCACAGATCCTTCTTACCAACCATGGAAGATGGAATGGTGTTGGGCCACTGGATGTCGATTTCCATCTTTTAGCACTAATGGTTAAATCCCCATGATTTTCAAGTTCCAAGAAGTCATGAAAGGATACCAATCACCACCCACCCACCGATGCATGGGTAGGGGCAACGAAAATGTGGAATTCCTCGTGGCCTCATCTCTCCCATGGTAGCCTCTACATCCACATCAATTGGAAACTGATTCCACATCTCCCTATCTGATTTCATTTAGAGAAGGGTAATTAAAAATATCATTTGAAGATACTAGGAGGAGGGGATTTTCAAAAACCAGGATATGGCGTGATAAGACCTAGAGCCTTCTATGCCTCATCATTACCACCTCCCCCAAGGGACGCACTGGGATACACTGCTCCCCACTCCAATGTATAATATTTTTGGGAGACTGACCCTAAAACACTTCGACAACTCCCTCCCCTATGCCAATGAGTTGAGGGATGTCCAGACCAGATCATCTAGAATCCCATTCCAGGGGATCCCAAGGAGGTCTCCCACTAGGCCACGTCATCATCGCTACCCGGACCCACAGGCTAAGAATAAGGTGAGTTTTTCACCTTCACCACCAGCCATAGTCCGGTTAACCCAACGCCAGCGTTGGGAGCAGGTAGAACAGGATGCCCGTTGAGGGGTATCAGCATCAACAACTACCATGGCCCATAACACCACTGGAACATACCATCGGTCCCCTATTTATGTTGAGTAGGGTCACTCATACACCTAACCTAGATCAGGGCCCCAACCACTCCATGGGAAGGATGGGTTGAGTCTTCTAGTCACTGAAAAAGGTTTCATCCATCACAGGCCGACCTGCGGCAATGACATCCAGTAATAAGGTCCTCTTCATACCATAACCAATGAGAGCATAGGTCCTCCCCACTCCCATGATCTACGTGGAGGTCCTCCCCATGCCACCATAAATCTGAGAAATGGTCCCCTATGCTGCATTGACACCCAGTATAGAAACCTCTTCTACATCAATGACCTCAGTTATAGATCCACTCCTCCTGTCACAGGTTTCCAATGTGAAGATGCAACCTATCCGGTCAACTCCCAATGTGGGGGTCTTCCCCAAGTTCTTACAGTAACCGACAAAGGTCCTCCTTGTCATAGTAATCAGAGAAGTGGTTGTTTGCCTCGCTTAATGGTCACCCAACCCATTGGTCCTACCAATGTTCATCTCGAACAGTATGAGGAACCTCCTCATACTAACACTGCCAAAAGAAATAGGAATGGAGGCCCCGCCCATGATTCTACCAGCTCTAGTGGAGGTCCTACCTGAACGAAGACTTCCCGTGGAGACTCCCTCCGCACATCATCCAGTGTACATAGAGGTCCTAAATATGATCCCTTTGACATTTTTCTATGTTCTATTCATGCCCTAGATCATCCAGGTGGATGTCCTCTCCACCCCCACATCAGTTCGGCTGAAGGAATTCATTGATCCAAAAAACTACCCTATCCCAAAGGACCACCCTGAGGTAGGAGGGTGGGTCACCGATGCAATAAGAAGAATACTAAGATGTTTAATACTATGATTAAACCTGTATGATTCTAATATTCTGAGGTAGAATGTGATTCAGCAATGGAACCCTCACCTCGATCCTCTATTTCGAGGGTCGACACAGGAACAAGGCATATTATCCTCATCGTTCCAAAATTTGAGGTCCACTATATTCCCACATCCCCCCATAGATACATTAAGGAAGATTAAAATTTAGTCTCTTTGGGGGGAATGTCCATGCAATCCTCCCTATCGTTAACAGGGTCATTCTCTACCTCAACCAGAGATCATGGAGTGTTATTCTGGGGGTCGGTAGATGATGAACAACAACATACCCCACTAGCAGTAACCACAACCCATGAACTAGAAACTGCAATCGCCAGTCCATGTTACCAGGATATGGTTCCTTAATCGTTTCATTCGTCATAAAACATCCTGATATGCGGCAACTTGTCATCTCATTCGTCATATTCTCCACCGTCCGGTCCACCATCTCAGCGTTCTACTTCAAGGACATTGTTGGTCCCACAACCACCCCTAGTTGATGAGTGGGGAAACCAAGGGCTAGATCTTGAGTCTGATCCAAGGATCTTTTGGGACATACTTACAATAGATCATTTACCAGATATGTTTTAGCTAATCACAACCACAAACTTCAGTGCACTTTAATCGCTTACCCAGGAAGAATTTGCATGATTTCGCCAAACCCTCTGGGCGACGCTCTTCTGTCTCGGTTATCAGTGAGTGAATTATCCCAATATTCAGGCATACTTTGAAGATATTGACTAGGAATGACGTATGGTTGGATTGGATGCGCTCCCTATGGGCCAGCGCCTTGAGTCACCCATTCACCACTGAACCCTCCAGCAACAATGTGTTAAGATCTTTAATGTTCTTTTAAAAATTATCAATGAGGCTTCCCCCATGTTTCGGTCCATGGTTGGGGGAAGTATATTGCCCTCTTTTTCATTTCTATCTAGCACCATCCTGAATTTCTAGGTGATATTGAGGATATGACTCCAGGTTGAATTGTTGTTATCATGGCTGATCGATCAAAGGAAGAGACCGAGATAGAGCTCCTGGGAGAGAACAAACCCCCCGGGGGAGTTCCACACCTATTGAATCCACTGGGAAGGGTTACTCACCAAAAGAAAAATCTTCAGGGTCTTTTCGTTCCCTCTGAGCCATTATCCCTTAGTCTGAATCCCAATAAAAGAAAAAATAGAATCTTCGGGCTTTCAAACCCAAAGAATCATTTGGCATAGTATACAAGATATAATATGATCCTGAAAAGATCGTGTTGTGTAAACATGTCATGGAGCATAAGAAGATAATCAATAACAACCTCGTTGAATGCGTTGCAGAGTGGCAGCCATACTACGGTGATCCTTGGCCGGGTCAGCAGGGGCAGGTACAACATCCCCTCAATGAGTTTCCTCCAGGTAACCTTAACCATCCTTCACACATAGATAGGGTATAATCTGGATCATATGAAAATAGAGTTTGGTATGTGTCACCATATCCACCGGAGGTGTGTGATAATCATTAGGACCCAGCTAAGGTTCCCCCAGCCGCTTTGCAGGTCATCCAACAAGCCGCTCCATGAGACGTTGGGCCTTATTATCATGTTGAAGAGCCTTTCAATGCATTGGTTTCTAGGAACCATCATCAAGATAGGAATCCCCAACAATATGATCTTATGGCGGCACTCATTTATCGCCTCATGTTGTTTGAAACTTGATAGTTGTAAATCATGCTTGATGAAAGGACTTATCTAGAATGGGTGGATGATATGACAACACCCCCATGTTTTAGAAACCCCGCCTTTTTTCCTTTTAATGGGATGGGTGATCCTCTATAGAATTTTTTTTATTTTATATCAATGTGTGGACCTATGCTGAGAGCTCCAGCATAGTAAGAGGCCACCAAAATCTAGTTTTTTTTATTGATATTGGAAGGGCCTATGTTTGTCTGGTACTGCTAGCTACCGATTGGGTTAGTCACCGACTGGGAAGATCTCTGTAGACAGATTCTTTACCAGTACAGCTCTACCACCTGGAAGACTAGTATCACAGACCTCTTCAAGTGTAAGAAAAGGTCTGATGAGCGCATCACAAACATTGTCGCCTAGTGGGAAGGCCTCACATATTCCCTGGGCATGCCGCTGACTTAGAAATAGCTTATGAAAATGTGTGTGGGGAATGTAAAAACTAAACTGGTCCCCTCTCTCATTACTCATAATTACCTCAGGGGATTCTGAGATTTCTTTGATAACGCCTAGTGTCTAGATATTCCTTCTAGAATGCCAAGTAGGCAAGTACGTTGCCTCCCACAATTCCCACAAGAAGATCCTCCAAGGCAGATCCCACCAAGGTGGCCCAAATAGAGGCCCCTATAAAATTGGATTTATCGCCAGTGGAGCCACCTCCACAACCTCACAGAGGCCCGCCTCCTCAGGTGTAGGCTCCAGCCCAGCATCACCCACCTCAGAATCAGTAGACGCGCACGCATAACACACCACCACCACCTAGGCGATATAACCTGGTTTCACCTCCCCGACATGCTCCTCTAGCCCCTCATTAGTGCCAGGCCTCTCGAGACCCTTTCCCAAATAGGAGAAACCGGACCTACTCATTCAACGAGGTTCGGGTTCCCGATTATTTCTGAAGTTCCATTGAACAAGGAATTATACGGTTGTCGAATACAGGAGTCCCGAAGAGGTGGATCTCACCGATCTCTCTAACTTCTTCCCCTATCTGCAGATCCTGGGGAACACCCTCAAATAGTTCTATGTGTTTAAATAATAGCATCGAGACTAGGTTGATAACAACATAGTCAAGTTAGGCCTAGCTTTATCACATGTGGCATGTGTATTTGTGAAGTGAGACAGCGGCAATGATAGAAAAGGTGAGTGGCATCAGGTTTCTAACCATGGGACTCAAATGTATGATGATTGGATGGGTTGTAAGGTTGTCACCCATGCCCATGGTATTATCAGCGCACATATGAATTTTCCCGAGCCTTAAGAATATGAAACATCACCCATATACACTACTTCTTTGTTAACGTATCATCCACCTTCCTCTCAAAAGAGATAGCATTGGGTATGTAAGGGAAAACAAAGTCCCCCACTGATGTTGTCGTCATCCTAATATCTTAGTGACTACATGCCCCCAGAGAAGAAATTTACCCCCAAAATCCATCTAGTGGTGGAGGATTCTTCAAGTCACAATCAAGGGAACGCTTCGGTTAACACCATGGAGATGGTAAACCCCTATATGATTCCTGATGATGAGGAGTGACAGGTGGATCCTCCCAACATCTCCATCTGTCACCAGCATCGATAGAGTCGTGGTTATATGGGACGTCAGAAATCCTCAATTAGTGACTTCATATAGGATGTGCATTCTATTAGAACTAGACAGTAGGCCCAATGTAGAGATCAGTATGTGCAACCATCTCATCTGGTGTCATCAGGTCTACATTCACTACTATTTGTGTTACTTGATCAGGCAGAGCCACCCCGACTGTGTTGTGATCAGCCAAGATCTATTACAGGCCAAACTCAGTCATCTATCCCACATCTAATAGTCGCTCTATGAGATTCGACTAGTATAAAATGAGACATTCCCAACACCTTCCAACCATCAGTTCTACCAAAAGGGCCCGTCATACCCAATACCACAAAATGACCTCCTGTAAGCAGAAGTTCATGCTTGGCATGGAAGTATGATATCCTTAAACATCTTTCCAGTATTTATATGATTATTTATATCTGTAAGGTTCTTCTCTTGTCATTGGATATGTGTGAAACCCTTGCAAAAGCTTTAAGAATCCCCCAGTAGTTTGAGATGGAGGTAGCAGCCGTAGATTCCTTCCATGATGAGGTAGTCGAGCAAGCTGAATATCATGCCATTATCTATTTATTTGGAGAAGATGAAGGCTCTATAATATAGTGGCACATCTTCCCACTATACATCATCGACCACTTCAATGGAGTTGAGTTTTATCATTGTCTTGTCGACATAGGCTATATAATCAACCTAATCCCAACCCAGACACTTTGAAAAATGGGGTTTTCTGAGGATGATCTGAGTCCCTCCAACCTAAAAATTCATGGTCCTTACAGGATGGAATATACACATGTCGGAAATATCTAACTAAAGACCCAATTTGGTGGCCTAGTAGCCAGAAATGAGTTCATGTTTCTCTCCCAGGAAACCACCTACAACGCATTAATGAGTAAGCCATGGATTCACTTGCATGTGGCGGTCCCTTCATCATATCACCAGTTCCTTAATTACTCCCTTAATGGTCGAGTGGGCATAGTACAAGGTGACATGTCTCCCTTTTCCTCTTGAGAAGCCTAATACTTGGATGTCAACTAGTAAAAGAGTAAGGACAAACATATTTAAGGTAACGAGGCTGAACTTGCTACATCTGCAACAGACCCATGGACAGGCCTAGATGATGCCTACATTTTCTCAATACATCAATTGGAGGCTACGAACCTAGATCTGGGGATATTATTTATTGTTTATGGAATGAGGGGGAATCATATTTCCAATTCTAGGGGACGTCATAATATCACCACATATTCCTACATAGAGCAGGATCAGGTAATCCCAGATCACCCTACTCTTATAAGGTAACAAGATGTCAGCCCCATGACAATGGAAATATGTCATACATGATTTCTTCAATAGGATGGGATAAAATGGATTAATACAACGCACCAATATTTCTTTGATATAATCAAGTTGGTCCCCCTAGGCCAAAGACCGTATGGGATTTGATCTACAGCCTTCATTGCTATGGTTTCAGAAGCACAAGAGCCCCTCGATATAGTGTCCACCACCACTCAAGCTGATACCAGCATCCCATTAAAACCTTTCAAATAAAAGGAATATCCTCCGACCAATGATCCCTAATTTTTAAGTGAAGAAGAGGATGTAGAAGATACACCTCCTATATTCTAAGAAGGTGTCTCCACCATGTTTGATGAATTGGTGCAGGTGGACCTCTGTAACAAGACGAATCCAAAACCCACATTGATCAGTGCCTCTCTACCTGCAAATGAGAAGCAACAGTACGTGGACTTCCTAAATTAGCATCGTGATGTTTTTTCCTAGAGTTATAATGAGATACCGAGACTATATCCTCAGGTCATCATACATTGCCTCAGTCTTCCAGTGAAGCATGATGGGTTCAAACAACATCTCAAAAAGATGCACCTGTCTCATGGGGATATGGTAGAGGCTGAGGTTGATAAGATCATTAGATCCAAGTTCATCAAGGAGGTCTAGTACCCCAGGTGGTTAACTCACATTGTGCCCTTTAGGAAGAAGAATGGATAGATAAGAGTCTGTATAGACTTTCTGGATCTCAACTGTCAATGTCTAAAGGATGATTTTCCCCTTCCAAAAATGGAAATATTGATTGAATCTACCACCGGGTTCCATGATCTCTCCTTCATGTATGGGTATTCTGGGTATAAACAAATTTTAATGGCCCCTAAGGATGAATATTATACATCATTCAGGGAACCACAAGGTACTTTTTACTACTAGGTAATTCCATTTGGTCTAAATAATGTAGGTGCCACCTATCAGTATTCCATGCATTGCATATTTAAGCTGATCCTCAGGAAATTAGTGGAATTATACATGGATGACCTGGTGGTCAAATCTCACTAGTGTCAAGACTATCTCACATACCATGAGAAAGTGTTCAGCTTCCTCTATTGTTTCCATATAAAGATAAACCCATTGAATTGTGCCTTTAGGGTCACCTTTGGAAAGTTTCTTGACTTTATTTTTAGATATATAATCATTGAGATAGATCCAGAGAAGATTAAGGCCATTAGTCAAATGTATCCTCTGAGCAACATTTGGGTATGAGGCTTTCAAGGACACTTGGACTACATACACCGATTCATTGAAATTTTTTCTGGAAAGTGTAACTCATTTTCCTGACTCATGAAGAAAGGATCTATCTATCAGTGGGGTGAGGAATGTCAGACTACTTTTGAGGAGATCAATCAGCACATGTTACAGCATCCGGTCCTGATGCCACCCGTTTCCGGAAAACCAATGGTCCTTTATGTGATCACCCTAGAACAATCTCTCAACGCCCTTATTTCCTAGAAGAACAACAAGGGAATGGATAATAGTCTATATTATCTCATCCGCATGCTCCTAGATATGGAGCCTAGATACTCTTCTACCGATAAAAGCTTCTTTGTGCTAGTATTCGCAGTATATAAATTTTGACATTACTTGTAGCGCCATTAGATATATCTACAATCTAGAGTGGACCTTCTGAAGTACATCATGAACCACCCCATATTGATAGATCATCTATCTCGGTGGGAAGTAATCCTCTAGAAGTTTAACATCAGGTTTTCCCCTAGAAGGCTATTAAGGGGAAAGCATTGGAAAATTTTCTTGTTTCCCATATAGCTCCTTCAGACCAGTCCTTGGATCTTGATTTTCCAGATGAGGAAATCCTCTCGATAGACCAAGTTGTTTTGTGTTGGAAAAAGAACTTGGATGGTGCTTCTTGAAGACCTACCAACAGAAGACTCACAGACCACAAACTCAATAGAGTGGGCATGGGTATCGTCTTTATCATGCCCGCACAAGTCGTTTTTCCATATTTATTCTTGTTTTTAGAAGGCTTTACCAACAATGAGGCAGAGTATCAAGCTCTTATTACTGGTCTCGAGCTAGACCTCGAGATTGATGATCCCCACTTGCATGTGAAATGGGACTCCAAACTAATCATCAAGCACATCAATGGTGACTATGTCATCAGGAAGCCTGATTTCGTACCACTATTGGAAGTTACCCTCCAGTTGATCACCCAGTTCCTATCTCAGACAGAAGTTACCCATGTCCCTCAATCCTAGAATGTCTGAGCTGATTCCTTGTACATCCTAGCTATATCTCTTGCAGAGCCTGATCAGGATGATTTGATTATCCATGTGGAACACTGAAGGGTCATCACCCCCATCAATCTGGATGATGATGATAGCCCGTATTTAAGACACCTAACTGCTGGTGCCTCCACGTTAGGGTCCCTAGGTCCCCCGGACATAGTATTGGAAGTGAATATGAACTAGAGGACCCCCTTTAACGAATACCTCTAGAACAACATTCTTATGGAAGATCGATCCGATCACGAGCATATTTGACACCGCGCATCGCAATTTACCCTCCAGAGCGACCTAGTCTTGAGAATATCCTCTACAAATGTGGTTTTGATGGAGTCCTCTATTGAATTCAAGGAGTTGAGATTTATCTGGTCATGCATGAGGTTCATGCCTGTTCTTACAAGGCTCATCAGACCTAGCGAAAACTATCTCACCAGATCTAGAGACTTGGGGTTTTTTGGCCCTCCATGATCTGTGATTGTATCGACTTTTCCAGGTCATTCCATGCATGCCAAATCCACACAAATTTTGTGCAGCTACCACCAGAGCCTCTCCCAACTACAACGTACTCTTGGCCCTTTGTAGTCTGGGGACATGATGTCTTGGGACCATATCCATAGGAAACATCTCACTAGTGCAGCTTCATAATGACCACTATGGTTTCTTTCCTAGTGGGTAGAGGTAGTTCCAATCAAGGAGGTCAAGGCTCGTTCTATTGTTGAGTTTGTAAGCTACAACATCATCTACCAATTTGGATTCCCCCATGCCATCCTCACCGATAACAACACCAACTTTCGGGCATCTTAGTTGAAGAAGTTGTATGCTAAGTAAAACATCTGTTCTAACCATACCTCCTACTATCATGCATAGGAAAATGGATAGATTAAGGCATTCAACAAAAACCTCTCTACCATCATACAAAAAATTGTTGGTCAGAATAAGAAGAGTTGGCTGGAAAAACACCCCAATGCCATATAGTCCCACTAGGTGACCCCATATTCCCTATTGTATAGAACAGAGGCAGACTTGCCCATCGAAATTTGGTTTCCCTCATTTCGCACAGCTGTCTACAATTAGAAGGCACTAGTTAAGTGATTTGAAGCCCATATAGTTGAACGAGAAGCACTCTATGATAACATGATTCATTCCCTACACAATCTAAAAAGGCATCAGAACATGATCACTAGAGCTTTCAACAAAAAGTTCATCTCTGCTCTTTTTTTCAAGGTGACATGGTGTTGGCTCTAAGAATTCCAATGATACCCAATAAGAAACAACCCAAACTAGAGCCCAAATGGGAAGGACCTTTCATCATTCACAAAGTTTACCCCAATAACACCTACTCCTTGGTCACCATGGATGGTGAACCTATAACTCCTGCCACCAATGCTAAATTCCTAATGTAGTACTTTTCCTGAGTAAGTTACAGTCCCACATGACCTTAAACTATTGTGTCCTTCATGACATTAAACTGGTTTTTTGTCCCACATGACATTAAATTTTATGTCATCGCACATGAAGTTAAACTATATCCTGTCCGATATGACCATAAACTGTGATATCTTTACTGCATGATGTTAAAATGCATGACCTGTCCTAGCTGGAAGATGAAAAACTACCCTTCATTCATCCCGAATGATAATAAACTACAAGATGGTATGAGATCTATGACATTAAAATAAGATCTCCATGTGTCCATCGTCCTGCAAGATGTTAATATTTATCTTCTAGAACTATGTATGGCTTGATTCCCATCCTCATGGGATACGTAGGAACACTTAGACACTTTGTCTTAGTGTCTAGCCCCCAAACTCTTCTCATTTGATTACTCCCCCTAGGTGTATTTTTCTTGGAGGATCCCACTTGAAATAGCATAGACTTCTTTGTCCCCACTCATGTCGGGGTTACGATGATCGCACCATGTTCCACTCCTCATTCTTCTATCCTCTAACGTCCTCACTGCATGATTTTAAAATACATGTCCCTTTCAGAAGTACGTAAGGTTTGATTCCCATCCTCATGGTATATGTAGAAAAAACAAGAATATATAATCCCTAGGCCCATCCGTAGACTCAAGATCTCCCCTTGGTTCGAAACACATGGTGTGTTGCAGACTTTTTCCTTCATTCACGTCAAGTTCATCACAATAGCACAATGTACCCCTCTCCTTGGAGATCTCCACCTCTTTCGTCATCATGAATGATGTTAAAAAAATAATGGAATATTCATGCTTCACACATCCTTTTTATTTGGGTCTTCATCATATTTCACATCCAAAAGGACCCCTATATGGCATGGATTCAAGGATCTAGGGCTCTCCTACCATTTTGGGCCAATGTCCTCGAGGATATCAAGAGAAAAATTGATATAAGTTCCATGTTGCGAATATGGTTAGTGGTAAACAAACATTTTGTTTCTCATTTTAGGTCACATGATATGGATGCTGCATTTTCAACATAGTCAAAATCCATCCCCCATCGTTAGCACCACCCATGTATGTCCCAAATATTGGTTAAAGTGGTTCATTTTGACCTTATATACCTTCAAACATCTCTCTTCCTTGGGAAAGAGTGTTGATCTAGTTGGGATAGACCCTACCTGATCTCCTTCCCTCCTTGGTGTACCCTTATATATTGGGGATATCATGATCCTATTCCTTTTTTCCCACACCGAGCACTGCTAATGTGGGCTTAGGAGCTTTGGTAAGGCAATATCCACATAAAGGGTCATGTCTCTATGGTCCAAGATCTATGACCTTAAACTAAGATCATTAACCATCCTCACCGTAAGACGTTAAACTGAAAACTGGTTGGGACATCCCATCTCAGGTCCCTCAACCTTTTCGGCCCCCTAGCCCAAGATCTCATCTAGAATTGTGAGGTGTGGTAGGTCTTACATCATAATTCACATGGGGCTATTTTTTCTATGCCACACATATCCCCTGGAGACATACATCCTTCATTCATCATCCTTACCGCATGATGTTAAACTGCATGCTACCCTCTATAACTATGTATGGCTTGATTCCCATCCTCATGGGATACATAGGACCACCCAAACATTTATTCTTCAGGTCCATCCCTATTTCTTAAAACCTCCTCATCTTTCTATCCCCCTGGCCTGAGTTCTTAGGGAGGAGGTATGTGGGGCGGTATAGGCTTACGTCCTCATTCACGTTGGGTTTGTAACAGCCATGACACATACCACTCCCTCCCGAGAGCTCTTCCTTCCCCTATTCTACACTAATCTTTTGAATTTAGATACCCTTGAATTGGGTCCCTAGACCTTCTTTGGTAGTTCTCTAATGTTCCCAGTGGGACTCTAGTTCAGGACATGGAGTGTTGGATTCTACATAGACATGTTATCTCACATTTTCATTCCTCATGTTCCCCTTCATTTGGGATTTCATCAACTTTCACTTTCAGAAGGACCCCCGAACGACATGGATGATTGGCCCCAACGCCCTCTTACAAACTTGGGCTAATGTCCACAAGAATTTAGAGTGAAAAATTGATTCAATTCCCATGTTGTGAAAATGGTTAGCGGTCGACTCTCATTTTTCATTTCCATTTCAGGTCACACGATATGGGTGTTATGTTTCAAATATGTTCAATAGATATCTTCTATTGTTACACCACCCCATCAAGACCTAAATATTGGTTTCATGATTCAAATCTTTTTTTACTCGATAATGTATAAGTGAAATTTCATCACTCTTGGTGTTATCCCTCAGTGCGAGCTCGTGCGTTTGGTGGAAAAAGCCATGATAAGGCATCATTTAGGGCTCCGTACCATTTTACCCTTTTCATGTATTCCACCTATTGAAAAGGCCTTCTCCCGCCTTGTTTCACACATCGATCATAGCTCACATGGGATTAGGGATTTGGTTGCGGTTTTTATCCCGTTTGGAAGAGTCTTTATTCTATATGGTTTGAGCTCTAAGACCTTAAACTAAGATCTCTCACATCCTTTTTTAATGGAATAAGAACCACATCTCCTAGAACTACGTACATCTTGATTCTAATTCTCATGGGATGTGTAGGAATGCCCGAGAATCTTATCTTCGGGTCCATCATAGGTTCCATGAATTTCCTCTTTTATTTGGACTTTTGGCCTTGACATTCACAGTATTGCATGGTTTGTCATGTGTGGTCTTCTGTCCTCATTCACGTCATGTTTTCAATAGACGCACCACGTACTCCCTTTCTAGGAGCTAGACTCTCCTACCTTTTGTACCACATGATGTACAACTACACCCTCTAAACTACATATAGCTGGATTCCCATCCTCATGGGATACATAAGAACACCTAGATACTTCATCCATGTTTCCAACCCGATATTCTATGACTGTTTTCCCCCTCGGCCTGATATTTCATCCTTAGAATTGTGCGTGGTGTAGTGTGGACCTCGTCCTCATTCACATCCATGTGCATTCCCCACTAAAACTTTTCTTCTTCTATATGTGTTCATGCCATATTACTTTAAACAATTCTTCCTAGTCCCACATGACTATAATATTTTGTGTATTTTCTACAAGACATTAAAATGTAGGGGTTTATCCTATCATATGACCCTAAACTATGAAATTATCATCTTGGTTTCATGACGAAACATGGCACCATATTCTGATGTCCTCACTAGAGAGGACATCATGTTTGGTTGTGGTTATTCATCATATCATTTTTCATTTCTTTCATATGGATTTATTCTAGTAGCTATGACTAGATTCTCCATTCCAGGTTTATTTCTTCGCAAAAACATGCATCCATCCTAAGGGATGAATAAGATCTATCAAATTTCACTTCTTTTGGTGTGTGGGTCAGACCCACACGATAGTATTGTCCCTGGAATTGGTACCCCACCCTGCCACTTCACGAACTATGTACGTCTTGATCCCCATCATGATGGGGTATGTAGGAATACCCACTCACATTTCCTTGGGCCCAGCCTAACTTTAATTCTAGGTCCCTGAACCTAAAACATCCCCAAGGAGAACTTGGTGATATGGACTCCTACAATCCTAATTCATGTTGGGTTTTATAATTACCAGACCACGTATCTCCCCCATTCCTTTGCATGTATGGTCTGAGCTCTAAGACCATAAAAATAAGATCTCTATGTGTCCTTGCCGCAATAATTGACATAGTATGACAACCCCCACAACTATGTGTGGATTGATTCCCATTCTCATGGGATACATAGGAATGCTGAGAAATTAATTCTGAGGGTCCATCCCTAGTAATCTTAAATCATGTTACCCTTTTTTATCCCCTTGGGCCAAACTCTTTCAGGAGCATGTGGTGTGGAATGTACCTCTTGGGTTCTCATTTACATCTGGTTTTGCAACAACTACACCGTGTGCCTCCCTTGTCTTTTCCTAACCTAGTCTAAATCCAAAGACCATAAACAAATATCTCCCAATAGGAGCTACGGATCGTGTGTGGCCACTTTTCCACCCTATTCACATTCCATTAAACTAGGTCCTATCTTAATGGTTCACTCTATGACCTTAAGTTAAGAGTGTGCGACCCCAGGGCCCTTATCCTTAGAAAGGGATTCGACCTCCTATATCTGACACATCTTATTGGCATACTCGAATGAATTGTGGAAAAGAACCTGAACTGTGGAGTTTTCATATAGAAATTCCTTCGTTTAATTCCCACACTTCATTAGACCTTTATTTGGATCATCATCCTATTCCACATCTAAAGGGATCCCCTTTAAAGTCTGGTCTCATGCAACATTGGCTCATCAACCATCTTGTTCTAATGCCATGGACATTCTCAGATGACATATTGCGACAGGTTCTATGTTTCGAACCTGGTCAGCATTCAACATTAATTTTTCTGTCCCCATTCTAGGCTAATTATAAATAGATATTGTGTTTCAAATGTGGTGAACAATTATCATCTATTTTCACGCCTCTATCATTGTGATCCAGATCTCGGGCATCAGGATTCACATCTTTCCATTCCCATATGATTAAGTTGAATTCCAAAACACCCGGTTTTACACCCCAACACGTCAAATAAATTCCCATCACTACTACTTGTTTCCACATCAAGAACGATTCATGTGGGAATTTTAGTTTTTATGGGGTGTGTATAAGTGTAGCTATACAACACATGATTTTCATCCTGCATGACGATAAACTGTGATCCCAGAACTATGTGCAGCTTGATTCTCATCCTGATCAGATATGTAAGAACGCCAAACCACTTTCCCTAGGGGCCATACTAACTTCCACTTTTGGTCCCTCCACCTAAAAACATCCTATGGGGATACGTGGTGTGGTGCGGACTCCATATATCCTCATTCATGTCAGATTTATGGATACCACATCACGTACACCCTTTTATGGATCTCCCATTTCACTCTCCATTATACCATATGATGTTAAAATACATAAGTCCACATATCCATGACACATGAAATTAAACTTTGGTTCTACCCAGAACAAGTTCAGGATGCCCCGTGTTAACTATAGGATGCATCGACTTCCTTTCCAAAGAAGATTCCCCCAACCAGCATTGGTCACTGACCACAATTTTCTCGATAACTACGTTTTTCTTGATTCCCATCCTCATGGGATACATAGCGATGCCCAGGAAATTCTCCTTGGACCCAGACCTTGGACCTTTAAACTATGTGTACCGTTCTCACCATACGATGTTTAAACTATGTGCTTATCATCTTCATTGGTATGACATAAAACTATATAGAATTCAAGGTCCTTACCAGAGAGGTCCTCTTCAGAATTAAGTTTCATACTTGATCATACTTATGCATCCACCTAATGTTTTTTTCACCACGGTGGTGTAATTTCAAGAGTGTTGTACACTATTCTAACAAGCCATCTCTCCACCATCCACCCTTTGTGTACCCCTTATCTGGATCCTCATTACCTTTCCCATCCGAAGGAACCCCCCTAATAGTATGGATGCTTGACCTATGGATCACCTAATCTCTTAGGCTAATGTCTCAAAAGACTAATGGATTACATCTTGAGATAGGCCCCATGTTTTGAACATGTCCAGTAGTTAGCCCTCATTTGTTATAACCATTTTAGGATAACACAATAGGGATACTGTGTTTCAAACATAGTCAATAGTTATCCTTCATTGCCACACCATCCATACCATGTTCCGAATTTTGGGTATCGTGATTCAAACATCCCACTCCCCTATGTTCAGATCCATTCTAATTCCCATGGAATTACTCTACTCATGCACCCAAGCACGTTGATAATATAATGATTCGACTATTCCGTGAACTTTATTCTCCCGTCAGGCCACCCTCATTATTCTTGGAATCCCAGATGGGTCATTTATACCCCGGATGCCTGAATATTGGTTAGAATTCCCACATGAAAATGAAGTAACGATGTGGCCATCCCTTGTTTCTCACATCAGGTGCGAGCGACGCGATCTTAAAGATTGATTGTAAATCACTTCACGATTGTGGTTAGAATGCATTGAAATAAAAGAGAAAACAAATTATTTGTCCATGAATGCAGTTTATAATAAAAGGAAACAAAGAAGTATAGGGTTATGAGTTTTTCCAAAATAGGTCCTTTATGGATCAGGCTCTCTGATGGATCGCTCCAATGTTACCACCTTCTGGAATGTAGCCCCCAAAACAGCTTCCCTATCCTTGAGCTTCATCTCCTCATCAGTAGCTATGGAAAAGATCTCATTAGATCTAATATTCATTATCTCCCTATCATCTTGAAACCCTATTATTTGACAGTTTTCTAGTGTTTCTTATTCCTGTGGTTCGGCCAACTGGGACATTAACCACTCGACGACCTCAGATTGGTTTGCAATGAATATAGCTCGCTCATTTGCATGATCTTCAAGACATTGAACTTCTCACTCAACCCCAAGTAACTTCTTTATGTTTACATTTTTTTTTTAATTTTTCAACAAAAAGTCATTGACTTCTCTCCCACATATTCTTAGCCATGTAATCTTGGATCATCATGAAAAGATAATGAGAATCCACCCATCTAGTGTAGAGGAGGCACAACCATGTGCGCATTGATCCCATTAGGGGCACCCAATTTTCTATTAGATGTTTGAGGAAGTTCTTGATACACTTCCACCCGCCTATGATACATCATACGGCTCTCTTCAACTACTTCAAGATTATAATCATCCATCTCTTTAGGGTCTGCAAGCCAGTATTCAGGGAAATCATCCAAAAGATCAGTGGTAGGGTCTCCCTATGGCATTCTTCACAAGGGGTTAGGCTCTTAAATTTGTGAGTGACCTTATTCTATCATCTCTATTTCATAAATTCTTCCCCCGCTGACTTCAGACCCCATATTGGTAGTGATATTGTCAGTTCCCACAATCCTTTACTCATCAGGTGCCAGGCCCAGCTCAGTTTGAGAAGTGGGTTCTACATAGGATAATGCATTCACCATCAGATCCTCTACAGATGGTCTGGATTCAATATCCTGTTGAGCCTCCAATATCATTATTACTACATAAATAATGAATGCCTTAATTAGTTGAGAGCTCTGATAACGGATACATGTATCTGAGTAATAAACCTTACAAGATCTCTGTGCATCAACCTCCAGCATTTTAGTCACTGCAGGAGCTGTCAATGTAAGAGATTCTTCTGCACTTGTCAGTTAAATAATGGGTGTCGACTCCCCACCTTAATCTATCAGTGCACCTTCACCCCCTTGTATGGAGCTTCCTAACCACTAGTACCAATATGTGCTTGAACATGGTAAAATTTTGATTGGTAATTACAAATGATGAAAAGAGGAAATTCTAGGATAATAATTGAGACATACCTCAAGTTTCTAAGCTATTTCCATGTTAGAGCCAACAATATCACCACTCTCCCAAGGACTCACTTGGCAGGACATCCCTTGAGACCCTTAACCTCCAAGATCCTCTTCATATTTCCCTATTTCTTCTTATCCCTGTTCTTCTTCTTCTTCTTCTTCTTATTCGCTTTCCTCTATATTCTCATCACCATCATCATCTTCAAGACAAAATTCGTTCGAGATCATGCTCCTGGTCGAGAATCACATTTACTAGGAGATGTGGTTCCTCACATCGACCCCACTGGTGTTCATATACATCCATGGTCATCAATTATGTGTGTCGATGATGGAAGTTCACTTTTTCATCAACCTGAATGACTTCAATATCTTGTAGTTGGATCCCATCTCGTAACATTTTTTCCAAAGGGCTTTGGTGCTCATTGACTGTTGTAGGGTCAACCAAGCTAACCACAGTGCGGGGAAGATTTCATCCTTGGAAGGTTTAAGCAGATACCTTATCATATTCCCAAGAATATCCCTAGATGTTGTATGAGATTGTTCATGAGACCCTATCTCATCGAATGATGAGGTCAGGGATTCACCATGTGATGTTCTTGCTGCTGATGTTCCGTCCAGTACTCACCTCGCTTCCTGACTTGTCCCCAACCTCTCCACCCCAGCAGTTCCTTGACTGCTCCCTCGCTGCCCAGGTTCCACACTGGCCACCTTGAGCTACCAAAATCACTTTTACAAGAGCCCCTCAGGATATTCCATCACCCAATGTTCAACATACTTTTTTGAGAGGCCCATATCAACCACCATGGTGGGGATGGTAATTACCTCACTAGAGATATATGTTGTAAACATCGGCCAAATTTAATAAAGAACGCAAGGATGTTTCTCTCCCATACATATATATAAACCTTCTTTGGCATCTGTTGGATGCATCCAAACTACCAGGAAAACCTTGATGACACATATGGATCCCAATGGATCATCCCATCAACTCGGGCCACAAGCACCCCTCCTCTAATGCTTCTCAAGTATTCTCCTTGCTCTAGAGAGCCTTGACCATCTTCTATCATTTGGACGACCAGCGAAAGGAATGAAACAATTGTAAAATTGGTATGATTACTGATCTTGATCCTTATCCCCTCTCCATTGAGCATCAATGGCATGGTCCTGATAATATTTAACAAGGAAGGTCATAGACTGTTACCTGGGGGAGGAATGAATTTTTTAAATGTCTGCCTACCACATCGATCCATGATGCGACCGTGAAGGATTTGGAAAGGGCCACATATCGTCCTCGGTGATCCTACTCTTGAAATATTACCCAGAATGGCGTAGATTTGGGCCATCATGAGAACCCCTAGGTTAAACCTTTTATTGGCTGCCTTGATGTTGGCCATCCCCAGTGTTGCTGGGCAGACTCCCATCCTAGTATCCCTCATGGGAAATAGCCACCCACTCAAGAAATTTTCAAAAAAATATGTCATACTGGATGTTTAGGTCCCAACTTTCATCCATACAAAAGCCACATGATTGATATTCCCCAATCTTGAAGATCCTTCAATATAACCCTCTCTCTCTCCATTGCACTACAGTTAGACATTACTTTCCTCACCCCGAAATCTTTACATTTATGTCTTTATCTAGAAATAGGTTGAACCACTTTGAATAGGTGATTCCCTTCAGAAATTCCTTGCCCCCCAACCATTCCTTGTCCGGTTCTAATAGATTCCATGTTAGGATGGGAGTCCACAACCTATCCCCCAAGATATTCTCTCTCAATAAAAACTCATTGTACTGGTGCTCGTCCATAGAGACACCCTTGATGCAATGATCATCCCAAAGGCTGACTCCAACCTCCCCATGATGGAGATCGAAGGTGTTGATATTAGGGGACCACCATCTAAATAGTTTCGGCCCAAGTTCCAACTGGAAGAAAAAATGTAACTACGATGTTCGCACCACTTGAATAGCCCAATGTGTTACAATTCTACTCTGAACTGATCACATGATTTGCATACCCAATAGGCCCAAGCCCACTCGCTAGTGAAATTGCCTCCAAAAATCACGACCGAATATTTTCTCTATCCTTTGGTCTTGTCAGTAATGCTCTGTTGGAAGGTACTTTCATAATGGTCCGAAGAATCCTTAGCAACCGGATCACCTCCTGAGATGGTTATGGTCCTTGGATTTAGTACAAAGATATCCATGTTCCTGGTTTCTCTAGATCTTTGGCCATTGTTAGTAATGTTCTATCATGTAAGATCGTCCTCACATATCACTTATGACCGTGGTGTATCGCCATCAAATCCAAAAACTGGTATCTCCTCTAAAATACCGAAATCCCATATCGGTAGGCTTTCAGAAAGCACATAATCCTTCTAGGATTAGGTCATCATATTGAAGAGAGTGTGTTTATCGGATACAACTTTCCTGGCATGATAAACTTTAGTGTTCACAATCATCTCAACCCTCTGAGCAACATACATATCTTCCCTCCTAGCATCACTCTGATCACCATCCATTGTTTTTGGTAAATTCTGAAAAAACAACCAGAAAGTTGTTTGTAAAACTAGGTGGCTGCGCAAAAAATCCAAATGTTTTGAAAAAAAACCAAGAGAGTGGTGTGGAAAATTAGTGTTGTGTGAAACTTTGCAACCAAAATTGGGAAATTTTGTTCCAAACAGAACTGATTCCATGAAAAGGAATGTGAGATTTATGCACATGAGTTCTCCAAATCTTATCATATGGGAAAACATGTATGGACCATGGGACCCCCAAGGGTTTTTATAGGCGCAAATTGATTATTCTGCGTGCGCGAAAAATATTACGCACCACGTGAGCCATTTATTTCATACCACCCTCAAGGGGTCGAGGAATCTCATCATTTCCCTCGAAATCTGACCTCCATGCCCCTTAATAGATTTGATTCCAAGGGGGGGGGGCATTTGTAGATGTCGAAATCTGCTAAAGGCCTCAAGAAAGAATACTTGGGAAAACTGAAGGCATATTTTGAATCAACGACTGATTCTAGGATGGGACAAAAGGCTATGCATAAAATCCGAGAGGTACACAAAAAATTGCTTCCACATGCACAAAACTATCACAGCCTGGTGGGATTTTATGCACCGAAATGAAAAGTCTGGCGCAACCAACGCATGGGCAGGGTTTTCTGCAGAGGATGAATTCCACGGACACCCGGTGGCCCTGATCTCCTACAAATAGATGGGTTCCACCCTCACCAATTGCATCTAAATAATTCTTACCATCTCCCCTGCACATAATACACCTATTACATGTGAAAAAGAAGACTTTCATGTACTGTATCTTCCTCAACATGTCTCCTTGGGGTCTGCCTTCGTGTGAAACCCCTTGGGATTGATCCATGCCCAGTTACTTTATTGATTGTCCACTTGCACACAAACTCCTCCACATTTTTGAAAACCTCTAACCCCTATGAGAAAATCTCCTCCAAATATGTGCACACAACCTTTATCCATGAAACCCTACTTATTGCGCGCAAAAGTTCGCATTTGCGCACCTATTGCGATAAAACCCCCTCTTTTGCCCGCAATCTTATCTCCTTGTGTGTGCTCCATGTGTCATACTTACCCTAAGACACCATGTTTGAGACCATCTTATGAAAAATACCCTTGTATCGTGTATAATTATACCATAAGGCCCTCCATTCTCCTACGAAGTGACTTTAGGGTCCCTTGGGTTGTGCTGCACGTTACGTTGCTTAGCCTCATGCTTCTTCGTATAGGAACGCTAATGGATATTTCTTCTTTTCATAGACATGATAATATGGCCCCCTCAATGGATCACTCCACAAAACCCCTACACCATGACATTGATTATTCCTTCCCTTCCCCAAGGGTGGGTAGGTATCAGTCATGTAATTCGTAGGGGTGCAGAGTGAACCTGCCTCATCTGAGCTGTAGGACGTTAAACTACCAAGAACCATCATCCTCATCACATGACATTAAACTATAGCCTCACTATATTCATTTTACACAGGTTTCCCCACCTTGAACATTCTCCACATCTGCTCATCTCCACCAGAGTGAGATCTTCCTCACATAGAATGAGATCCTATTTTTCAGAGTGGTGTCTATCTGTGGGGAAGGGAAACCATATCGGTCTAAGACCCTAGCCTTTCTTGAAGGAGGTAGCACCTCTTCTCTTATCTTCTTCCATTCCAAAGACTAGAAAAGAGATGGAAACAAGGACCTTTATTACACTGTCCCTCTCCCTCTAGGATTTGTCTCCATTGAGCCTCAATCCTAGAGTAAGCCCGTGTTTTCTCATTTGGTATCCATCCTAGATGAGGACAATGTTTCCTCTTTGGACCTCTAACCATGCATAAGCCCCTGTTTTCTCTTTTAGCCACTAACCACAAGTAATCCCCACTCCCCTTCCAACATACGCACCATTCGCGACTTGATTGTCAGGTCTTTGCCGTCTCTTTTTTCTCACACTAATCATGACTCTCATGGGCTTAGAGTAAGAATTAACCATGGAACCCCCTTGGTCTGCCTTAGCATGTAATCCCAAAATCGGCCTGAACTATGTGGAATTTGATCATTGTCTCCTAGGAAGGGTATGTAGGAAGCTTCTTTGAGGTTCAAGCTCGACACCTACTTGTCTCGACCACTTCACGTCAGTTCACCTTCATCCCGCATGGTGTTAAACTATATCCCTCATCTAAAAATACATGAAATTTGATCCTTGTATCCTAGGAAGGTTATATAGGAAGCCTCCCTGAGGTTCATTCCCAACACTCATCAGTCCTTACCCCTCCATGCCAGTCCACCCTCGTACTTCACGACGTTAAGCTATACGACCCCCTTTATTCCCTCGTGACATTAAACAATATGTTTCCAAACTACACGGGCTTTAATCCTTGTCCAATGGGAAGGGAACTTAGGAATCCTCCCCGATGTTTAACCCCAACCAGTTTTAATTCATTGGAACCCCAACCAGCAGCAAGTTGTAGGAACCCCAGTCAGTGGTAAGCCGTTGTCAACAACAACCTACAGTAAGACGCTGGAATCCTAGTAAGTGGTAAGCCATTTTCAACCCAATCCAACCGTATTCCATTGGAACCCAAGTTAGAAATAAGTCGTTTTCAACCCCAACCAGCGGTAATACCTTATAACCCCATTTAGTGGTAACCCATTGCCAACCCCAACCAGTGGTAAGCCGTTGTGATCCCAGTCATTGGTGATCTGTTGTCAACCCCAACCAGCAGTAAGATGTTGTGATCCACAACCATAATCAATCTATTTTAGACCCCATTAAATTGTAAATTGTTGTAGTCCTCTTTCCTAGTACCCACATCTCTGGTCTTCCCCTTGGTTATAGGACCCACTCATTGTCTACTAACCACACATAATCCCTAGCATGTCATCGGGTCACTATCCTCTGTGCACACCCTGACTCAATGCCCATTCTGAACTACATGGATTTTGATTCCCTATCATAGGGATATGTAGGAAGCCTCCCCTGAGGATCAATCCCATAACCTAAATCTCATCTTGGTCTCTCCCCTGAGCCTCTGTGTTTCGGAAAGGCCATGGCCCAACCCGGAGGTTCCACTTCCTTTGGGTCCCATCCATGCGTCCATTATCACGGGCCGCCTCCTTAGGTGTTCCTTCACCCCACCAAACTACGTGGACTTTGATTCCATACCACGGGGATATTAAAAGGTCTCTTAGAGTCTCAATCCCAAAATAACCATCATCCTCGTGACGGTTCCATCTCATTATCCATCCACTCTCAACCATCTATATCCATCCTAATTTTTACTCAGGCCGCCACATCCCAGTGAGATCATGTAACCCACCTTATCACTACTCCTAGAAGTAATCAAATAAATAAAAATACATTATCACCAGTATCGGTGTTCCCTTCTGGGGTTTCACACATATGATCCACTCTTTATAGTGTTCCGATCAGTCTGATCCATCTTCGCTTGACGTTAAACTCGTGGCATACCCTGTGTTAAACATGGGAAGCTGAGGAAAACCTCAAGGACATGCCTTTGGAATATAATTGATTGCATTCAATGTGGGATGCCTCGGGATTCCATGCCCTTAAGAAGCCCTATAATAAGGGGAAGAAACCCAGAAACATCAGTGTTTCAGTTTCGAGACATGCTAGCAATGTCCAACGTGGCTACTCCCCCGACCGAAGGTTGCTACACTGACTGGACCCCTTAGAATACACTGATATAAGCTGCATAATAAACCAGTGTCCATGAAGACATGGAACTGGGAAGAGTTTCAAGAAAAACATCTTAAATCTTTAAGGGAGACCCAAACTAGGAAATATTTATGAGGAATAATCCGCAAAAGGAGGAACCGGCATCCAATCATCCTGTTTCGTTCAAGGAAAAAACATCCATGAACAAGCAACAGATGACGTCCTCCTTTGGAAAGTAGGAATGCAGGTCAATAGATCAGCATGTCCATCCCCCTCCATGGAAGGATTTTTTCCCTGGAGAAAGTGTTAGAAATAAAATATTACCAACATTAATCCTCAAAGTCATTATGAAATTAATTTTAAATAACTCTATATTTAATGTAACTTTTGTCTTTACACGATGTTGAAATTGTTCATTTACAATCATATAGATAAAGAGAATATTATCATGATATGAACATAACTATACTTCAATATGTATCATGTGTGATGAGGGAAAATAATTCAAAAGTGAGGTAGATCAGGATTTGGCATGTTTAATAATAATAAATTTAAAGGCCTAAATTAATGAAAGGATAAGTTCCACCATATTCAAAAGTGAGAAATTAAAATATATAAATTTATTATATCTTTTATTAATGTGAAATTTAATTGATCATTTATGTGGAACATGAAAATTTTGTTTTAAATTGATAATTATATTATTTTTTTTAAAATAATGGTATCATTTGTTCCCTATTGAATTAAATGATGAGATTTAATGCTTATGAAAAAATGTAGTTTTAGTGTGTGGATATTTTATGCACACATATTTTCAAGAAATTATTTTAAAAACTTATCATGATTTTAAGGATTTTTATGAACATTCCCATATAATTCATTATTTTATTAAAATATAGTAATTTTTAATCAAGAAATTAAGATTAATCAAAATTGATTAAAATGAGGATTTTTAAATGTTTAATTTTATTATTAATTTTTCATGGTATTTAAATGATAATTTTAATGTTTTTATAGGTAAAATGTATGTCATGCTAAATTCCAGCCCTCAAACAAGGCACATAAGACATTTATTCAGCCTCGATAATGGGTCGACGGACTAAGTAAGCCCTAGGAAGGATATTATGAGGAAAAGTATAAGAAAGAAGCATCATGTGGAGGATCCAATAGAAGATAGTATAGTCCAAGGAATGTGTGGCCTCATGCGTGTAGGAATGATCATGTCTATTTTTTGTGCAAGTGAGTGAGGGTGTTGATACCCCACAACCATGTAATTTTGAATGATCGATGAAACAGATTTCATTGTAAACAATCTTGGCAGACATTCGAACATCCGATGTAGGGTGAATTATTTTTTGTTACTGTTCCAAATTTAAAAAAAACAATGTCATCCAACTAGAATCATGCTCAGACACTGAATGTAAACCATTTGGAAGACTTAATTCTCAACCATCATTACCTGTACTCATCATTAACCATCATGGCCACCACTATGGAAGTTCAACCTCAAGACAGTTTTCACCATAGAATCTTGAGACCAGCACAAATAATCATTGGACCCTTGGGTAACCAGCATGAAGCCTAGTTTAATAATGTCATTCTATAGATGGGTAATTTGAGTTCCATCCAACCACTGAGAATTCTAGATGAGTTTTAAGAGTTTTCCTCTTCTAGTGCACCACTACTGAGTTAGAAAATCGTATACATTGCATGCAACTAATAATAAGCTACATGATCCATGGAATATAATTCCTATGTGAACCATTAGTTAGAATTGGTTACACACACATGGATGCATTTCACTTCATGGTAACAGTTACATAAAAATCCACCAAGGATGTCCTATTGTTGTTGATATTGTTCATGCTACCATCGAATGTACTAACATTAATATTACCATATGTGAGATATTGTTTCCAACACTAAGGAAGAGTTGTTATCATAAATGAAATTAAATTTTTATTACAAGATCCATGTAATAAATGGAAACATCACACTCAAAAGGAAACATGTATAGAAGATAATGAGCTACAATGGATGAAGCGTGCTACCATCATCCAGTGGAACTACCAGTGATATATAGATCTACCATTGAAGTAAGAATGGTCAACTGTTATAGTAGGATGTTAGATCTTCTATTTAGGGGTCTTCCATTTGATCTACTATCAAGCAACATAAGATCCTCCATTTTTTGGTTCTCCACCGCACGTGAGTTACCATTTCTAATGGTAGGTGATGATACCATGATGAGGTGCCATTTCATGTGTCCAATCATTGATACTACTACCATTCTATTTCCCATTCAATATACTATCATTATAATTAATTTGTGATTATGTAAGTATGAGGTAGTATCTAGGATGGAAGTGAATAAAAATAGATTCATGGAGTTGAGTAATCATCTACCTGAATTAGGCCATTCATTTAGCTATATGATCTTAGGTTATAGAATTGGACACACCATATAAGGATATGAGAATCAGATTTGAATTGTATCAGATATAAGAAATGTATGTAAAAATGGTAATAAATCCACATGGAAAAGGGTTCCATTTAAAATAGATACCAAGTCAAATATTGTAAAATATAAGGAAGAAGATCAAAGGCAAGATATAGACTTTGGTCTGGCCCAAGGAGTTGGTTCAATAAGAATTTGATATATTTATAGATTTAACACCATGATTTAAAATAATGATACTCTAATAATTAAATAATAGGAAAATTTTTACCACAAAGATAAGATAGATATGAATGAATAATAATATAGGAATCCTTCCACTATTAATATATGGGTGTCTATACCAGGGAAAAGATCGGAAGACCACACTAGATCACTACAAATATGATATGTTTTCATTTATTTTCTATTTTTGTTTTTATTTAATTTATTTTTTTACATAATTAGTGAATTATATTTCTAATTAAAATTTATTCCTTTATTTTAATCCACTGTGTCTCTATCATTCTCTTTCCCAATTTCTATTCTTCTTATTCTATTTCTCTTAAAAAATTTCCCCTTTCTTCAATCATGACCTCTTACACTCAACAATGAGTGACTAAAATATGGCTTTTCATTAGGGGAGAATGTTAGTGTTCCTTAAATTATGTAATTATAATCCAATGTTTTATTTATGTTTGTGGTGAGTGAGAGTGAAGTGTACAAGTGTGGAAATTATCTACCATGGCATGGATCCCAAACCCATCTCTTTTATTTTGTTTAAAACATTTCATTTCCTTCCATTGAAAAAAGATGATTCACTTGATGATGATGAGTTGTTAAATGGATGAAAAGAAAAATGATTGAGAGAGGTCCTGGAATATGACACACTTTTAATTGAGGTGTGTCATCAACCTTGATTACAGTAGGAGGTGGAGTTGATTTTTCATTAGAATTAAATACTTCAAAACTAGTAAAAATATTATATTAATTTAATAGTGACATTTCAAAATTATGTTATCAAACTAAATTTTAAACAATGAATACAAATAATGAATAAACAGAATCTAATCCCTATAGGACATATTCTTTCTTTATTACCCTTATTTTGTTTACATTGAATGTTAGTTTATAATTTATCATTACTATCATAAATAATAATAAAAAATTTGATTTGGGTGAATTATAATTAGTAATTTAATAAACTGTGAATCTCTGCATGTGAGATGACCCCGATCAGCCATTGTTTTTCACTAAGAAATTATAAATACTATGTTGTTCCACACTATGAAATAGGTGCGCGTATAAAATACCTACATGAAATAAATTTAACAAGACTTTGGGTACCCTTAAGGGTTTAGTAGTTTGAGCTAATAATCATAGAGATGGAGAAAATTTTTTTGTCTACAATGATTGGAAAATGGGGAGATTGGAACCAAAAGTTTCTTACAATTTGAATTTGTTTTTTAAAAATAAAATTAAACAAGAATGATTTTTTTTCTACCATATATATCATTTTCACAATTATACTCCTAAACTATATGGACAAATTTATTGCAATAATTAAAAAATTTATTATTATAATTCCCCTTTAAAAAAGTAGTGATTTTTGAAAAAAAAAATTGTTATCTTTTGAAAATATAAAACCATGATTATTTATTTTAATTAATTGAGGACTACAAATAATATTAAAATAATTTTCACCTTGGAAAAATTTGGAAAGATATATGTTGATATCATTGATTTCATTTTTGAAAACGTCAACATCATGTTGATTTTTCATTTTCCAAATAAAATCATTCTTTTCTTTTAAAAGTTTATATTTTTCATTATAAGGAAGATTTTTATAATTAAGAACACATTAATATTTTTGGGAAATATTTTCATATTTTTAAATAAGTTATTAGTAATAATTTAGAATTTCATTATTAGAATAATAATTGTATAAAGTGGAAGATAAATGAGATGAGAAAGATGAATGAGAAGGAAAATAAAAACTAACCTCTTCAACTTCCTCAACTTGATCCGTGAGGCACGTAAAAATTGAGTTACTATTTTAATAATTTGACAATGAATATTTCCTAGAACTCTATAATGAAACATTTAAAAACTTATTACATTTATTCTTTTATTTATAATTTTTTTCAAGGGAGAATCAAGCTTTATGTGGACCTTCTATTTGAAATTAAAGAATATCACTTCTATAAAATCAATTTGATATTTTTTTTACCACATCCGAAGGATTTATACTTTTTCATCATCTGGATTAATTTTTTAAATTTTTCATCAAGAATTCAATTTAGATATAATTTTTAGAGTATCTCTTGGAATAATCATTTATATTTTCCTTGAAGTAAATTTTTATTTTATTTTCCAAGAACTCTTTAGCCTCATTTTACTCTTGTCTCATCAATGATATCACATATTTCATGAGTGAACTTTTGAGTTCCTAAACCACTATATTTTTAATAAATCTAGATTATTTGATCTTAGTGATTTTGTGAGCCCAGCTACTTGTTAAAACCAAAATATTTTTCTTTGAAAAAAATTTATAGAAAGGTAGTCACCCATATGTTTTTACACATTAGAAATATCAGAAAATAAAGTAAACTTTGCAATGATAAAATCATTAGGATGCATTGAGAAACTTTAAAAAAATTAATAATTATCTTAATGAGTTTGATTTTCTTTGTAAGTTACTTAATAAGTTAATTATAAACGTTTACAAATTTTATGATTAATATTTCATGTAGAAATTTTACTAAATACATTTTTATCCAAAAAATAGTGTGATACATTCATAGATTTTCTATCTAATTTAAAATAAAAAATATCATTCGGGGTCAATTTATCTTATTTTTTAGTTGTAGGAGTATACACATGTATTAAAATATTAGAAATAGGATAGATAATATATCTAATATAATTCTATATGCATGTTTTTCAATAACAATAATTACTTCCTTAAAAAATGGATTACACCCCAAGGATTATCATTTGGGAACTCTATGAGTGTTCAATTTTTTTAAAGTGATATTTATTTGGGAAATTGGTTAATGTTTTTGAAAATGAAAACTTTGAAACATGTTGAAAATAAATAAATAAATTAAGAACCCCTATGATAAAAAATTTAGGTCACATATAGTTAAAATGGAAAGAAACAAGTAAATTTTCTTTCAAAAATGTAAAGGAAATATATCCATGTTTAAAAAATATTTATATAATATTGAATAAATAAAAAAATCAAAATTGAAAGTGAAATGATATAATTAAATTAAATAATAGTATAATAAGAATAAAATTAAGAGATATTGTATTAAGGGATGATTGATGGATTAAACAATTTAATAAAAGAATGGCTAAAAAATATTTCTAATTAAAAATGAAGAAATTAAACGAGATAGGATATTCAGAAAGGATGTTTGAAAATAGTACCCAAGAGTACACCTATATCTACTACATAATTCACTTGAGTCTTTAATGTATTATTCCCTTGCAATTAATGGTATCTAAGAAACCAAAACTATAACTTACTTTTAGGTTATTGTATGAAACTCGATACAATAGAAACTAACTCTTTAACGAAAAATATATAAACCACAAAATAATAGTCCCATTAATTTTTAAATTAAATTAAATTAAAACCAAATTCCCTGACATTAATAGTAGTATGAAACAATTATAATGAAATATGTAGAAGTGGAGGGTATTTCTAGGGTGTAATAACTTTTTAGTAAAACCTCAAGTATATCAATAAATATGATGAATTCTAGGAGAGTATAAGAAAAAAAGAAAAGTGTGATTGGATATTTTAATATAGTTTACACTTTATAAGGAGAAATAAGATATATAGATTATTTCACTTTCAAAGAGATTTGGAGATCAATTCACGTTGTAATTGCAGAATGACTATCAATGATTTTTTTTTTCAAGTCCACTAAGGTCCCTATTTATATGATCCAAAGCCTTCAGTAATATTATAGAATCCTTTGGGGTTTTCTAAGATGAATATTTCCATGTTTTATGTATCTTAATCATCATTAATTTAAGCATTCTCATTCCCTTTAAAAATAATGAACAAAATATAGAAAATTAAATCATTAGATAATTCAAGTTCAAAATAGTAATTCTAATATTCTATAATAATTAAGGATATAGATAAGTAGAGAAACAAATTATTGATAATATTATTGTTTGAATTCAAAACTATTTGAAGAATTTAATCTAATTTTAAATCACACATTTAAAAAGTTCAAATCAAATCCAAAATAATAGATCAAATATAACATACAAAATCCCACATAGATTCAAACTATAATATTCAAAATTTTAAATTCCAATTTATTTCCATATTTAAAGATGATATATTATAAAAATTTAATGATTATATTTTAAATACATTGAAACTAGTTTAAAGGAGTCTTTTATACATAAATGTAAATTTCATAATAATAAAATCAAAGAAATCAACTCAAAATAATAAAACAGAAATATTAAAAACAACCACTACAAGTTCATGTGTAAATAAAGAACAATATTAATATTCAAATAAATGTGATATAAAAAATTTGAAAACTCTTCACATAAGTTCTATATCAATAATAATAATTTATAAAAACATTAAAATAATTTAAACATTTTTTTCTTGAATCATGTCACTATATCTTGAAAATCATAAAAATAGAGTAAAATAGATATTTCAGATTTACATAAGAATAATATTTATGAATCCATAAATGTAACATGAAATTTTCAATAAATATGTAATGTTGACCCACAAAATATATATCACATGTAATGGTTAATAGGAAAGTATATTTTCTATGTAAAGGTAGCTAGTCGCGTTGTGTAGTGTTTAAATAGAATTGTGTAAGGGTATAAAAAATTGAATATGCTATATAAGGGTAGAATAGAGTTGATTAATGGTAATAATGAGTTTATAAATAATGATTAAGGGTAGATTATCACATTGAATAAGCATAAGTTTCATTTTCAAATGGATGCATAAGAATGTGAAGAAGTTGTGTCAGCATAAATAGAAAAGATTCATATATTTTGTAAGGGTAGAATGAATACTACATAAAAAATATTAGAGTTATGTAAAGGTTCATAGAAGATATCATGAATTATATTATTTTAACTATGAGTTGAGTACGGGTAAACAAAAAAATTTATATGTTTTGTTAGGGTCCAAATTAGTAGTGTAAGGGTAACAACAAAGTTACATAAAGTTAAAGGAAACTTTTAAAAACTCTTGTATGGGTAAGGAGAAATTTAGAAAACATATATAAAGTTAAAAAATAACTTTTGGAATTAAATTTTATCAATAAATAATTTAAAAAAATTATATAAAAATAAGAAAAAATAGAATAAAAAAAACTAAAAACAATTAAATTCAACAATTTTTTTTGAATAAAATGAAAAAAATAAAAACAAAATAAATAATAAATAAAAAATTAATAAAGGATAATAATAATAATAATAATAAGATTTTATTTATCAAAATAACAAATTTGTTTCAAGTAACCACTCCAATAATATTAAACATTAACACATAGAGACTTGGGGTTCGAATACTATATTACTCTTTTACAAGGGTCCTCTGGTTAGCTACTAGTGATTATAAGAATATAAGATCAGAATGAAAGAAAAATATAGAGGGATATATAGGGAAAGGTAGGGAATGATGAAGGGAGTGAAGTAGTGGTAGATAGAGGTATAAATGACAGAAATATATTAACAATATGATATGATATTAGGGAATGAATGGAATAAAACTGCAACTACCAAACTAAAAGAAAGAAATAGAAAAAAATCATCCAGGTCCTAATTTTAGTGGTAAATCCCTCTAATAATATCAATATCGTTAATATTTATAAGCAACAGGTTCATTATTCATATATTCAAACATCCCTTCTTGTTTTCCTGGTCATATATTTCATGATCCTCCCTTTCAAAATTCATTTTCTTTTCTTTTTCCTCAAGTATCCTTCTTCTTCTTGTTTTCAATTCTCATGATATCAATGTATTTATTTCCTTTTTTTAGATTTATATATAATTTCTGACTTAGATCCACATGTAAAAAGTATATTGGAGGTATGAGTATGGGGGTTGTAACCCAAATTTCCATTTTGATGTGTAAGTAAGTTTCAAGAATACTACTCATGAACTATTCACTTCAATGTGATGGATTTAATGCGGAGTTAAAGTGAGTGAATTTACTATAGGGTTAAAGTATATTTATGATAGACAAGTGACTATATTCTAAGAAAGTGATTGTGGGTATGTTCAATAATTAATCGATTAGAATGGTTGTGCATACAATCTAGAGAATGCATGATCAATCAACTCTCTTTTTATTGCCAATGGATCAAACATGAAGTCAATATTCACAAGGTTGACTGAATTTTTTATAGTCAATTATATTGAATGTCTGATTAGTTAAATCTATGTGATATTATTTGATAACTTATTTTTTTTGCAGATCAATTCTTGTGGATGAAGGATCGACCACACAACTAATGATGTATGAGTAATTTTTAACACAATTCATGAAATAAAATAGTTTTTTATAAAAGAAAATAAAAAATTTATAGATTTAATAAAATTATTTAATAATACCATGAAAACGATAATTCAATGGAATTTGTCAAATAGAATTTTAAACCTCCTGAGGTTGGAAATTTTTTTAATATTGTATACTTTACTATTACAAATTATGTTTCATAATTTACTAAAATTAATTAAATAATCATATTGAAAATCCCAAAAAAAATCAAAATTAATTTGATTATTAATGAAATTCAAATCAATGTTTTATTAATCAAATCATGATAGAAAACAATTTCTAAAAAATTTCAATGAAGCTCAATGTCTCTAACTTAAACACACCAAAATTATTAATAGAAATGAATAACCTAAAAATCATAAATATGTTCATACCACTCCACCACACTAATGTAACATGACCCCCTTAAATTTAAATCATGGTAATGATATATTGGAATAGATTTAATAAAATGTAAAAGATAAATATGACCTAACTTATCAGTTTAAAAAAGGAAACTTTGAGTTAAACTCATAGTTATTTACAATACACACTAACAAGTAAAAGAAATAAAACGTAATAAGACTTATTTAAATAGGAAATAAAATAAATAGAACATAAAATTTAAATGAAATAAAGTAATAAGACTTTTTTAACCCCTATGTGGAACCTAGGTTTTAGCTTCTCTAAGATGTGAAGTACCAGTTGTTATCCATTGTTAAATGATGGGTGGATCTTCATTTATTTGAACAATGACATGTTTTTTCTTCCAATTTCTCCACTTCATGTCGGATGGAGAAGATCCCATAGATTTATTTCATCATTTACGTACCCATGGTAATAAGGTATCTCTTGTAAGGTGGTCTAGGAAAAATAATAGATCTTGTTTCTTTGGTTCTGCCAGAATTTATTTTACCTCTTCTTCTTCTTCTTATTATAGGGAATGATTAAATTGTGCAACATAAATAGTTTTCTCAAAGGATAAATTAGAGGATAATATTATTTGGATAAAATTTATACAATTTTAATTTATATATAAATATCCCTCCTTGTAAATAGACTTATCAATTTTTTCTTCATGACCATCCCTAAAAAATACTTCTTATACTCCCTCTAAAAAATTATCTATAAGCTTATGGAGAATTATGTGTTCCTCATTGGGTAAATATTTATATTATTATTCACTCCCTAGGTAAAACAATTCCTTGGATGATTATAAAAAATTTAAATAAGAGTTAAATCTTAATTTGGTATCAATAAAAATAAATGAAAATGAGTTTAAGAAAGGATTAACTCCCTAATTTGGTTCAACATCAATTACTTATTTATTGTAAAGTACTTATTTGAGTTGGGTTTTAATGAATATTGGTAGGTAGTCTGTAGATACCCAAAGTTCGACGTACATGGATATTACATTACTTTTGCGGAAAACTTAATACAAAACCAAAAAATGCCCAAAGATCGTATTATTTTAGTGTCTTTGGAAACTCGGAAGAAAATATTTTAATCATGGTGAAATCTCTACAACATCTCCCATAAAGTTCTTCTCCTTTTTGTTTTACATAATACTTATATTTATATCATGGGGCAAAGAAAACATAAAAATGGTGAGCTCAAATTCTTAGTAAGGGTAAACATAGAGAACATAAAACAATCCACAAACATTTGAACATAAAAACATGAGCATAAAATCTAAACATCAAAATCTTGAGCAATGACAAGAAACATTGCAGTACATAAGAAATAGATCAAAAATGAACATTAACCATGATAAAATAGCATGGGGAATAAAACATGTAATTGTTGAAAACCATTAAGCACATGATATTAGTTCCATAGTAGCCAAGGCATTGCTTCCAAGACCATCATAGTGGACAAAGTCCCTTAATGAATCCAGTTCACTCCCTATTCGAGTCTTGTATCACTGAACTGGATTAACTATCCGTTCCAGCCATATCTATCTCATGAGATATAAATCATTACCCAATGCATTGGAGAGAGATATAGTTCCCACCTATCTCATAATGAAATCATTCTTACTTGTTCCACAAAATAAACATAAATCATTCATCATAACCCAAAGAATAAAATGGGTTTCATAAACATCATCCCATCATAAAATAATCCATATTAAACAAATGGATATCATTTCACCATAAGAATAATCAAACCATGTAAATAATAGATACATTATACTTTAAACATAAACATAATAATAATGTCATCTTAGATGGAAACCAGTTTTGACAAAACACTTGAAATGAATTCTTGAGGAAAATATCCATTCTTTTTCAGAATCATTTTCTTTTCACAAAATTCCATTCAATTTTAAAATAAAGTTATTTTGTTGAAAATAATCATGAAATATTTTAGAGTAATATTCATGAAAATTAGGCATTATGAAACCATAAATATCCATTCATGCCATATAAGTTAAAAAAAACATTCTCCTCTCACCTTTGCCGGAAAATTCAAAAAGTTTCTCGCATGGTAAATAAAAGAAATATCCCTTCCATAACACAACGTAAAATTGAAAGAGGGGTAAAAATGACTTTAAAAACACATTGAAGAATATTATACAGTTTATGAAAAACATTTTTATCGACATGGATGAAAAATATAACCCCAGTAAATACTTACGTATAAGCAATCTCGGATAAAAATGAGATTTGCAAAATTATCCCTTACCTTAGGTCCAATAAGCTTTGTACGTATCCAAAACTCGTTTATAATGATTTAAATAATTTCATTGACTTATTCCAGAATCATAATCACTCTTATGATATCATATATTATTCACTTAGGTCTTTATATTACTCTTTCATTTGTTAATTCCATGTTAAAGCAATGTTTTGGGTAATA
Source organism: Viscum album (assembly GCA_963277665.1). Taxonomy (NCBI): domain Eukaryota; kingdom Viridiplantae; phylum Streptophyta; class Magnoliopsida; order Santalales; family Viscaceae; genus Viscum; species Viscum album. The sequence goes on along the minus strand of OY728139.1, from coordinate 271,547,123 downwards.
TTCGTTTCATTTATCGTACGTGTTTGGACTTGTTGTTCTTGATATTATTATTACTTATATAATGATTTACTTACTTCCAGAATGTAAAACATGATTTATATATCATATATATTCAGTATATATATATATAATAGATAGATAAATGAAATGAAACACACCGTTCATGGAGACGGTAGGTCGTACATACACATGAATGATGTTTTCCTTTCCTTATTGAATTGAATGAAAGTAAGTAGATGAAATATTTATATACATAAATCCAGTAGCATTATTATTTCATATATATAATTATTATTCATTATATATACTTTATAATCATTCTTGAATGGTTAACATGGAGAATGAATCTCATCCCATCGTGGAGACGACAATCCGTACGTACGCACGAGCGATGATATCATTCCCATAATTATTGAATGGAATTAGAGTGAATGATATAATATATAAGAATCAATATGATGTTATAATAACCACATATAGTTATTCTTTACACCATTATACCAATCCAAGTAAGGTGGTGGTGGAAAAACAGATTACCCCACGGTGTGCAGACGGTATTTCGTACATACGCACGCGTGGTGATTTCATTTCTCGTAGGATGGATATAAGGTGAAATAGGGCTGTTTAATATTTATAATAAAATATCAGTTATTATTGATACTAATTTTATTAATTTATAATGAAACAAATAAATTAGAGTAAGTAGAAGAATAAAGAAACTAGAAAGAATTGGTGGAAGAGATTACCTCTTCCTCGACGTGCCTCTTTTAAACTTCCTCTTAGGGCACTAGAGTTGGTCATTTGAGAAGACCAGAACCTCTATGATATAACTAGATATGTTGATAAGTGAAATTGGAAGGGGTTTGATGAGATTTAAGAATCAAAATTGTGTGTCGAGTAGAGGCAGGAGATTCCCCTTTATAAGGGAGGAGAGGGGCACCTTTGGAAACATAAGAAATATTAATTTATAATAAATTCCAAACCCACTTAAAAACCTCCAAAAATGACTCAATTATAATATGAGATGATATAGGGTTGTAATATAATCAACAAATAAAATTTATACATGTTTTTAATTTATTATAAACTTTATCTAATTGATTTATCCTTATTTAATCTATTTAATTTTATTTGTGGAAATAATATTCTAAATTTTAAATTGTTATAAATAATTACTTATGTGTTGTTAATTGACCATAATTGGATACTTTATGACATTTTAGACCATATAAATTTAAATTTATAATTTTTAAATATTTTTGTAATTTTTAAACAATTTTATAATATGTTATTTTTATAAAATAACAATAGTGTCAATTTTGACACTATTCATTTATTTGAATTTAAATAAAATCTACACATATGATATATTCAAAAAAAATATTTAATAGATTTATAACATGTGATATTCACTTATAATATTCTTGTATCACATTAAATAGTTCATATAATATTTCATTTAATATTTTTAAAACCATTTATTTGATATTTTAGTCAATAAAATAATTTAAACATCACTATTGTGTCATCATTAAGGATAATTATTTCATCCATAAAAATTATAAATAAATTTAAATTATGTATATAATTTTATTATCTTTCTAGATACTATTAATGTTCGAAGTTTTATGAAGTTTATCACTAAATTAAAATAATTACACTTATAATATATAAGAGAGTGACATGTAGTCACTTTCTTTGGTTTTATTTATAATTATATCATTTTCATGGTCAATAGTCCATGAAAATAATCTATTATGAACCTTAGGTGATATGGGACTACTTTTATTCATCCAATAAAATTTTGTCAGGTGTTAGGGTAATTTTATAATCTTATATTTACCCTTAATTATCCGATTTACCTTTAACTGTAGTAAATAAAAATTACCATAGTTACTATTCATAATGTCTAAAAAATAAAAGTAACCTTTTAACATAATTTGGACCCACCGAATCTAAATATGGAATCCATTTTTTAAAATTCAAAATACAGAAGTTGCAGTAATTAATTTAAAATTAATCTCGTTGTTATGAAAATGGGTTTTAAAAGTTAAAATATTGTCAAAGAATGAAATGTTTTAACCTATGAATTAATTATAAAATTAATGTTAATGACATGAATTATATTAAATAGTAAAAATATATTCTATTTATACTTTAAAACCATTCAATATTATAATTTAACCATATAAATTATCTCGATGAAAAAAGTTACTTTTAATTAAAATTTAGCGGATTTTTACTATTCATCAAAATAATAAACTTATCAGAAAAATGTCAAAAATTTATCCAAAGTAAATTTTTATATCTTAAATACAAATAATAATTTTATATTTTCAAATTGAACTTATAAACATTTCAAAAAAATTTATAGTGGGTTCACCATCAAAATGCGGCAAAACTGCATTTTTTTTAAAATACTCATTTTACCCGAAAAAATTATTTTTTTCACATACCATGTTATATAAAATGTGTAAGATGAATTATAATGTCATAAATTTAAAATTTTAGTTACTTATATTCATAACGGATAGTTGATAATAATATTATAACAATATATCATTGTTTAGTAAAACTCGGTATTGTGTACTAAACACGCTATCGAGGAAGGTCACGATTGTGTGTAATGCAAGCCATGTCAGGGTTGCGTATAGTGAAAGCTCCATTTGGTGTTTCATATAACATAATAAAATCTTATTTCATTTATAAATTAAAAAAATCTATACTTAATGTTGCGTATAACAATTTTCACAAAACGAACATGAAATTTTGTGTAACAAGAGCCAAGAATAGTGTTGCATATACTGCAAGCTAATACGGTGTTGCATATAGTACAAGATACTATTGGTGTAGTGTACAATAGAAGACATAAAAGAAATTAAAAAATAATATATCTCATAAAATCTCAGGGTGTTACATTCAACCGCTGTTAAAATGAATTTAGACCTCAAAATTCATCGGTGTTATAAATCTTTTACTACTTGAAAGTTTCATTCATAGAAACCCACATCCTAAAAATGAATACTAAAACTTAATTTTAAAAAGTGAAGTATGAAGCATAACGTTTACCCAAATTAACTCATCACTGGGTTTCCACATAGTAGAACATAGGTGAAAAATATGGATATGGAAGAGAAATATAACCCTCAACTTCGGATGAAGAGTGGTAGAGGACATGTCTATGAAAAAACCAACAATCAAAAAGCTATAAATTTTTTATGATATAAGTTACCATCTAATTCATCGAACATGAGGGTACTACGACAAATTTTTTTTTAAAGATAATTTCCATAATGTTTAAGAATTAAATTAAATACTTAATTGATTTTGGTACAATCTCACTATTGTTTGTGCCTTGAAAAATTTCCACTTCATCTCTTAAAGAAATGAAGTTGAATTTGTATTTTGTGAAGTGTTAGCAGATCATTTGATAGAATGATCGGTCATTCCATCTATCTCAAACATAAGTTTAGAAAATGTTATATACATAAGTCCATCTTATGGTGAGATTAACCGTATATGATTCCAAAAATGGACTTATACTTCAACTATCATACTGCTTAATAAAATAAAACTAATTTCTACTAACCAAGCACTTCCTGTATGCCAGTGGTAGGCGATAAAGGCATGTCGCACTTAGGTTGTGGGTTCAATTCCCGCATTCTTGTCCGATGTGATGGGTTTTCACCCATCTTAAAGGGTTTTCCTTTTTCTAAAACTATACTATTACAACATTCCAGAAATAATGTCAAAAATTTCAATCCTTAAACAATACTATCAGATGTCCAACTTAATGCATTCCAACCTTTAGGATTATCAGATATACTTCTTTCCAATATCATAGTATACAGAAAACAACTACTAGAAAGTTCATCTACCAAGCATGTGAATACCATAATTTATCCCCCATATATCATAAGATATATCTTGTTGGTCACATTCCAAACATTTGAATTCTATAATAATGTATTCTCTTGAAAAATCAATACCCATTGAACCTTAGTGAAAACATGAATGCTGTCAAAAGTTAACTCTTTCCACATACCAAAATCCCAAAATTTCTATATACTCAAACCATGATATCACATTGTCCTTATATCAGTCATGAGCTCATTAATAATATCCAAAATATTATTTTCTCCTTATCCATACATTATGCGCATATCATCTTCTTTCCGAAAATAACTGAATAACATTTCATGGTTACCAGTACCATTAAACATATACTTTCAAATAATTTAGGAGAAATAATAGTGTAATAAACCTCAAATGGTTCTATATTCCATATTACCATTAACATAACTCTTGTTAAACATACAATAATTACACTACCTTCTTAAACCATTGACCGAGCATCATCATTTTATTCCTCAACACTTATTTCATCTCATATATCATTTGTAGTTTCTTCTCCATCATCAAAATAAATACTACTCATACGACCATGCTGATTCTATTCAATAGATTTTCCCTTATGGAATTTGTTTGCATAATGCCCATACATTCCACATTAAAAACATTAAATCGGTGTTGATGTCATAGCAATACCATTATCCTTGTCAATGGTGTTAACTTAACCTTTACTATTTAACTTACTAGCTTTGTGTCCTTCGTTTCCACACCCAAATCATCTTCCAATTCCTTTGAAACATTCTCCTTGATGCCTCTTCCCACATGATTTACATGAGGGGAATTGAACTTTCTTTCCTCTATGGTCATCATGAAACTCCATCTTTCTCTTATTAGCTGAGTCAAGATACTTACCAATTTTGAGATTATTGACCATATTATGATATTTCTGATTAGGAATAATAACAATGTTTGGACTTAAAAATCCCATTTCATTTGGTTTATCATGAAGAATATCATTCCATTGTCCATCATATCCTCCATTATCGTGAATCTTCCTGTTTTCAGCCATTTTCTAAAACCCAAAAAGAATAGTGTGAGAGGAAAAAATCATGCTAGGAAGACAAAATAATAAAGGGGGATTACCTTAAATATATAACATCTTAGGTTTAATTCTAAGATATTTACCGTAATTCTAGGACTATAACCTATTTGTATACTTAAACTTAGAGACATCCCTAGACATACCTTAGAAATATCTCTAGGGATTTCATTAAAGTTTTCTCATCCTAGTTTCCAAAGGTTAACTAATCCTTCGCTCTGATACCAACTGTAGAGATGCAAAGCTTGAAAAGCATGGATATTACATTACTTTTTCAAAAATTTTAATAAATAAAAAAAAACACCTAAAGACTATATTATTTTAGTGTCTTTGGAAACTTAGAACAAAATCTTCAAACCATGGTGAAAGATCTTCAACATCTCCCATAAAGTTCTTCCCCTTTTTGTTTTACCAAATACTTTTATTTATATCCTGGGGAAAATAAAACTAAAAAAGGATGAGCTAAAATTCTCAGTAAGGGTAAACATGGAGAACATAAAACAATCCATAAACATTTGAACCTAAAAACATGAACATAAAATCTATACATCAAAATCTTGAGCAATGACATGAAACATGGTAGTACATAAGGCATAGATCAAAAAGGAACATTAAACATAATAAAATAGCATGGGGAATAAAACATGTAATTGTGGAAAACCATTAATCACATGATATTATTTACATAGTAGCCAAGGCATTGCTGCCAAGACCATCATACTGGACAAAGTCCCTTACTGAATCGAGTTCACTCCTCATTCCAGTCCTATATCACTGAACTAGATTAACTTGTTATTCCATCCATGTCTATATCATGAGATATAAATATTTACCCAATGAATTGTAGGGAGATATAGGTATCACCCATCTCATAATGAAATCATTCTTACTTGTGCCACAAAATAAACATAAATCATTCATCAAAGCCAAAGAATAAAATGGGTTTTATAAACATCATCCCGTCATAACATAATCTATATAAAAAAATGGATATCATTTCATCATAAGAATAATAAAAACATTTAAATAATAGATACATTATACATGAAACATAAACATACTAAATAATTTCATCTTAGATGGAAAATAGTTTTGACAAAACCCTTGAAATGAATTCTTGTGGAAAATATCCTTTCTTCTTCAAAATCATTTTATTTTCACAAAATGCCATTCAATTTTAAAAGAAAATGATTTTGTTTAAAATAATATTGAAATCTTGTAGATTAATATTCATGAGAATTAGGCATTATGAAACCGTAAAAATCCATTCATTCTGTATAAGCTAAAAAAACATTCTCCTCGTACTTTTGCTGGAAAAGTCAAAAAGTTCCTCATATGGTAAAAAAAAGAAATATTCCTTCCATAAGAAAATGTAAAATTAAAAGAGGGGTAAAAATGAATTTAAACATACATTGAGTAATATTAAACACTTTATGAAAAACATTTTTATGGACATGGATGAAAAATATAATCCCAGTAAATACATACGTATAAGAAATCTCAGATAAAAATGAGATTTGAAAAATTATCACTTACCTTAGGTCCGATATGATTTGTAGGTATCAGAACCTCATGTATAATGATTTAAATAATTTCCTTGACTTATTCCAGAATCATAATCATTCTTATGATATCATATATGATTCACTTAGGTCTTTATATTACCCGTTCATTTGTCAACTACTATTAAATCAATGTTTTCAGTAATATTCGTTTTATTTATTATAGGTGTTAGGACTTATTATTATTGATATTATTATTACTTATATCATGATTTAATTACTTCCAAAATGTATAACATGATTTATATATCATATATATTCATTATATATATATATATAATAGATAGATAAATGAAATGAAACACACCATTCATGGAGACGGTAGGCCGTACGTATGCATGAATGTTGTTTTCCTTTCCTTATTGAATTGAATGGAAGTAAGTAGATGAAATATATATATATATATATAAATAAATATAGTAGCATTATTAGGTCATATATATCATTATTATTCATTATATATACTTTATAATCATTCATTAATGGTTAACATGGGGAATGAATCTCATCGCGTCGTGTTGACAGTAATCTGTACGTACGCACAAGCGATGATATAATTCCAATAATTATTGAATGGAATTGGAGTGGATGATATAATATCTCATAATTCATATGATTTTATAATAACCATATGTATTTATTCTTTAAACCATTATACCCATCCAAGTGAATTGGTGGTGGAAAAACCGATTACACCACGGTGTGGAGACCGTATTCCGTTCGTATGCACGCGTGGTGATTTCATTTTCCGTAGGATGGATAGAAGGTGAAATATGGTTGTTTAATATTTATAATAACATATCAGTATATGATTGATACTGATGTTATTACTTTATAATGATACAAATAAATAAGAGGAAGTAGAAGAAGAAAGAAACATGAAAGAATCGATAGAAGTGATTACCTCTTCCTTGACGTGCCTCTTTTAAACTTCTTCTTAGGGCACTAGAGTTGGTATTTTGAGAATACAATAACCTCTATGATATAACAAGAGATGTAGAGAAGATAAATCGGAAGGTTTTGGTCAATCTTCTAGGCTCAAAATTGTCTGTGGAGGAGAGGGAGGAGGTGCCCTTTTATAAGGGAGGAGAGGGGCACCTTTGGAAACAAAAGAAATATTAATTTATAATAATTTCAACCCCACTTAAAAACCTCAAAAAATGACTCAATTCAAATATGAGATGAGATATGGTTGTAATATCATCAACCAATAAAATTTATATATGTTGTGAATTTATTTTAAACATTATCAAATTGATTTATGCTTATTTAATCTATTTAATTTTATTTGTGGTAATAATATTCTAAATTTTATATTGTTATAAATAATTACTTGTGTGTTATGAATTGTCCATAATTGGATACTTTATGAAATTTTAGACCATATAAATTTAAATTTAAAATTTTTAAATATTTTTGGGATTTTTAACCAATTTTATAATATGTAATTTTTATAAAATAACAATTGTGTCAATTTTGACACTATTCATTTATTTGAATTTAAATAAAATTTACACCGAGTATATATTCGAACCAAAATATTTAATAGATTCCTAACATGTCATATTCATCTATAAAGTTCTTGGATCATATTAAAAATTTTATATAATATTTATTTAATATTTTTAAAACTATTTATTTGATATTTCAATCAATAAAATAATTTAAACATCACTATTGTGTCGTCATTAATGATATTTATTTAATCTTTAAAACTTCTAAATAAATTCACATGATTTAGATAATTTTATTATAGTTTTGGAGACAACTCATGTTTTATGATTTATGAAGTTTATCACTAAATTAAAATTATTATACTTATAAGATATAAGAGAGTGACATGTTGTCACTTTCTTTGGTTTTAATTATAATTATATCATTTTCATGGTCAATAGTTCCTTAAACGAATATATTCTGATCCTTAGGTGATATGAGTTGACTTTTATTCATCCAATAGAATTTTGGTAGGTGTTAGGGTAATTTTATAATCTTATTTTTACACTTCATTACCCGATTTACCTTTAACTGTAGTAAATAACAATTATCGTACTTACTATTCATAATGTCAAAAAAATAAAAGTAACCAATTAAGATAATTTGGACTCAATGAATCCAAATATGGAATCCATTTTTCAAAAAACACATAATTTTCAGTAATTAATTTAAAATTAATCTCATTGTTAAGAAAATGGTTTTTAAAAGTTAAAACATTGTCAAAGATTGAAATGTTTTTACCTATAAATTCAATATAACATTAATGGCAATGACATGAATTATATTAAATGGTAAAAATTTATTTTATTTATACTTTAAAACCATTCAATATTATAATTTAACCATATAAATTATCTCAATGAAAAAGTAGTATTTAATTAAAATTTAGCGTATTTTAATTGTTCATCAAAATAAGAAACTTATGAGAAAAATATCAAAAATTTATCCAAGTAAATTAAAATATCCTGATTCCAAAGAAGAATTTTATATTTTCAAATTGAACTTATAAACATTCAAAAACTATATTTAAAGTGGGTACGCCATTAAAAGGTAGTAAAACTACATTTTTTGAAAAATACTCATTTTACGTGAAAAAATTATTTTGTTCTCATAACATGTTCTATAAAATGTGTAAGATAAATTATAATGTCGTTAAATTCAAAATTAAGTTACTAATATTCATAAAGGCTAGTTTATAATAATATTATAACAATATATCATTGTTTAGTGAAACCCGGTATTGCGTACTACACATGCTATCGAGTAAGGTCGCGATTGTGTGTAATGTAAGCCAAGTCAGGGTTGCGTGTAGTGTAAGCACCCTTTGGTGTTGCATATAGCATAATCAAATCTTATTTCATTTATACATTAAACAAAATCTATAATTAATGTTTTGTAGAACAATTTCCACAAAACAAACTTGAAATTGTGTGTAACATGAGCCAATAATAGTGTTGCGTATACTACAAGCTAATACGGTGTCGCGTATAGTACAAGAAAATCTTTGTGTAGTGTACAATATAAGAAATAAAAGAAATTAAAAAAGGAATATATCTCATAAAATCTTAGGGTGTTACATAGTCAGGATTCTATAGTATTTCTTCAAAATCTACCACTTGAGAAGTTTATTATTCCAAGGAAAGGGATAGGTACAAGGGTGTTAATTCTTCTTTTTCAAAGGTAGGAGAACCTTTTTAAAGGTTTCCTTCTAAAAAATTATTTGTAGGTCATAGATATTTTATTGATATCCTATAAGTATGTTAACATGCATGTGTTACTATGAGATATCCTCTGACCATGGATTTGTATGGGATAATGGTAGCAATTCTGTAATTAACTCTTTCTCTCACTCCTCAAGTTCCATAACAAATAAGATATGTTGGGAAAACACTTCATGTATTGGTTTTAGCTTAGGTTTAGGTCACTCCAGCTAATTCTCCTATGATGAATGCATATATTTATCTATCTATTTTTTAGGATCTATAATATATTTTTTATTATATAATTCATTATAACCAGGATTCTTCATTATTATGAACATCTTTTTATTATGGTTCTACCATTTAGTAATAATTCCATACAAAATAATCGTAGTTTGAATACATAATTGAAAAAAGATATTTTTTTTTATTTTTTTATGTTTTTTAAGATTTTTCTAATGAAGAAAAATAAATATATTTATAATATTTAAATAAATAAAAAACAACAAAATTTCATGGATCCCAGAAACTGGTGGAACGTTTTGATGTACACCTATCATGGGGTTAGGAAAAAAAATTATATTTTCCTAATGTAGAATAATGGATAACCAGAGTCTTCCCACTAGATTATTTGGTGTAATAAATAATTTATTATTTCTAATTCATATATTATATTTTAGTTTTTTCTATTTTTTATGAATGAAATGAAAATGTAAATGTGGGTTGAGTTTTTGAATGAAAGTCCTAATAGATAACATGTGGTGCAAAATGAAGACAGAATGAAGTTTGAAAGAAAGAGATTGTCCCATAAGAATCACATAGAGATAATATTCATTCTCTTATTATTAATTCTATATTTATATAATTAACACACATAATAGAGTAGGAATAACCTATTCTTCCCTGGTTGTGACATTTTAAGGTATTTAAAAATTTTCAAGAACACTTCACATTCACTAACTTCATCTAACAGAGAATGGTTGAAAAAGAATATTTAGTACTTTATATTATAAAGTGGGGACACAAAAGGTATTTCATACTTATATTAACTTCGATCTTACTCAATGAAATTATGGAATATTAAAATTTAAGTTTCATTGAATTGGGTTTAAACATTGGATTACTCACCTATGAGATTCCCCATGTTAGCTAATCATGCTTATAAGTATAAGAGATCATATTGAAGAAAAAATAGCGAGAAATAAGAGGAATATAAGAAGATAGAGAGATAAATGAGAAAAGTTTATTAAAAATATGGCATGAAATTACTTAATGAAATGAATAAAACTACAACAATAAAACTAAAATAAAAAATCAATAAAACATTGTCTAGATATTTAGTGTAGTATTCATTCCCTTTAATGGTCACATGAAATCTCTTATTTATGGGAAACAGGTTCCTTCTTCAAATATTTTAAATTAGCTTATTGTTTATCTAGTAAAATTATCAAATTTCCTCACTTTTCAAATGCATATTATTTCCATTTTCCTATGGTTTCCTTTTTGTTTTTGTAGTTTTAAACCATTATTAGATTTACAAATTTATGTTTTATTTCAGAACGAGACATAATTCATAATTTAGATCCATGTGGAAGCCTACTATTGAAGGTATGAGTGTTGAGGTGGCATACCAAAGTATTGTTTTAAAGTGTATGTGATTTTCAAAAATCTTGCACATGAAATGTGTTCAATAGTCATACGTTGATCTTTTACAATGTGTTTGATCAACCCTAAGTTTCAAGTGAGTGAATTGAACCTGATTTGTTAGTGACCATATGATAGAAAAGTGACCATATAAAAGGAATGTGACTGTGAGGTAGGTTCAATTATCAATAGAATAGAATAGAAGTGTGGTCGATCTAAAGAATACATAATTTATCAGCTATCATCATTCAGTTGATACTCGCATGGTTAGATGACTACCATGTGGTTAATTTAATTGAACATATTGTCAGTCAAATAAATATGTGTTCGATTCAGAGCTTATTATAGATGATTTATTATTATGGTCGATATATCAACATCATGATAGACAATAGAAAATATTACAATTTAATCATGTGTTCAATCAATGAATTAATAGAATTCCCATCCACAATCAACTATCTATAAACACTATAGAAATAATAAAACATATTAAATTTCTTAAAGTAGATTCCATTCACCTAAAAAATCATCAAAACACCAAATATAGAATTTAGTATATATTATAATAATTTTAAAATATCGAATAAACAATTTAAAGTCATGATTTTAGTCCTTTTTCCCACCAAAGAACAAAATACATCTATAGTTAAAACATGAGATCAAAACCCATTAAATGATGAATTGGTGACATTAAAATAATTGAAATGAAAAGTGAAATACATGAAATTATTGATTATATCACCATATTACCCATGGAATACATATTATATAACAAAATATCATTCAAAATAATATATAACACAAAGACGTGATATCATATTAAATATAGCGACCTGGGATTTTTATACATGGATATTACATCCTTTTAGGTGAATATTCAATAAATTATATAAAAAACCCCTGATGAATATAATATTTTAGTTCCTTTGTTAACTTGGAACAAAATATTCTTAATTTGGAGAAATATATTCAGTGTCTCCAATAAAGATCTTCCACATTAGTACTCTTAACAAACATACCCTACATAAACCTTTCTTCATAACCTGGGTAGAGGAAACATAAAAAAGTGTGATATTAGATTCTCATTATGGGTAAAAAATGGAGATACATAAGAATAAAATGTAAATAAGTGTATTATAACATGAGAATAACATGTGAAAATTATACCCTGCATATCAAAGATTATAATCTTGAGTCATGGCATAAAGATTAGCTTTTTATTAGACATGGATCATAAAGAAATAAAAAAACATGATCAATGAGATCATAACATTGGAATAATAAATATATTTTTGGTATACACATACTCATTGAAAATATTATGTCGAGGATTACCACCATGTCATTCATAACATGTTAGTCTTGTGTCAATCTCCCATGTAGCTACTTCAAGGTTGGGATTCCCACCAGTGTACCCTATTTTTTGGGATCTAGAAAACTAACCATGTACCCTACTTTTTAGGATCATGATAACAACTCATGTACCCTCTGAGCTCATAGATAATTTATCATTACCCAATGAATTAGAGGGATAAATAGGTCTCAGAAATCACATAATGAAAATTATACATATTAGTTTCATAATATCATAAAAAATTCATTATATCATAAGCCATGAAATGAAATGGCATTCATAAAAATTTCATTATATTACAACCTATGTAGAAGATATAGGTTTCATAATAATTTTATCATTTCATCATATCATAACCCCAAAAAAGTAGTAGGTTTCATAGGAGTTCTATTATGGTATATCACATGGAAGATAAATGGTTTTTTAAGAATCATGTCATCATAAACATAAACCACTCAGATAAAGAATATCAAAATTATACTTAGATCATATCACCAATAAAGAATATGTAACCTCAAAAGATATCATCTTGGATTGAGAAAGATTTTGAAATATCCCTTGGAACATTTATTAAGGGAAATAACCTTTCTTTGAAAATCAATTTTTAAAACATAAAACATTTTCAAAATTATATTCTTTTCAAATATCATTGAAAATTTATAAAGTATTGTTTTTAAAAATAATTGAAAAATTTTCTTGAGGAAAATACCGTTTCTGATTTGAAAATAAAATTTTAAAACATAAAAAATTTTGAATTTTTTTTATTTAAAAATAAAATATAAAAAATATAAAGGAATATGGAGAATTAATTAATGTTCATGATGATGGTAGGTTATATTCATACCATACATGTTAAAACAAATATTCCTTTCACATTTTTGATAAAATTAAATAGGAATTGTTTGGAAAATGTCTTGAAGATTCCTTCAAATTTTTTAAATTTTAGAAAAGGGTAAAATATATTTTAAAACTTATAGGGGAATAATATTTTTTTTTAAATATGGTTTTTGTAAGAAAACAGATTTCTGACCAAAGAGAGAAAAAATGTTGAATTTACTTAAAAATATTATCTCAATTATTTTAAGTACCATATAGTGGGAAAATGGTACTATTACATGAATATATCCTGATTAACCATAGGATAATAAAATATTTAGCTTCCTGAGATATGAATCATAATACTTTATCATCAGAAACATAATCATAAAAAATCCTAATAAATGATGAGATTGTGATATAAAATCACTACAACTTTGGTAACATCCAATCAAAATCACATTGAAAGAATAAAATAAAATGGAAATTAAATTATCATGAGTATAAATAAATTTATGATATTTTATGTCAATTTGGCTTTATATAAACCTCAATAAATAATATATGTGTATAATATAATGTATCTCTCAAAGAAAGAAAAATTGAGGAAAAATCTCGTACCAATTTAGTAATATTGTAAATCAAAATCCCCAATAAATAATAACATTAAATAAAACATTAGATATCATTAAAATTAGTTTATTTATGATATAAAATTTTAAAGGTTAAATACATACACCACATAAAATAAATGAATGGTGAATTTTCATATGACACCCAAAAATAAAAGTGATACTAGAAATCCATTACCTTAAGTATTAACTTCAGTTATAAACAATAAAAACTATTTTATAATATAGATATGCATATTATACATGTATAATAGAAAAATAATGTTGTATATAATACCCTATATAATTTTTTGAACTTTTATTACCCCTTTATTTTCAATTCCATGTTAATGTTACGTTTCAGGTAATAGCAGTTTTGTTTTTTATATAAGTTTTGATTTTTTGGGTCCAATTACTTTGATCATGGATAGATAATATCAAAAATGTTAACCATGATATAAAAATAATATATATTCATTATATATTTATTAATAGTTATCTACAAAATATGGAGATTAAAAATGAAATATTTCATTCATGGAGATGGTAGGTCATACGTACGAATGAATGTTGTTTCCATTTTATCGGCATATTGAATTAACGAAAGGTAAATGATATATTATCACTATAGAAAAAAATATTATTTCATACATATGACATATTTTTATTAAACACATCCTTATTACCTTCCATGTAATGTGTGAACTAATCACATTGCTTCATGAGGCGGTAGTCCTCCATACACACGAGCGACATTATCATAATCCCAAAAAATGGAAAACATAAATGTATGTGTGGTATAATAATTCCAAAATAATAATAATATCATAAATATCATGTATAAAAAATAAATCCATCATTATTTTATATCATGATATGTGGTAATGGAAAATTAAATGACATCGATTCACGAGGCGGTAGTCCGTCGTACACAAGAATGGTGATTTTGTACACCATTTGATGGAAGTGGTGATGGTTGTTGATAATGACCATTAAATAAAACTAAATAATTATACGGAAGATAATTAAGTTATTATATCATCATTTTATAATAACAATTTAAAGATATGGAGGAATAAATAAAACAGAAATGCCCATTGATGAACATTACCTCTTTTTTTGAGTATCCTCGTTTGGTTTACACCAAAATACTTCCTATGTTAATTGTATATAAAAAAATAAGGTTGAGAGGATGAGAGGAGTTATTTTTGGAAGTAATTTTTGAAGGTATTAGAAAAACCAAAATACTTTTAAATTGTGAGGAGGAGAGGAAAATGGGTGTCCTTTTATAAGTGAGGTGAGTGGCACACTTGTAATTTTTTGAAAGAAAGATTTCTACCCTTGTTGTTTTCAAGTCACAAGGCTCCAATAACTTAAACTTCTTGACCCTTCAAGGTATAAAGTATAAATATGAACATAAAGTTGGTTTCTTAAAGGTTTGTTTTTTAATTTTTAAACCTTATATTTTTATTTTAATCCCCCAGTAAACCAATTTTTACCTTAACCATGGTAAATAATTTTTACTGATTTTTTCATTTATTTTTGAAATTAAATTTATTTGACATTATTAGAAAATATAAATTATTATTATTAAAAAATGGAATTAATTTTCTCCAAATTCCATCCACATAATTGGAAAATTTTAAATTAAAATTAATCCCGTTGACATGATGAGAACACAGGTTTTTAATGAGAAAATGTTCAAACTTTTACAAAGTTATTATATCGAAATTCAGAATGAAATTGATTCCAATTACCTAAATTGAATAAATTAATGTATAAGTGAACAAATTTTACTTTAAAACCAATTTAAAATATAATTTATCTTTGTAAATAAATTAATAGAACATGAAATTTTCTATTAAAATTCACTATTTTTCACTATTCATAAAAAATGAAACTTTCCAGAAAAATATCAAGAATTCACCAAAAGATAATTTTTACATGATAATTTTAAAAATAAAGTTTATTTTATCCAATTAATTTTCTAAAAATGTGATAAATTAATTTTATTACTATTGACAAAATGAAATAAATTTTGTTTTTTAGAAAATTGTATTTTCAAAACATATAAATATTTTTCCAAAAATTAATAGAAGGAACGTCTCACCAACTTCAAATTTGATATTTCATTGATGATTATCATCATAACATCTCTGTAAAATTATTACTATACTTCCATGTTTTTTAATGGATCTAACCTTATCTTCCATCTCATCAACTTTCTCAGGTCCAAATATCTTTATATCTATATTTATTCATGTAGTTTAGTGTTCTATAATTATTATATAAAGGTATTCATATGGATCCATCTGAATACTCAATTTAAAGTTGTCTTTGTAAGAAAACCCAACTTTATAATGGTATTGATCCAAACCAGCATTAAAATCCATAGGACCATTTCTTAGAATATTCTTTAGGGTTTGAATTATTCTCTCAAATTGATCATATATCCGAGCATGATATATAGTGTTGAAACTCAAATTTATAACAAGATCTTGTTAATGACATCACCAAAACATATAGGTTACTCCAAATTCTGATAAATTTTAATTTAATTTTTTAATCCATTCAACCACAAAAATTCTTTAATTTATATTCTAGAAATCATATCCAAAGATAAATATTCTCTAATAGTAATGAAGTGTGTTGGCTTTGTAAGGTGATTAAAAGTAACCAATTATTATCTCAACATCAAAGATAAGACAAACCCTAAAGTTTACCAATTCCTTTAGTCATATGATCACAAGGTGTAAAGAAATTCCTCCTAAAATAATTTTTCACTATATATAAAAGAAAAGGGTTTTATTGACATAAATGTATCTTGAAATATACTTAATCTTTATAAAACCCCATCATGTAAAACATCAAAAGGGGTTTCAATGAATTTTTACTTATAAAAAATGTTAAAATCATAAAACCATGATGTAATCCATAACTCTTAAGTTAATATTACCTGGATACACATATTCTTCCAAATGTTAATTCACCCTTTATTACATAAATAATATTTTATCTTATACAAAAACATTTCCACTGGAAGCATGGGTTTAACCTTGTACCAATAGAATATAAAATGTGATTTAATTATTCCCAAATTCATGTTGAGGGAGATAATTACATTAAATTTCACTTAGGGATGAACAATAATATTTTAATTGGGCTCAATTATACAAAATCAAACATGATATTCCAAACTAATTTGGGAGGAATAATGTTCCCTAATTGTTATGCTTAACTTATACCACCATGATTTAATATTATTTAACTTTTTTCCTTTGTCTGTAGATGTTTTTTTGTTTTCGTCCTCATTAGACCTTATATTGGGTAATTTATTTTCATAATTTCCATAATCCTTTCATTTGAAACACTAGAGAGGGGTGGTTCATTCTGTAAAACTTTCTCTCTATTTGCATCATTATCTCACTTCTTATAATTAATTTAGCTAAAAATTTCTCAATGAAATCCTCTTCAACACTTAAAACATTTACTATTTTCCTTACGTAAATTTTCTCCATGCATATTCCCACACTTTGAGCATAATGGAAATATAATATTCTTCTCTCCATGGTTCTTAAATTTTCTTTCAAATCCCTTTTTATCTTTTTATCAGAACCATGAGATTGGTAAACAACTCCAACCTCCATTTCTACCTTGATAGAACAAATGAAAATTTATTCATAGTTAGTAAATTATCTTAAGGATAATTCCTTTTAGAGGATTCCTTTTAAGACACTAAAGAATTGATCAACCTTACTTTCAGGTTAGGTGATGATACCAAAATCATACCTCACAAGTCTTATAAAATTTTCCTCATAGGTACAAATATTTTCATCATCCTTTTTATTTAGATCAAGTAAATACATAAATAATATAAGGAAATTACTTATAGAAAAATAAGTCCTTGAACTCATCCCAATCTATGGACACAATTTTATATTGTTTACTGGTGCTCTGGTTAATAGTCCACTATTTATCTACTTCACATTTCAAATGGTAAATAGCTAAAACTTCTTTTTCATTTTTTGAACACTATATAACGAAAAATATATTTTTATTGTTTTTGATCCATTATTCAACAATTATTGTATTTTAAGACCCACTGAAATAAGGTGGTTGTTTTTTTTTGAAAAAAACTCAATAAAATTTTTTTCTAAACTTTATTCATTTTAAGTCCATAATGATTCATATATTGAAAATGTTTTGTGAGAATAGAAATGAGACTTTTTATTCCATATCCCTTAATTTTTGGGTGCTCATGAGGAAAATCATTGTATTTTCCATCACACTCAACATTAACACAATTATATTGGCTCTCCTCCTGGAAGGGTAAATCCCTCTCCATGGTGGGTCAGATCTATTTGGTGAATCTACTATTGTGTCAAAGTTGGTATACTCACTGATGATTTATAAATGGACCATTGGTTTTCTTAAGAAAATTAATATTTATATCAAGAATTTTATTTGGACTAGTAGCATTATTGAAAGAAAACTTATGACCATCACGTGGGCTACTTGTTGCAAACCGTTGGATAAAGGTTGTATTGGTATTAAAAACCTTCAACTCTCTAATGATGTTATTCAAGATAGACTCACTTGAATATTTATTAATGATAACACTGAATCCATTGATTTACTTAGAAAAATATTCACTGAAAAACTTGAGAAAGGCTATTTAAACTATATACAATCGTCCATATGGCCCTCCATTAGACAATATTTTGCTCACATTATGGCTAACTCCATTTGGATTGTTAGTGTTGATTATTCCATAAACATTTGGTTGCATAACTGTACTGGTGTCCCTCTTATCTTTAAGTTTCCCTATAACTCCATCCCAGGGAATACTAATTATACTATAAAAGAGAGCATGCATTCCGATGGATTTGACCTGCCTGATAACATCATGCATATTATCAACAATTACTCCTCTGAAAATTATGATTTTCTTATATGGGAACCTTATCACAATGGGGTCCTTGACTAAAAAATCTTTTACAATCATTACATTACTAATATTTATCTCAGTTTATATTGGTTAAAATTCTTTAATAAGAAATAGATTAAGCTTTCCAGGATTAATATTGTCTGGTGTATTGCACACAATCGTGTTCCCACTGAGGTTTGTCTTCAATATTTCAGTATAAAAATTATTTATAAGTTCCATTTTCCACCAGCATAGGAAAGATTTTAACCATCTATTTTTGTATTGTGCTACAGGTTCAGCACTTTAGAATTATATTACTGACTTTTTTTGCTATAGATGGTTACACTCGAACTCTATTAGTGCTCAAATAAAATACTGTGTGCAACTAAAATCTTCACAGAAAATCAAAAATATCTTCTTAGCAGTGGTGGAGGTGATCATACATGTGATCTGGTATGATAGAAATGCCATTATTCACAATAATTACTCAATCAATCTTAATGTAGGTCGTACGTGAATTCAAATGGCCATCAAGAATTCTGGTTCAATGAAAAATTATATTTTGACAACTCTGTTGGTGATTTTGAGATCCTTCATCATCTTAGATTTGATGGTATCTACATGCAACCAAAGACCAATTTTTATGTTTTCTGAAAAAACCCTCTTCTCGGATGGATTAAAGTAAACATTGATGGAGCTTCCAAAGGCAATCAAGGACCTAAGAGTTATGGTGATATTTTTAGTGATTCTAATGGGTGATGCCATGGATTTTTTTTGGCAGCTATGGTACAGCCTCGTCCTTGCTGGCCGAAATGATGGGTGTGATTCACGCTATTGATTTCATCAAGAAAAAAGGTTAGAACAACATATGGATTAAGAGTGACTCATCCATCATTGTTCCAGATATTTGGAATGGAGATGTTTATCTAGAATGGCCTATCACTGATATCTGGATGAGATGTTTGGCTTCACTCTTGGAGATCAACTACATCTCCACATACACCATTTTTGAAGTGAACAGGGTTTCTGACAGTCTTTCTAATATGGGTATTAATTTGGACATTACTTGGAAGGAGGATCTACCTGTTGAGATCCTACCTCTTTATTAAAGGGATTGTAAAAAATCCCTTACTTCGGAATCATGTAACCCCTTATTTATTTAATAATAAATTTTTTCTTTGTACTTGACAGAGACACCACCTTTTTAAAAAAACACAGTCATATTGGGTTACAACAATTAATCAAAACCAAAAAAGAGTGTGAGAAAAACTAATCATAGTAGGGAACCACAAAAATATGAAAAAGAACATATATGATGTCTAAAACATGACACATTCTTTAATAAATTAAATCATTGGATTGTCTTAAGTCATTTATATTCATCATCTATATAAATAATTCATGATGTATTGTAAGGATTTAGTGAATTTCTAAGGCATATCCCCAGGTGTGTCGAACCTGTTGTATAGTAAGCCATGTTGTCATACACTAGGTGATGATCAAATATTTATAAATGTTCCCCTTCATAGTTATTACCCCTAGGTTACTTTATGATAGATCTAACCCCACTTATAGTATCCAAACATAAATATAATTGTTTGGAAGCCACTCACTCTGTATTTTACAAAAATTCAAAGATATTTTGCAATATTTGACTCATCCATAAACTTATCCTTAGAGACTTCCCTAGACATATCCTTAGAAATATCCTTAGGGGTATCACTAATGTTTTATCATCCTAGTTTCTAAATATTAACTAAACATATCCCCTACTACAAGTATTAGAGGTCTAGTCATTTCATACATGGATATTACATTTCTTTACATGAATATTTAACACATTACACAAACACACAACTGAGGACCATAATAGTTTAGTAACTTTAGAAAATTAGAAGATAATATTCCTAATTTGGTGAAACAAGTTTAGTGTATCCCACAAAGATCTTAACCTTTAGTACTCTGTACAAATATATTATACATAAACCTTCATTCATAACCTGGAGAGAGGAAACATAAGAAAGGGTGAGATCAGATGATCAATACAGCTAAACAAAGGAGATACATAATCATAACATGAAAATAAGGGTATGATAACATGGGAATGACATATTAAAACTATACCATGTACATAAAATATTATAATATTGATTAATGGAATAAATATTAATAGTTCATAAGACAAGAATCATAGTGAATTCAAATAACATGATCCATAAGAGCATAACATTGGAATAAAAATAGAATTTTGGAATACACATAGGAAAATAAAATATTATTTCAAGGATACCCTCCAATACATTCATAACATGTTAGTATTAGGAAAACCACCCATGTACCTACTTCAGGCATTGGTTAACCACTCATGTACCCTATTTTTTTGGTCTTGTGCTAACCACTAGTGTACCCTCCTTTTCAATCTTGGGATAACCACTTTCTTGACATCTCACACCAATTTTACTCAATAGTAACCGAACTTGTTTGGACTCATGGACACAAGAGCGCCTTCTCGTATTCCAGAGTTTGTCAACTAGAAGTGAGGATACATGGTGGAATTATGCTGATACTATACCCTCATGATTAGAGTTTGACACAATGATATAATCATATCTATCAATAAAAGAATCATATATGATAACTTAATAGATATTTAATAAAAATAATTATATAATTAACTATGTAATATCATCCAACAGTGTCATATGCATATGATGATCATGTTAGGCCATACAACAAATAAGTAGTACATAGCTGCATGTATCCAATATAATACATGTATCAAAATTACAAAAAAACCAAAATGTAACTATCCAAAAATAGAATCACAATCTATATCCTAGTACTATTCTCCCCTGATACTATCCAATAATCAATTAAGAATTAGTAAGTGAGTGTTTTACCCTCTACCTAAATACATCCAAAAAGTCAGTCTGAGTACCCAATGGTGGCCCGAATGAGGTGTGAGATAACACTCAGTACACCACCACCAACGCTATCTATAAAAAGTCTAGTTTTATAATATAATCTGAAGTAGTGCGAAAATATAATAGGTGTACAAGGGAAAAAATAGAAGTGATATTGTCCAGTCAATTAAGTCTCAATGTGATCAAGTAATTACATAATATGGGATATCTATAAATCATAGAAATCATCAATAATAAAGGCCTACGTCATGTAATCATATATCAAGACTACGTGTTATATGGCCTAAGGAGTATTTAGTTCTAATGAATCCAAGTATGTTTAGTAAATCAAACAAATAAAAACAAAGGAGTAGAAATATATAAGGAATTTAAATATGTTAGTTAAACCAGTTAAATTAGATCTAAAGAGTAGAAATGTCCAAGGCATCCTAATAAGGCCCTTAGATCCAATGATTAGAAATGTACAAGTAGTCCTAATATGGTCATCAAATCCTAGGAGTATAAATGTCCAATGAATGCTAATATGGTCATCAGATCCAAGGTGTAGAAATTTCAAAGGCAACTTAATATGGTTATCAGATCCATGAAGTAGAAATGTTGAATTCTTCCTAATATGGTATTTAGATCCAAGGAGTATAAATGAATAATGAATCCTAATATATTCATTGGTTCCATACCACTAACCATACACTATCCTAATAAATAGTTAATTCAACATTTCATAAACCATTCATTAATCATATAGAAGCCAAGAGTTTATCCAACTCATTCGAAATTTACCATTCAAACCATTCCACCATTTACAATATTTCATAACATGCCAATGAGGCATGATCCCTCTCCTAAAAACACATTTAATTTCAATGATGTGCCCACTAAAAATGAAAATCTCACACACCTAATTTTTTGGTAAAAACATGGGAATATATAAAGTCACACCCATTGGGTGGAGTAGGTTGAGGTTGGCTACCTCCAACTGTAACAATGTGTTGTGAGGTACACCTATTAGGGTTCTATTAATTTAATTAAACTGTTTCATTAATGAAGGAGCAGTTACCAGATGGCGTCTGACATGTAGAACGATTCCAACTAGATATAAATCACATGAAATTGAGGGAAAAGTATAAACCACATAACTTATTCCCATAGATTAATACTAATCAAGTCTCAACCTATCATTCAGTCTAGATCAAGAGAATAAATAAGATTAGATGAACGCCATGAAAATAGGGCATAAGATTCTAAACTAAAATAGCATCTTAAATATTGAGGAAACCCATTATTGGAACCTATGGAACAAATAACTCACTAGAGGCTATCAAATGAGAATAAAAGTGTTTGACTTAGGGTTTGGAATAGAGAGTTGACACAAAGCCTATCTTTGGCTTCCAAGGTAGTCTCAACAATGGAAAATGGTGAAGGATGTTAGATAAAAATTAATATAAGAAAGAGTGTTTAAATTTAATATAATTATGGGGAAAATTTTCATTTTACCTTTAAAAACTAGATCACATGGTTTGGCCTCACAGTTGGCCAAACCCCGTGTCAACCATGAGCCTAGAACTACCTCAATACCCCCTCATATTCGAGGGGTGTGGTTAGAAAAACCATGTGCCAAACATATGTTTTCTGTCTATTACAAGACTTGCAACACATTCATAGGCATATATCCTAGGTTGCATGATTTCATTAATCTATGTGGCCTCGGATAGTGGAATGGACCATCCATCATGGTTTTATCAAACCATGCATCCTAGGATGCATAGTTTCTTATAACCATGTGTTCTAGTTTCCTCCTCCAAAATCATTATCATAGGGAACCAAAAATTCCCTAGAAACCATTATTTCTTCTATATCCCCACTATTCATACATATTACGTCAAAACCAAGGAATTAAATTAGAAAAAAAAGGATTAAATACTTTATATAAAATCTAGGTTCTTAAAATATTCCCCTCTAAAATAAATTAACCATTGAATTTCCTTCCAAGGGTGTTCAGGCATCATCTGAGAATAACTCCAGCCACTGGGCATGTATGTTGGCCTCCTCATCCCAAGTATCATCATATAAATTTTCATGATTCCATAAAAAATATACTAAAGGAAATAACAGGCCTTAGAGAACCTTCATTCCAGGAAAAAATACAGGTAGGATCCTCCTAAAAAGATTCATCTACCTTCAACACTACCTCCTTGGGCTGAAGAATATTTGACATATCATAATTATATCAGCATAGATATGATACATGGAAGATGTTGTGCATGGCCTAGTACCTATAAGGTAACTGTAACTAATAGCCACAAGACTGAATCTCTCCATAGTATTGAAGGTCCCAACATAACTAGGTGATTGCTTCCCTGCTTTTGAATCGATCTATGCCCCAGTCTTGGAGAAACATGTAAGAAAAAAACTTTCCACCTTGATCTCTAGTGGCCGACAATGATGATCAGCTTAGGATATCTGTCTAGACTGAGTTGTAGACATCCACTTCTTAATAATCCGAACTTTCTCTAAAGTTTCCTAAATGAGACGAGGACTAGTATTACTTCTTCTACATTATCTAACCAGCACAAGGGTGAATGGAATGACCAACATTATAGGACTTCATAAGGATCCATATATATGGTTTTTTAGAAGCTATTATTATAAGAAAACTTGGTGATAGGAAAGTGTTTCTCTCAAGAATATCTTAATTCAAGGATTCATGATTTGAGCGTGTCCTCCAAAACTATTGTCTTATACGGAGACTAACCATTGATATGTGGGTGATAGGCAATTCTCGGTAGTACCTATAAACCTATTTCCCTCTAAAAACCCTTCTGGAAACATATTGTGAAATGAGAATACATTTCTGATACAATTGCTTATGGATCCCCATGGCTGTATATTATATCATAAATTTAGAGCCTCCCAAGCTCATCCACTGAAAGAGTCTCCTTAATAAGAAAAAAAACAGGTGACCTTTGTCAACTTGTCTATGATCACCCATAATACATCATTACTGATGAGATGATCTAGGTATTCCCATAACAAAATTCATTGTGAAATCATCTCATTTCCACATAGGAATAGGTAGCGGGTGTAAAAGACCGAATGGTTTCTCATGATCTGCCTTCACCTGCTGGACAAGGGAACACTGAGAGATGAACCTAGAAATCTATTGCTTCCTCCTCGGCCACTAGTATTGATGGAATAATTCCCAATACAACTTGGTAATACTTTGATTAATATCCCATATAGAGCCATGATACTCTCTCATTAACTCCTCTCATAAATTGGTAGGTTCCCAAACACATCCACAAATTCCCAAGATATCATCCTCATCAATGTTATAATCAAAAGGTAGTTCATCAACTAAAACACTCTATCAAAGGAAAAATCCATCAAAATATAATAGTTATATCATATTCAATATCTCTATAAGTGAAGAGGTCACTGAGAATTAAGAAATTATAGGATTTTCAAGATGGTCTTAAACCTCAATTTTCATCTCAAAAAATAGGTCCATATGATACCACTCACTATTGGCCCCCTGAAATAGTTGTGTCTGAATCCTCTTGCTCAGAGATTCAGCAACTGAATTACCCTTTATGGGTATATATGAAATCTCAAATTCAAAATAATATTTGTAATCAACCATCCTTTGCTACATAAGATTCATATTTTTTTGTGTAAAGATATAATTGTGGATTTGGTAGTCTGTGTAAACTAAATAATTCTCTCCCATTAAGTAACTATTCTAACATTGAAAGGCATAAACAACAATGATTAACTCAAGATCATGCTTTGAGTTGTTACTATCATGTTTTAACAACCTGTTACCTTTCTGTCAAGTATGTTTTAAACATTATATTGATTTTCCTTTTTTGGTGTTTTGGTAGAGTCTATTAGGTATTGGGAGGATACCTATAATGGAGAAATCTGAGATTTATTAGATTCTAGCATAAAAACTTTTTATTTTCTAGTAATATAGGGATTTACACATAGTGTAATCTAGTTACATGATCCGTAAATTCTCTTCATAATAAAAAAAATTTATCAAAAGGTGGTGGCTTTTTTAGTGAATATGATATTTTTTAATTATACGATGTGTAATTGAGTTACATGTTGTGTAAGGTCTTGAAGGTTTTTTTAATAGGTAACATGTATGATTTTTCTTTTCACCCTCTCAATTTTATGTTTCTCTTAATCCAATAACATTTACAAGATTATTTTTGATCCCTCAAACCCTTCTAGGCAATGTTGATCAGCAATGGATCATTGTTGTAGTGGTAGTGTGACTCACTGGGTAAGTGTTCTCCCTATCTCTTTATCTCTTTCACTTTATTCTATGAATTTTGGTATTTCATGTTGGGGTTGATGGATCTAAAATCCATGTGCTTTGATCTTGTTTCTAGGTTGAGTTCCAAGATCTAATTTCTATTTGTTATTTTTAGCGGGTTCCGTTGTGGGATTTTTGTTTCCATGAGAATGTTAAGTTGTTTTGTTCTGATAGAAAATTTTGATTAACTATGTATTACTTGATTTAAATTATATTTTCTTTATTAAATTTCAATTGCATGAACTTTTTTCAATTGTTTTATTAAAAAAAATCCATTTAATTGGGTATTGAAATGTGAAATTGAATTTCTTGCAGGAAATTGGGAAAACCCCCTAATTTCAGTGAATTGGGGTGTTCTTGAGAAATTGGTGAGCAATTGTGGAATTTAAATTGTTAGATTTAAATTTATGAAATGTATTCGTCGGAATTTAATTCAAATAAGTATTTGAAAAAAATTCTTTAAATGGTTTTGATAGAAACCTAGTGGTTTTAACTTGAGAAGAAATGTTCTGGTTAAAAATCCATTTTGGTTTTTAAATGGATAATTGGAACTTTTGAAATGGGTTAATGGGATTTAATTTTTTTTTAAGTTTACTTAAAATAAATTTCTGATCATTTATTAAACTAGAGAACATGAAATCCTAGGTAGTTAGTGAGAAATTTAGGACAAACACATTAGGATTAGAATTCCCTAGCACCAAATGGATGCTTTACAAATCTAAACAAATATAGTTTAGCATATGTTATTCCCTAGTGGGACATAGATTATTCCTCTATTTTCAGTGTTTAGGGATGTGTATACACATTGCGATTTATCATTAGAGAGTGTGAGGATCCCATAACCTAGAACTATTGTACATTTTGGTAGATGTTCATGTTGCTCAATTGTTTATATATAAGATGTAAGTGGGTTCTAATGTTTGTAAACTTTTTTAAAGGCCTACTTAATTTATATAAACTATTTTATATAATTTTTTTGTGAAGCCATTTGTTTAAACTGTTTCCATCATTTTAAATGTAAAGCATGATTTTTTTTAAATATGTTCTTGAAATTCCAAACATTTTTATAAGTGAATTGAAAAAAAAAATTGTTGGTTAATTAATTATTTCATATTCTTATGGAATACATGGTGAGACCCTACTTGGATTTTAGGTCACACCCTACCTTCACCTTCATGTGTTTGTAGATTTTCTTCTTCCAGGTTCGAGTAAGGGTAAGGCGCCACTTAGTGGTGGTAGTTATTGATCCTTGAGGCTTGTAAAGTTGAATCCATTGGTAATTGTACTTTTATCCTATCTTTCTAGTAATTTGAAATAATACTTTGTATTTTTTACACCTATTTGACTTCTAGTACACATCTCCAATTAGGGTTTCATTTGAATTCATACTGATTTGTTTGTTTTCTTCTACAATGTTTGTCGAAAAACCCATTCCCACCATCATTTTTTATGATTCCAGGTGCTAGTCACTAACCTGTGGGTTAGGAACACCCTTCTAAACATGTGAGTGCATGATTTGTTATGATGTTACCTCGGTACTTTGGCTGGTTTTTGAAAAATTGGTATCGTAGCTCTAGGTTGATATTCTTATCTAGAAGTCAATATGCATTGTGTATTCTTGTCAGGGATTATGAGGTAGTTGTGATTGAGTTCATAGTTAGATCTCACCACAATGAACCTTAAGTAACTAGGGGTGTTTTGGGGAAGACATCTTGAGGATTAGTTTTAGTCTTTTCCATACTTTTGATTTGGATATAATTAAAATTCATATATTGTTGTCTATCTATTAGGATTAATTTCCCATTATTTCTCTATTTGAGTGTTAATATTATATATTAATTACTATATATTGATGTTTTGTAGCAACATGACTCTGAGAAGACAACATAATCAGATTGAGGAGTAAGATGTTGTTGAACCTTAGTGAGAAAATCCTCTTGTGGACCTGAATCTGGTTGAGGTGATTGTGCATATTGTCCAAGCTCTGGGATAGGCACTACCACTAGTTCCCACTCAGGATCCATCTATGGAACCTCAAAGAAAGGTTATATAAAATCATTCTCATTAATTACTTTTACAGAATCCTCCAATGTTTAAATTCTCAAATGATTCTAAAGTGGATGAGGAGTGGTTGAGAAGGATAGAATTTTTATTTAGGTTCTTAGAGAGACCTGATGAAATCAAGGTGAATTGTTTCGACTTTATTCTAGAGTGACCATGAAGGAGATAGTGGGAAACTATGATGATGGAGAATAATCAAGAGGTATTAGAGTGGAAACACTTCAATTTTCTTTTCCCTGACCAGTTTAATCTAGAGTCGGTGGTGTTTTCTAAGGCCATAGAGTTTTTAAAACATGAGCAGGCCGACACCACTATGATGGAGTATGGAAACCATTTTGATGAGCCCATGAATTTCACACATAATATAGTATCAAATTATAAAAGGAAACCATGAAGGTTTGTGTTGGGTCTGCAATCTGATATTCATTATTTTATTTTCTTGCTGAAACTACCTTATTATGTTGATGGTCAAAATGGACCTAGATAGAATGTCAAGGTTATCAAGAGTTACATTCTCTCCTAGTGGTATCATGGGTTCCTTTAAATGAAAATGGAATTAGGATTATTATTGTGTTGGTTCTTGATAGTAGGGTTTTTTTAACCATCCTACAGTGACTGGAACAGGCCCTTTGATTTTCTACAATTGTGGAACAACTAGGCACTCAAAGAGGGTTTCCACTAAGGAACCCAATATATATGGATCTAGAAAACATAAAAGTCATTTGAAAAAGATATTATATATATTTTCCACTCCTCATAGTGTCAGGGTATCATCAATTATTCCTAAAACAATTGTGAAATTAGAATATTCAAGGATAAAGGGGTTCTATCCATAAGCATCCAAAACAAAGATTCTATATGTAGCGGAAGAGTCTCTAGATGAAGTGGGTTTGGGTATAGTGACTATTAGAGGTACCATTACTATTGTTTTTTCATTAGCGACTTAATTATTTGATATTGGTACATCTCATTCATTTATTTCAACACATCTTTATAATCTTCTAAACCATCCTACACAGATTTTGTCACATGTATTGGATATTACTACACCTCTCAGTATAAAGAGAGATCATGGTCATTGTAGTCCCACTTGTGTATTCTCTCTTGAAGATGAAAAGCTTTCATGATGTTTTATGGTTCTCAACATGGAACTTCTTGATGTCATATTAGCGATGGATTGTATCATTTCCATTAAATCATGGTGTTATTGTCATCTTTGATAGTCCTCCTTTACTAAACCCATTATTGTTTGCCATGTTTTTTAAGGAGTATGGGTCCCAAGTTTGAGCATGGTGAGACTTTATTATTTGGAGTTGGGGACTGAAATATTAGTTCTTGCCTTTGATATAGGGTGGTAATTATTCAGTGGATATCACCCTGCAGTTATGGTCGAGTGTTTCACCATATTTCCTTCTGACTTCTCTAGTTTTCGACTAGTAAGAGAGGTGGAGTTCTCTATTTATTTAGTTCCTGATACTCAAAAAAATTATTCCTACTTACCACATAGAACCATCTGAACTAAAAGAGTTAAAGACTCAGTTGGATGATCTTATAGAGAAAGTCATTATACACATGAGTGTGTCACCATGGGTGGTGTCAATTCTCTTTTCTAAGAAATATGATGATTCACTTCTTATATGTGTTAATTATAAAAATATCAATTGAGTGATGGTAAATAAAAAATATTTTTTTGTAGATTGATGATCTATTTGATCACTTGGAATGGGGAAAAGTGGTTCTCAATGATTTCTCATCTCTCTGGTTACAATCATTTGAGGATAAAAGAATATTATATTTAAAAAAACTACCTTTTAGAGTAGGTACAAAAATTATGAGTACCTTTTCATTCCCTTTAGTCTAAAAAATGCTTCAATAATCTTTATGGATTTAATGAACTTGATTTTCCATCAATATCTACATAATGTAAGAGTTGGTTTCCTAGAACCAGCTGGTTTTACTTTAATTACATGTATATTTAATGTATTATTACATATTGGTCATTGTTATACATAAATATTATGTAATAAGGTCCTAGATTATTTGTTTCATTGATAAGGTCATGGATGTTCCCCGATATGATGTGTACCTTGAAATTATATAACAATATTCTTTAATATAGTTTTGCGGTTGGATGACATGCTATGATGGGACACATAGCATGAAAACTGTTAGGTGGGAGTACTCGTAAGCAGATGATATTTCCTCTCAGGAAGTTCACACTTGGTAATATCCAGGTTAGAAGATTATACGAAAATATCCGCTAGTATAAATTATACATGTTTTGGTGTCATCATATATTTCTATCAATTATTGTGTGTAATGATCCTTAGAATTAAAGATTATCATTAATATGTGTCATGACTTACACACTTTGGTTTACTAACGAAAAGTGTCATGCAGATAGTTGGCGGGAAGTAGGGTATGTTGGGTGTGTCACGAGTGGCAAGTTATTAATGGATTAGTTGAGGAAGGAATTTTCCCTTCCATTTATGGAAGTTTATCTCTCATACCTTTCATTGAAATAGAACCATCGCGCGAAATTCTATGGCCATGGTGTGAAAAAGAGTTTATTTTAGGTAGTCAAAGAATGACGTATCAAGCCTAAAAGTTGAGACAAAATCATGAAACCCGCATGATTAGGTATTGTGACAAAGGGATTATATTACACAGTAAGCATTTGTATGTGGATGTCATTGTTGCGACTTTAAATTCTTTATCTTATGTTCCTTGACCCATTTCTAGAAAGTACTCTTGGACTTTAGGTAAGCCTTCCTAATCCCAATGAGAATGAATCCTATAGGGTCACACACTATGTGTTTTTGGTGGTCACGGTTAAATTCTATTTGAATTTAATTAATGAAATAAATATTATTATCAAGATTGTGGAATAATTTTATTCAAGTTAAGATGATTTCATAAATTAAATAAAATATAATTATTTATTTTATTGAATATTTAATAAATATTTATTTACTAGTCTGTAAATAAAATATTTATTTATATGAAATAATTATTTATTTATTTATTCTG
Source organism: Viscum album (assembly GCA_963277665.1). NCBI lineage: Eukaryota > Viridiplantae > Streptophyta > Magnoliopsida > Santalales > Viscaceae > Viscum > Viscum album. Next base: position 271,515,725 of record OY728139.1, on the reverse strand, counting down.
GTGTTCAATAAATGGAATTGGAATTAGAGTGGGCCAAGGTTGGTCTAGTAGTAAAATAATTATTTTCAAGATGGTAAATAATTATTTAACTTGTTGGCACAACATAAAATAATTCTACTATTATTTTGTGACGTGGAATTTTATTTATAATTCTGTTTTTTGTAAGTTGGCGCACTATAAATAATTATGTGGTATTATTATTAAATTCATGGTTTTCTCTAAGTTCATGAATGTATTTAATTGTTTCTATGCAATTAAATATTGTAATTGAAATTCCATGAATATAAATAGGAATGTACCCCTATTGTGCCATATACCACAACACACGCCTAGTGAATTGAGAATTGTTGAGCGAAAAAATTTCACTCTCGAATCCTTCTATCTCCCCTCTCAAGAACGAGAGACGTTTCTCAAGGATGAAGAAAAAGCGATCAAGAACGACTGATATAGGACACTCGCTTTTCTGCGCTAGCACCCAGATAATGAGTGGTGTCAATTGAAGGCCGTCGAAGCACGTGTGGATCACCACTAGAGGTATTCTAGTTTGGATCATCACAATTGTGACAAGATAATCTGGAAGGTTCAATCCAGATGATCAACATCATCAACAAAGAAAAAAATACCAAAGACACATGTATTATTATTTTTTCTTTATGAAAATAATTAAATTAATTATAAACATGATTTGAAAGATCCTCTCTAAAGGTTTCGGGCCACTTTTTATTTATCTAAATATTTGATTATATTCCATGGAGACAGGTGTTCATCATTATATTGATCCTGGAATAATCATTGATCATGGTAAAAATCAAAATTGGTGCCATCCCAACCATGATTCTGCTGCGCCCAGAACATTCAAGTGGTATCAGAGGGATTACCTCATAGTTTATAAGTTTTTAAACATTTCTTTGATGAATTAAGCATTTAATAATTTAGTTGTTTCAATTCAAGTTAATTGTTCTTTAAATCCGAATCTTTAGATCTGTTCCTCCTCTCTCATTTCTCGTTAACCTTACAGAAACAAATTTTTCTTTTAATTTTGATTAAAATAAAATAGTGGATCTCATCCAGAGGTTCCAAACATTCCTGGTCGTATAAACCAGAATACACAGCGTGTATTTGGAAGTACACACCTTGTAGTCTAGGTTCAATGCATTGGACTAGTCTTCCAAATCAGGCCATGTAAATGGATTATATATAAGTCTTTAAGACTCTATGTGTTGACCAGGTATAGTTGGTACACATTTTCTGGATTACACACCATGTGGCCCATCGAACACGGAGTGTAGTCCCTTCGGGTTAGGGTTGGACCATATACCCCGTACATGGCTTGCCCGACTGGAAACCATGTAACGCAGATACTACACGGTGTGTGTCCCATTGAACACGTCGTGTAATCCAAAAATTTCTAATGTACAGCTTCACATCATGTCCTCGGGCATGTACTTCGGATGGATGGTGAACAAAAGTACACGTCTTGTAGTCGAAACTACATGTCGTGTACTCATCCAAATTAAACAGATTTATTAAATTTCATTGTTGTATTATACAAACCCTTGATACATGTACGATTGTGCAGGCGTAAAGCTGAGGCACAACACATGATAGGTGTTATATATATATATGTGTTTAATTTAACATCTGTGTAATGTTCATTTCTACTCATTGGGTAGTTATGAATAAGAATTCACCGGGATGCCTCTAAGATTAAATTTACATACAAAGATAATTTTAAATGAATTTATTTGATTAAAATTATGATGGATTGGAATCTCAAGGAAATTTAGAAAAGGTTTTAAGATAAAAGGGTAGATTAATTAATGATGATAATTAATTTATTTGAGCGTGATTTATCTTAAACAATAATAATTAAAGAATTAATTGCTAATTTTATTTATGCCTAAATATCGTTGAATTTATGGATGATCTTGAGCTAGACCAAGACCTTTCTATATTGATGGTTTCTTTTAATTTATTTATTTAAATTAAATTTTTTGGTCTGCGAGCCTTCTCCTCATCAATATGTAGGGTCTTCGTGCCCAAGGTTTCTTTTATGTAAAACTCCTTTTTAGCCCTCACCTACATGTGAGTTAAAAAAGGCATATATAATGGATGGAACTCCCAAGCTAGTGGAGGTGGTTTGAGCTAGAACAAAGAAGCAACCAATCCCAGGAGATAAATAAGTGGACAGGTGGAAGCTGTAAACACGAACCCAAAAGGTTCAAGGTGTTTCTCCCCAAGGTTAGGGTTATTTTATCAACCGCTAGATAAACTAACCATTAGAAAAGCCCATGATCATTCCATTAACATTATTTTATTTCAGTTAGTTGTGTGGTTTATCATTATGGATGTGTTTTCATGATCACATAGTTAATGAATTAAATAAGCATGCAAGATGGAACTAAAATAGACCAAACTTATGTGTAAATATTATCAAGACATGTTTAGTCACTTAATTGAGTTCCACTTAATATTAAAAAGAGTGTGATAATGATAATAAGAAATTAACACATAAGATATAAAAATCCATCAAATAAAATATTAAGTTAGAACAAGCCTTCTATTACTTTATTAAGGGAAAAACTCAATAAAACCATGTGTTTGACCAACCCTTGTTGGGACACGTACTTTTTTACAGGAAGCCCTTATGAAAGGTTTCAGGTTGACTTAACCATATTACATCAATAGGAGTATCCATTCCTAGATTTGGTGTAATGTTGGAGGCAAGAGTTTAGGAAATCCAAAGTCATGATTTCAGGATTGGGGAGTCCACTCAACAGATCAAAGAGCTAGAATCCCACATTTGGAAAAGACATTCCTACCTAAATACCATCTAAATAGCATGACCTACCCTTTTTGGGGTTATGCGAAGGGGAATATGGATCCTTGACATTAGAATGTCTTGGAAATTGGACATTCCGAGATCAATGGTGAGGTCCATTGGAACTTGATAAAATTGTGAGAGACTTAATAACATTTATTATTTCTCATAAAATCTAATCAAGAAAGTACTAATGATATGCTCTTTTAATTGCAGAATAAAAATTACAAGATCATCAACCACACTATACCTACGATCAATTTTTGATAAAGGAAACATCCTCACTGGCAGTAACTTCCAGGAATGGTTTAGATGCCTTCAGGTTATCCTATGCCATGAACAGAAGTTTTATGTGCTAGAGCCAGCATTAATGGATATGCCTACCAAAGAGGGGAGTGATGAGGATTTCCTGTTCTATGAGAAACATATGAATGATGCGGTCGATGTTCAGTGTTTGATGTTATCATCAATGTCTAGTGAGCTCATGAAGTCTCATGAAAACATGGATGCTTATAAAATTCTTGAGCACCTCCATGGTCATTACCATGAGAGATCATGAAAAGAAAGGTTTAAGATCTCTAAGACCCTATTTCAGAGTAAGCTTAGTGAAGGTTCCCTAGTTGGGCCTCATGTGGTCAAGCTCATTGGCTACATTGAGCACCTGTAGGTTCTAGGTTTTAAACTCCCTAATAAACTGGGAACTGATCTCATTCTCTCATCACTCCCTTAGATCTTCTCTAACTTTGTTGTCAATTTCAATATGAACAACAATGAGTAGTCTCTATCTGATCTTATTATCCCCATTCGCCTAGTGGACAATGATATGAAGTGCAAAAAGCCTTCTATCCTTATGGTGAATAAGAGGATAGTAATGGTGAAAAGATTTATTCCCAAAGCTTCTTCATGACCTTCCAAGAAAAATAGATCAAAAAGGAGGCAAGAGAATAGGAGGTTGTTTATTTTTCATGTGGCAAGAAGGTCCACTGGAAAAAGAACTGCACCCATCCTAAGAATCAAGGGGAAGCTTCAGGTGAATTTATTATTGAATTAAATCTATCTTTTTGTAAAAATTGGGTATTAGATACATCTTTTGGTGCTTAAATATGTATCCAAATATAGGAACCATTTAGATTTAGAAATATTGATCATGGGGAGGTAGATCTATGAGTAGACAATAGATCCAGACTTGTTGTTGTAGCTGTCGATGACTACCACCTCACATTGCCAACTGGAATGATCTTGGTGTCAAAGGGTTGTTATTATATTCCTTCTATTAATAAAAACATTATTTATGTATCTCGATTAGATACATATCGATTTGCTTTCATGTTTGAAAATGATTCTTTTATAAAGATAGATTTTTTTATGGTAGGGAACATTTATACAAAGGAATTTATGCGTTAGATTACACAAACCAAGTAATGGAAATCGATAACCAAGATACTTCACCTGACTCATACCACACCCAAATTTGGCATCACCAGCTAGGTTATATAAATGAGAAATTCTTGTAAAAGTTACATCAAGATGGATATTTATATTCTTTCGAACTAAAACCACTTGGCGTATGTCATGCATGTTTACAAGGAAAAAGGACCAAATCCCTATTCGGTGGGAAAGGTGAAAGGGATAAAGAACTTCTTGAATTGGTTTATACCAATGTTTGTGTACCATTTCTAGTTGAATCAAGGGGAGGGTACTCATAATTCATAACTTTTACTGATGATTTTTGTAGATATGGATATATCTACTTAATGAGGTATAAGTCAGATTCTTTTGATAAGTTCAAAGAATACAAGAATGAAGTTGAGAACCTGCTTGGTAAGAAGTTTAAGAAACTTTTCTCAGAATGAGGTGAAGAATATCTTAATCAATACTTCATTGATTACTTACAAGAGTTTGGGATCCTATCCCAACTCACTCCTCCAAACAGACCCCATTGGAATGGTGTGAGTGAAAGGAGGAACCACACCGTGTTAAACATGGTGAGATCAATGATGAGTCATGTGAGTCTTCTATTATCCTTTTGGGGATATGCGTTACAAACAAGGGAACACTTACTAAACCATGTACCAACTAAATTGATAAATGTCATTCTATATGAGTTCTGGAGTGGAAAATCCATGTTATCAAATTTACAAATGTGGGGTAGAAAAGCATTTGTTAAGTCCTCTTCAGGTAATAAACTCACACCTCAAGGCACAAAGTGTAACTTTATAGGATAACACAAGGTAACAAGGGGATATTACCTATAAAACCCCTCATACAAAAAGTTTTTAATGTCAATACATGACACATTCCATGAGAGGGAGAACATCTCCAAAAGAGATAGTGGGTGCGAGACAGAATTCGATGAAGTTGAGGCTCAAGGTGCACAAGAGCTGGCACATGAATAGATTTCACAAATCCCTTTGGAAGAATAATCTATTCTAGAGACACATGTACTGCATAGGAGTAAAAGAGATGTTAGAGAACCAAAATAGTACGGTTTTCTAGTTATAGAGGATGGTGACTCCTTATTAGTTGATAATAACGATCCCTTAACCTACAAGGAAGCAGTAAGTGGCACAGACATCGCCAAATGGAAATAAGCCATGAATTCTGAAATGGATTCCATATACCAAAACCAAGTCTGGATTTTGGTAGATCCTCTAGTTGATGTAATGCTTATTGGTTGCAAATGGGTATTCAAGAAGAAACTAGAAATGGATGGACAAGTCATTAACTATAAGGCACGAACTGTTGCAAATGGTTTTAAACAGTGTTAAGGAATTGACTACGATGACACCTTCTCACTAGTTGCACTGATAAAATCCATCATAATTCTACTTGATATTGTGTCTTACCATGACTATGATATTTGTAAAACGGATTTCAAAGTATCATTCCTTAACAGGAAGCATCAAGAAGATGTCTATATGACACACCCGGAAGGGTTTGTGACTCCAAAGGATAAAAATAAGGTATGAAAGTTATAGAAATCCATTTATGGATTAAAGAAAGCATTCGGGTCATGGAACATCATTTTGATGAAGCCATTAAAGAATTTGGTTTTATCAAAAATGAATGTGAGACTTGTGTCTACAAACAGTTTAGTGGGATTGCAGTCATTTTCCTAGTAGTATATGTTGATGACATATTACTCATTGGAAATGAGATAATAGTCTTGCAGGTTGTTAAGGCATGGTTGAATCAATGCTTCTCCATGAATGACTTGGGTGAAGAAACATATATTCTTGGGATCAAGATACATCGTGACAAATACAAGAGATTTATGGGCCTAATTCAGAGAACACACATTGATAAGATACTAAAAAGATTTAGTATAGAATAATCCAAGAGGGGATTGTTTCCAGTGTCACATGGAATTCAAATTTCCAAGAAAATGTGTCATCAAACACAAGAGGAAAGAAAGATAATGGAAAGGACTCAATACACACCAGTGATTGGGTCAGTCATGTGTGTCATGCTATGTACTAGGCTGAATGTCGCCTACTCATTAAGTGTGGTAGGAAGATATCAAGATGACCCAGGTGACTAACATTGGATGGTATTCAAGAATATCCTAAAGTATCTAAGGCATACAGAGGATATTTTCATGTTTTATGGAGGATATGAATAACTAGTCATCAGAGGATATGCATATGCTTTTTTCCAGACTGATCAAGATGACATGAAGTTGCAAACGGGATACATCTTTACTTTGATTAGAGGTACAGTGAGATGGAAGAGCTCAAAGTAGAGTGTGGTGGAAGATTCTACAGTAGGGTCCAAGTATATCATAGCTTCTGATGTAGCTAAAGAAGTAGTTTGGGTGCGAAGATTTGTCTAGGATCTAGATATGATACCTAGCAGTAAAGATCCCATCACACTGTACGATGATAATATTGCAGCGGTTGCTCTCGCAAAAGATCCAAGGTCACATCAGTAGATGAAGAACATACTTTGGAAGTATCATCTCTTGAGGGATTTTTCTCAAAGAGTTGATGTTGTAGTGAGAAGTATTTACATGGAACACAATGTGGCGTACCCCTTAAATAAATACTTGACTCAGCAGAAACATGATCATCATGTGAGGTCTAGCGGACTAAAATTTGTAGGTAGTTGGATCTAGTCCAAGTGGTAGTTTGTAAGAGTTGGTTTCCTAGAACCATCTGGTTTTACTTTGAATACATGGATATTTAATTTATTATTACATATTGTTCATTTTTCTTCATGAGTATGTTGTAATAATTTCCTATATTATTTTTTGCATTTATAAGGTCATGGAAATTCCCCACTATGATGAGAATCTTGAAATGCTATAATAATATTCTTAAATATAGTTATGTGGTTGGATGACATGATATGATGGTACACATATCATGCAGACCATCAGGTGCGAGTACTCGTAAGAATATGAGACTTCCTCTCATGAAGTTCGCACTTGGTAATCTCCATGATAGGAGATTATGAGAACAGACCCGCTAGTAGAAATTCTGTATGTTTTGGTGTCATCAGATATTTCTATCTGTCAAGGTGTGTAATGATCCTTGGAAATTAAGATTATCATTAATATGTTTCATGACTTATGCACTTTGATTTACTGATGAATACCATCATTTAGACAGTTGGCGGAAAGTAGGGTATGTTGGATGTGTCACGAGTGGCATGTTATTATTGGATAAGTCAAGGAAGTATTTGTCCCTTCAATTTATGGAAGTTTATATCTTGGCCCTTTGATTGAAATAGAACCATCTCATGAAATTCCATGGTCATGAAGTAATGACGATTTTATTTCAGGTAGTCAAAGAAAGGTGTATTTAGTATAAAAGTAAATGACACAATCATGAATCCTGCTTGATGAGATAGTGCAACAAAGGGATTATATTATATAGTAATCATTTGTATGTGGATGTCATTGTTGTGACTTTATGTTGTTTCTCTTGGGTACCTTGACCCATTTTTAGACAGTACTCTTGGACTTTAGGTAAGCCCACCTAATGTCAATGAGAAAGAATCCTAGATGGTCACATACTAAGTGCTTTTGTGGTCTCGGTTAAAGTCTATTTGAATTTAATTAATCAAATAAATATTATTCTCAAGACCATGGAATAATTTTATTCAAGTTAAGATGATCGCATAAATTAAATAAAATATATTTATTCATTTTATTGCACATTTAATAAATATTTATTTACTATTTTGTAAATATAATATTTATTTAAGAGAATAAATTATTTTTTTATTTGTTTGGGTGTTCAATAAATGGAAGAGGAGTTCAAGCAGACCAAGGTCAGTCCGGTAGTAAAATAATTATTTGCAAGACGGTAAATAAATATTTAACTAGTTGGCACAAATTAAAATAATGACGCTATTATTTTTTGATGCAGAATTTAATTTATAATTTCGTTTTGTGAAAGTTAGCATAATATAAATAATGAGGTGGTATTATTATTAAATTCATGGGTTTTCTCTATGTTCCTGAATGTATTTAATTATTAATATGAAATTAAATATTATACCTAAAATTCCATGTATATAAATAGGCAAGTACCCCTATTGTGCCATATACCACACCACATGCCTGGTGAATTGAAAATTGTTGAGCCAAACAAATTCTCTCTCGAATCCTCTTCTCTCCCCTATCAAGAACGAGAGAGATTCTTCAAGGTTGAATAACAAGAGATCAAGAACAACCGACACAAGACACTCGTTTCACCACACTAGTACTCGGAGAACGAGCGGTGTCGATCGGAGGCCATCGGAGCACATGTGGATCACCTCTAGAGGGATTCTATTTTGGATCCTTACAACCGCAATGAGATAATCCTAAAGGGTCAATCTGGACGATCAACATCATCATGAAAAAATACCAAGGACACATGTATTATTATTTTTTCTTTATAAAATTAATTAAATTAATTATAAACATGATGTGAAAGATACTCTCTAAAGGTTTCGGGCCTCTTTTTGTTGATCTAAATAATTGATTATATTTTGTGGATACTAGTGTTCATCATCATATTGATCCCAAAATAATCATTGATCCTGATAAAAATCAAAATTGGGTGCCGCCCCAACCACGCTTCTATTGCACCCAGAACATTCATATTCCTTTATGGAAGTATTTGTTGATGACATCCTAATTTACTCTATGTATGAGGAAGATCATGTTCATCTTCTATGAACAGTGATGAGTTTGTTTTGAAATCAACGAATTTATTTTATGCTTTCAAAATGTGATTTTCGGATTCATAAATTGAAATTATTAGGATACATGGTGTAAAAAATGGTATTTGAATTGATCCTAAAAAGGTAAAAGTTTCTATGACTTGGGAACAACCATGAAATGTTTTAAAGATTTATATATTATTTGTTCTAGATGGTTATTATCGTCATTTTTTAAGGAATTCTCAAAGTCATATTCTCTAATGACTTCTCTAACTTGGAAGGGATTAATGTTTCCTTTGAATGAGAAATGTCAAAGTTATTTTATTGAGCTGAAATAACTTTTGACCACTACACTGGTGTTGACTCTTCCAGAGGCCAGTCATGGATTTTTGGTCTTCTGTGAAACAGGGTTCTAGGTTTGGGATGAGTTCTTATGTAAGGTAATCATGTCATTAATTATGTGCCTCATTATCTTAGGCCACACAAGAATAACTATCTGACCCATGGCCTTGAACTTGTAGTGATTATACATGATCTTATCTGAACCATGACCTTGAAATTTCAGAAAATTTCATGAGCTTAAGAGTTGGTGACAATACATATATAGAGAAAGGTTTACCGTGTTTTTAGAATTCAAGATCTTGATTTATATAATCTTTCAAAAATATTTGAATTAGCCCTAGAGGAATTGGGTGGAATACCTACAGTATTTAAATTTCAACATCACCTATACCCTAAGGAAAGGGAGTTTTGTTTTAGATTATTTATGCAGGAAACTTCCAATTTAGGCCATGAAATAATTTTTGGAATAGTGGAACTTGATAGATCTATTTTCAAAGTTGCATACTATAATCCAGGAATCAGGGGTTTATATTTCTTTAGCTAGTGTTTAGTTGACCTTCATTTTTATCGAGATGATTATTTAGGAACAACAACTTGATTATGGATTATGTAGTGTTAGAGATTCTCTTTATGGTGGAGATACGGTTTCCGAGTGACCATTCACCAAATAGAATATTATGTGATATCGTAATAACTATGCTTTACCGCAAGAAGTAAGGAAAGATATTATAGGGGATTACCATAATTTCTAGTGGTGAGTGCACCTAGGAACCGTGAAGATGTAATATGACATGAGGCATTTATTCTGGTGGTCAGGTATGAGATGAGGCATTTCAGAATTTTTCTCTCATTGTTATATGATCCAATATTTTGAGGCCAAGCACTAGAATAATTTGTGTATTTTTTAGCCACTTTCAATACCTACTTTGATGTGGGATGATATATCTATGGAATTTTTGGTTGGGTTGTCACATAACCAGATAAAGTATAGTGTCATATGGGTTATGATCGATCGGCTAACCAAATTTTCACACTTTTCACTCATTCATGATACAACCAAAGATGAGGAGTTGATAAATCTATATGTGAAAGAGATCATTCATTTTCATGTAGTTCCTTAGTATATATTGTATGATAGGGATCCTTAGTTTACTTCTTGGTTTTGGAGAGGCCTTTAGGGGACACTGGGATCTCATGTCTGTTTGAGCACAACATACCATCTACTATTGGATGACTAAAAAAAAGATCTATAAAGATTCCAAAGGATATGCTCCATACTTATGTACTTGACTTTGGCGGGGCTTGGGATGATCATTTCGGTCTAGTTGAAATTTCTTATAACAAAAGTTAAAAGTCTATGATTAGAATCACTCCTTTTAAATATTTGAATAGACATCCTTACATATCTCTATTGTTTTGGTCAGAGATTTGTGAAAGTACTTTGGTTAGACCAGGTTTGGTTCAAGAGATGATAGAAAATATTCAATTGATTCATCATATAACTTTGATATCACACTTCCAATATAAGTCTTATGTTGAATGTCATCTTAGACCATTGGAGTTTTTAGTTGGTTATCAGGGGTTCTTGAAGGTTTAAACCTAGTTTGTTCATCAAAGGCTATAGAGGAAAGGGAAACTTCCCCCTAATTTTTTGGGACCTTTTAATGTTTTTGAGAAGGCGAGGAAATTTTGTTACCATTTATCACTTGTACTGTAGCTGATGTTGATACATAATGTGTTCCATGTTTCTCAGCTAATAAAGTATCTTTCTGATCCATCTCACATTTTGAGCTGGAGTGATATTGAGATTGAACCTGATTTATCTATGACTGAATGTCCAGTTGAGATAGTTGATTCTAAAATAAATTTATTGTTTGGGATTATTATATATTTTTTTCATGTTCTATGGAAACATGTTTCTAATAATCATGAGACATGGGAGTATGAATCACTAATGAAAGAGCAGTGGCCTCATCTTTTTGTCATGGAAACTTTTGAGTAGGTTTTCTAGGGATATAAAGTTTCTATAGTGGGAGGTTGTAACATATCTTTACCTTTCAATTGGTTATGTTTTAAAACATCTGATGGTTTTCCTTTTTCATTGAATATTTTGTGTCGATAAGGTATTTGGAGGATACCAGTAATGGTGAAGTCCAAGATTTGTTGGATTCTCAACATAAAACCTGCTTATTTTTCAGTCTTCTAGGGGTGTACACTCTATGTAATCTAGTTACATGACATGTAAATTCTAGTCATATTAAATATGGTTTTTATCAAAATGCAACATGTTTTTCAGTTAATATGGGATTTTTCAATTACAAAATGTGTAATTGAGTTACATATCATGTAAGGTACCAATGGTAGTTTTTAATAGGAATTCTGGCTTATTTTTCTTTTCAACCTCCCTATTTTTTTATTATATTGACACAAGAGTATTTTCTAGTTGATTTTGAGGCCCTTAACCCCTTATGGGTCAATTTGATTAGCGATTGATCATTTTCTCAGTTTTGGTGTGACTCATCGGGTAAGCATTCTTTCGGTCTCTTCATCTCTTTCTCCTTTCTTCCTTGGATTTTGGTAGATAATGTTTGGATTTATGTATTTAAACTCTTTTTTTCATATCTTGTTTCTAGGTTGAAATCCTAGATATTATCCACCTTTGTTCTTATTGTCAAGTTCTATTGCAGGCTTTGTGCTTCCGTGAGAAAGGTAGGTGGTTTTGTTGTGATGGAAAAATTTGATTAACCATCAATTGCTTGATTTTAATTCAATTTTTTTATTTGAATTCAATTACATGAATTTCTTTGAAATGTTTTATTGAAAAACCAATTCCATTTAATTGGGGATTGGAATATGAAATTGAATTTATGGCATGAAATTGGAAAAAAACCCCCACTTCTAGTGAATTGGGGTGTGTTTGAGAAATGGACGGAAAATTGTGGAATTTAAATTGTTAGATTTAAATTTATGAAATTGATTTGTTCAATTTTATTTCAAGGAAATATTTGAGAAATGTATTAAAAATAGTTTTTATATAAGCCTAAGGATTTTATCTTGAAAAAAATATGTTTTGGTTAAAAAACTATTTTGATTTTTAAATGTAAAATTGGAACGTTTTAAAGGTGGAATGGAATTTAGTTGTATTTTAAGGTTTCTTAAAATAAATTGTGCATCATTGATTGTACTAGAGAACATGAAATACATGGTAGTTATTGAAATATTTGGGACAAACATGATTGGTTGGGAATTTCCTAGCACTAGATTGATGCTTTGCAACACTAAAAAAATAGTTTAGCACATCTTATTCCCCAGTGGAACATAGGTGATCCCTCTTTTGGAAGTGCTAAGGGACGTGTGTACACATTGTGGTTTATCCTTTGAGATTATGAGTATCCCATAACGTGGAACTATATAACATTTTGGAAGATGACAATGTTGATTTCTTGTTTATATATGAGATATAAATGTGTGCCAACATTTGTAAACTACTTTAAATTCTTTGTGAATTTATATAATTTTTTTTATATAAATTTTTTGTGAGACCATTGATTTAATGTATTTCCATCATTTTAATTTTAAAGAATGATTTGTTTAAATATTCTCTTGAAATGTCAATCCTGTTTATCTAAAAATTGAATGTACCTTTTTTAATTAATTATTGGAATCTTATTATGGAATACTTGGGGGTCCTTAATGGGATTTTAGAACTCACCCTACAAGTTCCTTCAGGTGTTTGTAAATTTTCTTCTTCTAGGTTGAGAAAGGGAAAGGCACCACTTTGTGGTAGTAGCTACTAATATGTGAGCCTTGGATACTTGTATCCATTGAGACTTGGGGTGATATCCTATTTTTATGGTACTTTTCTATATTACTTTAGGTTGTTTAAACCTGTTTATCTTCTGGTACACATCTCCCAATGGATTTCCTTTTTTTAACACTGATTTGTTTGTTTTCTTCCACAATTTTTGTTGAAAAACTATTCCCACATCCATTTTTTTAATACTAGGTGATAGTCTCCAACCCATGGAGATTGGGAATAACCTTCAGTCCATGTTATTTCCATCTTGGTTATTAGGTTACCATGGTACCTGGGCTGGTTCGTGACACGTGTGGCCTTAACTGATGAAACATGGTAATCCATGACTCACTGATCTTGCATCAAAATTGATCCTTCCCTGATACTTGATTCATAATGATATACTATATACCATTTACCCTAATTTGGTAGAACCAAGATTAGATCTAAATTTAATCTCCCTTCCATCTATTTAAAGGTTGTCTAATAATCACCTGACAATAAGAACTTCACACTCATCTTAGTCAAGCTCATAAGAGGTGGTTCTAAGCATGATAATTCTATTATGAAGTTCTTATAAATCTAGATAGATCCAAGATACCCTATATATAAAATATTTTTCTAGGATTACCCTAGTAAACTACAACTGTCAACTTATATGGGTCAAATGATACACCCATCTCTGACATAATATGACCCAGGAAATGATTATTATCCTTCCAAAAGTGTCGCTTTGTGGGATTAGAATATAATTGATGCACTCTGAATGTATCGACTGCAATATCAACATTATTGGAATGGTCATTTTGAGTGTGGTAAGACACTAAGATTTCATCCACCAATACCATAATAACAAAAAACCCTGATAAGGATGGAAAAAAGGGTTCATCAATTCCATGAAAATTGTTGGCGTGTTTGTGAGACTGAACAATATAACCAATACTCATATAGACCATTACTACTATGGAATGTCATATGAGGTATGTATGAAGCTCAAACAAGACATTGGTGATAAAATGATATCAGATAAATCTTTTATAATACCCTAGCTCCTTAGGGCCTATTGAAGAAACCATCTATTCAAAGAAATGGATATCAGTTCTTAACCGTCAACTGGATAAATTTATATAAATCCACACATAAATGTAGGGTTCCATCTATATTCTGGGAGAAAAGGACCAACGAATCCCATGTATAAGTATTGGGCCATATAAACCCATTTTCTTCCAATTCCTTTAGCTACATCTTGAACTCCTATAACGCAGTAGTACCAATCCTATAAATATGAATGGATACTGGTGTCGCTCTTGGAAGTATCCTGATAGAAAACACTACCTATCTATTAAGAGGTACCCTTAACAATTTATCCAAGAAAACATACCTAAAATGATATACCATCAGAGGGAAGTCTGTTTCAAGCATTCCTTGATCATCCAGATATAATCTATCAATCTGTAGTGTCATCCTACCCATCACATGATGCTCAGGTCCATGTCTTCACGCCTAAACTATCCATTCACCTTTGTGAATAAAACCCCATCCCTCTATTGATGTTAAATTAAGTCTTTCATGATAGTAGTCTACGTAATCATGAAAGTTAACTAACCATTACATCTCAAGTATGATTTCAAACCCTGTCATCTTAGTGAAAAGAGATCCCACACGAAGCGACACCCCATTACCATAAGGGGGAACTCCCTGAACTAGCGTACACTCTCTCATTATATTCCCAATGTCATATCAATAATCAACACACCATAAAAAATATGAATATTGAGTCCAAGGATCTATAAAATAGGGAAAAATATGAAAGAATAAGATTTTCCTATATCAAAAACATCATATACTAACTTAAAGGCTACCAGAATAGTATCTCTCGTGGTTGAAGTTCTAGCACTCTTCACCTCAGGTATCTACAGTACTGTATACATCTATACTAATTTGTATCCCAAATATATTTCTTAACTACCATTATCACACCCACTCTACTATCATTGTACATCTGGTGTCTCGTTCCCTCAACCATGACCACCACCTTGACCTGATCAGTCGATCACACTCTATCTCTCTATCTGATGAGAAATTTTCGACCCCACTCCTGAATATGGAATAGTTTTAGACCCTCTCTCATAAAATTATTGATAAAATGTCTTACAAAACTGTGGTAGATGACCCATACTACTAAATTTTCAGAACTCAATTGGGTTTCTATTAAACTGGATCCCCATAGGTTCCTACCTCCCATATTGATAACAAAATACAGGACTACTAGCACTCATGCTCTGGATAGTATTCCCCTCACGAGAAGTCTCCAAAAATTTCTTCCTACTACCTGACACTACACCAATATGTTGAGAAGTTTAACTTCCTTGATCTTTACCCCGAGATTCCCTCAGGTTATGGCCAGTAATCAACACATGACTTACTGCTTCTGTTATGGTAGGAATCTGACTAACATTCGCCTATGATCGGATGTCCTACATGATTTCATCCTAAAATTACCTAGATTTAGATAACTCATCACATAATATAATAAGTTTAAAATGATACAGAACTATAAAATGGGTAGAATAGTTCATGACTGATATTTTTTCCTACTCTAAGTACATAAACTCTCTATCTCTATTTCCCCTCAATGTATAAGGATAAAAATAATTATAGAAGGTTGTCTGGAAATCCCTCTAATCCATATCCTAATAATTATTCTTCAAATTAATCACATCCCACCACATATTAAAAGAACTGAAAATAATATATGTAATGATATTCACTCTCCTCTTAGGAGGTGTCTAAGATGGCCCAAAACTGATAGCATGGCCTCTATCCATGACTCTAAAGACTGTGATCTATTGTCCCCTAAAAATGTGGGTGGATGCTACAACTAAAACACATACATAAACTATACCATACTCAATGAATGTGGTGGAGCTCCCTAAATGGTTTGAAAAGGGGTAAAAATACCTCTTGAAACTAGTCCTCAACATCCATATTTGGTATAACAGGTGCTGTCATAATAGGAATTGTTGGAGGTTATATTAGTGGCATAGGGAACACTACGTTTGGAGCCTAGTCACTGATTCCCCTCTGTCACAAAAATTGAGGATGTTATGGTGGAATATCTCTACAATTACAAGAACACACCTTATAAATGATTCAGTAACTACATGATCTCATATATTTAAGCATGACAGGAATAAGCCTTACTAAACACAAGTCATACCCCTCTTCCTACTCCTATGTCGAGATCTAGTCAGCATACTGGTCTTAGGAATGCATTATATACGGTCTATTTCCCACAAATATGGTCTTTTCTGGGTCACAATATCTTCTATAAGTCAGGGTTTCTATAAAATATAATTTAAATTACAATTTATAGAGGAAAACATCCTTTAAACTATAATTGGAACCTCTATTTAATGAAAACCTTTTCTTTATAGAATTTAATTTCATTTATATTCATTCATAGTTTTATAACAAATATTTTAAAAGGGTTGAACTATATGGATCCCAATTTTTAATTTATAAGGGCCCATACACCTTACAAATTGAAGTGTGTCTTCCATTTAATTCTAACTTGTTATTTATCAAATCCCTACATGAAATGTTATCACAATTTCATGGACATATAAAAAAATTCATTAATACATGATACATGTAATGCATGCTGTAATTAATCATGGTATTGAACAATGCATGTCATATAAATCCTGATGTTCCAATGATGATACATGATATAATACATTCTTTCCATATCACCTAAGGGTAAAAATATGTATTCAAAAGGAACATCAAAAAATTAGTGTAACATCCCACGTAAAAAAATAATAAGACATCTTCCATATTTATTAATATTTTTGAATTAAATATTGACTTTTCTTTAAAGGGGACATTATGTTTGATGATGTTACTGATATGCTACAATGGGTTTCTTTGAAATCTTACTTTGCACAATAATAAAATAATTTTATTATTTTAAATGGTTGTTAATGCCTAGTCGTTGTATTGGAAGGAATGAACAAAACTAACTAAAATATGATTATACAAGTTTGTTAAATGTTTTTACATTTATACAATAAAAGTTAGAGGCTTAAAATGTGAACGAAACTGATTCTAAGCATAATTTACTTTAAAAGGTTGATTTACCGCCTTTTGATGGAGAACCCTATTTAAATATAGTTTTGGTCACTTTTATATGTTATTTTTAACAAAATAAAATTCATATTTGTAGGATCAAAATAATGATGTAGATGATCAATATACAAGAGGGGGGTGAATTCTATACCTTAAAAATTCCTTTGGAACCTTTAAAGTTAGTTATGAATAGCTGTGTTTTCCTTAGCCAAAGGAAAGGGCTAAGTTTAGCAAAGTTAAACTTAAACAAATTCACAACACCTCTAATACCAAATGAAAACTTGGAATAAGGAATGAAGTTATAAACTTCAAATTATATGAACTTTCTTAAAACTGAACAGAGATTCTGAAAGTAGGTTCTAGAAATATGGTTCCGGAAATTGAAACTTAACAAAAGATTACAATATGAGATTCTACCTTAAAGCGTATATAATCTAAATGAAACAGAGTACATGTAAGGAAGTATAAGAAAGTTATACTTTCTTTACAATACAATATGCAGCGGAAAATAAACAAGTAGTAGAACTACAAGTAACAAGATATAAGTCATTTAACCCAAAGAGAAGGGTATCCAACAACCTTGGATAAACGTCCCTTGATTTATACTTTCAAGAAATTCTGTCTTACGCACACCAGGGTAAGCCCTCGATACGATGATCGGAGTCTCTGTCTTGCTATCCCCGCAATCCCTCAACTTCAAGGTAGTTGGCAACCTATGTCTTCCTCAGCAAGGAAGCCCTCGAACTTCAAGGTAGTTGGCAACCTCTGTCTTCCTATCCCCGGAAGTCCTCGAATGTAATCACCAACATTTGGAGTCGCACGAAGCATTGAGAGTTAATAAGAGCCTCTATCTATAGAAATACCTTTAAGCATGTAATCACATGAGTCGAATATCAGTCAGCCTTTTCAGCCTTTCAGCATTTCAGCATTGAGCTCTTTCAAATGAGCTCCTATTTATAGGAAAATTTCCAACGGTCAACTCCCTCTTTCAACGGTCATATTTTCCATGAAATTCGGAGGGACCTGTACACGTGTAACTTAGCCAACTGTTAGTTTTTAACAGAATAGACAACATCGTTTTATAACAAAACAAGTGTAACAGAATGTACGACACCATTTAAAATCTAACTCAAAAGTTCGGAATGAAAAAATTCGGAGTGAAGGTTCGGAGTGTAAGGAAAATAATAAAGAGTAGACAGATTATAACAACGTAAGTAAGATGAAAGTTTAGAGTCTAACCAAAAATAATTTTCGGAGTCTAAATAAATTCGGAGTGTATAAAACAAAGATAATCAGATTCTATTTAATACGTGAATTCGGAATGAGAATTCGGAATGAGAATTCGTCATCAGAATTCGTTATGAGAATTCATCATCAGAATTCGTAATGAGAATTCTTCATCAGAATTCATAATGAGAATTCTTCATCAGAATTCGTAATGATAATTCCTCATTAGAATTCTTAATGAGAATTCATCATCAGAATTCGTAATGAGAATTCTTCATCAGAATTCGTAATGAGAATTCCTCATCAGGATTTGTAATGAGAATTCCTCATCAGAATTCTTAAGGAGAATTCGTTGTCGAACTTCATAAGGATTCGTATCCTGAATCTGGAGTAAAACTGTATCCGGAATTTGGAATGAAACTTTATCACAGTTCTCATTCTGGATTTTAGAGTGAAACTTTATCACAGTTCTTATCCAGAATTCGGATCCTAAAACAGAATTCTTCATATCAAAGTTTCAAGCAATTCTGAGAAAATAGAAATGAATCCGAATTTTATACTTAAGAAAAATCTGGATGAAAATATGATAAGGATAATTTTTCTTACAAAAGTGATTTTCCTTATAAATGCAATTTTCCTTATAAAAGCAATTTTCTTTATAAAAGCAATTTTCCTTATAAAAGCAATTTTCCTTAAAGATAAGGTGTTTGTGATTTTCAAAACAAGAATGAATGGAAAAGTCATAAGGAAAACCTTATTGACTCAACAATATTCAGAATAAAGACATCAAAATTCACTTTGGGTAAAATTTTGGTCTTTTTCTAGATAAAATTTAATTTTTGATGAATAGTGGAAAATACTGTATTTTAATTCAAAATTGCCTTTTAATATAATTTATTTGTATGGTTATATTATATTTTTAATTAGTTTTCAAGTGTAATTAAATTATATTTTTACCATTTAATCCAATTTTTTTTCATTTTATGAAATTTCACTTTGAAATTGGACATAAACAATTGTCGATCTTTTGATAGTTATTATTTCTCAAAAAAAACACTTTTTTTGACAGCGGGAATTAATTTTAAATTAATTTATACTACTTATATGTTTTGAATTAATAAATATGGATTCCAAATTTTGAATCATTAGGTATATTTTTTTAAATAGGTATCTTTTAATTTTATACATTTTAAATATTTACAATAGTAAAAAAAATATTTAACATGCTTAAAGGGTAAATCTCGTAATTAAGGGTAATAAAATATTATTATAATAATATAAAATTACCCTAATATGTTTCCTAATCCTATTGGTTGATATATTTCTTAACATGTTCATCCTTGGTTCAATTTTGGGACCCCATGGATCCACTTAAGAGTTATAATGAGACTTTATTTTAATTAACTTAATGTAAAGACAAAATAACAAAAACAAATATCTTTTAGTTAATAAATTCTTAGAAGCGGTTATATAAGTTATATTTCCGACTATAAATATTGATTTTAAAGATAATAATATTTCCTACATCATGGTATTTTTTTTGTAATTATTAGACATCAAATAAATAAAATTATTTATGACAAAATAATGATGAAGTGTTTAACTCATTAATAAATTATTTAAATAAATAATATTATAAAGATGAAAATAATATCCAAAACCTGTCCAATTTTTATTGGATGATTTTATTTCAACCATGATTCATATTATATTCTAATTTAATAAGTTTTTGACCTTTACAGAGCTAAAATAATTATATAATAAAATAATATTTTCACACTTTCCTAAAGAGCCCCTTCTCCCCTTTATAAAAATACCTCACCTATAACCCATTTATCACTCCTCTCAAACCCCTTGTATCATCCAAACCCTACCCAAATAATATCTCAATATACATCTCTTCCACTTATAATCCTTAACATAGGCATAAGGATTTTCGAGAAGTCATTTTGGTTCAAACCAAAGGGAGTTACCCGAATTAATGGTAACAGTTTCTCTTAAATTCTTTTCATTTATTTTACTTTACTCAACCCCTAAACTCTTTTTATTATTATATTTTATAAAAAACCAGTATCCTGAATATACTAGTATGTTGTTATGATAATTATTCTAACTACACTTTCACACACCTCTATTTAATGGGTAAAGAGCATACTATTTCTGTGGATTGCAAACTAACTCCTCACGAAACGATGATTGTTCAATTATCCCCAACCACCTTTCATGGTGGACATTATGATGGAACTATATTTATATATGATATATATTATGTTTAGGTATTCTTTATGCTTATGTATTTTTCATTTATATCATACCCTTATGGTTTTTATTATGGGTAAACACGAGAATTTCATTTCAGGAAGTGCGGACTACCTCCCCCTCAAAGTGACATGACTCGTTAATGCCATATGTGGGATGTATAAAGGATAGAGTTAATGATATTATATAAGATATTATAACAGAATTATAATATACCTATGTATCATTATGTTTTAGTTCCATTAAATTAATAAATAGAAAGGAATGTAGCATTCATGCGTATGTATGTCTTACTGTCTCCATGAACGGTGCATTTCATTTCTTACCTCCAAATGTTATGTAATATTATAAATACATGTATATACTGGATATATATATGATATATATGATATCTAAATCATGAATATCATTATGTATATAATGAAATTTTGTCCACGTGAAAACCTGTAATTATAACAAGTCCATTTTTGACTCAAGTACCTAATATCGACAAAACAAACGTTATTAACATAAATGATAACATAATGTTCATAACATAGTAATAAGTGATATAAAAGGAATAATAAACTTTAAAAAGGATCATAATAAAGTATAAATAAACTTTAGATTATTATTTAGGAGATAAAAGAACGAATGGGTCAAGTCGGACACGAGGTAAGGGACTTCGTCTCAATATCCTTTCATTGAGGAATATTTTGTTTTAATACACGACATTAATTTATACGCTATATAAACACCTTTGACTTTTCATTTAATTCAAATGGAATATTTTTCAACGATTCTTCTTAATAATCGACAAAAACAAATGTTTCTTTTTAACGTAAGTGGTGATAACAACCTTTCCGCATCCGTGATTATTATTTGATCTTTGGGTTCCTTAACAAGCCATAATGTTTTTGAAAGGAAAGTAAATACCATTTAATCTTTTTCATGTATATTAGTATTTAAAATGTCTTTGATAATGGATTTATTGTTTCAATATATTTAAATGATATATTGTGATTGAAATATGGAAATGTTATCTTTCCTTTATGTTTGTTTTATGTGTTATGAATATGTTATGATTCTTGGGGATTGTTTATGTATATGGGTGGTTCCGTGATAAACCTAGGGTGGGTGATCCCAAGATATCTCTCCAATATATTGGGAAATGTGATAGAGGTAAATGTCAATGTTTCTTCTAAGATATGTAGGGAATATACTATGATGGGTATTCCAAATGTTACTTCCTACATAGATGTGATAACTACAATGTAAGTATGATATGGATGCCACAAGTTACCTTTATGATTTATGTTTTCTATATGTTATTCATAAATTTTATTATTTTATGAGGTATTTTAAAGATCTTATGTTATGTATTCAATGATGAACTAATGTTTTATTTCTTGGTTTTATAACCCTTACTAAGCTTTTTATGCACATCCAAAGTTTTGAAATGTTTTTCATAGGACCTAAATATAAATTGGGTCAAGTATGGGATCAAGGAAAGGTCATTATGTCTAAAACATGGGACTATACATGACTCTTTTTTTTCAAGAGTTATTATTTTATGAAAAAAATGGAAACTGTGTAGATGTTTCTACCTTAGAATTTTTGAGATGTAATGTAATAGTTATGTCCTAATTCTCTAAAACACTAAACCTGAAAATATCCACAATGTGAATTATTAATTTAATTCAAGATTATATAATGCTTAATTTCGGGTCCTTATAGTTGGTATCAGTGGTCAGTTTAGATAAATTTAAGAGTTAGGGTATTGTTAAATTAATATACATAAATTAATTTATGTTAATATTGAAATGATATAGAATTTATAGATTAACATGTTGCTACGACTATGATATCTCTGTGTTCAGAATAGTTTTCCACGGAGAAAATAGGGCAGCTATGTTGGGATGACATCAGGAGGAAGACAACCTTCCAAATCAGCAACCTAAGATGGTCAGAATCGAAACTGAACAGTTTTTTGTAGTGATGGCATAATTGACTCAGGTTATAAACAGTGGTGGTATCCATGAATGAGATCATCTAGATCTACCATAGAGGGACATGTCAGTAGGATCATTTCATGAGGAAACATCCCCCATCATTCATAGGATCATCGAACCATGTTCAAGTAAAATGGTGGAATAAAGCACTGGGAAAAATATTTGATGTCATGGGGTGTTCAGAACATTAAAAGGATAGTCTCCCTATTTACAATTTTGAAGGTGAATCTAATCAATGGTGGTCGATGGTAAAAAATATCATGAATAATGAGGAGATTGATGCTTTTTATTGGGATGAATTCAAAGGTATGTTTCTTAAGAAATATTTTCCTAAGGTGGTTCTTCTTAGGATTGAAAAAAAATTCCTGTAATTGAGGCAGGAGGATGACTCAGCGGCTGCTTATGAAGCAAAATTCACTCGACTCGCAAGGTATGCTCCAAATTTCATATGAGATCTTGATAGTAAAATCAACCGTTTTAATTCAGGATTAAAGCCAAAGTATTGAATATACTTAGATTATCATGAGTTCAAAAGTTATGAAAAACTTGTTCGATGTGTGGAGAAGGTGGAAATGGAGTTTGTCGATGATCAGGTGTTCTCTGGAAGACAACAGAATAAGAGGTCAAGGTGGCAGACTAAAGGTAAGAACTCTTCAAAAAGTCTGATGGTAAGAAACATAAGTTTCTAGTTTGGTAAAATTGTGGTAAAAATCATGTTGTATAATGTCTTTTGAATTCTGTTAAGTGTTATCAATGTGGTAAAATGGGACATAATGCTCGTAATTGCACTGAAAAATAGTAGGGAAATGGTAATACAAAATTTGATTTACAATCAGTAAAATGTTTTAAGTGCAATGAAATGGGTTATTATGCAAATGAGTGTCTAATAAAAAACTCAACTGGGGGAAAGAAACCAGACTACAAGAAGAAAGGGGTGGTGAAGTCCTTTAAAACTACTTCAGTCAATTTTGGTCCATCAAATTATGTAGTGTTAGGTACACTGTTTGTTTTTTCAGATTATTCTAATGTGTTTTTTGATCTGGGGTCTACACATTCATTTATTTCTGATAAGTTTTCTAGTAAATTGGGAATTTCATATCAAGATATGAATCATAAAATTATGGTAAAAATACCTGGAGGAAATGTTGAAACAAAAAAGAATTTATAAGAACCTTCTTGTCCTTGTTTGCAGAAAGAATCTACATGTAAACCATATTGTTTGGCCTCTAGTAGAGTTTAATGTTATTTTGGGTATGTATTGGATTTCTGTTTATCATGTTAAGATTGTCTGCAAAGATAAAGTGGTTAATTTTTAGAATGATTTTCAGTTTGTGTACAGGAATGAACCCTTACTTTTGATAATATATCAGGAAGATGAGAAACTAGTAAAATATGGAAATCAAGGTTACCTTGAACACATTATTGAAAACAAAGTAACTGTTCATATTAATGATGAGTCAGTGGTAAATGAGTACCCTGATGTTTTAATTTATGAGTTTCCTTGTATTATTCCTACTCGAGAAGTTGAATTAACTATTTACTTAGTTCCTGATGCTAATACAATTTCAAAACCCCCTAATCAAATGGCCCAAATTAAACGTTTAGAGTTAAAGAAGTAGTTACAAGAGTTATTAGATATGTTTTCATTAGACCTAGCACATCACCATGGGGTTCTTCTATCATGTTTGTTAAAAAAATATGGTTCAATGAGGTTTTTCATTGATTATAGATCATTGAATAACATCACTGTTAAGAACAAGTATCTGTTGCCTCATATCGATGATTTGTTTGATCAACTCTATGGAGCTCAGTATTTTTAGAAGATTGATTTGAGGTCAGGGTGCCATCATTTGAAATTAAAGGAAGTAGACATTTTGAATACCGCATTTCGTACTATATATTGTCGTTATTAATTTGTAGTTATGCCTTTTTATTTAACCAATGCACTAGCTGTATTCATGGATCTTTTAAATAGAATTTTTTGTGAGTTCTTGGATAATTTTGTGGTTGTGTTCATTGATGATATTTTGGTTTATTCTAAAAGTAAAGAGGATCATGAATGTCATTTAAGGGTTTTCTTTCAAAACTTAGAAGAAAAGAAATGATTTTGGAAATTCACCAAGTTTGATTTTTGGTTACATCAAATTTCTTTATTTGGTCACATTATTTCATAAAATGGAATAACAGTTGATCCTGCTAAAACAGAAGTTTTTTCTGAATGGCCAAGAGCCACAAATATAATTGAGATTCATAGTTTTCTTAGTTTGTAAGGTTATTACTGGAGGTTTGTTGAGAATTTTGCACGGTTATCTAGTCTAATGACTAAGTTAACTCGAAAAGGTGTTAAGTTCATTTAGAAAAAAAGAATGTGATGATTATTTTTAGGAATTGAAAAGAAGATTAGTGAATGATCCAGTTTTGGCACAACCTTCCATAAATTGTGAGTTTTTTATTTACAGTGATACTTATTTGAAAAGACTTGGTTGTATCCTTATGCAGAATGATCAGGTAATTTCATATTATTCACGACAGTTGAAACCTCATGGGTTAAATTACCCTACACATGATTTGGAATTAGTTAATGTTGTTTTTGCTTTAAAATTTTGAAGGCATCATTTGTATGGAGTAAAATGTTAAATATATATTGACCATAAAATTTTTAAGTATATATTCACTCAGAAATAATTAAACATGTGATATAGGAGATGGTTAGAATTAATCAAAGATTATGATTGCACAATCTGTTACCATATAGGAAAAGAAAATAAAGTGGTTGATGCTTTGAGTTGAAAAAGTAATGTTGTATTAACCATGTTATGTTTGGAATGAGATCCTTTGGTATTTTGATTTTATGAACTTTGTAATAGAAGTTTTTGGTAAAGGAAATTATTCTGCTTTGTTTTAGGTGTTAGTAAAATTATCTCTATCAGAAAGAATTAAGCAAGCATATAAGGAAGACAGTGAGTTGTAGAAAAAGGTAGAGTTGGTTCATAAGGGTTTGTTTCTTAAATCTAACATTGATAATGATTATGTTTTGAGTTTTGGGAAGATATTATGTGTGTCTTGTGATTCACAGTTAAAGAAAGAGTTATTATTTGAAGCTCATAGTTCCCCATTTTCAGTTCATCCTGGTAGTACTAAGATATACAGAGATCTTCATGAGTATTTCTGGTGGGATGGAATGAAAAGATATATTGCTAATTTTAATTTGGAGTGTTTGAATTGTCAGAAGGTTAAATTAAAGCAGTAGTTATCGAAAGGGATTCTTCGGTCCTTACCAGTACTAGAGTGGAAATGGGAAAATATATCCATGGGCTTTGTTGTGGGATTACCAAAGGCATCTTGAAATAATAATGCAATTTGGGTTATTGTTGATCGATTGACTAAATCTGCTCATTTACATCCTATTATAGATACTTTGTCTCTAGATCAACTTTCTCAGTTGTATGTTAAAGAGATAGTCAACTTGCAGAGATTTCCCCTATCCATTATATCAGATTGTAATCGCAGGTTTACTTCTAACTTTTGGAAATGCCTTCAGAACTCATTGGGTACTGAATTAAATTTTAGTACATCTATTCATCCTCAATTAGATGGGTAGTTAGAATGAAAAATTTAGACCTTAGAGAATTTGTTGTGTGCTTTTTCATTGGATTACCAGGGATGTTGGGAACAACATATTTCTTTGGATGAATTTTCTTATAATAACATTTTTCATTCCAGTATACAGATGGCTCCATTTGAGGAATTATATGGAAATTGGTGTTGAACTCAAGATTTTTTGGATGATGTTGTTGAAAGGAAGTTGATGGGACCAGAATTAGTAGAAGAGATGGTAGAAAAGGTTTAGTTAATTCAGAAACACATGAGAATAACTCAGAGCAGGCAGAAAAGTAATGTGGATAACTAGAGGAAGGATCATTCTTTTGAGGTAGGTGATCATGTATTTCTCAAAGTTTCTCCATGGAAAATTATGATGAGTTTTTTTAAGAATGGAAAGTTGAGTTCGAGCTTGATTGGACCCTATGAAATCCTAGAGAAAGATGGATCAGTTGCTTACAGAGTGGCTTCACCTCCAAGTTTATCTCAGGTACACAGTGTTTTTCCTGTTTCAATGTTGAGAAAGTATTTTCTAAATCCATCTCATGTTTAAGTCCTGAGGTAGTTTAGTTGGAAGAGTATATCTTTTATGAGGAACAACCAATCCAGATTCTTGACCAAAGAGAGAATGTGTTTCTGAATAAGGTGATTCACTAGGTAAAGATTTTTTGTAAAATCCATATGCTTGAAGAGGCGACATGGGAATCTGAAAATGCTATGTGGGATAAATACCCCCATTTATTTGATAAGTGAATAAAATTACGGGGACACAGTTTTCAAAAGAGGGAAGGATGTAACATCCCAGGTAAATAAAGAATAAGATATTTCTCATATTTATTAATATTTTTAAATTAAAAATTAATTTTACTTTAAAGGGGGCACTATGTTTGATGGCGTACCCGATACGCTACAATAAGTTTCTTTGAAATCTTACTTCGCACAATAATAATATAATATTATTATTTTAAATTTTTTTTAATTCCTAGACGTTGTATTGGATGGAATGAATAGAACTAACTACAATATTATTATACATGTTTTTTAAATGTTTCTCCATTTATTGCAGTCTTAAAATGTGAATGGATCTAATTTTAAGCAAAATTTACTTTAAAAGGTTGATTTACCACCTTTTGATGGTGAACCCTCTCAAAATATAGTTTTGGTCTCTTTTATATGTTATTTTTGACAAAATAAAATTCTTCTTCAGAATCTGGACACCAAAATTCACTTTGGGTAAAATTTTGGTATTTTTCTGATAAAATTCAAATTTTAATGAATAATGGAAAATACTGTATTTTAATTCAAAACTACCTTTAAATAAAATTTAATTATATGGATATATTATATTTTTAATTGGTTTTATATTTTAATTAGATTATATTTTTACCATTTAATCCAATTTTGTTCATTGGATGTAATTTAACTTTGAAATTGGACATAACCAAGTGTCCATCTTTTGACAGTTATTATTTCATAAAAATATGCTTTTTGTTTTGATAGCGGGAATTAATTTTAAATTAATTTCTACCACTTCTGTATTTTGAATTTAAAAAAATGGATTCCATATTTTTAATCAGTAGGTCTAATTTTTTTAAATAAGTAACTTCAATTTTTAGACATTTTAAATATTTTCTACAGTAAAAATTATATTTATAGTGGTTAAAGGGTAAATCTGGTAAATAAGGGTAAAAAATATTATTATAATAATATAAAATTACCCTAAAATGTGTCATAATCCTATTGGATGATACATTTCAAACAATGGGAATCCTTGGGTTGATTTTGGGACCCCATGGATCCACTTAAGAGTGATAATGACACTTTATTTTAATTAACATAAAGTAAAGACAAAAATGACAAAAACAAATATCTTTTATTAAATAAATTCTTAAAAGGGGTTATATAACTTATATTTTCGACAATAAATATTCATTGGAAATATAAAAAGTTTTCCTACACCATGGTATTTTTTTATAATTTTTATACATCAAATAAATAAAATTATTTATGACACAATAATGATGGAGTGTTTACCTCATTAATAAATGATTTAAATAAATAATATTATAAAGATTAAAATAATATCCAAATATTATCCAATTATTATTGGATAATTTTATTTTGACCATTATTCATATTATCTTCAACTTTGATAAGCTTTGGACCTTTAAAAACTGAAAATCATTATATAATAAAATAATATTTTCACACATTCCTAAAGAGCCCCTCCTCCCCTTTATATAAAGTCCCCACCTCTAACCCTTTCATCACTCTTCTCAATCCCCTTGGATCATCCAAACCCTACCCAAATAATCTCTCAATATCCCTATATTCCACCTAGAATCTTTAACATAGTTATAAGGCACTTCAAGAAGTCCTTTTTGTTCAATCCAAAGGGAGTTACCCGAATTAAAGGTAATGGTTTCTCTTAAATTCATTTCTTTTATTTTTCTTCTCCAACCCCTAGACTCTTTTTATTATTTTATTTTATATCAACACCAGTGTCCTCAATATAATATTATTTTTTTATGCTAATTATTAAAACTACACTTTCACACACCTCTATTTAATGGGTAAAGAACATATTGTTTCTTCAGATGGAAAACTAACGCCTCACGAAATGATGATTGTTCAATTATCTTCTACCACCTCCCATGGTGGACATTATGATGAAACTGTATTTATATGTGATATATATTATGTTTATGTTTTTTATGCTTCTTTATTTTTAATTTATAGCATACCCTTATGGTACCATTATGGGTAAACGCGATAATTTCATTTGAGGAAGTTCGGACAACTGCCCCCTCAAAGTGATATGACTCGTTAATGACATATGTGGAACATATAAAGGATGGAGTTAATAATATTATATATGATATTATACTATAATTATAATATACCTATGTATCATTATTTTTTAATTCCATTAAAATAATAAATATAAATGAAAGTAGTGTTCATATGTATGACGGCTTACCGTCTCCATGAACGGTGTATTTCATTCCTTGCCTCCAAATGTTATGTACTATTATAAATAATTGTATATACTGGATATATATGATATATATGATATCTAAATCATGAATATCATTTTGTATATAAATAACTATTGCCCATGTGAACAACTTGAAATTATAAGTCTGTTTTTGACTCAAGTACCTAATATCGACAAAATGACTATTATTAACTTAAATGATAAAATAATGTTTATAACATGTTAATAAGTGATATAATAGGAATAATAAACATTAAAAAGTATCTTAAACAAGTATATGTTAACTTTAGTTTATTATTTAGGATATTAAATAATGAACGGGTCAAGTCGGACACAAGGTAAGGGACTTCGTCTCAATCTCCTTTCATTGAGGAATATTTTGTTTCAATACAAGACTTTATTTTTTAAGCTATATAAACACATTTATCTTTTCATTTCATTCAAAGGGAGTCTTTTTATATGAAGTTTTTTATTAAATGAAAAAAAATAATGTTTCTGTTTAACATAAGCGGTGAGAACGACTTTTCTGCCGCCACAAGTAGTATTTGATCTTTGGCTTCCTTAACAAGTCGTAATGTTTTTAAAAGAAAAGTAAATACTATTTTCTATTTTTAGGTATATTGGGATTGAAATTTTTTTTGATAATGGATTTATTATGTCAATATATTTAAATGATATATTGTGATAGAAATGTGGAAATGTAATCTTTTTTATGTTTGTTTTATGTGTTAGGAATATGTTCTGGTTCATGGGAATTGTTTACCTATATGGGTTGTTCTATGATAAACCTAGTGTGGGTGAGCCCGAGATAGCTCTCCATTGCATTGGGTAATGTGATGGAGTTAAACCTGAATGTTTCTCCTAAGATATTTATGGAATATACTGGGATGATTATTCCAAATGTAACTCCCTTCGTAGTTGTGATAGCTAAAATGTAAGTATGGTATGGATTCCACAAGTAACCTTTATGTTTTATGTTTTCTATGTGTTATTAATAAATCTTATGATTTCATTAGGTATGTTAAAGTGCTTATGTTATGTATGAAATGATGAAATAATGTTTTCTGTCTTTTTTTTATAACCTTTACTAGGCTTTTTATGCTCATCCCAAGTTTTGAAATGTTTTTAACAGGACCTAAAGATGAATAGTGTCAATGACGGGATAAAGGAAAAGTCATGTTGTCTAAAACATGGGACTAGACATGACTCATTTTTCAAGAGTTTTTATTTTATGAAAAAAAATGTAAACTGAGTAGAAGTGTTCACCTTTTAATTTTTGAGATGTAATTTAATATTTATGTCCTAATTATCTAAAACACTAAACCTGAAAAGATCCTCAGTTTGAATTACTCATTTAATTCAAGATTATGTAATGCTTAAGGTCGGGCCCTTATATCCAGGGTATCACCCAATAGTGAAATCCTAAATACTATAATATGCACCATCCAGAACAATATGTCCCATCCTAGGTAATTTATCTTTTCCTTGTATGTGGGTTAGCTACTCCCAGGTACATCATATTACCAAACTCCAACACAACATATTTATCCTTTCAACCATTCTAAAATGGTAAGGAAATGACATGAAATCTATGATACCACATTGTGAAATCCTGGACCCAATTCACTCAATAGAAGCCTAACTTGGTTGGCCTCATGGTATTAAGAGCAACCCCCTATATTCCAAAGGTTGTCGACTAGCAGTGAGGGTCCATGGTGGAACATTGGGGAGACTATACCCTCATGGTTAGGGTGTTTCACAATGGTATAATAATATCTATCAATAAAAAAACATATAAGCTAACTGAACATCTAAATAATAACATCCATTATATATATAACCAAGTAATATCATACAATAATTTCATACATATGACGATCATGGAATTATATATAAAAACATGTAGTATATAGAAATAGGAATTTAGTACAATACATGTATCAAAATTACAAAAATAATAAAAAACGAACTATCCCAAGATAGTATCATGATCCATGGTCTGTTCAAATTCTCCCCTTATCCTATCAAATAATTTATCTAGAATAATAAAAAGGGTTCTTTATTTTATCCCTAAATGCATCCATGAAGTCTACCTGGGTACCCAACAGTGGATAGAATAGGGTGTGAGATAACACTCAGTAGGCCACCTCCAATGGATTTTTTAAAAGTCTAGTCTATTCATTTAAGCTAAAGTAGTGTCCGAATATAATAGTAGTACAACTGATAATTATAGAATTGATATTTTCAAGTTTATCAAGTCTCACTACGATCAAGAAACTAAATTGTAAAAAATATCTATAAATAATATAAAGTTTCAACAACAATGGCCTATGCTGTGTAATCATGTATCTGGCCTACATGGTCTAATTTCTAATGAGTAGTAACATCCAAAGCATCCATGTATGAAAACTAAATCAAAAATATAGATTCTAAGGAGTAAAAATTTCAATGGCCTCCAAGAATTCTATATAAATAAATTAAATCAGATCCAATGATTAGAAATATATAGGGAATATTAAAATAGTCATTAGATAAAAGGAGTATAAATTTACATGGAATCCTAATATGGTGGTAAGATCCAAGGAGTATAAATGTACAAGGAATCCAAATACGGTTGTGATATCCAAGGAGTATAAATTTACAAGGCATACTAATATGTCCCCTAAATCCAAGGAGTAAAAACGTAAAAGGCATCCTAATATGGCCTTCAATGCCATACCATAAACCCTACATTATCATCATGACCAGTTCATTAACAATTTCATAAAACATTCAATAATCATACACAATCCATGAGTTTAACAAACTCTCTTCACATTTTTTATTCAAATCATTTAACCTTATCAAAATTTTCATAACATGCAAAGGATTCATGATCCCTCTATGAACTTCACATTTAATTCCAATGAGTCTCCAACTACAAATTAAAATATCACACACCCAACAAGGCAGTTAAAACATGGCAATATATAAGGTCACACCCCATGGGTGGCACTTGTTTAATTTGACAACCTCCAAGAATTACATTCTTCTATGAGGGAAACCTATTTCAGTTACATTAATTTAATTATGTCATTTAATTAATTTAAGAGAATCACCCAGAGGGGGTCCATTATGTGGCACAATGGAAACAAGCTTTAAATCACTAGACATTGAGGGAAAATTATATTCCACCTACCTTATGTCTCTAGAGAAACACTCATCCAATATTTGACACTAATTTGATTCTAAACATGAGAAAACAAAAGAAGCAACAAATACCCTAAAAATAGGTTTAACATCTATCACTAAAATAGCATCTCTAACAATTAAGAAAACTAAAAAAGGATCATAAGGAACAAAGTACTCATTGCTGGATATCAAATGATAAAGATATTTTTTGAATTAGAGTATGGATTAGAGAGTTATAAAAAATACTAGCTTAGGCTTCCATGGGATATTCAATAAGAGAAATAGGGGTTGGCCATGGGAGAAGAAGAAAATGAATAAACAGGGTAAGAATATAATATAATTATAGGGAAATGGTCATTTACCCTTTCAAAACTGGTTTATATAGTTTTTCCAAATTGTTTCCAAAACTGTGCATCAATTGTGTGAACATCATTACCTCAAGACTCTATCAGGTAGTCAAGAATCATAGTTAGAAAAACCATTAACCATACATGTTACTTAACTCAATTAAAAAACACACAACACATGCACAGGAATGAAGTCTAGGTTTTTTGGTTTCCTCAAACCATACGTCCCTTGAAAGTGGTTTGGACCACCCTGCACGGTTTTATCAAACCATGCGGCCCAGATTCCTCCTCCAAAATCTTTGGCTCTAGGCTCTGAACAATCCCTAGACACCCGTGTTTCATCTATATCCCCACTACGCATTCATGTTAGGTTAAAACCATGGAATTAAATTATAAATATAGTGTTTTTTATACTGCATATAAATATCTAGTTCTTACAACCCACATACCCTATAGTCTCATAGAACTTTTATCATTAAAAAATACATTGGATGGGAATATAGTTCTTACCCATCACATAATAAAAAGTATACATATTTGTGCCATATGATCATAAAATAGTCATCATATCACAATCCATTAAATGAATTAGGATTCATAAACATGTCATCATATCATAACATGTGGAAAAAATATGGGTTATCGTTTCATCGTTTCATCATAGAATAACCCATGAAAAGAAGAGGGTTTCATAATAGTTCTATCATTTTATAACCCTTAGAATAGAAATGTTATTTTTTAAACATCATATCATCATAAACATAACACATTCACAATAACAATAAGAACAGTATCCTTGGATCATATCCCCAGTAAACAATAAGTAACCTCGAAAGATATAATCTTAAATAGAGAATGATTTGGAAAGATCACTTGGAGAGATTTTAAATATAAATTAAATTTCCTTGAAAATCAATTTTCACAAGATAAAACATTTTAAAAATCATTTTATTCTCAAAAAAACATTGAAAAATTATAATGGAATATTTTTAAAAATAATTTAAAACATTTCTTCCAGAAAATATCCATTATGCTTTGAAAAATACTTTTTAAAACATGAAATTTTTTTAAAATATATTCATATTAAAATAAATATTAAAACGTATAAATTAATACTGAAAGAAAATAATGGTCATGATTATGGGAAGTTTCATTCATACCTTACACATTAAAACAAAGTTTCCTTAAAATTTTTTAGAAAAATCCAAATATGAATTGTTTGGAAAATGAAATGAATATTTATTTCAAAGACATTTATTAAAATATCATAAATGTGAAAAAAAATCTTTAAATTTTCATCAAATAATAATAAACCATTTTTACCGTATTTATATAAAACATTGTTTTGGAAGAAGGAATATTTTTTATCAAAGACTGAAATAGATTCATGTTTTCTATAAAATATTCTCAATTATTTTAAGTACCAAATATTATAAAAATATTACTATTACATGAAAATATAATTAATAACCATATGATAATAAAAACCATGAGTTTATTGAGTGATTTATTATAATAGTTTATCAACAAAACCATAATCGTAAAAAAATATCGATAAACAATGATATTGTAACATAAAATCATTACCACTTTGGTAAACTTGAATCATAATACCCATGAAAGAATAAAATAAAATTGAGGTCGTAATATCATGAGGATAAATAAATTCATGATATTAAATTTCAATTGGGGATCTATATACACCTCAGGAATGAATATAGGTTCACAACAAAACATACATTTCAAAGAAGGAAAACTGTAAAAAACAATCCATTAACACGTTAGTGATCTTTTGAATTGTAATACCAAATATATAACCACATAAAATTAAACATTAAATATCATAAAAATAGTTATATTCATGAATAACATGTCAAATGAAAATTATGTACATCACATAATATAAACATGGGGTGAATTTTCATATGTCTCCTAGAAATAAAAGAGAGACTAGAAATCTATTATCTAAACTTTTAACTTCCATCCTACTCATTCAAACATACTTTATAATAAATATTAGTTTTTTATAAATATAATAAATTAAAGTAATTATATATAAAACTCAATATATTATTTTATTATGACATTTTATTACACCTTTATTATCAATTCCACGTTAATGTTACGTTTTTTGTAATAACCTTGTTCTTTTTTATATATGTTTTGATTTCAAATTTTTGGTCTTATTACTTTGATTATAGTTCCATAATATACATAACTTTATCCCTTGTATATATATAATATATATTAATTATTTATCTACTTATATTAATCTATAAATTATACATATAAAAAATGAAATATGACATTCATAGATATGGTAGGTCGTACTTACGCATGAACGTTGATTCCATTTTCTAAAACTATTGAAATAAAAAAAATTTAATGATATATTATTACTAAAAAATAATTTATATGTCATATATATCACATATTTTCATGAAACCAATCCTTATTACCTTCTGTGTAAAGCATGACTGAATCACGTCATGTCGCGAGACAATAGTCCTCTGTACACACGAACGACATTATCTTATTCCCAAAAAATTAAAAACATGAAGGTATGAGTGATATAATAATTAATGAAACTTAATAATATAAAATATATCTTATATAAAAATTAATCCATCATTATTTCTAATCATGAGAGCTTTTCATTGAAAACCGAATTACATCAGTTCGTGAGGCGGTAGTCTGTCGTACACATGAATGATAATTTTATAACCCATTTGATGGAAGTGGAGATGGTTGTCTGTCATTCCCATAACATAAAAACATCATAATATATGTATGATAATTATTCTAATATATAATCATGTTATAATAATAATTTAATTATTTGTAGGAATAAAAAATACAAAAATGCATAGTGATGAACATTACCTCTTCTTCATGTATCCCCCTTAGGATTGCTCCAAAAGCCTTTCTAGAATTGATTTATGTAAAACATAAGGCTTAGAGGATTATAGGAGGTAATTTGGGAAGTTTTTTGGGAAGGTATTGGCCTAAAAAAAGGATTTTATGGTGTGAAGTAGAGAATATAATGGGTGGCCTTTTATAAGTGAGTTGAGTAGAACACTTGTAGTTTTTTTAAAGAATGATTTCCTCCCACATTTATTTCATGTAACATGGATCCAATAATGAAACATTCTTGAGAATATAAGGAATAAGGTCCAAATATGGCCATAAAATTAGTGTGGGATAAGTTTTTTGTTATTTTTAACCCTTTTCTTTTTAGTCTAACCCCCTGGTAATCCCATTTTTACCTTAGCCATGACAATTAATATGTACTATTTATTACTATTTGTTTTCGTAAAAAATAATGTTAAAATTATTAGATAATATAAATTATTTTCATTAAAAATATGGAATAAATTTTTATAAATTCTATTCATATAATTGAAAAATTATAAATTTAAATTAATCCCACATACGTGATGAGAACATGAGTTTTTAAAGATAAAATGTTCAAAGGTTTACAACGAATTTTTTGTATCAAAAATAAATATTAAATTGACTCTAATAAACTAAATTTTATTAATGGATGTATGATTTAACTTATTTTAATTTTAAAATAATTTAAAATATAATTTATCTTTATAAATATATTAAATGAAAATCCAGTTTTCAATTAAAATTCAATATTTTTCATTATTCATCAATAAATGAATCTTTTCATAAAAAACACAAAAACTCATCCTAAGATAATATTCAGATGATTATTTCAAAAAAAATGTTTCTTTTATCAAATTAATTTTATAAAAGTATGAAAAACTAATTTTTATCAATTTTGACAAAATGAAATAAAAATAATTTTTTTGGAAAATAGTATTTTTAAGCATATAATGACTTCATAGAAAACTAAGTAATATATATCAATATGTTTTCTTTAAAAAAAATTATAATAAGTATTTAAAAAGTATTCATTACTATTCATACCACAATGTTTAATTTCTAGGTTATAATGATCGTGTTTAAATAACTATATTAATAATATTTCTTGGTTCAGTTAAAACTTAGTGTTGTGTGTAACACAAGATAATGGTGTGTTGGGAGTAGTGAAAGATTAACATGTTAGTGAATTTAAAGTAATCTACACATAGTTATTCATGTAAATAAAACTAAACTTGATATAGTTTTTAATTAAAATACAGAAAATATTAAATTTCTTTGACAAAAATCACAAATTATAGGGGTGTTACAGTAAAAGTCCTAACATGAAAAATCATATTACATAGATCCGCTAATTTTGTGGAATAAATCTTAAAAGGGTAAAAATTATTCTATAGACACTAAAAAGATCTTATGAAAATTTATATAAAATCTTACACCATAATATATAGTCTTCTGAGATCTTTTTAAGCCCTATAAACATTCAATTTTTTAAAAATTATGGGGTCTTCTGCATAGATCCAATGTTTTACATGGTAGATATAAATTATTATATGATACATAAAGCATGAAATTCTACATATAGGTCTTATTAAATTATCAAAAATCTATTAAACAATCCAATTCTATAAAAAATGTAGCTTTATTATAGAATTTTAATAATTTACTCAAGTAATCTCAAAACTTCTTCATATCACCTCAATCCTTATGAACTCTTTTCAAAACATCATCCAAAAGTTTTTAATTATTATAATAATCCACTAAATTAAATCATACTTCAATTTGTTCAATAAAAGATCTTAAATATCATCACTTTATCCAACCTCTTCTAAAAAAATTCCCAACTATTGCTGAAATCACTTACACTTCATAAGTATAAGTATTTGTCATGATGATCAGCATATCAGTCATCACTTATAAAAAGGATACTTAAATTTTTTCTGACAGGTATTCAAAAGCAAGTGTCATCATCATCTACTTCTTTTTCTATAACAAATTTAATATTAATACTCTTTTATGGAAGAAGTTTCTGTAACATCATTATATTTATCAATATATAAATATGTGGATGACAACATTATCATTTTTATAAAAACCTTTTATCTTTCTATCTCTACAGCCTTATTAAAATAAATATAAAAAATCCATTTTGGAACATTATCCACATGTTCCTAAGAAACCTAGAACTCTATCCTCAATGATCAATAAAAATCACCAGCAATGAGGTTTACACCCTCCAACCACCAATGGTGTGCTTCCCACCATATAGATCCCTTACACCACTCCTCAAGAACAATACCCAACACATTTCATTCCCACGCACGTTTCTCTGTTCTTGTGACATTCTCACTCATATATGATAAACCATGTCATGTAATAGTTCAATTATACTATATCATTATACCTCAATACACCAATGATATCACCATCAATTATAGAGGAAACATCTATATTCCTAACATTGAAAATCGAGCCACTATTCCCATATGTTTTCTTTAAAATCCATTTTTTCATAATCTTCATATGGTCATTCACTGACATAAAAACCAACGAGCACCGCACATAACTAGTACACACTTTTCCCCAAAAACCAAGACATTCCCTGAAAATCCCCACTAACCCTCACATACCTACTCAAAGTAGATTGACCTATAAAAAACCCTCTTATATGTTATTAAATTATATATAAATTGGCCTAATTTAGATCCAATAGGTGTACAATCTGAAAAAACATGATTACACAACAGAACTCGTAATCCCATGAGTCTCATCCCATAAAATCTAGGCCTATATTCCTAAAACACTAACCATGTTCCTCTCATATTTCAATCTCATAAAAATAAAACTAAAACATAATTCTTTATTCTTAATAAATCTGAGGCATCTCACTCATGAAATAGAAAATTTCATGATTACTCATCACCTAATTTCATTCCAAAATCATGAACCTTCAATACTTTTTTTCACTTCACCACTCTGAATCACATCAAGAATAAACAAGTCTCGGAATCTATATGATCATGCCCTCCCAAACCTAACCTCGATACCATAATAAGTCTAGGATATTTGAATCTAAAAAATATAATGAATCCCACATGACTTTTCTATACCCTCATAGGGGTCTCAACATCATCTGGGAAACTTAGGCCCATACATGGATCATTATTAAGGCATAAAAGTCTATAAAAACTCATAAAGGGTATCAACACATCCCATACATCAAGGGACTGCATATACATAAAATATAGAGGTATCACCACATTACCCATGTGATCATCCATCAAAAAACCACTCCTGAGTGAAAATCATGTTCCAAATAAGTATAATGTAATTGAAATGGTTTATGGTAAAACAATATATAAGTTATTATTAAAACATGAAACTATTTCTATAAAAAAATAACTACACACAATTAAATTTATTTCATTTGAATCCTATGTGGAAAATATGATTCATGTACATAGGAATAATAGTAATGGGTGAATATCCAAAAAACGTAAATAACAAAATCTAGTAAACCAATCCTATTGAATAAAAATTTCAACTGTAATAGAAAGAAAAAAAATTATAACATCGGTAACTATGACTTTCGACTAGAAAAGGTGTTCAAGATATACCAGTCTGAGTTCTATTACATTATATGACACATCCATATATTTTTTCTATCATATCCCTAATAATAAGAAAAGAGAAACAAATTCTATGATAGATTTTTTTTTCATGCCCTGATTTGAGACCACTCATCAGTGTTCAAACTAGAGCATTACATGAACTCTGGCACCCCTCTAGTTATGTTAGCGGTTGTTGACTAGTGGAAAAGGAATAATAATTCATTAAGGTGACAATTCCCTCAAATAAGAGTAAAACAATAGAGATAACCAAACATCATATACAAAAAACCATTTGAGTATGTAGAATCTAAAAAATTATAAAAATTATAAAACAATGAAATGAAAAATAAATATAGCTATACATCATAGCATATATACCAATGGGGTAATCACATATAAAAAAACAAAACAAAATACACAAGAATCTCTACTACCATTCATGAGCCTCACCCAATATCACCTTCAATCCCTTTTCATGTTGCACCAGCTCGATCCACTAGAAAACCTATGCACTGAATTCTAAATATGAAATAATGTCTATACAGACACCATACAACCCATTTAGTGTTTGAAAAATACATCTCAGTAGGTCCTCACCAAGTTTCCCTGATATATTCCATTATATATGTATATTCATAAGGAATATAAATAATATAAATAAACATGCATGTTGGGTCTTTGTGTACTAACTATAATGACACAAATCATGATCATACCAACTTTAACCTATTCCAAAAATTCACATCATTCCACCATGAAACCTCACTATATCTATGTTTTTCAATTCCATTAATATCCTCTCCTCATTCCATAAATACATACCATACATGGATACTTAGAGTAGGTATAATGTAAAATACATGATATAATCCCCTCAGGGAAGGCCACACTAAATAGATCAAAATCCATTCCTTCTTAGGGAAGGGAAAAATGAATATATCCCAAAACATTACCTTATCAATGAAGGGAAAAATAAATAGATTCCAACCCTCCTAAACTTATGAGAGTGGTCATAATAAATATATAACAACCATCCTCTTCTTATATGAGTGGGAACACTAAATAGATCCCAAACCTTCTCTTATTATATGAGTGAGTTTATTGAATAGATTCCAACCCTTTTCATATTATAGAAATGTGTTCACAAAATAGAACCTAAACCTCTTCCTATTATAGTTGTGAGTGCACTAAAATCATCTACACAAACATATCAAGATATATATGAAATTTAATCTCAAACAAATCACTCTCAAGGGAGGTCACAACTCAAACTTGTAGGTTTCACGATCTATATAAAGGTTGTCCCAACATTCAAATCATAATATAACATAATCTTAGACTAAAAAAATTGAAAATAAGGAAATAAATCATACCACAATATCATTTTCTCATTACTAGGGTACTAGTCACTCGAGTCCCTGACCCACATACCAACATGAATCCTCATATATCTATACACATCAGCCAACCTCCTCAAGATCCTCTCAAACATGCATAAAAACGTGTTGAACCAATAAACTTTCATACATTACCCATACAGGGTCCACTAAACTTCTAATACCCCTATCATTCCTTACTTGGTACCACCAAGACACACTCTTCTAATCCTCACATGAAAACTTAATCCCACTAACCAAGCATTATCTCATGCAACCTCAAAATAATCCCTTGGAAACTTAATGTCACACCCTCAACAATGCCATGAATCTAGCTTATGGTCTTATATTAAATATATCAAAGTTTACCTCTCCATGTATCACTAAGAGAAAACCCTTATCCATTACACAGAACCCAATTCTAAAGAAATCATCCAACACATAACACGCAGAAATATTCTACACAGACCACAAGGGGTGTTCCCATATTGTGTGAGACATATCATTGTCTCACCTTCAACCAATAATTCTAAACTTCTTATTCATACCCGACTATCCCTCGTAATGTAACCTTGGATACTCACATTACATCTCATATTATAAAAAAAATACTTGAGGTGTCCTGATAATTCAACCAACACTATCTTCCCTTAGCAACATTGTCAGTGGGAAATATAAATTTACCTAATGGGATAAAGCACACTTCCTCCATCCATATGTGGATTAAGTTTATAAAATCTCTTTCTCTAGGGTTATCTTTATCCAAAAAAAACTACTCAATCTCATTAAAATAATAAATCATTAAAATTCATGCATAAAAATGTATATTCTCTTTTATTCAACGGACCACCTACCTCAACACATAATTATGATCCCTATGATGTTATGATCTTCCTTGGAAAAGAACATAAATACCTCTCCTAAGATTTTATTAATAAATGAGATCCTATATCATTCCAAAACATCCAAATAATTAATAAAAATAATTTATAATGAATTATTCAACTTGATTCAGTGAGGAATTGTCACTAAAAACTCACTGAGATTTGTAGCATCACCAAAATTGTATAAAAGTATATGCA
The DNA here is from genome assembly GCA_963277665.1 of Viscum album. Taxonomy (NCBI): domain Eukaryota; kingdom Viridiplantae; phylum Streptophyta; class Magnoliopsida; order Santalales; family Viscaceae; genus Viscum; species Viscum album. The sequence goes on along the minus strand of OY728139.1, from coordinate 271,473,928 downwards.
TTGATCCTATAAAGATATCTTATATCCAAGTCAAGTAAAATAATCGTTTTATAACTTGATTAAACTATAATTTTGTGTAGTTAGTGCCAAATAGACTGCTAGAATCACACTAAATTAGAGGCTATGAAGGGAAAATAATAATGAAATACAACGTAGGGAGAGAATCATATTAAAACACTGTAGAAAAACTAAAACTTACCCCTCTAAGATAGAATTTAATGGGATAAGAGAAGAGGAAGATATGGATAAAATGTCCCAGAATATGTGCCTCTATTGATATAAATAAAAAAGTATATGACCGATGAATAAAAATTCATCCCCTATTAAAAATAAATGTGGCTATAATTCATTTGTTTCACGAACACGAGGGTTATGTTATAGTCAGAAATAAAAAATCTTTGTAATTTTAAATCCAATCCATATCATGGATTATATCAAAGTCATCCATAAGTGTAATAATCAATTTTTCAAATAGGGAAAGTCAATGTGTTATAATGGGGACTAACTGACATATCCTTATTGTAGTAATATTTCCACTATGAGTCTTGATTGATATCTCTCAAATTATTTTTCTAGGGAAATATCTAATTCTCTTATGAAACATGAAAGATATAAATGAGTGTGAAGATTTGGAATCAAATAAATCATTAGCTAAATCTAAGGGTATGATTAATGAACCTTACACTATATCTTTAGGAACATTATCATCATATATAGTGATCATATAATCTTTCCCTTTATCCATTGGTATTTTTTAATTAAAATTCCATTGATTCATGGGAAATTAATTTGTATAGAGGCCCACCTATTTGTAGTTGAGGCATTGAACATCGGTAGATTCTTTATTTCCCTATTAATCATAATCCTAATGAAATTTATCTCTACACATGAAGAAACTCTAATTCCCATAAAGCATGCTCCACAATGTTTCATTCCTCATTTATTATAAGTTATAAATTCCACCCATCTATTCAAAAAAATTTCTATATTTGATTTTTCTAGTGTACTCATTCGCACACTGTATTTCTTCATTTCCTTAGAAAATATAATACTTTGATATTTATTACTCTATCTTGATGTTACTTGATACTATATCCTCATATACTGAAAATATATGACAAAATAATATCCCTTGATGGCTAGGATTTGTCCCATCAATTAAACTATCAAACTTACTCTTTTGATTACATACATAATCCACAAAATGAGTTTATAAGCATGAAAAGTTAGCTTCATATTTAGAAATATTTTCTCCTTTAATTTTCTTCATAATGAGGAATTTTATCACTATATCATCTCATTTCTCATAAGGTAAATATTTTTTGAAGAATATCTATGTTGATGGATATCTACCACACCATGCTATTTATTTACTCTGACTCATTATTATTATATATCAATGACCACCATTGACTAGACTCTCTTTTAGGATGATAGATTTCCATATTGCCTTTCTCTCTTGCACTACTTCCCAGCGAAATAAATATCCTTTTAAGGGACTTGATCCATTGATAATTTTCTTATGGATTAGTATTCACATTGAACAATGGAGGTTTTTGATGTTTAAACGTGTCCAAAATTGTTGAAACATGTCGGGGGTTAGCGAGCTGGTCTATATGATAAAGTTTATTGGTCATAACCTGAGTCAACATCCCCTAAAATAGTTTATAACTATTTACCTCCAACTCTAACTCTAGCTCCATAACCTTTAACATGAGGGAAATTTCAACATATATTACATTCATTGATATTATTTCCATTATTTATACTGGATTCCACTTATAAAATGTGTAATATACTGAATTATCTCATTAAATTATGATTTATAATTATGAATATGGTGTAAATATTAAAAAAAATATTTGTGCATATATAATCTTATAATCATAGCTTTAGTATCTTTGGTAATATATTATTATAAAAAAATAAAATATTTTATAATTTTTTGTAAAGATATTCTAAATAAACTAAAGCATGTATCCTTAAAAAGTTTATCCAAGTTTGTAGTCTAAGGTACAGTCATTATGAACTAGTGATGATTGAGTTAAAACCCAATCCACCCCCTTCAAAGTTGTTACCCCTAGGTGAATCTATTCCACAACCACCTCCACTTTCCTATATCAAGCTAAGGATGTATATTTTAATAAAACATAATTATATCTGATTTATCAAAACATTATGACATAATCATATACTTATTCTTACCCTCAATGTTTTTCATAGGGTAATATGTTAAAATATATTTTTTTCAAAATTAGTTCACACGGATTATAATAATCTTAATTTGATACCAGTCGTAACACCCCAAATCTAGTAACCTAGATCTGATGATTATTTTACTGCATTAGTACACTAGACAAGGGATCAAATCCTGAATTATAAAATAGTTTAGTAGTTTGGGGAGATAATATACATACATGAATATAACATTATATAAGAAAACATGAAATAAAACATAAAAAATATAGTGTGAATATTATTATTTTTTGTAACGCCCCGACCCCAGTTACCCAGAGTCGGTGCATTATTTTAAAACATTGGCATGATTACAAGGAATCCAGTCCCGAAGGACCGATAAGTTTAGCAGTCTTGGAAAAATAGATCACATACATGAATGTTACATTTTCACTTTAAGACATACAAAACAACATAAATAATCTTTATGAACGACATTATTCCCTTGGCATAACCCTGCATATCAATCACATTACATTTCTTGGAATCCTAGTAAAAATAAAACATATAAAGGGGTGAGATCAAATGCTCAGTAAGGGTAAGAAATACAGTAGAAACTTTCAAAAATAAGCATAAAAATTTAAGGAAATGTATAAAACTAAAAAAAAATCCTTTTAAACTTGAACTTAAGCATAATATGGAAGAAATAAAATGAAATAATTCCATTTACTTATTCACATGGATATTCTACTAATCTAATAATCGCATGCAATACCACTAACCACTTTCATAATGATGGAATACATAATTCTAGACTATCATAACCACATATCCAAGGCCTCATGCCAAGACTACAAATAAGATTTTGTCAAGACCTTGTGCCAAGACACTAGTTTGTCTCATGAGACCTACCGATGCATCGAGGAGCTATATCGGGCTCCACCCGTCACATATTAAGTCCAATGCGTTCCCATATGAAAAGGTTTAAACATAACATAAACATTCGTATTAAAACTATCATACGAAATGTCAATACTTTCTCCATAAACCATGAACGGTATAAAAATAACACATCCAAAGTCAAACATATCACAAAACCCTCAATAGAAGTTTTATATAATAAATCAACTTCAAATGAGCTTAAAATCCATCAAATGATGAGTAAAGATTTTTTAGAGAAATATCCTTTATGTAAAATCATTTAAAAGTCACACATTTATAAAGGAAGTAATTTTAAAAGAGTTTTTTGAATCAAAGTGTCCCATACCACTTTGTACCATTTGAAAAGAATTATCAATTCAAAACATTCATGTCCATATAAATAAATCCTTAAAATCATTTTTAAAACATGGACATTAATTGAAAAGATTTAGAAAGATAAATCTTTAAAACATTTGAAATTTTTATCTTGATAAAGATTACCTTTCAAAATCCTTAAAATCTTCTTTTTGAAATATTTTTTATGAAAAATGGACGTGGATGATAAAAATTTCCCAGTAAATACTTACACATAAACAATCTCGGATAATGATGAGATTGAGGAATTAACCCTTACCAATTTGGTAACTTACGAAACATACAACCCATGAAAGAGGTATCATACAGTGAATATGTAAATACACATAAATTAATGTGTATTACACAAAGAATACAATTATGGGAAGTAAATACACCACACATAAGGTAATGGTGGCAATATGGCATGAATCTCATGGGAATAAGGAGTGAGATGAAAACCCCTTACCTTGAAATTTTCTTTAGTTAAAGGTATGTATAACCTCCTATACAAAGATCATAGTATGTTATTAAGTTATACCAGAACCATATTAATATTTATGATATCATACATGATTCATTGATGACTTTATATTACCCATTTAATAATAATTTCCATGTTAAGTTAACATTTCGGGTAATAATCACTTTCTTTATCGTAGGTGTTTTAACTTGTCACTCTTGGTTGTATCACTTAGATCATGATTTAAATACTTCCAAAATATAAAAAATGATAAATATATCATATATATTTAGAATATAAATATGTATAATAGACATATATATGAAATGGAAAACACTGTTTATGGATACGGTAGTCCGTACGTACGCATAAACGCTGTTTTTGTTTTCATATAGTATTGAACGGAAGTAAGTGAATAAGATATATGTAAGTACATAAATCCTTATATATATATATATATATATCTCCAATATAATTATTATTTCATATATTACATACTTATTAGTAACATATTTTTTTATAATCGTCGATGAATGGTGAACTTGGAAATTAATCTCATTGCGTCGTGGAGACGGTAATCCGTACGTACGCAGGAGCGAAAATATAATTCTTTTGATATTAAAATAATAAATAATTGGATGTTATATCATATATAAAGAATAATTATCATGTTATATTTGTTATCTATATGAATTACAAATCATTATTACAGCCATCCAAATAATAATATATTGAATAACAATTACACCACGACGTGGAGACGGTAAGTCGTACGTACGCACGTATGGTGACATGTCATTCAAAGGATGGATAGAATACTGAATATGGTTGTACCATTTTTATAATAATATTACAGTATATAGTAGACACTGTATTAATTATTTTAGAATTGTAATAACAAAGAAATAAGAAGTGGAAGAAGAAATGAACTTGAAAAAGGGTGGTGAAATCATTACCTCTTCTTCGGGTTCTTCCTTTTGATTTGATAAAAAGGGCTGATTAGGATGTATTTATGACTAAATTAAGGCCTCTAGGATGAACTGAGGAAAGTTTAGAGAGTATTTGAGCAGGGTTTTTTCGAACCAATAGGATTTTAAGGTTTGAATTAATGAGAAGGGGGAGTGTCCTTTTATAAGAGGGGTGACTGGAACCTTTGGAAAAGCTAGAAATATTATTTTATAATAAATTCATATTAGGTTTCTAATGGCTCCAAACTGGATTATTTAAAGGTTATGGTGGGTATGGGTCGAAACCCACCCAAAAAATATAATTTATATTGGTTTGGGTCATTATATTAACCATATCTCTTAGTTTTAACTCTTAGTTAATTAGTTTGACACTTACCATGTCACTTTTATTTTTATATTATATAGTTAATAAACTTACTATATACATCCAAGAGACCATAAAGTGGAACATTAATGATACAAATATCATGATATAAGTCTCTTGTACAATCCTTATATTTTTAGGAATTTAATATCAATTACTAATATAATATTTGTTTTAAGAACTCTATTATGTCAATTTTGACACTATTCAATAATTGACTTTTCTAAAACTCATAACAGAATTATTACTTCCAAAAAAGTTAATTAAATCAATCCTAATATGTCATAGTATCATAGAAAAATATTTTAATTCATTAAAAGTGTCAAATTATATTATTTGGGTATGTGTAATATCAATTATTTTAATTTTTCACTATTATGGTAATTACTGAATCATCATTGTGTCATAAATAAATTAAATTATTTAATGTCTAAAAATTATAAATAAAATATCATTATGTAGTAAATATTTTTATCTTTATAATGAATATTTATAGTCTAAAATCCAACATATATAACCCTATGTACAAATAGTTTTTCTAAAAGATATATGCTTTTGTCATTTTTGTATTTATTTTAACTTAATTAAAATAAAGTGTCCCTATCACCTACAAGTGGCTCCATGGGGTCCCAAAATCTACCCAAAGATTCCCATGGTCGGAAATGTATCCAAAAATATGGTTAGGACACGGGTTAGGGTAATTTAGTATTATTATAATATTATTTTTATCCCTTATTTACCAGATTTACCCTTTAACCATGGTAAATAAAATATTTACCGAAGTAATTATTCAAAATGTCTAAAAATAAAAGTTACCTATTTACACAATTTTGAAATCCTTATTCCAAATATGGAATCCATTTTTCCAAATTGAAAACAGAGAAGTGTCAGAAATTAATTTAAAATTAATTCCCGCTGTCAAAACAAAAAGCATGTTTTTAAGATATAATAACTATCAAAAGATTGATACTTGTTTATGTCCGGTTTAATTGTGAAATTATGTACAATGACCAAATTTGTATTAAATGGTAAAAATATATTCTAAATATACTTTAAAACCACTCAAATTAATTATTTATCACTATTAATTATTTTTATTAAAAAGGTAGTTAATAATTAAAATTTAGTAATTTTCACTATTAATCAAAATATTAAAGTTGTCCGAAAAGTACCAAAATTTCACCTTAGGCTAAATTCGATACTCCAAATCCAAAAATGAAGTCCATTTTGAGAGATAAAATTTCTAAAATTTTAAAAATTAGGTATTACTATTCATAACGGCTACTTTGATTGGTCGTGGTGTGTGTTAGAACTCGAAGTTGCGTTCAACACAGTACTGTTTTATTCAAAGAGAAGCATACCATGGAAGATTGTGGTGTTATATTCTCCCCTCCTTCAATAAATTGCATCCTCACAATTGGATATTTTTATTTGAAAATAAAGGTTGAAAATTGAAAATATCTTTGTGGAAAAACCCACATCGGAAATTTGGTTAATAAAATTTAGTCTTAACAAGATGAAAAGAGAAATGAAAGGGTCCCCACAAAATTATGATCTCGATTATGAGGACATTGGTGGAAATTATAAACATATAATTGGAGGAAAAACATAAATATTTATAGGTAGTGATTGAGGTCATCAATCACAAACAAGTTTAAAATTGAGGTCCTTAAATTAATCAATCTATGATGATTTAAAATACCATCGGTTCAACAAAACATAAGGTATTAGGATAACACATTTTTGACGTTTCAAATTACCTTATTTGAAATCCCACATAGAAAAATGAATTAATAAGACCTCTATTTAAAATAAAGAGTGGAAAGTATGAAGATTACCGAAAATAACACATACTAGGGTTCCATGTAGGAAAATATGGATATGGAAGAGAAATATAACCATCAATTATATGATGGAGAGTGGTAGAGAACATGGCAATGAAAAGGAAAACAATCCCAATGCCATAAATTAGTGATGATCTAAGGTACCATCTAGGAAAATATTTTTTTTCTAAGTTCCTTTTCATAATGTTGAGGAATTTATTTATGATATTGGCTAAGATCATAAGGAGATATACTTACTTTATAATTAGAGTTTCATCCATTAATAAATTTCTACCACAAACTCATCTTTCACCCCAAAACATAATACAACTCAAAAAAACTCTATTTATCCTAATCGTATAGGCTTCCAAATATAATGAATTTATAATTCAAATATCAGACCCTTTATGTAAGGAAACTACATTATACCATCCAGGAACTTCATGTAGCACAATGGTAGGCGATAAATCCCAATTGAACTATGGTTGTGGGTTCGATTTTTGCAGCTTTGTCCGACACGATGGATCGTCACATGGTGTGTGTGTTGCCCTTTTATAAAAATCCAAAAAAAATAACCTTTCAAACTTAATCCATTCTGACCATTAGACTTATCCAAAATACTATTATCCAAACTCATAGTCCAAAATTTACAAGGAAGTTAAACATAATGAGGATCCTTTTTTTCAGGTAATAATATGTGAACGCCTTCCTCATATATTCTTTTACAACACCGCAACATCCTGAATTACCAAAATCAACCATCTCTTATTCCAAAATCACTACCTCAATATTAGGACCATATTAAGGTTTATCTTTCCTTCAACCATGTAATTTCCCAAAAAAATTAACTCGCTGTAGAGTCAATTTTCTTAGTACCATAAAATCTCAAATCCTTAATTAAATATTACTACAGTACAATCCTTATTTATTTCTAGAACATCATTGATACAACACTTAAATGAAATAATTATAAAATAACAACATAAGAACTGTAGTCATTCTTCTTCATATGTGGTAGTATCATAACTTGATTATTATCCAATAGCATCATTTGCGGCATAGTATGATGACTGAGACATTAGTTCACGTAGTGTCCAAACTCCTTGAAAGTGAATCATTGTACATTTGAAACCATTTTCTTACCCTTGCAGTCACATACTTTGTGCCCTTTTCCTCCACACATATAACAAACTCCCATTCCTTTCAGGCAAGTTCCATGCTGTTTCTTCCCACAGTTATCACATATGGAAAAATTCTTCTTTTCCCTCTTCCCTTTATCCATCTTTCTCTCTTCCATCATTTTATTCTCTTGTTTCCCTTCAAAGACATAGGACTCCAAGAATTCTTTACTCATCTTATCAACAAATTATACTATTTCTTCATATTATGATAATACGTGGGAAACTATTTCCCTTGTAAATTCAGGCTTAGGACCACGAAAGATATAATCCTTCTTACTCTTTGGATCATACGTATTACGGGAGTTCACATTCCTTCTACTGGGCGTCATTTCTATATAATAGCATAAACTAGTTCAGTTTATTAATTACAATGAATAATTACCAAACTTGTAAAATACCTAACACAAATTTAACAAGTTATGGATATAATCCATAATCATAAAAATGTTTTCTTTGAGTAAGTATATACTCATAAGCCCTTAATAATGGTTTGTAAGGAAAATGATAATTATCCTAAGCATATCCCTCAGGAGTGTCGTAACCAAGAGTGCAGTAAGGCCCGTTTTCGTGCACCTGTTCCTATTAGAGTCTATCTCAAAGCGGTGTTTTTGGGTTTTACCCCTAAGTACATATGTGCCAGAGCTGCCTCTACCTTCTCATATCTAGACAGGGATGTATTTCTCGGAAAACTCACAAAATCTCTACAATACCAAAATTCTAGGAAGTCCTTCTATATTAATCCTCAAAGTCTATCTTAGGGCTATGTTCTCTAATCAGAGTTTATCTAAATCTAGTTTCCAAGGTTATTTCTAAACTTCCTATGATACCAACTGTAACGCCCCGACCCCAGTTACCCAGAGTCGGTGCATTATTTTAATACAATGGAATGATTACAAGGAATCATGTCCCAAACGACTGATAAGTTTAGCAGTCTTGGAAAAATAGATCACATACATGAATGTTACATTTGCACTTTAAGACGTACAAAACAACATAAATAATCTTTATGAACGCCATTATTCCCTTGGCTTAACCCTGCATATCAATCACATTACACTTCTTGGAATCCTAGTAAAAATAAAACATAGAAAGGGGTGAGCTCAAATGCTCAGTAAGGGTAAGAAAAACAGTGGAAAATTTCAAAAATAAGCATAAACATTTAAGGAAATGTATAAAACTAAAACAAAAGCCTTTTAAACATGAACTTCAACATAATATGGCAGAAATAAAATGAAAAAATTCCATTTAATTATTCACATGGATATTTTACTAATAGAATAATCACATGCAATATCACTAACCACTTTAATAATGATGGAATGCATAATGGCAGACTATCATAACCACATAGCCAAGGCCTCGTGCCAAGAATACAAATAAGATTTTTTCAAGGCCTTATGCCAAGACACTAGTTTGTCTCGTGAGACCTATTGATGTATCTAGGAGCTATATCAGGCTCCACACGTCACATATTAAGTCCAATGCATTCCCATATGAAAAGTTTTAAACATAACATAAACATTCATATTAAAACTAGCATACGAAATGTCAATAATTTCTCCATAAACCATGAATGGTATAAAAATAAAACATCCATAGTCAAACATATCACAAAACCTTCAATAGAAGTTTTTTATAATAAATCAACTTCAAATGAGCTTAAAATCCATCAAATGATGAGTAAAGATTTTTTAGAGAAATATCCTTTTTTGTAAAATCATTTAAAAGTCACACATTTATAAAGGAAGTAATTTTAAAAGAGATTTTTGAATCAAATTATCCCATACAACTTTGAAACTTTTAAAAAGAATTATCATTTAAAAACATTCATGTCCATATAAATAAATACTTAAAATCATTTTGAAAATATGGACATTAATTGAAAATATTTAGAAAGATAAATCTTTAAAACATTTGAAATTTTGATCTTGATAAAGAGTAACTTTAAAAATCCATAAAATCTTCATTTTGAAATCATTTTTATGAAAAATGGACTTGGATGATAAAAATGTCCCAGTAAATACTTACACATAAACAATCTCGGATAATGATGAGATTGAGGAATTAACCCTTACCAATTTGGTAACTTACGAAACATACAACCCATGAAAGAGGTATCATAAAATGAATATGTAAATACAAATAAATTAAAGTGTATCACACAAGGAATACAATTATGGGTATTACATACACCACACAGAAGGTAATAGTGGCAATATGGCATGAATCTCACGGGAATAAGGAGTGATATGAAAACCCCTTACCTTGCACTTTCCTTTAGTTGAGTGTACGTTTAACCTCCTGTACGAAGATCGTAGTATGTTATTAAATTATACCTGAACCATATTAATATTTATGATATCATACATGATTCATTTATTACTTTATATTACCCATTTAATAATAATTTCCATGTTAAGTTAACATTTCGGGTAATAATCATTTTCTTTATCGTACGTGTTTTAACTTGTCACTCTTGGTTGTATCACTTAGATCATGATTTAAATACTTCCAGAATATAAAACATGATAAATATATAATATATATTTAGAATATAAATATGTATAACAGAAATATATATGAAATGGAAAACACCGTTTATGGATACGGTAGTTCGTATGTATGCATAAACGATGTTTCTGTTTTCATATAGTATTGAACGGAAGTAAGTGAATAAGATATATGTAAGTACATAAATACTTATATATATATATATATCTCCAGTAGAAATATTATGTCATATATTACATAATTATTAGTAATATATATTTTTATAATCGTCAATAAATGGTGAACATGGAAATGAATCTCCTCGGGTCATGGAGACAGTAATCTGTACGTACGCACGAGCGAAAATATCATTATTTTGATATTAAAATAAAATATAATTGGATGGTATATCATATATAAAGAATCATTATCAAGTTATATTTATTATTTATATGAATTAAAAATCATTATTATACCCATAAAAATAATAATATATTGAATAACAATTACACCACGACGTGGAGACGGTAAGTCGTACGTACGCACGTATGGTGACATGTCATTCAAAGGATGGATAGAATACTGAATATGGTTGTACCATTTTTATAATATTATTACAGTATATAGGAGATACTGGATTCATTATTTTAGAATGGTAATAACAAAGAAATAAGAAGTGGAAGAAGAAAGGAACTTGAAAATGGGTGGTGAAATCATTACCTCTTCTTCGGGTTCTTCCTTTTGATTTGATCAAAAGGGCTCCTTAGGATGGCTTTCTGACTAAAGGAAGGCCTCTCAGATGAAGATAGGGAAGTTGAGAGAGTATTTGGGCAGGTTTTGGCCGAACCAAAAGGCTTTGAAGGTGTGAATTATTGAGAAGGGGGAGTGTCCTTTTATAAGAGGGGTGAGGGGCACCATTGGAAAAGCTAGAAATATTGTTTTATAATAAATTCATATTCGGTTTCTAATGGATAAAAAGTGTATTATTTAAAGTTTAAGATGGTTATGTGTCGAAAACCACCCAACCAATATAATGTAGATAGGTTTGGGTCATTATATTAACCTTATCTTTTAGTTTTAAATCTTAGTTAATTAGTTTGACACTTACCATGTCGCTTTGTATTTTTATATTATATAGTTAATAAATATACTATAAACATCCAAGAGACCCCCAAGTGGTCCATTAATGATACAAATATCATGATATAAGTCTCTTGGCCAAAATTTAGATTTTTAGGAATTTAATATCAATTAATAATATAATATTTGTTTTAAAAACTCTTTTATGTCAATTTTGACACTATTCAATAATTGACTTTTGTAAAACTCATAACAGAATGATTACTTCGAAAAAAGTTAATTAAATCAATCCTAATATGTCATATTATCCTAGAAAATTAGTTTAATTCATTAAAAGTCTCAAATTATATTTATTTGGGTATTTATAATATCAATTATTTTAATTTTTCACTATTATGGTAATTACTGCATCATCATTGTGTCATAAATAAATTATATTATTTAATGTCTAAAAATTATAAATAAAATATCATTATGTAGGAAAGTGTTTTATCTTTATAACTAATATTTATAGTCTAAAAGGCAACATATATAACCCTATATAAAAATTGTTTTTCTAAAAGATATATGCTTGTGTCATTTTTGTATTTATTTTAACTTAATTAAAATAATGTGTCCCTATCACCTAAAAGTGTCTCCATGGGGTCCTAAAATCGACGCAAAGATTCCCATGGTCGGACATGTATCCACCAAAACATGATAGGGGTTTTCATTTCCTTTTTATAATTAACTATTGTGAAAGTATAAGTTTTTGGCACTGGTTATTATATAATAGATATTAAAACCCACTATGAAATAGGTTTTAATGTTGGTTGTATGAGTAATTGATGTCAAAACATTTCATTTTAACAACTTTTATATAGATATTTGACATTATAAACCCTATCATGGTGGGTTTTAATGTTTTTTATATATAAAACAGTTTCAAAATTAAAATTTTAAATCATGCACCAGTGATGTTTCAATTTTTCCATAGCACAACCTTTTGATTTTTAACTTACCACCTAAAATTTATTATGTTGCATGAACACTTTTTCAAGTACAGTCTATATCTTTTCATTCCCCTTATTTTTAAATTTCTGTTCTACTCCTCCTTCAATATAAATTTTTTTCGTTCCACCATTACTTTATTCCAAAAAAATCTATGGTATTTATAATTATTCTATAATTATTTAGTTTTTTATGATTTATTATATATATATATATATTATGAGTTTTTTATAAAAATGATAAATTCCTTTGATCAAGTATAAAATATGAATATTATACATGAGATTTACCAGCTAGACTTTAAATTTACTTACGGGTTGGAGTATAAAATCACCCATGGGTTCATTATTCAAAATAAATGAATATTAATAAACTATATTTTGATTTGAATGACATCACAAAAATCAAGGAAAATAATAAAAAGTATAAATTCATGTTTTCTTATTTTGATTTGGTTTCTACAATTCTCTAATTTTAATATATTTTTTGTTGCACCAAGGGAGTATTGGGTATTGAAATATATTTAAAAACAATCTGACACATTCAATATCAGTTATAAAAATAACTATTTTTTAAAGTAACTTAAAATTTTGGTTAATTTTATAACCGAAATTATAAGTTATATTTGATATCAGTTATCAAAATAATATAAATTGAAAGTCTGGAAAAATAAGAATTATATATTTTTATCAAAAAAAATGACATCAAATTCTTAACAAATGAGACTTTGGAGGTTGGTTATTTTGATGAACGACATCAAAAGTAACATATAAAATAATTTATAAAACAAATAATTATTATAATTCACTTTTTTACATCAATTAATTTAATAAAAATATTAAAAGTTCTAAAAATTTATTAAAATAAATATTTTGACATCAGTTTATGTGACTAATGTTAAAAAAACACTTAAAATCCCAGTTGTATTTACATCAGCTAGAAAAACAACATTAAAACTCAAAAATACTTATGTCAAATTGTATTTTATACAAGTTTAACACATCAATAATATTAGAATACCATGATTTAATATAAAATAAAAATAATAGAACCACTAAAATCTATTTTCCTAGATAATGGTTTGACATAATTCCCCACGGTTGTGATAGAATGTTTATCTCAAAATATGGAGGAAATAAATATTCTTTAAAATATGAGTAAAACCCTGATATGTGAGACTCAAATAAAAAACTTTTGAAAACACATAAGATTCATATAATTTTTTGAATTTAAATATATAAATGTAAATCTACACTTAAAATATCATAAGTTAAATTAAAACACTTTTCCAAAAAGTGTTATAATGTATAAGAAAATTATTAATACAAAAACTTCCAAAACGTTATCAAAATATTGAATATCTTATACGTAACGGTCTATATATAAAAATAAGGTTCTAACAGATTGAAATTTTTTGATACGTAATATTTTTATTGATCATGCATATGATTTTATTTTAAAACATACACTCTATACTTAAGAGTCATGACTTAGAGAAAATTTAAAAACTCTTAGTATGTAAAGGCTAATTCTTGTAATTTCTAGAATATGTAAGTATAAAGTAATTGGATGAATTTTTAAACAAAAAATATGTAAAAGTAAAATTCATAATAGGTAAAGGTCAATACTATGAGATATCCAATATAACAGATTCCTTCACTAAGATAAATTATTCAAAAAAATATGGTAATAATCAGAATGATAATAATAAATAATAATAACAAATGATAATAAAGATAAAATAAATAATGAAAAATTAAAAAATTAATTAAGGGAAATATAAATTATTAAAAACAAGATAGAATGAGAAAATACATAATTATCAAAATAATTTAATCATATATGGTAAAATATCCATTGAACATTTTACATAATCTTGATAATTACAAAATCATAATTCACTCCCTTTTTTTAAAGATAAAAATATAAGAATGTATAAAAGTAAATAAAAAAATAAAAAATAATGATATTAATAATAAAATAATAAAATATCCTAATAAGTTGAACAATGATGAAATTATATAGAAGAATATAATTTAAGAATATCAAATATGAAAGGCAGAGCACATAAAAATCTAAATAGATATATAAAAAGGTTAAAGGAAAGAGTAAATAATACTCCCCCTTTATTCATGCTTTACACCTTTTAAAGTATATACTAGTGAAATAAATAGCTATAAAATTCTCTTTTATAAAACCATGTTTTCAATTTCCATGAAATATGATAATAAAAATAAAAGCATTATAAAAATATATTTTAATAAATAATAAAAATATTTTAGAAATCATTTGCTATATATATTCCACCTTTGAATATATTTATCTATACTGAAACAATACTAGGAGGAGATAATATTAAACTTTATATATGGATTAAAAGGTTAAAATTCCATCATTCCAAAATCATAATTTATTTAATCAAACATCAAATCATCCAAATCTTTTGTAAAAAAAAGTTCATCAGTATTGAAAAATTCTAAGATATTATCACATTTTACACATGATCTTAAATAAAATGATATCACACTCTAATATTATTCATTCTAGAGTATTATAATGTATTCAATGAAATAGATATTGATTGTGATTTATCATATATATAAAGCATCTTTTTATAATGAATGTCAAAATATTAGAATGTTTATCTAATCCAAAGAGTCTGGGCATAGTAGCTTACTAAAATAATATGTTTAGCTTCAACTGAATATAAATCTATTTAATGTTTTTTCATTAATCTTTATAAAACTAAAAACTTTCCTAGAAAATGACACATATTGTTAGTTATTTTCATTCTATATATTTTATATCCTCTAAAATTAGAATATGGTAAACTCTTAGATTCAAAGGAAGTATTTTCTATAAAAAATAAACTAATATTACATGTTCCATTCACATAATTAATAATAATTTTCTGTATTATAAAATTAATTTTCTTTAAGTTAACATAAAATATTGAAAATATAAAAACACAAAAAATTAAATCTGGTCCACTAAAAGTCCAATCATGAAGACTTCCAATCTTTCCTTTGAAAATTTAGTGTTCAAAGTATTTATTAATAAAATCTTTATTTAATCTACATAAGGTACTCATACAACTAGTCATGATTTTATTAGAAATTAGTTAGAAATATATATCTTACTCTTTATTATACATACTTTGAATAAAAAAATCATCATCTCGTTAATAAACACTACACCCTAAAATGGGTTTATATTCTCCCATATAACTCACATCTGATTATTCAGTGATAAATATAAAAATTACTTATAATGAAATTCACTATATGAACAAAATATAATATCATCTATATTAATAAGAAGAATCAATATATATTGAGAATATATTTTATTAAACAAAATAGGATCAACCATACCTTTAACAAAAAAATTCTTCAAAATAAACGATGATAACCTTTTTAACTAAGACCGAAAATAATATTTTAGTCGATAAATAGATATTGAATGATTAAAAATATGGTATATCATATTCACATTTTCAAAAACTAGTGTTTTCTTTACATAAATATCCTCTGATGTAAGACTATACAGATATTCACCTCCAATAGAAATCTGATAAATTTTAACTCCTTGATTTACTATATAAGATAATTTTGTTTTAATAACTTTTAATCTAGTAATTAGTCTGAAATTTTCACCATATTCAGTGCATTATTCTTGATTATAACCCTAAGAAACTAATTGGGACTTATTCCTTGCAATCTATCCAAATTTATCAATTTTATAATTGAAAATATACTTATATCCAATTACTTTCTTATCTTGAGGTGGTTCAATAAATTCCCAAACATTATTCCTCGAAAAGTACTTATGTTCCTCTTTCATAGATTAATTCTAATCAGGATCTTTCAAATATTATGTGGTGACATTTGGAAAAACACATTGAAATATAATTTTAATTTTAATTTCTAGTTTAAATTCTTTAATAAATATTTCCAATAATTCTTTTAATAAGTTGATCTCGATGAGTTTTCAAAGTTCTTTATTGAAAAGGATAAATCTCCCTATCAAAATATAAAATATAATCTTCTTTAATATTAAATTCTCTAGATTCTTCCTTAATCTGATCTTCTATATTATATTTTTTTTATTTTGAATCAAATTCATCAAATTTAAAATGAATTAATTATTCAATAATCGCATCCATTTTATTATTAATTTTATAAGTTTTAATCAAAATAGAATATCCCAAAAATAATCTTTTATCATATTTTCATTAAATTTATCCAAACTATAATTATTGTTAAAGATAAAAAATTCAATCTAAAAAATTTAAACAAAAAAACTTTATTTCACTTTCTTTCCATAATTCATGTGGCATTTTCCTGAGATTAGGTTATATAATTATTCTATTTGAAACATAAAAATAAATATGAAAAAATATAGTCCAAAAATATTTATGTAAACCATATTCAATTATCAAGGTCCTTTACATTTATTAAAATGTACTATTATTCCTTTATAAAACTCCATTTTTTGAGGCACCCTATGGGTTAAAATGATATGACAATACTATACTTTACATAAAATTACTTAAATTATATATTCTAAAATTATCCTCCTATGACACTTTAAATATACATAATAGAGTAAAATTTCTCATTATATTCTAAATTACAATAAGAAGTAAACTTAGATAATGTTTTGGTTTTATGAGATAGAAAATTTACCCAAGTAAATCTATATTATCCATCTACAATAAAAAGTGCATATTTCTTTTCAAAATGTATTTCAGTCTGAATAGGTCGAATTAAATATAAATGAACAATATTAAGAATAATGATAGTGTTCTCATGCTTGATAATTTTAAATGAATCATTGTGATGTTTTCCTTTTTTGAAAGGATTAGATTTGTGATATTTATCCACTTTAAGATATTCAAATTATAGTACTCCTTTATTTTTGGAAATCTGGTGGAATAACATGAAATTCGCATATTTGATCCACCTATTCCTTAAATCACATTATATATTCACAATAATTAAAAACATGATATGTATAACCATAACATCAGTAAGTTTGATAAAATAAATAATCACCTTACAATTAGAATAATGTAATACATATTCATCTATTAAAACAAATCATTTATCATTTAAAAATCTAACATGAATTTCCCCATCATATAATTGAGAAATATTAATCAAATTATATTATAAACCATCAAAATATTGAAATTTTCTAATAACAATATAATTTTATATTCAAAATAGGCCAAAACCATTCATATTTCCTTTGGAATTAACTCCCAATGTGATAGTGCCTCTATTACATAAATTATAAGAAATTAAATTTGAATGGTCACCATCTTTATTCCATGAGAATCCATTGTCTAAAAAACATGTATTTATTGAGACTTCTAATGTATCTTTCATAAAAAATTAATTAATAGTTAGTTTTTTATACCCATTATACTTTATTTCTAATGGGATTAGTAAAATATTTTTTTTTAAACCCATAGATATTTGAAATAGGAATTAATATGTATTTTGGAAGATAAATATTTAGAAGTAAATTATTTTTTATTACCCAATTATTATGGAAATATGAGAGATAATTTACTAGGGTAATTTCCTTTCATTTTATATTTGAAACACTTAACTGTAGAGATAATACATTTTAAAATTGTCACAAAATAATTTTTTGTACATATGAGGTAGTTGTTGATTATAAACAACGCTATTATTTATTCAAGATATATTATTCATAGATTTTGAAACATCATTATGAGGATAATGTTTAGAATTTCTTTATTTTAATAATCAAAAAACATGATTCTTTTACTATTAATGATTTACATGTTGTATGATATAATTTTATATGGTAAGATAGTTTTTTTAAAAATTAATCTAAGTGTTGAGGCAAGTCACTTCCATTTAGGACTCATCGCTAATGATGATCTACTACTAGGATGATCTATAGCCAGGTCCTATTACCACTAGACTCTAAGTCACCACTAGCCTCTCAGTCACCTTAAGTCTGAGGTACCTCTAGTCTGAGCTACTGTCATGTGTTGAGTCACTACTAGATTCTTGCTACCATTGTTATTTGAGGACTTTGATGTTAGTGGATAAATGGTTAATTCTATTCAAGGATTAATGGTTAAATAATTTTATAAAGTCTTAATGATATAGTAAAATATGATCTAAGGATTTTGGATCTCCTTTAACCATTATTTCTATATCTATGTGGAGGATCATCTCTCTCTCTATCTTTGTACGACGATTACAGACTAACAAGTCTATTGGAAGATTTTGTGATTGAATCTATGAACCAGTAAAAACATACTGATTCATCTGAAATAAAGATCGTAAAATTAGAAGTACAACATCCATTATAGAGATTGGATGAGATATCAACAAAGGTAGATAGTAACATCCCTATAAATTTGTTAGAACCTGGATCTTCTTCTCATGTATGTTTTACTTTTTATGGTGTTTTTGAGAAAATGGGAATTTTGGGAAATTTCTTAAGTACACACCGTGTACTTTATGAGTACACACCATGTACTCGGTTACTGTGGGTAGCTGTGTGCTAGTCGTGTAACGACCTAGCACATGGCTATGTGTGGTGACCTGGAGACTTCCTAATTTTGGGGAAGGTGATATAAATTACACACCGTTTACTTTTAAAGTACACACCATGTACTTTCTTTTTTTCATTAAATGGATCGGGGGTTGCATCTGATGGATAGAATGCTCTCTTTCTGGATCAAGTTTGTCCAGGAGCGTCTGTACGACTGTGATTTTTTCCAATTCCTCTGATCGAGCATTTTTCCTCTAATTCGACCATCGTCGATTGCATGGGGATCACCTCGATAAACTCTTCCTTCTTCTAGAGATTAATTTCCTAATTCCTCATCTTTCTCAAGTTATCTCTGGTTGAACATTTTAGATGTTTTTGTAGATCTACAGTGTTCTTGGGTGATTCATTTCTTGAGGTTCACGTATAACGATCCTGCAACACCATGGTAGGTGGTTTGTGCCTTTCCATAGTTAGTCTTTGAGTTATATGTGCAAAAGTGCCCAATACCCTTGAATGGGGTCTTGCGTGTTTATGTTATTAGCCCTAATGTTTTCCTGCTATGCCTTTCTCATTTGGATAGAGGTTATATGTTTTGAATAGGGTTTATTTTTCCATGTTATGCAGGTTTTTCCCATGTTTTCTTATTTTGACCATTTGGTCTAGTTTTGCTTATTAGGCTGCTGCTTTGTTTTGCATACATAGTATTGTTTGGATGGAGTGTTTCATCTGTGTTTTTTTATGCTGTAGACTAATTACCCAAGTAGTTATTGAGTTTTACATTGGCTGATTTACATTTCTATGCTCGTTTAACTTACACAAGACCATGAGAACCTGGTGTAGTATACCATAAGAAGAATGTATGTAAGGGCTTCTCTAGAGTTTCAGTTTATTATCACGCTGCGAGACAATAGGAATAATTGACGTAAGTTCTTCCTCCGAGTGTCTGTACTTCCTCTACATAGGCCACAGGGGTAATGTAACGTAAGTTCTTCCCTATAGTGACTTTTAGTTATAGATACGAGACTGTTTGGGGAATTGATGGTGAGTGCTTCCTCAGAGAGTATGTACTAAAGTTGAACCAGAGTGGTTAAACTATGTGTATTTCCCAATGGTTTGATTGTGTTGAAATGTAGGACCATAGGGGATTAGGATGTGAAAATATCCTAGAGGGTTACCTATTTTTGATTATCTGATTACTTGGTATGTGGTGTTTGAATGCTTAAAACTTTAGGAATGTGTACTATTGAGTACTTCCTTGTTTACTGCTTCTTTTGATTATTTCCTACCATATATATTCATTGACTATTAGGAAGAGATCTATTGGTGGTTACCTGCTGGGATTTAGACTCATTCCTTGTTTGGGTTATGCTTTTTGGCTCAAACATATTATATTGTTGCAGGTATAGATAAGGGTAATCACCCTTCTACTTCAGGTACTTGACTTCTTTGGAGCTAGAGATCATGGGACCAAGCTGAGCCTTGTGATGCTGAGGAGTTTATTGTTGTCTTATTTCATACTTTTGATTAGTACTATATTTATACATTGTGATGTGTTTGGCTTCTTTCCAAGAAATATGTATCATGCATCATTATATATGTGCTCCAACTGCTTATTACTTTCTGTCTTCCACTATTTACTATTGTATGTAATTATTACTGCTCCCACTATTGTTATATATTTCTCTTATATTGTGTTACTATATCATTGAGCCCATATTTTCCCCCACTATCACACCCAAGTCCCTCACTACTAGTCTGCATCGTCTAGCGTTAGGGTAAATGCGCTTGAGTTCATGGGATCAATCGGGTACGGGGCGCCTCTGAGCGGCTTTCGAAACAGGGATATTACAAAGTGGTATCAGATGAGTTATTTTCTTCTTGACTTACTGTTTGGAGCCTATAACCAGGGATAGGATGGAATTGGTACTTGTTAATAATGTGTGCCTAGGAGTAGCTAACTCGTGTACAGGGAAAAGACAATCTATCACGTTATTGTAATTTTCTGGTTTTTCAATTTTACAATTGATTTGATTTCACCATGGGGTAATTATCATGTTTTGTGCTGTTATATTTTATTTTATTGTGGTTTTATTTCTGTTTCAACCCTATGAGATGAGGTTATTCCATTTCATGAATTATATAGGCACTCGATAGAAATCACATGTCATCCATTCTTTCCATGCCATTTAGTTCGCATTAGAGATTTCATGTTGTTGTTATATTTGTTGTGCTAGATTTGCATGTTGTTGTGATAGATGCCTAGATAGAATACCTACTTTTGATAAGGTATTGTTTTTTGTAAACACTTAGTTTGAATGAACGCCAAACTTTGGTTCTTGATGTGTTATGGGCCCCCATGGACTGGAATTTTGTGGATCATTGCTATGCTATGTTTATATATAAAATGTATAAGATTCCAAGATTTGATTCACACAGAGTATGGGCCCTCGTTGATCAAAATTTGGCACTTTAATGTTTTTTTCAGTGTTTTTCTAGGCGCCGGAGTAGTTTCTAAGGCTTACTGTCTAGAAAAACCCAGAGTACACGTCGTGTAATGATGAATACATGCCATGTGTTCTTCTGTTTGGGAAGAAACTATTTTTCTTAAGTACATGTCATGTACTGTATGTACATTCCGTATAGTCACTAACCGTGTCTTAGACTGTGTGGGTGGGGACATGGGGTTTGGAATCTTTTGTAGGACACGTCATCTATCAGATGTAAACGTCGTGTTGTAGAACTGTGTAACTGGCTGTGCCACTAATAACATGGGTCAGAAAAATCTTCCTAGTACACACCATGTCCATCTGTAACACGCCGTGTAGTGTGAGTCATGTATTTGTCTGTTTCACTAACAACACGATTCAGTGAAGTTTATCTTGTACACGCCGTGTCTGGAACTAACAATTCCTTTAGTCTTGTTTTAGTAGAATCGTGTGGCTTAGCTGTGTAGAAGAACTCTGGAAGGGAAAGAGGATTCAAGTACACGCCGTGTGTTTGGAAAACATGTCGTGTGTATGGGGTGTTACACGACTTGAGTTTTTAGAAGTACATGCCCATGTGAAGACTTAAGGGAACACGCCATGTACGCATTATACACTCCATTTATCCATGTTTTGAAAAACATGAATGCTTTATTTCTCTTGTTCCATTCTTCAACTTTTATGTTTCATTCCCTATTAATTTTTATCTAAGGTGTGCACTTGACCTTACAAATTCATGCCACCAAGACATCCTCTGGTTGTACACCAGTTGTAAGGAAATGATCAGACACAGGGCATGGCTGGTTCGGGACTACCAGCAGATCCTCCAATAGTGCTAGTCTTAGAACAAGCCATCATTCCGGACACATGTGCTGATTAACAGTTCCGAGAGGGATTCATGAGGTTCGTGAATACCTTCTATGGAGTACCACATCCTTTCCCTTATATGTCAGAGTTGACGTGGGTTTTCCAGCAGCAGCATCCTCCCACTTTCACTGAGGAAAAAGGACCCCTGGCTACAGAGTCATGGTTTGAAGTCATGCTTTCCATATTCAATCATCTGCAAACACCTCCAGAGAGGAGGGTCAATCTCTCTACATACATTCTTCGGGATTCCACCAAGAGATGGTGGGATGTGATCTCACAGGTGGGATTCCAGAAATTTATTGATTAAGATGACTTCAAGTGTAATTTTTATGACTACTTCTATCTGAAGACCTTGAGGGCCGATCAAGCTCGAGAGTTCATGGGTCTGGAGCTGGGTACTCTTTCCATTACAGAGTATACTTCTCGCTTCACTGATCTGCAGTGCTTAATGCCTATTTTAGGAGGTGATGAGTTATTCATATAAAGGAAGTTTGTAGATGTTTTGAGGAACGATATCCGATCACAGGTGAAAATCTTCATGTTGAATTCCATCACTTCTCTCATGAACCAGGTGCTGATCACAAAGCACAATTTGAGGGATTTTGGAGTTGTGATCCAGGGTGTTTCGACATCCAGAATAAGTATCCCTCCTACTGATAGTAGGAAGCACCACATGGGGTCATCGCACGGTGATCCATGGAGGTGAGACACTTCTTCTGGTAGTCAACCGGTGTGCTAACAGTGCAGGAAGAGTGGGAATATGAGGCCACATTGCCAGAGAGACCTAGTAGAGTGCTGATCTTGCGGTAAGATGGGTCATCTTCAATGTTTCTGCTAGATATTCTCACCATCAGCTATTGAAAAGGGTTCTTCCATGACTCCATGTTCAAGAGAAACGCCACCAGTTTCTCATCAGTCTAGGAACTGGTGTTCTTCTGGCCGTTCAGGCCGAGGTGGAGGCTGTGGCCATGGTAGTCAGTCACCAGGCTTCCAACTACAACATGGTGGATCTACTAAGAGTGGTAAGGTAGGGTCACATGGTCATAGTGCAAGTCAAAATTTTGCAGTGGAGCAGACCAAGTGGGAGAAGGATCTCAAACCCTCTACAATTAGAGGTACAGTCCAAGTTTCCTCAGTTTTATCTTCTTCTCTTTTTGATACAGGGGATTCCCATAACATTATATTTTTTGTTGTTGTGGATAGACTTAGGCTCTTGACCTTTACATATGTTGATGTATTGATTCTAGCCACACCGTTGGGGACAAGAACAACTAGTGTACGTCTGTTCAAGGAGTCCCCACTTGATGTTAGTGGGTGTCTCTTCTTATGGGACCTTTATGACCTATAGATGACAGGCTATGATGTCATTCTCAGAATGGACTGGTTAGTTCCCTTCTAGGAAGTTTTCAATTGATATCGTCATAGGGTTAGTTTCACATCACCGAAGGGTAGATCATTTCTTCATAAGGGAGAATGGGATGTCCAGGCAAGCAAAGTGGGACTCGAGCATCATGGGTTGGGAGGATTTACGTTCCAGATTTCTAGTCTATATCTAGATGACTAGGGGACTCCACATATGGACATTCCCCCAGTGGTAGATCATTTTAAGGATGTCTTCCTAGAAGACTTTTCAGGATTTCCTCTAGAGAGAGAGGTTGAATTTTCTATTGATCTTGATTCCGGAGTGGCACTGGTGTCCATTCCTCTTTATAAGATGGCTACACCTGAGTTACAGGAGCTCAAGAAGTAATTGGAGGAGTTGCAGGAAAAGGGTTTTATCTGACCCAGCACTTCTCCCTATGGTTCATCTGTCCTATTTGCAAAGAAGGCAGATGGTACCCTAAGACGTTGTGTGTATTATCATAAGTTGAACCAGTTGAAGGTCAAGAACTGATATACCTTATCGAGGATTGATGATCTCTTTGATCAGCTTCGAGGATCCTGGGTGTTCTTAAAGATTGAATTGAGATCTGGTTACCATCAGTTGCATTTTATCACATCTAAAATACCTATTACAACCTGCCAGAGCAGGTATGGTCTATACAAGTATGTGGTTATGATGTTCGGTCTCAAGAACGCACCTGTAGTTTTCATGTAACTGATGAACCAAGTTTTCCATCCATACTTGGATTCCTTCATGGTAGTCTTCATGGATGATATCTTGGTGTACTCTCACACTCAACATGACCATGCTCCCCATATTGAGATCATTCCGAGTACAGTGAGGGAGCACCAGTTATATAATAAGATCTCTAAATGCCACTTTTGGATGGATCAAATTCACTTCTTGGGTCATGTTATCTTAGAGATAAGAGTTTCTGTAGACCCATAGAAAGTGAGAGCAGTAGTTTCCTGGGAGCAGCTGAATAATTTCTTTGAGGTATGGAGTTTTATAGGACTGGATGGATACTACAAACTTTTTATACATAACTTTTCACACCAAGAAGCGCCATTGATGGGCCTAACAAAGAAGGGTGAAAAGTTCTTGTGCTCATATTATAGTGAGTCAGCCTTTCAGGGGATGAAATAGAGGTTGACTTCAGCACTGATACTAGTTCTTTTTGATCCAGGAAAGAGTTATACGGTGTACTATGATGCATCAGGTATCAGTCTTGGAGTAGTGCTTCTTCGTGGGGAAGGATTCGTTGCATATGGGTCTCGGAAGTTGAGGCCACATGAGAAAAATTACCCAACGCATGATCTTGAGTTCGCTGTAGTTGTTCATGCCTTACGTTGTTGGAGACATTATCTTCTTGGAGATCATTTTGTGGTTTTCACCAACCACAAAAGTCTCATGTATATCTTCACTCATATTGACTTGAATTTGATACAGTGAAGGTGGGTTGAGTACTATCAGTGTTATGACTTTGAGCTTGCCTATACGCTTGGGAAAATCAATGTGGTGGCTCATGCGCTGAGCCGGAGGACTCAGATACAGGACTTTCAGGAGGCCAACAGTGAGTTGTATCTTATGTATTTGTTCTCTGAGATACATTTGTAGGTGCACAATAGATAGGGGAAAACCTTTCGTTATTTTTTAGTTTTTAACTCTACTCTTCTTGATCGAGTGCGAATGAGACAACTATCAGATTCAGAAGGCCTAGTCCTCTGGGAAAGTGTGTCAAGAGAGGACCCTATTCCTAGATGGACCATAGGCAAGGATGAGATCTTTCATTTCCATGGGAATGTCTAGGTGTCAGTATACATACATGAGGAGATGATGTGGGACTTTCATTCCTCAGTTTGGGTAGTTCATCCTGGTGTCACCAAGATGTATCATGATCTACACCGTCAATATTGGTGGCCAGGTATGAAGAGAGATGTTGATGGTTTGGTGATGAGGTGTTCCACCTGTCAGTAGGTGAAGGTGGGGCATCAGTGGCCAACAAGGCTTTCACAATAGTTACCCATTCCTGAGTGGAAGTGCAATGATGTCACGATGAATTTCGTGATAGGTTTGTCGCGGTCACCTTGAGGGAATGATGATGTTTGGGTTGTCGTTGATAGACTCACGAAGGTTTCTCACTTCTTGTCGATTAAGGAGACCTTCAATTTTGATGAGTTGGGAAGTTTGTACATCTGAGAGATTATAAGTTTACATGGGGTTCCACACTCCATTGTTTTAGACAGGGACGCACATTTTACTTCTTGGTTCTGGAAGGGATTGCAGTGGGATTTTGGTACACAAGTACTTCTGAGTACAGCTTACCATCTCCAGACATATGTCCAGTCCGAGCATACGATTCAACTTCCTGAGTACATGCTTCGAGCATGCATCCTGGATTTTGGAGGTTCTTGGGAGAAGCACATACCTCTTGTGGAGTTTTACTACAATAATAGTTTTCATGTAACTATTCAGATGGAACCTTATGGGGCTTTGTACGATAGGCCTTTTTGATCACCCTTATGTTGGTTAGAGGTAGGAGAGGAAGCTATGCTGGGACCTCGTCTTGCCCAGGAGACCACAAAGCAAATAGAGTTAATTTGGAATAGGATGGCTACTACACAGAATTGACTGAAGTCTTATGCTGATCATCTGAGACAACCTCTGGAGTTTGAGGTCGAAGATCGGGTTTTCTTGCTTGTCACACCGAGGTAGGGACACCGAAGGATTAAGAGAAAAGGTAAGCTTTTTCCAAGGTACATAGGGACGTTTTAGGTTTTTAAGAGAGTTGGTCTGGTTGCCTATCGGTTGCAGTTACCTCAGAGGTACTGGGATATGCACGATGTATTCCATGTTCTTCAGCTTTGACGTTACTTCTCAGACCTGTCTCAAATTTTTCAACCCAAGGAGGTTGAGTTAGAGGTGAACGTCTTGTTTTAGGAGCATCCTATTCAGTTTTTTCATCGTAGTATGAAGGTTATCCATGGATGGTATGTCCCTATGGTAAAAGTGTTATGGCAGAACGGACGAGTACAGGACGAGACTTGGGAGAGGGAGGCTGATGTATGGTAATAGTGGTCGGAGATGTTTAAGGATTCTTCTTTTACGTCACCTTTCTAGTAAAATTCAGGGATAAATTTCTTTAAGGGGGGATGTTGGTAAGAACCTAGATCTTCTTCTCATGCATGTTTTCCTTTTTAGGGTGTTTTTGACAAAAATAGAAGTTTTTTAGAATTTCTTAAGTACATACCGTGTACTTTCTGAGTACATGTCGTGTACTCTGTACCGCGGGTATCCGTGTTCTAGCCATGTAACGGTTGAGCACACAGCTGTGTGTGGTGACTTAGAGACTGCCTAATGCAGGGGCCGGGGAAGGAAAGTACACGCTGTGTACTTATAAAGTACACACCGTGTACATTCTATTTTTTTCCGTACATGGACCAGGGTCACTTCTGATGGACATAACACTCTCCTTCTCTACCTATTTTGTCTAGGAGTGTTCGTACGACTGTGATTCTTTCCCGATCCCCTGATCAAGAATTTTCCTTTTATTAGACCACCATTGATTGCATTGGGATCTCCTCAGTAGGCTCTTCCTTCTTCAAGATCTTTATTTCTTGATTCCTCGTCTTTCTCAAGTTATATCCGGTGGAACGTTTTAGACATTTTTGTAGTCCTAGAGTGTTATTTGGAGATTCAAGGCTTGAGGTTCAAGTATAACGATCCTGCAACACCAAGGTAGGTGGTTTGTTCCTTTCCATAGTTATCCATTTAGTTATATGTGCAAAAGTGCCCAGTAACCTTGAATGGGGTATTGCGTGTTTATTTTATTAGCCCTAATGTTTTCTTGATATGCCTTGGTCCTTTGGATAGAGGTTATGTATTGTGAATAGGGTTTATTTTTCTATGCTATGGAGGTTTTTACCATGTTTTCTTAATTTGACCGTTTGGTCTAGTTTTTCCTGTTAGGCCGCTGCTTTGTTTTCCATACCTAGTATTTTTAGGATGGATTGTATTATCAATATTTTTGTTATGTTGTAGGCAAGTTAGCTAAGTAGTTCTTTAGGTTAACTTTGGCCGCATTACATTGAAATACTTTTTTGACTTACAGGGGGTTGTGAAAACCTGGTATAGTTGACCATAGGGAGAATGGACATAAGGGCTTCTCCAGAGTGTGTTTATTATCATGTTATGAGACCATAGGGGGAATTGATGTAAGTGCTTCCTCAGAGTGTCTATAGTTCTTCAACGAATACCATAGGGGGAATGTGATGTAATTTCTTCCCTAGACCACTTTTTAGTAATAGATATGAGAATATAGGGGGAATTGACGGTGAGTACTTCCTCAGAGAGTATGTGATAAATCTGGACAAGAGGGGTTAGACTATGTGTACTTCCCAGATGATTTCTTGTGTTTCTAGGTAGGACTAGAGGGGATTAGGTTGTGAGAATATCCTAGAGGGTTAACTATTTTTTATTATCTTCTTACTTGGTATGTGGTGTTTGAATGCTTGAAACTATAGGAATGTGTACTGATGAGTACTTTATTGTTTACTGCTTTTTTTCTTATTGCCTGCCATATATATTCATTGACTGTTAGGAACGTATCTCTTGGTGGTTTCTTGCTGGTATTTAGTCTCACACCCTAATTGGGTTATTCTTTTGGGCCCAAATAGATTATATTATTTTAGGTATAGATAAGGGAAATTTCCCTTCTACTTTAGGTACTTGACTACTTTGGAGCTGGAGAGCATGGGACAAAGCTTAGGCTTTTGATACTGAGAAGTTGTTTACCGTTTTCTTTTGTACTTTGGTTTAGTACTGAATTTCATCATTGTGATGTGTTTGGATGATTTCTGAGACATATGTATCATGCACCATTATATATGTGATCCAGCTGCTTATTACTTTCAGTCTTCTGCTATTTACTGTTGAAAGCCATTATTACAGCTTCTGATATTGTTATCTATTTCTCTTATGTTGTGTTACTCCACCAATGAGGGCATAGTTTTCCCACTATCACACCCAAGTCCCTCACTTCTAGTCAGCAGCCTCTGGTGTTTGGGGAAATGTGTTTGAGGCCATGTGACCAACCGGGTGTGGGGCGCCTCTAGAAGGCTTCCAGAACCGGGACATTACAAAATTCATATGATCCTATGTTCAGCAACAACTTTCAAGAAGGAAGCTCGAACTCCTAACCAAAGCTAATTTAATGATTTTGAAAATTCTGAGCATACCAGAATAATCATCATTACTCTCTTCATATTCTTTTGATTTCCCTTTCTATTTTTTGAGTAGTGTGCTGTTATATTTTTTTAAACTCACGCTATCTATTTCAATTAAAATGGAGAATAATTATTATTCTCTCTTTCTATTTATATATGTTTTCATATGGTGTTTTTTGAAGAGGTCCCTATGTGGCCTGTACTATATTGTTGCTCGTGTATAACTATGGAAGAGGATTTTTATCCGATATATCCTGTTGTTGTTGTGGTTGTTTGTTTTCTTGATCTAGGTTGTGGATCTGTTTGATTATTATTATAATTTTCTTATCAGTGGGTGATTTTCAAGTGGCGGGTATTAAGTCTCATCTTGATACTGAACCTCTTTTTTATTCCACTATGTTTTTTTGTTTTGTTTTTTTTTTGAGTGCCAACACCTAAATTTTTTAATCTATAAACAAAACTAATACTTTGTTAGATATTCTTAGCTAATGTTTATTTTTTTTGTCCAAGTAAAATAATTTCAAAACCTAAGATAAATTTAACATTATTTTAACTGATACATAATCAATATTTTATAAATACTTTAAAAGGATATAACTTATATTTATATTCTTTTTTGATTAACTGGTTAGGTTATTTTATTAAGGGGGTCTTATTTTTTATAGAAATTTTTATTGGGAACTCAATTCACCCCCTCCATCTTGAGTTACTCTCTCAAACTAAATTTTTTTATCAAATGGATTTTTAAATTATCTTTAAAAATATTATTTTAGTTGTATTCTAGAGATCATAAATTTATGTCAATTTTAAATATTAGTTCATTATAGATAATAGACAAGAAGGATCAGCTACCAAAAACATCATTATTTTAATGGTAAAAATTATGCTCAATGGAAAATCAAAATCAAAATTCATTTATAAAGTTTGGCTTTTGACATTTATAATGTAATAGAATATCATTATGAAATACTAAAAATTTCTAGAATTACATGGTTAATGCTATAAAAATTTCATACAATGATAATTGTAAATCTATGAATGCGTTGTTTTGTTCCTTGTGTGATGATGAATTTAATAAAATATCTACTTGAAAATCTACATTTGATATTTGAGATACCTTATCTATCTCTATTGAATGAACATAAAATGTCAATGAAATGATACAAAATGAATATACAATTAAATATAATACTCTTA
The DNA here is from genome assembly GCA_963277665.1 of Viscum album. Taxonomy (NCBI): domain Eukaryota; kingdom Viridiplantae; phylum Streptophyta; class Magnoliopsida; order Santalales; family Viscaceae; genus Viscum; species Viscum album. The sequence continues at coordinate 271,443,420 of OY728139.1, read as the reverse complement.
AAATGATGTTTGATGAACCTATTTCTGAAATGTATCTCAGGTTCAATGAAATAGAGAATATGATGCATTCACTCGGGAAACAAGTGATAGACAAAGATCAAGTGATGAGACTTCTTAGATGTCTACCAGATATATGGATAGGAACATTTGTGTCCATTAGATAATATTGTGATTTAAGAAAAATAACTATCTAAAAATTTATAAAAAATTTAATGATGTATAAATAAGAGATTGAATTCAACAATGATACCTATGTAGATGATCCAAAAAGAAAATTGGAAGCCTTCAAGACTACTAAATCAAAATAAAGAGAAATGGTAAAAGATGAAAATACTAGTGAAGAAGAATATCTGGATTATAGTGATGATGAGATGACTCACATGGCTAGAAGATTTAAAAAAATTAATAGTAAAAAGAATTTATTCAAGAAATAATATTTTATTGGAAACTATGACAATAAGTAAAAGTGTAGAAGGATTGAAAAAATGATGATATTAAAAATAAAATCACCTTCTATGAATGTAAGAGTAAATGAAACATTAACATTGAATATCCAAAATTGAAATATAATAATAAATATGAGGATAAGGATAAAATATTCAAAAAAAATACATGAAAGAAACTCATAATGCCTCTAAAGATATCTATAGTGATCTAGACAATAATCAAGAAGTTAAGTTTGACATGAAAAATATGTGATTTGTATAAATCACATTAAAGGTACAGAACAGTCTTCATTCCTCTCCTACAAATATTTCAAGTCATTCTAAAAATGAAGATAATAATGATATTGATGAAAACATGTCAAATGATGATTTGTATGAATACTATAACATGTTGTAAGATAACTTTCATGAAATTAAAGATAAATTTAAGTCTATTAAGAAATAACAAGCTTTGACTGTAAATTTTAAATCTAAATTTACTATGAAAAAGAGAAATATGTCCAATTGTTTAAAGAAAACAATGCATTAAATTTTTGAAATGAATAGTTAAATGCATACTTAGAGAGGTTTACTAATGGTAAAAACCATAAACTCAAATAATTGGAAAGAAAATTTCTCCCAAGTATAACATGGGTATAGGTTATCAATATGGAAAGAGAAAAATTGTAAAAACCATATTTATGTCCAGTACTAGTTCTGAAAATTCATATTTCGCCAGTACCAACCCAACTAGTACTAATAAGGTAATTATTTATAAAATCTTAGAATCTGTTTATAATAAACCTATTTGTAAAATATGAGTACAAAAATATCTTATTAATAATATAACTGGACCCAAGAAGATTTGGGTATGATAATCATTTTTGGTATAAACACTGTTTTATAAGAATCTTATTTGAAAACCTCCAGAAAAATAATATATTATCTGGATGGTGGATTTTCTAAACATATTACTAGTGAGTATTTAAATTTCAAAAAAATATCAATGTTTATGACAGTCATGTTTCTTTTGGTGACAATGTTAAAGGTAAAATCACCATCCTTTTCCAAATTGATAATTCTAATTCAGTATTAATTTCTAAAGTTATATTTATTGATGGGTTAAAATATAATATTCTTAGCATATATTAGTTATGTGATGATGGATTTTATGTAATTTTTTTAAAAAAAACTTTTCATCTTTTTAGTGATAATGTTTTTTAATTTTTACTTCATTAATAACTGATAATATTTGTTATATTGATTTAAATTATTTATATTATAAAAATATTTCTTGATTAAGTTCCTTTCACAAAGAATCTTGGATTTGGAATAGGATATTATGACATTAGAATATTCATTCCCATAAAAATATAAATAGTAAATTATTAGTTAAAAATATACGAATACTTGAGTTCTAAAATGATAAATTTTTTGATCCCTATCAAAAGGGGAAACTACACAAGATTTATTTTAAGTATATAAAATAACTTTCAACCTCTCAACCTCTAGAGTTAGTTCATATGGACCTCTTTGAGCCTTCTAGACTCTATATTTTAAATAAATAACATTATGTTTATGTTGTTGAAGAAGATTTTTCTTAGTATTCTTGGTTATTCATTTTATATCAAAAAAGTGAAGCTTGTTGTTAATTTAACAAGTATTCCAAAAATGTATAAAACCTTGATGGACTTATAATTAAAACCATAAGAATCGATCATTGTAGTGAATTTTAAAATCAAGAATTTGAATTATTTTTTTCTCAAAATGGTTATAATCACAACTTTTCTGCTCCTAGGACACCATAGAAAAATGGTGTTATATAAAGAATAAATAGAACTATTCAAGAGATAACTTTGACTATGCTAAATGAGTATTACTTACCTATCTACTTTTTTTAATAGGCTATCAATACATCCCATTATACAATAAATATAGTATTAGTTAGACCTCTTTTAAAACAAACACCTTATGAGTTATGGAATAATATAAATCCAAAGTTTAATTACTTTAATGTTTTTGGTTGAAAATTATTTATTCTAAATACTAAGGATAATATTTACAAATTTACTTCAAAGAGTGATGAAGGAATTTTTCTTATCCATTCATCTTCCAATAAATCTTTTAGAGTGTTTAATAAGATAACTAAAACAATGGAAGAGTCTGTTCAAATTAAATTTTATGAAACTGACCCTAATGAATATAATATAATATTAAAAAATCATGAATATGATATGTCAAATATAAATCATAATTGTAAACCTTCTAAAAGTTCTGTTAAACAAGCAGTAAATTCATCCAGTGAGCTTCCCAAACTCGAACCTAAATAAAATCTTGAGACAACCATCCACTATTTTCAAATATCTATTATGATATATAGAAACCATCCTTTAGATGTTTTAATTGGAAAACTTATTTGAGGTATACATACTATATATTACCTTAAGAATAAAATTGAACACCAATATTTCTTATCACAACTTAATCCAATGAACATAAATGATACTATAAATGATAAATTCTAGGTAATAGATATGCAAGATAAAATTAATCAATTTGGAAGAAATAAGGTTTGGGAACTTAATGATAGACCTAAAGACTCCTTAACTATTGGAAATAAGTGGGTATTTAGAAACAATGTTGATGATTCCTGAACCCTGGTAATAAATAAGGCTAGATTAGTTGCACAAGGGTATCATCAAGAAGAAGGTATTGATTATAAAGAAACTTTCACACCTATTTCCAAACCTGAATCCGTTATGTTACTATTTTCCTATGAAACACATTAGGATTTCAAACTATATCACATGGATGTTAAAAGTGAATTTTTAAATGGTTTTATAGTTGAGAATATTTTTGTCGAACAACCTCTTATATTTCAAAATAAACATTTTCCAAATCATTTTTAAAAATTAGAAAAAGCTTTATGAGATTGAAAATAGAATTCTAGAGCTTGGTATGATAGGATTACCAATTTTATTATTTAATTTTTTTTTCAAAAGGTATAGTTGATCCTATTATTTTTATAAAAATAATTTCAAAATATTTTTTAATAGATCAAATACATGTTGATGACATTATTTTTGGATCTACTAAAGATTCAATATGTACTGATTTTTCAAAACTAATGAAAAATGAATTTTAAATGAGTTTGATGGGTGAACTCCTATTCTTTATTGGGTTTTATTTTTTTCAAAATAAAGAAGGAATCATTTTATATCAGAATAAATACTCAAAAGAACTTTTAAAACATTTTTTCCTAGACAAAACTAAAAGCAGTGACACTCCCTTGAGTACCACCTACCTACTAAATCTTGATTAAGCCATAAAATTAGTTTATCAAACTAGTTATAGAGGTATGATTGGCAGTTTACTATATTTAACTTTTAGTCATCCTAATATTATGTTTATTGTATGTATGTGATCTCACTTTCAAGAAAATTATAAAGATCTGTAATTATTATCTACTAATAGAATTTTAAAATACTTTAAATTTATAAATAATTTAGGATTGTTCAATCCAAGAGGGAAAGTATTTGATTTATTATTTTATTTAGATGCTAATTTTAGTGGTTTGAATTTATATAGAAAAAACATCTCAAAAATTTGTCATCATTTAGGATATATCTAGTATTATGGAGTAGTAAGAAAAACAATTCCTTTGAATTGTCTACTATTGAAGATGAATGCGTAGTTGTAGGTGGTTGTTTTTCACAAATTTTGTAGATAAAACATACATTACTAGAAATTGGATACAAATTTAGACATGTGTCTATAAATTGTGTTAACAAAAGTGTAATAAACATATCTAAGAATCCATTATCTCACTCTAGAATAAATAACATTGATGTAAGACTTCACTTTTTGAGAAACCATTATCTAAAATGTAATATAACTATAGAATTTATTAGAAATGAACATCATCTTGTTGATATCTTCACAAAGACTTCGAATAATTAATGATTAAAATACATTAAACATGAATTAAGAATGATAAATTTTTGTTAATAAGTCACAATTGATGAGTCAACGTTACTAATTCACCATTGATAAGACACTATTGATGAGTTATTATTGATAAGTCACCATAGTAAAAGTCACCATTGATTGAGTCACTGTTGATAAGTCACCATTGATCAGTCACTGTTGATCAGTCACCATTGATAAGTCTCCATTTATAAGTAATTATTTATGAGTCATCATTGAAAAGTAACAATTGGTTAGTCACCATTGATGAGTCGTTGTTGGAAAATTAAACATTAACAATTCACCATTGAGGAGTCACCATTGTGAACAAGTCACTGTTATGAATGAGTCACCATTCCTTTTTTTATCATTCCTAAGTTCCTGTTGCTTTGTTTCCATTACTTTTTTTATTAAAATTTTTATTGGTCTATACATTTTTATTTTGAATCCATAAATGATATGATTCAGGAAAATAATTCAAATTGATTCTCCTAAACCTCAGTCCTTAGAACTCTTGAATCCTTCTCTTCCTCCCGGTCCAATTTTTTTTCTTCCTCTCTCATTCCACATAAAACCATAAACTAATCAATGCGGCCCATATGAAGAATTTGGCATAATTGAACCCATAAGTGGTGAAGAATTACAATAAATGAAAAGGATCTGCAAGAACTTCCATTGTTGTTTCATGAAATTCACATCTAGTGAAATGGGTTATTGAAGCAGAAAAAGAAATAGATACACAATGGATTCCATCAAGAAATATTCTAGTATTAAAAGATATTGAGGATCAAAAATGGATGAAATGGTTTACAATGAATCATCGTGTTTATTATCAAAGTTTTTCTACAGATTCTATCAGAATGATTAGTTTATTTTTGAAGATAAAGAATATTTTATAAGTAGTTTCATCGATGGAGAAGAATATTATTTCTATTCAATGGATTGGGCCAGGTGCCTAAGAGTTCCTCATAAAGTGGTTTATGAGAATTATCAAGGATTATTTCCCAGTGATAGTGGAATAATTAATTATGAAGAATATCCCCTATAGTTAATAGGATATGGTACTCTGTGGAGACCTACATATGTTGAACTCAACATTGAGTGTAAACTGTTATTCAATTTTTTATAGAACGTGTTGTTCCATAAAATGAGTTATTTCAATACTATGTGATTTAAGGATGTTTACTTCCTATTTGTGAGGAAATAGGGTTACAGGATCAATATTTGTAGATTTATTATGATTCCTATGTATGAGATGTGAAGGAAAAAATCAACGTTGAATTCTATTATATATCCTAAGATGATCACAAAAATCCTGGATGCTAAGGTATTAGTAAAGTAAGGTGGAGAATCTATAGATAATTATGGTGTTTTATGTTTGTCAAAAACAATTTTCAAAAGGGTTAAAGTAAATTGGAATCCATGGAAGAAGTTATGGGTGAGATATAATGATAAACTGAATGATGAATTCAACCTTATTGGTCATCCAACTATACCAAAGGACATGGTGGATCCTGGTCTTGAGCGTGATGAAATATATGAATATTCTAATGATGTTTTGAGTGGAAAAAATGAGGATATTGTTGATGAATAATAAGAATAATTACTATTTGAATTGGGGAGTGATTCAGAGATCCCTAATTCCCCTCTTTAACATAACTTTTGGACCTCTTAGTCCACTTGGATCTCTACCAACCATGGAATCTCTTTTAGATTAAAATTATGATGATGAAATAGAAGTATCTTGAGAGGAATAGTTAAAGAAATAGTCCTCCAATTCATAAATAAAAAGGATTAATATTTATGATAAAGAAAGTGGAAGGGATTTTAAATCTTTTAAAGAAGCATTTTATGATGATGACCAAGAAAAATTAGATGGAAATTTGAGTAAGGATAATGAGGATTCTAATAAGTAAAAAGGAGATAATGATGATCATGGAGATGATCATTATAGTGAAGAAAATGATAATCATGGAGATGAACATAGAGTTTATCATAATAAAGGTAGTGATAAGAAATGAGATAAACATGATGATCAAGATCATGATATGGTTCAGTAAAACCCTTCATCACTTGTGGTATCAATTTCTATCAGGGATGAGGATAAATATAAAGATGTTGAGATTGATGTTTATAATCTACTACTATAGATGATAAGAAAGTTACAAGTGAGGGTAAAAATATTCTAATTCTTTTGATCACACATAGGTAGCATATGTCTCATAGAAATCTCATATAGAACCATCCTCCACTATACCTAAACTTGGTGAATCTTTTCTATTTCATAGAGTACTAATTGTTCCATATATAGGACCCAAATTAAGTTCCTTTTATTAATGGGAGAAATTTACTTGTTTTGTTAGAATTTTCATTTATTACTCAAATACCTATGATTATTCAAGTGAAATACCTATCATAGATTAAGAATATATTATGGATTAGATTGATAGAGCTAGGGAGTTGCAGCATTTTACTCTAATGAAGACTAATTGACCAGCTGAGGCTAATGTTACATAAGAGAATAAAATAATTTCTCCCATTCAAATATTTATGCCACTTGATGTTATGACAAAATGATATTTATAATCTCTTCAAATAAATTTAATGTCTGGTTTGGAATCCCTAAGAAGAAACCAGATTTAATAATTTAAAGATATTTTTAACTATTAGTAATCTCCAATTCCTAGACTCAGTGAAGAAAGAAATCGATATTTTGTTGAGATTTTTATATCTCATTTACAACCAATGTTTTGATTTCATATTGATGAGATAAAAGTAGAGAATATAATATTTTCAAAATAATTGGATAGTCTAAAATCCTTATTAGAGGAAGTGATATCCTCTTTCTCATAGAGTTTAAATTCTATTTCTCATAAGTTATAAAACATGTCTACTAAAACCTCTTCATCCACTGAACCTCCTTCTAATTCAGTCCCAATTGATATAGAGCTTCTCAGACAGTTTATAATGGAATAACATAGTACCTTCTTGGGTTAAGTCTCAACATATAAAGAGTAAATTAGGAAAATAAATCATCATGGAGAGCACATCTATGAGAGATAAGGGAGTATCCCATTGAAGGGTCTCACACCAGTGTTATAAATATTTATGGAAGAGAAAAGGTGTTTCTTCAAGAAAGGGCGACCGTTGGGTTGCTGGACAGAAAACATATTATGATTCGTTTTGAGTCTGAAGATGACCTCATCCAAGCATGGTCAAGGGATCCTCGCAGTTGCAATGGTATTCAGTTTTTTCTTCTTTGTTGGTCATTTGATTTTCAAATTAAATGAGATTTTCCTTTGGCAGTGGTTTGGATCAGTTTTTTTAATATTCCCTTACATTTTCAGAATCCCTCTATTATAAGAATTTTGGGTAATCTTGTGGGTAGATTTCTGTGTGCGGATAGCCGTAATGTAGCGGTGTGTCATCCGATTAACCCTCATGTATGTGTTTAGGTGGATTCTTATAGGATTCTATGTGAGTTTTTTTAGATTACAATTGGAAAGGAATACAGGTGTGAACAGCAGGTTATTTATGAGAACTGGTATGATTTTTTCTTAACGTGTAATCATTTTGGACATCTTCTGGAGAGATGTTAAAGTTATTCATCTACAAAGGTGCTGAAACACTGGCTTCGGGAACACCAGGCCTCGGTTAGGAGGGAGGATGCAATGAGGATTACCCCTATGATTCAGCCATTGGTGGGTCTGGAGTTGAGGACAACTGATGTTGAGGGGGGAAATGGGGGTTCCTAGTCATTGGGTCCTTTGGTCCAGCATCTTGCAGAAGGGGTTGGGAAGGATTCTGATAGGAATGGTTTTAGCTCATCCTTGATCGATGTTATGATGACTCAATGCAATCCGGAGGTTTCTGATGCAGGTAATAGAAAAAGATAGGATAATTCTAATAATCGGATCTCTCAGATGAATAGTGACCCATCTGTCGATGATAATTTGGGGGATCTTAATCTTGGTGATTCTATGGAGATGAGGGAAGATAAGTTGGAAAGTGAAAAAGGTGCCTCAGCAGTGGCATTGGGTAGAAATGGGAGAAGCCAAGATAGTGGGGGACCAGGTGTTTCATCTACTCCTTTGTTCCCTTTGAGTAACAGGTTCCAGGAACTTGCTGAGGAGGGTTTGAATTCTGTTTTAGTGGAGCATGATGAATATTTGGAGATTAGTTTGCGGGATTTCGTGGTAGGATAAGCTGACAGTGAGGATTCTTGTAAGGTTGTGGAGGAATAAATTGTGGTGAATACTATTTATCATCAGTGAAAATCTACTGACATGGGAAATGTTTTTGAGGGGAAAGGAAAAGGATCCTTAAGGATAATGGTGTCACATGCAATTATCTATCGGGAATCGACTTCAACACACCTGATCAGAGGATAGGTAGAGATGTGGAGGGAAAGGAATCGACCTCAGATAGCATTCTTGGGAGGAAGGGGATTCTTCCCAGGTGAGATAAGGAGAATAGAGGTGGTATGTTCAATCGCTCCTTCAGTGATATAGTGCATGGTGGAGATAGAACCAGGACTGAGGATGGAGGAGTGGGATCTGCTACTCCAAAAAGAAAAGGTAGGAAGGATTAATTCTATCTTCCTCAACAATTGTGCACCAGAGCCTCCTTTAAGAGGGATCATGGGGTGACCCTGGCTTTAAAAAAAGGCAGCCTATCCAAGAAAGATGGTTTTGGGTGAATCACTTTGGATGATGTGAGGCTGGGCTATAATGGTGATTTCATGAGGCGTTTAAATCTAGCTTCTAAATGGGTAATGACCACCATGGAGGAGGGATCCTATGTTGGTTACAATGAAGGGTATGAATATTATGGTTTTCAGTTTTTTTGGTTACTTTGGTTGTTTGTTTGCTTGTTCGGCTTTGGATGTGTTTTGTGTTCTCTAAAGTGACTTTGGGTTTCTCACTTTTCCTAAAAGTGTTTGGAAAATAATAAAAAAAGTATTTCAGTTAGGATAGGGGTGGTTATATTATTATGGACTATATCAATCTCATGGAACCCATTATCCATGTTCACAACACATATGTTATTTCAAGATAGGCCATTCGAGTGACAAATATTCTTTAAAAAACATCTAAAAATCTAGTAATATACATACCTACATTGATTAATGAGTCATATTATCTTCTAGATCCATTATTTCAACCTATGAGTTTATCTCTAGTTGAGTTTATTCATCACTTGAGACATGTTCTTCTTCGTGAACCAATTCCTCCTTCAACAGTAATCACTTCCATCACAACCTATACTCAAACTATCACTACTACTACTTCAGTATCTCAAGTAACAGATAAGGGAAAATGGAATGAGAAAGATAAACCTACAACTACTATAGACAAAGAATCTTATTAGATGATGTATTTGATATGGATTTTTTTCTTGTACTCTTTTTATTTTAAAATTTTATTGCACCTCTTCTTTCACTCACTATAATGAAGTTTCTCTATTTTTATCATTCTTTGTATTTCATTTATATTTTATCTCTTTTTATTAATCATAGTTTGGGATAAAATAATGGAATACTTGACATTTTATTTTAGGGATATCTATTAATAATTTTTCACTGATATTTCTTTAAATTTCTTAATTTTATAGTTTTTTATATCACTTGCATATCTTTAGAAATATTAACAATATTTTTTAACATAAATACATCTATGATTATCTATGTTTAATTTTTAGCACATTAATTATAAAATGATGTTCTTTGTGATCATCAAAAATGGGTATAATGTTGACATCTCCTTATGAGGAGAGTGTTTAACCCTTACTTATTTTAATACTCAAAAACCATGATTCTTTTAGTACTAATGATTTACATGTTTTATGACACCATTTTATATGGTAAGATAGTTTTTATGATAATTTGGCTAAGTGTTGAAGCAAGTCACTGCCAGAAAGGAGGCACCACTAAGGATGAGCTACCACTAGGTCCTATTACTGCCTGCCTCTAAGTCACCATTGGACTCTGAGTCGCCATTGGCCGGAGATACCACCAGTTTAAGCTACCATCAAATGCATATTCACCGCCGGCTTCATGCTATAGTTTTTGTATGAGAACTTTGATGTTAATGGATTAAATGCTAATTTTATTCAAGGATTAATGATTAAATCGTTTGGATATGTCTTAACAGAACAGTCAAAGATGGTTTGAGGATTTTTGATATCCTTCAAACATTACTAATATATTTATGTGAAGTATATTCTCTATCTCTCTATTCGGAAATTAATAACTAACAAGTCTATGGAAAGATTGTGCGATTGAATCTTTGAACCTATGAAAACATACTGATTCATCTTTTGTGAAGATCATCGACACAGAAGCACAACATCCATTATAGAGATTGATTGAGATATCAACAGATATCAACTAGAACATTCTTGAAAATTCATATGATCCTTTGTTCTACTATAACTTTCATGAAAGAATCTTGAACTCCTCACCAAAGCTAATCTAAGGATTTTTAACATTCTGAGCATACTAGATTTAGCATCACTATTCTCTTCATATTATTATAATTTCACTTTATGTTATTCAATAAATGTGTTGCTACTTTTTTTTCGAACACACACTATCTTCTGCACCTAAACTGAAGAATATTTTTTATTCACTATTTCTATTTATATACTTTTCCCATGGTATTTGTGGAAGAGGTCTCTGTGTGTCATGTACTATTTTATTTACCACATATAACTATGGAAGAGTCTTTTTATCAAGGATAGCTTCTTGTTGTTTTTTTACCTGATTTAGCTTATGGATCCATATTATTATTAATATAATCTACTTGGTAGTAGTTGATTTCCAAGTGGAGGAGATTAAGTCTCATATTGTGACCGAACGTCTTGTTTATTCTATGGTGTTTTTTCAATACCAAAACCTAAATTGTTTTTAATCTATAAACAAAACTATTACATTGTTAGTTAATCTTAACCAGCGTATATATATACTTTTTTTAAGTAAATTGATTTCAAAATCTAAGATAATTTTAACATTATTTTAACTAAGACATAATCACTCATTGAGAAACTTTTAAAAGGACGGATCTTATATCGATATGAAATTTTGATTAACTAGTCAGTTTATTTTATTAAGTGGATTTTATTTTTAACATAAATTTTTATTGGGAACTCAATTCACCACCCTCTTGAGTTAATAACTTTGAAAAAAAATAGACTTCATTTTTTCATAAATTTCCTTACCTTGAATATAAGTTAACATATTTTCCTTCAAAATTTCAATATCATTCATTATATTTACTTTCTCATTTTGAATGATTTCTAAATAATAAAAAACTTTTTTATTCATACTAGAAGTAATAATTTTCGGTTTCTCATTCTCTATAGTAAGAACCTTTTTTCTTTATTAATATTATAATTAATTCTTTTAGTTATTTATATAACTTAAAATTTATAATTATTTCTATTTTAAAAAATCAATCTTTCGATTTAAATCATCAATAATTGGTTGATAAAAATCAAATTTCTTATTTTAATCAATGTAGATTCAAGACCAAAATCGCTAACCGCATTCATTAATGTGATGATGCATAGGTTATCATATTTCATCTTGGTTACAAATTCTTCATTAATTTTTTATTATTTAGTGAAACTTTAATAGTCACTAATGTTATTTTCTATTTCTTCATATAAATTTTCATATTTATTTCATTCTTCAATATTTGGAATTCTATCTAGATATGGAATTTCTTACTATATCCATAATAGGTGAGATATGAATTATTATAATTAAAAATATAATCACCTTTCTTTATGACATTGTGATTTTCTATTTGATATCGTTTTATAAATCTTATGGAGAATCCTTTTTTTATTTTCATGTATTTGTAGACAACTTTCAAAAGTTATTCTACTTCATCTTTTTTTTATCCTTGAAACTCAGAATCAGATGTACAAGAAACATTATTTATATATTTTAATACTATAATTTTATTTTTGAAAGTATCTTATTCATATATGTTCTTAAAATCCAATCGATATTATAGAAGTGAATAAATAAATTCATCAAGTTTCTACTAATTCAAATTAATTATTTTATCAATAAAAACCTTCTTCACATTCCACTTATTTTGTATAAATCTTAGAACTATTAATACAATGATTGTTTTGTCAAAAATCACTCCAAGAGCACTCATTATATTCACAAGACTCCAGAATTTATGGAACATTTGATTTAAAGCCTCCTTTTCTCCCATAATAAAGCCTTGATGCTTTTCTCTCAACATGAATATCTTAGATTTTTTAGTTTTATTATACAATAGTGAAAAACATAAAAATTATAAAATATTAATGATTAGTTTTACATGAAAAAATAAAATAAAATGCATTTATACTAACATAATATTATAAAATATTCATAAAATTATAATTTAAAATATATATACTAGCATCATTAAAAGTGATAGAATCAATTTCAATCTCTGGTAATTTATATGGTTTTACAATAATGGTCCAATTTTTAACGATCTTATGTTTGAGGTATGTGTTCATCTTAGATTTCAAATATCCATAGTCATTTCTATATAATAAGGGTGTCTTTAAAGAATCCATCCATCATTTTTTCCTTCTCCATCCATCTAGAGATATTTCCCTTAGATAGTTCAATTTAGGATGAGGTTAGTAATAAATAAAAAAGAGACAATTATGTAATACCAATTGTTTACCCAGATGATTGATGACTAAAATATAAATAAGGGGGATGAATTGACTAAATTTAGAAATAGAAAAAAAAATTAAAAAAATAATTATGAACACAATAGATTTTTATGGTATCTTGGATCACCAAGATCCTATATCTACTCTCCACACCCCTATACTCCTTGAGATTTATGACCCCAACTAAGTACCTAACTTTTAAACTGGATTAACAACCTTAATTTTCTATTAGAGGTAAAACCAACCCAAAAACTGGAATTTTAAATGGTATTCACAACCTATCTACAAACACATACCTTTTTTGTAGGTATAACCAAATATATATTGATTTTATATGGTAAATTATAAACTAAACAGATAATTTTTTATGGTGAAATCATAAACCACATAAAATATAAAACATGGGAATCAGGAAGTAATAAAAAAAAATATTAAAATAATAGATATTAATAATTTTTTTCATAACTCAATCGCTTTTAGGTAGTAATGTTCAATGTGTTAAAGTTCTTTAAAAATAATTACAACAGCGTATTGATTATGAAATATCATTTAGAAAAACTTTAATATATCTCACTTGTATATAGTCTTTCATTCTTCTTTTATACAATATCTATTTATATTTATATCTTTCACTGAATAAAAACATAATTTAAAGTTGTATAATACATCTTCTAAAATATTAAAATCCACTAGGGATTCGATTTCCCTTAAAGTGACTTTCAAATAATCACTAAGATATAATCCACCTGAAATTTTTGATAAAATAATCTAAGAAATTAATCAAGAATTAATGTAAATAAAAAAATATTTTCCTAGAATAAGTAACTTATTCCATGACCAATAGAACCTTATTTTGGTCCCTCCTTTCTTTCTCGAATAGGGGTGTCCTTATTTCACCATGGTATACACCATGATATAAACACTTGATCTCCTTGTTTCTGTTGAATAGTCTAAATGGTCCATGACTAAACCATGTTGAGAATTTTGGAAGACTACTGTGTAATTGAAAAGAAAAATAATAGAACCACTAAAATCTATATTTTCCTCATAATAACATGAAAAACATCACAACATCCATAACTGAAACTTTATATCAAAAGATAAAGAAAACAAATATTTCAAAAATGTAAAAGTAAAACCTTGGTATAAAAGTGTCAAATCCAAACACCTCAAAAAATATGTAATAGTTATATAGTTTACCAAATTTCAATATGTAAATAAAAATATGCACTTCAAAGAGAATATATAATATTAAACACTTTTCCAAAAAATTATAATGTAAGAGTAAATTATCGATCTAAAAGAGTCATGCACTTTGTAGGGTCCTGAAAAATCCTCAAAGGAGATTCTACCCAAATCCCCCAAAGAATTGGGGCATATAATCAAAGAAGGGACACAAACAAGACTGGTCCGTGAACCGGTCCCATGGAAGCACAACGTGGCCAGGCCCCGTGAGGCACCCCCTCTGCGAACCATTGTTGTTCGCAAAATGGAGGTGGAGAGCCTCTGCCGTCATGAGGAAGGATGGGCGCCAGTCGAGTTCACCATCACGAACCTCCCCAACTGTGGACCGCATCGACCGATTCAAGCCACACCAGCGTCGTTCGCGATATAGAGGTGGGGCCCTCCGCGGGCACGAAGCAGGATGGGTTACAGGCTGGTCCACCGCCGCGAGCTGCCCCATCGAGGACTGGTGTCGTTTGTGGAATAAAGGGGCAGTGGTGCACAACCGCGGAGAAATTCCGCAGATCTCGGTTCCAAAAATCCCCACTTGATCGAGTCATCCGCGGATGGGGATTAATTCATGGGCTTCAGCAGAATGTGCCATGGGCCCATCGATACAACCTCATTTGTGACTCTATAAATATTTACCGAGGGGCACCAAAAAAAGGGGGATGAGGAGAGGAAGGACAGGTGAAAACCCGTGGAGAGACGCTGGAGGAATCGCTCCCAGCGGTGTTCCGCGGCCATCCGCGGACCCCATCTCGTCTGCGGATGAACTCTTCTGCGGAGAAGTCCCTCCACAGCCACCCCTTCTGTGGACTAGTTTCATTCGCGAAATGGAGGTGGAACCCCTCCGCGGGCGTGAAGTAGGACGGGCGCCAGTCCCTTTGCAGACACCCTTCGCGGAAGGCCATCTCATCTGCGAACAACCTCCTTCACGGACATCCTCCTCCGCGGAAATCAATCTTCATGGAGAGCCTCCTTTGCGGATAGCTTCCTTCACATCCTTGTCCTTCATGGCTAGCTCCTCCGCATACACCCTTCACAGATGGTCATCTCCACCGTGGACAGCACCCCTCACGGCCAGTCCCTCGCAGCCAGTCCTTCGCGGACAGCTCCTCCGCTGCTAGTCCCTCGCGGACGGCACCTCGTAGCCAGCTCCATAGCGGTCAGGCCCATGCGGGAAACCCCATGCACTCATTGGTCCATACCGCGGGGGCTCCACCCCCGCACCCCCACTCAGGCTACGGCCTCGGCCTTCCGGGCCGGTCCCTTCCCTACCGTCACTGACCCCCATGACAAATGGAGAGTCGCACCGCAAACTTTTTTGTCTGGGTCAAAAGTATTTTACATTGCACCCTTGTGCCGCCCCAACATCCATCCTATATATTCCATGAGTCGAGATACTCCTCATGAATCTCCTATAAACCCATTACCTAGCTCCTTTTTTTAGGTTCATCTAGAAAGGTCCACCCTTGCGTAAGTCCCACACCAACCATTGTTAGGTATCTCCTACCTAGTCATCCTGACCACATGACGTTAAACTGTATGGCCCTCATCCTGACCAGATGACGTTAAACTGTATGGCCCTCGTCCTGACCACATGACGTTAAACTGTATTGCCCTCATCCTGACCACATGACGTTAAACTGTATGGCCCTCGTCCTCACCACATGACGTTAAACTGTATGGCCCTCGTCCTGACCACATGACGTTAAACTAGATAGCCCTCATCCTATCCATATGACGTTAAACTATATAGAAACCGTCCTATCTACATGACTATAAACTATAGCATTCCCCATCATTCAATAATTGGATGCCTCTTCCTCCATGCAAGAGATGCCTTGTTCTATGTTTACAGTGGCATAACTTCAAGAGCGTTGGAATCCATTCAAACATTCTATCACTCCACCCCACACTTTTCATGTCCTTTATTCAGATCTTCATCCTCTTTCATGTCTAAAGGGACCCTCTAACGGCCTGGCCTCATGCTACCTCAGCTCGACTACTGTCCTGGGCCAATGCCCTAGAAGAATATGGACAACACTTCGAGATAGGTCCTATGTTTCCAACATGGTCAGCAGTCGACCTCATTTGTTCGTCCCCATTTCAGGGTAATGTGATATGAATGATGTGTTTCGAACATGGTCAACAGTTATCCTCCGTCACCATGCCACCCTCATTGTGTTCCGAATGTTGGTCATGTAATTCATACTTTCCATCTCCCTTTGTTTGGATTGATTCCAATGCCCTTGGCGTTATCCCGCTTGTGCATTTGTGCATAGGTATCCCCCATTATATTCCTCAACCCACCAATGGGTTGGGATGCCATCATGGATAAACATGAGGAAGACACCATGGGCATCCATCTCGGAGTAAGCCCCGACTTTATGGGCCTACTCAGAGTGTAATCCCTAATCCATCGCCACAGGTGTCCATCTCGGAGTAAGCCCCGACTTCATGGGCCACCCTTATGCGTAAGCCCCACTCCACTTCTCACGGACGTAGCTCTCGTAACATAATCCTCTGGTCCCTGCTGCCTCTTGTTTCTCACACTGATCATGACTCACATGGGATTAGAGTAAGCATCGACCATGACATCCTCTTATGGGAATCCTCAGAGTGTAAGCCCTAATCCATTATTCCGGACTGCCTCAGAGTTTAAGTCCCAAGTCCATCTGAACTACGTGGACTTTGATCCTTGCCTCCTAGGCGGGGTACGTAGGAAGACTCTTCGAGGTTCAACCACAACAACGGGTCATTGTGACCCCCATTTAACATCAGTTCTCTGATTCTATCCATCCAAACTATGTGTAATTTGATCCCTATCTCCTAGGCAGGGTACGTAGGAAGCCTCCAAGAGGTTCAAGCCCGACCACCAACGGACCCCCGGGTCCACCTTCACGTCGGTTATCCGATGCTCTCCATCCGAACTACGAGGAATTTGATCCCTGTATCCGAGGTAGGGTACGTAGGAAGCCTCCCTGAGGTTCAAGCCTAACAAACGGTTGATCCGACTGTCCTCACATCGGTTCAACACGCTGCTCCTAGTGCCGCCTAAAGCGAGTTCCGACTCTTCAAGGTCATTAATCCAACGAGGGATGGTAAACCTCGGGCATAAATGATTCTAAACCCCTGTGTCCAGTTGACCATTTCCCACCAAAGTTAAATCTGTGGATACTATGTTTGGGTATAAACCAAAGATTCACGAACATATGAATACGTCTTAAATCTATAAGAGAGTCCCAGAACAGGCAATTATTTCCCCCCCAAAAGGGTTTGATGAGCCCGACTTCCCATCCTCTTGACCAATGTGAGTTCTTAAGAGTCGCTGGTCAGACCATCCGACGAACGCCTGCCTTTGGAAGGTAGGTCCATCAATCATTGGATACGGAGCCGTTGGGCGTTTCGAGGCTGAAGAAATCTAGAATGAAACAAACTTTAATAAAATGTAGAACACCCCACACATAAAAGTAAATGATTAAAACATATAGGTCCAACATATTTAAAAATTTTGATATGTAAGAGACATATATATCATACATAATATTATTTTTTAACATACATTATATACATAAGGTACATGACTTAGAGAAAATTTTCAAATTCCAAATATATAAAGGATAATTCATGGAAATACTAGAATATATAAGGGTATACTTATTGGAAAAATATTTAAATACCCAATACATAAAAGTAAAAAATTTAATATGTAAGGGTCATTTTTATGAGATATCCAATGAAAATAAATCCTTCACTTAGATAAATTCATCTAGAGAATATGATAATAATGAGAATAATAATAAATTATAATAACACATAACAATATGAATAAATAAAGAATAATGAGCAATAAAAAAAATATGTGAGAAAAAAATGATTAATAAAAAATAATAAATAAATATATAATATGAAATTATCAAAATAATTAAATCAGTTGTTGAAAAATAGCCACTCAATAGTAAGGATTTTATCAGCGCTAAAAACTGGCACGGATAAATCCTTTAAAATAGTTTTAAATTATTTTTTGGAAAAGTAAGTCTTGTAAGGACACATCACCTCAAGGTAGGACACACATATGCCACCCATATACACACAACTGCACACACACACATGAGACCCCATACACATAAAATTAATAATTAATTTAGAGTTTGTTAAATTTGAAACCCTGCCTTTCACATTCCCAGCAAGCAACCTTACCACTAGCCCACACTTTTTTACTTTTTATAAAATGATAAATTTATATATCTATATATATGTATATATTTTTTAATTGTATACTAATTTTAATATATATATATATATACATATCCATATATTAGAATACATATACCTATATATATATATTTATGTGTCTTTGTAATTATATAGAAAAATTATATATTTTATTTCAAAAAAACATTATATATAGTTATATATATCTAAATACATTATATAAGTATATATATTTACATAATTAAATATAAATTTTAAATGTAAATATGTATATATATTTATATGTTTAAATATTTATTTATATAATTGAATTTTTAAAAATTGGGTATTTAAATTTTGTGCCCTTCCACAAATATTTTGAATAAGAAAAAATAGGTCATAGGGTATCCTAGGGTAGATGTCATATATCTCTCTATAATCTTTAATTTGATATATTTTAAATCCCAAATGGACAACTAGATTAATAATAATGGTTGTTTTAACTTAAATCCCTAATTTAATTCTCTTAAGATGTTAATTAGTTAATTAATTTTCCCTCTCACAAAAGCTTTATTAAATATACATTCCTAAATACTAATTACAAAATTTTAACTTAATATTAATTATTAATTATTTCACAAGTCATATTTAGGTAAATATATTATATATTTATTGTAAATACCAATTTTTAATTATATAAATCCAATTTTAAAAATATTTAACTGATGTTAATATATATATATATTAATATATTATATTTAACAATATATTTAGAGTTTTTATAAAGGACACCTTTTAATAGTGCTAGAAAAATGCATTGATTAAGTGGTAGTTGGGGTAGAATTTTTTAGCACTAAATTAGAAATGATAAGGGATGGTATTTATGAATGCATAGTTTAGCACCGATAAAGGTTTCCCATTTATCAGTTATTTTCTAGAATGAATAAAATATTTCCCTTGAAGTTCCCAGTGATCAATGCAGACACTCTGAGAGGGGGTGTAACACTCCATGTCACAATAGTTATATTTATATTAATTAGTCATGGTTTTTCTTGATCTTTTAGGTCTTTTAGACCTTAGATTTTCATAATTTGAAATGTTTTTGTTATCACATGGTTTACACAAAGTTATGAGTGACCATACTAAAAAATGCACATGGGTATTACTATTTTGACAATGTAATTTTTCTCAATTTTTGCAAGATTCCCCAAATTGTGTGGGGCCTTATATGAATGTATACAACACTTTTTGTTCTTGGGGTGACATTCATGGCTATTGTATGATTAGAATTAATCATATGACCAAATAATGTTTCATATAGTGAGTTCCCATTTCAAGCCACACAGTTGGTGTATGATTTACCAAACCATGCAGCATAATCATTGGAGCTTCCCAGTTTTAGTAAAATTTGAAAATCCACTTTTCCCATAAAGGTTTTAAGGTTTTTCTTCCCTCTCATTCTAATGACCCTAGGGTGCATGAGGGAGCCTCTATCATCCCTTATTTTTCTCTTCTGATATCCTTCAAAGTCATTTTCAAGTGGATTGTTTAAGTTAGACCCCTCATTTCCCATTGTATTCCTCTACTTTCTTCCCCCTTCACCATTCTCTATTAGATTCCATTCCACTCATAAACCCGAGTGTCTTACATGGAGGTATTAGAGTTTTGGATAACATAATATTGGGGGGTTTGGATTTATTAGAGAACATAAAGGGTCCCTTTTTTCAGATTTTAGTTCTCACTATCAAAGGAAACATTTTTTATTTTGATCTCTTCTTGATTGACGTAGGTTGTTTGTTGTGTTTCCTTTCTTTTAGAATATCATTTGATTTTTTAGGTTTTGAAATATATTATTTTTTTAATTTATACCTATATAATATAGTCAAATGGATTTTATGATTATTTTTTCTTGGTTCCTCACTTGGAATAAAAGGGTATTTGAAGGAGGTTGTTTTCTAAAGTTATGTTCATTTTATAAGTACTTGTAAAAAGGATCCAAAGGAATTTTTAAAATGAGTATGGTGTTTTAGTGGTATTTGAACCAATTTAGTCCATGAATGGCATGAAGAATTAATTTTTATGAAGTTTTTTCAAGGTAATGAAATTTTTTGGTTTCTTGAATAGTTTTAAATTAAAGGCATTAGTTGATAAAACATTTTTGAATGTGCTGTTTATATAGATTATTTTAAAGAATGTGTTGAAATGGGATTTTGAAAAATCTTAGCCTGGGTGCCACTATAACTAGTTCCCTGATCTGGAGGGCCACACGACCTCACACATTCCTCCCCATATGCTAGAGGATACCTACTAGAAGCACAGGTCTAAAGACAAACATGGGGAACTATACTCGCTTATCATAGAAAAGACACAACAAAAGTAATATCAATAGACGTAATAATAAGAAGAGAAAATACATGAAAATCACATGGAAAGATCCAAATGGTAACCAAGTAACACATGTAATATCAATATAATGAATACACTACATGTCAGATAGTCATAAAAAATAAGATCTTCAATACCAAAACTACAAAAAAAAGATCATGAACATAGTCCTGAGTCCCAACTCGGTCCTAACATCCCATGATCTAACCCATCATCCCATTCATAAACTAACCACACATTTTATCTCCTAAACCTATACTTGAATATAAGTAGCACCTTCTAGGGTACCTAAGTTCCATGGTGGCCCAAGTAGGGCGTGAGTTCAACTTAGTGGGCCACCACCAATGGTATATAAATCAATAAAAATATAAAAACTGCGTATTCTAATAACTATGGGTGTAATGAATAAATAAAGAGGAAAAAAACATTTTTCTACATTAAAAATTTATTAATTATCCATTTAAACCTCTAAATTTCAACATGTCTTCCAACCAATCAAACCTTCTTCAGCCATGATGAGATCTTAATCCAAATACCATATGGGTTAACCATTTTAATTCACATGGGGGGTTTATTTATCATTTCCATAATTATTTTTACACGTGAGCATCAGTCCATGTGCCCATTTCTTACATCATAGAGATCATAGGTTGGAATATAAGTAGAATCAGTCCAAAGATCCAACCAAGATTCTGAACATTAGGCCCGACCATCCCAAAAATTTATTATAAGGGTTACGTCTCATAAAACATGGATCATCAGTCCAAGTATCCAACCTTGATTCAAAAATCCAAGTACAAGCATCCCAACATTGATATAGAACTCTATGTTCATACCCTTGGAATCAAGAGAATCTGTCCATCCTTTAAAAATTACAGTTCATTGGTGTGCCTAAAGCACTACTCTATCTCGCCCAAAACTAAGGAGTGGAGTGTCAGTACAACATCATCATTAGTCATAGGTCAGTAGCCCTAGGGAATCAATCCATGAATCTAAACCGGATTTGGCACATCATGTCTGACAATCCCAAATAAATTCATTAAAAATCATCACCATGGTCCATTACTTTTTACACATATAACCAAATATCACAATTTAATCCATTTATCATTTATCCAAATAAAATGTTCATTGAATTTTCTTAAAACCATTTAATAATTAAGCACACCCCTTTAACCATTTTCATTTCTATACATTAATACAAAATTTATGATGGTCCCAAAAGATATTTAAATCAACACATGTCTTAACAAAACTCAACCCCCTACACGTCTTAAAATACCAAAACCAAACAACATTGTCAAATCCATGGAATCCACCCTTAAAACATGGTTCTTCCTATTTGAAAATCCAAACAAGGTACAGGACCATCAATTTCAAATGGAAACATAAAAATGGTTATCAATCCATTTTCACCAAAGGAGTCACCACATACCCATTTCAAATCAATATTTGAAACCCAATTGAAAAAATCAGTTTAAAACACAATGTGTTCAACACCTTATTTTAAAATACAATTTACATTAAAACATTACTCACATTCATTATAAACCACAACTGGGTAGAAATCCAATTCACCATTTAAACCAATTCATAATCCTCTTAGGTATTTTATGAGACATAGAATATAAACATTTTAGTGATCACTTTTACCATTCCCATATACCCATTAACAATTAAAACCCATTCACTTCAATAATTAACCTATATTGATGTTTTTCAATTTATTTATCCATTTTAAAGGTTTTGTAAAACCACATGGGTAGCCCTAGGTCTTGTCTCAAATCATCAATGGACCCAATGGGGTCTATGGAGGGTAGCACACCACAATTGAAGGACCAAAATAATTTCATTACCTAAATATATAAAAACACATCTAGGAAAAAACGTTTAAAAACTAAGTACACATATTAAAACACTAATAATAAGGTTGAAAGCTTATACACCACCTACCTCATACTTTTCAATGATTACTTTCCCAAACACAACCCTTGATTTTAACCAAACTGACCTTATGAAATAATATTAAGAACACCCTGAAAAAATGTTTTTAAAGCTTCAGAAGGAGTCTAAACAATAAACCAATCCTATTACAGAATAAGGAAGGAAATTGAGTCAAATAAATACCAATAACATTGATTCACAACTGGTGGCACTATAAATGCCTATGGAATGAGGTAGAATCATCCATAGAGAGGGGATGAGCTCCGGGATCATCACCCTTGTTGTAGGTGGTTGAATGCGAGAGAAAATTGGGAAAGGAACCTTAAATACCAAGGGTAAATGTAATTTACTCAATTTTTAAAACCTGCATAGATTGGAAACATGGTTGTACACACTTTACGCCAATTTATCATCTCCCTCTATTCAAGAAGGGGCTAGACCACATGGTCTAGTTGGGCCACCCACACGGTTCGGAAAAACTATGTAGATCCCATTCACCTACCTTTATCCAAGGGATACACAACCACATGGTCCTCTTGAGGTACCCAAATGATTTGGAAAACTGTGCAGTCCCAGTTCACATACCTCTATCCAAATGAATAAGGACCCATTCTTAAACATTAGAAAATCTTGAGTCTTAGTCTATAATTTTAATTATTTCACATTAAGTATTTTTTCGAGTTTAGAGTTTTAGAGAATCAGGCCATTATTCATACATTACATCCCATGTTTGAAGAAAGTGGATACTACTAAAAGAGTTCCAGTTTTTTCAAAAATATAAAACTTTTAAAATAAAAATTGATTTCTTTTTCATGAAAAATCTTCATAATATTAAACTTTAGTTCCTCCTTTCTCTTACCCAACCTTATACACTATGAAAAAAAATGTGAAACTTGGGATGAGAAAAAAAATATCACTAAGATACATAAAAAGAAAGAAATAAACTATTATTTCATGAATATTTTTAAACCCATGAATACATTTTCACAAAGATTCTACCTTTCACACATAAATCAAAATATCTTTATCTTAACTCATGAAATCATAAGTTTGTTGTAAAAATATATAGAAAAAATAAATCAAAAATGTAACTCGTGGCATAAATTATATATCAATATTAAATTTATTTCATCTCTCATAGTTATATTTGGAGTAACTATCATGGTAAAATTTGGAATACCCACCACAATATATTCCCTTAATCTCTTAGGAAAAAACCCAACCAGTTAACTCTTTATCATTACCCAATGCATTGGAGAGCTATAATGGGATCACCTTCCCTTGGTTTATCATAGAACCACCCATTATCCTAAATAATTCTCAAGAACCAAAACATAAACATAGAATATAAAGCATTCATGAAAGAAAAATATCTTTTCCAAAGAAAATATCTTACCTTGAGTCTAAAACATCTCATAAAATATTTATATTCCCAAATAATAAACTTGGTTTAATTATTAAATTTCATGATAAAATTTTTAAATTTTGTTATTTCTTTTATATCACTTATTATCATCTTAAAACAGTTACATAATTATTTATGTTCATGTTTGATGTTTTGATGATATTAGGTACTTGGGGCCAAAATGAATTTGATACGACGTATATAATCAAAATTTATATGATTCCATTGACACATGCCCATTGTGGATTATGAAAAAAATACAACCTATGTTAAAAGGTATTATAGCGGGTTATGTAGGTTTTCTCTAGTGAGGAGTTCTCAACAATAGTGTTTTTCACTTAAAATAAAATAAAGAAGTGATGTTGTTTTTGAAATTGTTTGATTCAGGAAATACAAGAAATAAAATAAATATAGTAAAGAAATCAAGTTAATTTTTTACAAAAAAATTACAAATTATTTGATTTAAATCAGTGATATGAAATGGTAATTAGGTTGGGGTCGGTTTTCCAATTGTAATTATATCACAGTTAACTTTACCCAATCTCTTCTGCTAAGTTGTTAAGAGTGAGAATCCAAAATCATTTCTCCTCACTCCCTTGGTCAAATAATAATGTCATAATAAACCTTAATAAAACCTCATATTGTTCTACTCTCCTTCTAATGATTAATGTAGTTTTAGTGAATACCTCCAATTATCTTAGTAAATTCCCAATCGGGTCTTGTTTATCCCAAGCTATCAAGAACATTCACTACTCCTCCCACACGTACCAATGAGCACCATGTACTTAACCACTAAGTCCTGGTATATTCCATAAAATATAAAATAGAACCTAGTGTAGGGAGATATTTATCATTGACTAAATAAAAATAAACAACTGAATCTAAAATCAGATAGAATCATACATGATAATAAAAACTGTTATAAGAAATTTAAACTGATTCGCAGAAGAGAAGAGAGGATTTTAAAAAATTAAGTGAAAGAACTTAAGAATTGAAAAAGGGTAAACATAACCCTCCTAAATCAATAAAAATATATACCCCACCATGGTAAGGGAAACCGAGTTGATGTGGGAAGAATAAGTCATTACAAAGCAAAGAAGAACAAAAGAAATAAAAGCA
The DNA here is from genome assembly GCA_963277665.1 of Viscum album. NCBI lineage: Eukaryota > Viridiplantae > Streptophyta > Magnoliopsida > Santalales > Viscaceae > Viscum > Viscum album. The sequence continues at coordinate 271,418,061 of OY728139.1, read as the reverse complement.
AGAACAGAAATTTATATCCCCCAGAATCTGTCCTCCAGAAGTTTGCCTCTGTTATGCCCACAAGAAATCTGAACCAAGACAATATAACTTCTTATAAGATGAGGTAAATTTAGTTTTATGTCGATACTCAAAATATCAAAGCCTTTGGAGAGTTGTAAAAGAATATATGGCTTGATTGGTGAGTTTAACTTCTTCTGAACACCAAACACTATTTCACCCACTCTACTTGGAAGTGTAATAAATATTCCTTGATACGATTATTATTTTCTAAGATTTAATTTTAACCGTCCCTTGAAAGGTATCTATCTAAACCATCTTTATTCACCTCATTTGAAGGTCGGTTGGATGAGATATTATAGATTTAATGTAGTAGGGTCCATTCTGCCATCCAGACTGATTTCTCCATTTGATTGATTTTTTTGTACCATTGGGTTTTAAATCGGGTCTTGGTCCAGAATTAAAAATTGAATAACATGAGAATATGAATCCTACAATAAAAGGATTCACTTAAATTGGATCAATAATGTAAAATTTATTCTTGAAAAATAGAAGCTCCAAAAAACTGTCAATTTTACAAAATTACACCATTTTCACATTTAAGCCCAAAATAGACCAAAAATAGATAAATGATGAAAATATACTAAAATTGAATAATTGGGAGGGATTAAATAATTAAAAAAAATATTGATAATATTTAAAATATATACTCTATTAATTCTCCCACACTTATCACTTGGACACCTGGACAAGTCAGAATCAAAAAAAAATCAAATTCAAAACACATATCAATGAGATCCACCAATTTGACAAAAATAAACAAAATATATCATGCCTCCTCAAAAAATATTTTTTCAAGTTCTTAATTTCATATCATTAAATATATTTTCAATTAATTTCTCCTCCCATTCACACAAACCACTTACCTAACATTCATTATCTCTCATCACACAAATTTAATTTTTTTTAGCAAAGTCTTTCTCATCCAAACTCATACAAGGGTCGCCATAAGCTTGATAAATTCCTACATCTCCACCCGATGTGAGTAAAAGACATATTTTTATCATGAGGACTTGTCAAGGTTGTTCTGTGGATTTATTTTGGTAGGATTTAGATGTGAAAATTCTGAGGTTGAATGAATAGGGCTTGGCTATTTTTGAAGCAAAATTTTATTACACTAATTTTCACCCAAGTATGGTCTCCTCTTCACTCCCCTTAGTAGAAAATCATCTTCATCACCATGAAGTATCAAGAAATTTTCACATAGTTTATCATTTCAGCAGAAAACATTTCCATATTCTCAATCATAATATTTCTTGAAAGCTCCAGAAAAGGTATAACATTTTTTCTCTATTAGAAGCTCTAGAAAAGACACAGCTTCCAGAAGAATGATTTTTTTTCAGCAAAAATAACATCTCTCCAAAATTTTATTTTCACCCAATGTATTACCAAATAAGGTAGAACAATAAAAGACATCTTCCTCAAGAATAATTTCAACTAGATCATGCAATTTTACTTCAAGAGTGGGTCAGATAGGGAAAATAGGTTTGTAATGTGGATTTCCTAACAGGTTGCTCATGGATTCTAAGGAATTCAAGGATTAAATGTTCAAGGTGTTCCATAATAAAGAGGATTTTATTGAAAAGGGGGATTTAAAACCGAAGAAATTCCTCAATCATTTAAAATGCATGTACCTAAAACCCTCAAATTCTGATAAGAATAAATCAAATTTTGGTTAAATCAAGAATTATTTGGTTCTCTCAAGAAGTGATTTGAAGGTAAATAATATGAAAAAAATTGGTTCAAAAGCCTCATGGGAATGTTATTTCAAATATAAATATAGTGGTATGTGGCATAGTATTCATAAATCAGAGTACATTTCATGAAATTCACAAAGAATTTAACTTGAAACAAAGTCATTTTCAACATTAATTTAAGCTCAGTTTCATGGAATAAACTATTTCTCCTATGGAAATGGGTTTTGAAAATGTCAAAGATAATCATTTTAGCTCCAAAGTTTTAAAAACAAAAAAAAATTAAAAATAAACACACAAAATTTGAAACACACACACATTATAAAAAATAAAAATTGTAAACTACAAAGGTTCCCTTATTCCCCCACACTTATCACTTAGACTTCTGTACAAGTCAGAATCAAAATAAAAACAATGAAAATTCAAAATACATATCCCTGAGATCCACCAATTTGACAATAAGAAACAAAATATATCATGATTCCTCAAAAAAAATATTATTTCAAGTTCTTAATGTCAGATCATTCAATATATTTCTTGTTCATTTCTCCTCTCATGCACACAAAACACTTACCTAACATTCATTTTCACTCATCACACAAATTCCAATTTTTTTAGCAGTGTATTTCTCATAAAAACTCATACAAGGGTCGCCATAGGCTTGATAAATTCCATCATCTCCACCCAATGTGAGTCAAATACATATGTTTATCATGCGGACTTATCTAGGTTCTCTTGTGGATTTAGGTTGGTAGGATTTAGATGTGAAAATTCTAAGGCTCAATGAAGATGTCTTGTCTCTTTTTGAAGATAAATTTCATTACTCCAATTTTCACACAAGTATGGTCTCCTCTTCACTCCCCTTAGTAGAAAATTAGCTTCGTCATCATGAAATGTCAAGGAATGTTCAAAAAATTCATCATTTCAGTATTAAAAATTCCAATATTCTCAAACATAATATTTCTTGAAATCTCTAGAAAAGGCACAGCTTTTTTTCTCTATTAGAGGCTCTAGAAAAGACACAACTTCTAGCAGAATGATTTTTTTTCAGCAGAAAAAACATCTCTCAAACATTTTATTTTAACCCAAAGTATCCCCAAATAAGGTAGAACAAAAAAATAAAACTTACCCCACACATAAGTTCAACTAGATCATGTAATGTTACTTCAAGAGCAGGTTGGATAGGGAAAATTGGATTGTAATGTGGTTATCCTAATAGGTCGTTCATGGATTCTAAGGGCTACAATGATTAAATTTTCAAGGTGGGACATAATAAATAGGATTTTATTGAAAAGGGGTCTTTAAAACCAAATAAATTCCTCAATCATTTAAAACACATGTACCTCGAACCCTCAAGTTTTGATAGGAATAAATCAAATTCTGGTTAAATCAAGCATTGATTGGTTTTCTCAAGAAGTGAGGTGAATGTAAAGAATATGAAAACAATAGTTTCAAAAGCCTCAACGAATGTGATTTCAAATATAAATATAGTGGTGTGTGGAAAGGGATTCAAAAATCAGAGTACTTTTCTTGAAATTCACAAAGAATTTAACTTTAAACAAAGTAATTTTCAGCATTCATTTAAGATCATTTTCATGGAATAAACTATTTCTCCCATGGAAATGGGTTTCAAAAATTTCAAAGATAATCATTTCAACTCAAAAGTTTAAAAAACACACAAAATTTTAAAAAGAAACACACAAAATTTTAAACACACACACATTTTGACAAATAAAAATCCTAAACTACAAAGGTTCCCTCCCCCACACCGAAATGATTTAGTTTTTACAATGTATTAAAAAGGATTTAACATGTAAGATTATTTGAAATTGAATCATAGAAATCATGAAAATGTAAATGATAAGTATGAACTGATGGAGTTTATTGATAAACAGTTTGGAGGATTGTGATCTCCCCCATTGGATCTAATGGCATGGTCCTAAGGAATTTCATCAGCATATGCCCATTGACAATGAATGGATCCTTCTCTCCATCTTTCATTGTTTACAATGAACCAAAAGGATATACATGAGTAACTATAAATGGACCTTCCAATATGAAATGATGTTTACCTAGCATCATCATGAGAATTGAATTTAAGAACAATACTTTGTTACTAGTATGGAAGTCTTTTGGTTGGATCGGTTTTTCCTGAGCCACTCTTGTTATCTCTTTGTAAATCCTATAATTTTCAAATGATTCCCTTATAATTTATTCCAACTCCTGTAATTTTAATCCTCTATCTTTCCCAGCACTTTCAATATCCAGATTCATCTTCCTCACATGCCAGTATTCCTTGTGTTCTAATTCCACGGGTAGGTGACAACTTTTCCATAAATCAGCCTATATGGACTCATTCCAATTGGGGTTTTCCAGGCTGTCCTATAAGCCCATAATCTGTCTTCTAACCATTGGCTCCAATATTTCCTATTTGGATTAACAGTCTTTTCAAAAATTTCTTTGATTTCCCTATTGGACACTTCATCTTTCCCATTAGTCTATGGATGATAGGGAGTTGATGATTTATGATTCACCCCATACTTTTTCAACAAAGAATCCATTCTTATATTGAAAAAGTAGGTCCCTTGAACATTAATGATGGCTCTGGGAACTCCAAACCTACAAAATATGTTAGCTCTAACAAAATCACAAACTACTTTAGCATCATCAATCCTGGTGGATTTTACTTCCACCCATTTGGAAACATAATCAACAGAAAACAGAATATAAGAATTTCTAAATGACATTGGGAAAGGGCCCATAAAATATTTCCCATAAACTTAAAAACTTTCACAAAAATTTAGTGTCTTTTGGGAAATTTCTTTTCTCTTTGAAATATTTTCTATAAACTGACATTTTTCACACAGTTTGCAAAAAATCATGAGAATCTTTAAAAAGTGTTGGCCAATAATGTCCAGATTCTAAAACCTTCCTTGCTATCCTTTGAGGTAAAAAGTGGCCTCTACCAGCTAATGTGTGACAAAAGTTAAAGACTGATTCAATTTCAATTTTAGGCTAACTTATTTTGATCATTTGGTCATTGCAAATCTTCTAAATAAATAGATAATCCCAAATGTTATATCTAGATTCAGATTTCAATTTGTGAATTTGGTGAGAATATAAATGATGTGAACCTAAGATGTTACCAGATAATTAACCATGTCAGCATACCAAGGTACTTCTCCTTCAATTAAGTACAACTGCTCTCCTGGAAGGTGACCATTTAGTGGTTCAATGTCCGGCATTTTGACTTCAGCAGTGTTGGGTAGTCTACTTAAGTGATCAGCCACATGGTTCTCAAATCAATTATTATCTTTGATTTTTATGTTGAACTCCTATAGTAATATCATCCATCTCACAAGAATTGGTTTTACTTTAGTCTTCTTCTTCATGTACCTAAGATCTGTATGATCAGAAAACACAATGACTTTAGTTCCAAGAAAATATTATCTAAATACATCTAAAGAAAAAAGAACTGCTAAAAAATATTTTTATGCTATTGTGTAGTTGAATTGGTTTGCATATAAGGTTTTTGAGTAATATGCAACTAATTTTGGCCTACCCTCAATTCTATATGAAATGACTACTCCAACTACTCGGTTTGAAGAATCACAAAGTAGCTCAAGTTGTTCTTCCCAATTGGGTGCCTGCATTACTGGTGGTGTAATCAATATCCTTTTCAACTCATCAAAGGCTTCTTTACATGAACCATTGAAATAAAAATCAGAATATTTAGAATGTAATCTAGAGAGAGGGAGATAAATCTCTCTGAAATCTTTGATAAACCTCCTGTATAATCTTACATGTCCTAAAAGAAATCTAACGTGTTTGACACAAGTTGGGTAAGGAAAATAATTTATCACTTAAATTTTTTATTTATCAACATTAAATCCTTTCTATGAAATGACATGACCAAGGAAAATTCCTCTCTCAACCATAAAATGACACTTTTCAAAATTCAAAACAATGTTCTTTTCATTATAGGTTTTCAAAACATTTTCCATATTTTTCAAACAATGTTCAAAAGAATTTCCAAAAACTGTGAAATCATCCAAGAAAAACTCTAATAAATATTCAATGTGATCAAAAAATATACTTACCATACACCTTTAAAATATACCTAGAGCATTATACAATCCAAATATAATCCTTTTGTATGCAAAATTACTAAAAGGACAAGTAAAGGTAGTCTTATCTTGATCCTCGGGAGTAATGGGTAGCTAAAAATAACCTGAAAATCCATCCAAAAATAAATAATGAGTTCTTTCTATTAATCACTCTAGAATATAGTCAATCAAAGGGATATGGAAATGATCTTTTCAAGTGAATTAATTCATCTTCCTAAAATCTATGTACACTCTTGAGCTATTCTGAATTCTCATAGGGATTAATTCATTCTTTTCATTCCTCACAATGGTTAGGCTAGTTTCCTTTGGGACTACATGGATGGGGCTAACCCATTGTGAATATGTTATGGGATAGATGATCCCAGATTCTAGCATCTTCTCAATCTCTTTTTTCACAACCTCCATCAGGGTGGCGTTCAACCTCCATTGGGGTTGTCTGGCAGGTTCAGAATCTCTGTCAAGAAAAAATCTATGTGAGCAAATTTTTGGGTTTATTCCTAGTATATCACCTAAGATCCACCCTATTTCTTGGAAATTGTCTCTCAAAATCACAATAAATTATTTTTCTTGAGTTTTATATATATTTTTAGTAATTATATCTGGTAATTGTTCTCCCTCCATAAGGTAAACATATTTTAAATAAGTGGGGAGTGGTTTTAATTCTAGATCAGAAAGATTCCCAAAGGATGAAACCAAATTGAGTTTCCCCACTTCTAATGGTTTGAAATCCTGCACCGAAAAAATCATATCATCTTCATCATAATTTAACAAATTATTAGAGAAATCATATTTTACCTCTTCTTCCAACAATAAATAAGAATATCTAGGAGTTTGGGAATCCATATGTTCAGTGATATTTTTAATGGAAAATTATATCCTAATGATAAGAATTTCTGAAACATACCTGATTCTTCAATTGGTTCTGTACCATCTTAATGGGAGAGTTATAAGAGTGAATGATCATCTGGTGGGTGCCTCATAGATTAAAAAATATTTAAGTGGATAGTGTTGTCTCCAAACTCAATGGTAAGTGTCCCTTCATGGAAATTGATGATGGATATGGCCATATTTAATAAAGGTCTCCCCAAAATGATGGGTGGGTGTGATGGGATCCAATAATCTTCCATATTCAACACATAGAAGTCAGTAGGGAAAAAAATATCTTTGAATTTTTCCAGGACATCTTCCAAAACACCTGCTGGGAAAACTGTGGATCTGTTTTCAAGCTGGACCACTACTCTAGTGATCTTTAAGTCTCCCATATGAAAATAAGTATATAATAAGTAGTGCAATACATTAATTGATTCACCTAAATAACACAACAAATTATAGAAATGTAATTAATCAACGGTGCATGGAATAGAAAACGTCCTTTGATCTTGACATTTGGTTGGTAATTGTTGTGTAATAAGGGCTGAGACACTTCCTCCCAAATTGATCCTCTTATTACCTTAAATTCTTCTCTTCTTGGGGAAAATATCATTAAAATATTTAGCATTCTTTGGAAATTTTTTGATTGATTCAATCAGAGGTATGTTGATTTCCACTTTCTAGAAGGTGTCTCTAATTTCTTTATTCAATGCTTCTTCTTACAACCTATTTGATTCAATAATCCTTGATGAAAATGGTGGGGGTATATCTTTCTTCTCCCTTTGTTTCCTTTGAAATGGTGTTTCTTGTTTCTTCTTCCTTGGCCTATCCTTCTCCTCTTCCTCTTTCTTATATTCTTCCTGATGCATTTTCATTTAATTTTCATCATTCCCAACTTCATTCTCCCTTAGCCTAGGTGGTCTTATTTTAGGATCAATGGTGTATAGTGGTGGGATTTATTTTCCACTTCTTTTAGTTATAATACTAACAATCTCTTTTGGGTTTATAATTGTTTGGTAAGGGAGTTTATATGGATTTTTGGTTATAAATTCAATGATACTTGTAAACTTATTGGAAAAATATTTAACGGTGTCCTTCAATCCCTCAAACTCAAATTTTTTTTGTTGGTTTTGAATTGGAGGTTTTGAACTAGTGGATATATTCTCCTAGGTTATTTGGAAAGTTGTTGTTTTTTGGTAAGAAGACTGGTTATAAGACTACTTTTTTTGAAATGGTGGTGGGTTTTGGAATTGATTTTGGAATGGTGGTTGGTTTTGAAACTGGTTTTGGTATGGGGGTCTACTTTGTTTCTGCTGATTTCCAAATCTATATTCATCTTGGTTAGGATCTATCCATCCTTGATTTTGATGGAACTTTCCTGGATGAAAGGTTTCTGCACATGTTTCTATTTCGTGTATTTTAGAACATTGGTCAGTTAATTGATCAGGTGATGATCATAAACCATATAACTTAGCCGGAGCTTGTTGGTCACTAACTTGTTTCAAGTCCATCTACCTCACCAAAGTAGTCAGCTCTTCAATCATAGTTTCTAGTAAGGGTGATGGATAAGAAGTGTGTACCTCATAAATACCTCATGTTCTAATATCTTGTGTTCTAAACTACTGCGACTTCTGGGAAATCTTCTCAATCAGGCCTTTGGCATCTTCTGGTGACTTGTCAATCAATGCACCTCCAGATGATGCATTAAGAAGGTTTCTGTCATTGTCTAGTATTCCTTGATAGAAGAAGACACGAAAATGTTGTTCCTCAATGGTTTGATGAGGGTATCTAGCACATAGCTTCTTAAATCTCTCCCAGTACTTATAAAGGGTTTCTCCAGATTATTGTCGTATGGCGTAGATTTACTTCCAAATGGTTGTGCTTCTAGAGATGGGGAATAATATTTGTATAAAACATCTTTCCAGCTCATTCCAATCATGAATGTATCTTGTTTTAGGTCGTAAAACCATTATTTTGTAGCTCCATCCAATGAAAATGGAAATTCCTTCCACTTTACCTGCTCCTCATTAACTCCACAAGGTCTGAAAGTTGAGAAACATGTGTGAACTCTTTAATGTGTTTTTTTGGATCTTCACTTGCTGAACCATGAAAAATTGGAAAAAAAGAATTCATGTTATGTTTCTTTTAAAAATCATTTTGTGACACTGGTATGGAAATTTTATTGTTTTGATTATGGAATTGTGTTTTGCATAGGTCTCTAATAGTTGGGTTTTGATTTTCAGACAAGATGACAGGCTCAGAGTGAACACTTGGAGTTTCACATGAGTCTGCAAGGGGAATTTCTTAAAATTCATATTTAAAATTAATATTTCTAATTCTATTCAATAAGGTTATTTCAATTTCAGGATATATGCTTAAAGTTTCAGTTTTTGAGGTTATAGTCATGCAATTTTGAGGAGAAAATATGAAAAGAGAAAGAAGAGAAAAGAAAAGAAATGATGGCGCTACCTCCTGGAAAACAACACCATGTTTTTACACGTAACTATCATGGGGTGTGGAAAAAACAAATATAACGAATGTTAAAATATATTATAGTGTGTCACCTAGGTTGTATCCAGATAAGAGTGTTCAATAATAGTGTTTGTCACTTAAAATAAGAGAAAAAAGTATTGTTGTTTTGGAAATTGCTTGATTTGAGAAATACAAGAATGAAACTAAGTAAGTTAAAGTGATTAAGTGAAAGTTTTTAAAAAATGAAAAATGATGTGTTTTAAATCACTGATATGAAATTCTGATTAGGTTAGGGTCAGTTTTCCAATTGTAATTCTATCACAGTTCACTTTACCCAATTCTCTTCTACTAATTCATTAAGAGTGAGAATCCAGAATCATTTCTCCTCACTCCCTTGGTAAAATAATAATGTGACAATAAACCTTAATAAAACCTAATATTTTTATACTCTTCTTCCAATGTGTAATAGAGTTGTATAGAATACCACCAATTATCATAGACAATTCCGAATCGGGTCTTGTTCATCCCAAGAAATCAAGAACATTCACTACTCCTCCCACACGTACCGGTGATCACCATGTACTTCACCACTATGTCTTGGTTTATTCCATCGTATATAAACCAGAACCTAGTGGAGGTAGATAGTTATTCTTGACCAAATAAAAATAAAGAACAGAATCTAAAATCAGATACTATCATACATGATAAAAAAACTATTATAATAAATTGAAACTGATTCGCAGAAGAGAAAAATGGATTATAAAACATTAAGTGAAAGAACTCAAGAATTACAAAAGGGTAGACTTACCCCTCCCTAGTCACTCATAAGATACACCCCACCATGGTAAGGTTAATTAAGTTTAATTGGGAATAATAATTCATTACGAAGCTATGAAGAACAAAAGAAAGAAAAGATAGAACAGAAATTTTGATCCTCTAAAATTTGTCCTTCAAAATTTTGCCTCTATTATGCCCAGAATCCATCCAAACCAAGCCAAGCTCCTTTCTTATAGGATGTGTAAAATTTATTTTTCTATAGATCCTAAAAATATAAAATCCTTTGGATAGGAGTAAAGGAAAATATTGATTGATTATTGAGTTTAACTTCACCTAGCCTCCAAATACTATTTTACACACTCCACTTAGAAGCGCCCAAAGTATGCCTTCATAAGCTTATTATTTTCTGGGATTTAACTTAAACTATCCCTTGAAAGTTATCTTCCAAATCCTGCTAGAATCATCTCATTTGAAGGTCTATTAAATGAGATATTGCAGATTTAATGTAGTAGGGTTCATTTTGCTAGTTAGACTGATTTCTCCATTTAATTGATTTTTCTATACCATTGGTTTTTGAATTGGGTCTTGGTCCAGAAGACAAACTTTAATACCGCAAGCATATAAAGACTACAAAAAAAGTTCACTTAAATTGGATCAATAATGTAAAAGTTATGCATGAAAAACTGAAGCTCCCAAAACTATCAATTTTACAGAATTACACCATTTTCACATTTAAGCCCAAAATACACCAAAAACACATAAACGATGCAAATATACTCAAATTGAATAATTTGGAGGGATTAAATCATCAAAAATAATATTAATAATAATTAAAATCTTAACTCTATCATCTATACTATCCATAATAATATTAATTAAATGGATATAATTTTTATTCATCAATTATACGTTTAAATCAAACCATTTTGTATTTTAATGAAAAATGAACTACGTTAAAATCATGAAGATGGTAGGTTGTAAGTAGGCTTGAGTAACATTTCCATTTTTTGATAATCATTATAAAAATAAGGTAATTATTATTTTATATTTCCATAATTATCATAGTATTATAAATAAAATTTTAATCATTTCAATATACTTATATATATCATCTGTTCATTGTAGTGATGAAAAACAAATCACATTGTGGTGTAGAGGAGATAGTTTAAATAGATGCATGAAAAATGTTATCATTTTTATGTGAATATAAAGGTAAGAAAATAAATGATATATTATTATTTAATAATTATGAATATTTTAGGAATATAATATATAAAAAATAATTATATCATTATAACCATTCATGGGATAAGATGATGAAAAATGAATTATATCAGTTTGAAAGGTGGTGGTCATCAATTCACATGAAAAAATAATTCATTTATCATTTGATGAAATTGGAGAAATATTTTGGTTATGATGTTAAAATAATAAAATATCAGTATATTCAAGATATTTTATTTATTATTTCATCATGTTTGAATAATATTTGATGGAACTGGAAGAGAAAAAAAACATAAATACTTTATTAAAATAATACCTCTTCTTCAGTCAATCATATTTTGTTAACACCTTAAGACCACTAAGGGTGATGTTATTCCTAAAAAAATAGCTATAGAATATGGTTAGGGGTTCTATTAAAGTATTTGGTAAGATATTTTCTAAAGAAAATAGGTTTTCTGGTGTGAAGAAAATAGAATAAGGGGTTACCTTTTGTAAGAGAAGAGATGGGTACTCTTGGAAGTCTTCAAAATATAAATTAATTTTCTATTAAAAATTGGTCCAAAGTGAGTTATTTAGAATATAGAAAGAGGATGGGTCAAAATAAATTCATCAAATAAAAAAATACAAGTTTTTAATTATTATTTTATTTCTTAACAATTTGTTTTTTTCATTATTTAACTCTTATTATGATATCATGTAATTGACACATTGAGGGTTAATATAATTACTATAAAAGTGAAAAATGCCGATAAATGAGTCATTTATAAAATTTTAAGACTTATATAAATCATTTGGATAAATTTTCTATTTCTATTCATTTTATTTCATTTAATAAAATATGTCAGTTTTTTAAAATATCATTAAAGTCAATTTTGACACTATTCATTACATGACTTTTTAGAAATATCATAACATGATATATTCAATAAAACTCTTTAAAAACATCAATAAAATTTTAAATTAATATAAAAAATTCTTTTATGACATTAATTATCTCAAATAATATTTATTTTAATATTTTTAATATCATTTATTTGATATTTATTTTAATTAAAAAATTATTGTATCATCACTGTGTGAGCCTTTACATTAATCATTTCGTCCCTAAAACTTAAAAAAATTATCATAAAAAATATAAATATTATGGATTTAAAGATAATATTTATAGTCTAATATATCACCTTTATAACCCAATATTAAAAATATCTCACTTGTTAAAAACAAAAGTATGAAAAATTTGACTTTTCATTGAATGAAATACTACAAATGACTTAAAGTCATCCAAGTGGATCAAATAGATCAAAAAATAAGACCAATGATTATTTTGGTTAAAAATAACTCATCCAATAAAATTATAAAAACTGTTAGGGTAATTTTATTATATTTATAATATTATTCTTACCCTTAATTACAAAATTTACCCTTAACCGTGGTAATAGAAAATAAGAAAGTAACTGCTCATGTTGTCCAAAAATAAAAGGAACATATTTAATATATTTGGACATTATTATTCTAAATATGTATACAATTTTTTTAAATTTAATTCAAATAATTTATAAATATTAATTAAAATTAATCTTGTAGACAAGATGAAACAATGAGTTTGTAAAGTAAAAATGTTCAACAGATTGAAATGTTATTGATTACAATAACCCACATTGGATTTATCAATTTTTTTTGAAATATTTATACTTTAAAAACAATATAATATATAATCTAACCATATAAATAAATTATATGAAAAATTAGTATTCAATTAAAATATAGTATTTGTTTCACTATTCATCAATAAATTAAGGTTATTAGAAAAATACCAAAAATGTAACTAATGTAAAATTTTATATTATGGTTTCAAAAATGAAGAATATTTTTTTCAAATATAATATATATGAGTGGAAACATTTAGTTTTAAAACCACTATGCCATTCAAATGTGATAAAACTGCTTTTTAGAAAAATAATGTTTTTAACCATAAAACTAGATTTATCATATACTCTATTGAACATATTGTCTCTTTTAATTATTATATAATTCATAAATATTAATAAATATAAAAAATACTTATTCTATCATTACCTGGGTTGTTACATTCTTCCATCATTTTAGAAATTGTTTCCTCTCAATTTTATTCACTTATTAAATAAGTGGATATATATTTACCTCATCACATTTTAATATTCCCATGTTACCTATTCATCCATATGGTTTTTATATAAAACCTTTACCTGATGAATCAATTTATTCCACAAAAATTTCTCTCTATAGTCAAGAACCTGAACTGGATATTCCTCATAAGAAATATTCTCTTCCAACTGAACTATATGAGGGATTAAAACACGAAGTTGATCTAGCATATACTTTCTTAAAATTGAAACATGAAATTTGTTATGTACCTGGGATAAAATCAGAGGAAAATACATTTTGTAGGAAATAGATCCAACTCTATCCAAGATTTCATAGGGTATAAATAATTGTGGACTCAACATCCCCTTTTTACCAAAATGTATCACACTTTTCCAAGGAGAAACATTGAGAAAGAAATGATCACCTACATAAAAAGTAAGATCCTTCTTCCATTTATACACATAAATTTTCTTTCTACTCTGACCTGTCCTCATGTGTCCTTGAATTAAATTAACTTTATATTCCTTATCCTCTACCAATTCTGGTCCCATCAACTTCCTTTAACCTATCTCATCCTAAAATGATGGATTTTGACACTACTTTAAATATAATGCCTCAAATGGTGCCATATGTAAACTAGAATACATATTTTTAATATAAGAAAACTTAACCAAAGAATGGTGTTGATAACAACTTCCCCAGTAATACATTAAACAAGCACGTAGCATATCCTCTAAGTATTGAATTTCTCTTTCTAACATTCCATCATACTAAGGATAAAATGTTATGATGAAATTTAATCCAATTACCAATTACTTCTGAAGGACTCTAAAAAATTTCGAAGAGAACCTAAGATCACTATTCGGTAAAATGGATATATTAACTCCATGTAACTTGATTGTCTCTTTAAGATAAAATTAAGAAAGTTCATCTAGATACAGAGTGTCTCAAATTGTAAGAAAATGAGGAAATCTAGTCGATCAATCAATAATAACCAAGATTGCATTGTTACCTCGAGATGTATTTGGTAATCCCACTATGAAATCCATGGATATATTTTCTCATTTACACTCTGGAACTGGAAAAGGAAGATGCATCCCCTTCGTCAAATTTCATTGTACTTTAACCTAATAGAAAGTCAAACACATCATGGTAAAGTCAAAAATACCATTTTCCTTCCCTCCCACCAGTAATACTCTTGAAGGTCTCTATACATCTTAGTGATTCTGGGATGAACTGAAAACGAAGAACTATGAGCTTCACATATCAATTCTTTCATCAACTGTGAATCACAAGGCACACATATTCTCTTCCCAAATCTCAAACACAATATTTATCAAGGTTAAATTCAGGAAAGTTAATCTTTTAACCAATTCTACCATTTTTTGTAACTCAAAATATTCCTTATGATCTTTCTCAATTCTATCTAATAGTGAGTATTTCACTAAAACCTAAAATAAAATAGAGAAATTTCTTATACCATCAACTTCCGAGCCAAAATTCTTCAAATCATTAACCAAAGGGTCATGATCTATATGTAACATAGTTAATGTTGTTTTACTTTTCTGAATCAATGCATCATCCACTTTTCTTGCTTTTCTAGGATGGAAATAAATCATGAAATTATAATACTTGATTAGTTTAATCCATCTACTATGTCTCAAGATAAATTATTTTTGGGTTAATATATACTTCAAAATTTTATGATAAGTATATATTGACCACCTTACTCTAAAAAAATGATGCCTCCAAATCTTTAATGTAAGAACCAGTAGTAGTAAATTTAAAATCATGTGTAGGGTAATTTAACTCATGAGGTTTCAACTTACATGAATCTTAAGAAATTACCTGATCATTATGCATCAGTACACAACCAAGTCCTTTCAACGAAGAATCACTATAGATGAAAAATTCAACACTTGGGGAAGGCAGGTCCAGAACTATATAATTTACCAATATTTTTTTCAATTCCTAAAAACAATAATCACATTATTTTGTATATATAAACTTAACTCTATTTTTATTTATCTTATTCAGTGAGATATATTACCATGAAAAAGTTTCCATAATGATCTAGTAATAGCCAGCTATACCAAGAAAAATATGAATCTCAATTATATTTTTAGGTCATGGCCATTCATCAACAGCTTTTATTTTAGTAGGATCAATAGTTATTCTATATTTGGAAACAATATGACCAAGGAATGTAATTTTTTGCAACCCAAATTCACACTCGCTAAATTTCCCATACAGTTTTTTTCTTTTGAGGTTTTCAAATTTACCCTTAGATGTATTTCATGCTCCTATTTACTTTTAGAATATACAAAAATTTTATCAATAAACACAACCAAAAACTTATCCAAGAAATCATGAAATATTCTATTCATAATATCCATGAATACACCAGGCACATTAGTTAACCCAAATGTAATAAATACAAATTCAAAATTCTCATATCCAGTCCAAAACGCAGTCTTGGGATTATTTGGATCCTTAACTTTCAATTGATGGTACGCCGACCTCTGTTCAACCTTTGAAAAATATGGTACTCTCTAGAGTTAATTAAACAAATCATAGATATGAGTAAAAGGATACTTGTTCTTAATAGTGATTTTATTCAAGGATCTATAATCAATGTAAGGTATCATTAAACCATCTTTATTTTTAACAAACATGATAGGAGCACCCCATGGTGAAGTGCTAGGTTAGATGAAACCTTTATCTAACTTCTCATGTAACTTCCATTTCAATTCAATAAATTCTACTTGATCCATTCAATAAGAGGGTTTATAAATTGGATTATCATAAGAAACTTAGTCAATAATAAATTCAACTTCCATTTCATGTTTAATACTATGAAACTCATCAGGAAAAACATCCAGATACTCATTTACCAGAGACACGTCATTAATCTAAATAATCCTTTTTTCAATAATATTTTCATGATAACATTAATTTCCATACTTTAAAAGTTTCTCATCTTCCTAATATGTTATCAATAGTATGGTATCATTATTATACACAAAATAAAACTATTTTTCAAAAGAAACTTCATTAACTCTACCGTATATCTTAGTGTGGTAAACCAAAAGGAAATCCATACATAGAATAATGTCAAACTCTACTAGAAAGAAAACAACAAGGTTATTAGGTAAATTCTTTCCACAGAAAATTACATAAAGACTCTTATAATTTATTTTTTACTTAATATTTTTCCCAATTTGTTTTACCATAAGTTATGGATTCATTTCTTAAAGTGGAATTTTCAATTTACCAGAAAATTTAAATGAAATGAAAGAGTGTGTAGACTATGAATCAAAAAACACATTGTCATAACCTAAATAAACAAAAAATGTACCTGAGACCACTTCATTTGATGGCCTAACATATGATGAAGTAGTTTCAAAGGATTTCACTGCACCTTTATATTTATAGTATGGCTACTACTCATCATTCAAGTTCCTCATCAGACACTCGTTTTCATAATGAACCATCTCATTACATTTAAAACATTTTACTGATTGTATATCATAATTTTTATTACCAATATTATGATATTTTTCATTGTAGTTATGAGCCTTATTCCCTATATTACCACATCATAATAACTTACCAGAATACAAAAGGAATTCCCCAGTTTTTTTTATATAAATTCTCACAAAATATAAACTTAATTTCCTTACCATCAAACCTCTATGATGAATTATTTCCATTTCCTACCACCTCAACCTCTTTTTATGTTGGTTTTCAAAGAACACATGATCATTGGAAAACACCATTTCCACCTTCCCCACACATCAAACAAGTTTTTCAAAACTTTTGAATTCATGAGAATCCAATAACCTTTGATATTTTGACTTTAATATTGAGTAAAAATGATTTATTTTACTATCATGATTTCAGAAAAAATTTGCATCATACCTTTCCAATCGAGTGAATATTTCTTCGTATAAATCCATTGAATCCTCCTCTTATCTCAATTATAAGAAATTTTTTTCCATACTAAGTCCAATAACCTTAGAAAAGTATTTCTAAAGAAAAATATATTTTAATTAATCACATTCCAAATAATAAATCTCCTCACTATCTCTGATATTATTAACCATCAACCACCACTTTTCATCTTCACCTTTAAAATGGTAAAAAGAAATACTAACCTTTTGATTGTATGAACACCCCAAGATGTCAAAAAGCATTTCTAGGGATTCAATCCATCCTTCAATTACCACTGGGTCAAAAAAATCCACTAAAAGATGGAGGTTATTGCCTCATAAGATGTTCCACTACTAACATATTCTTATAGGGTTGATTAAAATGATATCTTTCATGGATGCCACATCCATTTATATCTAGTGTAAACTTATCCATCACAACAAAAAATTGTTAAAATCTAATTCAAATCATATCAGGATTCTGATTTAGAAGGAAATTATCCTATAGATGTCTTCCCACCATAGCCACCATGTTTTCTCTATGTAAAATCAAATCTGAAAATTCATATTTCAGTTGAAGTAACATGGTAATATAAATATTATATATCATTTCAACTTAACCATAAATTAAATATCATTTATAGATATTATATTAACAATATCCTAACCCATAAATTTATCTAAACTGGTCTTTGATGCCAATTATAAAGAATCAACCTTAAACATTACAAAATCTTGATTTTCAGTCAAGAATTCAATTTCTTTCACATTGAGGATATTTTCAATTTTATAGTTTTAGAAAAAAATTCCATCATTTATACATATCATCCCACATTCATACAAAGGAGATAATACTAAAATAGTACCCATTTTTTAAAAAATATAAATTTTTAAAATAAAACGTGATTTCTTTTTCATGAAAAACCTTAATAGCATTAAAGTTGAATTCTTCATTTATTTTACCCCTCATTATACCCTATGAAAAACATTTTAAAGCCTAGGATGAAAAAAAATATTAAAAGGGATACAAAAAATAAATAAATAAATGGTTATTCTATTAATATTTATAAACCCATCAAAACGTTTTAACAAAGCATATATGTTTCACCCATAAACAAATAAGTTCTTTAGCTTATGTTATGAAATCATAAGCTTCCTATAAAACAAAATAGAAAACATAAATAATAAAGGTTAATGGTGGAATAAATTCCACAAATTTCTTACATTTACTAAATCTCTCACAAATATATAGGTAGTAGTCTTCATGGTTACATTTGGAATACCCACTGTAGTATATTCCCTTAATATATTCGGAAAAACAAAACTAGTTAACTCTATCTCATTACCCAACTCATTAGAGATATATAACAGGATCGCATTCCCTTGTTTTAACATAAAACCAAATGTTCTCATAAAAAGTTTCCAAGAACCAAAACATAATCATAACACATAAAACATGCATAAAAGAAAAATATCTATTAAACTTTAAAAACACATTACATTTTTTACAAGGCTACACACTCATAAATGAAAAACTTTATTTGAAAATAAAATTGTAAAAATTTAAAGTAAGAATAAAAAACCTATGGGACATAAAAGTGTAAAATTTCATTTATTTTCTATATGTTATAAAAACATTCCTTTCATCTTTTGTAAAAAAATGTTGAACGAGTGACTTTAAAATTTGTTTTTAGAAGAAATTATCTTACCTTGAGTCTGACACATCACATACAATATTTATATTCTTAAATAATAAAATTAGTTTTATTATTTAATTTATTGAGAACCTTTTTAAAGTTTTTTTGTCCTTTTATATCACTTATTATCATGTTATAACAATTACTTAATTATTTATGTTCATGTTAGATGTTTTGATGATATTTAGTACTTGAGTCCAAAATGACTTTGATATGATGTCTATAGTAAAAATAGAAATAAGTCCATATTATATAGAATAATATTTATGAATTTTTTATAATTTTTATGATGTAATTATAAATTTAAATCAAACCATTATGTATGGTCATGAAAAATGAACTGTGTTATAATAATGGAGATGGTAGGTCATACGTAAACATGAGTGACAATTCCATTTTTCAATGATCAATATAGAAAGAAGGTAATTATTATTTTATCTTCCCAGAATTATAATAATATAATAAATATAATATTAATCCTATAAATATACTTATATATATCATACATATATTTTGGTGATGAAAAACTAATCACAACACTTTGTGGAGGTGATATTTCACATGTACACACGAACAACATTATCATTTTTATGTGAATGGAAAGGTAAGAAAAATGATATATTATTATTTAATAATGATAAATATTTAATTAATATCATATATAAAAATTAATTCCATAATTATAACCAGTATTCTGAGACTGTGATGAAAAAACAATTATATTTGTTTATAATGTAATAGTATGCCTTATATACAAACGAATAATTCATTTTCCATTTTATGAAATTGGAGATGTATTTAGGTGATGATATTAAAATAATAAAATATAATTTTTTTTAGGATACTGTATTTATTATTTCATCATGGTTTAAATTTTTTTGAAATATGTGTAATAAGAAATAAAATATAACTACTTGATTAAAACAATACATCTTCTTCAGACGATCTCCTTTTCTTAACAACTTAAAACCACTAAGGGTGGTGTTATGCCTAAAATAAGAGCTCTAGAATGTGTCTATAGATTATAGTAAGTTATTTTGGTAGATATGTTCTGAACCAAAAAATTTTTGATGTTTGAAAAAAACATAATAAGGCGTGCCCTTTTATAACAAATGAGAGGGGCACTCTTGAAATTTTTCAAAATATAAATTACTTTTTTCTTCCAAATGGTTCCAAAGGGAGTTATTTAAAATAAAGGATGATTATGGGTTGAAATAAATTCATAAAATAAAAATCATACAAGTTTTTATTATTTTTTTAATCCTTATAGTTTTATTTTAACCCTTTTGGCACCCATTTAACTCTCACTATGATATCCTGTAATGTACACTTTGAGGGTTAATATAATTACTATAAAAAACAATAAATTTATTCATTTATAAAATTTTAAGACATATAACAATTATTTGGAATAATTTTATATTTTTATATATGTTATATCATTTAATAAAAGATTTTATATTTCAAAATATCATTAATATCAATTTTGACACTATTCATTACTTGACTTTTTAAAAATATCATAAATATATAATATATTCATACCAAATATTTTGAGATATTACTAAAATTTAAAATTAATATATGAAATTCTTGTATGAAATTAATTATCTCAAACTATATTTATTTGAATATTTTTTAAATCATTTATTTTATTTTTCCTTTAATTAAAAAATTACTACATCATCTTTTTCCAAAGAATTTAACTTAATAATGTGTTCTCTAAAAATTAAAAATAAATTATAATGATAAATAAAAACATTTTATATTTAAAAATAACATTTATAATACAGGTTACTAAAAATATTTCACTTTTTAAACACAAAATTATGAAAAAATGACTTTTCTTTGAATAAAATACTATAAATTGATTAAAGTCATCCAAGTCACTCCAACAGCTCCAAAAATAATAAAAAGGATGATTTTGGTCAAAAATAACTCATATAATTAAATTATTATAAGTTTTATGGTAATGTTATTATATTTATAATATTATTTTTGCCCTTAATTATCTGATTTACCCTTAACCGTGGTAATAAAAATTTACAAAGTTACTACTCATATTGTTAAAAAAATAAAAGGAACATATTTAATAAATTTTCACCTTCTAATTAAAAATATGGAATCTATTTTTTTTAATTCAATTACTCTAATTTGAAAAAATTAATAATAATTAATCCTATAAACAGGATGAAACAATGGGCTTTTAATATAAAAATGTCCAAAACATTAAAATATTGTTATATTCAATTTCAATTAGAAAATAATTCCAATAACACACATTGGATTTATTAGTGTATATTTTAACTATTTATACTTTAAAACCCAATATATAATATAATATAACCATATAAATAAATTTGAAAAAAAACATTGTTCAATTAAAATACTGTAATTATTTCATTATTCGTCAATAAATGAATCTTATCAGAATAATACCAAAAAATTAACCAAAGTAAATTTTGACATTACACTTTCAAAAATGTTGTCAATTTTATCAAATATGATTTATAAAATTGAAAAAAAATAGTTTTGAAACCAATGAACAATTAAACGGCTATAAAATTCTTTTTAGAAAAATGATATTTTTAAGCATAAAACTAAATTTATCATATACACTAATGAACATATTATCAATTTTAATTACTATATAATTCATAAATATTAATAAATATGAAAAATAATTATTTTATCATTAACTGGGTCGTTACAAAAGGAGAATGATCACACAGGTTTCAAGGGAGGCTTGAACAATTATCAAACCGTATAAGGGTTGTGTCCTTAGCTCTATTCGAGAAACCCCCACCCCACATAATTATGAAACGTGGATAAAATAACTTTGGTAAAACCATGAAACTTTAATAATTTGAATTATTTTTAATAATATTTCATCCTATTCAGCTAATAAACCCCCAATACCTTCCATTCTCCCTATAAAACACTCCATTAATCATTCAAAAGTGATTTTAACCAGGATTTAAATTGGGGTGCACCTCATCTCAGGGTCGGTATCTTAAAATCTATCAAACTTATAATATCTCATCCTTGATATGGATTTCCAAGAATCTAAAATAATTCAAGACAAAAATTCATGCCATGGGAACCACCTATCAACTTCTCTCTCCCAATCTTCCTTCTGAACATCGCTATGTCATCACAATACTCGAACCAAAGAAACAGTACCACTCTGAAGATTTTTCCCCTTTGTGATTCACAGCATGAACTTGATTCTCCTCAAAGGACACATCAACCTAGAACCCAAAAAAGACAAAAAAAAATCCTATAATGAATCCAAGGTAACACCGCCTAATTCATTTCATAAGAAAATATCATACATGGAACAATATTGGAAAGAAATATTCAATATGAACTCTACTAGTCTGATCCTCTCCAAAAATTACATTCCAAAATACTTGGCACCAACTTACCCAATTTTCAAAATTTTGATAGTGACCCTAGCTCAGTGTTACCTAAAGAAACACATAGTCATCGAATTACACTACCCAACCTACATTGTTCTATAATTTTAATCCCAATGGCCTTTTCCAAAACTAGATACCTAAAACCCAACCAAGTCACAATTGTTAATTCAAGCACTCAAACCACAAAACATAATCCAAAACCTATTTTCAAAACCAAAACATCAATATGGTGCTCACCCAAGCCCATTTAAACAAAAATATAGAATTCATTATTGTTTGGTTGCCTTCCAGTATTAAGGTGCCTCTCACCTTAATCTTTAGCTTATAGAAAACAGTTTCCAATGTTTGGTTCTTATTCCATCAACAAGACTCAAAATAACATCAAAATCTTGCTCTTGTAGTTCATCGAGTGAAGTTATCAACTTATCATTCCCAAAATCCAATGAGAGAACCAATCAAAATTGGGTCCCACCCTCTTCAATCAAAAACACTAGAATTGACATATAACCACCATGAATACAGAACACACAAAAAAACTATCCTTTTCTGCATAAACCTAATATCATTCCCAAATTGCATCCATCTTTTTCACAATGACCCTTCAGATGTGGTTTTTAACTCCCCGCATGCATCCCATGCATTAACCCAAGTCGGACTATCCTAAGCTGACTGATCTCTTGAATGCTCAAACTCCACTATTGATGTGTTTCCACCTTACCAAATCATGATTCCTTCATGACCTGAGCCTTTCCTCAAATACCCAAACACACCCATTGAAGTATGTATCTAAATCCCATTGAAATTCCACAGTCAAGACCTCCACTATCTCAAAACTGTCATTGGTCTCTACCATGCCCACTAAAAACCCTCCAACATAGTTACCTAAAATTTATTTTATAACATTTTCAAGTACAAATCCATAACTTAGCTAAGCCAGATAAAACACTCAACATCCTTGTAGAACACCCTAAGTAATATAGGAACACACATCATCAGTTATTCACTGGAATCTTGGTGCCACCCTAACCATCCCATGGTTAATTCCACATATATAAAATATATTCAGTATGAGGCTCATACCCCCTAACCCACACATAACTCTACACCTTATGAATATCATGGACACCCCCTCTCTTAAGAAACGCCAACCATTGCATCCCATGCTCAACAACTACTAAACCTAAAAATTATACATGGTCACCCTACACTCACTTGAGTGAAAATACTAAAAATCCACCCTCACTCATTCTCATCCTCCGAGAATGAAACCAATGGAATTTTCCAACCCCAAATCTATTATACGGACCTTATTCACAAATTGGTGATGGTTCACCTTCTACCATGTGGCTTCGCTCATATTAATCCATGAATACAACCTCCAAGAGGTTCTCCATCTGAACAAAAGAAAAAAAAAACCTTTATGTTTCTTGGAATATAGCCATTGATCTCTCAGTGTACCTAGGAAAATGACAAGATATTAAGAATGATAATTTCAAGACCTCATATACACCAATATATCATTGAAAAATACCGACACAACTCATCCACTCCTAACATCACCTGTCTCTTTAGGGACATGCTAACACCTTCAGAGGCCTCATGCCTCACAGTGCATTGGCATCCCATCAACTCTTGTTCCTTATGATTAAAGAGGAACCTATCAACCAAAACCCACCCACACTTCAAGTTTCTTTGTCAATAAGTCATTATATAATGTTCTCTATTGTACTATCTTTTCCAAATTACACATGATATATCACACCAATCCCGAAAATAACATGTACCATTCTTAGATGGAGTGTATCACCTCCGTTTCACTAAAAAACAAGAATTTTTTTCTGATCCACCTAATTTTTTATTCCGACAACATGGCGTATCCTACCATGTTCCCATCATCCTGAAATTACTAAAAAACCTCTGAGTCATGTTCTCTCATATAGAGATTTACTGAATTTAACTTAGAACTCAACAAGACATACAATGCTAAAAATAGGCATAATAACCACTGAAGAAACCAACCAAGCCTTCTCACTCTCTATCCCCATAAGACTAGAGGAATCCACAAAATCTTCATCCAAAAAGTTAACTCATTGCACAAATCATCTCTAACCATATGAACACCCTCCACCCTTGGTTCCCATACTATGTCAAAGCATCTATATATGATCTATCCACCCTTATATCGTCCATCCAAGGTGAATGTTGATTCCCACACCGAATAGTGTCAGTAAAAAAGGGTTGATAACTCAAAAAATATGACACATTCAAAAGAATCCTTAAATCCACCCATAAGTACTCAAGTTTCTTCTCATAGAAAAGGAAACCGATGAATAATCATGCCTCTTTATAGAAACCCAAATGAATCTACCATTCATTGATTCTACCTCTGAATCATCCAAACATACATAAAATTCTAAAACACCCACAAAACATCCACATGTACCTTACGTTCCCAAAGGAACTAGTAACCTAGCTGACCCCTCTCAGAGGTCACCCTCAACGGTCAAATGGAACCAACTCCCTAAACAATAATAACATTATAGAGTGTTACTAATCTATCCCACCAAGCCATAAATATCAAACTTCTTATAGGTCACTACACATGGGAAAAACCCTTCTCCCATTCCAAAACACATTGTATCTAACAGGTCAAGGTAACTAATTACTCTATGTCTCATTCCCATAGCGAAAACACCACTAAAAGTGACACCAAATACAATAAAAAGGCATATATGCATGGTTTTTTAAAAAATCATGGCTATACGCCACACCTATATCCACAATTTTCCAACAATCATGGCTATAAACCACACCTATAGCCACAGTTTTGGAAAACCATGGTTATTTTTATTTTTTAAAAGGATATATCCATGGTTATCTAAAACCATGGATATATATCCAACCAAGATCCACGTTTCTTGTAAACTGTGGCTGTAGGTTTCCCACGTAAGCGTGATGAAAAAAATCTCATGGAAATGGAGTGGGAAAACCTATTTCCATGATTTTACTCTTATATCCATAGTGTAAAATAATATATATAAGATTATATATATATATAAACTAATAACTATATATAGATAAGTGGTAATGTGCATCGATTCGGGCATAGGAGGTTAGGGGTTCAAATCCGGTTGATGGAATTTTTTATGGCTATTTCCATGGTGGACAACCAATATTCCTATTACAATGGTTCTAAACCCATGGAAATAAGTCTACTAACATTCTAGAATATTTCCATGGTTCTAAACCATGGAAATATGGATATATCCATGGTATACAACTGTGGAAATAGGTCTTTAAAATTATTATTATAGCTCAATGCTATAGACATGCCAATATGATCCACAACCAACTAGACTGTGGCTCTAAGATATAAACACTATTTTATGATCTATATTTATTTTTTCCACCCATGTAAACAGGTGAATTTTATAGTTATTATATAAAACCAAAAAAATAATTTTAGATTCCAATGTGCAACCTGCTTGTTTATAACCAATAACCAAGGGTATCGAAACCTAGGTACACTCAAGACCAAACCACCCATATACAAGGACAAACAAAAAATCACTTGGCATAATCTTTTCTAATTTCTCAAGGTTCCATAATTTCCCATTCCCAATTTTAATTAATCTTTTAAATTTTCAAACCAAAGAATTTACACTTTCCAAAACATTTTTATTTAACCATATTTCAAAATTCATAACTTTATTCAATTTCACAATTTATACCTTTTTATTAGACATATTTTCATTTATAAAGAAATCACATGAAACATATGGATATCCTATCATTACTATATGCCTATCATTATTCATGAACCCACACACCCTCTCTTTCCTTACTGGTCCAAGAGATAAATTTTCATAAATCAATAACATCACACTAAAGTGCACCACTCAAGGTAGAAATATCAATAAATCATAAAGTTAAAACTTCAATTCCCAACCAAAGAGACTTGGATTTTCAACCTTTAATGGGGATGTAGTAACCTAGGCATGAGCTCATTACCAAGATCAAATAATTTCATAGTCTCTTATCTACCTTGACCAAATAGTAAGACAAAAGGAACCTCTTGTGATGCCTCTTTATAATGTACCAGCCAAGGTTCTACTATAACCAGGGCCTCGGATGGAGCACCACATGAACTTAGAAATACATCCCCATATTCCAGAGGCTTCCAACTAGCATCATGAGTCTAAAGATAGACATAGTGAGACTGAACCTACATATAATAGTAAATCCACAATATATATAATAACTATTAGGTTCAATAACTAAACCACATATGGAAAGAGCCAATAAGTAACCAAGTAACAAATGATATATCACTATGATTAATACACTATATGTTTAGAAATCATACAAATAAGATCTTAAATACCAAAACTATAAAAATAACTTAAACACAGTCCTATGTCCAAACCTATTCCTAAACTCCCGTGCTCTGACCCATCATCCTAGGAATAATCCAACCACAGGGTTCCTATCCTGAAACTATACCTAAAAATAAGTAGCATATTCTCGAGTATCCATGTGAAATTGTGGCCCAAGAAGCGTGTGAGTAAACCTTATTAGGCCACCACCAATTTTGTTTAAAGTAACAACTAGTCTATAGAATCATGTATTCATTTAATTAGGGGTGTACTGAATAAATAAGAGATCAAAAGAAACACGTTTATCATTTAAAAATTTATTAATTTTACATTTAAATCATTTAATTACAATGTTTCATCCCACAAATCAAACATGATTCGACAATGCCGAGAGCCTAAACCATATACCAGAGGGGTTAACCATTTTAATTCAAAGGGGTAATTTATTTACCATTTCTATAATTATTTGTACCATACAAAATCAGTCTAGGTACCCATTTTTTATATCATATAGGTCATAAGTCAATAAACAAGGAGCATCAGTCCAAGTAACCAACTGGGAAATCAGAATGTCATGTTGAACCATCCCAATCCTTTATTATAGGGGTCAAAATCAGGAAAAAAAAATTAGTATATAATTCCAAGTATCCAACTGGGATTCTAAAATCCATGTCTGACTATCCCAACCATGATATAGAATGCCATGTCCATACCCTTGGATTCGGGAGCATCAATTCATCCTCCAAAAATAATGGTGCACGAGGGAACCTAGAGAATCAGTCTATAAAGTCCAAAATTAGGGAGTAAAGCGTCATTCAAACATCCCAAGACCATTATTCATATGTCAGTAACCATGGATCATCAATCAATGAATCCATACAAGATTCATTATATTATGTCTGACCAACCCAAATCATTTCATAAATAAAAATTACCATTATCCAATACTTTCAACACATATAACCCAACTTTAATTTTTTTTACATTCATCCTTTATCTAAATAACATGTTCATTAAATGATCTTCAAATAATTTGAAAATTAAACATATCCCTTAAAAAATTTCTATTTCCATTTTTTAACACAACATTTATCATGGTTGCAATGAACCTTTAAATCAACACATGCCTCAAAAAAGCACATCCCATTAAACATGTCTTATAATACCAAAACCAAACATTATTATCAAACTAATGGAATCCACTCTTAAAAACATAGTTCATCTTATTTGAAAAACCAAACAAGGTCCAATACCTTAATTTTACAATAAAAACATAAAAAGGGTTATCCAACCATTTTCACTAAAGTGGTTACTAAACACCTATTTCAAATCATCATTTGAAACCTAATTGAAAAACTCACTTTAAAAGAACTCAAGATAAAAACGTCATTTTCAACAAAGTTTAATTTAAAACATTTTTCTCATTGATTAGAAACCATAATAGAATCAAAATCCAAATCACAATTTAAACCATTTCAAAATCCTCTTAGACATTTCAAAAAGCACAGCATAAAAAAATTCAATGATCCCTTTTAACATATGCACATATCAATTAACAATTATAACCCATTAATTTTCATAATTAACCTATCTCGACATTTTATAATTAATTTCACCAATTTAAAGGCTTTTTAATTCCCCATCAGTAGCCCTAAGTATGGTCTCAACTCATTAGAAGAACCAATGTGATTTGTAAAGGGTCTCAAACCACAATTTAAGGCCAAAAATAATTTCCTTATCCAAATATATAAAACCTCAGCAGTGTAAAAACTTATCACAACAACATATACATATTAAAACATAAAAACTATAAGATAAATCTTATAGACAACCTACTATATGCTCGTAGATAATTAAATTCTCAAACACGACCCTTGATTTGAACTAAACTAGCCTCAACCACTAAGATGAATAAAAAATGGAAAAATAAGGTTTTATATATTCAGATGGAAATGAAACATCATATCAATAATTTTCTAGAAAAATGAAGGTAATTAGGTCAAAGACTTACCTGAAGCTTCGATTTATAAATGAAATCACTCCAAATTCCTAAGGAATGAGGTAGAACCACCCATTGATAAGGGGATAGCTCCAGGTTCATCAACTTTGTTGTATGGGGTCAAATGGTGGAGAGAATTAAGAGATTAAACTTAAATACAGAGGGGGGGAAGGTCATTACCTCACTTTTTAAAATTTGAATAGTTTGGACACATGGTTGGCCAATCCTTGCACCAACTGTGTGTCTCCCTCCATCCAATAGTGAGTCAGGACCAACAGTCTGGCTTGGCCATCCACAAATTTTGGAAAAACTATGTAGATATCATGTTCCTACCACTGTCCAAGTGATTTATGGAAACATGGTATCATGGTGTTACCTTCATGGTTTAACAAACCATGCAGTTCTCATCCACCTACCTCTCTCAAAAGGGGAACAACCACATTTGTGTCTTGGGAGGTCCATGTGGTTCACGCACACCTACCTCTATCAAAATGGAAACAATAAAATTGGTGTCTTGGGAGGTTTATGTGGTTGATAAACCTTGCTAAGTAGGTTTCCTTAGCTCTATCTAATAGAACCACTCCATAGATAGTTATGGTGAACATTTAAACAAAACATGTGTGAACCATACAACTTGCACAATTTGGCTTCTTTCCCATAATTTCTCTTTCCCAACCCCTAAGATACTCTGAGACCTTCCCTAATACCTTAAAAGCACTCAATTAACCATTAAAAATGATTTTACTAAAATTAAACTATATTTTACCTCATCCCATGTTCGGGATCTTATGTATTTCAAGGGATAAATAAAGTGACTTTGAATTCCCCATCCTTTTTAATAAAGTTAATTTAGAACTTTTTAAATGAAGTTATTATGAGGTGTGTGAGACCTTACCTTGATCATTACCCTAAATTTATCAAATATTTCATGGATTTTAATTCTGATGGGGATTTTGACTATTATTTTGACTTGGATCACATTGTTAGGGAAATTTCTTGTGAGCGTGATGGAGGTGAATTGAGAATTATATTCTTATTTTTTATTGATCATGGGAAAGTTTTGATTATTTTCCTTTAATTTTTTATTTCATGTGAATATTATTCACTAAGTAAGGTTTCCATATTTATTCTATACTAATTTAATCAACACACTGTCTAGTGCCCACTAGAGTGACATAGTCTTGGATAGGGGTATTCCCGTGAGGAAATTTGTGTTTGTTGAATCAGGTGGATTGTCTTGGGTTGGATTTAATGTATACTGGCAGTTGGTCACATGTATTTGGTAAATTCAAGGAAAAATTTACCATAGGAACCATTGTGTTTCCCATGATACTATATGGAATTACATTGGTAACTTTCAATCCTTAATTCCCGTAATTCAATTGAAAAGTATGGAATCATTACTCATTCTTGTTTCTTGTTTACTCTTGTATTATTAAATATTTGGTGCCTTCATGTTTAATTTTCCTATTTATGAGTGGAATTGTTTTCTTAATTTTTTTCCAAAAGTGTTTTGAAAGAAATTTTTTCTAAAGTTCTTTTAAAGTTAAACTATAATGGGTTTTTTTAAAGGTAAGTGGGTTTTTTTAAAACTATATTTTCAATGTAGATTAAATTATAAAATTATTATTGGTGTTATATTTTTATTTCATGATAATAAATATAAAAATATCATTTTAAAATATATTTATAACAAATATAAATGAAATTCCTTTTAAAATTATTTATACAGACTCCTTGGTGGGATCCCACTAGGCTTGATTTCACTCACACCCTGCATACACCATTTAGAGTATACAGCTCTTATATTTATTTTCAAGTGACATGGATTTTACCTTTCTATGTGTGCCTATATACTTAGGTGGGACTATTTTGTATGGTATGCTATGTGGATGGTGTCCACTAGTCATAAGGATGATATTTGATCTAGTTTTTTTATATTTGGATTCCTTGATTTGACCTTCATGGCCCATAACACTTTTTTTTTTTGAATGATCTTGTTCCTATTTTTTTCATTGTTTGAGTTACTTTATTTATTCAAAATATATACTCTATTTAGATATTTTATTATAATTGAGATATTCCTATAACATATAGGTGTCTGATATATAGATAGTTTATGCTAGATCACAAGGTAGAATCTGGGTTGTGGTATTTTCTCCTTCGACGGTGAAATCATTGCCAATTATATATGATTAGTACCATGGAACTATTTTCTAGGATGGGACAATAATTAATACACCTTGATAATTTTAATAGATCATTTTGGGTTCCAAGTTCAAGGGTAACTTGTGTTGATTCATGAAAAAATTATACCAGATAGCCCTCTCGGTATTTTGGGTGTGTTGTGGTAGAAAACGTTATTATGATTTTCCTCGGGATGTGAGTGGAGGTTGTGGGAAAGTGATTTTAAAACTCTTAGTCACACATAATCTTGAGTTTCAATGGTTGATTGATATTTGATTCTTGATTTTTGGTTTATTTTTTAGTATATTTAATAAAATTTTATATTTAATTATGGTATTTTGATCCCAAATTAATATATTAAGTATTTTTTGGGTTGAATTATGTTTTAGAGGTGATAGTAGAGAAGATACTAGGGTTTCATCATTACCCCCTCATTGTCTGTTAAATAATGTGTAAACTATAAAGATGGTCCTAGAACCATTTCATATCATGTTGCATGGTTTGCATATTGTTTATCGGCATGTGAGGCCAAAACGTGAACTGTGTTATTTATCCTCGAAAATTTTAAACTTTCCTCCCTTGATATAAAAATTTACTCTAATCGAATCTTCTATTAGTGTGAGGATTAATAAGGGAGTTTTTATTATGGAATTTATTTTATTAATTGTGACATTGTAATGTGTTTTAACTCCTAATTTCATCATATATTTTTTGAAGTGTTTCATGATTTGGAAAATTTTGTTTTTTGAGGTGTGAAAGGGATTACATGGGATGGTTTGTTTTTTGAAACTTGTTTGGTAATGGTTTTGAAGAGATTTTTTATGTTTATAAAATGCTTCATAGGGTATTTTTCTAGAAACTGTTTGGAAATAGGATTTTCTAGGAAATTTCAGATCGAAGGTATTATTATTAAAATTGGATTTCTAAAATGAAAATGTATGTTCTTACAGAATGGATCATTTTCTAGGGTCTTATAAATTTTTGGTGAAAAGGGTAATTTTATATGTACTTTCTTGTGTGAGTTGTGTTTTTGAGTTTTTTCAATTTATGATGAAAATTTGTGATTTGATTTATAGAACATCAATTTATTGTGATTCATGTCTTGTATATTTATAATATACATACCATACAATCTTTAAAGATAACATGGATGTTTTTTCATTGGGATGATCTTCAGGATGGATCCTCCTATTGATTATGTGTGGTTTCTTCACTTATTGACTCTACCAAGACACAACATTTAGTGGTAGAGTTGAGATATTCCTTATACATGGACCCCATCTTTTTCTTCTTGGATCATTGTCCACTATATATTTATAGAGATCATTTTCCTATTAAGGTAGTCGAGTATATGGATAGGATTGGAGAAATTTTCAATTCTATATAAAATAATAAAGAATTAAGGGTAGAGATTATATTTATTTTCTGAATGTTCAAATCACAGGGGAAGAACCATGGTGGGAGAAATAACCACAATGGTTTTCAATCTGATGGATCATTTGCAACATTTTATTTGAATTGAACACCATGAATAATGAAATTTTTCCACCAGATATCAACATAAAAGAAAACCAAAAACCGAGAGAGAATATTTTCATGTTAAATTTATAATTAATTTATTTATGACCAAAATAAAGAAGTTCACTTGTATCAGTCTCTTTCATTAATGTATATGTTGATCATTATGAAAACCATATCCATATTACCTTTATTGCGCTTATAGGATCTAAGTACATAATCCCCCTAGTAGTGATCCACATGTGATACTATGATCTATGAGAAATTACAATAGATTTTTGGGTGATAGAGTTATAAATCAATGGTCTTGAATTGTTCATGTTGATCAATTTTCATTCCTTCAAGCTTTAAGGAATCTATATAGTGCTTCTTATTCTTGAGAGGAAGACACAAGGAGGAATAGAGTAAGAATCTTTATGTGTGTAATGATTTTAAAATATAAATTAAACTTACACAATATAAACAGTAATCTATTTATAGAGATAATCTTTATGTTAAAATATTATTTAATTGTGTACAGGCCCTTTAATAAGATAATAATCATTATTAATTCTCCATCTATATAATATTATTATTATTATTATTTTACGGTGTGCACTAACTCACAGAGTGATGAATATTATTTCCATCTTGCAATTAAATATTCATCACCAGGAATGATCTGATTCTGCTAAAATTATTCCTCTTTATTAAATACCTGAATAAATATTTAATTAAATATTTCATTCATTAATAAATAAAATAAATATTTTATTCAAAATCCAGTGAATAAATATTTATTAAATATTCATGTAATATAATAAATTAGTTATTAATGAATAAATAATTATTTATTACCTTGTGAATATTACAGATCAAAAAAATGAATAAAAATTATTCCTAAATCTTGAGACTAATATTGATTCCAAATATTAAATTCAAAGAGAATTTAATTGAGATTAATGAAATAACTTAGTTTGTGACCATGTTGGACTCTTTATCATTAGCATTGGGTGGATATTCCAAGTATATGATTATTGTCTAATAATGGGTCAAAAAAACCAAGATAAATAACTTAATGCCACAATTTCGATAAACACATATGAACACTCACTGTGTAATGTAATATATTTTTTATAATATCTCATCAAACATATTTCACATCTGTATCATCAACCTTTATACTTGATACAACTTTCATTGATTATCTAAAAAAACATGTCATTACACCATTGCCATGGAATTTAATGTGATGGTTATATTCCAACCAAAGGTACAAGATATAAACTTCCATAAATATGGAATGGAAAAATCCTTCTTCAACTTATTCATTAAAAAAATTTCACTCATTATGTGCCCAACATATCTAACTTCTCCATGAACTGTATCATCAAGGTTTATTAAATACATCTTATGTTCTAATGTTTTAACATGAATTAATATTAATCTTAAATATTAATGACCATTTAACATTCGTGAAAATAAGAATATATAATTATATCAAACCATGTTTAATTTAAACTTTTCGGTATGTTCTCATAATCTCCTATATTTAATATTACCATGTGCGAACTTTATGAGAAAAAGTGTCATCCTCTTATGAGTGATCACAACTGATAGTTTCATTCTATGTGATCCATCATAGAATTTTATTCAACCATAGAACTATATTTAAGAATATTATTTTTCATTTCAAGATTCTCATCATATTAGGGAAATACAAAGATATTTTCAATGTGACATATACTCTAGAAAATTAATACATTAAATTCGTATAGAATAAAGAAAAATGGGAAATAATATGTTCATATTAATATTCAAATATTTTAATATACATGTAATCAATGTATAATCATTTGGTTATAGGACATCAACTCCAATGAACTACCACATGTACTAGAGTCAATTACCTATTAATTTCAGTCTACTAGACCTCATAGGATAATCATATATTTGCTAATTCAAGATATTATTCAGGGGGTTCGCCACATCATTTATGTGGAAATACATCTCACCGTGACTTCACCTATTTAAAAAAAATCCCAAAAGAGATGATACTTCAAATTTATATGATTCATCCGCTGATGTGACCTTAATTCTTTGGAAAGGTCCATTGTTGTAGTATCATCACAATAGATTATGATAAGAACTTTACTACTAGGTACCACATCAAGCTCTTAGATAGAGTTTTATATCCAAACTACTTCTTTAGCTACCTAAAAATACAAAATATACTTGGAATCTATTTTATAATTAAGGACCAAAACCTTTTTTGAGATCTTCCAACTCACATAACCTCAATTAAAAGTTAATATGTATCCCATTTTTTGATTTGAGATCATCTTTATTAGTTTGAAAACTAGAATCTCTATATCATATGATGACTAGTTCCTCATATCCTCTATAGACTAGAAACATATCCTTAATACACCTAATATACTTAATTATAATATAGAATTCCATCCAATGGGGTCTCCTTATAAAACCCCTACATTTTAGAAAATAATTTTATTTCTTCAATGGATTACATTACAAGCAACACAAATTTTAAACGAACCATGATACACCATTAAAATACTATTATTTAATGTGATAGATATAACCTAAACATTAATTTGGTAGGCATTAATATGATTAAATAATTTATTAATTATTTATATACTTCCTACTTAATTAAAATTTAAGGAAAAATTCTTAGCAATAAATCATTCCAATGTTAGTAAAGTCATTTTATTCTTCAAAAATACATTTTTACTAAAAATGGTTTTTCTTATGAGTAAATATTACAATTAATTTTTGAAATTTTTAGAAACTTTATTTGAAAAAATAAATTACATTTTAAATTTGTCATGTGAAAATAATCTTAATATAATTTTTTTTGAATTTTGGTGAAAATATTGATTTTTCAATGAATATTTAAAAATATTGATTTTCCACATATTGATTTTTCTGAGTAAATATTAATTTTTATTTTAAATTATATACAAATTAAAATAATGTTTTAGTTAGTATTGAAATTTAATTGGTTCTTTTTTATTTAAAATAATTAAATGATGGATTTTGAAATTAATTTTACACTTGAATTTAGTGTAAAAACATTTTATATTTTAAAATTTCAATTTTCTGAAAGAACATTTTTCCTAGAATTTTTCATGTTTAAATTAAAATTAAAATTTTCTAATTTTTGTGTTGAATTTGAAAAAATGGATTAAATATTTTGAATTATTTAGTCACAATTTATTAAATGGGCCTATTTTTTCGTGTAAATATGAAGAGTAAACTTAGTAATTTTTATTACCACGGTAAAGGGTAAAATAGGTAATTAAAGGTTAAAGATAAAATGATAAGGACTATAAAGTTACCTCAACACTTTCATAAATTTTATGGGATGCTTATATATTTTCCATAATCATCCAAAAATATAATTTATTACCTTTTGAGGATATATGGATGAGATTATGACTTTTAAAATATTGTATTTAATGAAAAGTCAAACATGTCACCCTTTTATTTTTAATAACTAAAATATTTTTAACATGGTATTATCTAAAGGAAATACACAACTATAAATATTATTTTAAAATAAAAATTATTTATCATAATCATGCTTATATTTTTAGATTTTTAGTTAATATATAATTACATTAAATGGTTAGAAAATGCCAAAGCAGTAATTATTGAATTAATGAAAAAAATCTAATAAATGATATTAAAAATATTAAAAGTTTTATAACATGAGATAATTTATATGATAAAAAAATTATATAGATGAAAATGACATGTTAGGGATTTATTAAAATATTTTATTTTAATTTATATCGTTTTCTTGTTGTTATTAAAGTTAAAGAAAATAATTTTGTCAAAATTGACCAAAATGACAATTTTTGAAAATAATATTTTTTTAAATTCTTAAAAAATTAATATAAATATTAAATAAGGAACATTTTGATAATATATGGTCTCTAATTTAATTCTATATGAATTTATATTCAATTTTTAATAATTTTTCTCTAGAATTGTTTTATTATAATTTAATCTTTTTTGAAATTCCAAAAGTGACCCTCACCACAATTGTAAAATGGCCCCTCCTCCCTCACTTTTTTACACCATGTTGAGCCTTATAGATCAACCACACCCTAAAATATTATATTCTAAACTTTGTTATCCACATTTATAAGATTATTTTCTTTCCAAAAGGGTAACAATGAATCCATTTATAGAATATCTAAAGGAGTTATTTTGAAGAAGAGGTAATCGCCATAACGGATCACTTTATATTTATACTCTTATTTACCTCCTAAAAATATATTATAGTTATCATAAAATAAAAACTTCAGTGTCCTATATATTATGAAATGTTATTATTATTATAAAAAATCACTATACACCCTCATTCCCATCAAATAATAAGTGAAATATTTCCCATGTGTGTGTACAGATTACCATCTCCACGTAGCAATACAATTCTTTTTTAATCACCATATTTTATGGACGAATATTATGAATAATTTAATGTTTTATAATATATTTATAAAATAATTATACATATTAAATTATACTATTATTTATACCTTATTACCTTCCAAACTATTGGAAAACAATAATGTCCCTCATTCGTACGTATGGACTACCACCTCCACGAAGTGATGTGATTCATTTTTTATTTTCATTTTACTTAGATGTAAAGGATGATAGATATTATGAATATATATGATATAAATTATATAATAATTATTTTATAAGTTTAATTACTATTTACCTTTCTTTCTTTCAATCCTTCAATAAATTCAATATAGTGGTCATGTGTATGTACGACCTACCGTCACCATAAATAGTGTAATTCATCTTCTATATCTATTATTATGGATAAATTTAAATATATTTATATATATATAATGAATATATATGATATTATAATCTTGTAAATGATTATATAATATATGTATAACAAATTTAAATTTATTATACAATAGGGTAAAGAACTTTCAAAGGAAGTCAAACCTAAGGTAAGATATTTTCTTCTGAGTTTTTATATAGGGAACATACCTTATAAACTATATGCATATTTTATGTGGGGTATATACTTCTCATTAATGTATTTTATTATTCTTATTATGAAAATTATAGGATATACATATCCAAAAAAATATTTAATGACCCAAATTGTTATAAATAAAATTTCACTTTTCATTTGATTAAATGACTTATAATGTAATATGGTTATAGAAAACACATAAACTCATTTGGTTTTATTATATCCTACCAGATTTAAAATATTATTAATCATCATTGTCATTAATAATATAGAATTTTAATAGTGGTCACTTGATGAGTATAAATATAGGATTTTAACAAATTCAATTGACACATACAATGGAATTTGTGGCCTCAACCAATAGGATTGTACCCTATGAAACCCATTTATTAGAACTTATGAGAGAGATATAATCACTGTTATTTTCCCTTGACTAATTATGAGATGAGATCCGACAACTTAAGCCTGAGAAAACCCATTTACGGGGGAAATTAAAGCTCATCAAGATCACAACCCAAACCATATACACTGAACCACTGCATGAAAGTTTCTCCATCATAAACCTTACTATTATTGTTTTTGTTGGATCCAAAATATGTGGAGGGGAAGAGAAAATGAAAAGAGGAAACCACCTCTATTGGGGCTACCTCACGAGGCCTGATCGTAGAGCCCCATAGCACTACAGTCGGCGTGAAACTGCCTCTTTCGCAGGTTCCATGAAACAAATAGGTGGGAGTCTCTACTATCTGAATGATGTTTTTGAAGCCTCCATAAAGAAGAAAGGTAGGAGGCTCCGCGATCTGAATGACGTTTGAGAAGTCACCTCAAAGCAAAGAGGTGGGAGGCTCCGCAATCCAAACGACATTTTCGAATCCGCCACTAAGAAAATAGGAGAGAGGATTTGCGATCCCAAAGACATTTTCAAAACCTCTACTAAGAAAAGAAGTGGGAGGCTCCATAATCCAAAATACATTTGTGAAGCCTCCACAAATCAAAGAGGTAGGAGGCTCCATAGTTATGAAAAAATGCCATGTGGCTTTGCGTCACAAGCTCCCTGCTTCGCAGCTCCTCATTTCAATAAATACTGGGATCCCCTCGAGCACAAAGGAAGGATCATCCATCCTTTCACCTTCTTAGATATCAAATTGTGAATAAAGTTTTTCTCTATAAAAAATGATCTCTTCAAGGTAATTTAGTGTCATGAAGTTCCTTTCCATTGTCTTAAACATAACCCCTCTTTAAGTAGGGATGACCTTTGCGAATCCCACGGGCCTTCGCAAAGGAAGAAGATCCCTAAGGGGACTTGAGTCTTCTCAAATCACTCGTTCTTCATGAAGTACCTTCCATGAACATGTGAAACACATACTAAGGTAGGGTTACTGTGCTTTGTGAGGCACACTTCTTTATGGTGCTATGCCTTGTAAGGCACCCATGCTTCAAGAATCCATAAGCCGCAAGAGCCTTTATGCTTCACAAAGCACCCTCCATTTGCACCTATTCTCTATGACTAGGCTAGTACACCCCACTTCACGAAGCATACACCTTTTTGAAGCCCCTATAATACATGGATCACCAGATCTTCATGAGGCCCCTTCCTGTGAACCCCTTTTCCCCACAAACCCTTTTCCTGTATGACCCCCCAGGACTATACGAAGTGATTTCAAAGTCTCTTGGGCGGTGTTATACATCGTGTTGCCTATCCTTTTGCTTCTTCCCATAGGCACACTAACCGTTATTTCATATGTATATAGACATGCTAACGTGGACCCCTTAGTGGATAACTCCATGAAACCCCCTCTCCATGTCATTACTGATGTCTTTCCTTCCTCAAGGGTGGATAGGTATCAGTTATGTAAGTTATATGGGTACGGAGTGAACCCGACTCATCTGAGCTACAGGAATTTAAACTTCCAAGAACCATCATCCTCATCACATGATGTTAAACTATAGCCTCACCCCATGCATCACAGGTGAGGTTCCCCACCTTAGAAATTATCCACGTCTGATTGTCTCCATGATAGTGAGATCTTCCTCACATGGAATGAGATCCTCTTTGTTGGACCAGCGTCTATCTGCAAGGGAGGAAAACCATATTGGTGTAAGCCCCAAGCCTTTCTTGTAGGAGGCAGCACCTCTACTCCTCATATCTTCTTCAGTGCCAAAGACTAAGAGGTGAGAGAGGGATAGGGATCCTTGATACCTTGTCCCTCTCCCTCTGGGATTTTTCACCATCAGGCCTCCATCCTAGAGTAAGCCTCAATCTTCATCTCCCTGGGTTGATAACCACGCATAATCCCTTTTTTATCCCTAGGATGCTAAGCCCCTATTTCTTCATTGGTCCTCTAACCATGTGTAATCCCCACTCCACTTCCCAAGGATTAACCTTTCTCAAAGTGATCGTTAGGTATTTGTTTCCTCTTGTTTCTCACACCGATCATGAATCACATGCTCTTAGAGTAA
This sequence comes from Viscum album, assembly GCA_963277665.1. Classification (NCBI taxonomy): domain Eukaryota; kingdom Viridiplantae; phylum Streptophyta; class Magnoliopsida; order Santalales; family Viscaceae; genus Viscum; species Viscum album. The sequence continues at coordinate 271,378,111 of OY728139.1, read as the reverse complement.
GAATCGGCCATGACATATTCTCTAGGACACCCTAGAGTGTAAGCCCCAAAAATCCTTTTAACTATGTGGACTTTGATCCATTACAAGGTAAGTTACATAGAAAGCCTCCCTGAGGTTCAAGACCATTGCTTACTGGTCCCGACCCCCTTCCTGTCGGTTCACCAAACCACCTGAACTACGGGGACTTTGATCCTTTCCAAGGAAAGGTATGTAGGAAGCCTCCCTAAGGTTCAAACCCAACACCTACTGGTCCAGACCCCTTCATGTTGATTCATCAAACCCCCTAAACTCTTTGTACTTTGATCCTTTCCAAGGAAAGGTATGTAGGAAGCCTCCCTGAGGTTCAAGCTCAACTCTTATTAGTTCTAAACCCTTCATGTCAGTTCACCAAACTATTTAAACTACATGGACTTTGATCCTTTCTAAGTTAAGGTATGTAAGAAGCCTCTCTGAGGTTCAATCCCAACACCCATCCGTCCCAACCAATTCACTCCAGTCCATACTCATCCCACATGATGTTAAACTATACGCCCCTTTTCGTCCAACATGATGCAAAACTGTATACTTTCAAACTGCGTGGGTTTGATCTCTGTTTCTTAGGCAGGGTATGTAGGAATCCTTCCTAAGGTTCAATCCCAATCAGTTGTAAGCCATTGTACCCCATTCAGCAGAAAGTTGTTTTACCCCATACAGTAGTAAGCCATTGTTCATCCCAACTAGTGGTAAGCTATTGTCATCCCCACACGACGGTAAGCCGTTGTAAGATGAACTACACAAAATTTGATTTCCAACTGCGGTGATACGTAGGAAGCCTCCCTGAGGTTCAAGACCATCACCCATTTCTCATCCTGTTCTTTCCCTCAAGCATATGTGTTTCGGGAACATCATTCTCAACCCTGGAGGTTCCACTTCCTTTGGGTCCCATCCATACGGGTCACCTCCTTAGGTGTCTCATCGCCTTTCTGAACTACATGGACATTGATTCCCTTCCGTGGGGATATGTAGGAAGTCTCTTTAAGGATAAATCCCAAAAATACCATCACCTTCATGATGGTTTCATCTCATTCCCCTGCAACTTCATTAAACTCTTCATCATTCATTATAATTTTTACCCAGGCCGCCACATCCCAGTGAGATCATGTCACCCACTTTCTCACTTTTCCTAACAATAATTGGGTAACTAACCACATGTTATCTCTAGCATTCGTAGTCCCTCCAGGGGTTTCACCCATCAAATCCACTCCCATCAGAGTTCTGATCAGTCTAATCTGTCTCCTCTAGACATTAAACTCACGGTATACCCTGTGTTAAACAAGGGAATCTAAGGAAAAACTTAGGTACATGCCTATGTCATATAATTCCCTGAATTCGACGTCAGATTTCGTAGGCTTATGCACCCTTAAGAAGCCCTATCGTATGGGGAAGAAACCCAGACGTGCTAGTGTTATAGAATCTAGAAATTCCAGTGATTTCCAATGTTACTACTCCACCGACCAAAGGTTGCTTCTTTGATTAGACCCCTTGGAATTTCCTGAACGAAGTAGTGTAATTAACTGGCGTCCATAAAGACATTGCACTGGGAAGAGTTTAATGAACAAAGTCTTAAGTATATAAGGGATACCAGGACTAGGTAACGAGTTCCGAGGAGTAATTCACAGAAGGAGATACTGACATCCCATAATCCCATTTTGATCAATGAGAAAATGTCCCTGAATAAGCGATGGATGACGCCCACCTTTGGAAAGAGGGAATGTTGGGAAATAATCAGCGTCCTCCAAAACAGATGGATATACGCCCTGGCGAAAGCTTCAGAAACAGAAATGGTGAACCCGATGTGAACTTATTATCCTCAATGTGGAGACTAGTAGCGATTGAGACATTAGTGGTCTAGTATGTCACCAAATCCATGTATTCGGCACTGGGTCTCACCATGAATATAGTGGGTTTGACATGAAACTCACTAGAAATTGGGTCAGTTGAACATTAGACATCCCGAAACCAAATTTCTATGACAAGAAATCGATCACCCCCTCCCCCGATGTAGGGTCAGGGGAGATGTCAACGTGGAAATTTTGTGAGGCCCCATCGCTACTGTGATAGATTACACACCCATAGTTGTTGGGCGCCCACGCCCCATCTACCCTTCTAAAATACTTTAATGTTGGGTGATAAATGACTTCATTTGGTAATACGAGGAGGAGGAGATTATTCCAACCCAGGATATGTCCTGTCAAGACATACAGGCTTCGGGGCCTCATTTCCACCACTGCCCCCAAGGGCCATGCAGGGAGCCACTACTCCCCACTCCAATTAATAAACATTTTGGGAGTCTCTCCCTAGAAAGCTTCTATGAATCCCTCCCCTCCACTGATGAGGTGAGGGATTTCCGGGCCAACCAGGATAGGATCCCCTTCTAGGGGCTCCCAAGGAGGGATCCCCCTAGTTTATGTCAACTTCTCCACCTGGCCCCATGGGCTGAGGAGCAGGTAATCTATGCACCTGAACCGCCAGCCCTAGTCTGGTTGACCCGACGCCAGCATCGGGCGCGAGCAGAGGAGGACGCTCGTCGACGGGCATCAATGTCAACGAGTATCATGGCCTATTCCACCACTGACACATACCATCAGTCCCATGTCTATGTTAAATTGGGGAACTCATATGACCGACCTGGATTGAGGCCCCAACCACCCCACGGGTAGGTTAGGTCAACTCTCCTGGTCACTGACACAGGTCGCGCCTGCCATGGGCCAACCCATGGCAATGGCACCCAATATAAAGGTCCTCCCTATACCATCACCAATAAGATCATGGGCCCGTCCTACTCCCAAGAATGATATGGAGGTCCTTCTCATGTCGTCTTCAATCTGAAAGAGGGTCTCCCCCACTGTAGTGACACTCAGTACGAAATCCTCCTTCGCACCCACAACCTCAGGTATGGAGTCGTTCCTCCTGTCGATGGTCATTGGTTTGAAGATTCTACACATTCGGTCAACCGTCTGTATGGGGGGTCTTACCCATTTCCTCATAGTAGTTGAAGAATATAATCCTCATCCCAACAACCATAGAAGAGGAGGTTTTCCTCTCTTCCTAATCACCCAGAACAGAGGTCCTACCCGTATTTTGTTCAACCAGTGTGAGGACCCTCATCACACAGACATTTCTGGAGAAATAAGCATGGAGTCCATACCCATGCTCCCACCAGCTCTAGTGTAGGTCCTAATCACTCCAATAGTCTCATGGGGATTACATATACATGTCATAAAGTGGACATAGAGGACCTCCCCATGTTTCCTTTGACATCTGTCTAGGTGCTTCTTTCACCCTGCCTCCCCAAGACAGAAGTCCACTTTGCCCTAGAATATGTTCGGCTGACGGTCCACCTCGAGCCAAGAATCAACCATGTCCCGATTATCCATCCCGGGGAAGGAGGGTGGGTCACCGCTGCCATAAAAATAATGTTGTGAAGATTCCGATTGATATTAAACATTTCTGCTTCTCAGATTCAGAGGAGGAATAGGATTTGGAAATGGAACCCTCACATCGATCCTCTGTGTTAGGGTCTGGGGTAGGTACAAGGCAAATCAGCCTCGTAATTTCAGAATGCGAGGTCTACGGAATCCCTGAATACCACCATATATACATCCAGGAGGATGAATATTTGGTATCTCCTCAGGTTATGTCAATGAAATCACTACCATCATCACCAGGAGAACTCTCTACCTCAACCATAGATCACAAAGAGTTGTTTTTGGGGATCGATGGGGGATGGAAAACAACATGGTCCACCGCTAGCATCTGTAGTCCCTACATAAGAAATTGTGGTCTCCAGCCCATCTTATCATGATGTGGTAGCTATGTCACGACACTCTTAAGAGGATAGCTTGAGATATGGTAGCTTGTCAGAACACTCACCATATTCTCTACTGGCCAGCCTACTGTCTTAGCGGTCTACCTTAGTACCACTTCTAGTTCCCCAGCTAACTCTAGTTGATGAGTGGGGAAACCAAGGTCCAGACCCTCAGTTAGATCCAAGGAGCCTTTGGGACATTCTTATGGCAAACCATTTCCTGGAGATGTTTTTTTCTATTTGTAGCGCTGAATTTCAGTGCACAAGAATCACTCGCCCAGAAGGAGGTTGGATGCTTTTGTCAGACCCTCAAGGTGACTCACTTTTTTCTTCATCATAGACAAGTGTCCTACCCCAAGAGTTAGGAACAATTCAAAGATATTTGTCAAGAATTCCATTTGATCAATTTGGTCGCACTCCCCATGGCCCAATGTCTTGCGTCACCAGGCCGTCATAGGACCCTTCATTAATGATGTAACCAAATATTTAAAGTGCTTCGTAGAATTATTAGGGAGGCTTCTCAACATGCACAGATCTGTTGTTGGGGGTAGTACATGGACCTCCATTTAAATTCTATATGGAACCAGACCTACTTTCCAGTCGACATCGAGGATATGCCTCCAGGTAGAGTCGTGGTAAACATGGACAATTTATCAGAGGAAGATATGGAGACAGAACTCCTTGGATATAAATTACCCTCCGGGGGAGTGCCATAACTATTGAACCTGTCGGGAAGGGTTACTCTCTGGTAGAGAAACCTACCGGGTCTTCACATTCCCACCAAGGCATTGGTCCTCAACTAGAATCCTAATAAGGGTAAGGATCACCTCAGAGCTGTAAAACTCTCCGACCCATCTGGCTCAGTACAAAAGAAGGAGGATTATCATTAAAAATCCATGTTGTGTCAACAACTCACAGAGCATAAGAAGATGGATGGGGACCTCCTTGTTGAGCATTCCATGGAGCGACAGTTAGACTACAGTGATCCCCAGTCGGGGCAGCAAGGGTAGACACAACTTTTCCCCCTGTGAATTGCCTCCAGGTGACCCTAACCATCCTACCCACATAGATATAATAGAGGCTGGGACTTATGTCAAGAGGGTGTGGTATGTGTCTCCAAATCCACCCAAGCGGCATGATAATCCCAGGGACCTAGCTCAGGTTCACCCAGCTACTTCGTGGGCCATTCCAACAACCGCTCCATGAGTTGTTGGACCAGTATATCATGTTTAAGAACCTTCCAATGAACTCGTGGTTAGGGATCCTCACCAAGACAGGAATCCCCACCCAGATGATCCGATAGTGGCACTCATTGCCTGCCTCGAGGCATTGTATACTCAACAGGTGGAAATACCGCCCGATTGTAATCCATATCCAGTATGGGTGGATGATATACTAGCACCCTCGGGTTTTGGAAATCCCACATTTTTCCCCTTTAATGGGACGGGTGGCCCACTACATCATTTTTCCCACTTCATATCAAGGTGCGGACCCATGCTGGGAACTCTAGCACAGTAGGAGGTCTCCAAACTCTGATGTTGCATACAGACATTGGAAGGACCTGTATTTGTCTGGTATAACTAGCTACCCATCGTGTCAATATCCAGCTGAGAAGATCTTCATAGGAAATTTATTTACCAGTACAGTTCAACCACTTGGAATAAGAGTATTACAGACCTCTTCAAGTGTAAGTAGAGGCCTCACTAGAGTGTCGTGAACTTTGTTGCCTTGTATAAAGGTATCACCTACTCCTTTGATTTGTCGTTGACTCATGAACAGCTACTGATAATGTTTGTAGGGATTTTCAAGACCGAATTGGTCCCCTCTATCATTACATAGAATTACCCTGGGGGATTTTGAGGATTCTCTGATAAGGCCCAGTGCCTATAGGAATCCTTTTAACTGGACAAGTAGGCACGGTCGTTGCCTCCTTCAATTCACGCAAGAAGGGTCGCTAAGGTTGAGCCTACCATGGAGGTGCAGGTATAATCCCCTAAGCAGCAGGAGTTATTACCAGTGGAGCCACCTATATAGAATAATAGTGGCCCTACACCTCAGGCGTAGGTTCTGGACCAGCATCACCCACCTCAGAATCTCAAGGCACCCCCACATAACGCACTTCCACTACCCAGGAGACATAAATAGGTCCCACCTCTTCGACAGGCTCCTCCATCCCTTCTTTAGGGCCAGGATCCCATAGCCCCATTCCCAGAATGGAGAAACCGGTCCTACTCATTCAATAAGGCTTAGTTCCTCGATTATTTTTGATGTTCCTTGGAACATAGAATTTTACAGTTGCCTAAATGCAAGAGACTAGAAGAGGAAGATCTCACTGATCTCCCCAACTACTGCCCCTATCACCAGATCTTGGGGCACACCCTAAAAAAATGTTATGTGTTTAAATAATGGCTTCAAGACCAGGTTGATAATAACATAGTCAGGTTAGGCTTAGCTCCGGCACATGTGACATGTGTTTTTTTGAAATTAGACAATAGTAGTGATTGCAAAGGTGAATGGAATCAGGTTTCTAACCATGGATCCAAGAATTACGATGACTAGATGGCTCATAAAATAGTCGCTTGTGCCCATGGTATTATCTGTGCACATCTGAATCGACCTACAACTTCAGAAGACACTATGTCACCCATAACCAGTACCTCTGCGTCAATGGCTCTGTCGTCCTCTTCCCAAAATATCAAGAATCGGTGGAACAAGGGAAAATAAATTCCTCCACTGATTTCATTGTCATCTCTTACTCTTAGTGTCTTCATTCCCAAAAATGTGAAAATTCCCCCAAGAGTTCGTCCAGTAGTGGAGGATTCTTCAAGTGACAGTTGTGGGTACACTTCGATTTACATTGTGGAGCAGGTAAACGCCTATATGATTCCCAACGACGAGGAGTGCCAGATGGATCCTCCCAACATCCCCAGGTGTTGCTAGTGTTGATGGAGCTACGGCTATATGGTTCATCATGGTGCCTCATTCAGCACTTCCAACTAGGATGTGCATTCTACTGAAACCGGAGAGTAGGCCCATCACAAATCTCATCATGCGCAGCCTTCTCATCTGGTGTGATCAGATCTGCATTTTCCATTGTTTGTGTTTTTTAATCAGGTGGAGCAACCCTGGCCAAGCTGTGATTAGCCACACTCTGTTACTTATTATCCCCAATCATCTGGACCTTTCCTAGTGGCCACTCCACATTCCTTGACTAGTGAGAAGTGGGATGTTCCTAGAACCAATCAGCTATTGGTCCAGCTGGCAGAGCCATCCATAACTCTTTTCACAAAGATACCTCTTGTAAGAAGAAGTTCATGCTTGACAGGGTAGTATGATTTCCTTAAGCCTCTGGACAGAATTCCAGCAAGTCCCTCCATCCTTGAGGCCCTTTTAGTGTCAACATATAAGTGTGATTCCCTCACTGAGGCTTTAAGAATACACTTCCCGTTAGAGAAGGAGGTACCACCTGTAGAATCTTTCCATGCAGAGGTAGTCGAGCATGGTGAATGCCAAACCACCATCTCATTCTCTGTAGAAGATGAAGGCTCTCCCATATAGGGACACATATTCCGATTGTACATCATTTTACATTTCAATGGAATGGAGGTTCATCTACGCCTTTTCGACACAGTCTCTGGGATCAACCTGATCCCAACCCAGACACTTCAGATGATGGGGCTACCTGAGTGTGATCGAAGTCCCTATGACTTGAAAATCCAATGTTATGATAGGAGGGAATAGACACTGGTCAGAAAAATTCACCTGAAGACCTAGTTAGGTGGTCTGGTATCTAGCATCGAGTTCATGATTGTCTCGTAGGACACCACCTATAATTCATTGATTGGTAGGCCATGGCTTTAGCATCATGTTTCGGTCATTTTATTGCATCACCAATGCCTTAAGTACTCCCTTAATGGTCGAGTGGGAATACTACAAGGTGATGCATCTCACTATCCCTATTGTGATGCCTGATATCTGGATTTCGACTATTACAAGATCAAGGAAAAGAAGATTCAGGATAACGAGTTTGAATATTCTATGGCTGCGACTGACCCGTGGATAGATCTGAATGATGCCTACATCTTTCCAATCCAACGATTGGAGGCTACGACCCCAAATTTGGGTCAATGATTTGTTGTTTTTGGAATGAGGGGGAACCTCATTCCCAAGTCTAAGTGATTCCAGAATATCACCTCGTATTCCTACACAAATCAGCCTCGGGTGATCCTAGAGCCCCCTACCCCATAAGGTATCAGGATGCCCGCCCCATGGAATGAAAATATATCATAATTCGCTTGTTCTCCCTGGATGGGATAAACCAACTCAAGATGAAGTTTCACTATTTCTTTGATATCATCAAGAGTGGACCCTTGGGCCAAAGACCTGATGGGATTAGATCGACAGCTTTCATCGCTATGGTTTGGACAGCACAGGATCCCCCCGAAGCAGTTTCTACCACTACTCAGGCTGGAAAAAACCTCCCATCAGGATCCGTTGATTCAAAGGAAGCTCCTCTCACTAAGGATCCCTCCAACATAATTGAATAATAGGATTTAGAGTATGCTCCTCTTGAATTCAAAAAGGTTTTCCTCGCCAGAGTCGGTGAATTGGTACAGGTGAACCTTAGTAGTAAGGTGGATCTAAAACCCACATTGATCGGTGCCTCTATGTCTGTCGAGGAGTAATAGCAGTACGTGGAATTCCTGAAACAACCCCATGATGTATTTTCTTGGATCTATGATGAAATACCGAGACTAGATCCCCAGGTATTAATCCACCACCTCGGTCTCCCAGAAAACCACTCTGGGATTAAGCCGCCTCCCAGAAAGATGCACCTTCTAACGGTGCCATGGTTTAGGCTGAAGTTGATAAGTTTATTAGATCCAATTTCATCAAGGCGGTCCAGTATCCTAGATGGTTATCCAAAATTGTGCCTGTTAGGAAGAATAAAGGAAAAATCGGAGTCTGCATCGACTTCTAGGATCTCAACTATCACTATCTGAAAGATGATTTTCCCCTTCCTATGATAGAATTGTTGATCGACACAACAGCTGGGTTCTAGGCTCTCTTTTTTATGGATGGGTACTCCGGGTACAAATAGATTTGAATGGTCCCTGAGGATGAATAGTATACAGCCTTCAGGGAAGCACGCAAGGTACTTTTTATTACCAGGTCATGCCCTTCGGTCTAAAGAATGTTGGTGACACCTATCAGCGTACCATCCATCGCATATTTAAGTCGATCATCAGGACATTGGGGGAATGATATGTGGATGATCTAGTTGTCAAATATCACCTGCATCAGGACCATCTCAAAGACCTTAAGAAAGTGTTCATCTTCCTCCATTCTCTCCATCTGAAGATGAACCCTTTGAAGTGTGTCTTCAGGATCAACTATGGGAAGTTTTTTTGCCTCTTTGTCAGATATAGAGGCCTCGAGATTGATCTAGAGAAGATAAAGGCCATTAGCTGGAAGTCACTTTTGAGAAACATTCAGGAGCTATGAAGATTTCAAGGCCACATGGCCTATATATTACAATTCATCGCAAATTTGTCCAGTAAATGTAAGCCCTTCTCTCAGATCATGAAGAAAGGAACTGTCTACCAATGGGATGAAGAATGTTAGGCTACTTTTGAGGAAATCATGCATTATCTGCTAAAACCTCTAATACTAATGCCATCCATTTACATAATGTAGTTGGTACTTCATGTGACTACCCTGGAATGATCTCTCAGCACCCTTATTTCCTAGAAGAAAAATGAGGGAATAGAGAACAATCTCTTCTATCTCAGCCACATGCTCCTCGATACGGAGACCAGATACTCTCCTATAGAGAAGAGATGCCTAGAGCTGGTATTCATGGTACAGAAACTGTGACAGTACTTACAGCATCATGAGGTATATGTGGTGTCCTGAGTGAATCCACTGAAGTACATACTGAAACTCACAATATTGACATGCAGTCTAGATTGGTGGGCAGTGATCCTCTAGTAGTTCGACATCAGTTTTGTCCCTCATAAGGCTATTAAGGGGAAATCATTGGAAAATTTCATTGCTGCTCGTCCATCTCTTGCAGACCAGTCTCTGGACCTTGATTTTTTGGATGAGAAAATCCTCTCGGTAGACCAATCCATTCCATGTTGGAAAATACACTTTGATGGTTCCTCCTGGAACCCTACCGACAAAAGGCTCAATGACCTCAGGATCAATAGAGTAGTCTTGGGTATCGTCTTCATTACCCTAGTACATATCATTCTTCTGTATTCATTCCTGCTATCAAAAGGTTGCACCAACAATGAGTCATAGTATTCAGCTCTCATTACTGGCCTCGAGTTGGCCCCCAAAATTGAAGTTCCCCACTTTCATGTGAAAGGGGACTCCAAACTATTCATCAAGAAAATCAATGCTGACTATGTATTCAGAAATACAGAACTCGTACAACTGTTCAAACGCACCCTCCAGCTGATGGCCAAGTTCTAATCTCATCTAGAGATTACTCATATTCATTGATCTTGGAACATACGATCTGACACCTTGGACACCCTATCAGCATCACTTGCATAGCATTAACAAGATATTTTGATTATCCATGTGATACACTGGAGATTCATCGCCCCCATCACTCATGTAGATGATGATAGCCTGTAGGTAAGTCAACATTCCACTAGAACCTCTACGTTAGGATCATCTTGTCCCCTTGACGTAGTGTTGGACGTAACTTCTGACTGGAGGACCCCCTTTATCGAGTATCTCTAGCACGAAAATCTCCCAACTAATTGAGCTGAGCATGAGTGAATTTGACGCCACGCATTGTAGTTTAATCTCCAGAGCGGTCCCAATCTTGAGTGGATCCTTTATAAGTGAGGGTTTGATGGGATTCACACCTATTGAATTCAAGGAGTTTATATTCCTCAAGTCAAGCAGGAGGTCCATGCTGGTTCCAGTGGGGCTCATCAGACTGGGCTAAAGTTATCTCACCAGATCCAAATACTCGGGTATTTTTGGCCCTCCAGGATTCATGACTTCATCTAGTTTTCCAAGAGGTTACAGGCATGCCAAATTCATTCCAACATTGGTAATTTTCCGTCAAAGCCTCTCCACACTACCAAGTACTCTTGGCCCTTTGTGGTCAGGGGACTCGATGGTGTGGGACCATATCCATCGGCAACAGCTCACCAGTGTCGCTTCATCATGACATCTACGGATTTATTTTACAAGTGGAGAGAATTGGTTTCACTAAAAGAAGTTAAGGCCCGTTCTATAATTTAATTTTTCAGCTCCAACATCATATACCAATTTGGAGTCCCTCACACCATTCTTACGGATAATGGAACAAACTTCCGGGCAGTCGATTTGAAGAAATTATACACCAAGTACAACATCCATTCTTACCATACCTCCTGATATCATGTAAAAGAAAATGGGAATATCGAGGTGTTCAACAAAACTCTCTTCAACATTATGTATAAGATGGTTGGTCTGAAAAAAAAGAGTTTGATGGAAAAACTCCCCAACTCCCTTTGGTCTCATTAGACAACGACTCGCAATTCCACACAGGTGACCCCATACTTCATGGTGTATGGAACGGAGGTCATCCAACCCATCTAGATTCAGTTGCCTTCATTATGCACAACTTTTTATGATCAAAAAGTGCTAGATAAGGTAGATGACGTACTTCGGAATTAATTGGTAGCACTTGATGATAATAGGATCTATGCCCTTCACAATCTGGAAAAGAATTTGAACAATATAGCTAGAGTATTAAACAAGAAAGTTATCCTCTACTCTTTCTTTCAAAGTTACCTGGTGTTTTCTCTAAGAACACAAATGATACCTGGTAGGAAACCACCCAAGCTGGAGCCCAAATGGGAAGCACCTTGCATCATTCATAAGGTTTACCTCATTGGTGTGTACTCCCTGGTCACCATGGATGGTGAGTGTATAACTCCTCCCACAATTTCCAAATTCATAAATCAATGATTTTTCAGAGTGTAAGGGTCCTACATGACCTTAAACTATTATTCCCCACACAACATTAAACTTTATGTCGTCTTGCCGGACATTAAACTGTATCGGGTCCTGCATGACTTTATACTGTTTTGTCCCTCATGACATTAAATTTCATGACACTAAACAACTTTGTCATCCCTAAATATGATAAAATAGAAAATAGTCTGAGCTCTATGACCTTAAAATAAGATCACCATCTTCCTGTAAGATTTTAAACTGCATCTCAAGAACTATGTATGGCTTGATTCACATCCTCATGGGATACGTAGGAACACTCAGACACCTTGTCTTGAGTCCAACCCCAAAGTCCTCTCTTTGAATACCCCACCAGGTTGTAGTTATTTGATCCTACATGGTTTAGTGTATTATTCTTTGGTCCCCACTCATGAGACGATTATGATGATCGCACCATGTTCCCTTCCTCATTCCTTTATTCTCCCACATCCTTGCCACAAGATGTTAAACTTCATGGCCCTTTCAGAACTACATGTGTCATGATTCCCATCCTTATGGGATACGTAGGAATGCCCAAACATTTCATCCCTAGGCTCAGCCCCAAACTTCCAGATCTCACCTCGGGTTAAAAAACATGGTGTGGTACCAGATTTTTCCCTCATTTATGTCGGGTTTATCTTGATCTCACTATATATCCCACCCTTTGGAGATATCCACCTCTTTCTCCATCCTTCTGGACTTTAAATTGCATGGGCACATTTATGCTTCACACACTCCCTTTACTTGGGACTTCATCATCTTTCATATCTAAAAGGGCCCCTGAACAGTAAGGATGCTTGGCCTAAGGGCTCTCCTAACATTTCAGGACAACACCCTCAAGGAACTATAATGACAAATTGATATAAGTCCCACGTTACGAATATGGCCAGCAGTCGACACTCGTTTTTTCCATTTCAGGTCACGCGACATGGATGCAGTGTTTCGAACATGGCCAATAGCTATCCTTCATCATTGTCACCACCACCATATGTCCCAAATATTGGGTGTTGTGATGCATTTTGTCCAACTATCCCTTTAAATGTTAGTCTATCTCATGTAAGAGTGTGGGTCTAGCTTTTGTACCCTTATATGTTGGGGAGTGCCTAGTCCTATTACTTATTTCCCACACAAAGAATTGATCATGTGGGATTAGGAATTTTGGGAAGGAAATACCCACATAAAGTGTCATTTTTCTATAGTCCCAGCTCTAAGACCATGAACTAAGATCTCAATTGTCCTCATTACAAGACGTTAAACTAAAAAATGACCAAGACTTCCTATCTCAGGTCCCTCACCCCTTTTTGGTCCCCTGACCCAAGTTCTCACTCGGGATTGTGTGGTATGTCTTGGAATCTATGTCCTCGTTCATGTTGGGCTATTTTTTCACACCGGATATATCCCCTTCGGACACCCCTCTACCATCATCCTCACCACAAGATTTTAAACTGTGAACTGGTTGGGACTTCCCATCTTAGATCCCTCAACATTTTCAGCCCCTTATCCCAATTTCTCATTTGGGATTCTATGGTATGGTATGATCTTGTGTCCTCATTCACATTGGGTTACTCATTGTTTCATACACATCCCTCATTGAGATACCTTTCCCCTATTTTCATCCTTGCCGCATCACGTAAAACTACACAACATCTTACAGAACTATGTATGGATTGATTACCATCCTCATGGGATACATAGGACTACCCAGAAATTTTATCATTAGTTCTAGACCTATTTTGTACAAACCTCTTCATCTCTCTATCCCATTAGCTTGAGTACTTCAGAAGGGATGGTATGTGGTGTGGTATGGGCTTATATCCTCATTCAGGTCCGGTTTCTAACAACAATTCCATGTGCCTATTTCTCTTGATAACTCCTCCTTCCCCTATTCTACCCTCATCTCTTCGAGTTGGCTTCTCTTGAATTAGGTCCCTCGACCCTTATTGGCAGTTCATCAATGTGCCCAAGAGCACTCTCGTTCAGGACCGAGAGTATCTAATTCTACCTAGACCTGATCTCACCCATTTTCAGGCTTCATGTTCACCTTCATTTGGGATTTCATCATCTTACACGTCCAAAAGTGTACCCTAATGGTACGGATGCTCGAACTAAGGTCTCTCATATCATTTTAGGCCAACGCCCTCAAGGAACTCGAATGGAAATTTGATACAAGTCTCGCGTTGCGAACACGGTCAGTGGTCGACACTAATTTTTTGTTCCCATTTCAGGTAACACGGTATGAATGTTGTGTTTCAAACATGGTCAAAAGTTATCCTCCATCGTCATGCCAACCCCATAAATCCCTAAATTTAGGTTTCATGATTCATATACTTTTCAACTCCCTCGTGTCCAAGTGGAATTCTAACACTCTTGGTAATGTCCTTCAGTTCACATTGGCACGTTATAAGGGAAAAGTCATGGTAAGGCGTCGTTAGGGACTCCACACTGATTTCAACTTTGTGTTTATTCCTTGTGTTTTAAAAACCTTCTCCTCCATTATTCCCCACATCGAGCATAGCTAGCATAGGCTTAGGGATTCAGTTGAGGTTTTCACCTGCATGGAAGGGTCTCGCTTCTCTATGGTCCGAGCTCTAAGACCTTAAACTAATATCTCTTTCTACATCCTTTTCATAAGGCGTAAGAACCATAACTCTAAGAACTACGTACAGTTTGATTCCGATGCTCATGGGATACATAAGAATGCTCAGACACCTTGTCTCCAGGTCCAAATCAAGTTCTGCTAATTACCTCTTATGTTCGGCCTTGTGGCCCTGACATTCACAGAATTTCATGGTGTGACGTATGACTTACATCTTCATTCACATCAGGTTGAAATAGACTCACTATGTACTTTCTTTCTAAGGATCTAGTCTCTCATGTTTGTTGTCCTGCAAGACATTAAACTTTACCCTCAGAACTATGTTTGGATTGATTCCCATCCTTATGGGATACGTAGGAACACCTAGACATTTCATCCACAGGTCAAGCCCCATATTTTTTGACCTTTTTTCCCCCTAATCATGAGGTCTCTTCCATAGAATTTCACATGGTATAGTGTATAAATCTTCCTCATTCACGCCAGGTACGCTTTATCACATCATGCGCATCCCCCCCAAAACATGTTTCTTCTATATGTGTCCAAGCCATATGACCATAAACTGTGTTGCCTAGTCCCACATGACTTTAAACTATTGCGTATTTATATCATGACATAAAAATGCATTGGTAGGTCCAATCATATGACCCTAAACTATGAAATTATCATCATGGCTGCACGAATAAAAACAACATTGCATTGTGATGTTCTCACTAGAGGGGACATCAGGTTGGGTATCAGTCCTCCACCATACCATTTTTCAATTCCTACATATGAAATGATTCCTATAGAAACTCTTGGATTCTCCATCCGATGTTTATCGCTTCACAAAAAACACACATTCATCCTAAATAACAAACAAGATCTATCAAATGCTGCTTCTTTTGGTGTGTGGGCCAAACCCGAATGACAGTATTGTCTCTGGCACTGGTATCCTACCACACCACTTCTAGAACTATGTTTGGATTGATCCCCATAATAATGGGTTACATAGGAACACCTAGTCACTTGGCCCCGGTCCTAGCCCAGCACTCATTTTTGGTCCCTCAACCTATGATTTCCTTGGGGAGAACATGGTGTGATGTGGGCTTATATCATCATTCATGTCGTGTTTTGAAATTACTACACCACATGCCTCCTTCCCCCCTTTCCATTTACAGTCTAAGATCTAATACCTTTAAACTAAGATCCAATAGTCTTGGTCACAGGATACTAAACTATGTGACATCCTCTAGAACTACTTATGGATTGATTCCCATCCTCATGGGATATGTAAGAATGTCTGGATGTCCCGTCTGTGGGTCCAGCCTCAGGAATCTTAAATCATTCCCCCCTTTTTTTGGCCCCACGGCCCGAACTCCTTTGGAAGCATGTAGTGTGGGGAGCACCTCTTTGGTTCACATTCATTTCTGGTTTTTCAATAGCCACACCATGTACCTCCCTTTTCTCTTCCCATCTTGGTCTAAGTTCTATGACCCTAAACTAAGATATCCCTAGGGGAACTATGCATCAAGGTTAGACTACTTTTCCACCCTGTGAGAACTTCATTATATCAGTTCCCCTCTTAATGGTCCACTATAAAACCTTAATCTAGGCGTGTGTGACCCCAAGACACTTTCCCTTGGAAAAGGATTCGACTCCCTCTACCTGATGCATCTTATTGTTGAATTAAAATGTGTCATGACAAAGATCCCAATGTGTGGAATTTTCACATGGACATTCCCTCATTCCATGACCAAGATTTATGATACCTTTATTCGGATCCTCATATTCTTCCATGTCTGAAAGGACCCCCCTTACTGCCAGGTCTCATGCCACAATGGATCACCTACCGTCTTGGTCCAACTCCCCTGAAGACCTCAAACAACATTTGCGATAGGTCCTACATTTCGAACATGTTCAGCGGTTGACCATCATTTTTCTGTCCCCATTCTCGGCTAACATGAAACAGATGTTGTGTTTAGGACATGGTCAACATCTCTCCCTTTTTTCCATGTCACTATCATTGTGATCCAGATCTCATGTGTCATGATTCACATCTTTCCACCCCCTTGTTTTCAAGTGGAATTCCAGCACACTCAGTTCAACACCTCCACGCATCTATGTGCATTAAGTAGAAGAATCAATAATTTTGGGATGTCATTCACCTAATATTCCATTTCTCCTAATGTGTGCCTCCCTTTACCCAAAAAATCCCACCACTACTCCTTGTTTCCCACATCAAGCATGACTCATGTTGGATTAGTGGATTTGGTAGGATATTTACTGGTGTAGTGGAACAATGCATGTCCCTTTTCTCGTACGACATTAAAATTCACTTCTATAACTATGTATAGATTGATACCCATCATGATGGGATCCATAGTAATGCCCGACCACTTTTCCTCAGGCCCAGCCTGACTTTCTCTTTCGATCTATTGACCTAAAACTTCCTCCAGGGATATGTGATGTGTTTTGGATTTCTTATATCCTCATTCATGTCGGGTTCATAGCTACTGCATCACATACTCCCCTTTTGGGATCTTTCTTTTCATTCCCCATCCTATTGTATGATGTTAAACTTCACGAATCCATATTTCCTCGATGCATGACATTAAATTTCAGTTCTACCTTGAACAAGTTTAGGATTCCTCATGTTAATTATGGGATGCGTCAGCTTCCTCTACAAGGAGGATTCCCCCTACCAGTGTTGGTCTCTGACCATGTTGTTCTCAAGAACTATGTTTGTCTTGATTCTCATCCTTATGGGATATGTACCGACACCCATGCATTTCGCCTCGAGACCAGCCCTAGGGAAATTAACCCTTCTGTCCCCTCATCCTTGATTATGGTCTAGTCTCTTTGACCATAAACTAAGATCCTAAAGTCTGTGCAACACGATGTTAAATTGTTAGCCTCAGATCAGGTAGTATTACCTTTAAGCTATGTGCACCTTCCTCCCCGTACGATGTTTAAACTACATGTCTATCATCGTTTATTTTAATGACGTAAACCTACAGTGTATTCTAGGTCCTTACCAAAGAGGTTATATTCATAATTAAGTGTGATCCCTGATCAAACCGATGCACCCACCTAATGTGTTTCCACCATGGTGGCATAATTTCAATAGTGTTGGACACCATTCGAACAACCCAACACTCCACCCTCCATGCTTTGTGTGCCCTTTATTTAGACCCTCGTCCTCTTTCACATCTAAAGGAACCCCTAACAGTATGGAGCTCGGCCTATGCATATCCTATTTTCTTGGGCTAACATTTCGGAAGACTAATGGATAACATTTCGATTCAGGCCCCATGTTTTGAACATGGTCAGTAGTCGGCCTTCATTTTTTGTCCCCATGCCAGGGTAATGAAATAGGGATGTTGTGTTTCGAACATGGTCAATAGTTATCCTTAATTATCATGACACCTTCACAGTGTTCTAAATTATGGGTATCATGATTCACAATTTACACTCCCCTGTGTTTGGATTGATTCTAACACCCCTGTGTTACCCTGATCATGCACTAGAGTATATTTGGAAAATGGAAATTCAACTGTTCTGAGACCATCATCCTTCAATCAGGCCTCCCTCTTTCTTCCCAGAAATCTAGAATGGTTGTTCAAACCCTGTATTCCCATAGATTGGTCGACACTATCTCATTCAGGTTGAATAATAAGGTGGTCATCCATTGTTTCTCACATTGGGCCCGACCCACATGAGCCTAGGAATTTATGATCGGATGTTTCGTGAATGTGATAGACATGCAGCAGGCCAAAACAAATAATTGAACTCATGAATTCATTCAGCATAAACAATTAAATAATGAAAGTATGTTCAAAGGTTTAAAATCATTAAAACACCTAAGGATATACCCCTCCCATGGATGGGTTGACCCCTTCAAAAGAGTATTGAAAATCTGCCACCCTTTGGCTTGTGGCGTCTAGGATTCATTATTTCCAGTTTAGTTCCTGCACCTCCTCAGTATCAATGGGGCGTAGTTCATCGACCATAATCTGGGACTACTCCTCGTCACACCAAATGACATCCATCTCCTCAGAGGCCTGCTTCATCCATTCTTCTGCCTCTTCTAGCTGGGCTTTCAGCCACGTTATAAGATCTGATTGCGTGTTGAAGAAAGTGGAATGCTCATCTGCCCAGAACTGTGGCCATTGAATATCATTTTCAGCCATCTGGAGCCTCTTTATGTTTCCCTCTTTTCTCCACTTCCATCCCACATGAATTCCATGGTTATATTATCGAATCTTCTCTACCATTATATCTTGGGAGATCATGCCACGACGCTGGGCATCAACTCCCTCAGTGCATAGTTCACGCATCCGGGACCGAATTCTCCCCATCTGGTCTATCCATTGTGGTTGATGGGTCTCATCGATGAAGTGTTTGATCAGCCCCCCTGACCGGTGATGGGAGATTTTTCTATCCTCCACATCAGAGGTTGTCTCATCCCAATCTGCAGGGTTGGCTGGTTCATATGTGGGGAACTCCCCTAGGAACTTGTCAGCAAGGTATTCATCGGGTGTCTAATCATGTGGGTCAGGATCCATGTCATCTGATTGATCCTCAATGTTGGATTCCACCTCAATGACCTCAGGTGCATCCCTGCTATTGGTACCACCTGTGATCAAGAGCATCGTAGATTGGTCAGTCTAGGCGTCTGCTTCCATGACTACCAACATCCCTCTGGGAAAGGCGCCGCTAGGAGCTCCAGCCAACCTTACCAACATGGCCCATGCCATTTGAAGAACTATGCATACAGAAAGTGCATGGATGTCAGTTGACCTTATCAATGGATGACAGTGAAAAATTCCATAAAGGAGAGTTACCGAGATCAAATATTTAGTCTCTCTCATGGGTTGTTTACATTGTAACCCTAAGGTGCGGCCCTCATTCTACTATTAGAAGATTTGAAAATTCCGAAAGAACCGCCATGGGTGTCACAGCCCCGCTAAGTGTGGTAATTGTCGTAGCTGTGGGATCAGATCCCAAAGTTCCCATAGTTACATATACTATTATGTGGGAGTGGGTTTTGCATATGAGGCCATCCGAATAGTTAAAATTATAGTAAGGAGTCTTAAATGACCTGGATGAAGATTCCGGTAAAGTTTCCTAGGTTTTTATCTTGAGAGCCTCCGCAAATTCTTCCAGCTCTGGGTCTGAATCACTGACCTCACCCTCCTCTAGAGAACTCCCTATACTGGCCTCCTCCACCCAGAAGGACTCATCTAATTCTTCTGTCATGGGGAAGTGGTCTCTTAGTTCTAAATCTGACAGCTATGGAGGGATCGTTCGATTCAGCAACACCTTTACCTGATCCGACATTGGACACGGAGAACCCCAGGAGTTCACAAAGTCCTCCATCTTGGCTAGGTATTACCCCCTCCACCTAGGATACTACAAATCCATCCCTAACAGGGTCGACCCCTGGAAAATTTATCCTGAGATGGTTCAAGTGTTTACACATCATGGATGGGAAAATGAATTGCTTGTTGAAATCCCAGATGTCCTAAGCCTCCTAGAAGACAACATTATATGGAATGTCTATATGGCACAACCACTTCCCCAGTGCCCAGGTAGATATCCTGCAGAACCCCCTGGGAGGCCTCCCCTCTAGATAACTTTGTCCCTTTAAGACCACTATATCCACTACTATTGCCTCCCTTTTGACTGGTGCGGGTCTCTCCACTACTGCATCCCTGCCACCATGAGATGTCCTCACCACCTTTTGGCCCCGGCCTTGGGGTTGGGGAGGCACTCTGACACCAGCACGGATGATTTTCTTCTTTAGCATCTTTCCCAAGTAGGCCGCCTCCCAACTCTTGGCATACTTCCTCACCAGCCCAAAGACAATTTTGGGTGGAGTCAGCTCATTCTTCATCTTCCTATCATCCCATGTGAACATGAGCCACATCTGCCTCATCACACATGGGTGATCCTCGTGGTGCACCCCCAATTAGACATACAGGGTTAGTCACTGCATACATCGAAACATCATTGCAAAATGGTGTGGTTTGTATGGATCACAAAGAAATCTGTGTTCAACCGCACCACCAGGACACAACCCTAAAAGTCTAGGAGGTAGGACCGATGATCTTCCATTCCCTGGACGTCATCAGTGAACACACCAATTGGAAATGGGAATGGGTAGAAGTTGAAATTGTCCACCTTCCTGGCTCGGTTCAGCACCAACTGTAGGGACAATTAGGTCAGAAATATCCCAACAACATTCAAAATGGCTAGGTGAAAATTTGATCCTAGTGGGGAAATTGGGTTCATATATTCGTAGATACCACTGAAATACACCACTATCCACCCATACATAAGGTGAAACGGCCCATACATCCTCTACATATTCTTCTCCTCACTGATATTCAACATCATCTTATACAACTTGGTGAGCATCGGGATCCCGAGGTTGACTTGTCCCCCTGTCACCAACATAGATGCCATAATGAACGTGCTCGGTCGCACACCCATGTATGTGTCCCTCACTAGCAGGATCCAACCGCAGATAAGTGTTATGATTAATGCATCTAACCTAACCACTGGTTGTTGCTCGGTAATAATGCTGAATCCTCAGGCTTTCCACTAGTTGTCCTCTAAGAGCCACCATTTTGAGTACTCTTTTCCCCTTTGAGCCCCTTTCGGGTAGGTCTAAGGCCTCACAGGGAACTACCCATATTCTAAGAAATTCAAGAACTGCACGAACCACCGTTTTAAATGGACGTATCTCACCGACTGTTTTTCCTCCCCCAACACCAGATCCATTAATTCCCTTTCCAATTGTTGAATTTTCTCCAGGTACTCCCATGAATTCACAATGGGGAGGAACTCATCATACATCACCCACATTATTGGGACGCCTAAGATCCAGTGTAGGTCCTAGAGACTGATGTCGACCTCTCCATGGTGCAAATGGAATGTGTTGGTCCTTGATGACCATCTACTCAACAGCTCTATAATCCACAGTTTTGGTTTGTAGATATGGAATTGAGATGCTCATGCTGCCCCATATAGTTCCACTTAGCTTAGATGTGCCCCAAAATCCTCACAAGAAGAACATACCCAGTAGGTTCAGGCTCAATCATTCATAAAATTGTTGCCCTGGCGTAGATCCCACTCATCGGTCCACCCCTTCTTCGGGTTCCCCAATGTTTCCTTTAGGATGGTGTGGTACAATGGGGGAGATGCCTCTGGTAGTAGTGTCTTCTTGCCAACATTATTCACATGGTTGTATGGGAAATTAGCATTAACGGGTGTGAATTCCTCCCAAGTATGGTCATCGGCCGCCCTGAACCATTGGAGCTAGCACGCCATGCTCCTGAACCAGTAAGTCGGCTCATCCCTGCTTGCTTACAGAATAAAGACATCATCCCTCAGACCAAAACCATATAGTGGAATCCTTTTTTAGAGTTGGTAGTTCTTATGGCTCTTTGAAAGTGGTTATACCAATGAATCATGGTCTGAATGGATTTGAATGAATTCTTCAATACCCGAGTTGTTCTCCATCTCTTCCCTATGGGAAGTATCTGCAAGGACCCCCCCCCCATTTATCTTCTTGATGAGCCATTCAGTCTTCAAGTTTTTTTAAAAAAAAATCTCTTAGATCGCGGAGCTTGATCGAGAAGCTCAAATCGCGAAGCTTGATCACAGATATGGTTCGTGGATTCCTACCATAGACTTCGCAAACACAAGCCGCAGAGCGCACCCTCACAGAGTAAAAGGTCTCACTGTGCTCCACAAAGCAGAAATCCTGATTCACAGAGAGCAATTGTGGAGTCCTTAGAGCTTTATGAATCAAGATCACTAACGCCAAAATACAAAGATGATAAAGGAAAAAAGATAGGTCATTCTACTCTATTTATAGGCGAAAAACCCTTGTTCTTAATGGAACATTCAGCTGTGGTGAGATTCGTGGTGCTCTCAACCCATGCATCACCTCTTCACCTCGGGACCCTCCTTCGCAAGCCTTCTTTGTGATTGACCAAAAATTTTTGGCTATTTACAATAAGACTTAGACCCTCGTTTCCTCCTTGGCTTCGAGTCTAAGGGGATAAATTTTTTGGCACTAAAATATGTGGAGAGGAAGAGAAAATTCAAAGAGGAAACCACATCCATTGGGGATGACTCACAAAGCCTGTTCGCAGAGCCCCATAACACCGAAGCCAGTGCGAATATGCCTCCTTTGCGGTCTCTGCGAATCAAAAAGATGGGAGGATCCATGATCCAAACGATGTTTCCAAAACCACCATGAAGCAAAGAGGTGGGAGGCTTCGCGATCTGAATGACGTTCGCGAAGCTTCCGTGAAAAAAAGAGGCGGGATTATCCACGATCCGAACGAGGTTTGTGAAGCTTCCATGAAGCAAAGAGGTGGGAGGCTCCACAATCCGAAAGGCATTTGTGAAGCCACTGCGAAGAAAAGAGGTTGGAGGCTCGGTGATTCAATAGATGTTTTCAAAGCCACCGTGAAGAAAAAATGTGGGAGGCTCTACGGTTATGAAAAAGTGCCATGTGGATTCATGTCACACTCTCTCTGCTTCATGCCCGCCTCATGCCTAAAAATATCGGGCTTCCCTCTAGCCCAAAAGATGGATCCTCCAACCTTTATCCTTCTTAGCTCTCAAATAACGAAGCATTTTCTTCTCTACAAAAAATGAGCTCTTTGAGGTACTTTAGCATCTCAAAGTGCCTTTCCTTTGGATTAAACACAGCCCCTCTTCAAGCAGGGATGCCCTTCGTGAAGCCCACGGGCCTTTTCAAAGGAAGGAGATCTATAAGGGGACTCGGTTCTTCGAAAAGCACTCTTTCTTTGTGAAGTACCTTCCATGCACATTTGAACCACATGCTAAGTCATGGTCACTATGCTTTCTAAGGCACACTGCTTCATAGTGTTATGCCTTGAAAGGCACCCTTGCTTTGTGAAGCCCTACTTTGTGAGAGGCTTTCTGCTTCGTAAAGCACCCTCCATGTGCACCTATTCCCTATTCCTAGTCTAGGACACCCCACTTCATGAAGCATACAACTTTGTGAAGCCCCTCAACTATATAGAGCACCAGATATTTACAAGGCCTCTTCTTGTCAACTCCTTTTCTCTGTAAATCCTTTTCTCGTACGAACCCCCAGGTCTATACAAAATGATTTCAAAGTCCCTTGGGCAGTGCTTTTTGTTGCATTTCATAGCCTTATGATTCTTCGCATAGTCACACTAACTACTATTTCTTCTTCACATATCCATGCTAACATCGACCCCTCTGTGTATCACTCCATAACAACCCCTTGCCACAGCATTTTCGACACCTTCCCCTCCTCAAGGGTGGACATGTATCAGTTATGTAAGTTCTAGGGGTACGAAGTGAACCCTATTTGTCTGAGCGGAAGGACGTTAAACTACCAAGCACCATCATCCTCAGCACATGACATTAAATAGTTGCATCAATTCATGAGTCACACGTGGGGTGTTTGACCTTGGACATTCTCCATGTCCGCTCATCTCCATGGGAGTGAGATCTTCCTCACATTTAATGAGATCCTTTTTGTTAGAGCATCCTCTATCCGTGGGGGAGGGAAACCATCTTGGTGTAATCCCCTAGATTTTCTCGCAGGAGGAAGAACCTCTACTCCTCCTCTCTTATTTGGTTCTAAATACTAAGAGGTGAGAGGGGCTCATGGATCCTTGATACCCTGTCCCTATCTCTTTGGGCTTTATCACCATGAGGCCTCCAACCTAGAGTATGTCCCAATATCCATCTCTAGGGGGCTACTAACCATGCATAAGCCTTTATTTCTCCCTGGGCTAGTAACCATGAATAATCCCACATTTCCACTTTGGGCCACTAACCATGTGAAATCCCTACTCCACTTTCCACGAATATAACTTTCGTGATGTGATCGTCAGGTTTTTTCTGCCTCTTGTTTCTTACACCGAGCATGACTCACATGAGATTAGAGTAATCATCGACCATGAAATCTACTCTGAGCCTCTATAGAGTGTCAGCCCTAAAAACAATCTGTACTATGTGGACTTTGATCCTTTCCAAGGAAAGGTACGTAGGAAGCCTCCCTAAGGTTTAAGCACAACACATACTGGTCCCAACCCCCTTCATGTCGGTTCACCAAACCACCTGAACTATGTGGACTTGGATCCTTTCCAAGTAAAGGTACATAAGAAGCCTCCCTGAGGTTCAAGCCCAACACCTACTGATCCCGAGCCCTTTACGTTGGTTCACCAAACCCCCTGAACTACGTGGACTTTGATCCTTGAAAAGGCAAGGTACATAGGAAGCCTCGATGAGGTTCAATCCCAACTCCTACTGGTCCTGACCCCTTGACATCGGTTCACCAAACCACCTGAACTACATGGACATTGATCCTTTCCAGGGAAAGGTATGTAGGAAGCCTCCTTAAGGTTCAAGACCAACACCTAATGGTCTCGAACCCCTTCAAGTTGTTTCACCAAACCAACTGAACTATGTGGACTTTGATCATTTCCACGGAAAGGTACGTAGGAAGCCTCCCTAAGGTTCAATCCCAACACCTACTGGTTCTGACCCATTCACATCGGTTCACCAAAAATTCTAAACAATGTGGAAGTTAATCCTTTCCAAGACAAGGTACGTAGGAAGCCTCCTTGAGGTTCAAGACCAACACCTACTGGTCCCAACCCCTTCATGTCGGTTCACCAAACCATCAAAACTACATCGAATTTGATCCTTTCCAAGGAAAGGTACATAGAAATCCTCCCTGGGTTTTCAGACCAACACACATTAGTCCCAACTACTTCATGTCAGTCCATCCTCATCCCACATGACGTTAAACTGTATGCACCCTTTTCATCCAACATGACGCTAAACTGTATACTTTCGAACTACGTGGGTTTGATCTCTGTCTCCTAAGCATGGTACGTAGGAAGCCTTCCTGAGGTTTAATCCTAATCAGTAGTAATCCATTGTACCACATTCAGCGGTAATCCGTTGTACCCCATCCAGTGGTAAGCTGTTGTGCATCCCAACCAGCGGTAAGCCATTATTAGCCCCACACGACGGTAAGCCATTGTAAGATGAACTGTGTGGACTTTAATATCCCACCATAGGTATATGTAGGAATCCTCCCTAAGGTTCAGTTCCATCACCCATGTATCATTCTGGTCTTTCCCTCAATCCTATGTGTTTAGGGAAGGTCATGGCCCAACCTGGAGGTTCCACTTCCTCTGGATCCCATCCATATGGGTTTCCTCCTTAGGTGTCCCATCGCCTCACTGAACTATGCAGACATTGATTCCCTACCACGATGGTACATAGTAAGTCTCTTTGAGGCTCAATCCCAACACTACTGTCACCTTCACAAAGATTCCATCTCACTCCCCCACCACTTCATTCAACTCTCCATTATCCACCTTGATTCTTACCCAGGCCTCCACATCCTGGTGGGATCATGTCACCTACTTTCTCAATGCTCCTAGGAGTAATTGGGTAACTAACCAAATGTTAGCCCCAGCATCAGTGATCCCTCCTGGGATTGCGCCCATCTGATCCACTCCCATCACTGTTCTGATCAATCCGATTTGTCTTCGCTAGACATCAAACTCGCGGCATACCCTGTGTTAAACATGGGAAGCTGATGAAAACCTTAGAGATATGCATATGGAATATAATGCCCTACATTTGACATGGGATGCCTTAGGCATCTGTGCCCTCGAGAAGCCCTATCATAAGGGAAAGAAACCTAGACACACCAGTGTTATAGTGTCCAGACATGCCAGCAATGTCCAATGTGACTACTCTCTTGACCGAAGGTTTCTACTCTGACTGGACCCCTTGGAATGTCCTGACAGAAGCAGTGTAATTAACCAGCATCCATAAACACATGGCACTGGGAAGAGTTTCACGAACAACATCTTAAGTCTATAAGGGAGACTCAGACTAGGAATTTATTTCCAAGGAGGAATCCATGGAAGGAGAGACCAACATCCCATCATCCTATTTTGATCAAGGAGAAAATGTACCTAAATAAGCAATGGATGTCACTTGCCATTGGAAAGTAGGAATGCGAGGAAACAATCAGCATCCTCCAAAACAGATTGATGCATGCCCCGATGAAAGCGTCAGAAATAGTGTTTATAGGTGTATTAAAGGGATATGTATCAATACCCTATCAATATGGATATGTAAATTATTTTTTTAGTGAATAATGAACATATTTTCATCCTAGTATTATTACTTTATAAATGTTTTTTATTTTGATACAATAAACCACAAATAATATTTTTGGGTAATATTCAAATTAAGTCAAGGAATTTATTTTGATGAATTAATTTGTTTTTAAAATAAATAATATTTTAATAAATTAATTTTATTAAATAATTTTTATTAAATATTAATTATCATATAATTTTTATGAATTCAAATGTAATTTTTATAATGGTTTAAAAAATATTATTATCAAAAAACCAACATTTGTTAATAAATATTGATTTTAAATTAAAAGTGAAAATTAGCTTATTTAGAGAATTATTTAGATAAAATGAATATTATTTTTGGAATATGAATGTCAAAATCATCCAATGGTAAATTTTTCATAATTTTATGTGACAATCAAATTTTCAGGTAAAACATAAATACCGTATTAATTTACTTTGTGTATTATGGCATCATAGTGACCCAAAAGTGATGTAATAAGTATTATAAAGGGTATCAATGATCTAATATATGTTTTCTCTTTAAAATAATTATATTTTAAGTTTATCTAATTAATTTTATAGATCCAGTATGAATCCTTTAAAACCATTAATATATCATAATGATTTAAAATAATTTCTTAAGAGTATGACTCACCTCCATATAAGAAAAGGGATAATTTTATTAAGTTCTACCCATATACATATAAAATAATTAAAATCAATCACATTTGGAAGTAACCATGGGTAAAACCCATGGTAATTTTTGTGGTTTTGGTTATATTATTATATAGAGTCCAAAACCTATGTTTAAGAAAAAATAAAAATATCTTAACTTATTTCCTATATAAACCCACCCAAGATCCCATTTCTATTCATTAAATACCCTTTTAGAACATGCTTACTTTTAACTCCCCTCTCTAGATTCCTCCCAATGTTCCCCCAACCTCTCAAGAAGCTCCTCCCAAGCATTTGGAGTCATGTACTCAAATAAGGGACCCCACCTTTTTCTCTTTACTAAAGTTTCTTTGTTATATTATGCATTATATTTACAATTAAAAATGTTGGGATATGTATTTAAATATCATTATTACTTTCTATTTTATGTACAAATTATGAGAGACCCCTTTCTCTCTCATCAACCCCTTTTATGAAATTTTAAGTGACGTCGTTATGCTGCCAAAATTTCACCATGATTTTTCATACCAAAACAACTATATAGTGAATACCATACCCATTTTCTATCAATGGTGTTCACCTTTATACACTTATAATTATCTAACTTGGAATTACATGTATTTATTCCACATTCCATGTTTGGGTTATAAAATATTATTATGAATGGATCCATGTTGTATGATCTTTGTGTCACACCAAAGCATGAGAATGAAATGAAAGTGATGGTTGTGCCCATAATTATATAGTGATAAAAAAAGGGTAATGTTTAGTCTCATAAGATGTCATGTTATGACAGAGAGTGAACCCGATTCCTTTATAGGACTTTTTCTATCATGATGTCTTGGTAGTTAGCCTTGACATATATTTATGATGTAGTGTTTTAGGTTTCCACCATATTTCTCATGTAATGATTATCATGTTATTCCATGATTTATTGTTCATGTCCCACATATTCCCCATTTATATGCCTTTTTTATAACATGTTATACCTTATTCCCCATGATTTATTATTCTAATCCACTTGTTGCTGAACAATATATCAGTACCATTGAAAAGATATTTTCCGTACTTCGCTATTCGGAACATGAAAAAGTCATTCTGTCTATTTACCGTTTAGAAGGTGAAGTAGATCAATGGTGGACTTTAATTAAGAATACAAGGCCCTGATATGAAATTGAATCCATGGAATGGGATGAGTTCAAGAACTTATTTTTCAATAAGTACTTCCCTCATATTCTTTGAACCAATATAGAAAAGGATTTCCTTGAGCTTAAGCAAAAGGATGATGAATCTGTTGGTATATACGAAGCGAATTTTACAAGGCTTGAAAGGTATGCATTTGGCTTTATCATCCAACCTGAAAGTAAAGTTGATCGATTATTCAGTGGCTTAAAACCAAGTATTCGAAGGGGATTAACTATAGAATAATTCAGTAGCTATGAAGAAATTGTGAGTTGTGCTATCAAGGTAGAAATGGAAATTGGTGTTACATATCCATCTCATGGTTTTGACAAGAAACAAAAGATGGAGTTCAAGGAGAAATATCGGAATAATGTTGAAAAGAATATGAATGTTTTTTTATTCTCAAAGTGTGGAAAGAAGTGTGGTGGAGATTGTCTTAAAGGGACTAGAAAATGTTTTAAGTGTGGAAAAGAAGGTCATCGAGGAGCTGAGTTTCAAAGTAACGGAAAAAGGGTTGCTAATGATGTGAATAAAGAAAAGACTTCAAAGAATTCACCACCAACACTTCAATTATTCAAGTGCAAGGAAATAGGGCATTATGCTAATCAATACCCTAATCCAAGGGTTAATGATGATCAACGTGAGAAACCTCTTAAGGCAAAGGATAAAGGGAAGTCACATGCAATCACTATTTGTGATGTTGAGTATGAAAATGATGTTGTGTAATGATTATGTGTTTATGTAATGTGATTTCAAAATAGTATCATGGAATCTCATTTATGGCATCGTGGAATTTTGGAATATCTATGTATTGGTTTTCAATAACTATATGGTACTGGTAACCATGAGAAGTGATTGAAATATTTTTGGAAAGAAGATGATATGCACAGAATAAAGTGATAAATAAAAAAATGAAATGATCTCATGAATAATATAAGGACAAAGTTATATCATGGTTTGAGTATATAGAAATTTTGGGATTTTGGTAAAATTTTGACAGCATTCATGTTTTCACTAAGAGTCAATGGGTATTCATTTTTCAAGAGAATACATGATTAAGGAATTAAAATATTTGCAATGTGACCAACAAGATATATCTTATGATATATGGGAGATAAATGATGGTATTCAAATTCTTGGTAGATTACCTTTCTAGTAATCATTTTCTTTACACTATGAGCTTGGACTGAAGTATTTTGGATAAGCCTAAAGATTGGAATGAATTAAGTTAGACATAAGATAGTATTGTTTAAGGCTAGAACTTTTTTCGATATTATTGCATGAATGTTATAATAATGTAGTTTTAGAAAAAGGGACATCCTACAGGATAGGCGACAACCTGTCGCGTCGGACAAGGATGCGGGAATCGAACCCACAAGCGAATTGAGACATGCCTTTATTGCCTACCTCTAGCCTACAGGAAGTCCCTGGTTAGTAGAAACTAGTTCTTTTTTATTAAGAGCTATGATATAAGATGTATAAGTCCATTTCAGCAACCATATATGATTAATCTCAACATAGATTGACTTATGTATATTTAATAAATTGTGCTAAAATTTTTGATAGAAACAGAGGGAATGACATGTCATTCTATCGTATGATCAGTTAACACTTCACGAATGACAAATTCAACAACATTTCTTTAAGAGATGAATTGGAGATTGTACCAAAATCAAGTAATTATTTCTTTTAATTCAACAATTCTTAAACATTAGTGAAATGATCTTGAGAACTAAAAAAATGTTGTCCTAGTACCCTCATACCCGATGAATTAGATGGTACCTTAAATAATCACAAATTTATGGCTTTGTGATTGATGGATTTTTCATAGCCATGTTCACTGCCACTCTCCATCAGAACTTGATGGTTAGACTTCTCTTCCATATTCATATTTTCACCAATGTTTTCCTATGTGCAAAACCAGGGCTGAGTTACTTTGGGTGACTGTTATGATTCTAACTTCCCTTTTTAAAATGAGGTTTTAGTATTTCATTTTATGATTTGGGTTTCTATGAAAGAAACTTTCAAGTAGTAAACCATTTATAACCTCGACGAATTTTGAGGGAAAAAATCATTTTAAGGGGGGTAGAAAGTAACGCCCCGAGATTTTATGAGATATATTATGTTTAAGTTCTTTGATGTCTTCTATTATACACTACACCAAGATTAGCTTGTACTATACGCAACACCATATTAGCTTGTATTATACGCAACACTATTCTTGGCTCGTGTTACGCACAATTTCAAGTTCGTTTTGTGTAAATTATTCTACGCAACATTAAGTATAGATTTTGTTTAATGTATAAATGAAATAAGTTTTGATTATGTTATATGAAACACCAAATGGATCTTTCACTACACGCATCCCTGACTTGGCTTGCATTACACGCAATCAAGACCTTCTTCGATAGTGTGTGTAGTACACAATACCCAGTTTCACTAAACGAGATATTATTATAATATTATTATGAACTAGCCGTTATGAATAGTAATACCCACTTTTTGAAATTTTATAAATTTTATCTTTCAAAATGGACTTCATTTTTTGGATTCGGAATATCAAAATTAGCCTGGAGGGAATTTTTGGTATTGTTTAGAAAACTTTCAATTTTTGATGAATAGTGAAAACATTGTTACTATTTAAAATCCGACTTTTTATTTAAATAATTATTTATTTTAATTATATTTATTTTAGGTCAAAATTGATACATAATACCTATATAAGTTAAATGTAATTAATTTGAGTCATTTTATAATAATTTTATATATATAAAAATTTTATTGAACTTTTCATCGTCTTTAACCCACCTCCTAGGAGAATTTGAAAATTTAAATAAAACTTAATTTTACCGCTTTTGTGAGTGGAATTTCGAAAATTTGAGAGACATGGTTATTGTCAAGGAGTGAAATTTGGTTAAATAAGATAAAAATATTTTTTGGTGAATAGTAACTTTTTTACTTTTATTTACCATGGTTAAAAGTAAATATGGTAATTAATGGTAAAATGATATTATTATTACCCTAACACATATCCTAATTCTATTAAATAAGCCTAATTCGACCAAAAACAACCTTAGGAAAAAAATATTACCCTTTAGGTCCATATGGATCAGATTAGGACACTTGTTATTATTTTATTTAAAGAAGAGTTTAAATAGTTAAAATCAATGTTTAATAACTAATACATTTTTAATATAGGGTTATACATAAGATAAATTCGACTATAAATATTCATTAGAAAGAAAAACATATTTCCTACATAATGGTATTTTATTTATAATTTTCAAACATTAAATAATTTAATTTATTTATGACACAATGATGATGTAGTAATTACCTTATTAATGAAATATTAACAAAATTGATGTTATAAATACCAAAATAAATGTAATTTGAGACATTTTATGAATTAAACTAATTTTATAGGTTAATATGACGTGTTTTTATTTATTCAATTAACTTTTTTAGAAATAATCATGTTTTTATAATTTTCACAAAAATCAATTACCAAATAGTGTCAAAATTGACATAAAATAGTTTTTAAAACAAATATTATATTATTAATTTTTATTAAATTAGTAAAAATAAAAGGTTGGGTAAAATGACTTAGATAAGGTTATATATATTAATAATGAACCACTTTGGGTTCGTTTGTCTTGTTATAGTAAGTTTACTAACCATATAGTGTAAGAAAACAAGAAGACACGGTAAAAGTTAAATTATTTAACTTAGAGTTAAATCTAAATGATAAGGTTACAATAGTAACATAAACTTGTCTAAAACCTATTTTTTGAGAGGATTTCGACCCATCCCCACTTTATCTTTCAAATAAATCAATTTTTAGTTATTATAAACCTAATATGACTTTATTATAAAATAATATTTTTAGTTTTTCCACAGGTGCCCCTCTCCTCCCTTATAAAAAGGGCACCCCTTCCCTCTTCTCTTCACAACCTTTTGAGCCTTGAAGCTCGTAAAAACCCTGACAATTAATATTATAAACCTATCTAGTTATATCATATAGGTTCTGGTTTTCTCAAAAGACCAACTATTGTGCCCTAAGAAAAAGTTTAAAGGAGGTGCGTCGAGGAAGAGGTAATCTCTTCTACCGACTTTTTCAAGTTTCTTTCTTCTTCTACTTCCTCTTATTTAGTTGTTTAGTTATTAAGTAATAAAATCAGTATTACTTATATACTGATATGTTATTATAAATATTAAACAACCCTATTTCACCTTCTATCCATCCTACGGAAAATGAAATCACCGTTCGTGCGTACGTACGGAATACTGTCTCCATGTCGTGGTGTCATCAGTTTTTCCACCACCACCTTACTTGGATGTTTATAATGGTGTAAAGAATAACTATATGTTATTATAACATAATACTGATTATAATATATTATATAATCCACTCCAATTCCATTCAACAAATATGGGAATTATATCATCGCTCGTGCGTACGTACGGATTACCGTCTCCACGACGCGATGAGATTCATTTTCCATGTGAACAATTCAAGAATGATTAAAAACTATATATAATAAGTAATCATGAAATATATGACATAATAATGCTACTTAATTTATTTATATATATATGTATGTCATCTACTTAATTCCATTCAATTCAACAAGGAAACGAAAAACAGCGTTCATGAGTGCGTATGGCCTACCGTCTCCATGAAGGGTGTATTTATTTCCATTTATCGATATATTATATATATGAATATTATGAATATATATTACATATAAATCATGTTTTATATTCTGGAATTAATTAATCTAGATCTAAGTAATCATATTAATAATTATAAGTCAAAACACAGACGATAAATGAAACGATTTTACCCAAAATGCTGCTTTAAAATGGAATTGACAAATGAACGGATAATATAAAGTCATAAGTGAATCATATATGATATCATAAATATTATTATGGTTCTGTTACAAGTTAATAATATTTTTAAACCCACTATACAAGAGTATCAGACACATACAGAAAAAATTGGACATAAGGTAATGGATAATTATTCCAATCTAATTCTTATCCGAGATTATTTATTTGTAATTATTTACTGGGGTTATGTTTATTATCCATGTCCATATGTTCTCAAAATGTTTTCATAAAAGGTTTAATTTTCTTCCATGTATTTTTAAAGTCATTTTTACCCTTTTTTTACTTTTACCACATCATATGGAAGGAATCATTCTTTTGTTTACCATATGAGGTACTTTTTGACTTTTCTAGAAAAAGTACAAGAAGAATGTTTTTTAACTTACACATCATGAACAGATTTTTACGGTTTCATAACGCCTTATTTTCATGAATCTTACTCTACAAGATTGAATTACTATTTTCAAAAAATCATTTTCTTTTAAAATTTCAAGGCATTTTTTGAATAGAAATTGATTTTGAAGAAGAAAGGATATTTTCCTAAACAATTCATTTCAAGTGTTTTATCAAAACCATTTTCCATAAAAGATGGAATTATTTCATATGTTTATGTTTCAAGTAAACTTTCTCTATTATTTTCATGGTTTCACTTTTCTTATGATTAAATGATATCCTTTTTGTGTATGGATTATGTTATGATGGGATGATGTTTATGAAACCAATTTTATACTTTGGGTAATGATGAATGATTTATGTTCATGTTGTGGAAAAAGTAAGAATGATTTCATTATGAGATGGGTGGGACCTATATCTCCCTCTAATGAATTTGGTAAATATTTATATCTCATGAGATAGACATGGCTAGAATGGTTAGTTAATCTGGTTTAGTGTTACAGGACTGAAACGAGTAGTGAACTCGATTCAGAAAGGGACTTTGTCCACTAAAATGGTCTTGGCAGCAATGCCTTGGCTACTATGGAAATCATATCATCTGCTTAATGGTTTTCCAAAATTAAATTCTTTATTCCCATGCTATTTTATCATGATTAATGTTCCTTTATAACCTATGCCTTACGTACTGCCAAGATTTATTACACAACTCAAGATTTTGTTATGTAAACTTTATGTTCAGGTTTTGAAGTTCAAATGTATATGGTTTGTTTTATATTCTCCATGCTGGCCCTTACTGAGAATTTGAGCTCACACTTTATATGTTATCTTTTCCCTAGTATATAAAGAAATTTTTTGGGTAAGAAAACAAAATGGGAAGATCTTTATGGGAGATGCTGAAGATCTTTTACTACGATTAGAAGATTATGCTCCGAGTTTCCATAGACACTAAACTATTATGTTCCTTGTGTGTTTGTTTTTTTTTATTAAGTATTCTGAAAAAGTAATGTAATTTCTATTTACGTCAATCTTTGGGTCTCTGTAGTTGGTATCAGAGGAAAGGTTTAGTTAACCTTTGGAAACTAGGATGCAAAAACTTTAGTGAAATCCCTAGAGATATTTCTATGGTATGTCTAGGGATGTCCCTAAGGATAAGTATACGTATAGTTTATAGTCCTAGAATTATGGTAAAAATCTTATAATTAACCCTAAGATGTTATATATTGAAGGTACACCCCCTTTATTATGTTGTTTTCCCTAACATGATTTTTTCCTCTCACACTATTCTTTTTGGGTTTTAGACGATGGATGGAACCCGAAGGAACTGTGTTGATCAATGTAATGGACAATGAAATGATTGTCCTCCTGAACAAACCAATGTTATGGGAGATGGAGTGAAAAATATTATTTCTATACTTACATAAGAAATGAATCATTCTGGACTTCCAAATGAGCAGAGAAGGTAACAATATTCTATTGAGTCCTTCATGAGGCAACGCCCACCTTCTTTCAGTGGGTCTTCTGATCCACTTTTTACTGAACAATGGATCAGTACCATTGAAAACATATTTTCCATACTTCAATATTCAAAACAGGAAAAAGTCATTTTGGCTATTTACCATTTAGAAGGTGAAGCAGATCAATGGTGGACTTTAATTAAGAATACGAGGCCCCAAGATGAAATTGATTCCATGGAATGGGATGAGTTCAAGAACTTATTTTTCAATAAGTACTTCCCTCATATTCTTCTAACCAAGATAGAAAAGTATTTCCTTGAGTTTAAGAAAAAGGATGATGAATCTGTTGGTATATACAAAGCAAATTTTACAAGGCTTGTAAGGTATGCATCTGGCTTTATCATCCAACCTGAAAGTAAAGTTGATCGATTATTAAGTAGCTTAAAACAAAGTCTTCGAATGGCATTAGCTATAAGAGACTTCAGTAGCTATGAAGAAATTGTGTGTTGTGATATCAAGGTAGAAATGTAAGTTGGTGTTACATATCCATCTCATGGTTTTGACAAGAAACGAAAGATGGAGTTCAAGGAGAAATATCAGAATAATGGTGAAAAGAATATGAATGATTCTTTATACTCAAATTGTGGAAAGAAGCATGTTGGATATTGTCTTAAAGGGACTAGAAAATGTTTTAAGTGTGTAAAATAAGTTCATCGAGCATCTGAGTGTCGAAGTAATATAAAAAGGTTTACTAATGATGTGAATAAAGAAAAGACTACAGAGAACGCACCACCAACACTTTAATGCTTCAAGTGAAAGGAAATAAGGCATTATGCTAATCAATTCCCTAATCCAAGGGTTAATGGTGATCAACGTGAGAAACCTCTTAAGGAAAAGGATAAAGGGAAGTCACATGTGATCACTATTTGTGATGTTGAGTATGACAATAATGTTGTGTAATGATTAAGTGTTTATGTAATGGGATTTCAAAATAGTATCACAGAATCTCATTTATGGCATCGTGGAATTTTGAAATATCTATGTATTGTTTTTCAATAATTATATGGTATCGGTAACCATGAAAAGTGATTGAAATATTTTTGGAAAGAAGATGATATGCGCATAATGAAGCAATAAATAAAAAAAATTAAATGATCTCATGACTAATGTAAGGACAAAGTTATATCATGGTTTGAGTATATAGAAATTTTGGGATTTTGGTAAAATTTTGACAGCATTCATGTTTTTACTAAGGGTCAATGGGTATTCATTTTTCAAGATAATACATGATTAACAAATTCAAATATTTGGAATGTGACCAACAAGATATATCTAATGATATATAGGAGATAAATAATGGTATTCAAATTCTTGGTAGATGGCCTTTCTAGTAATCATTTTCCTTGTACTATGAGATTGGACCGAAGTATTTTGGATAAGCTTAAAGTTTGGAATGAATTAAGTTAGACATAAGATAGTGTTGTTTAAGGCTAGAACTTTTTTTGATATTATTGAAGAAATATTATAATAATGTAGTTTTAGAAAAAGGGACAACCTACAGGACGGGCGACAACCCATCACGTCAGACAAGGATGTTGGAATCAAACCCACAAGCGAAGTGCGACAGACCTTTATCGCCTACCTCTGGCCTACAAGAAGTCCCTGGTTAGTAGAAACTAATTTATTTTTTTAAGCGCTATGATAGATGATGTATAAGTCCATTTTAGAAACCATATACGATTAATCTCATCATAGATGGACTTATGTATATTTAATAAATTGTGCTAAACTTTTTGTGATAGAAACAGAGGGAATGACCTATCATTCTATCGCATGATCTGCTAACACTTCACGAATGAAAAATTCAACTTCATTTCTTTAAGAGATGAATTGGATATTGTACCAAAATCAAGTAAGTATTTCTTTTAATTCAACAATTATTCAACGTTAGGGAAATGATCTTGAGAAATAAAAAAATGTAGTCCCAGTACCCTCATACCCGATGAATTAGATGGTACCTTAAATCATCACAAATTTATGGCTTTGTGATTAATGGGTTTTTCAGAGCCATGTTCTCTGCCACTCTCTATCAGAACTTGATGGTTAGACTTCTCTTCCATATCCATATTTTCACTTATGATGTCTTATGTGCAAACCCAGGGATGAGTTACTTTGGGTGACTATTATGATTCTAACTACCCTTTTTAAAATGAAGTTTTAGTATTTCTTTTTATGATGTGGGTTTCTATGAAAGAAACTTTCAAGTAGTAAACCATTTATAACCCTGACGAATTTCGAGGGAGAAATTCATTTTTAGGGGGGTAGAATGTAACGCCCCAAGATTTTATGAGATATATTATTTTTAATTTCTTTGATATCTTCTATTATACACTACACCAAGATTACATTGTACTATATGAAACACCATATTAGCTTGTAGTATATGAAACACTATTCTTGGCTCGTGTTACACACAATTTCAAGTTCGTTTTGTGTAAATTATTCTACGCAACATTAAGTATAGATTTTGTTTAATGTATAAATGAAATAAGTTTTGATTATGTTATACGCAACACCAAATGGAGCTTTTACTACATGCAGCCCTGACTTGGCTTTCATTAAATGCAATCAAGACCTTCTTCGATAACAAGTGTAGTACGCAATACCAAGTTTCACTAAACGAGATATTATTATAATATTATTATGAACTAGCCGTTATGAATAGTAAAACCCACTTTTTGAAATTTAATAAATTTTATCATTAAAAATAGACTTCATTTTTAGATTCGGAATATTGAAAGTAGCTTAGGGTGAATTTTTGGTATTTTTCGGAAAACTTTCAATTTCTAATGAATAGTGAAAACACTGGGTTACTATTTAAAAACCGACTTTTTATTTAAATAATTATTTATTTTATTTAAATTTATTTTAGGTTAAAATTGATAAATAATACCTATATAAGTTCAATGTAATTCATTTGAGTAATTTTATAATGATTTTAGATATATAAATATTTTACTTAACTTTTCACCTTCTTTTACCCACCTCCTAGGAGAATTTGAAAATTTACATAAAACTTAATTTTACCGCTTCTGTGAGTGGAATTTGGAAAATCCGAGAGACACAGTTAATATCAAGGATTAAAATGTGGTTCAATAAGATAAAAATATTTTTTGGTGAATAGTAACTTTTTACTTTTATTTATCACGGTTAAAAGTAAATAGGGTAATTAAGGGTAAAATGATATTATTATTACCCTGAAACCTTTCCTAATTCTATTGGATAAGTGTAATTCGATTAAAAATAACCTTAGGAATAAAATATTACCCTTTAGTTCCACTTGGATCAGATTAGGACACTTATTATTATTTTATTTAACGAAGAGTTAAAATAGTTAAAATCAATGTTTAATAACTAATACATTTTACATATAGAGTTATACATAAGATAAATTAGACTATAAATATTCATTAGAAATAAAAACAATTTCCTACAGAATGGTATTTTATTTATAATTTTTAAACATTAAATAATTTAATTTATTTATGACACAATGATGATGCAGAAATTACCTTATTAATGAAATATTAACATAATTGATGTTATAAATACCAAAATAAATGTAATTTGAGACTTTTTCTGAATTCCACTAATTTTATAGGTTAATATGACATGTTAGTATTGATTCATTTAACTTTTTTAGAACTAATCATGTTTTTATAATTTTTACAAAATTCAATTACCAAATAGTGTAAAAATTGACATAAAATAGTTTTTAAAAGAAATATTATATTATTAATTATTATTATATTCCTAAAAATATAAGTTTAGGTCAAATGACTTTGATATTGTTATATATATTAATAATGAACCACTTGGGGTTCGTTTGTCTTGTTATAGTAAGTTTATTAACCATATAGTGTAAGAAAACAAGAAGACACGGTAAAAGTTAAATTATTTAACTTAGAGTTAAATCTAAATGATAAGGGTAAAATAGTAACCTAAACTTGTCTAAAACCTATTGGTTGAGAGGATTTTGACCCATAACCACTTTATCTTCTAAATAAATCAATTTTTAGCTATTATAAACCGAATATGAGTTTATTATAAAATAATTTTTTATATTTTTCCACAGGTGGCCCTCTCCTCCCTTATAAAAAGGGCACCCCTTCCCTCTTCTCTTCACACCCTTTTGAGCCTTGAAGCTCGGACAACCCCTAAAAATTCCTCTTCTAAACCTCTCTAGTTTTATCATATCAGTTCTGGTCTTCTCAAAAGACCAACTCTTGTGCCCTAAGAAGAAGTTTAAAGGAGGTGTGTCGAGGAAGAGGCAATCTCTTCTACCGACTCTTTCAATTTTCTTTCTTCTTCTACTTACTCTTAATTAGTTGTTTCATTATAAAGTAATAACATCAGTATTAATTATATACTGATATGTTATTATAAATATTAAATAACACTATTTTACCTTCTATCCATCCTACGGAAAATGAAATCACCGTGCGTGCGTACGTACGGAATACCGTCTTCACGCCGTGGTGTAATCAGTTTTTCCACCACTACCTTACTTGGATGTGTATAATGGTGTAAATAATAACTATATATGATTATAAAATCATAATGATTATAATATATTATATAATCCACTCCAATTCCATTCAACAAATATGGGAACGATATCATCGCTCATGCGTATGTACAGATTACCGTCTCCACAATGTGATGAGATTCATTTTCCATGTTAACAATTCAAGAATGATTATAAATTATATATAATAAGTAATCATGAAATATATGACATAATAATGATACTTGATTTATGTATATATGTATGTCATCTACTTTATTCCATTAAATTCAATAAGGAAACGAAAAACAGCGTTCATGCGTACGTACGGCCTACCGTCTCCATGAACGGTGTATTTCTTTCCATTTATAGATCTATTATATATATGTATATTCAGAATATATATTATATATAAATCATGTTTTATATTATGGAATTAATTAATCATTATCTAATTAATCATATTAATAATTACAAGTCAAAACATAGACGATAAATGAAACGATTTTACCCAAAATGCTGCTTTAACATGGAATTGACAAATGAACAGATAATATAAAGTCATAAGTGAATAAAATATGATATCATAAATATTATTATGGTTCTGTTACTTGTTAATAATATATTTAAACCCACTATATAGGAGTCTGGGACCCATACGGAATAAATTGGACATAAGGTAATGGATAATTATTCTGATATCATTCTTATCCGAGATTTTTTATTCGTAAGTATTTACTAGGGTTATGTTTATTATCCATGTCCATATATTCTCAAAATGTTTTCATAAAAGGTTTAATTTTCTTCCATGTATTTTTAAAGTCATTTTTACCCTTTTTCTACTTTTACCATATCGTATGGAAGGAATCTTTCTTTTGTTTACTATACTAGGAACTTTTTGACTTTTCTAGAAAAAGTATGAGAAGAATGTTTTTTTAACTTATAGGACATGAACAGATTTTTAAGGTTTCATAACGCCTTATTTTCATGAATCTTAATCTACACGATTTAATGACTATTTTCAAAAAATTATTTTCTTTTAAAATTTCATGGAATTTTGTGAAAAGGAAATGATTTTGAAGAAGAAAGGATATTTTCGTCAAGAATTCATTTCAAGTGTTTTTTAAAAACAATTTTCCATAAAAGATAGAATTATTTCATATGTGTATATTTCAAGTATAATTTCTCTATGATTTAAATGGTTTCACATTTCTTATGATGAAATGATATCCTTTTTTTGTATGGATTATGTTATGATGGGATGACGTTTATGAAACCCATTTTATACTTTGGGTAATGATGAATGATTTATGTTCATGTTGTGGCACAAGTAAGAATGATTTCATTATGAGATGGGTGGGACCTATATCTCCCTCCAATAAATTGGGTAAAGATTTATATCTCATGAGATAGACATGGCTGGAATGGTAAGTAAATCTAGTTCAGTGTTACAGGACTGAAACGAGGAGTGAACTCGATTCAGAATGTGACTTTGTCCACTAAGATGGTCTTGGCAGCAATGCTTTGGCTACTATGGAAATCATATCATGTTCTTAATGGTTTTCCACAATTAAATTCTTTATTCCCATTCTATTTTATCATGATTAATGTTCCATTATTACCTATGCCTTACGTACTTCCAAGATTTATTTCACAACTCAAGATTTTGTTGTGTAAACTTTATGGTCATGTTCTGATGTTCAAATGTATATGGTTTGTTTTATTTTCTCCATGCTTACCCTTACTGAGCATTTGATCTCATCCTTTATATGTTATATTTTCCCTAGGATATAAATAAAGGTTTTAGGTAAGAAAACAAAAGGGGAAGATCTTTATGGGAGATGTTGAAGATCTTTCACCATGATTAGAAGATTATGTTCCGAGTTTCCAAAGACACTAAACTATTATGTTCCTTGTTAAGTATTACACAAAAGTAATGTAATTTCCATGTACTTCAAGCTTTGGGTCTCTACAGTTGGTATCAGAGGAAAGTTTTAGTTATCCTTTGGAAACTAGTATGTGAAAACTTTAGTGAAATACCTAGAGATATTTCTATGGTATGTCTAGGGATGTCCCTAAGGATAAGTATACGTATCGTTTGTAGTCCTAGAATTATGGTAACAGTCTTAGAATTAACCCTAAGATGTTATATATTGAAGGTACTCCCCCTTTATTATGTTGTTTTCCCTAGCTTGATTTTTTCCTCTCACACTATTCTTTTTGGGTTTTAGACGATGGATGAAACCCGAAGGAACCGTGTTGATCAATGTAATGGACAATGCAATGATTCTCCTCTTGAACAAACCAATGTTATGGGAGATGGAGTGAAATATCTTATTTCTATACATACACAAGCTATGAATCATTCTATACTTCCAAATGAGAAGAGAAGGGAACAATATTATATTGAGTCCTTTATGAGGAAACGTCCACCTTCTTTCAGTGGGTCTTTTGATCCACTTGTTGCTGAACAATGGATTAGTACCATTGAAAAGATATTCTCCATACTTTGATGTTCGGAACATGAAAAACTAATTCTAGCTATTTACCATTTAGAAGGTGAAGTAGATCAATGGTGGACTTTAATTAATAATACAAGGCCCTGAGATGAAATTGAATCCATGGAATGGGATGAGTTCAAGAATTTATTTTTAATAAGTACTTCCCTCGTATTCTTTGAACCAAGATGGAAAATGATTTCCTTGAGCTTAAGCAAAATGATGATGAATCTCTTCGTATATATGAAGCTAATTTTACAAGGCATGCAAGGTATGAATCTGGCTTTATCATCCAACCTGAAAGTAAAGTTGATCGATTATTCAGTGGCTTAAAACCAAGTCTTCGAAGGGCATTAGCTATAAGAGACTTCAGTAGCTATGAAGAAATTGTGCTTTGTGCTATCGAGGTAGAAATGGAAGTTGGTGTTACATATCCATCTCATGGTTTGGACAAGAAACAAAAGATGGAGTTCAAGGAGAAATATCATAATAATGGTGAAAAGAATATGAATTTTTCCTTATGCTCAAAGTGTGGAAAGAAGCATGGTGGAGATTCTCTTAAAGGGACTAGAAAATGTTTTAAGTGTTGAAAATAAGTTCATTGAGCAGCTGAGTGTCGAAGTAATGGAAAAAGGGTTTCTAATGATGGGAATAAAGAAATTACTGCAGAGAACGCACCACCAACACTTCAATGCTTAAAGTGTAAGGAAATGGGGCGTTATGCTAATCAATGCCCTAATCCAAACGTTAATGATGATCAACGTGAGAAACCTCTTAAGGAAAAGGATAAAGGGAATTCACATGTGATCACTATTTGTGATGTTGAGTATGATAATGATGTTGTGTAATGATTAAGTGTTTATGTAATGGGATTTCAAAATAGTATCATGGAATCTCATTTATGGCATCGGGGAATTTTGGAATATCTATGTATTGGTTTTCAATAATTATATGGTATCGGTAACCATGAAAAGTGATTGAAATATTTTTGGAAAGAAGCTGATATGCACATAATGAAGAGATAAAGAAAAAAAATTAAATGATCTGATGACTAATATAAGGACAAAGTTATATCATGGTTTGAGTATATATAAATTTTGGGATTTTGGTAAAATTTTGACAGCATTCATGTTTTCACTAAGGGTCAATGGGTGTTCATTTTTCAAGAGAATACATGATTAAGAAATTCAAATATTTTGAATGTGACCAAAAATATATATCTTATGATATATGGGAGATAAATGATCGTATTAAAATTCTTGGTAGATGACCTTTCTAGTAATCATTTTCTTTATACTATGAGCTTAGAGCGAAGTATTTTGGATAAGCCTAAATATTGGAATGAATTATGTTAGACATAAGATATTATTGTTTAAGGCTATAACTTTTTTCGATATTATTACAAGAATGTTATAATAATGTAGTTTTAGAAAAAGGGACAACCTACAGGACGGGCAATAACCCGTCACGTCGGACAAGGATACGGGAATCGAACCCACAACTGAAGTGCGATAGGCCTTTATTGCCTACCTCTGGCCTACAGGAAGTCCCTAGTTAGTAGA
Source organism: Viscum album (assembly GCA_963277665.1). Taxonomy (NCBI): domain Eukaryota; kingdom Viridiplantae; phylum Streptophyta; class Magnoliopsida; order Santalales; family Viscaceae; genus Viscum; species Viscum album. The sequence goes on along the minus strand of OY728139.1, from coordinate 271,334,267 downwards.
AACTAGTTTTATTTTATTAAGCACTATGATAGATGATGTATAAGTCCATTTTAGAAACCATATATGATTAATCTCATCATAGATGGACTTATGTATATTTAATAAATTGTGCTAATCTTTTTGTGATAGAAATAGAGAGAATGACTTATCATTCTATCGAATGATCTGCTAACACTTCACGAATGACAAATTAAACCTCATTTATTTAAGAGATGAATTGGAGATTGTACCAAAATCAAGTAAGTATTTCTTTTAATTCAACAATTCTTCAAGATTTGGGAAATGATCTTGAGAACTAAATAAATGTTGTCCTAGTACCCTCATGCCCGATGAATTAGATGGTACCTTAAATCATCACAAATTTAAGGATTTGTGATTGATGGCTTTTTCATAGCCATGTTCTCTGCCACTCTCCATCAGAACTTGATGGTTAGACTTCTCTTCTATATCCATATTTTCATTTATGTTGTCCTATGTGCGAACCCAGTGCTGAGTTACTTTGGGTGATTGTTATGATTCTAAATTCCCTTTTTAAAATGAAGTTTTAATATTTCTTTTTACGATGTGGGTTTCTATGAAAGAAACATTCAAGTAGTAAACCATTTATAACCCCGACGAATTTCGAGAGCGAAATTCATTTTAAGGGGGGTAGAATGTTACACCCCGAGATCTTATGAGATATATTATTTTTAATTTCTTTGATGTATTTTATTATACACTACACCAAGACTATCTTGTACTATACGCAACACCGTATTATCTTGTAGCATATGCAACACTATTCTTGTCTCGTGTTACAGACAATTCCAAGTTCGTTTTGTGTAAATTATTCTATGCAACATTAATTATATATTTTGCTTAATGTATAAATGAATTAATTTTTGATTATGTTATACGCAACACCAAACAGAGATTTCACTACACGCATCCCTGACTTGGCTTGCATTGCATGCAATCAAGACCTTCTTCGATAGCGTGTGTAGTACACAATACCAAGTTTCACTAAACGAGATATTATTATAATATTATTATGAACTAGCTGTTATGAATAGTAATACCAACTTTTTGAAATTTTATAAATTTTATCTTTCAAAATCGAATTCATTTTTGGATTCGGAAAATTGAAATTAGCCTAGGGTGAATTCTTGGTATTTTTCTAAAAACTTTCAATTTTTGATGAATAGTGAAAACACTATGTTACTATTTAAAAACCGACCCTTTATTTAAATAATTATTTATTTTATTTAAATATATTTTAGGTCAAATTTTATACATAATACCTATATAAGTTCAATTTTATTCATTTAAGTCATTTTATAATAATTTTAGATATATAAAAAGTTTATTGAACTTTTCACCGTCTTTTACCCACCTCCTAGGAGAATTTGAAAATTTACATAAAACTTAATTTTACTACATTTGTGAGTGGAATTTCGAAAATATGAGAGACACGGTTAATATCAAGGAGTAAAATGTGGTTCAATAAGATAAAAATATTTTTTGGTGAATTGTAACTTTTTACTTTTATTTACCACGGTTAAAAGTAAATAGGGTAAATAAGGGTAACATGATATTATTATTACCCTAACACATGTCCTAATTCTATTGGATAATTGTAATTGGAACAAAAAAAACCGTAGTAATAAAATATTACCCTTTAGGTTCACTTGGATCAGATTAGGACACTTATTGTTATTTTATTTAAAGAAGAGTTAAAATAGTTAAAATCAAAGTTTAATAACTAATACATTTATAATATAGGGTTATACATAAGATAAATTCGACTATAAATATTTATTAGAAAGAAAACAAATATTTCCTACATAATAGTATTTTATTTATAATTTTTAAACATTAAATAATTTTATTTATTTATGACACAATGATGATACAGTAATTACCTTATTAATGAAATATTAACATAATTGATGTTATAAATCCGAAAATAAATTTAATTTGAGACTTTTTATGAATTACACTAATTTTATAGGTTAATATGACATTCTAGTATTTATTCAATTAACCTTTTTATAACTAATAATGTTGTTATAATTTTCACAAAAATCAATTACCAAATAGTGTCAAAATTGACATAAAATAGTTTTTAAAAAAAATATTATATTATTAATTGTTATTATATTCTTAAAAATATAAGGTTCAGCCAAATGAATTAGATAAGATTATATATATTAATAATGAACCATTTTGGGTTCTTTTTTCTTGTTATAGTAAGTTTATTAACCACATAGTGTAAGAAAACAAGAAGACACGGTAAAAGTTAAATTATTTAACTTAGAGTTAAATCTAAATGATAAGGTTAAAATAGTTACCTAAACTTGTCAAAAACCTATTGGTTGAGAGGATTGCGACCCATACCCACTTTATCTTAGAAATAAATCAATATTTATCTATTATAAACCCAATATTACTTTATTATAAAATAATATTTTAAGTTTTTCCACAGGTGCCCCTCTCCTCCCATATAAAAAGGGCACCCCTTACCTCTTCTCTTCACACCCTTTTGAGCCTCGAAGCTCGGACAACCCCTGCCAATTACTCTTCTCAACCTCTCTAGTTATATCATATAGGTTCTGGTCTTCTCAAAATACCAACTCTTGTGCCCTAAGAAGAAGTTTAAAGGAGGTGCGTCGAGGAAGTGGTAATCTCTTCTACCGACTCCTTCAAGTTTCTTTCTTCTTATACTTCCTCTTATTTAGTTGTTTCATTATAAAGTAATAACATAAGTGTTACTTATATACTGATATGTTATTATAAATATGAAACAACCCTATTTCACCTTCTATCTATCTTACAGAAAATGAAATCACCGCACGTGCGTACGTACGGAATACCGTCTCCACGCCGTGGTGTAATCCGTTTTTCCACCACCACCTTACTTGGATGTGTATAATGGTGTAAAGAATAACTATATATGATTATAAAATAATACTTATTATAAGATATTATATCATCCACCCAAATTCCATTCAACAAATACGGGAATGATATCATCGCTCGTGTGTACGTACGGATTAACGTCTCCATGACGCGATGAGATTCATTTTCCATGTTAACAATTCAAGAATGATTATAAAGTATATATAATAAGTAATCATGAAATATATGAAATAATAATTCTACTAGATTTATTTATATATATATGTATGTCATCTACTTAATTCCATTCATTTCAATAAGGAAACGAAAAACAGCGTTCATGCGTACGTACGACCTACCATCTCCATGAACGGTGTATTTCTTTCAATTTATCAATCTATTATATATATTTATATTATAAATATATATTATATATAAATCATGTTTTATATTCTTGAATTAATTAATCATGATCTAAGTAATCATATTAATAATTACAAGTCAAAACACATACGATAAATGATACGATTTTACCCAAAATGCTGCTTTAACATGGAATTGACAAATGAACGGATAATATAAAGTCCTAAGTGAATCATATATGATATCATAAATATTATTATGTTTCTTTTACAAGTTAATAATATGTTTAAACCCAATATACAGGAGTCTCGGACACATATGGAATAAATTGGACATAAGGTAAGGGATAATTATTCCAATCTCATTCGTATCCGAGATTGTTTATTCGTAAGTATTTACTGGGGTTATGTTTATTATACATGTCCATATGTTCTCAAAATGTTTTCATAAAATGTTTAATTTTATTACATGTATGTTTAAAGTAATTTTGACCCTTTTTTACTTTTAACACATCATATGGAAGGAATCTTTCTTTTGTTTACCACACGAGGTACTTTTTGACTTTTCCAGAAAAAGTATGAGAAGAATGTTTTTTAACTAATACGGCATGAATAGATTTTTATGATTTCATAACACCTTATTTTCAATAATCTTACTCTACAAGATTTAATGAATATTTTCAAAAAAAAACATTTTCTTTTAAAATTGCATGGCATTTTGTGAAAAGAAAATGATTTTGAAGAAGAAAGGATATTTTTCTCAAGAATTCATTTCAAGTGTTTTATCAAAACCATTTTCCCTAAAAGATGGCATTATTTCATATGTGTATGTTTCAAGTATAATTTCTCTATTATTTACATGTTCTCAATTTTCTTATGATGAAATGATATCCTTTTTTTGTATGGATTATGTTATGATGGGATGATGTTTATAAAACCCATTTTATACTTTGGGTAATGATGAATGATTTATGTTCATGTTGTGGCACAAGTAAGAGTGATTTCATTTTGAAATGGGTGGGACCTATATATCACTCTAATACATTGGTTAATGATTTATATCTCATGAGATATACATGGCTGGAACGGTAAGTTAATACGGTTCAGTGTTAGAGGACTGAAATGAAGAGTGAACTTGATTCAGAAAGGTACTTTGTCCACTAAGATGGTCTTGGCAGAAATGCCTTGGCTACTATGGAAATCATATCATGTGCTTAATGGTTTTCCACAATTAAATTCTTTATTACCATTCTATTTTATCATGATTAATGTTCCTTTATAACCTATTCCTTACGTACTGCCATGATTTATTTCACAACTCAATATTTTGATGTGTAAACTTTGTGTTCAGGTTTTGAAGTTCAAATGTATATGGTTTGTTTTATTTTCTCAATGCATACCCTTACTGAGCATTTGAGATCAACCTTTATATGTTATCTTTTACCCAAGATATAAATAAAGATTTTAGGTAAGAAAACCAAATGGGAAGATCTTTATGGGAGATTTTTAATATCTTTCACCACAATTAGAATATTATGTTCCGAGTTTCCAAAGACACTAAACTATTATGGTCCTTGTGTGTTTTTTTTGTTATGTATTAAGTATTCCACAAAAGTAATGTAATGTCCATTTATTTCAAGCTTTGGTTCTCTACATCTATGTCCTGAAATGGTCTAAGAAATGGTGGGAATGGTTACAACAATTAACAATCACATCAAGTCTTCTTATAGTCAAAAAAAGATCTATGATGAAAATTATTAATGAGACCTAGATTTTGATGTTGGAGACATTGTTTTGATCTATATATTACCATGGAAGAAAGTGATGAGATTTGGGAAGATGGGAAAGCTTAGTCCAAGATACATCAGCCCCTTTTAGATCATTGATTGCATTAGATCGGTGGCCCACCTACATAAACTCTCACCTTACATATCTTAATAACATGATATATTTTTGGTATACATATTGAGAAAGTACATACCAGACCCCTCACATGTACTCAATCCGGAGGTGGTACCATTGTAGAATGACCTTTCCTATGAAGAGCATATGGTTAATATCTTAGATTATAGAGACAAAGTTGTACAAAATAAGATAATGCACCATGTAAAAGTGTTGTGGAGAAACCACAAGTTTGAAGAAGGAACATGGAAACTAGAGAAAGTTATGAAATAACGTTATCCTCATATGTTTTAGTGTGGGAAAAGAAAATTTTGAGGGATAAATTTATTAAGGGGGTAATATTATAATGACCCAAACTTTTATAAATAAAATTTCTCATGTTATTTAATTAAATGTCTTATTATGTAATATTAATATATAAAGTTCATCAACTAATTTGGTTTTATTATATCCTATCAGATTTAAAAGACTGTTAATAATCATTATTTTTTATAATATAGTCGTTTAATAGTGATCACATAAGGAGTATAAATATAGTATTTTAAAAAATCTAATTAACATAGACAAAGGAAGTGATGACCTCAATCGGTAGGAGCATGCCCTATGAAGCCCATTTATCAAAGATTCTGAGGGAGATAGAATAACTTGGATTTTACCTTGACCAATACCAAGCTAAGATCCAATAACTTAATCATGAGTGAAACTATTTATAGAATAAGGTCAAGATCTTCGAGATCACGGCCCAAACCATGTATGTCGAACCGCCCCATGAAAGTCTCACCATCATGCACCTTACTATTAGGGTGTTTGTGGATGTATTAGATGTATATGTATCAAGAACATAGTGATATAAGTATGTAAATTATTTTTTATATAATAATGAACATATTTTTATCCTATTATTGTTACTTTATAAATTATTTTTATTTTGATACAATATACCACATATAGTATTTTTGGGTATTATTTATATTCAATCAAGGAATTTATTTTATTGAGTTAATGTATTTTTGAAATAAATAATATTTTAATAAAATTTTATTATAAAATAAATTTAATTAAATATAAATGATCATATAATTTTTAGGAATTCAAATGTAATATTTATATGGATTTGAAAACTATTATCGTAAAAAATACCATCATTTCTTCATAAATGTTAGTTTTATTTTAAAAGTTTAAAATAAAATATTTAGAAAATTATTTAGATAAAAATAATATTATTTTTTGAAATCATAACATCAAAATTTTCCAACAGTTATTTTTCATAATTTTCTAAGGCAATCAAATTTTTGGGTAGATATTAAATACTGTATAAATTTACTTTGTGTATTATGACATCATAATGACCAAAAACTGATGTAATAAATATTATAAAGTGTATAAACGACAAAATATATATTTTTATTTAAAATAAGTTGATTATAATTTTATTTTATTAATTTTATAAATCCATTATGAATCCTCCAAAACCATTAATATATTTTAAGGTTATAAAATCATTTTTTAAGAGTATGACACACCTCAACATAATCGAAGGAATTATTTTATTAATTTAGGACCTTGGACTTATGAAAAAAATTAAAACCACTCCCATTTTTTAAAAACCATTGGAAAACACCATGGTAATATTTTTTGTTTTGGTTATTTTATTATATAAAGTTCAAAACCTAAGTTTTATATATAATAAAGAAATACCCACTCATTTCGCATATAAACTCACCCAATATCCAATTTAAATTCACTCAAGATCCTTATATCATGTCCTTACTCTTCCCTCCCCTATCTAGAGTCCTCCCAAGGTTCCCCCAAGCTCTCAAGAAGCTCCTCCTAATAATTGTTCATCACACACTCAAGTAAGGGATCCTCACCTTCTCCTCTTTACAAAAGTTTCTTTATTATTATATGCCTTCTATTTCAAATTCCTAATGTTTTGATATGTCTTTAAATATATGTGTTATTGAAAATTATATGTATAAATTATTATATACCCATTTCTCTCTCATCAACTCATTTTATGAATTTTTATATGACATTGTTATGCTGTTGAAATTTCACCATGATTTTTCATGCCAAAACAACTGTCTAGTGAATACCATACTCATTTCCAATAAATGGTGTTCACCTTTATACACATATACTTCCCTAAATTGGGACTTAAATGTATTTTATACAAATGTATTGATCGTTTAATAAAATATTATGATGAACGAGTCTATTTTGTATGATCTATGTGGTACACTTAATCATGAGAATGAAATGAAAGTGACAGGTGTGCCCAGAATTATATAGAAATCCAATGGATTGGGTAAACTTTAGTCTCATGAGACATCGTGTTGGTAAAGGTAGTGAATGTGAATCCTTCATAAGAATTTTTACATCATTATTTCTGTGTAGTTATCCTTGATCTATATTTATGACGTAGTGCTTTAAGTTGTTTCCACATTTCCCATGTTATGATTATCATGATATATCATTCATTGTTTCTCATGTTCCTTTTATTCTACATTTACATGACAATTTTATAATATGTTTTAACTTATGAGATTTTTATTCCCTTACTAGTCTGTATAGATCATCCCTTTATTATGCATGTCCTGAGGTTATCCATTACAGTTTTAAGTACGATGAAATATTATGAACATGTTAATGAGTTTTTCAATAAATATGATGTATTCTTTATTTTATGTTGTTATGTAATTTTAATAATTAAAAAATAAACTAGAATTATCGATATTATAGGTTTTATTAAGTGTAATATTATGTAATAGATCATGAATTAATGTGTAATAAATAGTAGGGTTATTGTAAAAGTTCTCTCTTTCTTGGGGATTATGACTCATGTGATATCAAAACGGTAAGGGTTTATTTGAAAATGTCATAATTATTCATTATTTTTTATGTATCCACTAGAGAATATTTCTATTACATGTACATGTTTTCTAAAAATATTTAATTTTTTTACTATTATCCTATAATGTTTTAAAATCATATCTACCCTTATTTTACGTTTTCCAAAATGGTTTTAAGGGAATCTTTTTAACATTTTCTAAATGAGGTACTTTGTGACTTTTATAACCAAAATATTGAACGAATGTTTTTTTAAAATATATGACATGATAAGATTTTCCCATCTTCATAACACCTAAATTATTCAAAATATACTTTACAATTTTACAAGTTTATCTTTAATTAAAAAAAATTTCTTTATAAGTGTGCGTTTTGTTCAAAATAAATATTTTAAAATGGAATGGTTATTTTTATCAATAATTATTCAAAGTGATATTTCAAACTCATTTTTTCATCCAAGATGACATCCTTTGATGTTGCTTAATATTTATTAGTGATATGATCTAATGATACCATCCTTGTTCATTCTATGGAAGGTTTATGTTTATGAAGATGTGGGGTTTATGAAACTCGTACCTTTCTACATGTTATACTTTGATTAAATGATGAAATGTTTAGGAAACCCATTTCTTTTCCATGAGTTATTCTATGATTTAATTTTTTTGAAAATTGGTTCTTTTAATTGGATTATATTTGTTTAAATTTTTTATAATATTATACCATATATATATATATATATATATCATTATATGGCAGTGGTTGCATTATAATCAAGGATAATGGTTATGTTATAACTAAGGGTGGTGTTTTAGTTATAACCATTGATAGTTGGGACCTATATCTCCCTAAAATTCATTGGGTAATGATTGATAACTCATAAGGTAAAAATGTTATACATGAAACTAATTTTATGTTCCCAGTTTTATAATGGGATTTGGTTTTAATGTCTATAAATTGAGGAATGGACCAAGATTTCATGTCCATAAGTTTATGTGTGGACATAGATTTCATGTCCATTAGATCCTTAATGGACCTGGTTTCATGTCCATTATTTATGTCAGGGCACAATTTCGTGTTCATAACACAATGAGTGAACCTATTTCTATTTATACATGTTTACAAAGTTATAATTTTATTCCAAAATTCCATGTCTCATGCCAATGTTATGATCTTATTGCTTATGTTCTTTTATTCCATTGGGATTAATGTCTTATGAGCTAATAAGATTTATGAATGAATGTTGTTTATAATCCATGAGATAATGGGTATGAACTTTGTAAGTTATGATATCATACCCTAATGCTTATCTTATGTATCTATATGGTCATCCATTTATATATTTCAGGTTTACCCTTACTGAGCATTTGATCTCACCCTTTCTTATGTTTCATTTTACTAGGTTATCAATAAAGGTTTTATAAATGATGTTTCTAAAAATGGTGAACTTAGTGGGTGATGATATAGAACATTTAGATCCAAATTTTTTATGCATAAAAGTTTCTAAAGTCACTTGACCTATACAATTCAAGCATGGATAAAAAAATTATTTAATGAATTTTCATCTACATAAACATAATATTTATGTATACAAATACTAAGTCATTATAATTGGTATGAGAGAAATTATTATTCAACCTTTGTAGATTAGGGATAGAAAACTTTGGTGAAAACTCTAGGGATAAGCCTAAGTATAGGATAAAATACTATGTTTTTTATAAGGAATATAATATTTGATTTTATACGAAATTATACCCCATTTTAAGATATTATAAGTGGTTATGGATCTGGAATAGTTATATCTAGGGGTAATAACACAAAAAAGGGGCATTGATATGGACTTGATCATCACCCGGTACCTGACCATGGGCCTTAATGCACACCTAGTTTGAAAATCCTATGAGATATGATTTAGGTTAATCCATATTTTCATTATGAACCATTATGAAGGATTTTAATAGATAATAATCATGTATGACCTAGGTTATAACAATGGTGTAATAGATTAAAAGTAATGTGTTATGATTTAGACATCCTATAAACGATTATGTGGCTTTCCACTATGATTATGGTTTCTCAAACTATGCTTTTAGTTTTGTATAATGTCTGGAACTATAGGGATTCAATTTAATGGTGAATGTGATGGAAAAAATAATGATTTACATTTTCAGAAACCAAATGAAATGAGAACTAGAAGGAGAAACCTTGTTATTATGACTAATCATAAATATCTTAATATGATCAATAATATAAATTTAGGTGAGATTCTAGAGATACCTAATAAGATGAAAAGTTAGTTTCATGATGGATATAGAAGAAATAAAGTTCAATTTTCATAATATTAAGAATATGGGAAGAAGCATGGGGATAATTCCTCAAAATAACTGGAAGATGTTTTGGGTGTGGAAAAAAAGGACATAGAGAATGTAATTTCCGAGGAAAAGTGAGTTATTCAGTTAACACAATGGATGGGAATAATTGTTTTAATAAGGTATCATCAATGGTTGAATTTTTAAAATGTTGAAATTATTGTCATTATTAAAATCGATGTCCTATGGGGAAATATTTAAAAAGGATCAACAAGTTTGTTTGAGTAATGGATTTTATTATGATGATAAAGAGACTAAGAATGACATATGAAAGGAAAGTAATGTTAAGTAATAAGATGATGAAGCTTGGTTAATGCGTTAATAAGTAACTTGAATGACTAAAATTCTTATATATTGGTATTTTAGAATTATGTTGTAAAAAAATTTATGAAATATATTCTAGATTATAAGAATCGTGAAAAATATATTAATTTTTCCTCATTTTTTCTTTAAGGAATTGAAATTGTATGTTTAATGGTACTAATAACCAAGAAACATTATTTAGTGGAATGATGATATTTTTCGAGAACATGTGATTTAGGAAAAGATAACCCTTAATATATTTCCAATGTGAAGATAATAATGTTTAGTTTAGATAAAGAGATGAAAGAAACTGATGGGATAATATTGGTTAGTGATTCCATGACAATGTGATTTAATTCATATTTGATAATTTTTATTGCATTTTATATTTAAGTGAATAGTATGTATCTATTTTTAAGAATAAATATAATGTTAATTATTGGAATCATTTATTTTTCATTAATTTTTTATGGTAATTTAGGTTATTACCATGTTTCTAGAGAATATATGATCAAGGTGTTCATATATTAGGTATGCGACATTAAGATATACTTTTCAGGATTAACGTTAAGTTGATTTTGGAATCATAATGGCATTATTTCTAAATTTTTAGGTCTTGAATTCGGTCAAACATATTTAGGAGAGTTTTGTGATTAACTACTTATAGATTGGATTAATATAAACCTTGGGCATTATCATTAATTTTTTAAAAATTAATGTAGTTATCCATATTGGATAACTTATGCTAACTATTTTGATTTTCAATAATATGAAAATATAATAGGAGTATCTTATTATCCTTTTTTGGATTATGTGATCCATTATAAGTTGATCTTAGTGATTTAGGCATGAAATATTCATCTTATTCATCATTGAGAGAAAAATATGATATTGTTGTGGAAATTGATTAAGGATAAAATTTTACTTTCCATGTAAGTATATTTATTATGTTCTTATTCTAGATGGTAAAGTAATGACTTAGTTCTAGGGAAAGGATCTTAAGATTGAAATTTTGTCCCATAACCTTCAATTCGGATGAATTCATGGACTTTTCCACATCTTTAGTTTATATTTTTTTATTGTTAACTTTCTTAAGATCATTAACTTTCTTATGATCAATGATATTTGGACATTTATTTTCTTCCAATTATATATCTTCACTTCCCAATAATTTTATTATATTTGTAAACCTAGCATGTGTAATCATAGATTACTTTTCTATTTCACTTTCACTTTTTCAAGAGAAAGCTTTCTTATCCCATTTTTGGATGTGGGTTTCTCTAAAGTAATTTTTAAATGTCAAACCATTGATTACATAGATTAAGTTCAAATTGTAAGGATGAAATTTATTAAAGTGAGGATAATGTGACACCCTTATATTTTAGAATATATTTCACTTTAAGTAATTTTATTCCTTTTATGGCTTGCATTACATGAAACGTCGAGTTTAAACGAACCGTGATACACTATAAAAATATTTTTATTTAATGTGATAGTTATAACCAAGTCATTAATTTGGAGGGTATGAATATGAATAAATATGTTATGAAATATATATATTTCCTAATAAAAATAAAATTTATTGATAAATCCTTAGTAAGTAATCAATCAATTTTTTGTAAAGTCATTCTATTCTTCAAAAATACATTTTCTCCAGAAATTGTTTTTCTTATGAGTAAATATTATAATTAATTTAAGAATTTTTAAGAAAATTTATTTGTAAAATATTATTTCATTTTTTATTCTACATGTCAAAATAATCTTAATGTTAATTTTTGATAATTTTTTGAAAAGATTGATTTCTCAATGAATAGTGAAAAAAATGATTTTTATTGAAAATTGTATTATTATTTTAAAGTATTTACAAAGTAAAAAATATATCTTGGTTGGTATTAAAATTAAATTAGATAGTTTTTAATTAAAATATTTCAATTATTGTTTTATAAATGTATTTTATACTCGAATTCAGTATAAAAACATTTTATATTTAAAAAGGGAAATTTTCTTAGAAACTGTTTTTCATAGAGTTTTTCCTCTTTAATTTTAATTTAAATTATTCTAGTTTTGTGTGTTTAATTTTACAAAAAATAATTACACATTTGGAATTAATGATTCCAAATTTATTAAATATTTCTATTTTATTTTTGGTCAACATGAATAGTAAACTTAGTAATTTTTGTTACCATAGTAAAGGGTAAAACATGTAATTAATGATTGATAATAAAATGATAAGGATTATAAAATTATAGTAAAACTTACCTAAATATTATTTTATTTATATATATTATCCATAATTATAAAAATGTCAAATTTATGACCTTTTGGGGTCACTTGTATGATATTATTCCTTTTATAATATTTTATTTAAAGAAAAGTCAAACATATCACCCTTTTGTTTTTAAAAACTAAAATATTTTTAACATAGATTTATCTAGATTAAAAGCTATAAATTAAATATAATTTTTATATATAAATATTTTATGATCATCGTGTAAATTTATTTATATTTTTTTGTGAATAAATAATTACCTTAAATGCTTACACAATGCTAAAATAGTAATTATTCAATTACTAGAAAAATAAAATTGATGGTCTTAAAAATATTAAGAGTATTATAATTTGAGGTAAATTATGTTATAAACTAATTTTATTGATTAAAATGAAATTCTAGCGATGTATTAATATATTTTGTTTGAATTTATATTATTGTATTGATGTTATTAAAGTCAGAGAAATGAATAGTGTCAAAATGGACAATATTGATATTTTATAAAATTAATATCTTATTAAATTATTTAAAAGTCATAAAAATATTATATAAGGACATGGGGGATAAGATATGGTCTAAACTTTTATCCCACACTCATTTATATTCTATTCGGAAGGAATTGGATCTAGAATAGTCTTATTATAATTTAATCATTTGTGAAGTTCCAAAAGTAACCCTCCCCTAAATTATAAAAGGGATCATCCTCCATCACTTATTTACACCACTTTGAGCCTTATATCTAAAACATAACATTAAAAATTACCTTCTAAACTTCCTTATTAACATTTTGGATCTTCCAGTATTTCCAAAATACCAACCCTAGATCCCTTTAGAGGATATCTAAAGGACTCATTTCGAAGAAGAGGTAATCACCCTAACTAATCACTTTCTTTTTATACTCTTATTTACCTCTTAAAAATATATGATATTTATCATAAAGTAAAAAAATTATTGTTCTCAATTTTTAGAAATGTTATTATGATTATTAAATCAACACTATACTCTCTTTTTTCCATTAAAAAAATAAATGAATGTATCCCCTATGCATATGTATGTCTTACCGTCTCCATATCGAAATAAAATTTATTTTTCATCATAATATTTTATGGATGATTATTATTATGTGCTTGATTTTTATATATTATATTTATAAAATAATTATACTTCTTAAATTATGATATCATATCTACCATATTTCCTTCCAAACTGTTGGAAAATGATAATTTCGCTCATGCATATGTGTGGACTATCATCTCCACAAAGTAACGTGATTTGTTTTTAATTTTTATTTTTATTATATGGTAAGGAGGATGTATATTATGAATATATATATATATGATATAAATGATATAATAATTATTCTAGAAATGTGAATTATTATTTATCTTTCTTTCATTCCATCCTTCAAAAAGTGAATACAACATTCATTCATACGTATGTATTATTGTCTCTATGAAAGGTTTAATTAATTTTATATCACTATAATTAAGGATGAATTTAAATATATATATATAGTGAATATATATGGTATAATAATCATGTAAATTATTCTGGTATATATCTATAATAAATTTAAATTTATTATACAATGGTTTAAATAAATTTTAAGGGAAGTAGAACCTAAGGTAAGGGATTTTCACCTCACTCTTATTTATATAGGACATATTCCTTATACACTAAATATTTATTTTTTGTGGTGTATATACTTCCAATGAAAAAAATTATGATTCATATAATGAAAATTATGGTATACATATATCCATCTAATGTTCTTTCTTTTATAGGGATTTTGATTCAAATGAGACCAACGTTGTAAGGGTTTATTTCACAATATCATCATTATTCAGGATTATTTGTGTATCCATTGATTAATATTTCTCTTCCATGTCCATGTTTACTAAAAACATTAAATTTTTTCACTTATTCTTTAAAAAAAAATTAAAATCATTTTTACCCATGTTTGAATTTTTACAAAATTATTTGAAAGTAATTTTTTTTTTCGAATGAGGTACTTTGTGACTTTTCTAAAAAAATAAGAATGGAATGTTTTTTTAACATATAAAACGTTATTTTATTTTTATACCATCAAAATTACTCAATTATTTTAATATTCCATTAAAATTATACAATTTTTTTCAAATATTTTTTTTCATTTATAAGTGAGTATTTTTAAAGATATATTATTTTAAAATGGAAAGGTTATTTCTATGAATAATTATTCTAAGTGAACTTTAAAAATACTTTTTCCATCCAAGATGACATCTTTTGATATTACATATGATTTATTGGGGATATGATCTAATGATACCATCCTAATTCATTTTATGGATGGTTTATGTTTATGATGACATGGTTTTTAGGAAACTTGTTGAATTTCTATTGATTACACTTTGATGAAATGTTAAAAATTTTATGAAACCTATTTCTTTTTCATAAGTTATCAAATGATGGCATAATTTTGTAACTAATTTTTTTTCACATTTTTTGATTTGATAAATTTTTTTATAATCTTTTGGTGCACATATGTGTTGGAATCACCTGTTTTGATAATCCCAAAAAATGTTTTCATAATCCCAAATCATGTTTCAATCATGTTTTCATTATATGTTAATTATGTTTCATTATTATTTCTTGTTTCTATAGAGTAATATTCATATACTTTCAATCTCACTACTTGATTTGTTATGCTTATAGTTTAGAATTTATCTAAGTACAAGGTCACCACTACAAGGTCACCGTTATAAGGTCACCACTAAAAGGCCACCACTACAAGGCCACCGCTATAAGGTCACCGTTATAAGGTCACTATTACAAGGTCACCGTTACAAGGTCACCATTATAAGGTCACTGCTACAAGGTCATCATTACAAGGTCACTGATACAAGGTCACCGTTACAAGGTCACCATTACAAGGTCATCGTTATAAGGTCGTCATTACAAGGTTACTGATACAAGGTCACCAATACAAGCCTAATTCTGAAGGTTACCGCTGAAGGTTACCGATGAAAGGTTATAGTTGGAGGTTGCCGATGTATACCTATTGATTGAAGCCTACCGATGTGAAGGCTACTGTTACCAGTCTACCATACTCTTCTACTCCATACTTTTTCAAATACTTATATTTTTCTAACGGTCATATTTTTCTAACTTTAATGCTTCTGACTTAATTAATTCTTATTTTAGACATATCGGGAGACCATATGTTGACGGTACGAGGTACGAGAAATATTTCACATGATGTACTTACTCCTATTGTCAGACCTCAAATATGAATGAAAAACACCAAGTAATAAAATATATATAATAAGTCACAGAGAAAAATGAAGATATATAAATACATGCCAAGGGTGTTGAGAAGTAAAACGCACAAGGAAGAAACTACTGAAGAAAAAAGGACGAACCATTCGAGAACCTTCACTGAAAACCCCATGAACTTCAAGAATATCATTTCAGGAAAACAACTTGAGGCTACCTTTTGTGCCTCATAAACTTTCAATAAACTCAAGAAGCAGAACACTCAATTCCTGAAAGCTAGTACCTAGAGTTACGACACTCTGTTTTGGAGACAACTTCCATAGATAGTCTCAAACTTCAAATTCCTCACTTCGAAGAGTCAAGATATAAACTAAAAACACATAGATCCTTCTAAACTCTATCTCATTCTAATTTCTCTATTTTGTTTCTTTCTTTTTAAATTTCTGAGAGGTGTTTCTCTCTATCTGTCTCACACACTGTCTCTTGTGCGTAAACTAGAGGATACTGAATATCCTCACATCAAATTTCATCTAAATGTTTTTCCTACGTAGAACTGTGGAAGAGACCGTGTGAGGTCTGTATTGTTTTTATTTCCCATTAAGAACAGTGGTAGAGGGTGTGAACCCTAGACAGTTTTTAAAAACTGTTCTAAATCCCGATACAGGCTGTGTATCAAGTTTATTGCTAATATAAACTACTTGGTAGTAGGTTATCACCAAGTGGAGAGGATTAAGTCTCAGCTTGAGACTGAACCTCTTTTTTTACTTCATCGTGCACTACATTTTTGTTATACTCTGTTTTTTCTATTTTCTACTTCTTACATTAGCTAAAACATAAAACTGTTTTGCTTTGACTTTGATAGTTAGTTTTGGTTAGTGTGAATATTTTTTTAATTAATTAAACTTGTTTTAAAAGTTGAAGAAGTTTTTCTCACTAATTCAACTGAGGACTAATAACCCTTTGAGAAACCTATTGAAAAATTATATATCTATATCTCTACTACCTTAATTAACTAGGCCGTTTTCAAATTTTGGGGAATCTTTATAATAAAGTTTTTGCAGAAATTTTATGTAGAAACTCAATTCACCCCCCCCCCCTCTTGAGATTCCACTCCGACCAACAATATGTATTGTTTTCATTATGCTATGGTGGTTACATTATAATCATAGAAGGTGTTTATGTTATAACCAAGGATGTTGGTTATACTATAACCAATGAAGGGTGGGAACTATATCTCCATACAATGCATCAGGTAAATATGGATAACTCTTGAAGTAAAAATTTTAGGCATGAAATTGATTTCATGTTCAAAATTTTATGCATGGATATGGTTTTCATGTCCATAAGCTTATTCATGGTCCTGGATTTCATGTATATATGATCATGAGTAAACTTGGTTTCATGTTCATAAATTTATGTGGGTGCTGACTTTTTGTTATTAACTTAATGAGTGAACCTTTTTTTATACATGTTCAAAAAGTTATATGTTTATTCCATAATTCCATGTCTTATGTCAATGTTATGCTCTCATGGTATATGTTCTTTAATTACATCAGGATTCATGTAATATGAAATTCTAATATTTATTCCATGAATCTTTTTTATGATCCATGATATATTTGGTGTAAACTTTGTAAGTTATGATATCATAACCATATGATTATATTATGCTTGCATATGATCATTGATCCATATATCTAATTTTTACCCTTATCGAGCATGTGAGGTCACCCTTTCATATGTTTAGTTCCCCCATGTTATGAAGAAAGGTTTTAGAAATGATGTATCTAATACGGGTGATAGTTATGAAGAACTTTGTGGGAGATGATATAGATCATTTATGGACTAGTTTTTTGTGTGCCCAGGATTCCAAAGACACAAGACATATACAGTTTTGGTTTGAATCTAAATTTTATATAATGAATGTTCATGTACTTAGATCTAATATTTATTTATAAAAATAGTAGGTTGTCATAAACTTGGGTAAGATTGATATATTCCTACCACACTTAAGGTGTGTGCAACAACTATCCTATTACATAACATATCATACATGAATAACCCACTAACTGATGTGCATGGAATCATTCAAATTATTTTTATTTTTTCATGTATTTATAGACACATTTTCTTATAAATATGAATGTAATGTGACATTGGAAACATTCACCTCTTATATTCTTCCATACTGAATCTATTTTCTATCCTATCAATATATGTACCATGACATAGGCTGAGTAGTCTCTTGAATCATTCATGATGTATCTTGATCCTAAAAATGTGGGTTTACACACCTAACTCCTTTAAATAGAAGTATTTATTCAACAATAATTTATAAGACATTAAGACTTTAATTTCTATTTGAATAAGTGATATTTCATTGACATAAACTTTTATAAAAATTAATTCCCTGCTACTAAACCTTTTATATACACACGGATCACATTAATTCATTATGAAACAAAATTTTGTTATAGACTCATAAAAAATAATTTCACATGATGTGGTTTCTTTCTTTAATCCATAAATATATATTTGAAATTTGAAAAATCTATTGGCATCCATTGGAGCCACAAAACCTTCAGGTTTTGTCATAAAGATATCTTCCTAAAGATTCATCATAAGAAAGGCGGTTTTGACATCCATTTTCTAAATATCATAATTGTTGAAGGTCTTAATTTCATGTATAATTCTTATGGATTTTATTATATAAACTAGTGAAAGGGTTTAATCATAGTCAATACCTTGATACTGTTTAAACCCTTTTTCAACTTGTTGTGCATTAATAGAAACTAACTAACTTATCCATGTTTCATTTCTTCTTAAATATCCATTTAAAAACAATATGATTTAAATCCACTTGAGGATCTACCAAAATCCAAACATAGTTTTCGTACATCTAATCCATTTCATATTTCATAGATTCTTGTAACTCAGAAATATCTATACCACTAGATTTTTCCTTATAGGTCATGGTTTCTAAATATTTTTACCAAGATTGTTCTCAAATTCATTCTTGTATTCCTTGAATCCATTAAATTAATAGGACTTATAAATCATCAAGTATACATATCCATAACAACTAAAAAATCCATAAATGTTATTAAGTATGAGTACCCACCCTTTTATTCAATAATAAATGGTCCACACACATCAGTATGAACTAATTTAATAATCTGTGTATCCCTTTCACCTTTTCCACAAAATGGGTATTTATTATTTTCCCTTGTAAACATTCGTAACAAACACCATGTGGTTTTAGTTAAAAATAATTTAAATTTACATCTTTGTGTAAGTTAGTCAAATTATTTTCATTAACATAACCTAGCTAGTGATTCCAATGTTGGTTATGGTGTGATTTATGTGAAACTGTTTTGTTATCAATTTACAATACATGGTGTGTGTAATACTACAAAAAATAATCATTATTTAAAATTTTCTTACCATAATGAATGTTTTATTTATAAAAGAAGACAATTTATTCTGGAACATGAAAATAAATTCATCTGTATCAATTATAGATATAGATATAATTTTTTTGGTAAAATATGGTATATAATTACAACCTTTCAAAACCAAGATTATTCATGTTGTAAATGTAGGGTAATAGTCATGTATAGCTATATAATCAAGTTTATATTCATTGGTTTCTCATATATCTACCTCCCTTAATTAAATTTTTAGGAATATACTTGGTTCTTATATTTGAATTCATATGTAAGCACTACAACCTGTATCTAATAGAAAATTTTTAGAAACAGGTAAATTTCACTCAATAATAAACTCACTTAAATCTTGTCCTTGTATCTTTGGTTAAATTTACTTTTTCTTCCAGTGGAACTTCTTACCATATGTAAAATAGACAACATCTTATTCCCTTGTTTTTTCCTTGATCTTTCTCTTCATGGAATCGCGTGAAGAATATTTTTTCATAAACCTCTTCACTTTACCTTTCAATTTTTTCACCATAAGGATGGAAGGGTTTTCAAACATTATCTCCTTATCTACTTGGATATTAAGAGTAAGAAGATTTTGGATATACTTCTTAATATTGTTCATATTAATATTAGCAAAAAAAACTGGAGAATTTCTGATGGAGTGATGCAAGAATGGAATCAATGCCTAGTTCATCTGGGAGTTTAAAACCTATAACCTCTAATAGATTAATTTATCTAATGATATTGACCACATGAGTCCCATATTTAACACCCTATACAATCTTACCCTAAAAGAGAAATTTGGATATTTCAAACCATTTTTTCTTTCTCTCTCTTGGTAAAGACCATAGAGATGCTCGAGAATGTTATAATAATCCATTTTTTCATGAGACTTCGTGAGTTTAATGGAAATATATGATATAATCAAGAATTAAAAATTTACCATATCACTTGAAAGTATTTCATAGATAGGGAGGTCTTTATCACTTCCTTCTTTTATAGGTGGATCAGTTAATGAGGATTCTAGTATGTAAGATTTCCATTCAAGGTGCAACATAACCTGAATGAATCTGTACTAATACTAAAATTAACTACCAGTGATTATATATTCATTATGTACTATTGATCATAGAGATAGTGTGAATGATGAAATTTCCATTAATTCTAAAATTTAAAATATTATATTATTGGTACTATTCTTGATTAAAAATTATGTAGGAAATAATTATTATTTAATTTTATCAAATTTCAAACTATTTTACTATGTCTCAACACCCCCACCATTGAACTCATAATTTCATGTCACACAAGACATTTTAGTGGCATGGATCCATATTTCCCTTATTTATAATCCAAAATTGTTCCATGAAAATCATTATAATGTATTTAGGTGGGTAGTCTTGATAGCTTCAGGCTTGCAGTTCATTGATCTGTTGAGTGGACTCCTCAATCCAGAAATACTAACTATGATTTCCTCAACACTTTCCTCAAAATGTGTATTGAATATAATTTGGCCATTGAATTCAATAAAAGTTTAGTTAAGTCAAACAAAAACTCACATGATAATTCTCTGATAAAATAAAGTTTCCAAACTTTGGACATGTAAACACTTAGTTCTATGTTTCCATTTCTAATAAAGTAATAAAAGGAATAGTCTTGACATAAAATTATTCAGGGATATTTTAATTTATTAACATAAATATTTATTTTTTCATCACGTACGTGTCTGGTTAATATTATGTGAGATTTACTTAAGTTATTAACCATGTTTTTATAAAACATTTATGCATAATCCAATTATTTAAATCCCTTTTTCCACATTAATTAATTTATTTATATGATCAAGATATTTTATCCATAAAATAAATCATTCATAAAATATAAATAAATAAATAACCCATTCATGATATCATCTAATGGTTGATTTATTGAGTGGAAAATAAATCAACCAATGACATAGGGGAAAACTCCTTGTGTTATTATGGGAACAAGTTCCTTATCCACCTATCAACATGTGTATCACATTGTTTGGCATCGTCTTGGTTCCTCCTTGAATATCCTCCACACATCTTGGGATAATCTATTAATTACATATATTTATAACTCACATAAAGGTGAGTGGAACCGAAGGATTGGTTAAGGAGAATTACATTAATAACATTGGAAATATAGGCCCTATATAATAATGGACGGAGGTATGCCACATAGACCATAATTTTAATTTAATAATTAATAATTTAAAACTCTTGAATTAAATTAAATTAAATTAAATTAAGACAAAAAAATACATAGGTATTTTTCAAGCTCATGAAAAATCAAACACATATATTGAATATGAAAAAGTAAAATCAGTTAACATCCATTTCTTATTCATTAATTACTATTAAGATAAACATACTTGAATTAATTAGTTAATTAATTAATTATCTTTTATCTGAATTGACATACAAATTATCCAGGAGATACCCATCATTAAATTTATTAATAGAAACTAAATATAATAACCAATAATTATTTATTATTATAATAAATTAATTTATGATTTAATAATTCTATAAAACCATTATAAAATTTTTGAAAAAAAATAGATGTTAATAAATATATTAAGGTTTTTATGTTACAGTTATCAATTTAATGTAATTTAATTTTTTTCCTTTATTGGGAGACTACATAGAGGGTGTTTTCAAGTTACACACTGTGTATCTCAGTTTTCATGTTCTTGGGATACACACTTTGGGCTTCGTCATGTACCTCAACTGAACAACCTGGCATGTACTAACAAGATATATGCAATGTGTTTTTATTTTCATGTGACCATGAATCCTATAGATATACTCATTGTGTTCATTAGATGATGGAATGAATTACATGTGCAATCCAGTTACATGCCATGTATCACACATGTTGTGTGTCGGCTTGTCTCAATAAATGGATCAGTGTGTACTTCATATTAATTAATTAATGATCTACACATTGTGTATGTCTACTACATATCATGTATTTTATTAATTATCTAGGGTATCAATCTCATGCAGTTTTGACCTTGTATATGACCACATGGATTGCTTGAATTTCACAACTAAACCATGTAGACTACACGACATGTATTTCATCTACACAACATGTAATTTAACATGTTGTGTGCTAGTTTAGACTAGTCTACATGCATTTTAAAATTAATTCATCATGGGTAGTTACTACTCGGTGCATCTTCTATCCCATGACATGTCTAGCTACAGTACACTTGGGCACATGGCGTGTACTCTGGATACACAGCGTTTGATCCTATATTATCTAGACAGAATCCTCGACACTTTCTAATGGAATATCTAATAAATATTTATTTATTCTTTTTTCCTTTAATAAAATTAAATAAAAAATGATTATAATTAAAATATCAAATTCATATTAATTAAAATTTATTAAAGAACAAATAATTATTGAAATGAAAATCAAACCATTATTGCGCATATAGATCAACAATCAAAAAAATAAATATAAATTTAGAAATTTAATCCTATAATACCACTTCAAGGTTCATGGATCAATGGAAACATTGAGGTGGTTAAAATAACCATAAAAGTTTTTTCAATATGATGGATCATTTGCAATATTGTGCATGACGTGAATGTGATGATCGGAAAAATTTTTGCGCTAGATATCGATATAGAGTAAAACACATAACTCAAAAATGATATTTTCATGTTAGATTTATAATAAATTTATTTACGATTGGATAAAATAATTTACCTTGTCTCGGGATCTTTATTTGATGTATATTTTGAACTTTCATAAAAATCTATTCAGATTAACTTTGTTGTTCTTATAGGACCCAAGTGTAGAATCCCTCAAGTGTTGATCCATTGTTATCCTATGATCTCATATCAATTCCAATTGATTTCAATGTTCTATCATGGAGAATAAATTATATTGCATTTTTTGTGTTGAAATTTTTTTGTTCCTTTGATCTTAAAGGGTTCTCCCTAGTGATTCTCATTCTTGAGAGGAAGGGAGAAGGATGAATAAATAGATAATTTGGTTGTGCACAACTATTCTCAAATTTTGATTATTCATTCACAATAGACATAAAAATATATTTATAGAGCTAAGGTTTTAGTTAAAATATTATTTAATTGTCTTCCAGCCCTTAAATAATATAATTATTATGATTAAATCACATTACACATATTATTATTATTATTATTTTATAGTTTGTGCTAACTCATGTTGTGATAAATATTATTTAACAGCTTGAGAATAAATATTCATCACCAGACATGGTCTTGGTCCACTCTAATCATCATCTTTATTGAATTCAAAAATAAATACTTATTTAATATTTTATTCATAAATAAATAAATAAAATATATTATTCATAATCTAGTGAATAGATATTTATTAAATATACATGAAATAAAATAAATTATTTATTAATGAATTTATAGTTATTTATTAAATTATTAATATTAGAGATCAATAAAAATTGAATAAAATTATTCCTCGATCATGAGAAAAATATTTATTCCAATAATTACATTCAAATAGAGTATAATCGAGATCAACATAAACACATAGTGTGTGATGCTATATGATTATTTTGTGTTAGCATCCATAGGGATTGCCTAAAGTCCAAGATTACTATATAGAAATGGATCAAGGAACCCAAGATAAGGAATTTAATACCAAAATATAAAAAAAGAAATAAGAATGCTCATTGTGTAATATAATTTCATTATAACAATATCTCATCAAGAAGGTTGCACGTCCATTTCATCAACCTATATGATCGATGCATCTTTCTATGAATATGTGTAATATACTTATTGTTTCACCATGACAATAGAATTTAATGTTATGGTCCTATTATAATCAAAGGTCTTAGATATCAACTTATATAAAGATAGAAGGGACAAATCCATCCTCTACTTATTCATTAATAAATTGTTATTAATGAAGAGCCCAATGTAATCAAATTTTCCATGAACTATATCAGAAAGGTTTATGGAACAAATCTAACTGTGTGTGTGTGTTATAACATGAATTAATAATGAACATATATTATAAGTACCATTACACTCACTCACATATGGGAACATCTGACAACACCAAAACAAGAAGAATTCCTACTAGCAGGTCTATTTATATAATATCTCATCTTGGAGATTACCAAGTGTGAACTTCATGAGAATAAGTCTCATCCACTTAAGAGTACTCACACCTGATGGTCCCATTCTACTTATCCCATCATATAATTTTATCCAAATTTATAACTATATTTAATAATATCATCATGGAATTTAAAGGTTCCCATCATAGAACGGGACTACTAAAACCTTGTCAATGATACAGATAATCTAAAACATTATTACATTAAATTCATTTAGAAAAATTAACAATATTTAATTACATGTTCCTATTAATATTCAAATGTTGAAATATACATCAAACCAAATTACAAATAGTTGGTTTTAGGATACCAAGTCCAATAGTTTTCTTGAAGGACCCATCCATGTTTGGTGGGATGCAGTGGTTCATTATTAGCTTCATGAGGGAATATACTAGGAGTTATTTAAGTTATAATTTTTTCAATGAAACTATCCAAACGATATTAAAGAGGATAAGTAAATTAAATTTATGGGACCTAAATAGGGTGACTGATCAGTGAAAGAGTATACAAAATTTCTCTCAAAGTTGGTGGTATTATCCCCCAATCTAGTTGGAAATTAAACTTTCAAATATTATTTCATTAAAAGTGATATTCTTACTGATATTTTAATAGTAGTGTTTGATATTATATTATAATTATATGAGGAATTCATTTCAAGGGCCTTATTGGTGAATGATGATAAAGAAAGGAAATCTTAAGTGAAAGGTTCTTTGGTTCCAAAAAGATACGAGTGAGGATGTTTTGTATGATGGGAAGTTAGATATAGTTAATCCCAATATAGAAGAATAGTTTTTAATAGGGTTAGCCTTGTCCTACTTATAAGATAATACTAGTCTAATTTCAATGTGGGACTCCTAATAATTTTAAGTAGTCTTATAGGAAATCTACAGGGGCTTCCCTTTGGTGTAAATACTCAGCCCATCTTCTAAAGTTTTCTAAGTTAAATAATCAAAATAGAAAGTTATAGGTGCAATAAGTTTTTGGGTAGCTATTTATATTGTGATTTAATCTAGTATGTATTTAGTATTTCTGGGTTTTATCTTCTGTATATAGTTATGATTTATAAATTTTTGTGTGCCTTTTTATCTTGTTATATTCTCTTGGGATGTGTGGTTGTGTTGTGACAATTTTGAGGATGGATTATTAGTGGTTTAAACATGGTATACCCTTAGGTCAGTGCTTGGGTAACTAGTTCATGCATTTCCTTTAATAACTTTACTACTTTATGGTGCTAGATTTTACTTTTTAATCTTAACCATAAGGTGTAATTTCTAGGTTTAGGTCCTAATTCACCATTGTAAGTACTATGATATGGGTTGGGATCCCATGTTATTTCTCATAGAGGCTTTTTTAGAGTTTTTTCTTCATGAAGTTTTAGTTTGTGGTATTTTTGAGCTTGGTAATGGTTTTAGTTTTGTGGGTGAAATATTTTTATTTGAGACATGATTACTTTTATGAAGGTATGGGGATAGTTCTGTAGAGATTGTTGATAATGGATGGGATTATGTTGGTTCTTAGGTAATTCTTGAAGAAGAGTTCTTATGGAAGGTGTTTCGGGCTAGTGGTGGGTGTCTCTTGTGATATTCTATAATATATGAATTCTAAATAATGGGGAGATCGGTGCTAGGTGTCCTCTTTTTTCTGACCTCATGTCAAGTGGTTATAGATATGGTGTGTTTGGAGATGATCATGAAATTAATGGATTATTCTGGTAGGTTAGACAGTTGTTTGTGTTTGATTTATTTCATCATTTAGATTCTATCTAGTTATTTCTCCACTCACCCACCTCAAGACATGAGTGGTTATGGTGTCTTCTTCAAACCACTTACACTTTTAATAGAGAATTTATAGGGGTAAAAATTAGAATAGTGTGAAGGTTGTAACTACCAAGTTCACTATAGTTATATTTATATTTATTTGTTTTTACTGACCTTTTGAGAGTTCTATAACTTAAATTTTGAAAATTTTAAATGTTCTATGTGACAAATAGTTTATAGACTGTTATAAGTAACCATGAGAAAATAGTGTGAGGGTGTTTTTACTTTAGTGAGGGAAATTTTTCAAGATTTTTACATGATTTGGAAAACCATGTGGGGACTTATTGTTATGACCCAAAAATTTTGAAGGATAATTGTTTATTGAAAATGTGTGTTATATTATATTATACCCAAAGAAACTATATAATATTAATAATAAAGTGATTATAAATTTAAATGTGGCAATTAAATTTTGACTGTTAGATGACCATTGGTCAATATAACCATTGGAAACTACATTCTTGATAATAATTTTAACATTATAAATAGTGATTATAAGTAAAATTTTGACAAATGATAGTTGATACAGAAAGAAGACTATATGGCCTCAACCAATAGATTGGTGTTGTATAAAGCCCATTTTTCAGAGCTTGGGAGGGAGGTAGTGTCACTGGGCTTTTCTATTGAACAATCCAAATCCGATATTCAAGAAATGAAGCTTGAATGAAATCACCTACTGAAGAAGTTCAAATTAGTGGAAATTACCACTCGGGTGATGTTATACAAGACACCCCATGAATCTATCACCATTGCACACCTTACCCTTTGGTTGTACATGGGTGTGATAAGGGGTTATGTGTTGAGGCCTTATTAACTTGTAATTCCTTTATATAAATAAAATTTTATTCCATCAATTCCATTTTAAAAATTGTTTTCCTTAATAAAATTGAGATGTAATTTGATAAATTAGTTTTTTGGACAGAAATTGTAATTTTCAGAAAAGATATTAATTATATTGAAAAATTAAAGTATTATAAATAAGGTTTAGTTTAATGAAATAGTATGATTAAAACACTATTATTTAAATATAAAGGATAAAATAATTTTATTTTTTTCAATTATCAAAAATTTTACTATGCACTTTCTATCAGATATTATTTTTAATAAATAAGTATTTTTATATTTAAAAGTAAAAATTATCATATTTAGATAATTATTATTTAGAAATAAATATAAGTTCCGAAATCATCAAGTCAAAATTAGTTTAGGGTGAATTTATGATAATTTTCTGAAATACATTATTTTTTGTGAATAGTAAAAATACAGTTTTAGTTTTTCAGTATGTTTGATGGAATCATAGTTATATCATATTGATATAATAAGTAATATAAATTTTTTCACTATTTTGAATAAAAATAACATATTAGGTGTCCCAAGTGTTCAATACAATGGTAAATTCCATGGTTTTTTATTTTACCATTACATAGGTTTTTAAGGAAATTAATCAACAAATCCTACACTTTTGCTATAAATACCCACCCATTTATCCATTTACTTCATCTTATAATTAATACTACATGATTATCTAATAGTTTTACTTCCCAAGGAATCCTCCCATGGCGTCCCCAATCCCCCAAGGTCCTGATCCTCAAATTTTAGGAACTACTCTTCAAGCTAAAGAAAATATCAACTTCTCTTTCCCTTTCAAGTCCCCTTTTTATGTGTTATGTATTTCAAATTTACAAACTATGTACTTATGTATATTTTATTATATCTATTTATTGTATTAATATATTTTTATTAATGGGAGACCCATGTCCCCTCTCTTTTTAATATTTAAAAATCATGCTCCGTACCTATTATATTATCGAATTTTATTATCGAAATTTTTCTTTTTTTCTCAAGAAATTATCTTATTTTATTTTTTGAATACCGAAAGCTATTTATCTTTCATTTTTATTAACCTAGATTTCAAAATGATCCATTTTATTTTATTATTAACATACATTAAACCCTCCTTCCTTTTTCTAGGTTTAATAATGACATAAAGATATTGTCTTTAAGTACTTTTTTTAAAAGGCCATGATTTGGATTTGAAACCCGTTTCTTTTATTCTCCATTGTTTATTTATGAAATTTTTTATAATTATATATTTGACTCAAAGTAATTAATAAATATTTATGGTGAACCTTGATATTTTTCCAATACATTGGGCAAAGAATTTAATCTCTATAGATGACATGTTATATGATACCTTGGTGAATAACCTTGGTAATGTTTATGAAACCTTGGTGAAAAACCTTGGTGTTATAAATATAAATGTCCCATTTAAATGATTTATCAAAATTTACAAGTTATTATTATGTTATTATCACTATTATATTCCTTGAGCTCATTTCTTTATGATATTCCTCAAGTTCTTATTGATATTTCTCAAGATCTCATGTTAATTGTTTCCCTTATCTTCCCTTACTAGGGATCATGCACACCATTTCCTTTGATATATGTCCCCAGGTTATGATACGTAGTAATTTTACTTAGGATGAACCTATGATGAATCCTTTCAATTGTATTATAATTATTTTTTATATTTTCATTAATTATATATCTTATTTCCAAGAAACTAAACATTAAAAAATCCTCTCTTTGTACCATGTAAATGAAAAGTTATGTAACAAAAAGGTTGGATACCATAGTTGGTATCAAAGGATGGTTTAGTCATTTATGGAAATTAGGATTTAAAAACATTATTAATAACCCTAGATAATGGTTGAATATAGGAAAACATCCTGGTGTTTTGTTGAAATATTAAGTAAGTGGTTTCTGAGAAAAGAATTTTTTGTCTAGATATGAATAAGTGGATGTGGTTCTGGAACAGATATACCTAGGGGTAAAAACTCTAACAAGATGCATCAATCTTGACTTGATGTATCCTGGTACATGACAATAATCCTTAATTCACACCTGGTTTGACACACCTAGGGGATAGTTTTTGTTAATCACAACCTTTTTATGAACCATTATGAAGGATT
This sequence comes from Viscum album, assembly GCA_963277665.1. Taxonomy (NCBI): domain Eukaryota; kingdom Viridiplantae; phylum Streptophyta; class Magnoliopsida; order Santalales; family Viscaceae; genus Viscum; species Viscum album. The sequence goes on along the minus strand of OY728139.1, from coordinate 271,304,690 downwards.
TAGATAAAGATGGATTTTTTTTAAAGAATAACATATATATACATGATATTTTAAGACATAAAATTAATTTAGAGTTATAAGTTTCTAAAAGAGAACATGTTTCTCATTAAGGTTTTATTATTTTATAAAATGGTGGGAAATAAGAGGAATTTTTTAAATGGTGAGTGCAATGGACTAAGCCCTGACAGCCCTTCGATGGAATCCAGAATGGAAAACTTCATGAGAATGATGAATCAAAAGACTTTAGTTATGAACAATAACTTGAATCTATTCGAGAGGCCAGATTCACCTATAATGGAATAACTTTTCATTAAGTCCTCCATGAATCAATGAAAACCTTATTTTAGTGGATCAACCGAATCATTGATTGATGCACAATGGGTAAGATCTAAAGAAAAGATCATTTTTATACTCCATTGTTTTGAATAATAGAAAGTATCCATGGCTATGTACCACATAGAGGGTAAATTTAATAAGTGGTGGACACTGATTTAAAACACGAATCCAAGAAGGGAGATTGATGTTATAGAGTGGGATGATTTTAGGGGAATTTTTTTTAAATATTTACTTCGTTCGATGTGAATGAAAATGGAGAAGAAATTACTAGAGCTAATTCCAAATAAAATGAATCTGTTGGAATCTATGAATTAACATCAAAATTATTTTTCATTACACCACTATCTTTTCATGGATCCTAATGTGATGTTTGATAGATTTTTTTTTGGGAATAAGACCCAATCTACATAAGAATATTTCTAATTGATATAATGACATCTACAAGGAGATAGTGAGAAGCGTTATGAAGGTTGAATTTGAGTTTGGTGAGATGCATTGGTCCCATATATCGAATGAAAAGAAGAGATAAATAGATCCATGCTTAGGGAGAAACTTTAATAATTGAAGAGAGGGAAATAAAGTGAAACTTTTCACATGCAAAAAATGTGGGAAGAAGCATTCAGGGAACTGGTTGGAAATGTTAAAAGTGTAGACATGATGGATATAATGTTAGGAACTGTTGTAGTGAAGTGAAGCCTTAACTTATCAAAACTAACAACAAATGGAATATGGTGCAGGCCCAGCCTGAAGTCCAATGCTTCAAGCTTACAAAATTTTGGCACTTTACCAATCACTTTCCATATATGAATTTAATGGAGGGGAATCACCATCAACCTCAAAAAAAGAAAAGAGAGAAAGGTCAAGATTTTTCAATCATGACAGCTGAAGGTGAAGCCCCAAATGATGTGGTGTAAGGTGATCTTGTTATTCTCTCAAAGATAAAAAGTACTTTGTTTGATTATAGTTCTACACATTCCTTTATTTCCTCCAAGTTTGAAAAAAATATAGAATCAATCCCTAAACTTATAGAAGTAGAGTTGTCTATCAAGACTCCTAAAGTGTTTATCCAAGAATCAATAGTGTATATAAACTCTAGTATTCACTTTGGATAGAACAATCTCATTGTAAATCTTGTTTTCATTCCCATTCTAGAATTCGACATTATACTAGGGATGGACTAGCTCTCAAATTATAATGTTTAAATAAACTATAGAATAAAGAAAATCTTTGTATTCTTGAATGATAAACCTATAGTTTTTTCAAAGAAGATATATATCGACTTGATATTTTCCTATAAGTACCTCCCATATACTTATTTATGGAAATGGTCAGTGAATATGAGGAAGGAAATAAAATTATATGAATAGATAATGTCCCCATAGTTTAAGAATACATTTTCTTATTTCTTAAAGAGTTACATGGACCTACTCTAGAAAGATATGTAGATTTCTATATTGAACTCATTCTTGGAACCAAGCCTCTATCAAAGACCTAATATAGAATGGAAAATGTGGAGCTAGAGGAATTAAAGAAACAACCCTAAGATATTTTAGAGAAGGTGTTTATCCAGCCAAGTGTGTCTCCTTATAGAGCACCTCTTCCCTTTCTTTAAAAGAATGGTAGATCAATGTGGCTATGAATTGATTATAGATAAATTAATGGGATCACAGTGAAGAACAAGTACCCTATTCCAAGGATTGATTATTTATTGGACCATGTTCATGGGGAATAATTCTTCTCTAAGATTTATTTTCTATCTTGTTATCATCAATCAAGGGTGAAGAAAGAAGATATTCTAAAGACTGCCTTCAAATCCAGATATGGGAATTATGAGTTTGTTGTTATTACCTTTGGATTGACTAATTATCCTGCTATATTTATGGATTTTATGAATATATTATTTAAGGAATACCTTTTTAACAAATACATTTTTTTCTAAAAAATCGCTTTAAGGGTTAGTGGTAACCGTACATTCAAAAAACAGAAACAACGGACCCAGATTTCACAATGCAATTCGAAATTCAAAATTTAAAATTCAAGATAGATCTTAACCAAACCATAGAGATGCATGAAAACCAAAACAATTCAAAATTAAAAGTTCTTCAAGACATAGAACCCACAGCCTCGAGCCACCCACCTACTGCATATGTTATCACATCACCTGCCATCGTGATTTACCATCGATGTCACTGTCATCCTATCTCCACCAATTTCATCGTTATCCTATCATCATACCAGTCACCAGAGATAACCGAATCCTGGATTCACGTCAATACCATAGTCCATCAACACTGCCATAGAAGACTAAAATGAAACACCACAGAACATCAGATCCCCAAGACGAAGGTACTTGGGAAACTCTGTGGCTCGCACAAACAAATCTTAGAGACTCCACTAAAACCATCACTCTCGGCCGACCTGGAAGAGATAGTGGATATGGAATCCAGATAAAAGTGAGAGAAGAATAACCTCTATAGTGAGCCTTGGAGAAGCTAGAAGAAACAATATATAATCATAGACCCAGACCATCTGATAAATTGGATGTCAAGGCGGTATTCATCACCAATCGAGTCGAGCCTCTAACACCGAGTCGCACCCACCAACACCATACCAAAACCGCCATTAACACCCTCATACTGAGCTGAGTAAGATTAGTAATAAGGGGAAGGGTAGAAAGAGAAAAGGAGGATAGAAGGGTCAAGTGGAAGCCACCAAACCTCACACCAAAATAATCCTAACCCACCAGAGAGTATTCATGCAAAACCGAGATGGAGTTCAGCATGAAGGTATGGATGATAAGAGCAGAGGTGGGAGCGACCAAAAACCATGAAACGCTAGTGAACAGACCACTAAAATGGAACTAGTTGAACCAGATTGGAGAGGGAGAATAAGGATAAGAAGGGGAAATTCACAACACGTTTGAAATCATCTTCAACTGCGTGCAAGCTTAAATCAAGAGCAACAACATAACTCACCAAAAAACCTTCACACATCCCATCTTCATTACACTTAGATCTAGATTGGCTCTCACTGATAACAAATCCTCAGATCGATATGACTAAAAACAAGGTTAAACTTCATATTTTCATACAGGAGTAGCTCGGTTTGACCATAAATGTCCTGATGGCGTCATCCCCTCTCCACCGCTAAAGTAATGACCACAACACCAGTGTCAGAAGTGCTGAGGTGACGCCTCCATGCTGGAAGGGAGTCATTCTAGAAGACCTCCAAAACTGTTGAAACCTCTCTCATCCATGAGGAACCTCCCACTATAGTGACTCCCAGACAATATCTTACTACCTTGGACCTAAAACTACCCAAATCCACCCCCAACGTCAGACCCACTATCCTAGCCTTCCTCTCAACATGACCAAGACCTAGGGTGCTCCCAAGAGCAGAGAGCTCCCCCTCATATAAGGGTTATAACACAAACTCTGAGGATAGGGAGGCTATTTTTAAAGTTCAAAAAATGTGAATTTTGGTTAGAAAAAGTTGCTTTCTTTGGGAAGATTATAGCCAATAAAGGAATATTAGTTGACCCTGCCAAGACAAAGGTTGTGGAAGAACGGCCTCATCCTAGAATAGTAACTAAGATTCATAGTTTCCTTGTTTTCGAAGGATATTACAAGAGGTTTGTAAAAAACATGTCGTGAATTTCAAATCCACTACCAAAGTTACCTCAAAAAGGGGGAAAGTTCGTCTGGATAAAGGAGTTTCAATAACTTTTCCAAGAGCTGAAGAAGATATTGGTTACTACACCTGTGTTGTCTCTACAATCTTTCGAATAATGATTTTTTATTTTAAGAGATGAATCTATAAAAGGGTTTGGGTGCATCCTCATTCAAAATGAAAAGGTTATTTCTTATTTATATTGATAGTTAGATCCACATGATCATAATTATCATATGTATGACCTGGAGTTGGTTACGGATTTTTTTTTGCTATGAAGATATATAGGCACTATCTTTATGGGGATAAATGTTACATATTCATAGAACACCAAGTTTTGAAGTCTATTTTGATGAAAAATGAATTGATCATGAGACAATGAAGATGTATATAAAAACTTAAATTATTTTATTGTTCCATTCATTATCACTTCAAAATAAAAAAATAAATTTGTTGATGCATTAAGTAGGAAAGACCCTATTGTGATGGAAATGATGAGGATTCAAGAAGATCCATTGATCAAAGGCCTATTAAAAATGGACAATGGGGATTATAAGAGAATGGAATCCATCAACCCTATCCCAAATTATTTCTCAACCATCATTACTAAATAAAATAAAGAAATCTAAAAAAGAATATACTTTGTTATATAATAAGAAAGAGGCTTTGAATAATGAGAAGTTTCATGAGTTCAATATTGATCAAGAAGGTGTACTGAAATTTCGTACAAGGATATGTGTTCCATTTATTTCATAAATAAATGATATGATGGATGAATCTCATAGCTCTACATTCTCTATACATCATGGAATCACTAAAATGTATAGGGACCTTTGTGATCATTATTGGTGGTATAACATGAAAATGGATATTACTGAATAAACTACAAGGTCCTTGGTGTGTCAATATGTTAACGTAGAGATACAGCTTCCTAATGGGGTACTACAACCACTACCCATACTAGAATGAAATTGGGACAATATCACTATCGAATTTTTCATATATCTCATAAAAAATACAAAGGATTCAATGTGATATGGGTTATAGTGGACCGTCTCACCGAGACTGCCCATTTTATCTATATTTGGGAATATTTTTCTCTTCACCAAATTCTCAAGCTACACATGAAGGAATTGGTAAAGTTGAAATGGGTACTAGTCTCTATCATTTAAAATTGTTATCCAAGGTTCACATAAAAATTTTGTAGACGTCTTCAACATTCTTTAAATAATGAATTGAATTTCAGTATGGCATATCACCCACAAACCAATAGTTAATCTGAAGGAACTATTCAAACACTCGAGGACATGATGAGAACATACTCAATGGAATTTAAAGGTGGATAGTATAAACATATCCCATTATTTAAGTTCTCATATAAAAACAACTTCTATTCGAATATTCAAATGGAACCCTATCAAGCTCTATATGGGAAGCGATGTAGAACTCTAACTTTTTGGGATGAAGCTGGTGAGAAAAATCTTCTTGGACCTAATCCTGTACAAGAGATGAGAAAATAGGTTCATTCCTTCCAACAAAAAATAAATAATTCTCAGAGATGGTATAAGATCTATGATGACAACTATAAAAGGGACTTAGAGTTTGATGTTACAAATAAATTGTTCCTTTTAATTTCACCTTCGAAGAGAGTCATGAAGTTTGGAAAGAATCGTAAGCTCATCCCTCGGTACATTGCCCCTATGAAATCATTTATCACATAGTCTAAATAGCCTATCAGCTAACACTTGCAAAAAACCTAGATCATGTACATGATGGTTTCCATACATCTCTCTTAAGGAAGTACATACTTTACCCTTTACATTTACTGAATTCTGAGGTTATACAACTAGAACATGACCTATCTTATGAGGAGTAGCTAGTGGATTTCTTGGACCATATATAAATGATTCTAAACAAAAATACTACCCACCTTGTCAAAGTGTTGTGGAGGAACCATGAATATGAAGAAGCGACATGGGAACCAGAGTAAACAATGAGACCAAAGTACCTGCACCTTTTTTTAACTGAGATAATGAGTTAAGATTTTGGGGATGAAATTTCTTAAATGGGGAATAATGTAAAGACCTGAACTTTTTGAATGATAGTTATTTTATAAAAATGAGTGTCATATTATATTATACACAACAAAACTATATCTAATTAATAATGAAGTGAGTATAAATTGAAATTTCACCGTCAAGTTTCGACCGTTACATGACTTTCAGAAACTATACACTTTATAATAATTGTAACATTATAAATAGTGTTTATTAGTAAAATTTTTACAAATGATAATTGATACAGAAAGAAGATTTGATGGCCTCGGTCAATAGATTCATGCCATACAAAGCCCATTTTTTGGATCTTGGGAGGGTGATAGTGTCACTGGTATTTGATCTTAACCAAGACCAATATGTGCTTTAGTAAGTAAAGCATGAACAAAATCACCTACAATAATAGTTCAAGTTAGTGGAAATTACAACTCGGGTGGCGTTATCCAAGCCACCCCATGAATCTATCATAATCTCACACTTAAACCTTATGTTTTACATAGTTATTATAAGGGTTTATGTTTTTAGGCCTTAGTTACCTGTAATTCATTTATATAAATAAAATTTTTATTCCATCAATTCCATTTTAAAAATGTTTTTTCTTAATAAAATTGGGATGGAATTTGATAAATTGATTTTTCGGACAAAAATTGTACTTTTCAGAATTGATATAAATTTTTATAATAAACTAAAGTTTTATAAATAATTTTTATTTTAATGAAAGTTTATGATAAAAACACTCGTATTTAAATATAAAGGATAAAATAATTTTATTTTTTTCAATTGTTTGAAATTTCACTACGCGCTTTCAACCCTCTATTATTTTTAATAAATAAGGGTTTTCATATTTAAAATTTAAAATTATCATATTTAGATAATTATTATGATAAAATAAATATCATTTTATAAATCATTATTTCTAAATTAAGTTAGTTATAATTTATGAAAATTTTCTAAAATGATTTATTTTTTCATGAATAGTAAAAATATAGTTTGAGTTTTTTGATATGTTTAATGACATCACAATTATGTAATAGTGATGTAATAAGTAATATAAAAAGTTTTTCGACTCTTGTGGATTAAAATAACATGTTATATTTCCCAAGTTTTCAATACCATGAAAAGTCCCATGGTTTTTCATTTTACCCCTACCTTGGTGTCCAATGAAATTAATAAACAAATCTTCCACTTTTGCTATTAATACCCACCCATTTTTATATTTAAATTCACTTATAGTTAATCTTAAATGAATCTATAAATTTTTTACCTAATAATGTTTCCTCAAGTCCCCAAGTTCCCGATCCTAAAGTTATAGTAACTACTCTTCAATGTAAGGGAAATCTCAAATTCTCTTTTCCTTGGAAGTTCCTTTTTTATGTGCTATGTCTTTAAAATTTCCAAATTATGTTCTTCTATACATTTTAGTATATCCCTTAAATGTATTAAGAGTCCTTTATGAATTTTTTACCCTTGTATCCTCTCTTTACCATTTTCTAAAACCATGTTTTATACCTGTTATGTTGTCGAAGTTTCTTCTCAAAATTTATCCCTTTTTCTCAAGAAATTATCATACTTTCTTTTATGAATAACCAAAACCCTTTATTTTATAGGTTTATTCAAATAGATTTAAAAATGATCTATTTTATTCTGGGATTAACATACATTAAACCCACATTCCTTTTTCATGGGTTAATAATGACAAAAGTATCCTTTCTTTTAGTACTTTTTTTAAAACGCCACGATTTTGATATGAAACCTATTTATTTTATTCTACATGGGTTATTTATGAAATGTTTTATTATGATATAAGTGGATCACATTAATTAATATATATTAATTGTTATCCTTAATATTTATCAAATGCATTGAGTAAATAATTTAATCTCTAGAGATGACATGTTATATGATAACTTGGTGAATAACCTTGGTAATTTTTATCACATCTCATTGAAAAACCTTGGTGATATGCTTATGAATGTTTCATTTAAATGTTTTAGCCACATTTACAAGTTATGAATAATGTTTTTGTTATTATTATATGACTCTTTCTTAGGACTTTATGATACTCCTCAAGTTATTATTGATATTTCACGAGAAAACATGTAAATCATTTCCCGTGTTTCTCTTATTGTGACTTATGGTCAGCCTTTCCTTTGATGTGTGCCCCTAGGTTTGGAGATACAGTGAATTTACTTAATATTAACCTATAAATAATACTTTCAAGTGTATTAGAATAATTTTTTAAATTTTCATGTATTATGTACCTTATATCCAAGAAACTAAACTTTAGAATATCCCCTGTTTGTACCATTTAAATGAAAATAAACATAATGAAAAGGTGATATTCAATACTTTTAAGAAATTTTGTTACTATTTTTGGTCTTTTGGGTAACTCACAAATTTGGTTCATTATATAATGAACTTTTTGCCTAACCATGTGAACTACCTAGTTTTATTAATATTTTAAATTCTAGTTTTTCACCTCTTAATTATTAAGTGTTTATACCTTCCCTTTCCTACCCTATCATTCAGAAACCACTAGGCCTCATGAGGGACCCTCCTCCCTCCCTTATTATTAGCATCCAATCTCCTTCAACCTCAATTTAAAGGATATTATTCAAGTTTCACCCCTCATTTCCATTTGTTTTCTTCTTCTCCACCCCCCCCCCTTAACATTCTCACTTAGAACCCTTTCTACTCAAAATCATAGGGGGTACTATTGTTGGATTAGGGTTCAGGGTGACCTAATTTTGGGTGTTTTGGGTTGTTTAGCACATGTAGCGTCCCTTATTTCTTATTTTGGTGCCTTCATTTGAAGTAAAGAAACTTTCAACATGATCATTTCCTAATTTAGGTAGGTGATTTTGTGTGTTGCCTTTATTTTGGAATATCTTTTGATACATGAGCTTTCCAAAAAAATTATTTGTTAAGTTATACCTATATGAAATAATCAAATTTATTTTCATAATTTTTTTGGTTTGGTTTATGATTTTTCAAGAAGTTTATATCAGTGGTTTTTGGTTTTTCATACTAATTTTCACATGACAAGTGTTTGAAAAAAAGGATTCGATAGCTTTTTAAAATTAATTTGGTGCTTTAAGGGTATTTGACCTCCTTTAGGTTATTAATTTGGTGGATTTTTAGTTTTTATAAAAACAATTCAAGGGAATGTAAGGTTTTTGTTTCTTTAATAGTTTTATATGAAATAGATAGTTTATTGAAATTAATTTGAATATGGTGTTTGATTTTAAATAATGATTTGAAGTGGGATTTCAAAGGTAAATAAAGTGACTTGGCACTCGAAGTTCATTTTAAATGAAAACCTTGTGAGTTTTGTTATAACCTCCTTTTATCATGCCACATTATTTATTTCAGTTTTCAATAGTTGTGACCCTAAGGGGGATATTGACTATTATTATGACATAAATGACATGGTTGGGGTTATTTCATTTTAGGGTGTTGGAGGGGATGTAAGATTTATATTCTACATTTATATTGATCATGTGACTGTCATAATTTCTCACCTACAATTTTTTCATGTGAACCCTAGGAACTAGGTGAGAGGTAAATATTTATGCTATACTATTTTATCCCACACAGTATCTAGTATACTCTATAGTGACATCTTCCAATCTAGGGGTATACCTCTGAGGAAGTTGATGTGAGTGGAATCTTGTGGGTTGTGTTGGTTTAGACGAAATGTAGACCAATAGTTGGTCCCATGTACTTAGTAAAGTCTAGAAATATATTACCTTATGACCTATTGTGTTTCCCATGATACTAGATGTCATTATAATGGGGACTACCATTCCTTGTGTCCGCAATTTTTATTGACACAAATAGAACCGTGAATTCTTCTCATTGTTTATTTTATCATATCTTATTAGTGATGTGGTTCCTTGGTATTTTATTTTACTATTTATGAGTATTGGTTTTTTTCTTAATTTTTTTGCAAAATTATTTTGAATAATGGTGTTTATAAAGTGGTTTGAAATCAAAACTCAAATGGTAGTTTTCAATAAGAAGTGATTATTTTAAAATTATTTTTAAAAATTGAATGAAATTTTAAAATTATTGTTGTTTTTATATTTCAATTTCATGTACTTTATAATAAAAATATATTTTATAATAATATTTTAAATTATCATAACTAAAATTTATTTTGAAGTGCATTAAAAAAACTCCTTGGTGGAATCCTAATATTATTTTTTTCTCACACCCTATATAAATTATTTGATGTTTGCATCTCTTATGTTTCTTTTCAATAACCATGGATTCAAACCTTTTATTTGTAGATATATTCCTGGTTTGGACTAATTTGGATAGTTTAGGATGTGGAGTGTTTCCATGGGTCATGGATAAGATGGTCAATCTAGTTCATTTTTTGTTTTATCTGGGAATTCCTTGTATCAACCTTGACGAACTAAATATATTTTATTTATTTTTGATGTATTTTATATTTTTATTCAAAAAATGAGTTTCATTGTTTATTAATAATATGTACTCTATTTTGATATTATATTTTTATTGATCTTATTATTTTACACATGGGTTCCTTATATATGAATAGTATATTCTGGATCACTACGTGAAATTTGTGTTGTGGTATTTGGTCATATGAGAGTGAAATAATTCCCAATTATGTATTCTTGGTACCTTGGAACTAGTTAAAATATATAAGAGATTGGGAATGAACCTATATAATTTTTCATAGAATGGTTTAGGTTCTTAGTTTAGGGTTGACCCTGGTTAGTTTGTAATTAGGGTTGAATTATTCTAACCCTTTTACTGAATAATTCTCTCTTTCTATTTTATCTATTAATATTTAAACCTCTATCATGATTGAGGTGTATGGATATTCATGTAATATGGTATAGATTAGTGAAACCCCTATACTTCTTGTTTTATTTGAGTCCAATTTGAGACACATATTTTATCACTAATCAATTATTGTGATTACACAAGGTGAAAGGTATCATCATTAACTCAACTCATATAAGGGGTGGAAAGGTATTATCCTTGACCCTTGTGAAAGTATAATACTCAACATAAAATATATATACTGCTAGTATGCTCTTTTCTAACTAATTACAAATAGATTTTACTAGATCCATCTAGTATTCAATGGTACACCTCAGACTCCTTGAATAACATCTTCATTCTTCTATTGGGTGGCATGACATAACTGGTGAGATCTTATTTATTTGATTTAGTTTTTTGACTGCTAATACATAAATTACTACAATAGTATACATATCATACTTATTGTATTAACCCAATGTCATAATGATCAAATCAAACTGGTATCAGGTTTCACTATGTTTTATTCAACCTCATTCCTCTTCAAGATCTTTGAATCATATATCACAAACATGGCAATAATTGTGTCATCCGTTCCCAACTCACTTCAGTTCCCTTCTTATTTTTTTCATCTACCTTAGATGATAATAGTTTTTACAAAAATATCCCCCCATAATCCTTCTTCATCCTCTCTTATTCTTATAATTCTTCCTCAAAAATAGGTTTTTCTCTTTCTCAATATATTTAGAAACTCTATTTATTTGATACTCAGTGTCTTATATAAGAATGTAGTATCAGTTCTCTTCTCTTCCACTCTATTCACTTTTCTTTTCTTTCTTCATATACATAGAATCAGTTGAATATAATTTCCATATTTTAAACATATACATTCCATGATAATCAGAACCATGATACTCTAAATTTTATAATTTCATTTCTCAATAGAATCATACAGATCTACTACCCATGATATCTTAATATTCTTATTCTTACCCAAACTTTTATCAACCGGTATTCTAAAAAAACCCTTCTTCTCATTTAAACCGGTTGATAATATTCTAGTAAATTTCTCTATCATTGTTAACCATTAATTATTTTTAAATATTTATTTTTTAAAATCATAAAATAATAAATAAATTATCCTCTAAATTAATCTTCAATAAGTTCTCCACTAATTTCGGCTTGAATAATGCCTCAATCACAGTGACATGATATTTAATATTCACATCCATCTCAGTATCACCTAACTTTAATCTCTTATAATATCACATTTTTAACATTATGTATCACTCAGACCCAACTGGTCATCCTTATGTATTATTCAAAATATTTAGGTGACACTTACATATCCATAGGTTAAATCTTATATATATATTGGACACTTGGATTTACTCTTATGTGTCATAATAAAACTTAGTACTTTTCTATATTCTCAACATATTCTTTGATGACCCTTACATATCCCTCTCGTTTACTATTACATATCATCTTGAGTCAACCTAACATATCATAGTAATTCTATGATATGTTTCCAAATTTCTGAACTTTTAGTACCTTTATATATTCCCTTGTAAACTATTATAACCTTTACATATTGAAAATCAAACTATTGTGTATGAGAGTGTGACTTGGTAATTTGTTTATTCCATAATATTAAAGATCTGGAAAACTCTTAAATATCTACTGAAGTACCCTTACATACTCATTGTTGATTCAAAGTAACCATTATGTACAAATTACTATTATATTTTCAACAATATTCTATAACTTTGAATTTATCCAGAACAACATTAAAACCTTCTCAGGGATTCTCTAGCCACACCAAATCTTCTCAAAATACTCTAAATGATATCATGAATTTATCAATTCTTCATAAATATATTCATCACAATTCCCAAATAATCTTATAGAATATATGTATCATATTCTATTCTATCCATCAAAATTCATCACCTTAGCACCAACTCTCTTGTAAACTTATCTGGTGCTTTAGGAATAGAGTTTTCATCATCGATTAATCAAAAGAGAAAATTCCTCATATTCAGACTCAAAATTATCAAATGTACTATCCCATTATATTAAATAATACATTTATATTCCTTTAGGATTGGTAGCATAGTTATGTGTAATCAATTCAATTCTAATCCATCGTCACTAAATTCATCTTGTAGTTGGGTTATCAAACTCGAAAAGAATCATGTGGTAGAAAATTCTCTCTCTATATGAGCACCTTTCATGAATCAATTAAAATCTCAACACAATAATCATATGATGTATAATTTGGTCCCTACTAAGTGGTAACATCTTTATTACCCTCTTTTCTATTCAATATAGTGGCAAAATCTCAAGAAAACCTCCATGCTAACATATGAATGGATCTCTATGAACATGTACTATTGAAGTAAATACATACAAAAATCATATAAAATCTCCATGATACATCTCACAACACTAAAAATTATTTACATATTGGGCTCTTCCTCCACCACCTAACACATTTTTACATCCATCTTACTCGTTCAAAACAAATACAGTAGTCACAATCCATTAGGATCTTCAATCCCTTCATTTGTATTTATTGTTAATACCCATAACTGCCTTGCATAGATTATTATAAATATTCTTTTAGTGATTATACTTTTATCTCCCCCTTATTGATAATAAATATAAATCTCCAAAGTTAGTAGTAGATATAAACATCTCATACTTTTTTGAAATCTCATCTTCTCACCTTTACTAAAAGTGAACCTTTATTCTCTTGAGATAAGGGTGGAATCACTATTCTTTAATAAATGATCTATAAATTAAACAACTCTAATTATACTTGAGATTAATTGTTGTAGAAGATAATATCGGTTAACCTAGATATAAAATCTATCCATTAAACTATATAGTTTGTGATATAACTTTGATTTCTCATTCAAAGGGTTATTTCAATAAAAGTTTTAATTTTAATTACCTAAACTCAACTCAGAAAACACATAAAAATAATTCAAGTTAAATTAGGTTTATCCACATTCAATTTACCTTCAATTTTATCATAATACTCCTTAAATATCAAATTTTATTTAATCAATGTAAGGATATTAAATTTTTACTTCCATACCTTATCTTCAACTTTATACAAAAATTTCATATTTTCATGTAATAATAATAATATTCGAGATTCTTTTCATATAAAATCCCCTTAAAGGGATTCAATCCATTTTTATTCAACATGGTTTAGCTTCATAAACTCTAATAATTATTTTTTAAAAATTTAAATGTTCCAAGGAGGTTTCATGATTCCAATTAAAGTAATACCTGATAGATAGATATTTATATTGTATAGCTATCACAATATTCATGTACTCCATTTTCATACATCACATCCAATTCCCTATATATATAAAAATAGTTATGGTAATAATTTGGATTCATCCTTTTATTATTAATGATATTAATATAGTTTATAGTTACTTCTCAACCTATAAAATCCTTTTATCGCAACTCCAGATTTATGATAACTCTTCATCTTTAGGTTTCCTTTGATCTTTTAGATTTAATATTCTTTAATAAGTATAATATTCATATTTTTTAAAATTTACCCCTATTTAGAATAACTCTTTCAACCTTATCCAGCAAGTAGATTTCATTTTATCATTCTTAAGTCATCTTCTCTCTCATCTCTAATTGGGTTGACCAAATAGTCATGCATTCTTTCGTAACATGTCAATATTTCATGGTTTTTTGACATGGATTCAATGGTGTTTTTTATTTGTTTATTATCACATACTTATATCCTAGTACCCATTTCAGGCATTTATTAAAAGTGCAACCATATTATTTTTGTTCTCCCAAATTGTTTCTCTTTATAGATATCTTCCACCAAACCAATACTCATCATTATTTTATGGATTAACTCTACCTTTGATTCTATATTTCTCCCTTTAATGTTGATTTTTGTAGCCTATTTTTAATTCTCCATGATGTAAAATTTTATCCCATTATAGAATCATATATTCCTTTCTGAAATATCCTTATTTGATTTATCCTGTGTTTTTATTAATTTTATTATATTTATATCCTAAGGGAAACTCACTTCCTTTTATCCTTTATTTATTAATATTTTATTTCCTTATTATATTTAAAGTTTGAGTTACTATATTGGATGATTCATACCAATTATCTTCACCACTATGACCACCTATTTTACAATTTTCAAAAATAATTTCCATGTATCCAAATTTGTTCTAGATATATAAATTTCTCCTTTTCCAGGTGCTTTTATTATACTTCGTATAACCTCTATTCATTTTATATCTACTCCCCCTATATCCATGATTTTTATCTACCCATATTTTCCCAAAATTTGATTTAAACCAACACTATGGATTAAAATAACATTAGTATATGAAAATTTTTCTTAAACTTGGGTTACCTATTATTATTATTATCATGTAGTATATATAATCTTGTAAAATTTCATCATCTTATTTCCACTAATATTATTTTGTTAGGAAATACTCTTATAATAAAATTTTGTGTAAATATCACTTCTTTTAGCTGTTCAGGAAGATTTGAATTTTTTATCTTCTATATTTTTCAATTTTACTTCCAATTCAAGACACTTAATGTTAATGGTGTTATTTTCATCTTCAATGTGTTAGGCCCAAGTTTTATTTTGGTTTTATTTTTTTCAATAGATTAATATGTTGATTTCATTGAATAAAGAAATTATATTCAGATGGTAATGTAAATCTGAATTAAAGAAAGGTGTGTGTGTGTGTGTAGAGTTGTCAATCAGATCTAGAACCATCGGCATGATAATTGAATTCAGATCATCAGCATGAAAATTAGATCCAAATCATTGGTAAGATTCAATATGATCCATAGAATTGGTATGTTGATAAAATGATAGGAGCTTCTAGAAGTCTTATTACGCTGGAATAAAAGCTTTCATCGTAATGAGAATTCAGAGACCGCTGGAAAACAATCTCAGTAAGAATCGGCCTTAGAAGATGTTGAGCGATACTGAAAGGTTAATAAGTAATATAAATTCTATTTATTAAACCTGATCATTCTTTATTGTTTTCTATTTCACAAAAATAATAAGTTTTATAGGAAATGTGTGGTGGAACCCTTATGAAGGAAAGGGGAAGAACTGATACCACCAATCGTATTGGGGGTCGTTTGGAAAGAAAGAAAATTTCTATAAGAATGGGTAGTTATAATAATTTCCAATAAAACTCAAATTATTATATTAAAATCCTAAACATATTCAATTTCATGAGTAAGTCATGATATAAGAAGAATTTTGTAGAAGAAGGTAATTGCTAAAGAAAAAGCTTTCTGGTATCAAGTTTATCAGTATAATATCACCAGATGTGGACTTGTTTAAAGTATGAGGAGTTTAATCAATATTTTAAATGATAAAGATGTTTTTTTTAGTCAAAACAATAATTCATAGGATATAAATATTCAAATAAATATGTTTAGTCTTGTAATTTCATTGGTATCATAATTATAAAAAAATATGTTGATGAATTCGGAACTGCCAGAACTGGTCCAACGGATGTGGGGTGCCACCAATAATTGGAGTCAGAATGATAAATAATTTTTATTGAATAGTAATTTGTTTATGGGGAATTTTTGGGACCAATAAAAATAAAATAAATTATAGTTTTTTTGGAGTAATGAAAAATCGGATCAGAGATCATTCAATAATGTAGTCTACCATTTTCATCAGGTTGAATTAAGTTGGTTATTTTCTATAGTAACATTTGGATCAAGGGAAAGAATAACTATGAAATGTTTTCAAATGGGTCAACACTTTCGGACTGGAGATAACACCATTTACTAAAGTGAAGAAGATACAGATTCATAAACATGAAAATAATAACAAAATAAGACACAGGATCATTTTTCTGAGGAAAAGAAAAAAAATATTATTGCTCAAAATGTCATCCCATAGTTTTGTCAAGGGGGTCCTGAAAGGTTGTTTAAATAAATTCTAAATGTTTTGTAACAGGGTGATTATTTTTTGAATAATTCAGATTAATTTCTTAATAAAATAAGTTTTGAAGATGGTGTTGAAGTGTTGTATTCGTAATGAGAAGACATGTGTTTCTTTTATGTTACAAATGGTATGGAGAAACATAATGAGAAATATTCAGTTATTATTTATTTGCAAGTGAGTAAAGAAAATCATAGTAACCATATGCCTCTATCGTAATGAGAATGATCATAATGGAAATCAGAATTGGACTAAATATTGTTAAGAAATAATGAGGAAAGATAAATTTATGATAATATTCGAGAAGGTTCGAGATGACTTTATAAGAGTTTAAGGAGTTGAATTATTATTCTAAATTCAAGGGAATTTTATGATTTATGAAATTTTATTGAGTGTGAAATATTTTTAGAATCCTACCTAAACCAATTTTGGGTCACCTATAAATAGGGTAAGTACTTTGTACTTTCTAACACAGATGTTTTATTTAAGAGAGAAGGTGAGAAATAAATATATAGAAAGAATAATTTTTTAGATTTATCATTATTGAATAAGTTTTCTGAAGAGATTAAAAATAAGAAAGAATATTGTATTTAGCTGATTATCATATCGAGCTGGATCATCAGACCAAGAATTGTTTTGAGATATCGACATTGAGGTAGAAGCATTTTATAATTGTTTTAGTGGTATTCTAATTGATTTATTTAATAGGGATGAGAAATCCGACTTTATAATCAGACTAAGAATTGGACTGAGTATCATTAAGAAATCCATAGAATTTCTTTCCTACTGGTTGGTAATAAAGTGAAGAATTATTTTAAAATATCATATTTTTGAAAGTTGACATGGTAGCACAATAACAGGTTTTGAAGCAATGGTGAAAGTTTTTAAAATTGTTACACAAATTTTTTTTACATAATTTCTACTAAAAAATAACTCGCATTGTTTTATTGAACATAGTGATACACAAGTGTAAGGGTATATCCTACTTATTATACTGACACAAAAGGATTTTTTTTCTAGTAAATTATGTGGTATCAGATTGTTTTCATACGATACCAAGGATGTAGCTACTATTGTTGAGTACTGAAACTTGTAAATTCTTATTTTCTTGTGCATGTGTCATTATTTTGTTTGCAGTAAAAGGTATTACTCTTTAATAGTCGGTGAATTTTGTTTCTAAAAGAGGTAAATTTAAAATAAAAATATATAAATAATTCACCCCATCCCACTCTAAATGATACTTGATCTTGGCTAGGCACTTTCAATTGGTATTAGAGTAAAGTTTCCCTTTGTTATCGATTTATTGAAGTATTTGAATAAGAAGTTATTATGGAACATCTGATTTGAGTGAACAGTAAGGGAATTCTGATATTAAAAGATAGAAATTATCATATCTAGAAAAATATAATACTTCTACATATTATTTCTCTTTGGTATTGTGTTTTCAAAGATTCTACAAATGGTTTTCTTCCCCGTGTTGAGAATACTCCTCTTACTGATTCCAATAAGGAGAATCTTGAGAATGATAGAAGAGATAAAAATTTGTTACTCTCATCATTATATAAAATCAAGATTCTGAGAGTAAAGGAAGTTTCCACTACTAAAGGCATTTGGGATAAGATGAAAAATATTTATGAAGGCAATAAAAAATTAAATAAGACAAAGTTACAAATTTGGATATTAAAGTATGAAGATCTCAATATGGGTGTGTAAGAATCTTTTAGTGACTTATTTACCAGATTAAATGACATTTCTAGCACTATTATATGTCTTGGTGAAAATTTGGAAGATTATATTATTGTTTAAATGATCTTGAGAATTATTCAAAAAAACTTTTATAGCAAAGTATCCTTATTGAAAGATAGGGATACAAGAACATTATCTTTGGGTGATTTTCTTAGCACTCTCATTACATATGAAATTATAAGGGATAAATTTATGAAAGAAAAAAAACAAAATATTATAGAGAAATTTCATTCAAATTTGCTAAGAAAAAAAAATATAATAAGATTCCTAAAGAAAAAAAATTGGATATTCATATTTTAAAAATGAGGTTTGTAAAATTCTAAATGAAATTTTATCCTTGTTTACTAAAAATGTGAAATGAGGTGTAGGAAATTATAAGAGGAAACTTTCTTTAAAGAAAATTGTATGTTAAGACATTACGAACATTGTTTCTAATTTTCCTCTATGAGGTGATGAAGAAGAAAGTGATAAAGAAGAAATTGATGAAGAAGAAATAAGGATAAGAAGATCTTATATGAAACAGGGCAATAAGGAAAACTTTTATTCCAAGGATAAAGATAAGAAGTTCTCTAAATCCCAAAAGAGAAGATTTTTGTCTAAAAATAATGATTTTGATAAGTTTAAAAATATATCTAAATAAATAATTCTTATTGAAACAGTTAATGAGGAAATATTTTCTAAAAATTAAAGAAATTGTTCTGAAGAATAATAAACTTGAGTATAATTTCATCTTAAATAATAATATAAAGAATGCCTGAGAAAGATTGGAAGACAAGAAAGCTAAATCAGGAATTTTAAAAATGAAAATTCTTCAACAGAAAATTAATAATGTTTTCTTAATGATAAATTTAAGCTACTGAAACAGATTTATAATTTAAATAATTATCTTAAGATAGAAAAGAATCATAATTAACCTTTATAAGTTAATCTAAGATAAAAAAAGAATATTTGGAACTTTTCCAAAAAAAACTTTTTAAATAGGTATTGAGGGTTAAAAGTTTAAATAATTATATCTCTGAAGTTAGAGAAAGCTCTGGAAAGTGTAAATCTAAGAAGGATCTAAACTTTCCATCAATGTTCGAGAATAAATTTTTAATTATTTTTGTGAAGAATAAAATTGGTAAGGTTATGTATGTAACCAAAATAGACAAATTGGAGAATGTATAAGTTTCTAAAAACTCTGAGTCTGAAAAGGTTTCTATTAATTATAGTTTTTATATGTATGTAAAGAAATTTAAATTAAATAAGAATACTTTGAGTGATATCATAAAGGTTAGTGGTCAAAAAAGTTGAGATATAAAATTTAAGAAAGTTGCAAATAAACATTTCAACAATTCCAGATAGTATTAAAGTTAGAAAATTATACCTTCTATGGGTACTACTGGAATTATGGTGGATTTAGTTATATGGATAATATGTTTTGGTTCAGTTAACAACACTATAACTATTCCACACAAATTGTACAGGGAAAGATTTTATTGGGATTCAATCTTCTCTAAGGATGAAATCTAATAAAGGCATGTTGAACCTGATAAAAATAATCATATTGAGTCGAAAAGGAAAGAGTGATTAATTATTTGGATAGAAAAGATAAAAATGGCTAGAAATTTGGAAGAACCAAAAAAATCATATCAAGAAAAGGAGAAGAAAAATGTTTTTGAAAATGATTACAATGTTGATAAAAAGATATCAACAGATTATAATTTGAAGAACCAAAAAATATGCAAGAGATTTAAGAAAGATTAGAATGATACTAAAATTTGTTTGACTATATCTTCAACCTAATAATAATATATGAAGAATATATTACAACTAATAGAATAAAGGATGTTACTAATGTTGAGTAGAAGTTGACAGCCTCATTATAAGATTCTACAGATGAGAATAAAGTTGTTAAAAAAATCTGAGAAGGATGAACTGAATGAATAAAACACATCCATTAATCCTTGAAAAATAATAAAAAGTCAATATTGAGAGAGTAATCTCATTCCAATTATTGTTTCTAAGAAACAACTAACGTTCCTCATTATTTCCAAAATATTTGTATACTTTTTTTAACTTATAGGGAATTGAAGGAGTGGAAATAAATAAGCTAGTGTTGATGATTATTTTACTATTCTTGTAAAATAAAGTAACGAGGTTTAAAAATATAAGTTTTAAAAATTTGTATTTATTCACAAAAACATTATGATATGTTTCTTGATATGGTTTCAAGTTAATCTTACTCTAAACAAAACCATTCAAGACTACCCCAAGAAATGAGAATATAGAAAGAAACATGAAAGGGGTATTACATGAATTTATTGAAATGCACAACATTGAAAACCAAGATTATTCACTCTTGTTTTATCATTAGGATATCCCACATAGACTTAGAGTAGTTTATTTAAAGGCTTTTTGTTAGGAAACTCATGTGATATTTATGTTCTCCTAAATAAGTATTTCAATATTTTGAGATGAAAAGTTCTATCCTTTTGAAATGAGACAATTTTCTAATAAGGGGTAATTTTTCATGGTGGACCCTTTTAATTTGATTGTCAATAAGTGGGGAGAGATAAGGAATCAGGTAGAGATAAGAAATATAGGAGGAAGAAATAAATAGAGAGAATAAAAATTGAGAAAAGAACACATGTAGTACTGTTTTGAAGTGGTTAAAGTTGGTATTGATAACAAACACAAAGGGGGGATTTTTAGGCACAAGTTGTGTTTTGGTTGTATTTTTGTCAATAGATCAATATGTTGATTATTTTGAAGAAATAAAGTATGTTGAGAAGGTAATGGAAATCTATATTGAAGAAATTTTGTATGTGAAGTTGTAAATCAGATCCAGAACCATCAGTATAAGAACCGAATCCAAATCATTGGTATGAAAATTAAATCTAGAACATTGGAATGATTCAATGTGATCCATCAAATTATAATGTTTATAAAAATTCATAAGCTGATGAAAATCATATTTATATATAATAAAATCTTTGATCATAATGATAATTCATATAATACTAGTAATCGATCTCAGGAAGAATAAACCACTAAAGAAGTTGAGTGATATTGAAAGGTTGATAAGTAACATAACTTCCAAGTATAAAACCTAACAATTCATTGTTTTTTTATTTCAAAAATAATAATAAGTTTTTTGAGAAACATTTTATGTAATCCTATAAAAGAAAGGGGAATAATTGATTCCACCAATCGTATTGAGGGTTTATTGGAAAGAGAGAAAGTTTCTAGAATAATGGGAAGTTACAATACTTTCCCATGAAAGTTGGAAGATTATATGCCAATCCTAAACATATTCAAAGTCATGAGGAAGTCATGATACATGCAAAAGTTTTTAAAATAAGGAAGTTGATGAAGTGGGAGATTTTTGGTCTCAAGTTAATCGGTATAATCTCACAGGATATAGACTCATTTAAAGGATGAGAAGTTTGATCAGAATGTGTGAATATGAAGATATTGGTTTTCAGTCAGACCAATAATCCATAAAATATAATTATTCAAATAAAGAAGTTTATTGTTGGAAGTTAATTTTTATTGTAATCAGGAAAGGAAAGAAGTATCTAATGTAAAAGCATATGGAACTAGTCTATCAGACGCGGTGTTCCATCGATCATCAAATAAATATTGATAAATAAAATTTTTTGAAGCAGAATTGGTTTATGGGGAATCATTGGGACCAATAAAAATAAATAAAAGTATGGTTTTTTGGGACCAATAAAAAATCATATCTGAGATCAATCAAAATTATAGTCGAAAATTTTCATTAGGTTTAATTACAATGGTCATTTTCTTTAGTATCAATTGGTTCAAGAGAAAGATGATCTCTGATATGTTTTCAAATGGGTTAAGACTATCATACTGAAGATGAAATTGTTTACTAGATTGAAGTAGAGACCAATTTATCAACATGACAATGATAACATAATCAAACACAGGATCATCAGCCTGAGGGAAAGAAGAAAATTATTATTTCTCAAAACACTATCCACAAGTGTTTTCAAGGGGGGTCTTTAAATTTTGTTTAAAGAAATTATAAAATTGTTTTCAAGGGGTGCTTGTGAGTTGAAGAATTTAGAGGATGTTCTTGTTAAAAGAAGTTTAGAATTTTATGTTGAATTACTATCATCATAATGAGAAGAGTTATGTTTTGAATATTTTAAAATTGGTATGGAGAAACATAATGAGAGATCCTAAGTTCTGATTTTTTTTTGCGAGTGGGTCAATAAAATTTGATAAACCATATTCCTCCATCATAATGATGCAAATCGTAATGGAAATCATAATTAGAATGAATATTGCTAAGAAATTATTAAGCAATATAAAGTCATGGGATGATTTGAGATAGTTCAATAAGTGTTTATAAGTGTTTAAGGGGTTAAATATTCATCCAACGTTCAAGAGGAATTTATGATTCATGAAAAAAATTGAGCGGGAAATATTTTTTGAATCTCGCCTAAACCATTTTTTAGTTGTCTATAAATAGTATAAGTACTTTTAACTTCCTAAAATGGATGGACTATTGAAGAGAGAAGGAATAGCATTGAATGTGTTTAGAAATAAGAAGTTTTCGGATTGAGCATTCTTGAGGAAGTTTTCTAGATAGAAGAAGAAGAAGGAAGAATATTGTATTAAACTAATTATCATATTTGGCTGGATCATCAGACAGGGAATCAGATTATTATTTCTAGACTAAGCGATAAGTAGTTCAGAATTGTTTTAGTGGTATTATGAAAAATTTATATAATCGGTATAAGCAATCGGGCATGGGAATCAGACTAGGAATCAGACTAAGTATCATTACGAATTCAATATAAGTTCATGCCTATTTATGGGTAAGAAAATGAAGTTTTTTTAAAAGATAATATTTTTGGAAGTTCATAAAGAAATACAGTAACAGGTTTTGAAGTAATGGTGAATGTTTCTTAACATGTTACACAATTTTTTTTACATCATTTGTTCTAGAAATAGTACACATTCCTTTGAATCAAACATATCTCTAAAAAAGTGTAAGGATATATACTACTTTTTGTATCCATACAAAAGGATTATTTTCTAGTGGAATGAGTGGTATTAGATTTTTTCCATACCATACCAAGGATATAGCTACTTTTGTTGAGTAGTGAACTTTGTAAATTATTATGTTGATGTGGATGTGAAATTTTTTTTCTTTCATAAAAAGTGACCACTCTTTAACAATAGGTGAATTATGTTTCTAAAATAAGGAAACATAAAAGAAAAAGATATCACTGAATCACCCCCTCCACCTCTCAGTTATCCTTGATCTTGGATGGGAATATTCAAAATGGTCTTATTCTTACTTTATATTTTAATTTATTTTTTAAATTTTTTCTATAAGCATATTATTATTCTCCTATAATGAATGTTCAATATCTTTTATCCTTTTTATTTTTATTTCTATTGAGTCATTTTTAACATTCATCAAGGATTTTTGAGTATTTCTTACATTGTTTGGAACTCTTTATCATATATCTTTCTTAAATATTATTTCTCACCCAATTTTTTTTTGAATTTATTCTATATATAGGGTTGTTTATTTCTTGTGAATCAATGTATTTTTTCCATTTTATAAAGAATTTAGGGGATATTTTTCCCCTCACGCAACTTTTTAGCCAATTATTTATTTATATCATATGACTACAACCCTAGTTGTGCCTTTTCATCTTATAAACCATTCATAAATAAAAATATATAAGTAAAAACATCAATAGGTACGTTCTTTAAGTTATCTTTAAATTTAAATAATGTGCTTTCAATGGATTCAATAGAATCATACACTTCATAGCATGAAATAGATTCTTTAAGAGGACTATATCATATATTTAATATATGTATTATCACTTTGATTACTTATAATTAGTGGTGTTCCCTCTTTCACTTTTCATATTTTTTTCCAAATTCTTTTCCTCTATTTTCATCTCATCCATTAAGTCTTTCTCTAAAACACCCATGTTGGTATTAATAAGGATTGGAACTATATTTTCTATATAAGGAAACATTAAACCTTCTTAAAATATAAACTTAATAAATTGATGATCAAAATTATTGTTCAGAGTAGATGACTCAAGAGGGGGTGAATTGAGTATCTATAAAATTTATCTTTAAAGGGTTCTTTACAATATAATATCCCCCTAGGAAAATAAACAAAAAGTTAGTTTGTTCTGAATTTATAAATGTCTTGAAGGTTCAATTTTGTTCTCTAAATTTTGATTAGTTCTTAGCTTTCCCAATCTAAGGATTAGAAAAACTGTTGAATCAAACCTACTAATTAAAAATAGATGTAAACACTTTCTAAAATAACTATCAAAGTTCAGTTTATCTTGATGCCAAAAACACAAAATATATAATAATACAAGATAAACAGCACATAAGATAAAATAAGAGGTTCAGTCTTAAGTATAGACTTAGTCCTCTCTACATGGTGATTACTTTCCACTAATCAGTTTATATTTATAAACTTTTGATCCACACACAAGATCGGGGTTCACAACAGCACATAGGCTGTCTAGGTCACACCTGAACTCTACCATAGTTATTTATGGGAAAACCAAATAAATAGATCTCACAGGATCTCTTCCATAGTTCTACATGGGATACAAGTGTAAGAAGGGATTAAGAGTGAGGATATATTTTTATCCTCTAGTTTAGCCCAGGAGACAGTGTGTGAGATTCAAACAGATATACACACTTCTCAAAATAATACAGATGAAAACACAATAGAGTTATAAAAATAATAGGGTTTAGAATTCATTGTGTGTTGTGCAGTAATGATTTGGATTCAACAGATGAGAAGAAAATGATTTTCGAGTCCTCTTCTAAAAGTTGGCTTCAGAACAGAGTGTCAGTAGTGCAGAAAATGTTATTTACGTCAGTTATTTTTCATTTTTTTACGTCGGTTTTTAGCCGACGTTAATACGGACAACATTATAAATAACGTTTTTTACATCGGTTATTTAAAAACTGATGTAAAAAACATAACATCGTGGTGTTTATAAAGTCGGTTAATTAATAACCGGCGTGCAAAAACTGAGGGGGGTGGGGTTTATAACATCAGATATTATATAACCATCATGATAAATGGGGGGGTTTATCACGTCGATTATATAATAATCGGCGTCATAAACCCGTTCGGGTGATTTTTCTAACATCGGTTATTAAATAACTGACGTGATAAACCATTTCCCAGGACTTTTATCACATCGGTTATATAATAACT
Source organism: Viscum album (assembly GCA_963277665.1). Classification (NCBI taxonomy): domain Eukaryota; kingdom Viridiplantae; phylum Streptophyta; class Magnoliopsida; order Santalales; family Viscaceae; genus Viscum; species Viscum album. Next base: position 271,278,859 of record OY728139.1, on the reverse strand, counting down.
GACATGCTAAACCAGTTTGGGGGGGGGTTATCATGTTGGTTATTAAATAACTGACGTGATAAACCATTCCATAGGTGTTTATCACATCGGTTATTAAAATAATTGATGTGATAACCCTTCCATATTTCTTTGTCAGGTCAGTTATAAAATAACTGACGTGGAAGAAAAATTCTTTAAAAAAAATATAATTCAATACTCTACTCTCCCCTAGTAAAAAACCAGAAACCAAATCAAGAATTCATACCACAAAAACAGAAGTACATCCAAACAAGAACTAAATCAAAATTAAGCATTTACACTGATAACATATAAAACTTACCCCACTTGACAGCCCCCATCACACCCCGGGACTGCCCCCCGACCCCCTGGACATCCCCAAACACCCCGGGATAGCCCCAAACACCCCAGAACAACCCCCCCCCCCTCCACCCCCCCCCCCCCCCCTCACTGGACTCCTACCACCCCCTGAACATCACCCCTTCTCCCCACTAGACAGCCCCCACCACACCCCTAGACTGCCCCCCCGACCCCCTGGACATCCCCAAACACCCCGGGACAACCCCCCCCCCCCCCCACCCTCCTGAACAGCACCCCCTCACCCCACTTGACAGCCCCCACCACACCCCTGGACTGCCCCCCGACCCCCTGGACAGCACCAAACACCCCGGGACAACCCCCCCCCCCCCCCCCCCCCACCCTCATGTATACCCCCCCCCCCCCCCCACACCTTGGACAGCCCTCCCCCACCCCATTGGAGCCCCCACCACACCCCTGGACTACCCCCCGACCCCCTGGACAGCTCCAAACACCCTTAGAAAACCCCCACACCTTCATGTATACCCCCCACCCCCTGGACAGCACTTCCACACCCCTGGACAGCCCTCCCACACCCCTAAAACTGACCAAAAATTTACCGAAAAAAAACCAGAACCCCCTCACCCCACTAGAATGCCCCCACCACACCCCTAGACACTCCCCCACCCCTGGAAATCACCACCACCCCTGGATATCCCCCCACACTCCTGTAGACCCCCCCCCCCTCCACCCCCTGGATAGCACTCCCAAATCCCTGGACAACCCTCCCACACCCTTAAAACAGACCAAAAAGTTACCAAAAATAGACCAGAACCCCCTCAACACACTAGAAATCCCCCAACACACCCCTGGACTCCCCCCATCCCCATGGACACTCTGGACCCCCCCCCCCCACCCCCTGGAAACCCCCCTCACCCCACAAGACACCCCCACTCCCCTAGACACCCCCTGGACAGCCTCCCACTCCCCTGGACAGCCCTTCCACCCTCCTAGAAACCCTCCCACCCCTGGAATTCCCCCCCCCCCACCCCACCGGATAGCCCTCCCAAACCCCTGGACACCCTCAACCCCCCTTAATACACCCCCACACCCTTGGAACCCCTCCCCCCCCCCCCCCAGACCAGAATCCATACTAGAAAAACCATCATAAGTAGACCAAAACAATAAGTAGAGAAAAATTAAGCATTCACATATATAAAATTCAAAACTTACACTCTCAAATTCAAAAAAAAACTAAATCCAACCTAAAAAACTACCAAATACACAATTACAATGACAATATTCAAAATTACATTTTACATTACAAACAACTAAAATTCAATCAATCCTATAAAAATATTTGACCACTCCACTTGTAAGTGTTTGATGTCTTCATCAGTATAGGGTTGAGGGTCATGAAAAATCTATAAATTAAAAGGATATTAGTTAACGTGTATAATGAATAAATCAAATTGAAATATTATGTAAAATTTTAGGAGGAAATCATACCAGGTCAAAATTCAAAAATGTCCCAGTTGTTATTATTTCATACGTAAATCTTAACATATAATATCTGCATTCGATGACGCCTTGTTTTTCATGACAATTCTGTTTGAATGAGTGTAAATTCAATATATTATTTTTATGTAATAAATCAAAAAGTACAAATTATAAATGGATATTTACCTTCACATTTACATATTTGATCTTTGCACTCATTTTCTTTGTGTTTTTTCGAAAGTAGGCCCATGCCCTGTTAGAAAATAATACGAATGGGGTAAATTTAAAATTCATTATAATATATAAAACTATTTAGAAATTGAAACATACTTTTCCAATATATTCTTAAAACTTTCCCACACATCATCATGGACAGAGAATATCCAATAAAGTACTTTCTCCCTTGGGTGAAAACCCCCCAACATTCAATGATCACTAATAAAATGAAATTTAACGTTAGTGGTTTTTTATGTTAAAAGATAATGAACTCTTTGAGAGAGATGTGTTTCATACCTCTCACAAAAAGGAATCATCCAACATTGTGTGACTATATTCTTTTCATGTCTTTAAGCAATATAAAGCATTCTTTGTTCCTCATCCAACGCACATGCTTCAGGGGAAATCAATTGTGGGTCCATGAATACATATACATCTGTCAGCTCATTCCTCTCAAAAAATTTATAAAGATACCTAATACAAAACAGACATAAGTATACATTTTTAATAAATATAATGCAAGGAAAAGGTGTTAAGACTTACATGGAAAAAAATTCACCACAATGATGCCCAACTTATCTCTAGTAACAAGCTCCATGATATCAGTTTTCATAATCCCAACACTTATTGGACGTCCACAAACATGAGATTCCATTGGAAACTCATAATGACCCGCCAAAAAATTTGAATATCTTGAAAATATGTCAAGACTACTAGAATATGTATCCGATGTCATAGCCATTTGTCTTTGTTGTTGTCTATACATTATTTATTTACCTTTGAAGTATTTCTGCAAAAATAAATAGAAAAATATATTAGTTTTCAAATGATAAAACAACTTTAACAAAAAAATAAAATAAAAGTTATAACATTCATACCTCTATGGTAATGAGTCTAAGAAGTCTGGATGGACAAATTAAAAAATAGTCAATACTATGTCCAACTGTCATCACCTCATCTGTAGGTAATGGTACTTGAGATGATCTATCTATAATATCCTTTACAGTGACCCTCTGATTCTCTACCACAAATTTTTCATGATGAACTATATCTCCTATACAATATATCAACCCATATGCAACTATATGATGTTGAGGATCATCAACATATAACTCGCAATAAGTAGGAAGCTACGGTGGAGGAGTAGGATAAAAAAAGGAGTCTGTAGGCTGAGGTGGGGGAGTGGGAGCTACTGGCAGAGGTGGAGGATAAATAATAGGGTCTGTAGGGGGAGGTGGAGGAGTGGGAGCTGCAGTCTGAAATTGTCTTTTCATGTCTGCAAACATAGACTGTACCAACACTCTAATCTTTTCCTCCATCGTCACATTAATATTATGAACTTCATCCTCAAAGGATTATATTTTTTTAATAAACCCCCTCAACATTAGAAGTTGAAGAATGTGACAACACTTTTCTTACCGATACACCTGCCGGATATCCTATTACACGGCCAGGATGTTCAGGCTTTCCCAATGCTACAGATAAAATATCTTGCCTCCCAGTAGCTGTAAATGTCCCCTGTGAACTCTTCTCCTCAAAAGAGTCATGTATTAATTAATTGAACATTTCTGTAATGATTGAAATTATATAAAGAAAATAGTTAACTTAAATAAATAAAATAGATATCTTACAATCCTCTCAGCTACGATTCTCGATTCTTCCTAAAGATATTGCCCTTTTTTCCCTTCTGAGCTCTCTTCCATTTTTCATGTCTAGATGGAGGGGATGGAGGGGCCACCTCTCTAGAACTTAAAGACTCATCTCTTAGTTGTTGAAATTTTTCTTCCATCATTTGTTCTTCCAAAAATGCATACCCTCCCCAAGATAAACTATGAGGGTATACATTTTTATATTGGATCTCATGATGAGCTTTCCTTGTTTGCTGTAAATTAAGAATAAGAAATCATTAAAAAACATTAATAAGATCATTTATATAAGAAAGCTTATAAAAGGTTACATTTCCCTTACCAAAAATGACACTTTTCTTCTACTTTCAAAAAACTGTCTCCATGTGTCTTCATCTATAAAAGGATATATACGACATGGATTGTCATGACTCCTATGACCAAAAATGAAATCAGATGAGAGGGTTGATTTTAAATCCCTCCATCTCCTAGCAGCCAACGATAAGAATTTCTTCCTGACTCCTCCAGTGTCAGGAATATCAAATTTCATATGATAAAGAAGAGGTTAAACATATTATATATACTAGAAACATTTAAAGAATAGTCAAATAATAGAAAAATGTCTTACCAAAATCATCTCCCACAACTGAGATATTATCGCTTTATCCACACTTCTCTAGTCATCATACAGATTGCTTACTTTTCTCTTAGCCTGAGTTGCTACAAAAATCTTAAAATCTTTTGCATTTGGACCTCTAGGAATATCATCATCATCAAACTCAAAAAGTATCCTATGATCCTACATACGGGCAAGTCCTAATTTTGGTAAACGTGTGCACCCACGTTTACCAACCTTTGAACTCTTTGTCGTAATAGGAGCACATGAGGAATATTGGGGAACATCAAGAGGAGAATGTGAATGTTCCTCTCCAGAGGTATGACCAATATCCTCATCTCCAAAATCATGTGTTTGATCAACTGAATGATCTGTCATTATCCTTCAAATCAAAAAAACAAACATTAGTTCAAAAAATATACAAATTCAAATATTTTAATACTACTGTAATCAGAAAATAGAAAAGTGTACTAAGTTACATAATAGTAAACATTGGTAATATGGTAAGCATGTTAAACAATGGTAAAGATGGTAAAGATGGTCAAGATGGTAAACATGGTAAACATGGTAAACATGGTAAACATGGTAAACCTGGTAAACATGATAAAGTAATTGTCACTGAACAAAAATAATAGATATATAATTTATGTAATGTTAAACATGATAAAGTAAACTAAACAAACTTAAAACAAACAAAAACTTATACTTATTTTGTTTTAATACATGTTTTAATAAATAAAAAACTATCAATATCAAACATTTTATGAAAAAAAGAAATGTAAAAAAGAAATAAACATATGTTACCTATAATTTTAGGAATGTTCAAATGGATGGTTTTCCTAAATTCCTTCGTTGTGATTGTTCCTTATGGAACAAACCATGTCTTCAACATGATCATCATTATGTTCTATTAATCTTTCCATTAAAGTAGGGATCTCACATAAATCAGCATCTTCATCAAGTTCATCCTCACTAATATATTGTTTTTTCCCTTGTAAAACAACATCCCACTGCATATCTGATTGATCTACTACATAGAAAATTTGTATTTCATGTGTTTCCATTATAAAATAATCAGATGTGTCTTCCAATCTATTCAGATTAACAAGTGTCATTCCAAATTCATCGTGTCTGACACTGTTGTTACCGATAAACCATTTACAGCTAAAAACATGAACTTTAATTTTAAAGTAATAAGCCTCCCATATGTCTTCAATCACTCCATAATATTCACTTGATGTAGAAATTGGGTTTTTGTCCTTAGCACTTGAAAAATGCATTGCCTCTGTAAACACCAATACACCACTATTCTGAACTACACTTCTGTTGTTCTGAGCTTTTGTATGAAATGTATAGCCATTAATGTCATAACTGGACCATGTTATCACATTTAAACATGGACCACCCAATATCCATTTTAATTTCTCTGATACATCTGATATACCAAGCGAGGTCATTTTAAACCATGACAAAAAAGTTTTTTTGTGCTCATTCAAAATCCAAATTTCGTTCTTATTTGGATGACATTGTTTCAACTCATTAATATGAAATGTGATATACGGTTGAGCATCAGCTATGTTATTCAAGATTTATGATTCTAACTTCTTCATCTATTCAGATGATAATGATTTGACTTTCAATACATGAATCCCCTTTCCCTCATTATTAACTTGTTCATGGCGAGATGGATGAAAACCTATGTGTTGCGTCGTAGCCAAGTAGATCATACAAAACTCTTCTACCTCATCAAAAATATACTTTTCAATAATGGAGGATTTAGGTCGATATATATTTTTAACATACCCCTTTAATATTTTCATATACCTTTCAAAAGGATACATCCAACAAAGATATACAGGTCCACAAACCTTTATTTCTCGAACTAGATGAATCATTAAATGCACCATTATATCAAAAAAAGTTGGAGGAAAATACATTTCCAATTGACAAAGTATAAAAATTTCATCCTTTTCCAAGAATGTTCAAATCATTCAAATCAATCACCTTGTTACAATATGAATTGAAAGAATAACACAACTTTATTATAGTCTTTCTGAAACAGATGGGCAATATTCCATGCAATGAAACTGGTAGAATTTGTTGCATCATGACGTGAAAATCATGTGATTTCATACCTATCAACTTCAAGTCCTTCAATGAGAAAAAGTTTTTTACATTTGAAGATTAACCTTGAGGCACTTTGATATCATGAAGACACTGACAAAAGATAATATTCTCCCTCTTTGATAATGTATGAAAATCCGGGGGAAGAAATGTTCATCTTCCTTTTGGAGTGGGAGCCAACTCTAAACGTATTCTCATTGATAGTAAGTCTAATCTTACATTCAACCCATCTTTTGTCTTTCCTTTAATATCTAACAATGTTCCAATCAAACAATCCCAGATATTCTTCTCCACATGCATGAAATCAATATTATATTTAACTTTATGATACCTCCAATATGGTAGCTCAAAAAATATTGACCTTTTCTTCCAAATATGTCTATCATTACCATATTTCTGTGTCTTTCCCAATGTCACATCAAGGTTTTTCACCCTCTCAATATACAGATCAGGGGATAAAGGTTTTGGAGAAGTATCAAATTCTTTTGAGCCATTGAATGCCTTTTTTATTCTACTATAAGGGTGATCCATAGGCAAAAACTTTCGATGACCCATGTACACTATTTTCCTCCCATGATGCAATTGACAATATGATGTCTGTTGTTTTCAAATTGGACATGCTTTATTCCCTTTAACAATGTATCCAGACAAATTTACATATGCTGGGAAGTCATTTATAGTGAACAGAAGCACTACATGTAGTTGAAAATATTCCATTTTATAAGAATCATACACCCTAATACCATCAGCCCATAACAGTTTCAAATCATCAATCAACGGTGACAAGTAAACATCAATATCATTTCCAGGTTGCTTTGGACCAAAGATCATTATACTCAACCTGACATATTTGCGCTTCATACAAACTTCAGGAGAGAGGTTATAAATTACCAATAAAACAGGCCATGAACTATGTGTGCTACTGAGGGTTCGGTATGGATTCATTCCATCTATGCACAACCCTAGTCTAAGATTCCTAATTTCATTTCCAAATGTATAATACTTTGCATCAATTTTCTTCCACTTTGGACAATCATCTGGATGACGTATTTTTCCATCACATACCCGCTCATCAGCATGCCATCTTAACTTTTTTGCATTATGTGAATTTGAAAATAAACGTTTGAAACGATGAATTATAGGAAGATACCAAAATACCTTTGAAGGGATCTTTGTAATCTCTACATCAGCCTGTGATTTTTCTTTCACCTTATACCTTAATGTCCCACATTTAGGACACTCTAATAGAAATTCATATTCCTTCCTATATATAATGCAGTCATTCGGACAGGCTTTTATTTTCTTGTATATCAATCCCATCAGTCATAATATTTTCTTGGCCTTATAATGTGAATCTGGAAGAACGTTATCTTTTGTAAGAATGTCTTTCATCAATTGTAGAAGCTCTGTAAAACTTCTGTCACTCCATCCATGTTTCGCCTTTAGGTTAATCAATCTTAACACCGCCAACAAAACTGTAAAATCTGTACAACTAGGATATAATGGTTTTTCAGTATCACCATATAGACGTGCAACTATCGGTTCTATCTCAATTTGTTCTGCTACAATATCACGAATCATTTCTTCAATTCCAACGGAGTTACTATCTTGAGAATCATCATCATCAGTGACATTCCGTCCATTTTCACCATGCCAAATCCAAGGGTTGTAACTCGGATTAAAACCATGACAAATCAGATGATATTTTATCTCTCTACTTTTCAACTTCTTCATATTCAAGAATTTCAGGCATGGATAGAAAAAAAATGTCACTACTTGGAACATTTCGTTTAGAAAATTCCAAAAACGCATCAACACCTTCCTCATATTCATTTCTCATTCGATGTTCCGTAATCCAACTTCGACTCATTACTACCTATAAAAAATTTCAAAAATATATATATTTTTAAGATAAGACAAATATATTTTTATATGAAAAAAATATATAATTTGAATGTAAAACAATTTTGAAATATAAAAAAAATCTCTGCGTATTCAAAAAAATATGCTTGAATATTATTTTAAAAAAAATATAGTTAGATATAACAGTTTTAAATTCCATTGAATCAAAGAAAACCATTGGGCCTACAGTAGTTGATAGAAAATTGGAGAAAATGGAGTAAACCTAATAATCAAATCAAATTTAAAATAAATATTCAGATGGAGAAAATCACAATGTAAAGCCAATCATCATGGAACAATCATCATGTCATAATCTCAGAAACCATGATGCAGTAGTCAATCCCAACTGACACTTATCCCCCACCCCCTTGGACACCCCTAGACACCACCACCCCCTTATACACCCCCCCAACCCCCTGAACACCACCCCCACCCCCTTGGACACCCCATGGACTCCACTACACCCTTGGACAGACCCCCACCCCTCCTGGACACCCCCACCCCGCTAGAAAGCACCCCCCTCCGGGACACCACCCCCCACCCCATACCCCCTTGGATAGAACCCCACCCCTCTAGACAGCACCCCCCACCCCTACGGGACACCACCCCCACCCCCTACCCCCTTGGACACCCCCCCCCCGGACACCCCCCAACCCTCTGGACAACCCCCCCCCCCCCCACCCCCTGGACAGCCCCCACCCCTCTAGACAGCACCCCCCACCCCTCCCGGACACCACCCCCCACCTCCTACCCCCTTGGACACCCCCCCCCCCCCCCCTGGACGCCCCCAACCCTCTGGACAACCCCCCCCCCCCCCCACTGGACAGCCCCCCACCCCTCTAGAAAGCACCCCCACCCCTCCGGGACACCACCCCCCACCCCTACCCCCCTGGACACCCCCAACCCTCTGGACAGTCCCCCACCCCCCGGACAACCCCCCAAAACCCTCTAGACAGGCCCCCACCCCCTTGGACATCCCCCCACACCGACCCACCCCCTTGGACACCCCCCAACCCTCTGGACAGCCCCCCACCCCCCCGGAAAACCCCCCAAACCCTCTAGACAGGCCATCACCCCCTTGGATAGCCCCCCACCCACCCACCCACCCACCCATCCACTTGGACACCCCCCTGGACACCCCCCAACCCTCTGGACATCCCCCCAAAACCATGTGATTTTAACCTCAAGCTACTAGTTTTGTCATATCTAGAGATTTTAACCTCAAGCTACTAGTTTTGGTATCATTCCATTATTCAAAATGATAAACATGAATTGTATCTCCTACTAGTCTAAAAATATCTATTGTGCAATGAATATGTTTTAAATAGCATATGAAGACTTATAATAGTTCACGAAAATAAGCGACGAAAATAGATTATGGAACAACAAAAAGTGATACCCAAAATAGAAACAACCCAGGATCCAAAACAAACATTCCACCATTAAAAACCATATATATACTTATAAAATAAATCACATTGGTACACAGAATGGGTGTATCACAATGGTTTACATATAAATTGCATTAATATAGGTGAATGTGATCATTAGTTGTCAATGACAACAAAAATTACCATCAATGTCAGGCATTCGCGAAACAAAAACAAACTAAATAGAAGTCGGTGAGGCTTACGTGAATATTGCGAGTCGATCTAATAAATCTAGGGATAATAAATAAGATGATGATGGAAAAACGAGGTAAGAGGGTTCGAAATCAAAAAATCTCACCTAGTTTAAACAAAAAAATCGCAAAACGTAAATATAGACTATCCGGCAAAAAAACGAACGAAATAAAGTCATGGGAGGCTTACCTGAGTGTTGCGAGTTGAGATGATAGATCCAAGGAGAGTAAAGATGATAAAAAATTATGGAAAATGAGTTTAATGCAACGAGATCGATGAGTCGATTAGGGTTTACCACGTGAGAGAGATGAGTCGTCGGACTGTCGATCGAAAAATCGTAAATGACAATCTACAGGGCATGTTAATTTTTTAAATGTTTTATAACATCGGTTATTTAATAAAAAATGTTATAAACCATTTTTATTACATTTATAAAGTCGGTTATTATAATAACCGAAGTTATAAATGCATTAGATATTGACTTTTTGACGTCGGTTATTTTATAACCGACATAAAAAAATCCGCGTTTTGGTTTTTTTACATCGGTTATAGAATAACCGACATAAAAAAGACATCATAAATCACAGTTTTTTATGTCGGTTATTTTATAACTGACATAAAATATTCTGCGGGTTGTTTTTTTACATCAGTTATCAAATAACAAACTTCAAAAAGGCCTCAAAAGCCGCTTTTTTTTACGTCGGTTATAAAATAACCGACGTAAAAAATTCCCAGATCCTCGTTTTTTACATCGGTTATAAAATAATCGGCGTAAAAAACATTGCTCTTTAGTTATTTACGTCGGTTATAAATTAACCGAAGTAAAAAATGAACGCGCGTGATTTTTAACATCGGTTATTAAAATAACTAATGTTAAAAATTTAATCACCACATTTTTTACATCGGTTATAAAATAACTGACGTAAAAAACCATGTTTCACAGATTATCACATCGGTTATATATAACCGACGTAAAATATGGTGACGTAAATAACCATTTCTGCACTAGTGTGTCTCATTTTCTTGTAAAAGAGTTTAGCTCGTTATTTTTGAGGATGTTCAGCAAGATCTTGTAGGTCGTTTCAAGGTGAGCACAAGATTTGAGTTTCACTCGCATCAATATTCTGAGTTCGCACAGTCTATATTTTAGTGTGTTCTTCAAGATCTATGTGTATCTATAAATCTTTGTGTGTTCGTCTCACTTCTACGTGTTTTGTATCACGTGTTTTTTTGAGCTCAGATTGAAGTCCTTTTATACATCAAGATCCACTAGGCATGAAGATCTCTTCACTTGCATGTACCTCGTACTGTCTATGGATGGTCCTACAGACAACATTAAATAATTTTCGAAACATTAATTTGTCTAAATATGACTGTTAGAAATAAATTTTAATTAATAAAATCAAATCTGTTATTTATGAATATCGGTGAGTCATCTTTGGTCTGTTTTCTTTGATTTGGTAACATCGGTCTATCAACTTTGGTGTGTCGAATTTGGTTTTTCGACTTCGTTATGTCAATATTCGGTTTTTCAATCTTTGGTTTTTCAACTTTGGTGTGTCGACTTCGATCTGTTGAACTTCTGTGTGTCGACTTCGGTCTATCGAACATCGGTGTGTCGAATTTGATCTGTTGAACTTCGGTGTGTCGACTTCGGTCTGTCAAACTTCGGTGTGTCGACTTCGGTCTGTCGAACTTCAGTGTGTCGGGGAGTCAAAATCATTAAGAAATGTCTATATTACCCAAATCATTACAAGACTAAGTTTTATCCAAAATTACATGTATAAATACACTTGTAAACATACTTATTCAAGAATATAGGTTATGTAATTATTTAAGCATATTTTTCTGTATGACCTTGTTGATTTACTTAGAGATATTTAAAATGGTATGAACGAGTAAAATATGTATATTGACATTATTTTTTATTATAAAAATTACATTATCATAGAAGGTCCAACAATCTCTCCATTTTTAATAATCACAAATTATGGAATACATGAAAAAAAAATATAGAATAAAGATATCTTGACATAGCATCCTTTCTGTGTTTGAATATATAAAATAATGCTCCCCCTCAAACAAAGGATTAAGAAGAGTACATGCCATGTGTCCTAAACTATAGAATCTCTCCCTTAGATAAACAATGCATGCCTTATTCTCCTTATTTTCTACCCCTTTTGGGATTAGAAAAAAGAAAAGAATAATGGAGGAATAACATAAAAGAAAGACACAAAAAATATTTACATTAAGAGGCATAAAGGTACAAGCCAAACAAAAAGATCAAATCCCTATCAAAGAAAAAAATCCACCACTAAGGGTTTGGCAGCTATGGGGATTTTCCTTTTTCTGAAGGATCCAAGGGAGAAGTAGAAGGATCGGTAGTGGCAGAGGGAAGAGGTGGTCTGAAGACAACACCAGGCAGGGCAACACCTATAGGAATAGTTACTGCAATGGTAGGCTACCTTTCTGACATCACTCGACATGGAGTTTTCTCTATGATGATCGTTCGAATCTAGGAAGGGGCCTAAGATACATTCATTGGAGTAGGGGGCTGATAGGCAGGACCAATTGAAGTAGCTGGAGGGACCACAATATCCTCTTCCTAAACATGCAGATAAGGCTTAATGAGATTGATGAAATCATTAATGATTTTACCAGCATATTGCATTGCCTTCTCGAAGTCATCCTTCTTTTCCATTAATTTACTCAGAAAAGGTATAAACTCCTTCAATTGAAGGACTTTCTTCATGAAACCTTTTGTGACTAGAGGAATTCTAATATTTTCTATAGGAAAAATGAAGCTATTTATGAGATCATGTGTTGTATAAATCTTAGTGAAATACTTCTCCACCTTTTCCAGAATTTCTTTCTAAGCTGTAGAGGCTTCATTTGTGCACTGCTAGACCAAATTGTAGACAAGGTCTATATTTATATGTACTTTTTCAAGGGTTTCTTTGTTTAAAATAGTTTTATGTTTTTGAAGTTCCTCTCTCATCACAACCTTGAGAGATTCCAAATCAGTAACAGCACTTTTTCCACTCCTGGATCTAGATGGGCCTGTCAACATTTTTCCAAGATCTTATTTCAACTTCTTTAGGTCCACACTGATTAGATGAGTTACCAAGTTCCTAAGAACTTCCAAAACACCACTAAAGGAGGTTTTGATTTCATAGGTTAAATAATTTAACTCATTACTCATCTTTATTACTTATTCTATCGGCAAGGAATTGTGTCTAATAATGGTTTCTATTGTAGTAATGAGATTCGGTTGAATCTCATGGATAACTATGCTTGAAATCTTTGTTGCATCAGAATTTGAGATACCTGAAGAAGTGGAGGCTTCATTTCTAGATCCAACTGAAGCTATCACATACTCACATATATCATTTTTAAATTTCTCCAAATCATCTTTAGTAACATAATCACTAGGTACTGCGGTAGCTACTGGTTCTACTGCTGAAGGTGCAACTAAGGGAATAGGTGCAACAAATTCTGGTTCAGCTTGGGCTTATGGAGAAGGAGGAGAAGGCACCCTCTCCTCATCTGATACATATACTAAACCAAAAAAAATGTATCCTAGATCACTATTCCACTCTCTAGCATAGCTCCAGTCTCTTGGATCAACAGTATCAATTTTGATCATTCTTCCCTGAGGCTCAGGAACAACATTATCAACATTGGCTAATTTAACCTGGTCTCGGGATATAACAACTTGTCTGGGATCATGAACCATCCAAACATCAAGTTCTAATTGTGCTCTAGCTACTTCAGCTTCATCAGGCACTTCCTCAATTTGAGTCACTGGAACCACAACTTCTTCCTCTTGGATAGCAACCATAATATCATTCAATTCCTGAATGATCTCTTGATTTTCAACATTAGGAAGAGGTGATCTATCCTCATGTTCAGAATCTCCATGACCAATAGCCTATTTTTCAACAAGCTCCACACCCTCACCAGCTCCATGTACAGATTCCTCACTGGATCTGTCAACCAATTATTGTCCCACTTTTAGAGAGTCACTCACATGCTCATTATCTCCTCCATCATCACCACCACCACCACCACCATCATCATCATCATTATCATCATTATCATCTGATTCCTCATCATGTTTACTAACATATCTATTGGTCGGAGTATAATAATCAAGAAGGGTGGGTGAATTGAGTATCTATAATAAATTTCTATTTAAAAAGGTGTTCTTAAAATATTTCCCCTTCAAGTTAAATTCATCCCAGTTAATCAAAGTAATATGGTTATAAATGTTTTACTATTTAAATAAATTCATAAAAGATTGATTATTTCACAGTAATAATAATAGTTATTAATATTACTTTTACAACTATTTTATTAAGACAAAGAAATTATAACTTCTTTCCAAGATTAACTATCAAAATAAGTTTAGTGATTTCTGAGTTATACAGTAGAGTAGTAAAACAGAGAAAACTTATGTAAGCAGCACAGTGAATTAAAAAGTGGTCCAGTCTCAAGCCGAGACCTAGTCCACTCCACTTGGTGATCACCTACCACCAAGAAGTTTATATAAATAAACCTGATTCACACCCTAGATCAGGGTTAAAAAATAGTACACAGTACTGTCCAGGTCGCACAAGGACCTCTTCCACAGTTCTTTGTGGGTACAAACTACCAGGCCACACATGGACCTCAACCACACTTATATGTGGGTATACACAAGAGTAAATGAGTATTTGAGTAAGGATATCTTGTATCCTTAAATTTAATGCAGTATATAGAGTGTGTTATTATACATAAACACACACTGCTCAAAAGTTAATAAAAAGATACACAATAGAGAGGAGAAGTTGAAATAGGTTTAGAAGTGCTCTGAGTGATAGTCTTTGTATCTCTGGACTTCTGAGATGAAGTAGATGTATAACTCGAGTCCTCATAAGGAAAACAGAGTGTTTCAAGTTATAAAGATCCGTCTTGTGTTCTTCATGGTGTTCTATAGTGCGAAGATGTTATCGAGATTCTAGTATGCTTCGTGTGTTCTTCAGCAGAATCGGGTTGCATGAGCCAATTTGTATGAAATTATTCTGTTGGGTCACTCACACCCACCAGCTAGTTCTGTTGTATCGTGTTTTTCCTACATGCTTTTCCGCCACTATTTTCTGGGCCGCACAACTATTTTTATCTAGGAGTGCATGTGTTGGAGCAGAAAGGTTGCATGTATTATGCACCTCCTACCTTGTACTATCCAATGATATGTCTACAAAGAAACATTAATTATTTCAGTGCATTAAAATCTCAAAAAATTACTGTTAGAGATTAAATTGAAAGACTTCAAAATATATTAGGAAACAGTGTCACAGTATGTCATGAAAACGGTGTCTCCTTCACATAGTTTCTGGGTTGGTCACGGTGTCTTGTTCACAGTTTCTAATGGCCACGATGTTTGGATGTCACGGTGTCTCGTAGTCACAGTGTCTCGTGGTCACGGTGTCTCATAGTCACATTTTCTTATGGTCACAGTGTATCTTTGATGGTGTCTTGTTCATGGTTTGTAGATATTCACGGTGTCTGCTTCACGGTGTCTGAATGTTCACGGTGTCTGCTTCACTGTGTCTTGTTCACGGTGTCTGGATATCCATGGTGTCTGCTTCATGGTGTCTACTTCACGGTGTCTACTTCACGGTGTCTCAGACTTAGGAAAATATATGTATTCAAACTTAATCAGTTAAACTTATGGAAAGAGTTAAACGTAATCATTTTTCAGAGAAATCACTATAAAGGTAAATCAAGGATAGTATAAAGTAATCAAACTGAATGTATATCAATTAATATCTTGAATGGATCTTCTAAAATCATGAGAATACTTAAAAAATAATACACATGATTTGAGATAATTTACAGGATTTTACCAGGTTGAATAGGATTTGTGATCATTAAAGTATGATTAGTACATGAGGAGCCCAACAATAGCCTTCAACTATAAGAAACTTCAGTTTCTACCTCATCCTCATCACCTAATAAGGATTATCTAGATGGAAAGTCCAAAGGTGGACTAGCAGATCCATAAGACATGTCTTTGGGACTTTTAGCAATATCAGGATCACTCCAATCATCAAAATGAGATCCTTCTTCCCTTGGAACTTTAGGATCATCTTCCTCATCAAAATAAATTAGAACCTATCCTAGTTTGAGAACTGAATCAACTTAGTTTTTTGGTCTAGAAGGGTGGTCAACTGGATTTAAAACCTCATATAGACTTTCCTCATCTCCTACCCAACATCTATTCCATGGGTTCCAGAATATTTTTACCCTTTTACAAATATCGTTTTGAAGGAAAAAACCACTAAAGGAACTTACCACTTCATCTCTATATTCCACACAACCTAATATTTTTAACATAGAAGAAATCATCCTCAAATAGTACAAGATGGTTTACTTCTTTAATGGATTAATCATATTAGAGATATACACCATTAAATACCTACATGGGTTTAATTTTATCCCATTTTTCAACAAAATTATCAAGAATATATCATGATACTTTAGGAGATAAATCTACCTTCCTTGGGAAGATTTGATGTTGTATGAACTTAAAAAATAAGTCTCACTTCTCCTTCGAATTCATTTGCAACAATCCTCCTATATTCTCCATTTCCAGTTATCTCCTTCAGAGCATCTTCATAAGAGAACAAATTAGAGGAAGGTGGAATGTTACTAAGATAGTCAGCAAAGACACCTTCATGAGGAATTTCCAAGCATTTATCCCATTCCATAGATGAAAAATCTATCTCCTTTCCCTTTACTACGTACTTCATCTTTACTGCCTTAGCTTCATCCATGGATATCCTCAAATATTTATATAGCTCATGCACTATCTTGGGATAATATTGCCTTTCATTGTTGGCAAACCAACTGAGCCATCCTTGTGATTCTAGGTCTTTCAACAAAAAAGACTTGCTCGACAGAATCTATTCAACAGACACCACTTTTTCAGCTGTAACCACTCGTCTTTCTAAGCTTTATTTCTCAGCCCCACTAGACTCACCTTTTTGATGCTTAGTAGTAAGATATTTTCTAGGTTCTTCCATTGCACACTTGGTCTTTTACATGATAAGACTTCAGATTTCAACAGTGTTGAGAAGTCAAGAGTCAAGAGGAAGGGTGAAAAAAGGTATAAGGCTTTACAGTAGTGGAGAAGGTGAAAGTTCGGGATGGATTGAACTAGATATATCATTTTGGGAATGTAAATCATAAAACATAAAAATTAAACGCAGCAAAAAGATAGTAAAATAGCATCATTTTAGTTAAAATAGACAAAAAAATTTAAAAAAAACAAAACTACATCGGTGGAAATAAATTGATTTCAGGGATCAATTTCATGAAGATCGGTTTCAAGGGATTAGTTTCAAGAATATTGGTTTCAAGGGATTGGTTTCAAGAAGATCGGTTTCAAGAGATCATTTCAAAAATATTGGTTTCAAGAAGATCGGTTTCAAGGAGATCGGTTTCAAGGGATCGGTTTCAAGGGATAGGTTTCAAGAATATCGGTTTCAAGAGATTGGTTTCAAGAAGATCGGTTTCAATGAGATCGGTTTCATGAATATTGGCTTCAAGAAGATCAGTTTCAAGGATATCGGTTTCATGAAGATCGGGTTGATAGGATCGGTTTCAAGGATCAATTTGACAGGATCAGTTTCAAGGATCAGTTTGACATGACAGGTTTCAAGGATCAGTTTGACATGATCAGTTTCAAGGATCAGTTTGATTTTCCATTACTAGTTCATGTCTGATGTAATTCATTCTCTTAGAACTTAAGGGTTTGGTGAATATATCAGCAATCTGATGTTCAGTCCCAATAAACTCCAAAGTTATATCACCTTTTTGATAATGATCTCTCAAAAAGTGATTTCTTACATCAATATGCTTTGTTCTAGAATGATAAATTGGATTTTTGGATATGTTAATAGCACTTTTGTTTCCATGGTTTATGGGGATATGTCTAAATTTAAATCCATAGTCTAATAAGGTGTGTTTCATCCACAAAATTTGTGCACAACAACTACCCACCATAATGTATTCTGCTTCAGTAGTTGATAATGCAACAGAATTTTTCTTTTTAATACACCGTGATATCAATGAATTTCCCAAAAAGTGACATGTTCTAGATGTACTCTTTCTATCTAACTTACATCCACCAAAATCAGAATCTGAATAGATAACTAAATCAAAAGGTTGTCCTTTAGGATAAAATAATCCTAAATTAGTTGTATATTTGAGGTACTTGAAAATTCTTTTAATATCATTTAGGTGTGACTCTTTTGGGTTTGCTTGAAATCTCGCACATATACACACACTGAACATAATACTTGGTCTGCTAGCTGTTAAGTACAACAAACTCTTTATCATTCCTTTGTAAGTAGTTTGATGAACTGATTTTCCATTTTCATCAAGATCTAACTTACATGTAGAGCTCATAGGAGTTTCACTGTTCTTAATTATATCAAAACCATATCTTTTAAAAATATATTCTGTGTACTTTCATTGATTTAAAATAATACCTTCTTTATTTTTAAATATTTGAAATCCAAGTAAATATTTAAGTTCACACATCAAACTCATTTCAAACTCAATTTGCATTATGTTTGAAAAATCATTACATAAATAATTTTTAGAAGATCCAAAAATATTATCATCTACATATATTTGGACTATTTAAACATCTTTCGAAACCTTTTTTATAAATAAAGTAGGATCTACAAGTCCTTTTGTAAAACAATTAGAAATAAGAAAATTACTTAAACTTTCATACCAAGCTCTTGGATCTTGTTTCAAACCATATAAATATTTTGATAATTTGAACACATGATTTGGAAAATGTGGATTTGTAAAACTGGGGGTTATTCAACAAAAACATCCTCAATTATATAACCATTTATAAATGCACATTTGAAATCCATTTGATAAAGTTTAAAATTCAAGTGTGCTACATAGGCAAGTAAGATCCTAATTGCCTCAAGTCTAGCTACTGGTGCAAAGGTCTCTTCGTAATCAATTCCCTCTTCTTGATTATATCCTTATTCAACTAGTCTATATTTGTTCCTAACTATATTTCCAAATTCTTCTACATTATTTCTGAATACCCATTTGGTTCCTATGGTCAAAGTATCCTTAGGTCTATTTACAAGTTTCGAAACATCATTTCTTTCAAATTGATTAAGTTCTTCTTGCATGTATATTACCAAAAATTATTCATTGATTACATCATTGATATTTTTAGGTTCAAGTTGTGACAAGAAGGCTTGATGTTCAACCTGGTTTCTCAGGTAAGCTATAGTTTGTGTTCCTCTATCTAAATCTCCAACAACAGCATCTAAGGGTTGATTCTTAAGGTTTCTAGTTGGTCTATATAAATTAGGACTAGATATTTCCATTTGGTGAGGTTGCTCTTGTTCACTACGGTTAGGATGCGAAGAATTTCCAAAACTTGAAGTTTTCACAGATTCCTTCACATGATGATTTGAGGTTGTATCATCAATTTCCAGATTGGACATATCTTCTTCAATATTTTCTAGTGAAGTCTTGGGTTCATGTGGATCTGCTTCATCAAACTTGATGTGTAGAAACTCCTCCACACATTGGGTTTTCTTATTAAAGACTCTATAGGATATACTTGATATAGAATATCCAAGAAATATTCCTTCATCACATTTAGAGGAAAATTTATCTAAATTATCTTTAGTGTTCAGAATATGGACTTTACATCCAAAGACTTTAAAATAACCTACTTTGAGTTTCCTATTATTCCACAACTCATAAAGTGTTTTCTTAAGAATGGGTCTAATTAGGACTGTTTATTATGTAGCATGCTGTATTAACAGCTTCAGCCCAAAAATAAATGAGTAAATCATATTCATTAAGAATAGTCCTAGAAATTTGTTGTAAGGTTTTATTTCTTCTTTCTACCACACCATTCTGTTGGAGTGTCCTAGGTTCATAGAAGTTTTGATTATAGCCACTTTGTGAGCAAAAAGCTTCAAAATATTAATTTTTAAACTCATGGCCATGATCACTTCTTAAGGATTTAATCTTAAGTCCACTGAGATTTTAACAGCCCTTGCATACTTTGAAAAGTGTGAACAAGATTCACTTTTATGATCCAGGAAAATAGTCTAGGTATACCTAGATAAATCATCTACAAGAACATAAACATAGTGCTTCCCATTGAGACTTGAAACTCTATATGGTCAAAAAAAGTCCATGTGAACCAAATCGAGAGGTTGAGAATTAGTTACTTCTTTATTTGATTTGAAAGAGATTCTATGTTGGTTTCCCTTTTGACAAGGATTACATACTTTGTTGTTTGGAAACTCTAATTTGGGTAAGTCTCTAACTAAGCCTTTTCTAGTTAACTTCCTAAGAGAGTGCACATTGCAGTGTCCTAATATTTTGTTCCATAACCAGGATTCCTTATTAAAATCATTTAAACATGAAACATTTTTCTTAGCTAAAGAATATAAATCCACAGCATATACATTTTTATTTCTAAGAGCAGTAAATATTAAATCATTTTTAGAATTAAAAACCTTACATGCATCATTTTCAAATTTAAAATTGAATCCATCGTTACCCAACTGATAGATACTAAGTAAATTGTACTTTAATCCATCAAAAAATGTACTTTTGAAATTAATACAGTATTAGGGTTACTAATCTAGCCTAAGCTGATGATCTTCCCTTTTGTATTATCACTGAATATGACATGTCCACCATCAACTTTAATTTGGCTTTTGAAGCATGAGTATTATCATGTCATGGGTCTTGAACATCTTTTGTCCAAGTACCAAAGAGTTTTACAGGAACTCTTCAGAAAATTTTCCTCCAAGACAGATTAAGTGTAGGGTAACTTTGGTACCCAGACTTTCTTGGGTCCAGAAAGGTTAGCAAGTAAAACATTGGGAACCCATACGTGTCTCATAGATTTCCTATAATCAACAGATATATTTTGAGACATAAACACTTTTTCGGGTCCTTTAAATAATTTTTTTCATGAAATGGTCCAGAACTTGAACTATCTGTGAACTATATTGATTTTGGAACAAATTTAGTTGTAATAATCCTTCTCTGTCCTGGTTGATATCCTAGAACAGTTGTGTATTTTGGAGCAATCTTTTTTCCTAGTAATTGAGTCAAAGTATTTCTACCTGTAGTAAACTTCTCAATATCTCTCTTTAATATCTCATTTGATAATTTGAGTTCAGTATTTTCTTTTAACATATGAGAATATTTTTCTTTCTCAATATCCATATCAGACTTATAATTGGCATTTAGAGCATGTTGCCTTTTAAAAAATTTATATTTATCCATCATTTAATTAAAGGTATCCTCAATCATTCCATAGTATTATAATAGTTCATCCTTAGTCATACTTTCATAATTGTTTTATTCACTTTCATTCTCAGAATAGTAATAATTATATACAGGAGAATTGGGTGTTACCTCGGATGTTTCTGTCATGAAACACAGGTTTGCATGTTTCCTCTTGTCAATATCAGAAGTGTCAGATCCACATGAGCTATCTTCTAAGGCACTCCAGGTGGATTTCATAGCCTTTTTATATCCTTTTACCATTTCATCATACTTCATCTTAAATTTCAGGTTGGGCAGTCAGATTTCACATGACCTTTTCGTTTTCACTCATAATAGACTATCTCATTTGTGTTATCATTCCATTTCCTATCTTTTTCCACTATCCTTTATTATCATGCCTTCCTTTGTAGTTTTATTTTATAAAGAACTTTTTCTTTCAGTAGAACTTCTTGAATCTCTTTTCAAGATGATCCATATCATCATCACAGTCAGAGTATGAGCCTTCACTTTTGGAAGTGTCTATATGAACTTGAACTTTTTCTTTATCCTTGTTCTTTGAGGTAGCAGTCTTGAATGCTACAGATTTACTCCTTCATTCTTCATTGACTACTTGATTCACCTTAATTTCTTCTTCATACATCATATGCTTTCCAATTAGTTCCTTCCCTGGTATCTTGCCTATGTCACATGATTCTCGAATAGAAATAGAAGTTCCTCTCCATTTGTCAGGTAAGCATCGAAGCAACCTCATAATCTGGTCCTTGTTATCCATTGGTCTCCCAAGAAGACTCATGTTAATCATTATTTCATTGAACCTGAGATACATTTCATATATAGGTTCATTAGTATTCATTTTAAAGTTATTTTATTTGATAGTAAAATTATTCAATCACATTTCTTTAACATTAGATTTTCCTTTATGAGAAACAGAGAGAGTATCCCAAATTTTATATGCAGTTTTACAAGAAGATATTCGGTTAAACTCCTCATCTCATAGGGCACAGTATAAAGCATTCATTACTTTACAATTATTGTTATAGGAAGTCTTTGTAGGTTCATCCCAAGTGTTTCTAACGGTATCAAGAATAGAATATTTACTTTTAACAGCAGTAAAAATATCAAATCCCATACTTTCTAGATGTATTTTCATTTTAAGCTTCCACTAAGCATATTTAGTTCCACTAAAAAAATGAGGCATGTTGGTAACAACTCCTCCTAATCTATTTTCTATGATAAAGGTTGTAAAAGAATTTCAAAGAGATAAAAATTTAGAAATAACAGAAATTTTAAGATCTTTGAAACACAACTATAATCACAGTTGACATGATGTAAAAACTAACAGTAACTTTCAAATCCATCTGATACCAAATTTTGGTTGGAATAGATGACTCAAGAGGGGGTGAATTGAGTATCTATAAAAATTTCTGTTAAAAGGGTTCTTTACAATATAATATCCCTCTATGAAAATAAACACAAAGTCATCTTGTAGTGAATTTATAAAATTTTTGAAGGTTCAATTTGGTTCCCTAAAGATTTATTAGTTCTCAGCTTTCCCAATCTAAGGATTAGTAAAAAATTTGAAGAAAACCAACTGATTCAAAACAGATGCAAACACTTTCTAAAATAACTATCAAATTTTAGTTTATCTTGATGCCAAAAACAAAAAGTATATAAAAATACAAGATAAATAGCACCCCAGATAAAACAAGAGGTTCAGTCTCAAGAAGAGACTTAGTCCTCTCCACTTGATGATCACCTTCCACCAAACAGTTTATATTTAAAAACTTTTGATCCACACCCTGGATCGGGGTTCACAACAACACATAGGTTGTCCAGGTCACACTTGATCTCTACCACATTTATTCGTGGTAAAAACAAATAAACAGATCTCACAGGATCTCTTCCATAGATCTACATGGGATACAAGTGTAAGAAGGGATCAAGAGTGAGGATATTTTGTTATCCTCTAGTTTAGCTCAGGAGACGGTGTGTGAGATTCAAACAGATATACACACTGCTCAAAATAGTACTGATGAAAACATAAAAGAGTTATAAAAAGAATAGGGTTTAGAATTCTCTATGTGTTGTGTAGTAATGATCTGGATTCAATAGATGAGAAGAAAATAATTTTTGAGTCATCTTCTAAAAGTTGTCTTCAGAACAGAGTGTTTCAGTTTCTAGTGAAAGAGTTCAACTCTTCTTTGTGAGGATGTTCAGTAAGCTCTTGTAGGTAGTTTCTAGGTGAGATCAAGCTTTGAGTTTGACTCTCTTCAATATTCTGAGTTTAAAAATTCTATATTTTAGTGTGTTCTTCATGATCTATGTGTATCTGTATATATCTGTGTATTCATCTCACTTTTGTGTGTTGCGTATCATGTGTTTTGTTGAGCTTGGATTGAAGTCCTTTTATACTTCAAGATCCACTAGGAATTAAGATCTATGCACGTGCATATACCTCATACTATCTACGGATGGTCCTATAGACAACATTAAATAATTTTAGAAACATTAATTTGTTTAAATGTGAAAGTTAGAAATACATTTGAATTAATAAAATCAAAGAAGTTATTTATGACTATAGGTGAGTCATCTTCGGTCTATTGTCTTTGGTTTGGTAACATCAATCTGTCAACTTCGGTGTGTCAACTTTGGTTTGTCGACTTCAGTATGTAAATCTTCAGTTTTTCAATCTTTGGTTTGTCAACTTCGGTGTGTCGACTTCGGTCTGTCAAACTTCGGTGTGTCGAACTTCGGTTTATCGAACTTCAGTGTGTCGACTTTGGTCTGTCGAACTTTGGTGTGTCGACTTTGGTCTGTCAAACTTTGGGGTGTCAACTTTGGTCTGTTGAACTTCGGTCTGTCGTACTTTTGTGTATCGGGGAGTCAAAATGATTATGAAGTGTCTGTCTTACACAAATCATTACAAGACTAAGTGTTATCCAAAATTACATGTATAAATACACTTGTAAACATACTTATTCATGAATATATGTTATAGACTTATTTATGTATATTTTTCAGTATGACATAATTGATTTACTAAGAGATATTTAAAATTTCATGAACAAGTAGAATCTGTATATTGACATTTTTTTATTATGAAAACTACATTATCATATAAGTTCAAACAAAAACAATTGGAAAAGAAATTGGATCCAGTCATATAGATATAAGAGTATCTTTGATACCACTTGAAGAGACATGTAATTTGTACAGTATCTTTGGGGGTGAATCAATGTGACCTTTTTTATAAAATTCTTATCTATTTTGATTTCCTAACTTAATATTCAAACCTATGTCTCAATTAGGCTATACATATCTCCTTTTTTTCCAATTCCCAACAACACATGTAAATCGATAAATAAACAAGACAACAACACATGGTATTTTTACAAGGTTTGACCCTGATGGGGGAATATAATCCTTAATATGTTTGCATATACATTAGGACATAGATTATATCAATAATAAATTTTAGTGATTATAAAAGTTGAGAAGTTTTTGTCCTTAAAATAACACATATTGTCAGTGGAATGGTATCATCATTAACCCATGTGAAGGTATCATCATTAACCAAAAAACTATATCTAAAAAGTAGGAAGTCTTACTATTGATCTAATATAGATTGTACTAAATCCCTCCAGTATTTGACGGTTTAACTTAGACTCCCTGAAAAGGATATTATATCTTCTCTTAGATAAATCTACATCACCTAGTGAAATATTCTTCCTTGGTAATAGGTCTTCTATTACCAACACATAAACTGTTATAGTAGTATGCACATCATCTTATTTTTTTGACTTAATCACATAATGATCAACACATATTTGTAGCCAGTTTATTCACATTATATTCTTCTTCATTAAACTTCAAGATACTTGTCACATATATCATGAATAGTATAGAATATATTTTAGTATTTCTTAACTCACTTTATCTTCCTTCTTCTTATTTGTTATTTCAAATTCTACCTTTGAAAATGATAAGGAAAAAATAATAGTACATATATACCCTCCTTCAACCCATATTTTTATTCTCCTACCTTGATTCATAGGCTCATCTATTTATAAATATCACTGTTTTCTCTATTTTTTAAATTCCTAGGGTCCTCTTGAAATATACAATATTAGTTCTCTTCTCTTCCAATCTACTCAGTTTTCTTCTCTATCTCCATATACATAGAATCACATAAATATAATGTATATATTTTGAATATAGAAATACCATGATAATCAAAACCATGATCCTATTAATATTACAATTTAATTTCCCAATAAAATCACTTGAATTTTCTCCCCATTTTCTATAATTATTATTATTCTTCCAATAAATCTTATTAATCCGAATTCCAAAAATACCCATCTTCTCATTCAAATTGGTTCATAATATTATCATGAATTTATCCACCAATTATCATTGTTAATAATTTTTAAATATTTATTTTGAAGACCTCAAAACAATATGCCACTTATACTCTTAATTAAGCTTAATTAAATTTTCTACTAGTTTGAGATTGAATCGGGACTCAATCGCAACATTGTGATATTTAAACTGATAGTCAAAATCAATATTGTTTGGCCTTTATCTCTAACTATATCACATTTTTTATCACTTGTGAGCCTAACATATCACCCTATGTAACTAGGTCACCCTTATGTATCTAAAAATAATTAGTTTAAACTTATATTTACTCTTATTAACTCTTACACATGAACTAAACACTTATATTTACTCTTATGTATCAAAATACAAATCATAATTTTTCCATATTCTCGATATTTTTTCTAAGTACCCTTACATATACCTCTAGTTAACTATTACATTTCACCTTGATTCACCCTTATATATCATAATGAGGCTCTAGTACTTTGTTAAATTTCTTACCTCTAAGCACCATTATATATCATTATGTCAACTATGATAAACTTTACATATTGAGAAACTGACTATTACATATTTCTATGTAACTTAGTACTTTTCTAATTCTCTAGTATTAAATATCAAGAAACCCTTACATATCTAGATAAGTACTCTAACATACTCTGTGCAGATTCAATGGTACTATTATGTACATTGTAATTTTCCAATTTCTTTAATATTCTAAAAAACTAAATTTCTATAAAACATATTCAAAACCTTCTTAGGGATAATATATCCACTCCATATCATCTCAAAACCCCTGAATGATTACAAGAATTTATTAATTATTTATAAAACTCTTCAGCACAATTCCCAAATCATCTCACAATATATGTGTACACTATTTAATTTTTTCCATGAAACTTCACAACCTCAACCTCAACTCTCTTTCAAACTTCTCAAATGCTTCAAAAATAGTTCTTTCATTATAGATCAATTAGTGTAGTACCTTCCTCATCTTTATTCTAATATTTATTTATTTAATCATCCATGTGTTTTAATCAATACATATATCAGCCTTTATTCTTAATAACATAGAGATGGGTTCTCGCCTAAATTAATATATATAATTAATTCATTCATTTAGCATTCATATTATCATACTCATTAAGTATCAGGTGATAGATAGTTCTTTCTTAATCAAATAACTTTTCATAAATTCTTTAAAATCACATTACTAAAATCATATAATTTTTGATTTTCTCCCTACCAAGAAGCAACAACATTATTATCATATTTTCCGGTCTATATTGTGCAAGCACCTCAATAAACTTATTTTCCAACATATAAATGGATTTCCATCATAAAATACAATGATAGAAAGAACATGAAACTATTATAATAAATCTTCACACT
Source organism: Viscum album (assembly GCA_963277665.1). Classification (NCBI taxonomy): domain Eukaryota; kingdom Viridiplantae; phylum Streptophyta; class Magnoliopsida; order Santalales; family Viscaceae; genus Viscum; species Viscum album. The sequence continues at coordinate 271,251,839 of OY728139.1, read as the reverse complement.
ACATATCACACCTTTCAACTTATTCACTCATTGGGAACTTTTTCCATCACCTAATATATATTGGTATCCAACTTCCTCATTGAAAAAATACAATCATCAAAATTCTTTAATCTCTTCAATATCACCCTTTGGATTTTTTTGTTAAAACCATTAATAACCTCATATAAATTACTATCAAAATTTCTTCAGTGATTCTCCTTTTCTATCCCCCTTATTTAAAATAAATATAAATCTTAAAAATTGAGTGGTAAACACACCCATATCATACTTATCTAAAATATAATATTATCCCTTTTAGTAAAAGTAAGACTTGTTTCACTTAAGTGAAGGGAGGAATCACAATAATATAAGAAATGATCCATAAATTAATTAATTATTTGTCTACTTGAACAATATCAATGTAAAAAATAGTGATTAACATATACATCAAAGGTTTTTATAAAACTATACAGTATGTGAAGCTAACTTGGATTTTTTTTTCTAGGTATTGTTCCAATATAATTTTCAATTTTAACTACCTGAACTCAACTCAAAAAAAAAACAAATCAAAATAATTAATTTGCAAAAAGCTTTATCCTATTTTATATTATATTAAATATTAATAAACTCGATCCAATAATTATTATATTTGGTTAAATCAAATAAAGGATAAAAATGTGATATTATCATACATTATCTTTAAATTCATTTAAAAAAATTATATTCAATTTTAATAGTAATATTGTTTAAAAAGCTTCTTATCTAAACTATCCCTAAAATGATTCACTATGTTAGTATTCTTTATGATTGATCTTTATGAACTCTAATAATTATTGGATACAACTTGAAATATTTTAAGGAGTCATCATAATTACAGTTAAATAAATCCATGATAGATATATCATTGTACTATATAGTTATCAGAACATTACAGTTATCTTTTTTTAAACATCTCCTTAAATTACCAACATAGAAAAAACATTAAATATATGGGAATAATATTGGTTTATCCTTTGATTATGAATTAGATAAACATGGATGATAGTTTCTTCTCAACCCAAAAGTCCTTTCTTTATAGCTTCAAATTTATAAGAACATTGCATGTCTACTCTTCCATTGATTTTATAGATTGGGATCCTTTAGGAATTATAGACTTCTTATTATTTTCATATCCATATATGGAATATCCTTTTTCACCTTAATTATAAATTCACTTGAATTTTATTGTTCTTTACCCATCTTTTTTACATTTCTAATTGGGCTAGCCAAGTAATCATGATTTATTTTCTAACATGTATATCTTGCCTAGTTTTTCACATGGATTCAATGGATATTTTTCTATTTTTCTCATCACCTCAATTGATATCATTATCTATGTAGAACATTTACTTAGATTTTTTTCATCTTTTTTACTTTTCAAAAGTTACTCTTCATAGAAATCTTCTAATAAACCAATTCTCTTATTTATTTCCTAGATTGATTCACATTTATTTTAGATTTATACATTTATTATTGATATTGATGTATTATTTTAAAAGGTCTATGATATGTAATTTTCTCCTATAATATAATTAGTTATTCCTTGGTGTGAAATCCTTCTTAGAGTTCTTCTTTGACGTGTCATGTTTTTTCCTACTCTTTTTTTTTTGCAACCCATGGGAGACTCGCCACCTTTTATACTTTTTTATTCGTATATTTTGGTTTAATTCCATAGAAATATGGTGTTACATGATTTTAAAAATCCATAAAAGTACTCTTATAAACTATGAACACCTCTATTTCAAATTTCAAATAAATTCCCCAAGTATCCAAATATATTCTTGATGGAAAAATTTCCCATTTTTTGTGTGCCTTGATTATACTTAGAAAAATATGTATTTATCTTAGATATATTCACCCTAAATACAAGACTTATATAGACTTTATTAATTGAAAAATAATTAAAAATATGATAGACTTTTTTATAAACCTTCCATGGCACTAGATGAGTCCAATACACCTTTTTCTTTTTTTTGTTGCAATCAAGACAGATTTGTTTCTTTACTATTTTTGAACAAAATAGTTATTCATTTAATATTTATCATAGGATACATTATTCTGATATATTATCATATCTAAACTTTATATATTGTGATGATCATAAATATTTTTCTCCCTAATATGTATCCACTGTTTCATTTAAAACATGCACTGGCGATTGAAACAGAAATAGCACATGAAACATTTTTTTGACATGGGTTAAATTTTTCTATCAACCTAAAATATATATTCTTGAATAATTTAAATATATAATTTTATAATAATATGATCCTTTTTTAAATAAATACTCTTATTATAACCATTCAAGGAAGCATTACTTCTTTTATCTATTTGGGAAGATCAATCTTACAACACTTCCATATATTTTAATTTTACTTGTAACTCAAGATAATTAATGTTGAGGGAGTTATTTTCATCATAAAATAATATCATTATTAATTACCATTATTTATATATCTTTTAAATTTATTCTTCATTCTCTCAACTCTTCTACTACAATGAATGTTCAATCTCCTTTATCCTTTTTTACTTTGATTCCCAAATGAGCATATTTGAGTCTTTATGTATTTTATCCAATGCATGGAAATATTAATAATGTATCATTCATAACTATTATATCTCCCAAAATATAATTTTAATTTATACTTTAACCAATGATCATTTTTTCTTATGAAGCAATATAGCATGTTCATTGGATTCAAGAAGTTGGGTGAGAATTGTGCACTTTTAAAATTTTTATCCATATATTCACCATATCATCTTCTTCTATCACTATTTGTTCCTTTTTTCCTATAAATCATTTATAAACACAAATATGTTAATGATAAATTTAATAATTACTTCTTTCATGTTATCCTTAAATTTAGAGTATAGTTACTTAATTAATTCAGCTGATTCGTAGTTTATGTAGCATGCACTTGACTCCTCTAGAGGAAACATATCAAGATATTTAATAAATGAAATACCATGTTTATTAACATAAATTATGTTATTGAGAGTAATATAAAAATTTGGGGGTGAATTCCCTTTAGAAAATTAAAATAAAAAGAATAAATTTTTAAATATTAAATAAAAATGGAATTGGAAGTAGAATGAATTTAAATATATAGAAAAATAAATAAAATTGATAAGTGTATTGAAATAAAAATGTATAAGTGTATCAGAAATGATATAAGAGATTGATTTGTATAATTTAAGAGATTAAGTGATTTACATGATAAAATAATAATTAATTAATTTAATTAAAGCGATTAAAACTTAAAAGGTGTAGAAGGTAAATAAAATATAAGGCACACAATTTGATAAGTGAGGTGAAAAATAGCTCAATTATGAGCCCCTATGTCTACCACTTCAATTGTTTGAGGATTTATGACTTAATATACCTTGAATTCAGAAGTATCTAACAATCCTAAATTATTCATAGTTATAGACTGTTGTTATAATTTTGGATTTTTTCTGAGTGATTTTACTTTTCTAGTTTTAATTTATTTCTAAAAAACCATTTAATATTAATAATGAGATTATCATTAGGTCTTTAAATAGGATTCAAATAGTATTCCTTATAAATTGTTTCAATTATTCATACATTGTATGTTCCCAATTTTCAACATTAATAGAATCATCAGTATTTAATGTTTTTATGTGTTAAAAAAAGCATGATGTTCATACACATTTAAAATTTTCTTTATAGTGTGAGTATCATATTGAAAATCACTGATAAAATTTTATGAGGTATGGTGTTTATATTTTACCCATGACCTGGGTTAAGGAATAGAGGTGGTTCTTCCACAACATCAATTTATTTATAATTTGGTGAATTATTTAAGGTTAAATTTTCTAGGTTAACATTAATGTAGTCAATTTAGGGATTAGGATTTGGAAAATTCTCCTAGAATTTGATGTTAATTGATTATTATATGGCCTTGGTCCTTTTATTAAATACTCTGTATTCTTTACTTGATTTATATTTCCTAATAATAATACCTTCATTATATTTGGTGTTAAACTCTCCTAATCCATATTCAGTGTTAATAATATATCATTTATTTCCAAACACTTTTAAAATACTAACTTTAGGATGTTTTCCTTTCCAATCTTCATAGGGTATATTTTTATGGAAGGGTATTATGAAAACATGAATATAGGTAAAACACAGGATATTGACTGCCTCGACCCAAAAATATTGAGGAAGTTTAAATTCATTTAAGAAAAATCATGAATTTAATTGAAGAGTTTGATTCCAACTTTCAACAATCCCTTTTTTGGAGTCCTTAGACTAAAAAATAATGACTATAACCTTGTACAGTAAAAACTTTATCAAAATATTTATTATCAACCCCCCCCCCCTGATAACACTGAATTGATATGATCTTATCAAATTTTTTATTTTCAACATTATTAGAATATTTAAAAAAGACTTTATAAGACTCATTTTTATGAGATAATAAATACTCCCATGTAAATCTTGAATAATCATTGATTGTCACGACCTGTCCTCGGGGCCCGTGTCGTGACTACCCCAAGCCTGCCTTCTATAGGCCAGGGGCTGGCGACTAGCACCAAGGCATAATTCCCGGTAAAAAGGGAAGGCATTGCCTTTGTAAAGTAAAAAAACACCACAGAGCAAGCAAGCAGTAGAAGTAAACACTAAGTAAAAACTGAGTACAACAGTAGGTGTGGAAAAGTAAGTGGGCGAGTATACAAACCCAAACTGAAAGTAAAGTACAACTGGAAGGGAAAACAGAAACTAAAAAGTAAAGCCGCAACGTCGAGCTGTCCACTGGAAATCCCACCTGAAGGGTGGGTACAGATAGCCTCCACTGCTCCTCGGGTCCAGCCGACCGCTCCGAGTACATTCCGCCCAGTGGTCCACCTCTAGGTACCGTCCTGCTCCGCAAGCCTCAACCACGATCAGCGTTGTCCGTCGTCTGCAACCAACACAACTTAGTGCGGGCATAGCCCGTGCAGGGGTAAGTATAAGCTACTCAGTATGCACCCCGAGACCCCCGAAGGTCTCCCAGATTCTACAAAGGATAATCCACAACGGAAAGATACAATAATGAATTAACATCCGACACCGCTTAGGTATATTCCCATACATATACCTAAGTCATCAATTCTCGTTCGGCTCCAACATCCGAGCCCAAGTACAACCCAGTCCACACAGGAAAGAAAAACTTAAATCCACACAGGATAGCACAACACAATCCACATAGGAAAGCAAAATGTAAATCCACACAGGATAGCACAACACAATCCACATAGGAAAGAAAAACGTAAATCCACACAGGATAGCACAACACAATCCACATAGGAAAGCAAAACAGGATTCAGCTCACACAGGTATACTTCTTCGTATGACGATAGAGATGATCAAATATTGCCACTGATTCATCTAAGCCGTCATACCCACAAAGAATCGATAGGTACTAACCCCCTCAATGACCCACAAAGGATCTGACCCACATAGGATCGATAAGTAACTAACCCCCGCAATGACCCACATAGGATCTGACCCACAAATGATCGATAGGTAACTAACCCCCACAAAGACCCACACAGGATCGGACCCCCACAGGATCTGTAGGCGTCGGCTCACACAGAACCACTGAGCACTGACCCACACAGGATCGGACACACATAGGATCGGTAGAACTGATCCACATAGGATTGCTGAGTGCTTTAGTCGTCGTCGTCGAATCCACTGAGGATCTCTGTACAGTCGTCGTCGTCGTCACAGTCGCAAACGCAGCCAGCTCTAGGGTTCCTGCACACAGCAAGCTCATTTGGGAGGGTCCGCTCCACGAGACGAGAGGCTGACACATCAACTGACACATAGTCCAGAGTTGATGTATCCAAAAGTTTCGTATCGTCAACAGGAACTCAACGTCGCATACGACGCGTCAATCGGACGCCCGGTCTGGGAGTTATTGGCTTTTTTGTCCGAGGGGCCCGGTTGGTTTTTAATGCAAAACCAACCCGACCGTACTCCACCTGCATCCAAACCTCTGGTAGAGTAATCCAAAATATCCTTCTTACACAGAGGAATCCATCAAAGTTTATGGTACGTCAATCGGACGTCCGGAGCTCAAGATATGAGCATTTCTGCTCCGAGGGCCCGGTTGGTTTCGTGTACGAACCAACTCGGCTGAACCCAAAGTATTCTGAAACCTTGATTGCAATATACCGAAACGACCATCTCGATCCAAGTATCGCATCGCAACTGACAGTGCGTCGATTGGAGGCTCGTAGCATAAGTTATGGGCGTCCGACTAGAAGTGATTCGGTATTAAGGGGTTCGGGCCCGGCCCGATACCCCCAGGGTCGACCCGAACTGGGTCTGGGTCCGGCCCGGCCTGGGCGTGCTGGATAGGCGCTCGGCCAAACGGCCGAGCCGTGCGAGGGGGTGGGAGGGTGCCTGCCCCCATGTCTTTGTAACCGCGGCCCCCCATTATGGGGGCCACTTGTGCTGGCCGTCGGGGGTTCGTAACCCCCAGACTTCCCTTGTCCGGTCAGCCCGCTCTGGTCGGCCGGCTTCTGTCGCCACGGACCGGCGACGGCCAGTCCCCCCTGCTCTGGCGCAGGCGGCCCGAAACCGGCCGCCGGTCACCCTGCTCTGCCGCGGCCCCGCTCCGGTCGTGGTGTCTTCGAGTTTCTCTGACGCGGTGCGACGACGTCGCGTCCTTGTTCGATTTCACGGCGCGGCGCGACGCCGCCGCACATTCCTTGTCGTACGATCCCGCGCGGTGCAACAACACCCTGCCATTTCCATTCCAATCCATATTAGAAACAACAACATGGATAAGGGAGAAGGTTCGACCGTGTTTGTGCGGTCCGGCCCCCTCTCGTTAATCAATAGCAATTGGTCATATTCCACGATGAACGTCAAGGTCGTAATCACGAATAAAATAAATAATTAAATAAACCCCTACCTTGAGCGTAGCTAGTATGGAGGTTCGTTGAACGAGGATTCTTCGCGGAATATCCGTCTCGGAAAGAGACATCGCGAAAGAAGATGTCATCGGCATCGCGGAAGGAGACGTCGCGGAAGGAGACGTCGACCTCTGAGGAATCTGGCATTCTTCGCGTTCTTCACGTTCTTCGCGTTCTTCGACGAAGAGGATGAAGAAACTCAAGACTCCCTTAGATTTTCTCCCAAATCTCCCAAGGCAACAAGACTCCAATAAAAATAAAATAAGTCCCTTACTTATTTTATTAACTCAACATAAGGTTTGAAATTCAACCACTCACATTAAACTCACTTCATTAATATCATAAGTTATTAAAACTTAAGTTATCAAATTTAATTGTGAGTTGAGGGAGTTAAGGAATTTGAAGGGATGGGGTTCGTGTGGTCCCCACCACCCTCATAACCTCCCATGGGAAGTTGGGTAGTTACCCAACTTCGACCCAAAGCTTAAATCCACTTAGAGAAAATAAAAATTGTAGTTAAATTTTTATTTTAACTTCCACAATTTTTATCAACTTCTCTCATGAAAACGTAACTCTGAAAAAGGAGTTCCTAAGCAATTACCAGCGCTGCGAATCCATCAGTGCCCTCAGAATTCGATTCCGAGAAATGGTTCAAAAGTTAGAAATTCCCGCTCATTCGTTCACTGAACATACCCGAGCTAAACTTCAGATGGAAATTCCGGGCACACCGGGCATCAGAATCAAGTGCCATCAGAAACTGCGTTCTTGTAAAATCCCAAAGAAAATTAAGAAAAAAATTCCCTTGAATTTTATGGGTCTTTACATTGATAATGTCAAAAGATTATGATTTACCTTTTAGTTGGTTAAAAAAACATGATGAATAATATCAAGGACATTAGAGGTGGATACTTTTTATGTTTGATGTAATTTCTGTGTTACTTACCAAGTTTTCAATTTTCATAAATAATATTATTTTTGAAATTCAAATTATGGAAATATAATAAAATACGATTTCGGTTGAGTTTGACAAGTGTCTACATGATATAATGACCAAGAATCATATGCTAAAGCCATGACTCACTATCTTTTTCAATTAATAATCTAATTTTTTTATTTTAAATATATCTTAAATCAATAACATAAACATTTTCAAAATGAGAAAATGAAAATAAAATTTTTCCTTTGGAATCAAAAACATTATAAAATTCATTTTTAAAAGAAACTTTAAAACCAATATCAAATAATTGACTAATACTTGGAAAGTTATGTTTTAAAAATTTAACATATAAAGAATATTTAATAATGGAAATATTTAAAAAACCAACAGTACTTATATCAATGATCTTACTCCTTGATTTATCACCAGAAGTGATATGGCCTCCATCAAGATTTTCAAGATGAATAAACCCAGAGTAGTCATTGCACATGTTTCTCAAGAACCCGCTCTCCAAGTAATATACAGTTCCTTGGGATTTTATATTGAGACACTTTTCCTATAAAATGATCATGAAATTAAATATTTTGGTACCTAAAAATTTGTTCCACTCATGTTATCCAAAAGTGATTTTAGAATCTGTGATTATTTAGAATAATATTTTTATTAAGAATTCATAAAAAAAGTATTATAAGATATATAAATTGACATAGGCTTACCATAATGAGAATTTTTAATATCACATTCATAAATAAGATACTTAGTTTTTCTGTAATAGTTATAAATTTTATTTTGTGAGTTTCCCTTTTCAAAAGTACTTGTATTTTTTGAGGTTCTTTCTTTATTTGTGAAACCAAAACCAAAATTATTATTTATATGTTTTTGAGAGACAAAAATTTTATTTAATCCTTTTTTACTTGTCTAAATTTATCAAGATAATTATTAATATCTTTAATTTTTGATTCTATGTTTCTATTATTAGGTTTGTCATTTAATTTCAAGGATAAATCCCCATTTTATTTCTAAATTTTATTCATTTAAAAAACAAATTGATTATATAACATTTTTAGTTCTTTCAATTTTCTAGTAACTTCAAAAAATAAATCCATTAATTCTTCATAATATAATTTTATTAATTAATAAGAATATATGAAAAAATTATAACTAGAAAAATTAGGATAATTAAATTTATCACATACCTCAATTTTATAAATTTTACATTTAGAACTTTCCTCACCTGAGTTGAAAAAAATAAATGGGATCATCGCTTATAATACAAGTAAACAAATTAGGGTTTTATTAATGTATTATTTTTTTATTAAGGGGTAATCTTTCTTGATATGTCTCTTTTTGTTGCAATGATAACAAGTTTCCAAAACTTCTTTATTTTGATTCTCATTTTTATCATGGTGAAAGGATGTATTCTTTTTCATGAATTTTTTTACTTTCTTGGAAAGATGTAAAATATTATATTCACATAGAGATGAATTATCATAAATTTATTTAAAATAAAATTCTTTCATTTCCTTCACTTATATTTCTTTTTTTATCTTTCCCTATTATTATAATCTCATGGGTTATGAGAGAACAAATGAGTTATTCAACCTCCATGTTCTTTATATCGTTTTCTTATTGAATTTACATTACCTTGGGTTACCATATACTTGGAAAAAAAACATATATTCTTTATAAATGTTTATATAATAATAACATAACTAAGATATTTTATTCCATTTCATAAGTTAGTAAAAACTGAAATCATTTCAGTAATTTATTTATTAGTATACATGATAAAACTTTCAAAATCTTGTATTCACATGTCAAGACTTGTGTCTTTACCTTTATTAGTGCCTTAATGAGTAACATCAAGTAATTTTAAAAACATTTGTGCATTTTTACACGTGTAAACACAATTAAATTCATCTTTATCCAAAACACAATGGAATTAATTCATAATTTTTCTATATAGTTTAAAATCAAAAATGTAATTGGGAGTAAATTTTTATACTTATTCTTTAGTGAGTGTGTAATCATGCATGAAAAGTTTCTAAAAATAATAATTTATTCTTCTAAAAAAAGTTTATATGTAATTTCTACAACAACTATAGTTAGTTTCATTAAATAAAGGTGTATGAACTATTGAGTTTCCTTCAAGAGAACCTTTATTGTTAGTGGTAAAATCCATTTTTTAAAGATCATTCTTTGAAACCGATTAAGTTTTTTAAAATAAAATTTGAAATAAAAATTCTCCCTATGAAACTAAATTTTATTCAAATTAATATGGAAATATGGGGGTGAATTTCCTTTATAAAATTAATAAAATATACATTGTAAAAGATTAAGTAAAAATTTTAATTGAAAGAATAATGGATTTAAAGATAAATTAAATGGAATAGAATTGATAAGAGTAAGTAAATAAAAAATTATAAGAATAAAAAATGATATATTAAATAAGTGGGAGACTAGTATATATAATTTAATATATTAATATATTGATATAATAAAATTATAATTGGTTAATTTAATGAAATAGATTAAAAAGTAAAAGGTATGGAAAGTAAGTAAAATTCAAGGCACACAATCTGATAAGGGAGTTCTAAAATATCTCAATTATGAGACTCTACATCTCCCACCGTTATTTATTGAGTGTTTATGAATTAAAATACCTTGAATTTTTCAGTATCAAATAAAATAACAAGGAAAATTTACTTTGGCACCAGCCAAGAACCTTGGAAAAGAACCTTGATTTTTACAGTTTCAAAGAACCCAAAAAGAAATACCCTAGTTTTAGTGGTAGAAAAGAACTTAAAAATATATAAAAATGAGGTTTTCTTTGGCACAAACCCTTTAAATAAATACTATAAATTATCTATAAATATAGAGAATAATAAATTGAGATAATTATAGAGAGGAAGATGCGAGATCAATGTGTTTAAAGAAATATGTACAAAGAGATCTGAAGGGGAGGAAAAGGAATATATTTTTTCAATGATGATCATTAGATTGATTATCATTCAATTTATATCAATTAAGTCCAATTAAGATCATATATTTTATTAAAAATACTTAATGGGGTTTATTTTTTACCTATATGTGTCCCTCCGTGGTCTGCAAGGTGTTAATGAGTCATAGGTGCCTTTTTAGGTCGATTAAAGGAAAGTGGGACTATAGTCAAGGTAATTTTTAACCACCCATCTTGAAATAATTATTGAGCTGGTATCCTCTATTGGGTGGCTAGTGGGATACTTGTAGCTTTCAAGGTTTTTGTAGACCACACCGAGTAGTCGCTAGCTTCCATCGAGAAGCTGGTGGGATACATAGAAAGATCTAGTTCTGTATAGACCCTAGGGGATGGTCATTGTGCTCCACAAGGTATATGGTAGTATTTTAGTAATACTTATAGTTCTTTTCAGTACCACAATCTAGTCTATGTCACCCTCCCGAGTAGCTGCTAGTAATAGCCTTTGTGCACTTCTCAATTACCTTCCAAGCTTTTCTTTCACCCATCCTATAGTCACTTGAATACCTATAAATTTACTAAAACAAGAGATATTAAAATATATAAAATAAAACTTTTAAAACACCAGAAGGTGTTTTTGGTCATTAAAAAATCTAAGAGAGTGAGGTGCAAAAAAAATATTGGTGTACCCTCTTTCTTTTGAGAATTTTCTCAAATTCACTGCCTCCTACCTCTGCCTATTCTTTAATGTTTTCTCTAAAACCTCCATTTTGATATTGACAAGGATGGGAATAGAATTTCACCATTTTAGAAAATTTCATAATTTATTCAAATAAAAATATCATATATTTATAATAAAAACAATTGGGAAAATTCAATATCCAATTATAGAAAACCTGGATTAGATTTGACACCATTTGAAGTTCCATGTGATCTGTGAAGTCACTAGGGGGAGAATGAGTGTGGCCATTTTTACCAAATTTTTATCTCTTTTGATTTTCCCTATTAATAATAAAACCTTTATATATATTAAAATTTATGGACCATATGATGAATTATTGAAACACAGCAACACATCAAATGAAAAATAAACTTAAAATCATAAATTGTACTTTTAGAAGGTTTGACCCTAATGTGGAAATTTAATCATTAGTTTGTTTGAGTCCATTCTGAGACATGGATTTTATCACTAATAAAATAAAATGATTATAAACGTTGAAATGGTATAATACATAACTCAAAATATGCAAGGGTAGGTAAGGTATCAACCTTAACCATTGTAAAGGTGTTATCCTAAACCCAAAAACTATCTCTTGAAAATCAGCAATCAACAGACAGATTCAATATAGATTATACTATATATCTCCAATATCTGATTATCCACATTATACTCCCTATAAATGATATTAAATATTATATTATATGACACTACATTAATAGGTGATATCATCTTTCTCAATAATAATTCTTTAACTGTGAGAACATCGACAGTTATAACAATATCCATGTTGTAATTTTAATCTTGACTCAATCTCAAAATGATCAAAACATGTTAGTAGCATGTTTATTCACATTTTATTCTTAATCATTCATATTTATGATCCTTTACACACATATCATGAATAGTAAAATAGTTTTGTCAGCTTTTCTCAACTAACTTCTTCTATCATTCCATCCTTATCCTCATTCCTTCCCATCTATCTCCAATGATAATAGTGTTCACAATAGCAGTACATCATTTTCCTCCTTCAAACTATCTTATAATTCTTCCTCAATGCACTGTTTCTTCTATTTATAAATATAATTAGATATTTTATTTATTTAATACTAAAATTATTATATAGGAAAATATTATCATATTTATTCTCTTTCACTCTACTCATTTTTCTTCAATTTCTATATATACACACAATCATGTGAATATAATTTCTATATTTTGAATATATAAATTTTATGATAATAAACATCGTGATCTTCCCAATATTATAGTTTAATTTCTAAAAATAATTGTGTGGATTCACTCCCCTGTGATATCTAAATATTCTTCTTCTCCCAATAACTCTTATCAACTGGTATTATAAAAAAATCCATTTTCATATTTAAAATATATGATGATATTCCCATTAATTTCTCTAGATTTTATCACTATTAATGATTTTAAAATACCCATATTTAAAAATACCTAATAATAAATTGGTGATCATCTCAATTAATATTTATTTAATTCTTTAGAGATCTTGTCCTAAATAGTAACTTAATCATAATGTTGTGATTTTTAGATAAAATTACCTTGTGTGTGATTTGGAATGTGTTTATTGAAAATTACTTGAAAGGAATATTCAATGTGGTTTATGAAGTCTTTTGGATTCTTTTTCTTGAGGTTTTTAATATGTTTGGATCATTATTGGTGTGATTTGAGGGAATTCTTGAAAATATAGTTTACCAGAAGGATATGGAAATTTTTCTAAGTCTTTTGAGCATAAGTTTCATCCATATTTAGTGTTTGTGTCATGTGGAGTAGAAAAGATTTCATTCTGGATGGGATTTTATATTTTTTTCAAATGAATGGGATCTATGTAGGTGTAATTGGGAATTAACAAAAATGTTTTTTGACCAACATATTTTTTTTGGCTCAGTGTACTTGCGTCTTGGATTAGATTATGTAGGTTTGGAGCAATTTTGGTGTAATACCATAGAAACATAAGCATCATACACTAAATATACGTGTGACTGATGGAAGTGTAGGTTTCATCCCAAGGTAGTGCATATGTCATCTGGGACATGGTGAATTTTCTAAAGTGTCAACTACCAACATTTTTTATGAATTTCATTAATCATAAAATACGATTAATATGTCCGCCAACATAAAAGGAGATGATATTTCGAAGATGTAATGGTAGATTAATCCCTATTATTTTGATTATTTTAAATAATAATAAGGGTAGTTTTTTTAGGATTTTGGTTTCCATTCACAGGGTATCATGGAATCTATATGTGGTGATGTAGTGATTCGTACTCCTTGGGGAGGACTATATTTCTAATATATCATTTGTATATATATAATTAAGTGTCAAGTTATACCATTTAATGAAGCATGTATTATATTTAAAAATATAATGAAAATATGGTGTTATAGTTAGATACCTTTATTTTCATGGAAAACAATATATATTTTCAATAATAATAAATTAAGATAAAGACTAGAGAGATTCAAAAAATAAAGTTTCCTTATCAATCATAAGAATAGGAAGGGAAGTAATTATTTATGACATCCAAAAAAAGGCATGAGATCTAAAAGTGTAAACATTCACTCTATCACTGAAAAGAATATCAAGACTCACGAAATTTTTGCATGACGTATTTTTATGGAGTAAAATAAGTTTATAAGGGTATCCCATTTATTCACATTTAAAAAATATGAAGAGTAGAGAGATAAGAGAGTTCCAGGTATTAGATACTGGAAGGTTGTAGATGATGAGGGAAGGTGTTTTTCTAGGGTCTATTCTAACTAGAATCTTATTAAAATAGTGGAAAAGTGTTACACTAACTAGATGTATTCTTATTACCATCCCATAGTAAATATGCTTGACATAGTAAGAGTAGTGGTCGATTTCTGGTGAAGAGGAGTTTTAGATTTTTTAAGGAGTTTGAGGGAAGTGAGTTATCAACTGTATGGTTGTAAACTCAAAGGTTTAGTGTGAAAACTCCATTTTGTAACCTAAAAAATTAGTGAGATTTAGTGTCTCTGGTGAAAAGGTACATTATCATTCATTCCCTTAGATTATCCTATTTTGGTAAACCATGTAAATTCTCATTTGTCCTCTTTTTTTACTATATTACAGCTCTAAGGAATGAAGGGATAATCTTCCATACTTATTATCAAACAAGATAATTGATAAGGTAAAATTTTAATTTTCACACCATGACATAACCCCCTATTAGGGTTAAAGACTTTTCAATTACTAGTAATTGGTATCAGAGTAAAGATTCTATATGGAGTTTTATCTCTATAAGGATTAGGGGAGATATTAGTAAATAATAATGGAATCCATATATTTGATGGTAGTAACTCCTACCTTTGGAAAAATATGATGAAAAATTATTTTCATTTACTGGGAATGGAAGTATATATAGATGAAATTCATGGAATATATAAAAGTATAGATAGTCAATAATTGACAAAAAAATATCACATAGAGTTGGATGTTGATAAAAAAATAATAAATGATTTCTGGGGATCTTTTTTTAACTTTATCTATAAAAAGGTGATGTCATGAATGATATATCATGAAATGTGGGAGAATTTTCAAAATATTTATAAATGTGGTTCAAAATTTTAGAAAGAAAATATGTAAGTCTTGCTGAAAAAATAGAAATATTTAAAAATGATTCCAAATGAGGCATTTTATCCCTTTTTCAATAGACTAAATATTATTATAGATAACATGCATAGTCTTTTGGAAATAATTGATGATGTGAAAATTATCAAAAGAATCCTAGGGAGTTTTACCCTATGGTTTGATCCAAAGGATTTGATTCTTAAAGATGTAGACCCAAAGGTGGAAACATTAGATAACCTATATAGAAATATTTTTACTTATGAGATGGGGAATAGTTATATCAAATCAATTATAAATAAAGAGTATCTAGAGATAACATTCAAGGTGATGGAGAAACTCTCAATAAAAGAAGAACCCAAGAATGAAGAAGTTGATGAAATGATGTTATTTCTTTCCTATAATATCAAAATAGAAAAAGTTAATCTCAGTGTAAAATTCCCACTCTCTTTTTTTGGATTTATTAATATTGGGAAAATATCTTATAGGTGTCCAAAGAATTTATCAGGTGATGACAAGGAAGAATACCCCAAGAAAAATTCACTCAAATATGGGAATAAAAAGTGGAAATCTAACAAAAAAAACTTTAATAAATGGAACTTTTTATCTGAAGATAGTAATTGGAGGAAACATATTTATAAGTTGTTGAGGACTATAGATACCTAAGTGAAGAATTATGGGTGGTTTTTGTAGATAAACAACAAGAGTAGGACAATGATGATGAAAATTATGGAATAGAGGTAAAATTTAATATTGGCATTGAACTCAAATCATCCCTTAAATTAATGGAAACTTGGAGAGATAAAAAATAAATATAATGGTGTCATACATTAATACAAGCTTTATATTAAAAAATAATAGGAATATGAGATAGAACTAAAAGTGGAAATTGAGAAACATAAATTTGAAAATTCATGAATTTTGGAAAAGGAAGCAGATTTATTGATGGTCTCACTAAATTTATGAAAGAGTAGGTAAAATTAATCTATGAACATAGAAGAGAAGTCATGACATGGTAATGGAATTGTGGAGATCAATAAAGAATCCTCACTTTCTATATTTCAATGGTGAGAACAAGTGCATCAACCCCTGAGGAAGCTCATGTGGTGTCCGGTGATGAAATTATTCATATTCAATGAGGAAAACACTTTAGTGAAAAAATGAAAGATATTTATAGTACAATATCATAAAAATAAGTAAATTGTAGTGAATTCAAAACATTAAGAGCCTATACATGGAAAGAATATTGATTTTCATGTTACTCATAGAACTACTATCAATGATGAAATTAAGGAGAGGAAGTTACCAAATATCTGGTGTTATTACTGTAGAATGTTAAAACACACCCAATATGTGTTCTTCATCTCAATATGATACTTCAAAGAGAAATGAAAAAAACAACTGAGTAGTTTTTCATACTCATGATATGCCTTTAATGGGTATTAATTTTTATATGAATGTTTTGGGAACAAGGAAATGAATTATTCATCTATATCCTGATGAAACATGCCCAAAGAGTCCTTTAAAAGAAGAAAAAATGGCGAGAAATATTATATAGTGGTTTTAAGACTCAAAAAATATTTTATTTTTTAAAATATATAAAATAAATTGAGGATCTAGAGGAGAAACAACCTTTCTCTTCATAAATTAAATCAAACCAATAGTGATGGATCCAGAAGGGAAGAGATGAGAAGTCCAATGTTACGGAAATAGCCTTAAGAGAAATGTAAAGGTCTAGAACATAGATTATGGATAATTGGTTAACTTCCCATATGATGGGAAATAAATACCTTATCACAAGTATAAAATAAAAAATAAAGAGTCTTCTGCTTCAGCAATGATGAGAGGATAAAGATTTTTGTCTCTAGAAAATCCAAGGTTGGTGGAAAAGACCTAATATGGGGTGATTTTCTCTTAGTTAAAGTTCTTAATAACAGTTTTATGATCATAAGACAATTTTGTGATTCAGTAAATGAGTGTAATTTAATAATATAACATTCACTTTTAAAAAAATGGTGGTATAGTTGTTCCTCAATGTAAATTAACCAATATAAATATTTACCTCATTGTTGAGGAGAACTTTTTCATACTATCCAGGGAGGATGAAAACAATTTGTGGAATAAGATACTTGATCACTTGATCCAATAATATCTCATAAAATTGGTCAAGAATTATGGTGTTCAAGACCTTACTGTTCTATCATGTAATGTCACTCACACATATAATTCATATTAAAATGGGATGATTTTCTGAAAAACCTGCA
Source organism: Viscum album (assembly GCA_963277665.1). Lineage (NCBI taxonomy): Eukaryota > Viridiplantae > Streptophyta > Magnoliopsida > Santalales > Viscaceae > Viscum > Viscum album. The sequence continues at coordinate 271,234,394 of OY728139.1, read as the reverse complement.
AGTTAAATAAATTAAAATCATCAAGATTAATCAAGTTAGTTCATGCCAATTTTTTGGGTCTAATGTAACCTAAATCATTGGATTGGAAAAATTACATTATCTTGTTCATTGATTACTTCATTACGATGGTATGGCTTATGGTGATTACCCACCAAGTTGAAGTATTCAAATGTATCACTTATTTTCAAATGAAATATATAAGAATTCTTTGTGTAAAATGAAAAATATATTCATCAATAATAGAATGGAATTTATAAAACACTTGGAGTAATAATCCTTAGAGAATCATGGTATTTGACATCAAGTGTCATTAATGAAAACTCCTCAATAAAACGGGGTCATTGAGAGTTGTAAAATTATCATAAACAATATGGCATGTACAATTTTTATATATAATGACATACAAAATACATTTTTTAAATAAGTAGTTCTCTCCTTGGTATATATCTCTAATAGGGCCTTGTTATGATTGAATATTGAAATCACTCCCTTCAAAATCTATTATGGAAATAATCTCATACTCAAATACATTCATGTGCAAGGAAGTAAATTTTTCATTCTTAATAAGGAGAAGCATAAAAATTTCAAAGATCAAGGGTATTAAGGTATTTACCTGGGTTATGCATCCAAAATAATGTGATGTAAACACTATATTAAACTTCTTAGAAAAATTATGGAAATAAAATATGTAAATGTTGTTGAAAATGATCATAATTTGCAAAGTGGTATGAATATTTTCCAGTATAATAGAAAATAAATAGAGGGATAAAGTTATGGGGAAGTAAATTTCTTAGTGGGGTTCAATGGACTATAAAAAATTCAAATGATACCATCTATGATAAAGAAAATTCAGTAGAAATAGAAGTTTAAAAATGGAAAACCACCAGGGTAGAAATCTATAAAAACAACATTATTGGTGACCAGATATCCTATGTTCAAACTAGAAGAATGAAATCTCAACAATCTTATTTTCTTCCCAAGTATAACCTAAAAACATTAAATAGTATTTTAGAGAAGAAATTTGGATTATGCGATGAATTGAGAACTTACCCAAATTGAAAATAACGAAACAAGGAAAATTTTTCTAAGACCACAAGATAAGAACATCATTAGAACCAAATAGGTTTTTCAAAACAAACCCAACAAATATATAATAGTGATAATTAACAAATCATGTCTTGTGTACTAGTGTTATTCCAAAATAGAAGTCATTGATGTTAACGTAACTTTTTACTGGTGTCCTGGTTAAAAACCATAAGACTATTTTTTTACTATGATAGTATAAAGAGGCTTTAATGACTTCCAAATGGATGTAAAATTAGCATTATTGAATAATAATTGAGGATAAGGTTTACTTGGAGAAACCATATGGGTTTATTATTGATTAAGATAAAAATAAGGTGTATCGATTAAAGAATTCCTTGTATCGTCTAAAGTAAGAACCAAGGTCTTGCTAATCATAACTTGTTCACTATATAAAAAACTCATATTTTATATATGACATTTTGATCATAATATATACACCAAGAAAGAATATAATCAAAGGATGTCGGTGCTCATTTATTTGGATGAAATAATTTTTAGAAGCTCAAATGAAGAATAATGATTTTTTTAATATCACATGAGAAGAGAATTTAAGATGAATTTGATTGGTGAGATAATATTATTCCTTGTCATATAAGTGGTTCAAGGGAAGAAAATAAAATGTATTTCTTAATAACAATATGATAAAGATGCTCTCAAAAAAATTACATATAAAAATCAAAGATAATGAAAAATTTGATGGATAATTAGATGAAATTATAAAAGGTTGGAGATGGCACGGAGGTTTGATGACTTATTATACACAAATAATCCTGATTTTTTTGTAAATTACATCCACTTGACTATATATTTTATGTGATACTTTCCAATTTTATCACTACTAAATCTACTGCAAATAAATCAATATAAAATATTTAAAAAAATACTTTAGTATATCAACCACATGTTGGAGTTTAGGTTGTTTTATTATATTATCTCACAATAGAAATTATTGGGTAATACATATGCAAATTGATTATATTTTGTGGATGATTAAAAGTCAACTTTTATAGGTGTATTAAATATTCTAAAATACTGTATATCTTGGATTTATAAGGAGAAATATTTCATATCTTTAAGTATAATAGAGTATGAATATATAGTAGAGACTCAATATTATACCCATTTTTTATAAATGAGTCAATATCTTGACGACATTAGGTTTCATGTGGAATCTCTTATTCCCAACAAGTGTGAAAACTCAAATGCTATAGATCTTAGAAAAATTATTATTTATCATCAGAGGACAAAACGCATAGATATAAAATATCATTTTCTCAAGGAAAATGAAAAATAAGTAATTGTGAGTTTAGAGTATGTGTCCACTAAAGATCAATTTACTGATATTATGACAAATTAAATTCCCAACGATGATTTTTAAAGACATCATTTGGCTCTTGGATTCCATCTGAATCCCTCCAACTAGATGAGTTGGACTCAAAAACCCCACTCTCCCAAGGAAATTACAGTTTTAAAATTGTATGTTGTCACTTATTTATTTATTTTCTTGAATATATAAACCTAGTTTTTTAATTTTCAAGATACGTTCTATTTGGATTCTTTAACAAATTGGGAGAATATTCCATTTATTCCATCCATATGTTGAAATGGGGTAATTTGGTAGTGTAAAAAATATTCCCACCTATTAACCAAGGGGGAGAAATATTGTTGGAAAGGGGAAGAGTGCATTAATGATTCATTATAGGGAGTAATATCATGGAAAATAATTTAGAGATTGGTGGGTAAATGAATATTCAATGTGGTGTTTTCATGAGGATATTTTCAATTTACACTTTCTTATCACACCGATATTGAATCAAGTGGGATTATAATTGATGCTCAGTAGATCATTTATACACGCCTAAGAGGCAAGAGTCTTAGTATGTGTTTGTGATCAGATCAAGTGAGTTCTAAACTTTTTGGAGGATTAATTCATAAATCTATTCAAAATTATAAACCAATGCAAAGGGGATAATTGTTTCTTAAATTTACTTGGTGTGTGATTTAGGATGTTTTAATTGAAAATAAAGTTAAAGGGGTCTTTAATGTGGACTATGAAGTCTATTGGAGTCCATTTATTAAGGGATGGAAGAATTTTGGATTGGATTTGGTGTAATTTGAAATTGTTTTGAAAAATTTAGTTGAGTAATAGTTCATGAAAATTTACCTAATTATTTTGAGTTTAAATGTTATCTAGCCTGAGTGTATGTGCCAGGTAGAGATACATAGGGGTCATTTTGGCTTAGATTTGAGATTTTTTAAAATGGATGGGATCTGCACAGGTGTCATTGGGCATCATCATATGTTTGTTTTGACTAATGTATGTTTTTTAGCATGGTGTATGTGTGTCTAGGCTCTATATATATTTGTTTTGAGCAGCATAGGTGGCATACCATAGTAATTTAAATGTCACCATCTTGGTTTATGTGTTACTTCTATTAGTATAGGTCACATCCTAGGGTTTTGTATATTCCATCTAGGACTTAGTAATATTTTTGAAGAGTCAACTAGCGGTAGTTTTGATATATTTCATTAATTATATAATATGATTAATATGTTGACCAACTTTATAGGAAAGAATATTTCATAGAATTAAATGAAGAAAATGATCTATTATTTCAAAAAAATTAAGGAACAATAATGTTGTCATTTGTAAGTATGGTGGTGTCCGCACACTACTATAAAATTGGCTTTTAACAGCTCTTCGCATTATTAGCGCTAGCTAAAAGCGTTGATAAAGGCACCCTATATCATTTCTATAAAGAGTAAATAAAGCCCCCCCCCCTATCAATACTAATACAATTAGTGATAAAGGTGGGTCTTTATCGATACTAAAAAATCACTGTTAACAGGGGTCCATTATCAGTGCTGGTAATGGGGACTTTTATCAGCGTTAGTAAAAAGGAACTCATAAAGCAGGCCCTTAATCAGCACTAGTAAAAAAGTACTGATAAAGGGGGTACCTTTATCATTACTAGTAAAAATACTCTAATAAAGGGGTTTATTTATCCATTCTAGTAAAAAATTGATGATAAAGGGGGTCATTATATTGATATATATATATATATATATACATATAATATTTTTATTCAATGTGATTTATATAAGGCTAAATACGCATTTACACTTAATCTATAATATATTTAGTGAAAAATGGAATATAAAATAATTAAAAAAGAATATTATTTAATAATTTACTACTTATTATCGTTTAATAGTCATTTAATAACAATTTAAATATATAAAAAAATTAAAAAAAAATAATAACTACTCTAAAATAAGTTAAAAATGTGACTCGAACTTCAAACGATCATAATTTTTTATCTGGGTATACTATTGAGTTTTTAGTTAGGGTATCCCAGTTTTTTAACATTCGATTTAATTTTAGTCTCATTTAAGGTGGTATAATTGTATTTTTTTGATAGAGACTAAATTTATTCCAAGGTCTTATATTCATATATATATTATGGTATTGATGTTTTATCATTTTTTATATTGTTCTATTATTTATAATCAAATATATAAAAATATATACATATTTTGTATATTTTCACACATAAAAATTTAAATTTATAAATAAATATATAATCATATTTCCATATAAAATATATTTCTATATATATATATACCTTATCTAAATAATAATCATATCCACTTTATTTATAATAAAAATTGTTTAAATATTTATATACATATAGAATTTAATGTATATAAAATGTTTATATAATGTTTATATATATATATATTCATGTGTGTGTATTGACAAGAAGATATATATTTATCTATATATTCTTCTATATGTATATAAATATTAATATATAACATATGTAAATAAATATAAATTTATAATTATATTTATATATTTGAACACATATATATAAATATATGTATGTATGTATAAACACACACATACACACACACACAAAAACATATTATATATATATTTAAAATATATATAAGTATTTGGGTTAAAAATGTAATGAAATTTATATATATATATATATCCTAAAATACATAACAAAATAATATAGGTGAGTGGAAAATGAGTGGTCGTATGAGCTGGAGGTTTCAGGTTCGAAACTCACTGGAGATAGAGGCACGTATAAGAGGCTAGAATATTATGTAAAGCACAAATAAAGGATGGGGAGTTCCCGAGCAAGCAGGTAACACATTCTTATAAAGGGGGATGGAAGCATAAATAAAAGATGGGTAGGAAGAGGTCTGAACAAAAATAATTTTATCCCCCGTTATCAGCACTTTTTTAGCACTGATAAAGGGGGCCTTTAAGAGCGCTAAAAATCATTGAAAAAGGTGTCAGTTAATAGTTCTAAAAAAATAACTGATAAAGGCCCCTTTTATCAATGCTAAAAAAACTCCTTAAAATTTCCCCTTTATTAGTGATTTTTTTAGTGCTATTAAAGGGGGGCCTCTATCAGCGCTTTTTGCAAGTTCTACTAAATCCAACCCTTTAATATTTCTTTCATTATTAACACTTATATAGAACTAATATATCCCATTTACTAGAACTATTAATGGAAAAATTTGAACTATTAATTTACATAGTGTTGTGGAATCTATAGGTAGCTATGTGGTAATTCGCACTACCTAGGGAGGCATATATTTTTAATGCATGATCCGAATAGATATATTGAAGTGTTGAGTTCTATAGTTTTAGGAAATATGGATGAGATTTAAAAATGTAATGAAATCATGGTTATTTCTTTTGATATTATATCATGTGTGGAAAAATAAAAATATTTAAAAATATATAAAATGAAGAGAAATAATAAATAGATATAGAAAAGGAAGAGTCTTTTTCAATCATAGAAAAATAAGGGAAGGAATTATTTATCTTATCCAAAAAAATGGAATAAGAGTTGAATGTGGAAACTGTAATTTTTTCCCTGAAAAGAAGAGGAAGGATACTTCCTATACTTTTTCTTGAGATAATTTTCTAGCATAGATGAAGTGTAGTGGGGTATCCAAGTTCTTCAATCCTATGAAGAAGAATATTTTGGATAAAAGTAATTTGCAGGTCTTAGAGATTGTAAAGTTGTAGAAGATAAAGGATATTGTTTTTTCCTAAGATATTCTCACTATAATCTCATTCCAAAATTGATGTAGTTCCTCACCAACCTAGTGTATTCTTATCATTATCTTGTGGAAAATAATATCAACACGAGAGGAGTAGGGAGCACCAATGTGTACTACCCCCAACCACAGATTTACACATGGGAGGAATCCTCCTTTATAATTCTTCAAAGCACTTTAAATATTTGGATGCATCTTTGTTGGAGGGTCTTATAGAGGCCTAGTGACTCAGGGCACTGGGCCATGGGGACTGTGTCCAAATCAACCAAATGAAATTTTTGACCAATGTCTTCGAAGTGTGCCTGACTCTTGAGGTAGGCCACTCTTCGATAACGAAGATGAAAGTGAGTCACCCAGAGGGTCTGGTGAAAGAATCCAACCTCCTCCTGGGTGAGTGATTTTGGCACACTGAAATTCAGTGTCGCAACTGGCCAAAACATCTCTGGGAAATGGTATACTGCAAGAATGTCATACAGGCTTCCCAGTCCAGAATTGGGGTCTGGCCCTTCATTTCCCCACTTTCTAACTGGAGGAAATTAGAGAACAGGTAGTGGTACTGAATCAGACCACTGATATTGTAGGTTTGCTAATGAAGAATACGGCGAGCGGGCAGACAAACTGCCACATCTCAGGATATCCTCCGAATAGTGCAGTGGCTTGGCCACCACATCATGATAAAATCGGCTGGTGACCGAAGTTTCTGGAATAGGGAATATGGTTGCTGGCAATGGACCATGATGTTTCTCATTCTCTATCAGTCACTAGAATAACTCTCTGTGATCTCCGGTCAAGGTAGAGAATGCTTCTAGTGATGATGGTGGCGATTGCATGGCTGGACCCTGGGGAGACACCAAATATTTTTCCTCATAGATGTATCTGTGAATGGAGGCAGGGATATGGTGGACCTCGCATTTCAAAAGTATGAGGCTAATGAACCTCGTTCCTACCCCTCCTTTAACATGAAGTATCGAGGTGAGGGTTCCATTGTTGAGTCATATTCTGCCTGAGAATATGAGAATCATATAGGTTTAATATCAGTCTGAATCTTCCCATCATTCTTTTTATGGTGGAGATGACTTGCCTCCCTACCTCGGGATAGCTCTTTAGGGTAGGGTAGATTTCTAGCTTGGGGAGGTCCTTCGGCCGAACTAGTGATGGGGAGGAGAGGAATTCCACCTAAGTAAGCTGGGGTGCGAGGAGAACCTGTGAAGATGTCAAGGGGAACACAGGGAGGACCTCTGTGTCCACTGGATGATGTGTGGAGGGAATATTCACGGGCAGTGATGGGGAAGGTAGTACCTCCACCAGGGCTAGTAGTAGCATTGGTAGTACCGCCATGCTTATTTCCCCTATAAGTGTCAGCATGAGGAGAGTCCTCGTATTGTTCAAGCCGAACACAGGTAGGACCTCCGTGCTGGGTTCCAATAAAGTGAGGTTGACCTTCAATCCTCTGATTTCTGGTGCGAGGAGGACCTTCTCCGGCTACTAAAAAACATATGGAAGGCCCCCACTGTGGAGATTTATTGGATGTGTAACATCTTCGCATCGGCGACCTTTGGTAGGAGGAACAACTCCATACCCGATGTCATGAGCGCGAAAGAGGATTCCATACTGAGTGTCACTGTCGTGGGGAGGACCCTCATTCATATTGAAGGAGGCATAGGGGGGACCTCTATGCCGAGCTTAGAAGAGTGGAGGACCCACTTTCTCAATGGTGGCAGTACGGGGACGACCTCCTTACTGGGTGTTGTTGTCGTGGGTCAGTCCTCTGCGGGAACTACATGCGCCGACAACTTGGAGAGTTAACCCAGCCTACCTATGGGGTGGTTGGAGCCTAGATCTGAGTCGTACATCTGCATTACCCTACAAGGAATAGATAAGGAAATTATGGTATACATCAGTGGTGGAATGATCCACGGTAGTTGCTGACGTTGACGCCCCTCAGCGGCCATCCTCTTCAGCCTATGCCAGACACTAGCATCAGGTCAACCAGACTGGGGTTGGTAGTACAGGCGCAAAGCTTACCTATTCCTCAGCTCGTGGTGTCGGGTGGCGGTGCTGGCATGGCCTAGTGGGGGCCCTCCTTGGAGCCCCTTGAATGGGATCTCGCCTGGGCTTGCCCGAACATCCCCCATCTCATTAGCATAGGGGAGGGAGTCATCAAAGCATTCCAGGGAGAGGATCCCAAAATGGTTGTGTGTCAGAGTGGGGAGCAATGGCTCCCTACGTGGAAATTGGGGTTATCAGTGGTGACAAGGCGCAGATACCTCTAGGTCCTATCAGGCCATGTCCATAGTTATAATAATCCCCTCCTCCTTGTATCATCAGACGAGGTCAGTTATCACACTTATTTGTACAATTTCAGAAGGGGAGATAGGGTGTTGGTTCCCAGTAGTTGTGGGTGTGGAAGCTATCATAGAAGTGGTGGAGCCACATGGGATTTTCATTTTTACGTTTCCCCTACCCCCACATCAGTGGGTGGGTGGTGGTTGGTTTCCTCTTATGGAAGCTTGAGTCCTGAAAGGCAAGGTGATTAAACCATTAGTATTACAAGAAGTAAATTGATGTCCAGTACCCCAATGTTATTCCGTCTTCCATGTCTAGTAAGAAGTATCCACATTGAAAATGTTGAAAATTGAGATGTAAAACGTTCAACTGCCCCAATGTCTGGTGAGTTTCACACCAGGCCCATAATTTGCTTGGCAGGACCCGGTGCCGGATAACTGGATCTGGTGACACAATAGTCCACTAATATCTAAAACTCTATTAATCTCCACATTGAGAATAAAAACTTCATGTATAGTTCACCATTTCTGTTTTTGATGATTTCACCAGGGCGTGCACATCTATCCATTGCGGAGGAGTACGTAGTGATTGTTGCCCTACATTCCTGCTTTCTAAAGGCAGGCGGCATCCATCGCTTATTCAGGGGCATTTTCTCCTTGATCTAAATGGGATGATGGGATGTCAGTTTCTACTTCTATGGATTCCTCCTCAGAACTCATAACCTAGTCTGGGTATCCCTTATAGATTGAGACGTTGTTCGTGAAACTCTTCCCAGTGCGATATCTTCATGGATGCTGGTTAATTACACTACTTCTTTCAAGACATTCCAAGGGGTCCGGTCAGGGCAGAAACCTTCGGTCGGGGGAGTATTCATGTTGTAAATCATTGCCGTGTCTATACACTAAAACACTAATGTTTTTGGGTTTCTTCCCCTTATAATAGGGAGTCTCAAGGGCGCGGAAGCCCGAGTAATCCCACGTCTAATGTGGGGAATTATATGCCATAGACTTGTCTCTGAGGTTTTCTTCAGCTTCCCATGTTTAACACAGGGTATGTTGTAGGTTTAACGTCTATCAAAGATGTATTAGACTGATCAGATCACTGACGAGAGTGGATCAGGTGGGTGTGACCCCTAAATGGATCGATGATCCTAGGAGCAGTGAGAAAGTGGGTTACATGATTTCACTGAGATGTGGTGGCCTGGGTAAGAATCAGGATGGACATGGATTTTTTAGAGTGGATGGAGAGAAAGATGGAGCCAACTCCAGGGCGATGGTGAAGTTATGATTTATCCTTGAAGATACCTCCTACATATCCATGTGGCAGGGAATCCAAGTCCACGTAGTTTGGTGAGGAGGTTGGGACACCTAAGGAGGCGACCCGTATGGATGGGACCCAGAGGAAGTGTAACCTCTGGGTTTGGGGCATGACCATCCCAAAACACTTAGGCTCGAGGTAAAAACCAGGATGAGACATGGGTGATGGTATTGAACCTTAGGGGGAGGATTCCTACATACCTTTCCTTGGCAAGGATCAAAGTCCATATAGTTTAGGATGGAGGGAATAAAATTGGGGTGTGCACAGAGGGCAGCAACCTGGTGAAATGCTGAGGCTTATGCGTGGTTAGCAGTCCAAGGTTGGTCTGACGCTCGAGGGATGACCAGAGATGTGGGTCCCAACAAAGGGGGATACAACAGCTTATGGTCGATTGGGGAACACGACGGCTTTTAAAATGATTGGGGTTGACAACGGCTTACCATTGATTGGGGGATAGTTTAGTGTCTTAAAGGACAAAAAGGGGCGTATATTTTAATGTCATTCAGGTTGGGGGTGGACCAATGTGAAGTAGCTGGTACCGATAGGAGTTGGGCTTGAACCTCAGGGAGGCTTCCTACGTACCTTGTCTTGGTAGGGATAAAAATTCTCCGTAGTTTAGAAGAGGTTTTGGTGAATTGATGTGAAGTGATCAGGACCAATGGTTGTTGGGATTGAACCTCACAGAGGCTTCCTACATACCTTTCCTTAGAAAGGATCAAATTCCACTTAGTTTGGGATGGTGGGGATACAGTTTAACATCATGAAGGATGAAGGTGAACTGGTGTGAAGGGGGTCCAGACCAATAGGTGTTGGAATTGAACCTCGGGGAGGATTCCTACATACCTTGCCCTGGTAAGAATCAAATTCCACATAGTTCATAGAGTTTAGGGCTTACACTCTAGTGCAGCCCAGAGAGGATGTCATGGTCCATGATCACTCTAAGCTCATGTGAGTCATGATCAGATTGAGAAACAAGAGGCAGTAGAGACCTGACAACCATGTCATGAAAGGTGCATATGTGGGAAGTGGAATGGGGATTACACGTGGTTAGTGGGCCAAAAAGGAAATAGGGGCTTATCCGTGGTTAGCATCACAAAGAGGAAACAGGGGCTTATGCGTGGTTAGCAGCCCAGGAAGATGGATATTGGGACTTACTCTAGGATATAGGCCCGGGTGGTGACAAAGCCCAATAGGAGAGGGATTTGGCACAGAAGAGAGTAGGGTTCCAGTTCGCATCCCCCCCTCTGGTCTTTGGAACTAAAGAAGAGAGGAGGGGGAGAAGGGATACTACCTCTTACAAGAAAGGCTAGGGTCTTACACCAAGATGGTTTCCCTTCCCCATGGATAGGAGTCTCTCTAACCAAGATGATCTCATTCCATGTGAGTAAGATCTCACTCCCATGGAGATGAGTGTGTGTAGAGAATGTCTAGGATGGGGTTCCCTGCGTAGAGTGCGAGGGGTGAGGTCACAATTTAACATCATGTGCTGAGGAAGATGGTACTTGGCAGTTTAACATCCTGCAGCTCAGACAAGGTGGGTTCACTCCACACTCCTAGGACTTACATAACTGATACCCACCCGCCCTTGGTGAAGCGAAGGCATTAGCAATGCCGTGGTGAGGGGTGTCGTGTAGTGATCCATTGAGGGGCCCATGTTAGCGTGCCTATAAGAAGAAGCATAAGGATAAGAAACACCACATAAAGCACCACCCAAGGGACTTCAAAGTAACTTTGTACAAACCTGGAGGATCATATGGAAGAAAGGGGCATGACATAGATATGTCACACATAATAGGGGTCCAGACATGGTTCCTTAAGGTACGGATGGAACATGGAGCTTAGAAGGAAAGTCGCATGCAAGATGAGAGGGGTGTGTGAAAGATGGAATGGTTGCATGAAAACTGGAAGGATGCACATAGGGTGGAATTGTTTGACGTAAATCGGAAGGCTACGCACATGGTGGAATGATTTCCTGCAAACCGAAAGGCTACACGCAGGATGAAATAGCTTCCAGCAAACCGGAAGGATGCCTGCAAAATAGACCCGATGCAGGGGAAACTTGTGAGCAAGAGGGATATTTTGCATGCAAAGGACTTTGGGTAAAAGGAAATAGAGGAGGATCATGCACAAGAGGGCCCACCCAAAGGAGGACCCTTGGGGGACCTTTCGTACAAGATCTGATATCTTGAGGCCATAGTGTTTTTCTCACAGTCATGGAATATGTGTTTTTCACGTAGCAAAGCGTCCCTTTGTCTTCTGTAATTGTCTCGAAGGGTTTGGGATTTATTTCAATTGATATCCAAACCCCTAGGAGGATGTGCACAAGAGGAGTCATGCGCAAGGGTGGGCTTGACGTCGCATTGGTCATGGAAGGGTTTACGCACTTCTAGGTACCTTGTGTGCCCCATGTTCCTTCACGCTCAGGCCTTAACTGATTTTCGAGAAAACCATCATGAAAGGGTCCCCTTGATGTCGCATTGGGCGCGCAAGATTTTGCGCACTGGAAGGAGTGTTGTGCGCTACTCCAGGCTCTTGCATGCTAGTTCCTTTGGCAGTTTCTCATGGGTTGTCATGGAAGCCTGCCTTTGACATCGCATTGGGCACACAAGGGTTTGCGCGCTAGAAACAACTTGTGCGCCAGGAATAATTCTTGCATGAAACTACCTTGGAAGGTTTTTGATGGGTCACCGCAAGAGCCTCCCTTTTATTTCACATTGTTAATGCAAGGGTTTGTGTTCTGGAGGAAATCTTGCGTGCAGCCTATAATTCTTGCGCGCAGCTTCCTCTCACATTGCGGAATCTTCCGCTCCCCTCGATCATCCTTTGCTTTCTTTGAAAGTGCCCAATGTCAGCCCTATCCAAAATTTAGCATCAACATATATTCAAAATAATATAAAAAGACATAAAAATTCATAAAAATATTAAAATTTAATATTTTCAATAGCTTATCAAACATTTGTAAGATGAAAAATGAATACAATATAATGGATAAAACAAAATCAATGTAGCACATGACTATAATCAACTATAAAAGGATATTACTAAATTTGAATATAAATTAAAAAAGTATCTTAGGTAAGAGAAAAGTATAATAGAAAAAAATATAATAATAACAGCATCATCCACAATAGAACACTAAAACTATAATTTTATTAAATATCAAAAAAATATACAATATACATTGCTATGAATCCATTATTATATGGAATATAGAATAAGCTCAAAGTCAAATTTTGGATGAGGTTGAGGTTTATTGAAGATATGAGTAAGGGAAGAGGTACTTGGATGCTCTATAAGAGGAAGAATGATAGCTTAGCCAAATTCAACTTTAGAAGAAATTTCCCCTCTAAAGATGGTTTAGTCATAACCAAAGATCCTGTTAGGTTTAGCTAATAGTTTCTCATGGTGCTCGGAGACTATATTGAATTCAAACATTCTTGATGTGGTGAACGACAACGGTCGTGTAGTAACAACATCAGAGGGTGAATCTGGTGTAACAGCCTCATCTGACCTCTGATTATCTTGCTAGTATAAGGTATCAGGGTCAAAAACATTATCCAAATTCTATCTAGAATCTAAGTACATATCAGGTAGTTCAAGACCAATAAATTTTTTTACTCTAATATATAACAGATAACCTTCACACATTCCAGTAATTTTGATAATATCCTCCTTAAATAAGTCTAATAGAGTTTTATATCCTTTCCAATCTTGTTGAGAAATCATAGAACTAGATCTTTTAAACACACTTCTGAAAGATTCGTTCTGAGAAAATAAAAATTCCTAAGAAGAGACTAGAGAAGGCTGTGAATATATGATTCTAGAAGACTAGATTGTCTAGTTAAGTTACATCTAAACTCCCCAACATGGTCATGAAGGATTAATAATTAGGAATCAAAATATCTAACTTTATAATCAATTATATAAAATTTCTCAACCAAAATTTGACTGATCTAAACAACACTATCTAATTAGGTTTATAGATCATAAACCAATGCATCCATAGGAGAAACAAGTACTGGAGGCATATGTACTAATTTCCATACATTTTATAGAATTATTTACTTTTCCTTGGTAGAAACTTGTGCACAAGATTTATATTGTGAAGGTGAAAGGGTTGATAGTATCTAAGAAACCACTAGGAGGTCTTTCAATTGAGTTCTAATAATTTAAAATTTATTTTTGATAGGCCCTATAAAATTTTCTAACTGATTTATGATATTTTTATATAGATAAAAGTTGTCAATAACATTAGATTGAACAGAGGGAAGATACTTCTAAAGATATCCAATTTGACTAACCAACAGGCGATCAATGCCAAAAATTCATTTATAAACAACATTTATGAATTTTGGAAAATCTTAGATAAGTTTATGTCTATAATCCTACAATAATACTATCAAGATTAAATTAAATTTAAGAGATTATAGCTAATAATTCATATAACTCAGATCTAAAGAGATCTTATCAAACTTTGACTGTAGATATGGAGTATGTACTTGAACAGAATCAGATTCAATTGGTGGGAAAATTTTTAGGAAATCAAATTGTTTGTTCACCATTCTCTTTAACTAGTGAAATTAATCCTTGAGAATAGATATAATTTCATCTATTAATTTTATCACTTTCTCAGAGAAAACTAAATTCTCTAGAGATAGAGTTATGATCATTTCAGATTGTGATGCTACCATGACACTGATATCAATAATAATTGATTTGGTAGAACAAATTTTCTTAAGCTCAAGAATCTAGTTCTTCAAGGAATCAAGGTCATGTTTTTTCTAAAAAAGGTAAACCTGGATGAACAAGATGGAACTACTTTAGAATATCATTTTGAGTAGCTAATATTTTCAACATCTTGTTGAAATATTTCTTAGAGATTGAATTATCTTGATTCTCTTTAACTCGTACTAAGTGGATTTTAACATATACTTGAGCTCACTAAATTCACCCTTTATATTTTCAAATACATTAAAAATCTCAATAATTAAGGTTTAAACATGTTCTACAAATCTTGAGCATTCTTTCTCCTTTTTTAATTGAAGGTGGATCCGCATGAGTCTAAGAGGAAAGATCTTCATCCTCAAATTTTTTGTCCCTTTAAAAGATAAAAGCATTAGAAACTATAGCATTATAACCTTATAAGGCTTCAACATTATAATTTTATTCAAGTTGAGGGATATATTCAATACATTTTCAATCAGAGTTAGTGATGTTACATGTAGTTCAAATTCCATATATGAGTAGATTCATTCACTTCTATAAGAATCATAGGATAATCATTGTTACCATCCTAATAATATTTTTACAAATACATAGTTCCAAAATCAGGAACTTTAGGTGCATTGAATGCAACAAAAACTTATTGTACTACTACTACTTCTCTAGCAGGTTCAACAGGTTTCTATTTGTCTTCTATATTACATTCCAAAATTGATTTCCTATAAGTCTCTCCCTCAGTGAGTGTTACATCCCTAGGAAGTCTGGGTCTAGAAATATCCCCTATGACATGTGTAGAAGGTGGTGCAATAGGTCTAGATTCTCCTTCCCTTCCAATTATAACTAGCTTACTTGAAGAATAACCCAAGAATACCCAAAGGTTTTTAGAAGAGTGGTTGTGAATGTATTAATTTTGTTAAACTTTATAGTTTCCTATTCATTTGGATCCACATATTTCCTTTTAAACCCAATATATATAATACTACCAAAATTATAATGGATCATATTTCTCTTTCATTACAAATAATGATTCTTGAGGTGCATCATGTATCTTGGAATGATAACCTTCTTCTCATTCAATGTAAGATATAAAAAATACATATACAAGAAGATTAACTTCTAAAAATTACTATATCTCTGAGAAATTAAAGTTTTAATGAACTTATGCAAGAACTTCATTTCTGTCTCCAAGTCCTTAACTTCTTTCTTTTTAACCATAGATGTACGAAATAGGTATTTTATGAGATCATCAGGGTCCGCCTCATCTATACCCACCATGGTCTTTCTAAAATAATAGATTCTTTCTTAAGGATAGTGATGTATTTACCTTATTTACTCAAAATTGTTTGAAAACTCAATTGAATTTATTTTAGAATAAATATTTTCTCTACTCTGAGAAAACTAAAATTCTACATTCACATAAAACTTTCACACTTCTGTAAAATAGAAAATCACTTTTAATTTTATCAAAAACATACTCTTAAACTTGAAAACCCAAGAATTTATTCATATGAATCTATATGTTATTCAACTAACCAATATTTATGGACTTACTAGGAATTACTCAATGCTATGAGCTATAATATTTATCCTTCTTCAAGGATCATAAGGTGCCTTACTAATTCCTCTTAAATTTCCACATGCTCAAACTAGGTAGAGGGTGCTAATGATATTGAGCTTTGAGGTATCTATTAAAGGATTGAAGAGAATCATTTAATGGATATTGTGTGTAAGGTAATCAAGAGAGGAGAGAACATATATGAGGTTTTGGTTTTTAATGGTTTTATATGCATAATGGTTTTTAGGGATTTGATCCATGGATTCAAAAATAGAATAAAATAAAATAGATAAAGAAGCATAAATAAATAGACTACATTATGTAAAAAATAGATATTTAAAGGAACATTAAAATGAAATTGTGTAAATTATTATAAAATAAAACTATTTAGAACTAAAATTTTTAAATAAGAAAGAAAATACAAAGTACTAAAAATGAATAAAATTATTTTTTAGTATTGATAAATAATTTTATAAATAAATTCATTTAAATTAAAATAAACCAATTTTTTTTAATGAAATTTAATATATCGGAAGATAAATAATTATTAAAAATATCATCTAACTCATTTTCAATATAAATAAATTCAATATATATATACAAGCTTTTTAGTGTGATTTCTCAAGAAACGATGCCTCAAATATATGTAATTTTTTCTAGAATGATTTATGGGTTTTTTGGAAATTATGATAGTAATAGTGTTATCAAATTTTATTGGTACTTGATTAAAATGAAATTCAAAGTCCATAAAGGTGTGTTTCACCCATCACACTTTCACACAATAACTACTAAGAGCAATGTATTCTACTTCTACAATATAAAATTCTACCGATTATTACTTCTTACTTGACCATGAAACCAATGATTTTCCAAGAAAGTGTTAGGTTTCTTAGGTGCCTTTCTATATAATCTACAACATATAAAATAAACATCTGAATATGAGATTATATTAAAATCATAATTTTTTGTAAAAAATAGAGAAAGTGAAACAAATCCTTTCAAATACCTTAAAATTAATTTTGTAGCTTTAAAATGGGATTATTTGGGATTTTCATCGAATGTATTATATAATAATATTGAAAAAATATTATATAGTATATTATAAGGAAAATACAGAAAACTCCATGTAACACCCCAAGCATCCACAGTACGCTTCTCTTTGAATAATACAGTAGCGTTTGTTGTACGCAACTTCGAGTTCTAACACACACCACAACCAATCAAACTAGCCATTATGAATAGTAATACCCACTTTTTGAAATTTTATAAATTTTATCTTTCAAAATAGACTTCATTTTTGGATTCGGAATATAAAAATTAGCTTAGGGTGAAGTTTTGGTATTTTTCTGAAAACTTTCAATTTTTGATGAATAGTGAAAAACACTGAGTTATAGTTTAAAACCAAATTTTTATTTAAATAATTATTTATTTTATTTAAATTTATTTTAGGTCAAAATAGATACATAATACCTATATAAGTTAAATGTAATTCATTCAAGTCATTTTATAATAATTTCAGATATATAAAAAAAAATTGAACTTTCCACCGTCTTTTACCAACCTCCTAGAAGAATTTTCAAATTCACATAAAACTTAATTTTACCGCTTCTATGAGTGGAATTTTGAAATTTAGAGAGATATGGTTAATATTAAGGAGTAAAATGTGGTTCAATAAGATAAAAATATTTTTTGGTGAATATTAACTTTTTACTTTTATTTACCACGGTTAAAATAAAATAGGGTAATTAAGGGTGAAAATGATATTATTATTACCATAACAAATGTCTTAATTCTACTGGATAAGTATAATTCGACCAAAAACAACATTAGGAATAAAATATGAATCTCTTTGTTCCACTTGGATTAGATTAATACATTTATTACTATTTAATTCAAAGAAGAGTTAAAAGATATAAAATCAAAGTTAAATAACTAAAACATTTTTAATATGGGGTTATACATAAGATAAATCTTACTATAAATATTCACTATAAAGATAAACTTATTTCATAAATAATTATATTTTATTTATAATTTTTAGACATTAAATAATTTAATTTATTTATGACACAATTGTGATGCAGTAATTACCTAATTAATGAAATATTAAAATAATTGATATTATAAATATCCAAATAAATGTAATTTAAAACTTTTTATAAATTACACTAATTTTATAGGTTAATATAACATATTAGGGTTGGTTATATGAATTGTTTTCGAAGTAATAACGCTGTTATGAATTTAGCAAAAACAAAATACCAAATAGTGTCAAAATTGACATAAAGGAGTATTTAAAACAAATATTATATTATTAATTGATATTCTATTCCTAAAAATATAAGGTTCGTCCAAATGACTTAGATAATGTTATATATATTAATAATGAACCACTTGGGGTTCTCTTGAATGTATATGGTAAGTTTATTAACCATATAATATAAAAATACAAAGAGACATGGTAAATGTCAAACTATTTAACTAAGAGTTAAATATAAATGATAAGGTTAATATAGTGATCCAAACATGTCTAAAATATATTGGATGAAAGGATTTCGACCCATTCCCACCTTAGCCTCGAAATAAGACACTTTGGATCCATTATAAACCGAATATGAATTTGTTATAAAATAATATTTAAAGTTTTTCCTAAGGTGCCCCTCACCCCTCTTATAAAAGGACACTTCCCCTTACCTCAAATTCATACATTAAAAGCCTTTTGGTTCGGCCAACCCCTTCCCAAATATCCTCTCAACTTACATCAATTCAATCTAGAGGCCTTAGTTTGATCAGAATGCTAACCTAAGGATCCCTTTTGATCAAATAAAATGGAAGAACCCGAAGAAGAGGTAATGTTTTCACCACCCTCTTTCAAGTTACTTTCTTCTTCCACTTCTTCATTCTTTGTTATTTCCATTATAAAATAATAAATCCAGTATATTATATATAATTTGATTTTATTTTAAATATGGTACAACCATATTTAGTATTCTATCCATCCTTTGAATGACATGTCACCATACGTGCGTATGTATGGCTTACCGTCTCCACGTCGTGGTGTAATTGTTATTCAAAAAATTATTATTTGGTTGGGTATGATAATGATGTGTAGTTTATATAAATAATAAATTTAACATGATAATTATTCTGTATATATGATATACCATCCAATTATATATTACTTTAATATCAAAAGAATTATATTGTCGCTCGTGCGTACGTACGGACTATCGTCTCCACGAACGTGATGAGATTCATTCCCCATCGTATCCATTCAAGACTAATTTTCATTTGATGGTTAGAAATAATTTTTAAAGACTTAATATCATTATGGATATGAATAAGATACAACCTACCCATAACAAGCATGGCTTATGTAACAAAACATATAAAAGAAAACAAGTTAACACCCAAAACGACGATAATACTAAGATATTATTAACAAAGCAATGTTAAAATATCATATATGATATCATATTAATTTATATTATTCATTTATAATTTAATAACAATTATTTCACCATTATAAAGGAGGTTAACCTACCCTCAACCAAGGAAAAGTACAAGGTAAGGGGTTTCTTATCTCACTTTTAATTCCGTGAGATTTTCATTGTTCACCACTTATTTATTGCATGTGGTTTATTGTGTACTACCATTTTATATATATTATCATGATTCCTTTTATATTCATGATATTCTATGATTCAGTTGGTTATTATTGACTATTTTTCATACGACTCGATTGATTACAACGAGGTAAGGGTTTATTTCACAATCTCTTCATTATCGGAGGTTGTTTATATGTAATTATCTACTAGGATCTCTTTATCATCCACATCCATGTTTCTTATAAATGTATTTAAAAAAATTCTTACTATTTTACAGACTATGATTTAAAGTAATTTATACCCTTGTTTGAATTTTTATAATATGTTTATAAAGTAATCTTTCTTCCGTTTTCCAAACAAGGTCCTTTTTAACCTTTTAGACAGAATTAAGGTAAGAATGTATTTTTTTAACTTATACGGTGGGTGCGGATATTCTTTGTCGTTATAAAATCTTCAAAGCTTCCCTTACAAGATTATAAGGATATTTTCAAAGTAAATGTTTTATTTTATAATTATGTTACTTTTAAATGATTTAAAAAAAAGAGATATTTCTCTCAAATAGTTTTGATCTCATCTATGTCAACATCCTTTGATGGATTTTAAGCTTATTTGAAGTTGATTTATTATGATACAAAACTTCCATATTGTATTGAAGGTTTTTTGATATGTTTGACTATGGATGTGTTATTTTTATACCATTCATGGTTTATGGAGATAGTATTGACATTTAGTATGCTAGTTTTAATATGAATGTTTATGTTATGTTTAAACATGTTTATATGAGGAATGAATTGGAGTTAGTAAGTGACGGGTGGAGCCCACTATAGCTCCTAGATGCATCAGTAGGTCTCATGAGACAAACTAGTGTCTTGGCACAAGGCCTTGAAAAAAAATCTTATTTGTAGTCTTGTCACAAGTCCTTGACTATGTGGTTATGATAGTCTGGCATTATGCATTCCATCATTATGAAAGTGGTTATTGATATTGCATGTGATTATTCGACTAGTAGAATATCGATGTGAATAAGTAAATGGAATTATTTCATTCTATTTCTTCCATATTATGCTGAATTTCAAGTTTAAAAGGCTTTTTTTTAGGTACACATTGCCTTAAATGGTTATGCTTATTTATGAAAGTTTCTGCTATATTGTTATCCTTACTGAGCATCTGAGCTCACCCCTTTCTATGTTTTATTTTTCCCTGGATGTGAAGAAATATTTTATGACTAGCCTGCAGGGATAGTCTGAAGGGGATATGAGTGTGGACTATGGAGACTATGTTATTTTAGTTTTTCACTTTATGATGTAATGTAACATTTATGAATGTATCTAGTGTTTCCAAGGCTACTAAACTAATCGGTCTTTTGAGACTTGATCTTTTGTGATCATGCCAATGTTATGTAATAATGCACCAACATCATGGAGATCAATACTTTTCAAAGATTGACCTTCGATATGGATACCATCAGTTGTGTTTGAAGAAGGAAGACATTCTGAAGACAGCATTTCGAACCAGGTACGAGCATTACGAGTTTATAGTAATGCCTTTTGGATTGCCTAATGCACCCTCTATCTTCATGGATCTAATTAATAGAGTTTTCAAGGAATATCTCAATGATCTTTTAGTGGTATTTATTGATGATATCTTGGTATACTCCTAAATCTACAAAGGTCATGAAAATCACTTGCACATTATCCTAAAGTCTCTAAGAAGACATGAATTATATGGGAAGTTTAGAAAGTGTGAATTTTGGATTCAAGGTATTTCTTTTCTTGGCCATATTGTCTCTAAGGATGTAATTTCCGTTGATCCTTCTAAGATAAGAGCAATCCAATAATGGCCAGCACCAACTAGTATAACTGAGGTACGCAGTTTTATTGTTTTAGTAGGTTATTATCGGCGTGTCGTCCAGAATTTTTCATGGTTGGATAACCCATTAACGAAGATCACATGAAAAGGGTTTAAATTTGTTTGGAAAAAAGAGTGTGAATAATGTTTTGAAGAACTGAAGAGAAGATTTTTCAATTCTTCTATATTGAATCTACCATCGGGGAATGATGGGTTCGTTATTTATAGTGATTCATTGAATAAATGAATTGGTTATGTCCTTATGCAGAATGATAGGGTTATTTCTTATGTATCACGACAACTAAAAATTCATGAGCAAATGTATCCTACTCATGATCTTCAGTCATCTGTTGTAATCTTTGCTTTTAAGATACGGAGAAATTATCTCTATGGTGAAAAATGTGAGATATATACTGATCACAAGAGTTTGAATTATATTTTCTCACAAAAAGAACTCAACATGAGGAAAAGGAGATGGCTTTAACTACTCATGGATTATTATTTCACGATACACTACCACCTGGGTAAGGAAAATAAGGTGGAAGATGCTTTTAATAGAAAGGATCATGGATTTTTGAACAAGATGAGAATTGAAAGGGATCATATTTTCATGGATCTAGTGAAGATGGGCATGGGAATAACCATGGAAGGTAAAACATTAATGGTTTTTCAAATTGTTGCCAAACCATATTTACTAGAAAGGATTAAGAGTTCTCAGACCGATGATGATGAGTTTAAAAAGAAGATTAAAGCTGTGAATGATGGGAGATTGAGTGAATTTGTGTATGAAGATGGAATTTTGAAATTTGGGAAGAGACTTTGTGTTCCTGATATACCTGATCTGAAAAGGGAATTGTTAGATGATGCTCATAGCTCCAATTTCACTATACACCCTGGGATCACCAAAATGTATAGATATTTGAAGGAACATTTTTGGTGGGATAATATGAAGAGGTAGATTTCTGATTTTGTGCCAAGATGTATGATTTTTCAATAAGTGAAAGCTGGAAGGCAGCAGCCTGGAGGATTCATGTAACCTATTCCCATACCTTAGTGGAAATGGGATAATATCACGATGGACTTTATCATGGGACTACCAAAGACTCCTAGAAAGAACAATGCAATATGGGTCATTGTAGATCGTCTTACCAAGTCAGCACATTTTCTTACTATAAGAGAAGATCAACCACTTGAATGTCTAGAAAGACTATATATTAATGAATTTGTGAGACTTCATGGAGTATCCCTATCGATTGTTTCTGATCGTGATCCCCGTTTTAATTCAAGATTCTGGAAGATTCTTCAGAAGGCCTTAGATACTGAACTTCGTTTGAGAACTACCTACCACCCTCAAACAGATGGACAATCAGAATGGACTATTCAAACCGTAGAAGACATGTTGAGATCCTGCTCACTTGACTTTCAGGGTTGTGGGATCAATATTTACCTCTGGTATAATTTTCTTATAACAATAGCTTCCATTAAAGTATTCAGATGGCACAGTATGAAGCATTATACAGAAAGAGATATCGCACACCAACCTGTTGGGATGATGTTGGTGAAAGAAAAATCGTAGGCCCAGAACTAGTGGAGGAAACGATGGAAAAGTTTAAGGTAATCCAAAACCACATCAAAGAAGATCAAAGTAAGCAGAAGAGCTATGCTGAAAACCGAAGGAAGGATTTGGAATTTCAGGTAGGAGATCATGTTTTCTTTAAGGTATCTCCATAGAAGGGAGTTATATGTTTCGGTAAGAAAGGTAAATTGAGTCCTAGGTACATCGGACCTTTTGAAATTCTAGAACGAATTGGGGTTTTAGCTTATCGTTTGGCAATGCCGCCAAATCTCTCCAAAGTTCACAATGTGTTCCACGTATCACTGTTGAGAAAATACATGCCTGACCCAACACATGTACTCACCTATGAGGAATTATAATTGGAACTCGATCTGTCTTATTGTGAAGAGTCCGTCAGGATTCTTGATACCAGAGAACAAGTGTTGTGAAACCGGACGACTTGTCTGGTAAAAGTTATATGGAGAAACCATAAGATGAAAGAGGCAACATGGGAACCCAAGGAACTTATGATAAAGAACCACCCGAGTCTTTTTATGCGGTAATACTCTAGAAATTTCGAGGAAGAAATTATTTGAAGGAGGGGAGAATGTAAACCCGCAATCTTTCATGGTACGCTTCTCTTTAAATAATAAAGTAGTGTGTGTTGTACGCAACTTCGAGTTCTAACACACACCACAACCAATCAAACTAGTCGTTATGAATAGTAATACCCACTTTTTGAAATTTTATAAATTTTATCTTTCAAAATAGACTTCATTTTTGGATTCAGAATATCGAAATTAGCTTAGGGTGAATTTTTTGTATTTTTCAGAAAACATTCAATTTTTGATGAATAGTTAAAAACACTGAGTTATTGTTTAATACGAATGTTTATGTTATGTTTAAATATGTTCATATGAGGAATGAATTGGACTTATTAAGTGACGGGTGGAGCCCTCTATAGCTCCTCGATGCATGAGTAGGTCTCATGAGACAAACTAGTGTCTTAGCATAAGGCCTTGACAAAATCTTATTTGTAGTCTTGTCACAAGGCCTTCACTATGTGGTTATGATAGTCTGGAATTATGCATTCCATCATTATTAAAGTGGTTATTAATATTGCATGTGATTATTTGACTAGTATAATATCCATGTGAATAAGTAAATGGAATTATTTCATTCTATTTCTGCCATATTATGTTGAAGTTCAAGTTTAAAATCCTTTTGTTTTTGTTATACATTGCCTTAAATGTTTATGCTTATTTATGAAAGTTTCCGCTATATTGTTATCCTTACTGATCATCTAAGCTCACCCCTTTCTATGTTTTATTTTTCCCAGGATGTAAAGAAATATTTTATGACTGACCTATAGGGACAGTCTGAAGGGGATATGAGTGTGGACTATGGAGACTATGTTATTGTAGTTTTTCACTTTATGATGTAATGTGACATTTATGAATGTATCTAGTGTTTCCAAGGCTACTAAACTAATAGGTCTTTTGATACTTGATCTTTTTTGATCATGCCAATGTTATGTAATAATGCACCGACTCTGGGTAACTGGGTTCGGAGATTTACACTCCCAATTATTCCTCTATACAACTTGTTGTCAGCAAGTTTCCCAACTTCATCTAAATCAAGCTTTGTGTTGGAACTGATAGGGGTTGTGTATACCTTACTATATTCAAGTACCAATCACTTATGTAAATAATTTAGGTATTTTATTTGATTTAAAAAATTCTCAAAATCCTTTTGATAAATCTGAAACACAAGAAAGAATTTTAACTTACCTATCATACTCATTTCAAACTCTTTCAACACAATATTTGAATAATCATTAAAAAATTGATTAATTGGGAAAAAACACATCATTAACAAATATTTTAACAAGTTAAATATCATTTAATTAGGTTTTTATAAAAATAAAATATTCATTCAAACCTATAGAAATTCCATTTAATAAGATAAAATAACTTAACCATTCATACCTATCTCTGGGGCTTGTTTAATATAATAAAGAGATTTAGTAAGTTTAAAAATAGAATTTAGAAAAATGGAATATTAAAACTAGGAGTTTGTTAAGCATAAAATTCCTTAATAAGATAACCATTTATAAAATATTATTTAACATCCATTAATAAAAATTTAAAATTAATATGTGAATTATAGGCTAGGAGAATCCTAATAGCTTATAATCTGGCAATTATGAAAAGGTTTCCTCAATGTCTATCTTATTGGGACCACTTTGTGTATAAGTTGTATTTGTTTTCGACAATTGTAACACCCTAAAATTTTATGAGATATATTATTTTTAATTTCATTTATGTATTTTGTTTTATGCTACATCAATATTATCTTATGTTATACGCAACACTGTATTAGCTTGTAGTATACGCAATGATATACTTGGCTTGTGTTTCGCACAATTTCATGTTCTTTTGATAGAGTTGATTTCACATAACACTGAGTATAGATTTTTTTCTATTTATAAATGAACTAAGTTTTTATTATGTTATATAAAACACCAAATGAAGCTTTCACTACATTCAATACTAACTTGGCTTGCGTTACACATTAGAGCGACCTTCCTCAATAGCTTTCATTATATGCGATACCAAGTTTCACTAAACAACGATATACTATTAAATTATTATTATTTAATGGGATATAAACTAGATGTTATGAATATTATTAACCAAATTTTTGATTTTATATAACATTATCATTCATCATACACATGATACAATAACAAAATCAATTTTTTGGATAAAAGAAGTATTTTTCAAAAAAAATGCAGTTCTACCGCCTTTTGATGGTGCACCCATTTTAAATATAGTTTTTTGACACTTTTATAAGTTATATTTGAGTATATAAACATATTATTTGTATGTAGGGCATAAAAATTTACTTTGTTTAAATTTTTGATATTTTTCTGATAACTTTCATATTTTGATAAATAGTGAATACGCTAAATTTTAATTGAAACAAAATTTTTTCATCGAAATAATTTATATGGTTAAAATATATTATTGAATGGTTTCAAAGTATAAATAGAATATATTTTTACCATTAAATATAATTTATGTCATTATCATTAATTTTACATTGAATTCATAGGTAAAAACATTTCAATCTTTTGCAATGTTTTAACTATTAAAACACATTTTTTCGGCAACGAAATTAATTTTAAATTAATTACTAAAACTTATATGTTTTTAATTTGGAAAAATATATTTCATATTTAGAATCATAATTTTCAAATTGTTTAAATATGTACCATTTATTTTTGGACATCATGAATAGTAACTCTATTAATTATTTTATTTACCGTGGTTAAAGGGTAAATCTGGTAAATAAGGGTAAAAAAATTATTATAATAACATTAAACTACCCAAACACATGTACTAATCATATTTTATAATCTATTTAAAACCCTGGGAACCCTTGGGTTGATTTTGGGACCCCATGGGTTCACTTGGAAGTGAAAATGACATTTTATAGGAATTAATTTAAAGTAAAGATAATTATAACCTAAACAAATATCTTTTACTAAATAGATTTTAATATAGTGTTACATAACTGATATATATGTCTATAAATATTAATTATAAATATAAAAATATTTCCTACATAATGGTATTTTATTTATAATTTTTTAGACTTTAGGTAAATATATTTATTCAAGACACAATTATGATGTTGTGATTACCCCATTAATGAAAGAATCATATAAATGAATTTATAAATATTAAAATAAATGTAATTTGAAAATTTTGATTCCATCGAAGAATTTTTTGGATTAAATTGATATACTAGGAATGAGTTTAATTATTTGGTTCAAAGTAATCAGTTTGTAATGATTTTTTTTAAAAAGTCAAATATGAATAGTGTCCGAAATTAGCATAATTCATAACTTAAAACATAAAATAGTTTATTAAATGATATTAAATTCTTAAAAATATAATATTAGAGTAAATGTTTAATATAATTCCAAATATGTCATAAATAAATTTTTTTGGGTCATTTGACATAATATGGTAATTACAATGTGTAAATAACATGATATCACGGTAAGATTAAAAAATGTAAAATAAGGGTAAAACCAAAAAGATAAGGATAAACAAATGTTCCAAACTTGTAAAAAAATTACTTTATGATAGTTATTCTAACAAAAATCATCTTATATTATAATTAAATAAGTTTTGGACAATTTTAAATCGAAATTAAATTTATAATAAATTAATATTTTGGAACTTTCTTAAAATGTCCATCTCTTCTCTTATAAAAGGGAACCTCCTCCCTCTCCTGTTAACTCCATCTTGAGCCTTCAAACTCGGCCAAACCCTACCCATTTCTCTTCTAAAATTCTCTAGTTACATTCTAGAGGATTTTTCTTCTCAAAATACCAACTGTAGTTCCCTAAGAGGAAATTTAAAGGAGGCACGTCGAAGAAGATATAATCTCTTCTACCGATTCTTTCAAATTTATTTCTTATTCTACCTCCTCTTAATTAGTTGTTTCATTATAAATTAATAACATAAGTATCATTAATATACTTATATGTTATTATAAATATGAAACAATTCTATTTCACCTTCTATCCATCCTACAAAAAATGAAATCACCGCGCATGCGTACGTACGGATTACTGTCTCCACGACGTGGTGTAATCTTTTTTTCACCACCACCTTACTTGGATGGGTATAATGGTGTAAATAATAACTATATATTATTATTATAACATGATACTAATTATTAGATATTATACACTATCCAATTCAATACCGTTCAACAACCATGGGAATGATATCGTCGCTCGTGCGTACGTACGACTTACCGTCTCCACAACGCGATGAGATTCATTCTCCATGTTAACCATTCAAGAATGATTATAATGTATATATAATAAATAATCATGAATTATATGACATTATAATTCTTATGTATTTATATATATATATATATATATATATATATATTTCATACATCCATTCAATTTAATAAGGAAATGAAAACAACGTTCATGCGTGCGTACGGTCTACCGTCTCCATGAACAGTGTATTCCACTTCATTTTTCTATCTATTTTATATATATTTATATAATGAATATATAAGATATATATAAATCATGTTTTACATTCTGTAATTAAGTAAATCATGATATAAGTAATCATGTGAAGAATAACAAGTCCAAACACGTACGATAAAGGAAACGATTACTACCTAAAATGATGCTTTAACATGGAATTGAAAACTAAATGGGTAATATAAAGTCATAATTGAATAACATATAATATCATAAATATTATTATGGTTCTGTTATTAGTTAATAATATTTTTAAACCCACTATACAAGAGTTTCTGACACATATATAATAAACCAGACTTAAGGTAAGGGATAATTTTGCAATCTCATTTTTATATGAGATTGTTTATACGTAAGTATTTTTTGGGGATATATTTGTCATCCATGTCCATGTTTTATAAAAAAATCATTCTTCTATGTATTTATAAATTCATTTTTACCCATTTTTTACTTTTACTACATGGTATGGAAGGAATCTTTCTTTTGTTTACAATACGAGGTACTTTTTGACTCTTCCGGTAAAAGTACGAGGGGAATGTTTTTTTAAAATTATACAGCATGAAAGGATTTTTATGTCTTCTTAACACATTATTTCCATGAAGCTTCCTCTATAATATTTCAATTTTATTTTCAACTAAATTATTTTCTTTTAAAATTTCACAGCATTTTGAGAAAAGAAAACATTTTAAAGAAGAAATGATATTTTCCTCAAGAATTTAGTTCAAGTGTTTTATAAAAATTATTTTCCATCTAAGTTGACTTAGGGTTATGTTTTTATCCCTATTATTACTTTTATTTGATTGTTTTTATTATATAATTGTATTTATGAAGTCCATTTATCTTATATGGATTATGTTATGGTGGCATGATATTTTAGAATCCCATTTTATTTCATGGATTATGCTATGCTGAATGATTTATGTTTTTGTGGAACATGTAAGAATGATTTAATTATGAGATTGATGGGACCTATATATCCCTATAATTCATTGGGTAATGATTTATATCTCGTGATATTGACATGGTTGGAACGACAAGTAAATTCGGTTCAGTGATATAGGGCTAAAACAGCAAGTAAACCAGGTTCAGTAATGGAAATTGTCCACTATGATGGTCTAGACAGTAATGCCTTGGATACTATAGAAATCATATTATGTGATTATTATTCTTCCATAATTAAATTTTTTATTCCAATTTTATTCTATCATGGTTAATTTTCCTTTATGGTTTATGCCTTATGTACTACCAATATTTATTTTATGACTCAATATTTTGATGTTTAAACTTTATGTTCATGTTTTTGCATTAAAATGTATATGGTTTGTTTTATTTTCTCCATGTTTACCCTTATTGAGAATTTGATCTAAACCTTTTTATTTTTTCTTTTCCCCAGGACATAAATAAAGTTTTTAGGTAGGAAAACAAAATGGGATGATCTTTATGGGAGATGTTGAAGATCTTTCACCATGATTAGAAGATTATGTTCCAATTTTCCAAAGATGATAAACTAATAAGATCTTTGGGCGTCTGTTTGTGTCATGTATTAAGTATTTTGAAAATTTTATGTAATATCCATGTACGTCAAGCTTGGGTCTCTACAACAGTTATCAATAATGGTCAAAATGAAGAAGGAAATTCAATGTGATTAGAGATTAGTTGAATTAAAGATGATTGGATAATTTTTATGGATTCATAGCATTAGATTCCACGCTTGGAAAATTCTCCATATTGATCAATTCATACAATTGATGCATTGTTCTTAAGTTCAAAGAACTTTTATCTTATGCGATACATTATTTTCAATATTGAGGTTTCATACTTTTAAGGATGATTGAAGTGTTCTTTGGAATTAAAGTTTGAAAAAGAAATGGTGGAGGAGGCATAGGGTGGGCGCAGAGCACGCCCACAGAACTGGTATGGGGTGGTACCGAGGAGGGGGAGTGAGAATTATGAAACATTTCTGAGACTAATTGATTGATAAACCATATCCTCCCCATGTCTCTAATTTGATATGGGACAACATTTTAAAAACACAGATGTAATCTCAGCCACTCATCTCATCCCGCGTCTCACTCGATCGTCTGATCACCTGCGGTAGATGGATATAATCATGACCGCTCATATCATCTTCATCATGCATGTATGAATGATGACCTTCTGATATCCTGTGGTTTCTGGTTTAAACCGCATTGTCCTCCTCCGCTGCTGCTCAATGCCTCCACTTCTTTCTCACTAGAGATGATCAAGAACCACATCTGAGTTATCCTTCCTTACCATTTTAACACCATGAAGACCATAGGAGTGCACTGAATCCATGCATACAATAAACTATTATCATGCATGCATAATTCTTGGATAAGAAGCTTCGACTGGGGAAAAAAAGTTTGTATCCATGATGATCCATGTGAGATTCATGCAAGAGATTCATACATGAGAATCGTGCATGTGATCTTAAATCCATGCATGAAGATAGGAGCCCACGTTGAAGAGGAAACAACCCGATGATCATGAAATATCTTCACCCACATGATTGAAGAATTTCAAAACCCCTAAAATCCAAATCTTTCAAACTGTAATCCCCACGGATTCTCACATATATTGTGGATATGGAAGAGGTGCTCCCCTCTTCTATAAAAGGAGGATCCTGAGACAAGAAGAATCATTTCTCCCACATAACTGAGAGCTCTTGTTTTCAAAAAATAGAGCATCTCCCTGTGCACCATTTTGTGAAGATAAACCAGGAGTCATGTGATCCTTCAGCTATACGAAGTAAAGTTCTCATGAGTGGTTGATAAGTGATTTTCACTCTCAATCCAATTTTTGAAGTACCAATACCCGTGAACACACGATAGGTTTTCCAAAACCCACATTATGCATTGCAAAGGTCGCACCATCATGAGCCATTGATTGAGTCTTTGTCTCTCATTGAGATTTAAGAAGGAGAAAATATATTCACCTCATGCACAAAAAAGAACCACACATCCTTGTGTGAATAAAATGACCCATAGAACATGCATGCACACATGATTTTTGTTTGAAGAAGCCTGAGGTCGTGTTTGAGTGTTTGAAGAATGATTTCACATGAGACAAAGGGTTCACCCATTCGTGTTTGATAAATAACGCATATAAACCTAAAGAAACACACTAACTAAGTGAAATAGGAATAAATAAAAGAAATAAGATGAAGAGAAGAAGAGGTTGAGTGTGTGTGTGCTTAATGAACTACACTCATTCGATTTTAAAGAATCAAATAAAAGAAAGATGAGAAGAGGTCATGTGTTCTCACACAAGAAGAAAAAGAGGTGAGTGCATGCATGCATTCATGAACATGAATATGTGAAGACACTTAAATAAAATAACCAAAATAAGTGTGTTCATGTGTGTAAATAAGAATAATAAAGAAAGGGAAAATAAGGTTCAACCAATATTTCATATACATGATCACATGCATTCATAAACAATGGAGAAGAATTAATCCAGATGATGACAAGTGAGCTGATCCTCATTGCCTGAAAATTCACATATGTTTATATGATTCTAGACAAGAAAGAATAAGAAAATTACATTCAATTATTTCACTGAATAAGAGAGAAGAAATAAGTCTAGTGCAGTTGGTTTTTTACTAGTGAAGAAGAAGAAGGAGTTGTTACTTAGATGATTCTAGGAAAGTAACAAGTGAAGGATAGAGGAACCAAGTAGCACTATGACATAAAATAGGTCTCAACCAGTGGAATATCCTATTGGTGTTGTATCTCCTTTTAAATAAATAATAAGACTATCTCCATAGATAGTATAAAGAACCAGGAAGGAAGTTGCGAGTTGGAATAGGCTATCACCAGTCCAGGGAAGAGGATTTTTTCCCACTCCCCTCTAAGTGTAGGGACTCACACTGACTAGACGATTGTTTTCCTACTCAACCACTTTAAAATAATATCACTTTATAGTGGAGAATATATGTATTGTTCATCACCATACATGACATGGACTAGCTACTCACATTGAGTAGTGAACCTTGTAAAAATATTGTGTGCATAATTTTACTACTTCCAATTATTACATGTGATATGGAAAATAGAATAAGATAATATATATCCTAAAAGGTCTAGAGGTACAGGGATAAAAAGTTGTAATTGGTTTAAAAAGTCCACAACACTGATTCACCCCCCCCCCCTCGTAGTGTTAGGTATATCTCAAACAGGTCCTCTCAATTGGTATCAGAGGGATAGGTTCACCTCTATTAGATTCTCTATAGTGAAGTTATTATCTTTTAAAGAGTTGATTCTCCTTCTTGATTAATCAATTAAGTGTATTTTATGTGAAGATACAGTTATCTCTAAGCATAATACCATATCTACCAAGACCATGATGAATAGGAAAAAGAAGGAGAAGAGAAAGTTGAAGAAGAAGTACCTATTATCTAAATAAGAGGAAGTATATAGTTATCCATAGTTGGATAACATTGAAGACACACCAAACATTGAAACTTAAACAAGAGGTATGTGTTGGTTCATTTGTAAATTATTCTCATGATGAAAATCCTAGCACTCGTAGTTATGATCAATCTACAACATCTCATGAAATATCAGTTGATAGATTACAAATGATTCTGTATGGTATTCCTAAAGAAATTACATCCCTGGTTGGTGGAGTATTTCAATTTATATATGAAAATATAATCCAAATAGAAGAATAAAATTATATTTTGGAGAATAGATTATAAGAAAAAAAATTAATTTTTAAATCTCTCTAGACAAGTTGGATCCTTTGAAACAATAAAGAGGGAATTTGAAATGAGTTACTCAAAATGCCTCAAAGAGGTTGAAGAAAAATTATAGAGTAAACAAGACTCTAGAAGATAAGATCTATGAACATTAATATGTTCTAAATAAGATCATTGAAGGTAAGTGTTTATATCTAGAATAAAACTCCAAGAAGATCAAATAACTTGACTCTTTGTTACAAAACAAAGTGAAGCTACATAAAGATGAAGTTAAAATATTAAAGAAGTATTTTCAAGAGAATATGATTGTGATTGAAGACCAAAAAGTCATACTAAATATGAGATGTCTATAATTGGAGGCTTAGTTGACCAATATTGAGAAAATACATATTGAGTCTCCAAAAAAGAAGGAAACAATAGCTGCTGGAACTCAATGATCACAAGAGGATTCTATTCTGAAAATAACTCCAACATGTGATAAAAATATCATGGTTGAACTCATTGATCTGTCACAATAAACTAAGAAAGTGAAGTTACCATCCATACTAACTTGTACTAATGTTTCTAAAATATATTCTACAAAAATTATAGGTTGGAAGAAAAATTCTAAACAAGTATGGATGAAGAAAAGTTAAAAGAAACCTACCACCATGGCTAGGGTGGATAGGTGAAAGAGTGGAGAAGATATGTCCCCAAAAAAGTACAACGTATCAAGAATAAGATTTATAAACCTTTTAAATAATATGTCAATAATTCAAGGTTTTTTTTCAATGTTGGTTCTGTAATAGATTTGGTAATTGTGCACTGGATTGTTGGTACAATCCCTAAAATGTAAAAGCACAGATAAAGCCCATCTCGAGGAGGATAAATCCATAGAAGAAGAAGAAACATCCACATATCAAGAAGAATCTATATACTTCAAACAGATTTGGAATGTTATATAACATTTGTGAGGTATGTAATAAGAGTGGTCATATGAATAGTGCATGTTAATTTAAACAGATACTCAAAGCTGATAAGAAAAGAAGATCACAGGAGATAGATAAAAATGAAGAAGATGCCTTGGGAATTAGTCATAAGAATTTTGTAAAAACTAATTCTCCCAAGAAGACTCTAAGGAGGAAATATGATAAGTCCTTGGATTCTAAATCTAAGAAGGTAAAAGTTGGTGCATCCAAAATAACTACTAAGAAGGATGCCACTTAGAAGAAGCCATGTAGAAGATCAAATATTGATGCCTTTGTCCTTAATGACATATTAGTTGTTTGGATAAAATATTTGGAAACAATGAGTAAAATTAAATATTCACAGGTTAAGGATAGTTCTAAAAACAAAAAGAATATTCTATATGAAGACAAAGAAGTTCTGTGTGTGAGTTACAACAAGGATGGTCACGCTGTTAGAAGATTATTTGAAATTACTCCAGCCCAACAAGATTTCTTCAAGAAGATGAAAGTTTCACCAAGAGATTATAGTTATTTGATATCCCTTGAAGAAATAATATTCAAAAACAAATAGATGGAAGAAATATTGAGATCATCACAATCATAGTCAGCATTGAATATTAGTTGTGAAAGTGTAAAGAATGAAGCATCTGGGTTGAGAAGATCATCTCAAACTTGTTGTTCTCATTGATAAAGCAAGGAGGATCCACCATATTCCCTTAAATATTTTTGTATTGTATTTTTTATTATCATATATGGAATTGAATGTGAATCAATATATCCAGGGTATAACCTAATATTTAGTGATGATAATTGTTCCCTTGAGAGGGAGACACATGAAGAAGTTTCCAGAGTCATTATCCCAATCAGTATCAACTTCAGTTGGTATCAAATTAAATTTACTCTGAAGATTGTTTGAAAAAACGGGAAATATCAGCGCTCAAATCGGGCCTCTTTTCCATAGTATCTAACATCTAACCAAATGGACTCTTTTCCCTTCAAGCTCCTTGATCCCCTATCACCATCTAATAGAATTGTATATGCATGCTTTTCACTACTCTTAGTTAGCTTTCTCTCTCTCAGTTCTGTGTGAGTTAACATTTTTCCAACATATTCACACACAAAATCACCCTTCGACATATCCTCCAATGTCTGCAGACCCCACCCTTTCCCCTCGGCTGTAAAAAAAACCTAAAATACAATGAATATCAATGATCATTCCAAAATTCATTTACACTGAAACCCTCCAGAAAAAAATAAAGTACAATACCTTCAAGTTGTAACATAGCCCGCGTTGCACAAGCCAATTGCCACATTGTTTGTAGCAACCACATTTTCTCCAACACTCTAATGATCTTCATTGCTTCATGTCTCTTATACTCTTCCAAAAAATCTTATCTAATAATGTCAACTATCGTGTATGCATACTCACCTTTAAATTCATGGGTTCAAGTACAAGGCACGGATGAAGATAAACAATTTCCAAAACAAGTTGACCAATGTAAGTATTTAATGGTACATTTATGATTTGCGTAATGAATAATTAGATAGTCATGTTTGTGAATGCTTTTTGGAACTAGGCACTGACTTGCTTGATGAAACAGAGGAAAGATATTTAAATGTAGTGTCAATTTCTGAATCATTGGAACAATTTCCTACATTGGATGTTCTAAATTCCATATTTAGCATCCCATCTTGTTCATCAAATGGATTAGTGAACTTCCAATCTATCATGGAAGCTGCCACATACATGCAACTAACGACTGGATATTTTACTGGTTCATGCATGATATGAAGGTATTTTGGAGATTTTACTGGTTTTTTTGTCCAAATCCCAAAGAAATGTGATTCATCATTCTTGCATGTTGCAGTGCATTTCATCTGTTAAAATAGACAAATGACCCATTATAGAAAGAATGTTTTATTTAATAATAATTACAATTTTTCTACAAACATTTACATACAAGAATGTTTCATCTTTTTATCTCCATGAAGCCCTCTCAAAAATGTCCTCCAATTATACACGTCCGCAACTCTTGCAATAAAAGTCAGATCTTCATGCTATTTCTGGACAATCTTGCATTAGGTATGCGGACCACTCGTTTCTGAACATATCTATATCGTCTTGTGAATATGAAGCTTTTTATAATTCATAATAGTACTGAAAAATATATAAATAAATAATTAATAAATAATTTAAATTAAATAGTACTTTTTTTTAAAATACCACTTTAGGGATGCTAGTTTGTCCATTGACAACGATCTCTCTCATGAATCTACAAACATAATAACCACAATCTTTGTCTTTTGTTTGTTTTGGACACTGCAGAAACATTGATCATGAGTCAAGTAAGTAACTTGTTTTGATATATGTTTGGATAGTGCAATTTTATTATATATACCCTGATACTTGTCCAAAAGTAGTACTTGCTCGGCTCCTTATGCTTAGCCCTTGTCCTCATACCATGATTTAGATGATATTGGTACACCGCCCTATCATAACAGAATCCCCAGTAAAATATAATATATATTATATAACTTGATGTTTATACCTAAAATGTAGGATGTAGTGTATTATATATTGACAAACCGCATCACATGAGGTCAGTTTGTTGGATATCCGTGCTTCGAATCCAGAAAATAAATCTTGGGAGTATCCAAATTCACCACAATTAGCTGCCAATGTTGCCTAAATACACAAAAAGGAATAAGTAATGAAAGAAATGAGATGGGACATGTGAATGATGGAACTTTACTTTAGTGGAAAGGCTTGGGTCATGATGGTGGAATGCCTTGAGTGACAATGTTGGGTTTTAATGAGATGGGACATGTGGATGATGGACCCTATCCTGAGTTATGAGGCAGTGGGTTAGGATTTGAACCTAGGACATTACCATGTACCTTTTAATAGTGGGTTGAGTTCTTGGATGATTCTTTCCCCGAGCCTTTGGGTATGGGTTGGAACATGGGTACCAATATGATGGCATGTGGCGATGATGGAATTTTTTTATAGTACCAAATATGTAATGATCATGTGTTATGGTGTCGTAGTTAGCACATAAAGACCTAATGTTCACTGAGTCAGGGTGCCCTAGTTAGCACATGACATCCAACATTCTTAGGTGATGTTTTTATTTTCCTCATCCATACATGGATATGATGATATATACTAGGGGAACATGGTGTTACCCTACTGAGATGTATTTCTCACACCATGAATAGTCACTTTGGAGCATGTTCAGACCATATATTTATTTTATATGTTTGAGAATAGGTTTTACATGGGATTAATCTGAAGCATCTTGAATGGCATCGAGTGATTAGGATTTCACTATGGCCCAAGTATGGCAGTAGGGTTGGTGTTTATTTTTCAAGGGGTAAATCAAGAGGGCAAAACAATATTTAAAATATGCACTATATAAAATGTAATCTTGACATTTACCACAAACAATATAATCTAATTCCAAACATATAGGCATACAAAATGATTCAAAAACACAATTCGCATCACAAAATTAATTTATAAAACAACAATAAATGCACAAAAACTCTTACTAAAAACATTTAGATATTTTAGGGCATCCACTGACCTTGGGTGAAGAAATCGATGAAGTCCAAGGAAAAACCCAAAGGGTGAGGGAGCCTTCTGCGCTGCCTCAGGAGGGGAAGAAGCGACCGCCGGAGTGGGGGGTGCACGGGAGGAGCCACCGACTGTTGAGTACAGTCTAGAGGGGAAGAGGAGGAGTAGGGTTTGGAGGGAGGAAGATCCGCCGGATTAGGGTTCACGCGGAGTACGGTCCAGAGGGGAAGAGGAGGAGTAGGGTTCAGAGGGAGGAAGATCTGAAGAAGAGGTTCAAGGGGAAGGATAAAGAGTACGGCGGAGGTCCGGCAAAGGGAAGATCGGGGGAGGGAATCTGTCGCAGGGGTACAGTACCGCGAGAGATTGGGGGCCGATAAAAAAAGAGGAGACTGTGTGCCTTCTTTTAATAAAATCAGAGACAAGTTTTATCAGTGCTACAAAAGCGCTGATAATGGTGTCCTTTATCAGTGCTAAAAAAGCTCTGATAAAGCCAACCTTTATTAGTGCTGAAATTTTAGCGCTGATAAATCTTCCCTTTATCAGCGCTTTTAATTAGCACTGATAAAGATTATCCTTTATCAGCACTTTTTGATTAGCGCTGATAAAGGGTGTTGCTTCCCTTTCCCGTTTTTGTAGTAGTGATTCCATCTTGGGTTTCCATTAATCAAATCATTCTAATTTTAAATTCAAACAATGGGGGCCTCGAGCAGCAGTCTAGCATACCATGGGTATTTGGATCAGTAGTCCCTATCCCACAAATCACTAATCACATATAATACATAGATATATTGGGGTCCTAAAGCAACAATCTAGAAACCCATGGGTATTTGGAGCAGTAGTCCTTGTCCTACAACTCATTCACAATTATCACTTCTCATGGTTCCATGTTTCCAACCATTTATCAACCAAGAATGAATTATAAATCAACATTTCATATTATTAGAAAACCCCAAGGGTGGGTATCTATTAAATAATTCCATTACTCAACCAATTTCGTTAAACCATTTTTTATCAATTTTATAATCACATTATCCACCAATTTAATTATCACAACATTTATTAATTTCATAATCATGTTTTGAATCAATTGATTAATTCAATTTTTGGATGCAATTTCCCAACATGGAAATTTTAGTTTCACAAATACATATATGAAATTTTAATCA
The DNA here is from genome assembly GCA_963277665.1 of Viscum album. Taxonomy (NCBI): domain Eukaryota; kingdom Viridiplantae; phylum Streptophyta; class Magnoliopsida; order Santalales; family Viscaceae; genus Viscum; species Viscum album. The sequence goes on along the minus strand of OY728139.1, from coordinate 271,195,833 downwards.
ACACTATGGGATTTGAAAATTATACCACCTACCCCAAGATCATTTATGAGCATTTTCCAAACTGAAATACCCTAAATTGATGTGTAATGATCAAAATCACAATGGCATGAAATATCAAGGACCAATACCTAAGATCAAGATCCAAGGGACTAAGATCTATAAAAACCTAGATCTAAACCATTTCCAATGAAATAAAATGCATCCCACTTCATCGAAAAATAGATACAATGGAGAGATTAAAACAAATGGGGAAGAAAACACATACCATAGAGGAGATGATTCTTCAATCGGATTTTCAATTTGATAAGATAGGGGTTCTATGAGACTTAGAATCCTTTTTGTAGCTTCCAAAATTAGAGGAAATAGGGTTATTCCAAGTGGGGATAAATATGGGTTAAAAAATGGGGTTCGTGGAATTTTTTAAAAACTTTTGGGGGAATTAAATCCCATGAGCACAATTTCTGGGGTAAGGGAAAACAATTTTGCAAATGGTGTGACTTAACCATGTGCCTCTATTTAGGGGTCACATCTTTTCTCCTAATTAGCGAGAAATTTGACAAACTATACACAAAATGTGATAATGCCATCTAACTCAGGTTTCACGGTTTGGGGAGGGTGGTTGCATGGTTTGGCCAAACCATGCACTAACTGTGTGCCACATCCTATCTCTTCAAAATAGGGAACACAATTTCCTTGTCCAAAATGCATAGTTTATCCTAAATGTGTGCCAACCATGCATAGAACCTTTAGCTTTCAAAATTTCCTAATTTCTCCCAAAATAACCCCCAAAAAACTAACCAGTATATACTCAAAACAAGGGTAAAATAGTACCTTAAAATGTGCTTGAGGTATCTCCAAAAAGTTAGGCTATTATATTCTCCCCACCTTATAATATCTCGTCTTTAAGCTGTACTCACAAGAATATATATGATTACTAGATAAAAGTCGGGTCACTGAGCCAGTATATCTTCCTCACTCTCCATATTTCATCATGAGCTCTTCCATGCTTCCAAAACACTCATCCTATCAACATGGTCTTTCCCTGAAACACTTTCTCACTGTGATCCATAACACAAATTAGATGCCCCTCAAAGGACGCATCAGCCTCAAGCTCAATATAATCAACATCAATCACATGATAAGGTCTAGGGTGATATTTTCGAAGTTGTGACACATGAAAAAACATCATTAATAGAACTATAACTCTACATAAGATACAATCAGTACATTGCCATCCCAATTCTTTCCACAGTATCTAAAAGTACAAAAAACCTGGGTTCCTACTTGCCTACGGTGACCCAATATAGGTGACCCCAAAAGGAATACACAATCACCCTCTATAAACTCTAGGGGTCTTCTATGTCGATCATCACACGACTTCTTCCTACTATGAGTCACATCTATAAATTTCCAAATAAACTTAACCTACTCTGAGGTCTCTTTCACGAGGTTCGATCCCAACAACTCTGACTTTCCTACCTACGTTCATCATAGAGGTGATCTACATGGCCTACCATAAAGTTCCAAATATTATGTAATCTGAATAGTTCCCTAATAATGTTTTTATGGGTTAAATCAATGAGGGATAATTGTTTCTATAATGACCCACCAAATTCTAGGATGCAGTCCCATAGCATATACACCAACACCTGTGTAGTAAGTTCTGACTTCTCATCTGTCTATGGGTGAAAATTTACACTCAAACACACCTTCTTACTAAGAACCTTCTCAAGAATTACCAGAAGTGTGAGGTGAAAAATGATTCATGGTCTAAAACTATACTACATAGCACCAAATATAGAAAACATATCTCCTTAATGTAAAAATTTCCCAACTGATCCGCTGAGAAAGTCTCCCGGATAGGAAAGAAATAGAATATATTATTCAATCAGTATAAAAACACCCAAATAGAATCATTATTATAAGGAAACCTTGTAAGAAACACCATGAATTCCATGTTACTGTTGTCCCACTTCCATTTTAGAATGGGAAATGGTTGTAGTAAACCACCATGTTGTTGATGATCAGCCTTCACTTGCTGATAGGTGTAGAATCATATCACGAACCCTACAATATCCCTCTTCATGTCTGGATAACAATACCATAGATGTTGGTCATCATACATTTTGGTCAATTAGGATTTTCCACCCACATAGAGTCATGAAACCCATGCATCAGCTCCTCTCATATACACGTAGGCACAAAAACTTGATTATGGACATAGATTATCTCATCCTCATCTATAGTACAGACATAAAGTGACTCTCCATATTTAAGGATTTCCATCAAGTAAAAACACTCTAGATCCTTATAATTTCATTCCCTAATCTCACTGAAAAGTGTAGACTCTAATAATACTGATATGAGTTTCATTTGATCATAGCCCTCCTATAAAACAACATGCATCTTAGCCAGTAAATTCATCATCTTCCACTCAGATCTGGACTCTTTAATTGACTGAGTCTATTTCTTCTTTCTCAAAGTGTCAGCAACACTGTTTACCTTCCCAGGCATATATGCTAGCTCAAAATAAAAACTTTTAATATATTCAACCCACCTATGTTTCTGAAGATTCAAAATTTATATGAAAAATATATTTTAATCTTTTTCAATTTTTATGCACATTAGACTTTTCACCCAACAGAAAATGTTGCCAACACTTCAAGGCATAAACCACTATGCTAACTTGAGATCTTTCATAGGTTAATTCCAATCATGTTTATTCAAATTCCATGAACTATACACCATGACCCAATCTCCCTACTTTAACACTTCTCCAAGTCATATACTGAATGAATCAAAAAACATGGTATATTCCTCACTTGGCTCGAGTAGGATCAAAATTTCTACATGAGTCAAAGATTTCTTCAACTCCTGGAAAGAATTCTCACATGATCCATACCATTCAAACTTAATCTATTTCTTAGTGAATCCTAAAAGTGGTGATTCCAAGTGGGAAAATTACTAGATCAACCTCCGATAATAACCCACCAAACCTCAAAATATTTGGATATATAAAAAAATCTTAGGATTCTCCAAAGAAACCACTACCTAAAATTTATCTAGGTCCACTGACACACCTTCCTCAAAGATGATGTGAACCAAGAAATATACCATGTCAAACCAAAGTTAAAACCTGGATAGATTGGTGTATAACTGATGCTCTCTTAGTGTACTCAATATGATGTCAATATGTTGTCCATTGTCTTCATCAGTCTCAGAATACACCAAGATGTGATTTACAAAAGCAAACACAAACTAGTCTAGATACTGGTGGAAGATTCGGTTTATCAAGGCCATAAAGACAGTCAGAGCATTCGTTAGCCCGAACGGCATCATGATGAACTCATATAGGACTTACCTGCTTCTAAAACCTATATGTGGTTTGTAAAAAGGTCTAAATCTCAACTGATGATACCCCGATCTCAATTAAATCTTAGAGAAAACATAATATATTATCAACTAGTCAAATTGATCATCGATACATAGAAGATAATACTAATTATTCACTATCATTCAGTTCAACTTCTAGTAATCAACACTTAAGTGTAAGGCCTAATAATTTCATATAAAACAAGATTGAAGAACTCCAAGGTGACATACTCAGATGGATAAATCCCTTATCCATCAATTCTTATAGTTGAGTCTTAATCTCCTGAAAATATATTCGTGCCATTATATAAGGTGAAATAGAAATGAGTTTATCTCCACGTATGAGATCAATTTTAAACTCAACACCCTTCTCAGGTAGAATCCATAAGAATTATTTAAAAAACATGTCTTGGAATCAGTCCACTACAGGTGGAAAAACATATTGCTTCACACCCCCATCATCAAGAAAAAGGCTTACAACCTGGGTGGTGAGCTCCCCTAGTTGCTGATAAACTAGCCCTGCATAGATTTTCTGGATATCCCACTCTCCTAAATGAACATAAATATATAATGTATGAGACATAAAGGTGAATATACTACGGTAATGATCAATGAGGTATTGGTATGATACCAACCAGTCCATACCCAAAATAAATTCAATACTTGACATGTCAAGTATTTAAAGATCCCAATAGAAATGATACCCTCCGACCTCAAGAGAACACCCTTTACATAAATATATGTACCTCAACCATAATCCTAATGGTGTGTCGATCATCATAACCCCACTCATGGAATCAAATGACAGACTCAAACCATTCGAAAAAAGTTTAGATATAAAATAAAGAGAGGATCTTGTATAAAATAAGGAACTAGCAAGATTACAAGCTACAAGAATTTTATATATGATCATTGATGGACCAACCTATATATCCACAAGTATAGGCTAAAATTCATGAGACTTCCCTACCCCTATTCTCTATGCTATAGTATGAGTCCCCTGAGCTCCACCACTCCCCTAATATAGGCGCTCTTTCCATGACATATCATTTCCACTGCCTCAACTGCCAAGGCCAGAAGAACTCCAACTACTAGACTAATATAGGGTGGAAGATACCCTTATAGTACTCTAACTCTACCTAGTTCCTTTTTCATTACCCGTCAATTGAGGTTTCTTGAAATACCTCTAATATTGACCCATATTATGCAATATAAACACTCCACTTGTGGTTAGGGTCACTAGATGCGAAAGGGACCCAACCTACCACACTAGTGGAAGTATGTTCAGATACTAATATGTGTAACTAATCCTACTTGCTGGCCACATTATTTCCATCTCCCTTCTTAACATTATCAATTTTACTCTTCCAACTCTCAAAAAATGTACCTTCTGGACATCCAAAAGAAACCACCTGCATTCCCCTAAAAGCCTCCTTTAGGTTCCCCTCAAAAATGAGATCTAGATTCACCACCTCATAAAACTTATTCATCCAAAATTTGTTAACCTTAGACTTTATCTCATATATAATCCCATCATAAAACTATTTTCTATAGTAGCCTCATCTCTTGTCAGCACTAGAAAAAAATACTGACTAACAACTCTATAGAAGATCCATTCGGTACACCACTAGGTCCCAAAATTATTTATAGTTCCCTCATCCATGATCCATATAGAATCCCATGTCATTCATCTAACATAAGGTTATTTCCCTTATCTAACCCTACAAACATGAAGTCTATTCAGGTATCGATCAGGAAGCCTGAGTAGTGTGTGAGTACAACTCATTAGTCCAAAACCAATGACTTCTAAAATAATATCCAGTCTATAATAGTGTATTCAGTTGTATAAAGAATAAATTACAATAAATAATTAAACAGTTTCCACATTAAAAAATTCTTAAATTAACCACATAAAACCTGGTTTCAGGATGATTCTCAAACCATCAATACACATTTTGTCTTCTTCCATATTTTGAACCATCTCCAAAGGCATATTACATTTAATTACATAATGTGTTTCTATTAATAAAATCATTCCAATTCCAAGTTTAAACAATGTGGGACTAGAGAATCAGCCTAGAACCTCATGAGTATTTAGAATAGAATTTCATGTCCCACAAATCAATGATCACATATAATACAAAAATATATTGGGGGACTAGAGTAGTATTCTTTAACCCCATGGGTATTTGAAGTATCAAGACATGTCCCACAACTCATTCTCAATGATCACATCTCATGGTTCCATATTTCCAACCATTTATCAACTAAGAATGAATTATAAATCAATATTTAATCTTATTGGCACACCCCAAGGGTGGATATAAATTTAAAAATTCCATTACACATTCAATTTAATTAACCCATTATTTATCAATTTCATAATCAAATTATCAAACAATTTCATAATCACAACATTTAAAAATATCATAATCATGTGTCAAATCAATTGATTAATTCAATTTATGATGCAATTTCCCAACGTGAAAATTGAAATTTAACAATTAAATACAAAAATTTTTAATTAGGATTATAGGATTTGAAAATTAGACTACCTACATCAAGTTCTTTGATGATTGATCACTAAATTGAAATCCCCCAAAATTGATGTGGAATGATCAAAATCACAACGGCATAGAAGATCTAGGATCAATACCTAAGATCGATATCCAAGGGAATAATATCTATCAAAACCTAGGTCTAAACCATAACCAATAAAGGAAAAATCGTCATTTTTCATCTTGAAATATATAAGACAGAAATAAGAAACCAAAGAGGGAAGAAAACCCATGTCGTAGAGGAGATTATCATTCAATCGGATCTTTGATTCATCAAGATAGGGGTTTGAGGAGCCTTATAATCCTCCTAAGAGCTTCCAAAATCAAAGGAAATTGGATTAGTCCTATTGGGGGTGAATAGGGGTTAAAACCATAGGATTCGAGAATTTTTTTAATCTTTAGAGGAATTAAATTCCATATGCATGGTTTCCTAGAAAGGGGCACAAAGTTTTCAAAATGTGTGCCTTAACTTTTCGCCTTTATCTAGGGGTCACACATTTTCTTCTAAGTGGTCCATGGTTTGACAAACTATATGCAAACCATAAAAATCCCCTCTTCCTTGAGTTTCATGGTTTGGGGAGGGTGTCTATAAAGTTTGAACAAACTTTGTGCCACCTCCTATCCCTCCAAAATAGGGTGCACCATTTTCTGGTCCAAACTGCAGATTTTTTCCTAACCATGCACCAACCATGCATGGCCCCTTTAGCTTCCAAAATTCTCTAATATTTCCTAAAACAAACCCAAATAAAAAACTAACCAAGATATACTCAAAAAGGGTAAAAGAGTAATTAAAAATGTGCATGATGTATCTCCGGAAATGTTGGGGTCTTACACTCATTTGCATTACAAATACCGAGATGGAGATTACCCATTCTTTTTTATTATGAGAAACTATAGTGTCATTAATCAATTTATCATTAAGATTGTGGTGATCCCCACCATAATCCTCTACTCATAAGGGTCTATTTTGAGCCACAATACACCCCTGCATTCAGAATCACCTACTGAAACTCATTTCCATTGGTTTAATGACACGGTCAATGTAGTTTCCATCTCACCGCCCAATTATACATGAAAATATCAGTCGTTCCACCATTTTATAATCATTCTAAAAATTGACTATTGTACCTTCCAATGCATCATCAAAACCCCTAATCCCAATTTGTTTACTCTTAAAGTAATCCCAACATCATCTAAGAACCAACATATAATTCTAGACCCAACTTCCTATGTAATTACACAGTTTGGATCACCAATTATCCTCACCATTCTTCATGATCTCACCTAATCACTGGCACATCACTAATCCTTATCACCCGTATATTACCTCAAAACCACCTGGATCTTGATTAAAACATCAAAAACTTATCCAATACTGCTTCCCAATATCAATTATGGTATTTTATAAAAGACAAGATAAATCAGGTACATCATCTCACCAGCATGAAAAAGCCACCTTGGTCGCCCAATGACTGATGTGATTATAACAGTTATGCCCTGTTGAAAACTCATAAACCTAGTTGTAACATGGTAATCAGGTCTTGTCATGCTAGGCACCCCTATTTTACCCACATATTCATGTTATAACCTCATTAGGGCCCACCCACATTCCTGAATGGATCATCAAAACAGTGACTTTCCCCGCAATCTAGAACATGTTCCTTTAGTGTGATTTGTCATCACTCACACACAACCTAAGAAACCTTCTAGGAGGTCACCCATCCAGACACTACTCTAGGATAAACCTCACTGAGGTATGAAGTTCTAATTAGGTAGGATCTTAAAAAGAAAGGTGCACCTTATTGACATGGGTAGTAACATTTAGTCATTTAACCCTTAAACTTTCAGTGGTTTTCCGTTATCTTCCCCTTTAGAGAATAATGTTCCCATTATATAACCTACTTTAAACCCAGGTAGAACATTTATGTAACGCCCCGACCCCAGTTACCCAGAGTCGGTGCATTATTACATAATATTGTCATGATCACAAAGGATCAAGTCTCGAAAGACTGATTAGTTTAGTAGTCTTGGAAACACTAGATATATTCATAAGTCTTACATTATATTATAAGGTAAAAAAACTACAACAACATCTTGTCTTCATATCCCCTCATACTATCCCTGCAGGTCATTCATAAATTACTTCTTCACATCCTGGGAAAAATAAAACATTGAAAGGGGTGAGCTCAGATGCTCAGTAAGGATAACAATATAGCAGAAGCTTTCATAGATAAGCATAAACACTTAAAGCAATTTATAACTAAAACAAAAGCCTTTTAAACTTAAACATCAGCAGAATTTGGCAAAGATAAAATGAAATAATTCCATTTACTTATTTACATGGATATTCTAATAGTCGAACAATCACATGAAATATCAATAACCACTTTCATAATGATGGAATGCATAATGCTAGACTATCATAACCACATAGCCAAGGCCCCGTTCCAAGACTACAAATAAGATTTTTTCAAGGCCTTGTGCCAAGACACTAGTTTGTCTCATGATACCTACCGATGCATCGAGGAGCTATAGCAGGCTCCACCTGTCACTTACAAAGTCCAATGCATTCCTTATATGAAAGGTTTTAAACATAACATAAACATTCGTATTAAAACTACCATACGAAATGTCAATAATTTATCCACAAACCATGAATGGTATAAAAATAGTACATCCACAGTCAAACATAACTCATTCGATACAATATGGAAGATTGTGTTGTATCATATTAACCTCAATCGAGAATGATGAAGGATATTTACATAGATGAAAATAATCATCAAAATAATTAGAGTGAAATATCCCCCTTTTTCTTGAAATCATTTAAAAGTAACACTATTTGTCAAGAATCCATTTAAAATAGATTTTAGAATCAAAGTGTCCCATACCACTTTGAAACTTTTAAAAGGAATTTTGATTTTAAAACTTTAATGTCCATATAAAGAAATCGTTAAAACCATTTTTAAAAAATGGACATTAATGAGAAAGATTTAGAATAATCAATCTTTAAAACACTTAAAAATGTATTTTAGTTAGAGTTTCTAACCAAAATAGAGACACTTGAATACAAATAATTGAGGTAATAAAAACTTTATAATAACATGAGAATAAATGGATTCATGATATACTATGTCAAAGTACATTATATACACCATATAAAAGTGATTTGGTGTATAACAACAAAGAAGTCTCAATGGAATGTAAATTGAGATGAATTCTCTTATAAAGACCATATTCTTAGGTTAAGGATAAATCAATGACATAATTATGTGTGACAAATATAAATACACTCAATATTATTGGATATTTAGTGTAAATTAATCAGATGACATTAACACATATTCTTGTAAAAACAACACCAATGAATTGGATATTTAACTCAACAAATGGAGATTGAGTTAAAATTACTCTTATCAAGTTCATACTGATGACTTGAGAATTTATCAATGGAGTGATTATGTGTATAAAAAGTATATCCACATAAAGGGGAGTGGAAATTATGACATAATCAAATGAATAGTGATTCCACACATAATCTTGGAGTAAAATAATCAATTAAGTATGCGTAAAGTCGAATGAGTGGAAATTGAAATTTCAAATTCCCTTATCGATTTGGTAACTTACGAAACATACACCCATGAAATAAGGATAATACAATGATGATGTAAATATCAATAAATTAAAGTATATTACACAATGAATACAATCATGGGAAGTACACACACCACATGCCATAAATAAGTGGTGAACAATGGAATTCTCAAAGAATTAAAAGTGAGATAAGAAACCCCTTACTTTGTACTTTTTCCTTGGTCGAGGGTAGGTTAACCTACTGTATAATGGTTAAATAATTTTTCTTGAATTATACAAGAATCATATGCATTAATATGATATCATATATGATCTTTTAACATTGATTTGTTAATAATATCTTAGAATTATCGTCGTTTCGGGTGATAACGGGTTCATTTTACTTTATATTCTTGGTTATTTGAGCCATATTTGTTACTAATGGGATGTATATTATTCATATCCAGAATGATGTCAAATATTTAAACATTTTTTTTAATCATTAAATGAGAATTAGTATTGAATGGATACGATGGAGAATGAATCTCATCGCGTTCGTGGAGACGGTAGTCTGTACGTATGCACGAGCGACAATATCATTCTTTTGATATTAAAATAATATTTAATTGGATGTTATATCATATATACATAATAATTATCATGTTATATTTATTATTTACATGAATTACACATAATTATTATACCCATCCAAATAATAATGTTTTGAATAACAATTACACCACGACGTGGAGACGGTAAGCCGTACGTACGCACGTATGGTGACATGTCATTCAAAGGATGGATATAATATTGAAATATGGTTGTACCATGTTTATAATAACATCATAGTATATATAATATACTGGGGTTAGTATTTTATAATGGTAATAACAAGGAAAGAATAAGTGGAAGAAGAAAGGAACTTGAAAAAGGGTGGTGAAATCATTACCTCTTCTTCGGGTTCTTCCTTTTGATTTGATCAAAATAGATCCTTAGGTTAGATTTATGACTAAAGGAATGCCCCTAGAATGAATTTAGGGAAGTTTAGAGAGTATTTTTTCTGGGTTTGGCCGAACCAAAAGGCTTTGAAGGTGTGAATTAATGAGAAGGGGGAGTTCCCTTTTATAAGAGGGGTGAGGGGCACCTTTGGAAAAGCTAGAAATATTATTTTATAATAAATTCATATTTGGTTTATGATGGATAAAAAGTGGATTATTTAAAGTTAAAGGTTGTAATAGGTCGAAAACCACTCAACCAATAGGATTTATACAGGTTTGGGTTACTATATTAACCTTATCTTTAAGTATTAACTCTTAGTTAATTAGTTTCACTTTTACAATGTCTCTTTGTATTTTTATATTATATGGTTAATAAACTTACTATATACATAAAAGATACCCCCAAGTGTTCCATTAATGATACACCTATCATGATATAAGTCTCTTTGTCGAACCATAGATTTTTAAGAATTTAATATCAATTAATAATATAATATTTGTTTTAAAAACTCTTTTATGTCAATTTTGACATTATTTGGAAAATTGATTTTTGTGAAAATAAAAACAGAATTATTGCTTCGAAAAAAGTTAATTAAATCATTTATAACATGTCATATTAACCTATAAAATTATTTTAATTCATAAAAAGTCTCAAATTATATTTATTTGGGTATTTATAATATCAATTTTTTTAATTTTTCACTATTATGGTAATTACTGCATCATCATTGGGTTATAAATAATTTAAATTATTTAATGTCTAAAAATTATAAATAAAATACAATTATGTATTAAATCTTTTTATATTTCTAATGAATATTTATAGTCAAAAATCAAACATATATAACCCATTGTAAAAATTGTCTTTCTAAAAGATATATGCTTATGTCATTTTTGTATTTGTTTTAACTTAATTAAAATAAAGTGTCCCTATCACCTACAAGTGGCTCCATGGGGTCCCAAAATCGACCCAAAGATGACCATGGTCGGTAATGTATCCACCAATAAGGTTAGGACACGTTTTAGGGTAATTTAGTATTATTATAATATTATTTTTTAACCCTTATTTACTGGATTTACCCATTAACCATGGTAAATAAAATATTTACCGAAGTAATTATTCAAAATGTCTAAAAATAAAAGTTACCTATTTACACAATTTGGACATCCTGATTCTAAATATTGAATCCATTTTTCCAAATTCAAAACACAGAAGTGGCAGAAATTAATTTAAAATTAATTCCCGCTGTCAAAACAAAAAGCGTGTTTTTAAGATATAATAACTATCAAAAGATTAATACTTGTTTATGTTCGGTTTAATTGTGAAATTATGTCCAATGACCAACATTGTATTAAATGGTAATAATATGTTATAAATATACTTTAAAACCACTCAAATTCATAATTTCTCATTATTAATTATTTTGATTAAAAAATTTGTTTTTAATTAAAATTTAGTAAGTTTCACTATTCATCAAAATATGAAAGTTATCCGAAAAGTACCAAAATTTCACCCTAAGATAATTTCAATATTATGAATCCAAAAATAAATTCCATTTTTTAAGATAAAATGTATAAAATTTCAAAAAGTAGGTATTACTATTCATAATGGCTAGTTTGATCGGTTGCGGTGTGTGTTAGAACTCGATGTTGCGTACAACACACGCCATTGCATTATTCAAAGGGAAACGTACCGTGGAATCTTGGGGTGTTATATTCTCCCCTCCTTCAATAAATTGCGTCCTTGCAATTTTTTTAAAAAAAATTGGGTTTGAGAATATAATGGAAAGTCCCACATCGGAAAAAGAGTCAATAAAACTATCACTTTAATAGAAAGGAAGAGAGGTATAAAGGTCACCCAATATAACCCATACTAGGATTCCATGTAGGAAAACAAGGATATAGATGATAAAATAAGTGTTAAGTTCTGATAGAGAGGGATAGAAAACATGATCAGGAGAAATTTAACAATAAGAAAATCACAAACTTGTGTTGGGACAAACAGTCATTAGTCTCCCAGTAGGAAAAGTAAACAGACAACATTTTTTTGTTTTAAGTTACATTACATAAGGACGAGGAAGTCATTTATGATATTGAATAAGAACATAAAGAGATATACTTACTTTTTAAGTAGAGTTTCATTCTTTAATAAATTTTTACCACTAACTCATTTTTTTGAACAATGAGTATTCAAGAAGACTTGGTCACAATGGAAGAGCTAGAATAAACTTCTATAGAAATACATGATCCACATAGGATAAACTATATATTTACCTTGTCTTTGGAGATTAATCAAAACCAAAATGTTTAGTATAATATCTGATGATCCCCCAAATGGATATTCCCTTAGAGAAAAAAAACACTAATCTTACTTTCTAAAATTAAACCATCAATACCCCAAAGTTATATAAATACCATTCAATAATCAATTTCCCTTAAAATACTTCAATATAATCCAAACTAATATTGAGACCCAAAACTTATAAGAATTTAGTCTTCCACGTTAAATTGTATATCCAAATAACATTAATTACTCTTAAAGTCACATACTTAAAATTAATAAACCTAATCATTTCCATAAATAACCCAAATCACTATAAATCCAAAATAAAAACATAGATAAAAATCCACCATTAATCCTAAAATGAAATCCCATACTATTCTATTTTCCTTGGACATATAGTGTTCACAATAAAGCGAACAACTTCCAAAATAACATTTACCACTTAATCACCAAATCATTTTCCTATACTAAGGGTATTCATTTGATAATACATAAGATCCCAAATAAAATTATTATTGATCAATAAAATCATTTAACTAAAAATAATAGTCACGCTAACCAGGGACTTCACGTAGTCCAGTGGTAGGCGATAAATCCCAATCGTACTTTGGTTGTGGGTTTGATTCCCACAGCTTTGTCTGACGCGATGGGTTGTCACACGGTCTGCGTGTTGTCCTTTTTCAAAAACTATATTTTATAACATTACGAAAATGAGATAAATTCCTCAAAATAACCATAACATAATTTAACCACAAATCTTATCTCATACCTTTCATTTTAATCCCAAATTATAATAACTTATAATTGCCTCAAACCCAACGATCATATAAAACCAAATGGTTATTTATAACTATATCCACAAGAGAAAAGATAATTCTTCTACAAATATCATTCTCACATGGAAAACTGCAGGGTTAAAAATACAAGATAAAATTATTCCAAAGTAAACCCATCAATAAGGAGCACTAATACTTTTTAAACATTTCTCCAACCATTTATTTCCACATAGCTTCTTCTTTGACCAAGAAAATATCCTATAGAATAGGGCATTCACTCAGGTAATGGCCAGGTCCCCTACATTTACGGCAAATGACTATAAAGTGACTCTTGGGGCCATTTTTATCTTCTTCCATAGTACTCTTCATTTTTCTTTAGCAATTCTTTAATTTATGTCCTTCCTTCCTGCACGTAAAGAATTTCTTTGTCCCATTGAGACACTTTCCTAGGTGTCTCCTTCCACATTTCCTGCATGATGGAAATTTAGGATTCTTTTCTCCATGGTCTCCACTGCTGGAGCTCTTATCATTCATCACCTTTCCCTTCTTTGTTGAGTTCAGGAATTGGTTAATATATATATTGTTGATCATATTTCTGTAAAATTGATTTAGCATAAAGACGATATCTTTTACGCCTATCAACATTCCATTTTGTTTCTCATTTCCACCACCGTTCCCACCTTGTACATCATTCTCAAAGTCACTATGACTTTCTTGGAATCCAGCCATTGACTAAAACCAGAAAGCATTGTGTGAGTAACAGTAGTCAAATAATCATTTAGAGATTAACATGTCACCATATTCTCAATTTGAAACACATTAGGATTAACCAAGGTCATTTACTCTCATCTTATATATAAAATACTTCAAATTGGTTTGTAAAGAAAATGTAAATTATCCTAAGCATATCCCCTGGGAGTGTCGTAACCAAGAGTGCAGCAAGGCCCGTTGTCGTGCACCAGTTCCCGTTCGAGTCTAGCTCAAATCGGTGTTTTCGGGTTTTACCCCTAGGTACATCTGTGCCAGAGCCGCCTCTACCTGCTCGTATCCAGACAGGGATGTATTTCTCGGAAAACTCACAAAATCTCTACAATACCAAAATTCTAGGAAGTTCTTCTATACTAATCCTCAAAGTTCATCTTAGTTCTACGTGCTATAATCAGAGTTTATCAAAATCTAGCTTCCAAGGTTTGTACTAAACTTCCTCTGATACCAACTGTAATGCCCCGACCCCAGTTACCCAGAGTCGGTACATTATTACATAACATTATCATGATCACAAAGGATCAAGTCTCGAAAGACCGATTAGTTTAGTAGTCTTGGAAACACTAGATATAATCATAAGTCTTATATTACATCATAAGGTAAAAAAACTAAAACAAAATATTGTATTCATATCCCCTCATGCTATCCCTGCAGGTCATTCATAAATTACTTCTTCACATCCTGGGAAAAATAAAACATTGAAAGGGATGATCTCAGATGCTCAGTAAGGATAACAATATAGCAGAAGCTTTCATAGATAAGCATAAACACTTAAAGCAATTTATAACTAAAACAAAAGCCTTTTAAACTTTAACATCAGCATAATATGGAAAAGATAAAATGAAATAATGTCATTTACTTATTCACATGGATATTCTACTAGTCGAACAATCACATGAAATATCAATAACCACATTCATAATGATGGAATTCATAATGCCAGACTATCATAACCACATATCCAAGGACTCGTTCCAAGACTACAAATAAGATTTTGCCAAGGCCTTGTGCCAAGACACTAGTTTGTCTCATGAGACCTACCGATGCATCGAGGAGCTATAGCGGGCTCCACTCGTCACTTACTAAGTCCAATGCATTCCTCATATGAAAAGTTTTAAACATAACATAAACATTCGTATTAAAACTAGCATACGAAATGTCAATACTTTATCCACAAACCATGAATGGTATAAAAATAGAACATCCACAGTCAAACATAACTCATTCAATACAATATGGAAGATTTTATTGTATCATATTAACCTCAATTGAGAATGATGAAGGATATTGACATAGATGAAAATAATCATCAAAACAATTAGAGTGAAATATCCCCCTTTTTCTTGAAATCATTTAAAAGTCACACTATTTGTCAAGAATCCATTTAAAATATATTTTAGAATCAAAGTGTCCCATACCACTTTGAAACTTTTAAAAGGAATTTTTATTTTAAAACTTTAATGTCCATATAAATAAATCCTTAAAACCATTTTTAAAACATGGACATTAATGAGAAAGATTTAGAATAATCAATCTTTAAAACACTTAAAATGTATTTTAGTTAGAGTTTCTAACCAAAAGAGAGACACTTGAATACAAATAATTTAGGTAATAAAAACTTTATAATATCATGAGAATAAAGGAATTCATGATATACTATGTCAATGTACATTATATACACCATATAAAAGTGATTTGGTGTATAACAACAAAGAAGTCTCAATGGAATGTAAATTGAGATGAATTCTCTTATAAAGACCATATCCTTAGGTTAAGGATAAATAAACGACATAATTATGTGTAACAAATATAAATACACTAAATATGATTGTATATTTAGTTTAAATCAATCATATGACATTCACACATATTCTTGTAAAAACAACACCAATGAATTGGATATTTAACTCAACAAATGGAGATTGAGTTAAATTTACTCTTATCAAGTTCATACTGATGACTTGAGAATTTATTAATGGAGTGATTATGTGTGTAAAAAGTATATCCATAGAAATGGGATTGGAAATTATGACATAATCAAATGAATAGTGATTCCACACATAATCTTGGAGTAAAATAATCAATGAAGTATGCGTAAAGTCGAATGAGTGGAAATTGAAATTTCAAATTCCCTTATCGATTTTGTAACTTAGGAAACATACACCCATGAAATAAGGATAATAAAATGATGATTTAAATATCCATAAATTAAATTATATTACACAATTAATACAATCATGGGCAGTACACACACCACATGCAATAAATAAGTGGTGAACAATGGAATTCTCAAGGAATTAAAAGTGAGATAAGAAACCCCTTACTTTGTACTTTTTCCTTTGTCGAGGGTAGTTTAACCTCCTTTATAATGGTTAAATAAATGTTATTGAATTATACAAGAATAATATGCATTAATATGATATAATATATGATCTTTTAACATTGATTTGTTAATAATATCTTAGAATTATCGTCGTTTCTGGTGATAACGGGTTCATTTTCCTTTAAATTCTTTGTTATTTGAGCCATATTTGTTACTAATGGGATGTATATTATTCATATACAGAATTATGTCAAATATTTAAACATTATTTTTAAACATTAAATGAGAATTAGTCTTGAATGGATACGATGGAGAATGAATCTCATCGCGTTCGTGGAGACGGTAGTCCGTACGTATGCACGAGCGACAATATCATTCTTTTGATATTAAAATAATATTTAATTGGATGGTATATCATATATACAGAATCATTATCATGTTATATTTATTATTTACATGAATTGCACATAATTATTATACTCATCCAAATAATAATGTTTTGAATAACAATTACACCACAACGTGGAGACGGTAAGTCGTACGTACACACGTATGGTGACATGTCATTCAAAGGATAGATAGAATACTGAAATATGGTTGTAACATGTTTATAATAACATCATAGTATATATAATATACTGGAGTAATTATTTTATAATGGTAATAACAAAGAAAGAGGAAGTGGAAGAAGAAAGGAACTTGAAAAAGGCTGGTGAAATCATTACCTCTTCTTCGGGTTCTTCCTTTTGATTTGATCAAAAGGGCTCCTTAAGTTGGATTTATGACTAAAGTAAGGCCTCTAGGATGAATTTAGGGAATTTGAGAGAGTATTTGGTCAGGTTTTGGCTGAACTAAAAGGATTTGAAGGTGTGAATTAAAGAGAAGGGGGAGTGCCCTTTTATAAGAGGGGTGAGGGGAACCTTTGGAAAAGCTAGAAATATTATTTTATAATAAATTCATATTCGGTTTATAATGGCTCCAAAGTTGATTATTTAAAGGTTATGGTGGGTATAGGTCGAAAACCACTCAACCAATAGGATTTAGACAGGTTTGGGTTACTATATTAACCTTATCTTTAAGTATTAACTCTTAGTTAATTAGTTTCACTTTTACAATGTCTCTTTGTATTTTTATATTATATGGTTAATAAACTTACTATATACATCCAAGAGACCCCAAAGTGGTACATTAATGATACACCTGTCATGATATAAGTCTCCTTTCCGAACCATATATTTTTAAGAATTTAATATCAATTAATAATATAATATTTGTTTTAAAAACTCTTTTATGTCAATTTTGACACTATTTGGAAAATTGATTTTTGTGAAAATCATAACAGAATTATTACTTAGGAAAAAGTTAATTAAATAATTCCTAACATGTAATATTAACCTATAAAATTAGTGTAATTCATAAAAAGTCTCAAATTATATTTATTTGGGTATTTATAATATCAATTATTTTTATTTTTCACTATTATGGTAATTACTGCATCATCATTGGGTCATATATAAATTAAATTATTTAATGTCTAAAAATTATAAATATAATATAATTATTTAGTAAATACTTTTAGATTTCTAATGAATATTTATATTCGAAAATCCAACATATATAACCCTTTGTAAAAATTGTTTTTCTAAAAGATATATGCTTATGTCATTTTTGTATTTGTTTTAACTTAATTAAAATAAAGTGTCCCTATCACCTACAAGTGGCTCCATGGGGTCCCAAAATCGACCCAAAGATTCTCATGGTCGGACATGTATCCACAAATAAGGTTAGGACACGTTTTATGGTAATTTAGTATTATTATAATATTATTTGTTAACCCTTATTTACCGAATTTACCCATTAACCATGGTAAATAAAATATTTACCGAAGTAATTATTCAAAATGTATAAAAATAAAAGTTAACTATTTAAAAAAATTGGACATCCTGATTCCAAATATGGAATCCATTTTTCCAAATTCAAAACACAGAAGTGGCAGAAATTAATTTAAAATTAATTCCCGTTGTCAAAACAAAAAGCGTGTTTTTAAGATATAATAACTATCAAAAGATTGATACTTGTTTATGTTCGGTTTAATTGTGAAATTATTTCCAATGACCAAAATTGTATTAAATGGTAATAATATATTCTAAATATACTTTAAAACCACTCAAATTCATAATTTGTCATTATTAATTATTTTGATTAAAAAAGTTGTTTTTAATTAAAATTTAGTAATTTTCACTATTCATCAAAATATGAAAGTTATTCGAAAAGTACCAAAATTTCACCCTAATATAATTTCTATATTATGAATCCAAAAATAAAGTCCATTTTTAAAGATAAAATGTATAAAATTTTAAAAAGTAGGTATTACTATTCATTAGGGCTAGTTTGATCGGTTGCGGTGTGTGTTAGAACTCGATGTTGCGTACAACACACACCATTGCATTATTCAAAGGGAAACGTACTGTGGAAGCTTGGGGTGTTAAAATTTATACATATGGTTGGGTACGACCTTCGATACAACTATAAAACTAGGATTAGCTGAAAGTACATGAACTCTTCATTAACACGGTCATTGAGTTCTGGCCCTCCAGTAACCACCAGTTTTCCCATAAACATGTTTTCCCCTCCATGGGGTCGAACCATGTTCCTGAATGGATCATCATACTAATGAATTTCCCCAAAGACCAACACATGTTATTTTAGTGTGTATTTTCCTTACTCACACACACCTTGAGAAACTTTCTAGGAGGTCACCCATCCTAACACTACTCTAGAAAAAACCTCACTTAACTATGGTTCTCTAATCAGGTAATCTCCTCAAAAGAAAGGTTCACCTTTCTTCCATTGGTAGTAACATTTATCCTTTTAAGACTTTAACTTTTGGGGTGTTATAATCATCATACCCATGACCCTTCTAATAAAATTTTCATGCCTAAATATTCCATGATATGTCCATCACCACACATGATGGTTGGACATGGCTATCCCACTCATACCCGATCACTAATATAAAACATAAAAATCCACCCATTCTAATCCCACTATAAACGTCACCCTCGACATTCGTCGAATTCCTATCCATAAAAAGGGTCACTGCCTCTGACAACTCATGGTGAACTCCCCATAATATAGTCTTTTTTATACTACTCCATGAGAACAACCTCAACAGGTTACACGATTATGCCTCCCTAAAAATTCTTGTTAAGGAACTCACTCACTATAATGCCTTGAAATTCTAAAATAAGGATGTTGTATTTGATAGCATGTATGACACACAACACCAAGTGTAGAAGGTAATACAAGGTCTTGAGTCTTTAAGATATTTTTACTATTTTAAATATATTTAATAAAAAATTTGATGTTTATCTAATAGGTATTATAAGATGTAGATAAGAAAAAATACAATTTTATGCACAAAAAACTATATTTTTCTAAAGGCAGGTTTGCTGCCTTTTAATGGTGAACCTATTTTAAAACTAAATTCTAGAAATTTTATAAATTTTATATAAAAAAATAAAATTTATTTTTGAAATTGGGATTTCAAAATTATCTTATGGTGAACATTTGGTATTTTTCTGTGAAATTTCATTTTTTGATGAATAGTGGAAAATACTGAATTTTAATTGAATAATGTTTTTTTATCTAAATAGTATATAAGGTTAAATTAAATTTGGAATTGGTTTTAGATCCACATTAGTTAAATTTTAAATATTTTAATCTAATTTAGGTAATTTTAATCATTTTTATATTGAATTTGGATATAAAAACATTTTTATCTTTTAGACATTTTCACTTTAAAAAGTTTCCTTACCATCACGTCTATGGGATTATCATTGAATTAATTTTAGGAACTTCTCTGAATTGAATTTTGAAAATGGGTGTATGAATTTGGAATTAGTATAATATTTATAATCTCATAATGTTAACTTAATTTTTTTACCATAATTATTAGTGAATGTTGTGAAAATTAATTACATTGATTAAGGTGAGAATGGGCTTACTTAATGATTAAACTTAGAATATAAGGTGTGTAAATGACCCAAAACTTGTCCAACACCCATTCTATAGAAATATTTAGAAACTCACCACATTACTATCTATTTTCATGATTTGGTTCGATATTATTTCATGAAATTGACCTATATAATAAGTTAAGTAATTAAAAATGTCAAAAAAGGAACCTTCCTTTCCTTTAACACTTATAAAGCTTTGAAATAGGGACAAAACATCATACTTTTAGCTATAAATATTAGTTTGAAAGGTCAATGAGTTTTTTATCATGATAATTTATTTTAATTTTTTATTAGTGATATAATTACATTAAACACTTAAAAAGTGTCAACACATGGATTATTTAGTTAATAATTAAATATAATAAATTATTCTTAAAATATTTAAATTAAAGAAAATTTAATGAATTATTTTGTTACATAATTTTTTCATTAATATATATTTTTACATAACTGTGAACTTAATATATTTAAATTCTGATATTTTTTATGTTTTAAAATTAAAATTAAATAAATAATTTCAAAATTGACAATAATGTTATTTTATAATAAATGATATTTTATTAAATGACTTAAAATTTATAAAAATCCAATATTTTCACAAGTAGTTTCTAAGTGTTAATAAATATCTAATATGGTCTATTAATTTACCAATTTATCTTTTATACATAACATATTGACCCCTAAATAGTAAAAACTTTTCTAGTAAGGTTAGGGTTAAGGTAGTGTTTTTGCACGTAATGTATGCTTCTATTGAATTAATTTCCAACAAAAATGGGATTTTTACATTATAAATTAGATTTAATATTTTATAATTAGTGGATATAAATTTTCTAAAAATTATCACTTTAATTTAGTCATAATGGATGAATTGCATAGGTTATAAAACCAATTTCCTAAATGAAAACCCAAAATGGAAAAAATAATGAAACTTAAAGAATAATGAATAAAATGATAAAAAACAAATTTTTGTTTTTTGAGTGTGGATTGACCATAATTTCCCTTTAATCCATTATTTTTTAATTTTTTTAACCACATGAGGTTAGGGATACCTACCAATAGTGTTTACCTTTTGGTATTTACAAGAACGCAACTCTTCCTCCACTATAAAAAGGCATTCACTCTTCCCATTACTCACACTTTTAAAGACACTTTGGATCATAAAAAACCTTCCAAAAATAGACTCTCAACATACCTCGTATCATTTTAGAAGCCTCAAATTTGGAAGAAAGAAAACCAAGGAAGTCTTTCGGTATAAACCAAAGAGAGTTACCCAAAGAAGAGGTAACATTTTTCAACAAGCACTTTTGTTTTATTTACTTATTAACCCCTTCAATTATATTTATTCCATGGTTATATAATAATCTCAGTATCCTAAATATACTGAGATGTTCTTATGCTAAGGATTTAACCTACACCTACACACAATTCCATCAAATGGGTAACGAAATCATCATTTGTGTGTATAAAGGACTACTGCCATGTGAAACGATATCATTCGTTTTTACTTTACCACCTATTATGGTTGGTAATTATGATAGAAATAATGTCTTTATATGATATTTATGATATTTATGATGTATTTATACTTTTAAAATTATTATAATAGACATATATGATGGTTCCAGGCATACTAGAAGCATGAAATGATGGGAAATATATTAAATTTCTTTTAATAATCATTAACCAAAACCATGAGTAAGGATCATGCATGTAAAATTTATAATTAATTTGTTTAATATCTGAAGAAATAATTACCTAGTATTATGAACATTATCCTTTTATGATTATTGATCATGTAAAAAATACCCTTTCGGATTTCCTTTGTTGCACTGTAAGGATACAAGGATTAGATCCCTATAACGGTGATCCACATGTTCTCTAATGATCTCTGAGAAACACCACTAGATCACCGGGTGTTAGAACAGAGAATTGGATGTATTTTATTGTTTGTTCTTAATAAATAATTTTTTTGTATTGAAGAAATCTCTCTCATTCTTGTCATTCTTGAGAGGGAGAGAAATCAAGGATTCAAGGGAGAATTCGTTCTATGCAACAATTCTCTATTTTCATTTTTCAGATACCATACACAATAGACATAGCCGTATATTTATAGAGTTAATATTTAAGTTAAAATATTATTTAATTGCATACCTTCCATTAAATAAAATTTATTACCTTTAATAAACCCCATTACAAATAATAATAATTATATTATTATTATTTTTCTGTTCATGCCAACTTGCACAATAAAAAATATCATGTAACAGTATTGTTAATTAATATTTCTCACTAAACTTGGTCTTGGTTCGTTCAAACTTCTCTAGTATTTATTAAACAACTGAATAAATATTTTATTCATAAATATATATTTTATTCAAAATCTGGTGAATAAATATTATTATAATATTCAATAAATAAAATAAATATTTTATTCACAAGCTAGTAAATAAATATTTATTTAATTTATGAGATCAATATAACTTGAATAAAATTATATCTCATACTTGAGAATAATATTTATTCCATTAATTAAACTCAAATATAATTTAATTGAGATCAATGGAAACACTTAGTGTGTAACCCTCTATGATACTTTCTCTTTGGTATTAAGGAGGCTTGCCTAAATTCAAAGATTATTGTTTAAAAACAGGTCAAGGAACCCAAGAGAAAAAGCTTAATGTCACAACATTGATAAACACATGGGAATTCTCACTGTGTAATATAATACCTTTATCAAAATATCTCATCAAGTAGGTTTCACATCTGTTTCACCAACCTATATGCTCATTATGTCTTTATTTGGATATCAGAAATAAACACATAATTACACCATGGCCATGGAATTTAATGTGATGGTTTTATTCTAATAAAATGGTTGAGATATCAGAATCCATAAATATGGAAGGGACAAATCCTTCCTTGGCATATTAATTAATGGCATGTCACTTATGACACACCCAATGTATCCAAATTCTCTATGAAATGTTATCTTCATAGTTTATGAAATATATCTAAGTAGGTGAATTGTAACAAGTATTAATAATGATCCTAAATTCTAAGGATCAAAACATGTACTCATAGATAGGAATATTCGATGACCCAAAAACATATGTAATTAATATCAGTGGTTCTATTCTCATAGTCTCCCATATTATAGATTATCAAGAACAAACTTCATGGGAAGAATCCTAATCTTATTATGAATAATCGTACTTGAATATCTATGAACTATGAGTCCCATAATAATACATTATCTGACCACATAAATTATTTAATAATATCATTATATCACATAAAGGATCTCATCATAGTGGGTAACTTCTATGACCATATCAATGCGATGTATACTCTAGAAAATTATTACATTATAGCCATGCAGAACAAAGAAAAATACATAATAAGTATTTTCATTAATATTAAATACATTTAATATTCATGTGATCAAAGTAAAAACAATTAGTCCTAGGACACCAACTCCAAAAAAAATCCCAATTAGACTAGATCCAACTACCTACAACCTTCACTCCACTAGACCTCACATGATAGTTATGTTCCTATTGAGTAAATGATTTATTCAAGGGGTCTACCATGTTGTCTTCCATGGAAATACCGCTCACTGCAACTTCACCTCTCTGAGAAAAATCCCCCAAGAGATGATACATCTTAGGTATGTGCTTCATCCACTGATGTGACCTTGGATCTTTTGAAAGAGCCACCACTACAATATTATCACAATAGAGTGTGATGGGATCTTTACTTCTAGGTACCACATAAAGATCTTGGATGAAGTTTCACATCCATACTACTTCTTTATCTACCTCAAAATCCACAATATAATTAGAATTTGTTATAGAATCTACAACCCCAACCTTATTTGAGCTTTTCCAGATCACATATCCTCCATTAAAAGTAAAGATGTATCCCATTTTTTGACTTCATATTATCTTGATCAGATTGGAAACTAGGATCTGCGTATCCATTGGTGAATAGTTACTCATCTCCTCTATAAACTAGGAACATGTCCTTAGTAAATCTCATATACTTAAATATAGTCTTGACTTCCAACCAATGGTGGTCACCTAGATCAGTTTGATATCTTCATACCGCACTTAATGTGTAGAATACATCTATCCTAGTACATATCATAACATACTTGACTAAACTGATATCTGATTCATATGTAATCCTTTCCATTCTGTTTCTTTCCTCATTTGTCTAGGGATACATTTTCCTGGAAAGATTAATTCCATGTGACACTGCCACAAATCCCCTCTTAGATTATTCCATAATGAATCTCTATAGTATTTTTCAATGTATTTACTTTGACTCAGCCTAAGAAATCTCTTGGATCTATCACAATGGATCTTGATCCCAAGAATATATACTTCCTCACCCTTGTCCTTTATAGAGAAGCATTTATTAACCATGCCTTAACAGACTATAAGACTATTATTTTGTTTCTAATGAGTAATATATTATCAAAATATAGTATTAAGAAAATGATTTCACTCCCACTAAATTGTTTATAAACACATGACTCACATTCATTATTTATAACACCAAATTCCAATATATCCTCTTTAAAATTAATGTTCCATGACATGGATTCTTTCTTTAATCCATAAATGGGTCATTGTAACTTTCATATCTTGTTGGCATCCTTTGGAGTTACAAACCCTCAATGTTGTGTCATATAGACATGTTGTCTAAATTTCATATTAAATAAGGTTGTTTTAAATCCATTTGAAAAATATCATAATCATGAAAAGTAGCAATGAAAAGTATAATTCTGATGGATTTTATCATTACAACTGGTGAAAAGGCTTCATCAAAATCAATTCCTTGATGATGTTTAAACCCTTCTCCAACTATTCTTGCCTTATAGGTATTGAATTTTACCTCTATGTATGGTTTCTTCCTGAATACCCATTTAAAACCAATGAGATTTATATCTACTGGAGTGTCAAAAAAAATTAGGACTTGGTTTTGGTATATGGAATCCATTTCAGAATTCATGGCCTCTTTCCACTTGGAAACATCTATTCCACTTACTGCTTCCTTGTAGATTAGAGTATCATTATTATCAACACATAATGAGTAACCATCATTGGTGACTAGAAAACCATATATTTCAGGTTCTATAACCTCTCTAGTTCTTCTATACGGTAATTGTTTCTCTGGAACAATTTCTTCTTCCACAGGGCTTTGTGGAATTTTTTCCTATGCCAACTTTTGTTTATCTTGAGCCAAGACTTCATCAAATTCTCTCACTCCCACTATATCTTTTAAATATAAGATCCTCCTCAATAAATATGGGATGATTTTCAACCAAAACCTTTTTATCTGAAGGATTTTATAGGTAGTATCCCTTTGTTTCTTTGGGATATCCTATAAAGATACACTTAGTACCTCAGGGTGAAATATTGTTACCAAAATAGGCCTTAACAAATGCTTTGTAACCCCACACATGTAATTAAGAAAACATGGGTTTCTTTCCATTCTATAATTGGTATGGTATATCGTCTGTTACTTTAGTTATCACTCAATTTAGTATATATGTTTCTATTAGTAATGTGTATCCCAGAAATAATAATGGAAGATTGACATGGCACATCAATGATCCTACCATGTATAACAAGGTTTGGTTTATCCTTTCACTTACACCATTCCACTGAGGTGTATAAATAAGAATTAGATGAGATAATATATAAAATCCCATAAATAATCAATGATGTCTTGATTAAGATATTCTCCACCACGGTCTGAGTAAGGATTATTAATTTTCTTACCAAGATGGTTCTAAATTTTGTTCTTGTATTCCTTGAATTTATCAAAAGAATCCAACTTATACTTAATTAAATAGGAATATCCATATCTACTAGAATCATCAGTAAAAGTTATGAAGTATGATTACCTGCCCCTTGATTCAATAGTAAATGGTCAATGCACATCGGTATGAACTAATTCAATAATCTCTTTATCCCTTTCACCTTTCCCAATAAATGGGGATTTAGTAAATTTCTATTGTAAACATGTATGATATACACCAAGTGTTTTTATTTCAAAAGAATATAAATATTTGTCTTAATTTAATTTAGTCATGAATTTTTTGTTTACATGACTTAGCCGGTGATGCCAAAGTTGGGTGTGTTATGAGTCATGTGACATAACTTCGATATCGATTTCCATTACTTGGTTTATGTAATCCAACAAATAAATATTGTTATTTAAATGTTTCTTACCATGAAAAATTATATCTTTATAAAATAAGAAACATGTATTCAAAAATTTGAAAATAAATCCATTTATATCTAGTCTGGATATAGAAATAATGTTATTGGTAACTAAAATCACATTATAAAAACCCTTTAAAACCAATATCATTCTGGTCAGAAATGTGAGGTGGTAGTCCTTGGTTGCTACAGTAGTAATTTTAGCTCTGTTGGATTCTCATAGATCAACCTCCCCTTAGTCAATCTTTTAGAATCTACTTGGTTTCTATATTTTAATACAAATGTGAGAACCGTAAGATATATCTAATACCCAATTTATAGAAATAGATAGATTTCACTTGAAAAAAAATACACCTGAATCTTCCTCTTTATTCTTTTGATGGGTTTAGTTTATATTCTAGTGTCCCTTCTTTCCACATGGGAAACAAACATCATCATATTCCCTTTCTTTCCTCTTGATCTTCCTCTTCTTGGAAGGGCATGAAGAATCTTTGGGATTAAATATCTTTGCTTTCACTTTTAATTTTTTCACCATAAGGATAAAATGTATTTCATGTTTTTTAACACCCCAAGATTTCATAGTACATTATTTCTTCAAAGTGATTCAATAACTTGCACTACACGCAACACCGGGTTCGAGCGCACCACAAGATTACCAAACTAGCCGTTCAAAAGCGGTTATGAATAGTATTAACTGAATATTGAAATATATATAATCATTATAATTTTAGAATCTATATTATGAGTTTTTTAGACATAATGTAAGAACAAATTCATTTTTTCAGATAAAAGAAGTATTTATTTCAAAATATGCACTTTTACCTCCTTTTAATGATGAACTATTTTTAAATCCAATATTTCAAACTTTTATATATTCTATTTGACAAAATAAAATTCTTCTTTAGAATCGGGACATAATAATTTAGTTTCAATAAATATTTGGTGCTTTTCTGATAACTTTCATATTTGGGTGAATAGTGAAAAATACTATATTTTAACTCAAAACAACTTTTTTAAATCAAAATAATTTATAGTGTTAAATTATACATTTTAATGGTTTAGAAGTATAAATAGATTATATTTTTACCATTTAATCAAATTCTGGTCATTGTAAGTAATTTCACTTTGAGATTGGACATAAACAAGTGTCAATCTTTTGAAAGATATTATTTCTTAAAAATACGCCTTTTGGTTTTGACAACAGGAATTAATTAATAAATACAACTTTTATGATTTTAATTTGGTAAAATAGACTTCATTTTTTAATTCAGAATA
Organism: Viscum album; assembly: GCA_963277665.1. Classification (NCBI taxonomy): domain Eukaryota; kingdom Viridiplantae; phylum Streptophyta; class Magnoliopsida; order Santalales; family Viscaceae; genus Viscum; species Viscum album. The sequence continues at coordinate 271,167,657 of OY728139.1, read as the reverse complement.
TCAAAATTATCTTTGGGTTAATTTTTGGTATTATTCTGAAAACATTCAGTTTTTAATGAATAGTGAAAATACTAAATTTTAATTAAAAACAACTTTTTTAATAAAAATAATTTATAGTGCTAAATTATACTATTGAGTGGATTTACAGTATAATTAGATTATATTTTTACCATTTAATACAATGTTGGTCATTGGACATAATTTCACATTTAAACTGGACAAAATCAAGTGTCAATCTTTTGATAGTTATTATTTCTTAAAAACACGCTTTTTGATTTGACAATGGGAATTAATTTTAAATTAATTTCTGCCACTTATGTGTTTTGAATTTAGAAAAATGGATTCCTTATTTAGAATCAGTATATCCAAATTTTTTAAATAGTTAACTTTTATTTTTAGACATTTGGAATAATTACTTGGGTAAATATTTTATTTACCATGGTTAAAGGGTAAATCTTGTAAATAAGGGTAAAAAAATAATATTATAATAATATTAAATTACCTTAAAACGTGTCCTAACCCTATTTGTTGATACATGTCCGACCATGGAAATATTTGGGTCAATTTTGGGACCCTATGGAGCCACTTGTAAGTGATAATGACACTTTATATTAATTAAGTTAAAGTAAATACAAAAATGACATAAGCATATATCTTTTAGAAAAAAAATTACATAGGGTTATATATGTTATATTTTCGACTATAAATATTCATTAGAAATATAAAAATATTTACTACATAATGGGATTTTATTTATAAATTTTATACATTGAATAATTAAATTTATTTATGACATAATAATGATGCAGTATTTTCCTTATTAATGAAAGAATAAAATAATTGGTATTATAAATGTTAAAATAAATATAATTTGAAATTTTTTATGACATCCACAAACTTTATTGGTTAATATGACATGTTATTATTACTTAAATGAATTTGGTTCGAATTAATAAAGTTTTTAAGACTAACAAAAATCAATTATTAAATAGTGTCAAAATTGACATAAAGGAGTTTTTAAAAAAAATATTATATTATTAATTGATATTCTATTCCTAAAAATCTAAGGTTCACCCAAAGGACTTATATAATTATAGGTGTATCATTAATGTACCACTTGGGGATCTCTTGGAAGTATATAGTAAGTTTATTAACTATATAATATAAAAATACAAAGAGACATAGTAAATGTCAAACTAATTAACTAAGAGTTAAAACAAAAAGATAAGGTTAATAAAGTTACCCAGACATGTCTAAAACTTATTGGTTGAGTTTTTTTGACCCATACCCACCTTAGTCTTAAAATAAATCTGTTTGGAGCCATTATAAACCGAATATAAATTTATTATAAAATAATATTTCTATCTTTTCCTAAGGTACCCCTCACCCTCTTATAAAAGGGAACTCCCCCTTCTCTCTAATTCACACATTCAAAGCCATTTGTCTCGGCCAACCCCTGCCCAAAAATCCTCCCAACTTTCCTCACTTCAACATATAATCCTTAGTTTGATCATAAAGCCAACCTAAGGAGCCCTTTTGATCAAATCAAAAGGAAGAACCCGAAGAAGAGGTAATAAATTCACCACCCTCTTTCAAGTTCCTTTCTTCTTCCACTTATTCTTTCTTTGTTATTTCCATTATAAAATAATAACTCCAGTATATTCTATATACTTTGATGTTATTATAAATATGGTACAACCATATTCAGTATTCTATCCATCCTTTGAATGACATGTCACCATACGTGCGTACGTACGACTTACCGTCTCCACATCGTGATGTAATTGTTATTCAAAACATTATTATTTGGATGGGTATGATAATGATGTGTAATTGATGTAAATAATAAATATAACATGATAATTATTCTGTATATATGATATACCATCCAATTATATATTATTTTAAAATCAAAATAACGATATTGTCGCTCGTGCATACGTACGGACTGCTGTCTCCACGAACGCGATGAGATTCATTCCTCATCATATCCATTCAAGTATAATTATCATTTTATGATTAAAAATAATTTTTAAATAATTGATATCATTATGTATATGAATAAGATACAACCTATCCATAATAAACATGGATTATGTAATAAAACATATAAAAGAAAACGAGTAAGTTAACCCATGAAACGACGATAATACTAAGATATTATTAACAAATAAATGTTAAAAGATCATATATGATATCATATTAATGTATATGATTCTCGTATAATTTAATAACAATTATTTAACCATTATACAGGAGTTTAACCTACCCTCGACCAAGGAAAAGTACAAGCTAAGGGTTAATTCTACAATCTCTTCATTATCTGAGGTTGTTTATACGTAATTATCTACTGGGACCTCTTTATCATCCACATCCATGTTTCTTAGAAATGTATTTCAAAAAAAATTACTATTTACTATGCAATGGGTTAAATTCATTTATACCCTTATGTGTTTTGAAAGGAATCTTTTTGTCATTTTCCAAAAAAGGTACTTTTTGACCTTTTTGACAAATTTAAGGTAAGAATATTTTTTTTAACTTATACGGTGGGTGCTGCTATTTTCCACCGTTATAACATCATAAAAGCTTCCCTTAAAATATTATAAGAATATTTTCAAAATAAATGTTTTATTTATAATTATGTGAATATTAAATGTTCTCAAAATAGAAAGATATATTTCTTTAAAAATGGTTTTGATTTCATCTATGTCAACATCCTTTGATGGATTTTAAGTTTATTTGAAATTGATTTATTTGGATACAAAACTTCCATATTGTATTGAAGTTTTTGTGATATGTTTGAATTTGGATGTTCTATTTTTATACCATTAATGGTTTATGGTTCAAGTATTGACATTTCATATTCAAGTTTTAATACGAATTCTTATGATATGTTTAAACCTTTTCATATGAGGAATGTATTAGACTTAGTAAGTGATGGGTGGAGCCCACTATAGCTCCTCGATGCATCGGTAGGTCTCCTGAGACAACTAGACATGGAATTGGCCAAGGCCCTTTCCCAATTTTGATATGTGGTTTTGGCTGAGGCCTTAATCATTTTTAGATGTTTTGGTCAAGGCCTTGACAAAATGTTTCAGAAAGTCCGACATTATACATTTCCTCATTATAAAAATAATACTGATGGTTCATGTGGCCATTCAACTAGTAGAATGCCAATTATTATGTTTTATTATGGAATTATTTACTCAGCTCATATTCCTACTATAAAAGTATTCATGTTTATTATTGGTAAAGGCATGTGGTTTCAATTATTCCCCAAGCTTAATATTTATGTTATCTTCTGCTGTATTTCATACCCTTACTGAGCATTTAATCTCACCCCTTTCTTATGTTTAATTTTCCCAAGATATGAAGAAGTTAGTTATGAGTGACTTTCAGGAATTATTAAGGAGGCTTGGATGTTTCCAATGGAATAAGTTTGTGTTGTATTTCTTTTCAAGTTGTAAAGTTGAACTTATGTGTGAATCTTGTTTCCAAGGCTACTAAACTAATCAGTATTTCGAGAATTGATCTTTTGTGATCATTCCAATGTTATGTAATAATGTACCGAATCTGGGTAACTGGGGTCGGGGCATTACAGTTGGTATCATAGGAAGTTTAGTACAAACCTTGGAAGATAGATTTAGATAAACTCTGATTAGAGCACATAGACCTAAGATGGACTTTGAGGATTAGTATAGAAGAACTTCCTAGAATTTTGGTATTATAGAGATTTTGTGAGTTTTCGAAGCAATACATCCCTGTCTGGATACGAGCAGGTAGAGGTGGCTCTGGCACAGATGTACCTAGGGGTAAAACCCGAAAACACCACTTTGAGCTAGACTCGAATCGTAACTGGTGTACGACAACGGGCCTTGTTGCACTCTTGGTTACGAAACTCTCGAGGGATATGCTTAGGATAATTCTCATTTTATTTACAAATCATTATGAAGGGTTTATTAGTATATACTTCCTAAATGAAAATATCTTTATGATTATGGATTATATCCCAAAACCGTTAAATTTACGTTATGTATTTTACATGTTTGGAATTATTCATTGCAATTCATAAACTGACCTAGTTTATACCATTGTATATAAATGGCATCCAGTAAAAGGAATGTGAACTTTAGCAATATGTATGATCCAAACAGTAAGAAGGATCATATCTTTCATGGTATTAAGCCAACATTTAGAAGGGAAATAGTCTCCCATGTATTCTCAACATATGAAGAAATAGTATCATGTGTTAATAAGATAAGTAAATAATTCTTTGAGTCCTATGGCTTTGAAGGGAAGCAAGAGAATAAAAGGATAGAAGAGAGAAATATGGATAAAGGGAAGAGGGAAAAGAAGAATTTTCCCATATGTGATAACTGTGGGAAGAAACACCCTGGAACTTTCCTGAAGGGAATGGGATTTTTTTATAAGTGTAGAGAAAAAGGACACCAAGTACATGACTTCAAGGGTGAGAAAAATATTTCAAATGTACAATGCTTAATCTACAAGGAGTTGGGGCACTACGCAAACCAATGTCCAAATCATCAGAGTATTCCCCAAATGATGCTATTGGATAATAATCAAGTTATGATACTACCACAGATGAGGAGGAATGATTAGAGTTCTTATGTTGTTATTAAAGAATTATGTCATTTGAGTGTTGTATAAATTATGTACTGGTTATAATAATTATGGAGTATATAAGGATTGTACTACAGTACTATTTCATTAAGGACTTGAGATTGTGTGGAACCAAGAAAAGTGACTTAATAGAAGGTTAAATTTTTGGAAAATATATGTTTGAGAGAAATATAAACCATAATATGGTTCTGATACCAAGGTAGTGATTTTAAAATAATACATGATTGATTTGGATAAATTATATTTGATATTATTGACTATCTTGAAACTGATTAAGGATTTATATATTTCATCATTGTTTGAGTTTACAACATTTTTGGATAGAATGAGTATATCTAGTATTCTATAAGTAATAAGGGTTCATGAATGTAATCAATAAGGTTTTATGGTAATTCAGGATGTTGCAGTGTTTTAAAAGAATACATGATGAAGGTGTTCACATGTTATTACTTGGCAAAAAGGATCTTCATTGTGTTTACCTTCCTTATAAATTTTGGACTATGAGTTTGGAAAAAATCATTTTGGATAATTATAGTTTGATATTATTTTTGTATTTTCATAAAAGGACAACTCGGAGGTCGGGTGGCAACCCGTCGCGTCCGGCAAGGCCACGATACTTGAACCTGCAACTGAAGGGTGACAAGGGCATATCACCTACCATCGGCCCACGTGATGTCCTCTATTGAATAATGTAGATTTTTTTAAGGTCTAGTAGATGAATTATAAATTCATTTTTTTGGAACCCTATACGAATAGGATAAATATAATATTTTTTTAAGTTATATTATCTTTTAGAGTGAAAGATGAGTTTGTGGTAGAAATTAGTTAAAGGATGGAACTCTACTTGTCAATTATATATTTTTCTTCTTCTCTTATTCTAGGAAGAAATTAATTCTTAAACTTTAATGAAGGGATCTTAAAACCAAAAATGTGTTATCCAAATACCTTAAGTTTTGTTGAACCGATTGTATTTTAAATCATTATAGATTGATGAATTTAAGGCCATAAATTTTACACTTGTTTGTGATTTATGACCTCAATCACTACCTATAAATATTTACGTTTTTCCTCCAATTATATGTCTCTAATTACCACCAATGTTCTCCTAATCGAGATCATAATTTGGTGGTGACCCTTTCATTTTCCTTTTCCTCTTATTAAGACTAAATTTTATTAACCTAATTTCCGATGTGGGTTTTCCCAAAGCTATTTTCTATTTTCAAACGTTTATTTTTGAAGAACAATTTCAAATTGAGAGGATGAAATTTATTAAAGGAGGGAATAATGTAACACCCCAAGATTTCATAGTATGTTATTTCATCAAAATAATTCAAGAACTTTCACAACACGCAACACCGGGTTCGAGCGCACCACAAGATTGCCAAACTAGCCATTCAAAAGCAGTTATGAATAGTAGTAACTGAATATTGAACTATATATAATCCTTATAATTTTATAATCCATATTATGATTTTTTTTAGACAAAATGTAAGAACAAATTCATTTTTTCACATAAAATAAGTATTTATTTCAAAAAATGCACTTTTACCTCCTTTTAATGATGAACCCTTTTTAAATACAATATTTGAAACTTTTATATATTATATTTGACAAAATAAACTTCTTATTTAGAATCGGGACATAAGAATTAAGTTTCAATGAATTTTTGGTGCTTTTCTGATAACTTTCATATTTGGGTGAATAGTAAAAAATACTATATTTTAACTGAAAACAACTTGTCTTAATCAAAATAATTTATAGTGTTAAATTATACATTTTAATGGTTTGGAAGTATAAATAGATTATATTTTTACCATTTAATCCAATGCTGGTCATTTTAAGTAATTTCACTTTGAGATTGAACATAAATAAGTGTCAATCTTTTGATAGATATTGTTTCTTAAAAATATGCCTTTTTGTTTTGAAAACGAGAATTAATTAATAAATGATAATTCTATGTTTTTAATTTAGAAAAATAGACTTTTTTTTAATTCGTAATATCAAAATTATCTTAGGGTGAAGTTTTGGTATTTTTCTGAAAACATTCAGTTTTTGATGAATAGTGAAAAATACTAAATTTTAATTAAAAACAACTTTTTTAATAAAAATAATTTATATTGCTAAATTATAATATTGAGTGGTTTTAAAGTATAATTAGATTATATTTTTACCATTTAATACAATGTTAGTCATTGGACGTAATTTCACATTTAAACTGGACAAAAGCAAGTGTCAATCTTTTGATGGTTATTATTTCTTAAAAACACATTTTTTTATTTGACAACGAGAATTAATTTTAAATTAATTTCTGCCACTTATGTGTTATGAATTTAGAAAAATGGATTCCATATTTATAATCAGTAGTTCTAAATTGTGTAAATAGGTAAATTTTATTTTGAGAAATTTGGAATAATTACTTCAGTAAATATTTTATTTACCATGGTTAAAGGGTAAATCCGGTAAATAAGGGTACAAAAATAATATTATAATAATATTAAATTGCCCTAAAATGTATCCTAACACTATTGGTTGATACATTTCTGACCATGATCATTTTTGGGTCGATTTTGGGACCCCATGGAGCCACTTGTAAGTGATAATGACACTTTATATTAATTAAGTTAAAGTAAATAAAAAAATGACATAAGCATATATCTTTTAGAAAAACAATTTTTACATAGGGTTAAATATGTTATATTTTAGACTATAAATATTAATTAGAATGATAAAACTATTTAATACATAATGGGATTTTATTTGTAATTTTTAGACATTGAATAATTAAATTTATTTATGACACAATAATGATGCAGTATTTTCCTTATTAATGAAAGATTCAAATAATTGGTATTATAAATGTTAAAATAAATATAATTTGAAAGTTTTGATGACATCCACAAATTTTATTGGTTAATATGACATTTTAGGAGTACTTAAATGAATTTGGTTCGAATTAATAAAGTTGTTAAGACTTTAACAAAAATAAATTATTAAATAGTGTCAAATTGATATAAAGGAGTTTTTAAAACAAATATTATATTATTAATTGATATTATATTTCTAAAAATATAAGGTTCGGCCAAAGGACTTATATACTGATATTTGTATCATTAATGGACCACTTGGGTGTCTCTTGGAAGTATATAGTAAGTTTATTGACTATATAATATAAAAATAGAAAGAGACATGGTAAATGTCAAACTAATTAACTAAGAGTTAAAACTAAAAGATAAGGTTAATAAAGTGATCCAAACCTGTGTAAAACCTATTGGTTGAGATTTTTTCGACCCATAACTACCTTATCCTAGAAATAAATTAGTTTTGAGCCATTATAAACCGAATATGAATTTATTATAAAATAATATTTCTATCTTTTCCTAAGGTTCCCCTCACCCCTCTTATAAAAGGGCACTCCCCCTTATCTCTAATTCACACCTTCATCGCCATTTGTCTCAGACAAACCCTGCCCAAATATCCTCCCAACTTCCCTAAGTTCAACCTAGAGGCCTTATCTTGATCATAAAGCCAATCTAATGAGACCTTTTGATCAAATCAAAAGGAAGAACCCAAAAGAAGAGGTAATAATTTCACCACCCTCTTTCTAGTTCCTTTCTTCTTCCACTTCTTCTTTCTTTGTAATTTACATTATAAAATAATAACTCCGGTATCATCAATATAATGTGATGTTATTATAAATATGGTACAACCATTTTCATTATTCTATCCAGCCTTTCAATGACATGTCACCATACGTGCTTACGTACGGCTTACCATCACCACGTCGTGGTATAATTGTTATTCAAAATATTATTATTTGTATGGGTATGATAATGATGTGTAATTGATGTAAATAATAAATATAACATGATAATTATTATTTATATATGATATAACATTTAATTATATATTATTTTAATATCAAAATAATGATATTGTTGCTCGTGCGTACGTACGGACTACCGTCTCCACGAACGCGATGAGATTCATTTCTCATCATATCCATTCAAGTATAATTCTCATTTTATGATTAAAAATAATTTTTGAGGACTTGATATCATTATGTATATGAATAAGATACAACCTATCGCTAACAAACATGGCTTATGTAACAAAACATATAAAAGAAAACGAGTAAGTTAACACCTGAAACGATAATAATACTAAGATATTATTAACAAAGCAGTGTTAAAAGATCATATATGGTATCATATTAATGTATATGATTTTTGTATAATTTAATAACAATTATTTAATCACTATAAAGGAGGTTAACCTACCCTCGACCAAGGAAAAGTACAAGGTAAGGGTTAATTCTACAATCTCTTCATTATCTGAGGTTGTTTATACGTAATTATCTACTAGGACCTCTTTATCATCCACATCCATGTTTCTTAAAAATGTATTTCAAAACATTTTTACTATTTAATAGACAATGGGTTAAAGTCATTTATACCCTTATGTGTTTTTAAAGGAATATTTCCGTCATTTTCCAAACAAGGTACTTTTTGACCTTTTCGACAAATTTAAGGTAAGAATGTTTTTTTTAACTTATACGGCGGGTGCGGCTATTTTCTGCCATTATAGCATCATCAAAGCTTCCCTTATATTCTTATAATAATGTTTTCAAAATAAATGTTTTATTTATAATTATGTGACTCTTAAATGATTTCAAAATATAAAGATATATTTCTCTAAAAAGGGTTTTTATTTTATCTATGTCAACATCCTTTGATGGATTTTAAGTTTATTTGAAATTGATTTATTGTGATACAAAACTTCCATATTGTATTGAAGGTTTTTTTATATGTTTGAATATGGATGTGATATATTTATACCATTCATGGTTTATGGTTAAAGTATTGACATTTTTATGCTATTTTTAATACGAATGTTTATGATATGTTTAAACCTTTTCATATAAGGAATGTATTGGACTTAGTAAGTGACGGGTGGAGCCCGGTATAGCTCCTTGATGCATCGGTAGGTCTCATGAGACAACTAGACGTGGAATTGGCCGAGGCCCTTTCCCAATTTTGATATATGGTTTTGGCCGAGGCCTTAACCATTTTTATACATCTTGGTCTATGCCTTGACAAAATGTTTCAGAATGTCCGGCATTATACATTTTCTCATTATGAAAATAATATTGATGGTTCATGTGGTCATTCGACTAGTGGAATACCAATGATTATGTTTTATTATGGAATTATTTACTCATATCATATTCCTTCCATAAAAGTATTCATTTTTATTATTGGTAAAGTCATGTGGTTTCAATTATTCACCATGCTTAATATTTATGTTATCTTCCGTTGTATTTCTTACCCTTACTGAGCATTTGAGCTCACCCCTTTCTTATGTTTCATTTTCCCAGGATATGAAGAATTTTGTTATGAGTGACTTTCAGGCACTATTTAGGAGGCTTGGATGTTTCCAATGGATTAAATTCGTGTTGTATTTCTTTTCAAGTTGTAAAGTTTAACTTATGTATGAATCTTGTTTCCATGGATACTAAATTAATCGGTCTTTCGAGACATGATCTTTTGTGATCATGACAATTTTATGTAATAATGCACCGACTCTGGGTAACTGGGGTCGAGGTGTTACATGTTTCATATCCTTATCTACTTGGAAAAGAAAAGTCAGAATATCTAGAAAATATTTCTCAACGTTTTTCATATTAAAATTCACAACAATGTAGGAGAATCTCTAAGGGAGTGATGCCAAAATGAGGTTAGTGCCGAGTTCTTTGGGGAGTTTAAACCCCAAAACCTCTAAGTTCTCAATGTAGCTAACGATAATGTCTATGTGAGGCCTAGTTGGGGAACCCTGTATAATCTTTCTTTGAAATACCGCCTTAGAAATCTCAAATTATTCTTGTCTATCTCTATCCTGGTAAAGACCATGGAGGTGCTCAAGCATTCTATATGCATCCATCTTTTCATGAGACTTCATTAGTTCACTATAAATTGATGAAATCATCAAACATTAAAATTTTACTATGTCACTCAAATTTTTTTCATAGAAAAGTAACTATTCATCACTTTCCTCTTTTGCAGGCAGATCAGGCATTGAGGATTCTATCATGTAAGATTTTCATTCATGGCGTAGCATAGCCTGAAGGTGTCTAAACCACTCCTGGAAGCTAGTGCCAACTAGAATGTTTTATTTCTTTAATATTGATCGTAGGGATAGTGTTGATGATGAATTTTCCATTTTATTCTACAATTAAAAAGAGTATATTATCAGTACTTTTCTTGATTACAAACTAAGTGAGATATAATAAATTAATTGTTTGAATTAAATCTCCAACTATTTTATCAAGTCCAACTATCTCTAACCATTGAACTTGGAATGTCTATTTGCAATAAGTTTTCAATATTAAATTATCCCCATTACTTTTATTAATGATCCAAACTTTGTACATGGTAACCACAATAAAGTAATTAGGTAAGCGGTCTTGCCAACTGTAGACTTGCAACTCCATGATTCATTGAGTGGATTCTCCTATCCAGAAATCATGACTTGTATTTCATTAACACTAGACTCTAAATTTACATTGAATATAATTTGGTCATTAAACTTGATATAAGTTCGGTTAATTCAACCCAAAACTCTCATGAAAACCCCCTGATAAAAGTAAGTGTCCAGAATTTGGTCATGTAATACACTTAGTTTTATGGTTTCATTCCCAATCATGTAATGAAAGGCATAGTCTGTCTTAATATTTAATTGAGGGATTTTAAATGATTTATGAATAAATTTCATCTTGTTTTATCCTTTACATGTATTGTTAATATTTAAGTGGATGTTACTTAATTGATTAATCATGTTGGATATAACATTTTGGCATAATTCATTTATTTAATTTTTGTCTTTGCATATTAATTCATTCATTTATGTGATTGTGTTCTTGTATACATTAAATAAATAATTCATATATAGAAATAAATAAATAAAGTTAATGACATTATCATGAGCTTATATAATGGTTTATTTAATGAGAAGGAATTGAATCAACCTATGACCAAAGGGAATAACTCCATTTTTTAGTCATGGATGAGTTGCGACATTTCACCTATATATCTATGTATCACTGATTTGGCATAATCATGGTTTAATCTTGAACCTCCTCCATGCACCTTGGGATTCTCCATTAATTACATGTATTTATTCCTCACACGTGGGTGAGGGGAACCAAAGGATTGGTTAAAGGGGGTTATATAAATATACATGGAAACATAGGTCCTACATAATAAGCGAGGTAGGTATGACTCATAGGCCATCATTTAATTTAATATTAAATAATTTCAAACCCATTAAATAAATTAAATTAAATTAATTCCAATGCGTACATAGGTATAGTTAAAGTTCATGATTGTTCATACATGAAATGAATATGAAAAATTAACTGACTCACATTCATTTCATTATTTATTCTTTTATTATTATGATAAACACGCTTGAATTAATTAATTAATTTCCTTTCATATTAATGATAATTCTATATTAATTGGAAATACCCATCATTTATGGAATTCATGGAAAATAAATGGTAGAACCAATAATGACATATTAATTACAATATATTAATTGAGCATTTAAAATTATTTAAAACCCTTATTAAATTACCAAACACAAAATGGTGTGTTAATCAATAAAATAAGGTTTTAATGTTGTAATTTCCAAATTTAATTTCATTTTAATTTTTTCCAATGATGGGATACTACATAGAATGTAAGTCAAAATACATTCCATGTACCTTAGTTTTTGTGTATCTGAGTCACATGCATGGGGATTCAGCATGTTAACTCGGTCAGACTACATGGTATGTACATGACATCTACACACCTTATATATTATTGTCATGTACTAAGTTTTCCCAGTCAACATGTGGTGTGTAATAAAAGCATCGTGTATAATTAATTTCTTGATGCATCTAGATACAATGTGAATGTTTATATGGTGTGAGTTCCAACTACACAGCGTGTAACCCAGTTTTACTTGACAAATATTTTTTACTACCTGATGGAATCTCTATTCATTCATTATTTGTTCTTAAACCTTTAAGAAAATGAACCACCAAAAAAACATGATTAATATTTTAATAACATATTAATTCAACCCAGATTAAATAACAAATAACATGAAATGAAAAATATAATCACAATTGTGAATGTATCAACAATAAAATAAATAATTATAAATTTAAATGTGAATGTTATGATACCAATTGATGGTTACAAGTTCATAAAAAGAATGAATAGGTGGATGATATATTAAAATTTATTTTAATAATCATTTCCCAAAACCTTGATTGAGAATATTTCATATCAAATTTATAATTAAATTATTTAATATCTGAAGAAATAAATATTGTGGATTAGGAACTTTCTTCATTGATGATTGTTGATTGACCAAAAAAGGCCTTTTTGGATTGCCTTTGTTTCTCTGTAATGATCCAAGGATAGAATCCATCTAGCAGTGACCCTCTATGATTCTTTCTCATTGGCATTAGGCGGGCTTGACTAATATCCAAGAAGCAATGTGTGATGTTTTACAAGAGAAAGAACTTAATGTCACAATGTCGACATCCATATACAAACACTCACTTTTTAATATAATCCCTTTATTATATTATCTCATCTAGAAAGTTACACATCTATGTCTCCAACTAATATTCTGGATATATATTAATTTGACTATCTAAAATAAACATGTCATTACACCATGGAAATTGACTTTAATGTGATAGTTCTATTCAAATAAAGGGTCTAGATATTAGCTTTCATAACTATGGAAGGTAAAAAAATTCCTTGACTTATTCATTGATGACATGTCACACATGAATCACCCAACGTATCTAACTTCCCCATGAACTGTTATCATCATGGTTTAAAAAATATATCTAAGTGAGTTGTAATATGCATTAATAATAACATTAAAGTCTAAGGACCATCACACACACTCATGGATAAGAATATCTAATGACACTAAAACATATGGAATTCCTAATGATGGTTCTGTTATCATAATCTCTCATCTTGGAGATTACCAAGTGTGAAATTCACGAGAAGAAGTATTGTAACACCCCAAGTTTTGCTAAAAATAAATAGAAGTGCTTGGAAACTTTTTTAAGTAGATATTTTTAATTATCCTTTAAAACGTAACTTTTTTCTACTTCTATGTTCTGAATTTCAAGAAACTGTCATCTACATTTGCGTTCAGTATGTTATTTAGAGTCTATTGGAACCAACTTGTCTTTTTGGTGAATAGTAACATACCCTTATGAATAGTTATATGAATAGTGATATGACCCTAATGAATAGTATATTTTATTATTATTTTATTTTATTAAGGATTTAAGATAATAGCATCTAGGTTAGTTTTTCATTGTGATAAAGATGTAGTTACAGAATTAGAATTGTTAATTTTTGAATTAAGTGTGATTTTATTTAAAAATTAAATTAATAATATTTAGAAAATTATTTTCAAAAAATGGACTTTATTTTTGAAATCTACACATCGATAAATGGTTAGGGTGAATTTTGGGAATTTTTCTGAAACAATTGATTTTTCGGTGAATAGTAAAAAATATAGTTTTTAGTTTCGATGTATTAATGACATCATTAATGATATAATAATTATGTCATAATTTTGGTAGAACTTTTTATATTTAAATAATATGTGAGGTGTCCCAAGTGTCTTATACCATGGTCAAGCCCATGGTTTGGTAAATACCACTCATGAGGTGTCCCTTGAAAATTATTAAAATAATCCCTCAATTTTCCTATAAATACCAACTCTTACCTTCATTTAATTCATTACCAATTCTCCATAAAAGATTATCTAGCCTCATTACCTTCATAGTAGTCCTTCCAAGGTTTCCTCAAGCCCCCAAGGTCCCAACCTTCAAGTTCTAAGGGTTACTCTATAAGGTAAGAAAATTCTCAATTTCTTTCTTTTTCCTTTCAAATTCTCTTTTATGTGGTATAATTTTCAAGTTTCCATACAATGTTCCTATTTCCTTATTATCCTAGATATTCTCTATATTATGATTCATTTCTGGATGGGTGACCCTTGTCCCCTCTCTTTTTAATATTTTCTAAAACCATGTTGTGTAGCCGTTAGGCTGCCGAATTTTTGTAAGAGATTTCTCACTTTTTCTTTTATTTTAAGTTCTTTCCCTATTATTTCTTCATATATACTTATCAAAAAGGAATTAAATCTCCATAAATCATTTATAATATGTATTTTATAATTTTCAGGAAAAAATACTAATCATTAGTCTTCTCCTCTCCTACTTATTTAAAGAATAAAAACATTGTCCATTTGTGTCGAATTATCCACATCGTGGACGATGTGATTTCAATTTCCATTAATTATTTCAAGTATGGTCATGAAATCATTTATATGGTTGAAACAGGTTATAATATATGTTTTATGACTCACACATGGTTCTGGAATTCTTTTTTACTCATGTTTCTAATTTATAATACAAAACGATGTTGTTATTGTCAAAGAACCACTAAAAGGATCTAAACGAACATCATTAATGTTCTAACATATGAATCATCCTAATGTAATAATTCAAAATGGTAAATGTAATAATTTATGTTACTGGTTATATGAAAATACTAATCCATTCCAATTCAGGAGTTTCACTTCCAATCGACAAGAATGTCCACCATGAACCAATCATAGAAATCATGTAAAGAATTCAACCAAAAACAGTGCAAGGGGAAAAATACTAACAATTAAAAGTGAAAAGATGTTATTAAATGATCATATAAGATTTTATCAACATTAAAATGTTTCTGTAAAATATTAATAACACTCTTTTAACCATTATACAGGAGGTTTAAATAATTTGGAAGTAAGACAAACCCGAGGTAAGAGAATTCTTAACCCGATTTCCATTCTTTGGGTTATCCTTCTACTTCATTATTTATGTGGTATTAAAAAAATTTGTTTGATAAAAATTGTTTATATTATCATTATTTATGTGTATTTACAGTATATATACATATTCCATTCACTCTATTAAGTCTCACTTCAATTATATGATGGCTGTAAGGGAATTCTTAACCCTATTTCCATTCTTTGGGTTAACCTTCTACTTCATTATTTATGTGCTATTTAAATTGTTTGTGTGATGGGTTCTGTTTATATTATGTTTTATTATGTTTATTTACAGTATATATACATACTCCATCCACTCTTTTAAGTATCTCTTCAATTGTATGATATTTATAAGGGTATTTTCTTTAAAAATATTATTTTTAAATTCGGTTTTACAAAATTCCAAAGTAATGTTTTTATGGAATTATTCATGTTGTATGATTATGTTTTGGTTTTTGGGAATTATTTATGAAGAATGGTGGGACCATTATTTCCCTCCAATTCATTGGGTATGTGTATGTTGTAGGTTGGTCGTATGGTTACTCCATGTGTAACTACGATGGTTACACAAAGTAAGGTAGCTGTGAGGGTTACAGATTATAAGGTATCCAAGAATGGTTACAAGATTATGTAAGTAATGCCCCAAGATACCTCTATGATTATATTTATGTTCTCATGTTTGTGTGGATCTTGTGTGAATCTCATGTTTCACAAAGTAAGTATATATGAGTTACAATCATGTCGTCTGAAAATGTTTTCATATGTTATGAGTATTCTTGGACTAATTTGATCTTTCCTTTATTTTTCATCCCTTACTGAGCTTTTGTGCACATCCCAAGTTTTTAAATAATTTTTCACAGGTTAATGGATGTGTAATACAAGGAA
This sequence comes from Viscum album, assembly GCA_963277665.1. Classification (NCBI taxonomy): domain Eukaryota; kingdom Viridiplantae; phylum Streptophyta; class Magnoliopsida; order Santalales; family Viscaceae; genus Viscum; species Viscum album. Next base: position 271,151,229 of record OY728139.1, on the reverse strand, counting down.
GGAAGACACGTTAAATGTCGAATAATTTTCAAGGAGTCTTGTTTTAAGTTTTAATGATTTATATTTTGAAAAAAATGGAAACTGTTTTTATGGTATCCACTCTGTAACAATGTGTAATGTTATGAATGTTTTTTCCTAATTCTATAAATCTCTAAAATTGAAAAGACCCTCAATGTCAAAGTAAGTGTTTTATTGACTAAACTCAAGATTATGTATGTAATAAGGTCGGGTCCTTATAGTTTTTATCAGAGGATGGTTTAGATAACTGTAGGGGTTAGGGTGATGTTAATAGAATACCATAAATTATTTTCACTCTATGTTTAATTTGAAATGATATAGCATTTAAAGATTACCATGTTGCTTCATCTAAGACATGTTTGTTCAAAATGGTTGTATACAGAAGGAACAGGGATGCTAAAGAGGAGAGGCACCGACAGAATTACATCCTTCTGGAACTACATCCCGGAATGGTAGGGATTGGAACCAAGAAGTTTGTGACAATAATGGATCAGCTAATGCAGGCAATAAATGGTGGTGGCATCCATGAAAGAGAACCAATAGAGATACCACAATGGAACATGAAAGTAGTGGAACATTTTATGAGACAAAATCCTCCTGCATTAAATAGATCTTCTGACCCAGTAGCAGCTGAAGGATGGATCAAAGCCCTTGAAAAGATATTCGATGTTATGGGATGTTCAGACAATCAAAAGGTAAGTCTTTCCATTTATCGTTTTGAAGGGGAAGCTGATCAGTGGTGGTCAATGGTAAGGAATATTAGGGGTAGAGATGATTTTGATGCCTTAGAGTGGGATGAATTTAAAAGTATTTTCCTTCAAAAATATTTTCCTAAGGTGGTGCGACTTAGAATGGAGAAGAAATTACTTGAATTGAAACAGAAGGAGGAAGATTCAGTGGCTGTGTATGAAGCAAACTTCACCCGACTGGCAAGGTATGCTCCAAATCTTATTCTGGATCTTGATAGCAAAATCAACCGCTTTTACTCGGGATTGAAGTCAAGGTATCGAAGTTCGTTGGCCTCCTGTGAATTTAAAAGTTATGAGAAACTTGTATGATGTGCTGAGAGGGTAGAGATAGAGTTTGCTGATGATCACATGAATTTTGGAAACAAGGATAAGAATAGGTCCAGTTGGCAAGCAATGGGTAAGAATCAACCAAAGAAATCTGATGGTAAGAAAATCCAATTTCCAGTTTGTGAAAAGTGTGGCAAGAATCACCCTGGGGAATGTCTTAGCAGAACTGGTAAGTGTTTCAAATGTGGTAAGTTTGGACATATGGCCTGATATTGTAATGGAAATGATCCAAAGACTAATTCTGAAAAGCAGACTGTAAAGTGTTTTAAATGTGGTGATATGGGTCATTATGCAAATGTCAGCCCAAAGAGAGATCAGAATGATACAAAGAAGACAGACTACAATCCAAAAGGCGTAGTGAGATCATTTGCGACTACGTCAATAGAGGTCGAGCCATCCAATGAAGTTGTATCAGGTACTTTGTTTTTTCACTTAGATTTTTCTAAAGTTTTATTTGATACGGGGTCTACACATTCCTTCATCTCTGAGAAATTTTATGGTAAATTGGAAATATCACCTCACCAAATGAGACCTAAACTTGTTGTTAAAACACCAGGGGGAAATGTTATAGCAAGGAGGAATTATAAGAATCTTTCTATTTTGGTCTGTGGAAATACTTTACCTAAAAACCTCGTTGTTTTACCCTTATTCGAGTTTGATGTTATTTTAGGGATGGACTGACTTTCTGATTATCATGCTAAGATTGATTGTAGAGCTAAAGAAGTTGTTTTTCAGAAAGAGTTTCAGTTTGTATACAAGAATGAACCCATACAATTGATAACATATCAGGAAGCTGAGGAACTATTGAAAGATGGAAATGAAATTTATCTTGCTCATATTGTTGAAAGAAAGGGAGCTATTCAAATTAATTATGTTCCAGTGGTAAATTAATACCTTGATGTTTTTTCAGATGAGTTACTTGGTGTCATACCTGATCGAGAAGTTGAATTCACAATTTACTTAGTTCCTGATGCTAAGCCAATTTCAAAACCCCCATATCGTATGGCTCTAATAGAACTTCTTGAATTGAAAAATCAGTTGCAGGATTTGCTTGACAAAGGATTAATTCATCCTAGTACTTCACCATGGGGAGACCCTATTTTGTTTGTTAAAAAGAAAGATGGTTCCATGAGAATTTTCAATGATTACAGAGCTTTGAATACCATCACTGTTAAAAACAAGTATCCTTTGCCTCATATTGATGACTTGTTTGATCAGCTTCAGGGAGATCAGTACTTTTCCAAGATTGACTTGAGATCCAGATACCATCACCTGAAGGTGAAGAAGGATGACATCCCGAAAATAGCCTTTCGTACTAGATATGGGCATTATGAATTTGTTGGTATGCCGTTTGGATTAACTAATGCACCTTTTCTATTCATGAATATTATTAATAGAGTATTTCATGAGTTCTTGGATAATTTTGTGGTTGTATTTATTAATGACATTCTAGTTTTTTCAAAAAATAAATAGGAGCATGAAAAACAACTAAGGGTTATTTTACAAACATTAAAAGAAAAGAAACTATATGGAAAATTCAGAAAGTGTGATTTTTGGTTGCAACCGATCTCTTTTCTTGGGAACATTGTAAATAAGGATGGAATAACAGTTGATCCTGCCAAAAAAAAGTAGTTAATGAATGTCCAAGACTCACAAATGTTACAGATATTCTTAGTTTTCTGGGCTTAGCAAGTTATTACCGACGGTTTGTTAATAACTTTTCACGGTTATCTAGCCCGATAACTAAGTTAACACGGAAAGGGGTTAAATTTGTTTGGATATAGGAATGTGATTTTTGTTTTCAGGAACTGAAGAAGAGATTGGCGAATGCTCCAGTTTTGGCCTTACCTTCCCGGAATGGTGATTTTGTCATCTACAGTAATTCTTCTTTGAAGGGACTTTGTTGTGTTTTGATGCAGAATGATCAGGTAATTTCCTATTCTTAGAGACAACTAAACCTAATGAGCTAAATTATCCCACACATTATTTAGAATTGGAAGCTGTGGTTTTTTCTTTGAAAATATGGTGGAATCATCTATACGGAACCAAATGCCAAATATATACTGACCATAAAAGTCTAAAGTATATATTCACTCAGAAGGAATTAAACATGAGGCAGAGAAGATGGCTAGAACTGATAAAGGATTATGACTACACGGTCAATTACCATCCTGGGAAATCAAACAAAGTGGCATATTCCTTAATTCAGAAAAATCATTCATCATTAACCATGCTATGTTTGGAACATGATCCCTTGATTAATGATTTGATGAATTTTGGCTTAGAAGTTGTTGGTGCAGGGAATACATCTGTTTTGTTTCAGGTTTTAGTGCAGTCTTCATTGTTAGAAAAAATTAAGCAAGCGCAGAAGGAATACTGTGAGCTATATAAAAAGGTAGAATTGGTTAAAATGGGTAAGTTTCCAGAATTTAATCTTGATAATATTGTGTTTTAAAATTTGGAAAAAGTTTGTGTGTGCCTTGTGATTCTCAGTTGAAGAAATATTTGTTATGAGAAGCTCATAGTTCTCCATTTTCTATTCATCCTGGCAGTACTAAGATGTACAGAGACCTTTGGGAGTATTATTGGTGGAATGGAATGAAAAGTGATATTGCTAATTTTACCATGAAATGTTTGACGTGTCAACAGGTTAAAGCAGAGTGGCAGTTACCGAAGGGGATGCTTCAGCCTTTGCTAGTGCCAAAGTGGAAATGGGAGAATGTATCCACGGACTTCATGGTGGGACTACCAAGGACTTCTCAAGGTAACAATGCGATTTGGGTTGTTTTTGATCAGTTAATAAAGTCTTCCCATTTTCTTTCTATTCGAGATACAATGACTTTCGATTAGCTTTCTCGATTGTACCTCAAGGAGATTGTCAGGTTACCTGGAATTACGCTTTCCACTGTATCTGACCGAGGTCCCTGGTTCACTTCTAAATTTTGGAAGGGACTTCAGAAGTCATTGGGCATAGAGTTAAATTTCAGTACATCTTTTCATCCTCAATCAGATGGGCAGTCAGAACGAATGATTCAAACTTTGGAGGATATGCTTCGAGCTTGTTCAATGGACTATCAGGGAAGTTGGGATCAACATCTTTCATTAGTAGAGTTTTCTTATAATAACAGTTTTCATTCCAGTATTCAGATGGTACCTTTTGAGGACTTTTATGGAAAGCGGTGTCGGACTCCGGCATTTTGGGATGAATTCGGTGAAATAAAGTTGATGGGGCCAGAATTAGTTGAAGAAGTGGATGAGAAAGTGAGGATGATATAGCAGCACATGAGGAAAGCTCAGAGTAGGCAGAAAAGTTATGCATATAACAGAATGAAAGACTTATCTTTCGAGTTAGGTGACTATGTTTTCCTTAAATTCTCTCCTTGGAAAAGTGTGATGCATTTCAGTAAGAAATGAAAGCTAAGTACATGGTTCATCGGTCCTTTTGAAATCTTGGAGAAAGTTGGAACAGTTGCATACCGCATAGCTTCGCCTCTGAGTTTGTTTCAGGTACACAATGTTTTTCATGTTTTGATGTTGAGAAGTTATGTGCCAGATTCGTCACATGTCTTGAGCCCAAAAGCAGTTCAGCTGGAAGAGAACCTTTTTTATGAAGAGAAACCGGTTCAGATTCTTGATCGAAGGGAACAGGTATTGCGGAATAAGGATATACACCAGGTAAAGGTTTTGTGGAGAAACCACATGGTTGAAGAAGTGACATGGGAGTCTAAAAATTCTACGAGGGAAAAATACCCTCAGTTGTTTAATATGTAAAAAAAATTGTGGGGACGCAATTTCAAGAAGGTGGGGATAATGTAACACCCCAAGTTTTTATAAAAATAAATAGAACTTTTTGGAACTTTTTTTTAAGTAGATATTTTTAATTATCCTTTACAACATAAATTTTTTCAACTTCTATGTTCTGAATTTCAAGAAACAGTCATCTACATTTGCATTCAGTATGTTATTTGGAGTCTATTGGAACCGACTTGTTTTTTTGGTGAATAGTAACATACCCTTATGAATAGTAATAAGAAAAGTCATATGACCCTAATGAATAGTAAATTTTATTATTATTTTATTTTATTAAGGCTTTAAGAAAATAGAATCTAGGTTAGTTTTTCATTGTGAAATAGAAGTAGTTACAGAATTAGAATTGTTAATTTTTGAATTAAGTATGATTTTATTTAAAAATTAAATTAATAAAATATAGAAAATTATTTTCAAAAAATGGACTTCATTTTTGAAATCTACACATCGATAAATAGTTAGGGTGAATTTTGGGAATTTTTCTGAAACAGCTGATTTTTCAGTGAATAATAAAAAATACAGTTTTTAGTTTCGGTGTATTAATGACATCATTAATGATATAATAATGATGTAATAATTTTGGTCAACTTGTGTATATTTAAATAATATTTTAGGTGTCCCAAGTGGCTTATACCATGGGCAAATACCATGGGCAAGCCCGTGGTTTTGTAAATACCACTCATGAGGTGTCCCTTGAAAATTATTAAAATAATCCCTCACGTTTCCTATAAATACCAACTCTTCCCTTCATTGAATTCATTCCCAATTATCCCTAAATGAAGCTTTGGCCTCTTTACCTTCATATTAGTCCTACCATGATTTTTTCATGCCCCAAGGTCCCAACCTTCAAGTTCTAAGGGTTACTCTACAAGGTAAGAAAATTCTCAATTTCTTTCTTTTTCCTTTCAAATTATCTTTTATGAGGTATAATTTTCAAGTTTCCATACCATGTTCTTATTTCCTTATTATCATTGATCTTATCTATATTATGATTCATTTCTTTATGGTTGACCCTTTTCCCCTATCTTTTTAATATTTTCTAAAACCATGTTTTGTAGTCGTTAGGCTGCCGAATTTTTGTAAAAGATTTCTCACTTTTTCTTTTATTTTGAGTTCCTTCCTTATTCTTTCTTCATATATCCTTAACAAAAAGGCATGAAATATCAATAAATCATATATACTCTGTATTTTATCATTTTTATGAAAAAATACTCATCATTATTCTTCTCCTCTCCCACTTATTTAAAGAATAAAAACATTGTCCCTTTGTGTCGAATTATCGACATCGTGGACGATGTGATTTCAATTTCCATTAATTCTTTCAAGTCTGGTCATGAAACCATTTATATGGTTGAACTAGGTTATAATATATGTTTTATGACTCACCCATGTTTCTAGAATTCTTTTTTAATCATCTTTATAATTTATAATACAAAATGAGGTTTTTATTATCAAAGAACCACTAAAAGGATCTAAACGAACATCATTAATGTTCTAACTTATGAGTCATCCTAATGTAAGAATTAAAAATTATAAATGGAATAATTTATGTTACTAGTTATATGAAAATACTACTCCATTACAATTCTGTAGTTTCACTTCCAATCGATAAGAATTTTCAACATGAACCAATCATAGAAATCATGTAAAGAATTCAACCAAAAACAGTGCAAGGGGGAAAATACTAACAATTAAGGGTGAAAATATGTTATTAAATGATCATATAAGATGTTATAAACATGAAAATGTTTCTGTAAAATATTAATAACACTCTTTTAACCATTATACATGAGGTCTAAACAAGTTTTAAGTAAGACATACACGATGTAAGGGAATTCTTAACTCGATTTCCATTCTTTGGGTTATCCTTCTAATTCATTATTTATGCTGTATTAAAATTGTTTGTTTGATAAAAATTGTTTATATTATCATGATTTATGTGTATTTACAGTATATATACATATTACATTCACACTATTAAGTCTCACTTCAATTATATGATGTCTGTAAGGGAATTCTTAACCTGATTTCCATTCTTTGGGTTAACCTTCTACTTCATTATTTTTGTGCTATTTAAATTGTTTGTGTGATGGTTTATATTTATATTACGTCTTATTATGTTTATTTATAGTATATATACATACTCCATCCACTATATTAAGTCTCTCTTCAATTGTATGATATTTATAAGGGGATTTTCTTTAAAAATCTTCTTTTTAAATTCAGTTTTACAAAATTCCAAAGTAATGTTTTTATGGAATTATTCATGTTGTATGATTATGTTTTGGTTTTTGGGAATTATTTATGATTAAGGGTGGGACCTTTATTTCCCTCCAATGCATTGGGTATGTGTATGTTGGAGTTTGGCCATATGGTTACTCCAAGTATAACTGCGATGGTTACACAAAGTAAGGTAGTCGTGAGGGTTACAGATTATAAGGTAGCCAATAATGGTTACAAGATTATATAAGTAATTCTACAAGATACCTCTATGATTATATTTATGTTCTCATGTTTGTGTGGATATTGTTTGAATATCATGTTACATAAAGTAAGTATATATGAGTGAAAAGCATGTCTTCTGAAAAAAAATTCATACGTTACAAGTATTCATGGACTAATGTGCTCTTTCCTTCCTTTTTCATACCTTACTGAGATTTTGTGCTCATCCCAAGTTTTTAAATGATTTTTCACAGGTTAATGGATGTGTAATACAAGAAACGAAGACACGATAAATGTTTAATAATTGTCAAGGATTCTTGTTTTAAGTTTTAATATTTTATATTTTGAAAAAAATGGAAACTGTTTTTATGGTATCCACTTTGTAAAAATGTGTATTGTTATGAATGGTTTGTCATAATTCTCTAAAGCTATAAACTTGAAAAGATCCTCAATGTAAAAGTAAGTTTTTTCTTGACTAAACTCAAGATTATTTAAGTAATAAGTCCGGGTCCTTATAAGTATCATCTACTTATAAGTACTTATACATGACAGTATATGTACTATAGGTCCCATCATAGTATTTTATCCAACATTATTACATTATTTAAGAATATCATCATAGTTAATTAAGGTTCTCATCATAGCGGGGAACTACTATGACCTTATCAATATGTCGTATACTCTATGATATTTTTACATTAGATTCATGCAGAACAAAAAAAAAATACATAATAAATAGTTTTATTAATATTAAATACATTTAATATACATGTAATCAAAGTAAAAAAAGTTTTTCCTAGGACAAAAAATCCAACAATAATTTCATGCTTTTCATTTTTTGGGAATACGATAACATTGTTTGTGGACGTGTGGACTACCGCCTCCTCAAAGTGATGTGATTCGTTCACTCTTTACATGGAATGTATAAAGGATGGTTTTAATAAACATATGTGATATATATGATACAAATATTATGCTGTAATTATAATATAAATATATAATATTTACTTTTCGTTCTTTTAATATGATAATAAAATGGAAACAGCATTCATGTGTATGTACGGCTTACTATCTCCATGAATGCTATATTTTACTTCTATAAATAATTTTTATAGATTACTATAAATACATATATACTCAATATATATAACATTTACATCATTTTTTAAATTCTATATATGGTTAAATCATGATCTAAGTAAAAATAACATAAAATAACAAGTCAAAACATACTCAACAAGCAATGCAATTAACACCTGAAACTATGGAAATAAGAAAATATTATTAATGAAAGGGTTATAATATGTTATAAAATGACTATATACGATATCATAAATATTAATATGGTTGTACCATAAGTCAATATAATTCTCAAATCCATTATATAGGAGGTTAAAGAGCATTCAAATAAAAGGAAACATAAGGTAAGGGGATTTTTAGTCTTACTTTTATTTCTATGAGACTTATGCCATATTCACCACTCTTTTCTTTATATGGTGTATATACTTACATTGAATGTATTTTATGATTATTATACTTAAATATTTGGGTATTTACATATCCATTTGATGATCTCTCTTTCCTGGGATTTTCAATTTAAAAGTTTTTGAAGCATTAATGAATTTTTGTCATAATTTTCCTTCTTTAATATATTTGTTATTTTATACACCTATCTTATTTTATGAGGTGTATATACTTCTCCTTTGACATGATATATCATCAATAACCTTATTATCAAGATATTATAAGTTTCAGTTTGTCTTATTTATTTATGGGGCTTATGATTCAAATGTTTCAAAGTGGTGTGGGAAAATTTGGAATGATTAAATATTATTTTCCTCAAGAATTTTTTTAATGATATTTTAATGGTATTTTAATTCATTAACTTCAACAACCCTTTTTGTTATTTATCCTCCATTGGGGATATTTTTTTATTGTTGTCATCTTTATTCTTCCTCTATATTGCTAACGATTATTTTGAACAAGGATAATATTGACATTCACTTCATTGAATCATTTTTATAGTCATTAACTTCACCTTGAGGTATTCACTTTCTAGTGACCATTGAAAATTAAATTTACCCTAAATATACTAATTATTTATCATGAATATTATTATTTACTAAACTATATACCATTTTTACATACTGTGTTTACTTTGAATTTTATTTTATTAATGGGGATATATTGATAAATCTATATCCTTTACTCAATACAGATATTTGATTGTTTATGAATTAAATTTATTATTTTATATATGATGAATTCTTTTGACTGGTATGACATGGGTTGGGGTTTGGTTAATGAAATCCCCTTGATGCATTGGTAAGTTTCTTGAAACATACTAGATATGGTTTTTGGCTAAGGCCTTACCCAATTATTTTATTCATGGCATGAAGCCTTGATGGCATTATATTCTTGTCATGAATCCCTAACAATAATATATTCTTGGAATGAATCCTTGACAATATTAGATTCTTGGAATTCAGCCTTGAAAGTATTAGATTCTTTGCATAAAGCCTTGATGATAAGTTTTAGATATGCATCATTATATATTACATCATTATGAATTTGTTTATTGATATTTCATTTGATTTTTTGATTAGTTAGAATATCCATGGTTAAGTTTCATGATCATGTGATTATTTATATGGAATTATTTGATCATCTATTATTCCTACCGTATTATGATAAAGTTATTGATTAAATGGAATGTGTATTTAGTTTTTAAAATTTACATATTTATTATTCACATTGATTCATTATTGATTCTTATATACTTAAACATTACTAAGCATTTGAGATCACCATTATTTTCTTTTATTTATCTAGGATTCCATGAAGTGTACTATGAAAGATATGTAAGTATATGCTGGATGAAATAAAGTTATTTTCAAAAATATTTATGTTATAATTTTTGTATTAATTTGTAATTCAAGACTCATGTATGTGTATATTTTACCAAGACTACTAAATTGATTAGTCCTTCAGGATTTTATTCCTTTAAATCAAGTCAATGTAATGGTAGAAGTTACTGGCTTCAGGGTTCTAGGGTTAGGTACTACAGTTGGTATCAAAGGAAGTTTAGTAGAAACCTTGGGACCTAGATTTAGGATAACATATATTAGGGGAATATAACCCAAATATAGACTTAAGTATTAGCATATAAGCACATATGTATTTATTAAATTAATATGTATAGATACCATCATAGGATTATGAGATTAAGTTTGATCATAAGTTCTAAGTATTAAACACCTTTTATTAGGTTTTATGTGATGGGAATCTAGTGAGATTAATGATATTTTATATAAAATTCATCGAAATATAACCCATTAGTTTAGAACATGTTTTAGTGGAAAATTTATTGGGGGAATAATGAATTTACTTTTTATATACATAAGTTTAGAGGTATTGATAAACTTTAGGGTTGATATACAAACAAGATTATTATAATTCACAAAAAAAATATAAGTTGTATTGAAAACCCTAGTAAATAAGTCATTTAATGATTAATTTAATTTCAAGGATGTCCATCATACATTTTGGAAACATTATAGGAATTGTATTAATTTAGTTAAGAAAAATGACAATCCGCATGTAGGGTTATAACCCATCACATCCAATGAGGTGGTGGGGGTTGAACCCATGACTGAAGGACAATAAGGGTTTCATGCCTACCCCTAGCCTACATAGTGTCCTAGTTAATGTGACATTATTTTTAGTTAAAAACTTAACGAGTAAATATGAATGATGAACTAGTTGTATTTATTTTGAGTTTTAGAGATTAATGTATTAACCATATTGGTTTTTGAAATATTTAGAGACATAGGAAAAGACTTTTCACTCTTTTATGGATCTTATGATCTCTTAAAAGTAAATTTTAGTGCTTCAGAAATTAAAAAAAAACATTTTTGGATATTTATATATGATGACTTGAAAATTTATCAAATCGCAACCAAAGTATGAATTTTTTCTTATGAAATAGAAATTTATCAATTAATTATATTTCCTTATATTAATATATGGTAAAATAATTACTCAGTAGTAGGAAAATGATCTTAAAAAATATGTTATCCTAATACCTTAATTTTTATTGAAAATATGGTCTTTAAATCATCACAGATTTATAACTTTGAGGCCATAATCTTTACATTGACTATTCACTTGTTTGTGATAAATTAACTCAAAAACTCCCAATAATTATTTATTTTTTTCTTTCGTGTTCATATTTTCACTTTCCACTAATTTTTTCCTTTGTTGATACTTAGTTATATGTTATTCTATATGACCTTTGTACTTGCATTTATCTCTTATAAAGAAGATATTTTATTAACCATTTTATGATGTGGTTTTTTTCAATAAATAAATTTTTAAATTTCAAACCCTATATTACCATATTATGTATAAATTACAAGGATGCAATTTATTTAAGGTGGGGAGAATGTAATGCTCCAAAATTCTAAAATAAGGATATTGTATTTGATAGCATCTATGAAACACAACACCAAGCATAAAAGGGAATATAATATACTAAGAATTTAAGATATATTTAATATTTTAAAATATATTCAAATAATTTTTTTACATTTATCTGATAGGTTTGATAGGTATAAGATAATAACAAATCCAATTTTATGCATAAAAAGATAAATTTTTCTAAAGGCAGTTCTGTTTCATTTTAATGGCTCACCTATTTTAAAACTAAATTTTATAACTTTTCTAAATTTTATACGAAAAAATAAACTTTTTTTCAAATCGTAATATCAAAATTATCTTAGGGTGAACTTTTGATATTTTTCTGTGATGTTTCATTTTTTAATCAATAATGAAAAATACTGAATTTTAATTGAAAAATTATTTTTCATATAAATAAATTTTAAGGTTAAATTATATTTTTAATTGGTTTTAAAGTCAAATTAGATAAATTTTACATCTATTAATCCAATTTAGGACATTGAAATCGTTTTTATATTGAATTTAGATATAAAAACTTAGTGAACTTTTGAAAATTTAAACTTTAAAAACCAGCTTTCCTGTCACATTTGTTAGATTAGATTTAATTAATTTTATCCACTTATTTGAATTGAATTTGGAAAATGTGTATACATATTTGGAATTAGTATAATATTTTATATTCTAATGATTTCAACTTAATTTTTTACCATAATTATTAGTAAATGCGGTTAAAATTAATTATATTGATTAAGATAAGAATGAGCTTACTAAATGATTAAACTTAGAATATAAGGTGTGTAAATGACCCAACATTTAGATACCTAGTTTTTGTCATGTAATACTTTTAAATATTTCTATATATATTTCCAGAGCTATACGCAGAGATGGCGTATGATTACGAGGCCTAGTGTGCCTGGAATTAATTTTATAAAAAATTTAAAATTATTTTATATTGCGTGCATGCAGCTTCTTCAAGAAAATTGGATAAATATTAAAATAAATCTCATATCATAAATATTATACCATCGATGGGTCTGAAAAAAAAAATTTTACCCTAGGTGAGACATAAAATAGTTTGGCATGGGGTGTTTAGACATCTCTCTCGTTGGTGGTATGTTCAGTAGATTAATTCATTCATTCATTAATTCACTCATTCATTTTAACCTAAATGAAATGTTTATAATTATAGTTCCATATAGATTTACCCAAGGTTATCCTCATAATCTTGGGATCTTCTAAGAGCTTCTATTTCCTCCTTCGTTGACGAATCACCTCGAATGATGACAAAACTCCATATCTGAGCATATCGGGATGTAGAGAACACAACAACTTCATTAGATTGTCGATGAGAACATTCTTCATCAAAGAAAAATATAATATATAGGTGGGACTCTTCAATTTTTATTTTAATCCATTTTTGATTAAATTGATTGAGAAGATCGATCTCTTCTATCGATATATGCCAATTGTGGACTAAGAATGTTCATATGTACCAGATTAATTTGGTTACTAAATTTTTATCTAACCTAGGTATCACTATTATTGATCATTGTCCAAGAATGATTGGAAAATTATGGTTAACCCTTTTATGGTTCCTTTATCCCAAATCATCTTCACATTCATCATCAGTAGGACCTCGTAGTCCCTGTTCGACATTACTAGATAGTACTAAGCCCGATTGGACCCCCAGAATCATGATGGATTGACGAAAAAGGTATATATTGATTAAGTAAGACCATAACTAGGATTTATGATGATCATTTCAATGATCATTGGTCATATCTTCAATAGTGGAAGGTTTAGTATGTGTGGTGTCATATGGGATCGCTTGAAATCACACCAAAATTGAGTTTTCAACCACTAGAGGGGTATAATACACTGGTCGATGATAGATCCACAAATCTTGAGTAAAACCAAATCCATATTTTTATGTGGTATGGATTAATTCAAGGAGATAATCACAAATCTTAGTTTCTATGAGAAATCTGACTACACGCAGTGCACAAGGATGAACACACAGCATGTAACCCCTTGAGTGTGGTGGGTAGGGTTTTGAGAAATCATAAGGATTTCATGACATGTTGCCCTCATACACTCCATGTACCTCATCCCTGGGTGTATGATCCATGTTATGGACTTCATGGGAAGGACTCCATGAAGGAGTACACGCCCAACTAAATGGTCGTGTACTTAAGTACATGTACATGTCTAGAAGGGAACAGCCCAGTATTGGGTAGCTTAGACACACTGTGTAGTCCACTTGCATGGAATGTAAGGCTATACAGATAGGGATTCATGTACTATCTAGAGACATGTCCAGGTGGTGGAGTGGGACCACATGCTATGTGAGTCCCCTCACCTGCTATTTACCCATTGGTTTCTTTTGAGTAAAATCCAAGGTTTTGTAACTTCTTCATTTGGACTCAAATTTTGGCCCATGAGTATCCTATTCAAAGTTTTTTTCATATAGAACATGATAGTGCTCCTGGTTGTGTCTTTCTAAATATGATGTGGAATTTTCTGGGAATTATTCCTAGTTAAAAAATGCACAATGATGACAGTGATCACACAATATCACCAGAGTATTATCAAGTGGTACCCTTCAGTAGAGTTGGGCAGTGGAGTACTTGATGACTACCAAGTGGTACCCTCTAGTAGAGCTAGGAAGTGGGTCCTCAACAAGTACCAAGTGTTACCCTCTAGTAGAGCTAGGCAGTGGGTCCTTAACGACTATCAAGTGGATCCCTCCAATAGAGATGGGTAGTGGATTCCTCAACAACTACTGAGTGGTACCCTCCAATATAGATAGGAAGTGGTCCCTCGATGACTACCGAGTCATACCCACTAGTAGAGTTGAGCAGTGGAGTCTTCAACAACTTACCAAGTGGCACCCTCCATTAGATATGGTTAGTGGATTCCATGATGACTGACTAAGTATTACCCTCTATTAGAGTTAGGTAGTGGATTCCTCAATGAATTACTGAGGTTTACTCTCCAATAGAGTTGGGAAGTGGATTCCTCGATGACTATTGAGTAGTACCCTCTAGTAGAGATAGGTTATAGGTCATTGGTGGCTTTCAGAGTGGATCCCTCCCATTTTACCAAGGCATGGGTCCTCTACCTAGATATTATGTCCCCTTGACTGTGTGTCACAGTGATGAGGTGTGACTTTACCTGGATGGTTACTTTTGGTAAGCCGTGTGAGATGTCGGGCATTATGGATAGACTTTTGGAACTATTGTATAATATTTATATTGGGATGAGTTGTGAGATAAATATCTCCTTACTCTTTCATTTTGAATTATTTAACTGAGAATAAATATATTATTCGGTATCCATACCCTTGTATTTGGTTACTCTCTTTCTATGATTGGAAAAGATTCATGGGGTATGTCATGTGCTTTTCATGTCTAACTTCTGATGTGTCTACTCTCCTTATATAGGTGGTTAAGACTCAACATTTAGTTCATCCACTCATCATGTTTATCCCCTTTTCTTTGGATGAGGTTACTTATACTCTTAGTTTGTGTTGATCTCTATCTTTGACTGTATCTTACATCTACTATATTTTTATTCCTATTGTATCTCTTAATGATCATCCTTCAACTTTCAGAGTGTCCAACTGGGTATGTATATACTCACCCCTACAAATTCTTTTCCCACATGTGTCATGTCTTATGAAGATGACAAACAGGTTGGCAGTGACTTCAAAGGATCTTAGGGATACCTGGTACTTTGGACCGTGTATAGTGGTTGCAGCTTTGGATTCAAGATCTGGGCTCTCTCAGTAGTTTACTTTTTCAGTTTTTTCAGGTTGGGAAATATTTCTAGTTGTGCAAGTATTTTTCCCCTTTACTTTTTAGTTTTCACTATCATACTCTTATACACCCTAGAGGTTTTTCATGCTTGGTTTACTTTCTATCTATGTTTCATCTTTTACTATTTCCCTCTGCACTTCTTCATAGATATGGTTTTGTGTGTGCATACAGATACTTAGAAAAATGCCTCTCCATGTTAGAGATTCCTTTGGTGTTGTTCGCCACCCCATAGCCTATGGAGGCTGGCTTGGGGTATTTACGGATCATACCTCGGCTTAAGTCGAGTCTTGACATATTGATATCAGAACAAGTTCATTCCTTGGGATGTTTCTTGGACTAGTCCCCTAATGTGGATTTGGTTCGTTTTAGTACAGTAATGTTGAAGTGTCTTGAGTGTGGCTCTCAGGTCAGGGAATCCAATGATAGTGCGATCGGATGATGTATCCATTCACCAGGACCTTGACTACTTTCTTATTGACTCAACATGCCAAGACATTGGTTTTAGGAATAAACGGTATATGCATCATATAGGATTCAATCTATGATTTTCCTTCTTGGTTCATCTCCCCATTTTTGTTATATATATATACTCATCTGATCGTGGTACATCATGATAAATTTAAGATGCCTCCGCGACGACAGCTAGCTAGGATACTAGTTTTGGATGATGATAATGATCTGATGAGAGATGATGCCACGGTTTAGGGTCTATCACATGAGCTTATTTATCTATGTACAAAGGTACAACACCTCCACCTATTGAGAATCAAATCATCCTAGTAGAGAAGGATGAGGATGCATACAGGCTTAACATGCTCTATGAGTTCCAAATCTAGAGGCCACTGGGGTTTCATGGTGATCCAAATCCTCAAGAAACAGAGTATTGGCTGGATTCAGTGGTTTGTATCTTCAGGCTCATTCGGAGCCCAACATATCAGGTGATTACATTGGTATTTATCCTTTTCCACATGGCATTTAGGTGCTGGTGGAGCCTCATTACGTAGATGAATGATGAGTCGGCACTCTCTTGGTCCAACTTCTAGATGTTGTTTTGTGAGGATTACTACCCCTCTTCATTATAATTAGTTCATTTTTAGAAGCTTCTAGAGATGTAGTAGGGACAGAAAATGGTGGATGAGTAAGCAGTGAGGTTCACAGACCTTAACTGATACTTCCTTGACATGATTTGCGATGGATACATCTAAGTATGTAAGTTTGAGTAGGGACTCAGTAGAGATATTTGTTCTATTGAGGTTCTTTTGTGCATCCTAATCTATTCTAGGGTGTTGGATTAGGCACTAGTGATAGAGATATTTTTGTTATATGGTTTCCATACCACTAGAGTTGGTAGTGGGCATCAAAGAGTTGAGTCATCTGTAGTAGCTAGCAGATGTCAGGTGTTAAGATCTCAACGTAGGAGACCTCCTCATGATCAGACTCAAGAACATGGTCAGGGGTAGAAAATAGCACTAGGGAATCCCTGATAGGGTTGGTGTTATGCCTATGATGGGTGAGGTCATATAGCATGAGACTTCTTGACCATACATGTCGAGTAGTGTAGGTAGATAGCTGACATATATCTATAGAAAAGGTAGTGTTGTGATCAAGGATCTCCCAAGAATGAGTAGGGTGGTCCCCAGGTAGGCAGATCTGGAATAGAAGAAGGAGGATATATGGTTGGTGGATGAAGCTATTAGATCCTTCCACCACCACTACTAGGCAGCCCACATCAGGCTCAGGGAGCTGGCGGTCGAGGTTGCAGACAGCTACAATCTTTGGAGAATTATGACCCTTCATCACATGAGATGATCAGAGGTACAATATGTGATTATTCTAATATTGTTTTAGTATTAATATACATAGGTTCTATTCAATACTACATCTCTATACTCCTAGTGTGAGAGCTGGAGCTCCTAGTTGAAATGTTATCCCATCATCTTCGTCTTGAGATTTCTATGGGGAATGCTTCTTCAGTGTCTTTCATCTGTCGGCAGTGTGCGTTATCACTTGGTGGAGAGAGGTTCACATGGGACCTTTGGGTCATCATAATGGAACTCTGTGACATAATATTTGGTATGGATTATTTTTCTATGGTTTGATCCTAGATATACTATCACCGTAGATGAGTCAGATGTCTATGCACTGATGGGATGAGATTTACCTTTATGGTTGAGAGAGATCTCATGGAGAGACAAGTGGGTTCTACGAACAAGAGTTTGAAACCCATCACCCATAAGTTAGTGAGTATATCCCTTAGTGAAGTAGTCTCTTCTGGAATCTAGGTTTCTTCAATTGTGGAGGATTATATGGACTTCTTCCCTTAGAACATTCCAGGACTACCTCTAAGGCAGGAGATAGAGTTTTGCATCGACATGCATCTCGGGGCCACTTTGATATCTTATGTGGAATATTGGATGGCCCCTAACAATCTCCAAAATCTTTGTTTATAGTTCTAGAACCTTTAAGAAAAGGGTTTCATCAGGCCCAGTGTGTCCCCCTTGGCATCTCTAGTGTTGTTTGTGAAAAATTTGAACATGAGTTTGCAGCTTTGTATGGATTATCATCGCCAAAACCAAAACATGATAAACAAAAAGTACCCCTTGTTGATGATATATGGCCTCTTTGACCATTTTTGAGGTGTTATGTGGTTATCTAAGATCAATCTCAGTTATGGATACCACCAGTTGAGGGATTGTGAGGCTGATATTCCAAAGCTAGAATTCTGATGTGGCTATGGACACTATGAGTTTCTAGCGGTTCCCTTTAGTGTGATGAATGACCCCTAAATTTTTATGTCTTTGATGAACTAGGTCACAAATCTATACTTGGACCAATTTTTGGTTGTATTCATCGATGACATACTCATCTACTCTGTATCAGAGGAGGAAGATGCAGATCACTTGAGGATGGTTCTATATTTTCTTCAGGATCACCAGATTTATGGGAAACTCTTGAAGTTCTAGTTCTCGATACATGAGGTTCAATTTATGTAGAATTTTATTTCTAAGCATGGTTTATTTGTGGACCCAGTGAAGATCATTATAGTGATTTCTTGGGATCCACCCAAGAGCATATCATAGGTGCATATCTTTCTTGGTTTTGCGTGCTACTATAGGAGGTTTATGGAAGACTTCTCCAGGATTTCGTCCCCTTTGACTACCCTGACATGGAAAGGAATACCATTTACCTGGTCTGACTGGTTCTAGAGGACCTTTCAGGATTTGGGGCAGGGGCGGATGAGTGCTCCCATATTGAGACTACCATAAGAAGGCATTGAGTTCATTGTGTATTACGATGCCTCAGGATATGGTCTTGGTTGTCTATTGATGAAATGATAGGCAGTTATTACATAGAGATAAAGGAAGTTGAAACCCCATGATAATAACTACACAACTCATGAGCTAGATCTAGAATCGATATTCTTCACCCTGAGGATGTGGAGGCACTACCTTCTAGGAGAGTTCTTTGTGGTTTACTCATACCATTAATGTCTCAAGTATGTCTTCACCCAAAAATACATAAACCTAAGATAGTAATGATATTGGATTTCTTGTAGGACTATGAATTTGAGATAGTCTATAATTTGGGGAAGGGAAACGTAGTATCAGATTCCCTTAATAGGAATTCCTAGGCTCACTTGGTACAGGAGGATTTAGAGAAGTTGGCATCCCTACAGCTGACCCTGGTAGAGTAGGAGGGTATATCTTTTTTGCTATCGATGGTGTTGAATCCTTCGCTTCTTGAGAATATGAGAGAGCCCCAGCTTGGATACATTGATAGTGATGTATTACGTGACCAGATATCCATAGGCAACTCACCAGATGGATATTCCAAAGGAGAGAATCACATCATCTTTTTTCAGGGATGGACGATGGTTCCAGTCATGATATAGGAGGAGGTGATGAGGGAGTTCCACACTTCTCCCCTAGTTTTACATCATAGAGTGGTTAAGATTTATATAATCCTAAAGAAGACGTTTTTTTGGTCCATAATGAGATGAATAATAGTTAAGTTCATCGCTCGTTGGCTCACATATTAGCAGGTGAAGGATGAGCACCAAGTTCTGAAGGGTTTTTTGTAGTCCCTTGAGATCCCAGAGTGGAAGTGGGATGGCATATCAATGGACTTAGTCACAGGGCTTCCATGCACAAAAAAGTTTCATGATACCATATATGTGATATTTTAATGACTTGTGAAGTTTTAAAACTTCCTTGCTATCAGGGAGAAAATTTTGGTGGAGAGTTTGGGGTAGTTGTACATACGGGAGATTGTTCTTCTTCATGGGGTTCCCTTGATGATTTTCTCTGATTGTGACATGCAGTTTACATCACGATTATGGAGAGTCCTACAGGAGGAATTTGGGACCCAAATGAGGATGAGTACATCCTTTCATCCCTAGAACTATGGGAAGATCAAGTTCACTATCTAGGTGTTAGAGGATATGTTGAGGGCTTACATGTTAGACTTAAGCCATATCTAGGAGGATCACTTTACCTTGGTGGAGTTTTTATACAATAAAATATACCACTATAAAATCAGCATGGAACCTTTTTAGGCCTTGTATAGGATACCCTTTAGGTCACACTTGTGCTGAATAGAGATTAGAGAGATGTCTCTTATGGGCCTTGATATGGTGCGGGTGATGAAGGAGAAACTCTGGGTCATCCATGATGGGATGAGGGTGGCCCAAAGAAAATAGAAATAATATGAAAATCACCATTATAGGTCCTTGGAGTTCGATCAGGGAGATCATTTATTCTTGAGAATCTCCCCATGATGAGGATTACGGTGGCTTAGTCAGGGATACAAGCTATCCCCAAGGTTCAATGGGCCTTTTGAGATCTTTCATAGGGTTGGTGAGGTTTCTCACCAAATCTCCCTACCGCTATAGCTAAAGCGGGTACACAACATCTTCTATGTTTCATGGAAAGTATATGTGTGCATGACCTCATGAATATCATATACTGGTGAGAGATAGACATCAAGGATGGATCCACCATTGTGGTGCTCCCCGTGGCAATTGAGGATCGACAGGAGCGAGCCCTGCGTAGATAGACCATCCCCTTGGTTTACGTGTTATGGCAGCACAAGAATTTATAGGAGAGTTCCTGGGAGCGGGAGATCCAAGTGAGGGCTCATTATCCTGAATTTTTTATTTATTATTGATTTTTAGGGGTGAAAATATTAAAGGAGGATAGGATTTAAATACCTGTTTATTGACTTGTAAGACTTTGAAATATTTTTATATATATTTCTAGAGTTAGGTGTTGAGACAACATTAAATTATGAGGCCCATTGTATTAGAAATTAATTATACAAAAATATTAAAAATGTTTTCTATTGATCACAGTAAAATTCTTAAATAAAATGGGATAACTCTTATATAAAATCTTGGATCAGAAATATGAGACCATGTTTGGGTATATAACAAATTTTTGACCCTAGGAACGACATAAAATAGGTTGGAGTAGGGATTTTGGACTTCTCACTATTTGTTGGTACATTCAGTGGATTAGTTATTTATTTAATTTGTTCATTAATTAATTTTATCCTAAACATAATTTTTATAAATATACTACCTTTGGGATTCACCCAAGGTTAGCCTCATAATCCTGGGATCTTCCAAGAGCTTCTCATTTCTCCTTCATTGGTGAATCACCTCGGACGACAATGAAACTTTGGATCGGAGCAGATCAGGCCACAGTGAATGCAATGAATTCATACGATTTTTGGTGAGCATGTTCTTATATGAAAAATAATCCAATATATTTGTAGGAATTTTCAATTTGTGCTTTACACCCTTGTTGATTAAACTGATTGATCATATCGATCCGTTCTATTAATCTGCTCTAATTGTGGCCTAAACCTGAGACTACGTATCAAATTAATTTGGTTATTGAATTGTTATATAACCTTGGTATCACCATTATTGATTTTTGTCCAAGAATTATTAGCCAATGATGGTTAGACCTTTTTATAGTGCCTTTCTCCCAAATCTTCTCTGCGTTTGTCACCAATAGGACCCTGTGGTCCTGGTTTGACATTGTCGAGCGGTACCGAGATCGATCAGATCCCTGGAATCAGAGAGGATCAAAAAACAAGGCATATATATATGTAATAGTATCAGATCTAGGATTTATATAGGTTATGGGTGATCATTTCAATTATAGAAGGCTATATCTTCAATGTTGGAAGGTTCGGGATGTGAGGTAGTGTACAATATCACTCAAAATCACATCGCAATTGATTTTTCAGCCACCGGGGGGAGGAATCCACTGGATGATGATATATCATAAAATACTAAGTGAAACCAAAGATATATTATAGGTGGTGAGGCTTGATTCAAGTAATAATCATGAATCTTAGTTTCTGTGAAAAACCCAACTACACGTTGTGTGCAAGGATGAAAACATGGCATGTAGCCCCTTGAGTGTGGTGGCTAGGGTTTTGGGAAATCATAAGGATGGAATGACATGTACCCTCCTACACATTGTGTACCTCATCCCTAGATTTACAATCCAATTTATGGACTACACATGCATGACTCCTTGTAAGAGTGCATGTCCAGTCACATGACCATGTACCAAAGTGCACTTTCACGACCAGAGTACATGGGCCGAACCTAATGTGAAGTCACAAATCATGTAACATGTACACAGAAACAGGATGAAAGTACATATACATGGGATGAAAGTATATCGAAATGTCCATAAGTACACAACTTAGTCCTGGGTAGCTTAGACATGACGTGTAGTCAACTTACATTATTTGTGCTACTACAAAAACATGTAGTCGTGTACTATCCAGGGACACATCCAGGCGGTGGAGTGGGACCATATGTCATGTGGGTCCCCTCACATGCCATTTATCCCTTGATTTCTTGTGAGAAAAATTCAATAGTTCATATCTCCTTCATTTGGACTCAGATTTTGGCCCATGAGTAGTATATCCTAAGTATTTTTCTATAGTGAATGTGATGTTTCCCTTGGTTGTGGATTTGTATATATGATGTGGAATGTTATGGGAATGAATCTGGGTTAGGTGATGCTCGATGATGGTAGTGATCATGTAGGATCACCATAGGCTTACCAATTGGTACCCTCCAGTAGATTTGGCAGTGCAATCCTTGATAACTACCAAGTGTTACCCTCTAGTAGAGTTGGGAAATGGGTCTTTGACGACTATTGAGTGGTACCATCCAATACTGGTGGGCAGTGGATCCTCAACCACTATCTATTGGTACCCTCCAATAAGATGGCAGTGGGTCCTCAATGACTACCTAGTAGTACCCTCTAGTATATATGGGAAGTGGTGTCCCTAACGACTTACTGAGTAGTACCCTCTAGTATATTTAGGCAGTGGAGTCCTTGAAAACTTACCAAGTGGTACTATCCAATAGAGCTGGAGAGTGGATTCCTCAATGACTACCAAGTAGTACCATCTAGTGGAGCTAGGCAGTGGGTTCTCAATGACTATCATATTGGATCCCTCATGTTTTACTAGTACATGGGTTCTCTATCTAGATATTTTGGCCCCTTTATTGGGCTTCATAGTGAGGAGGTGTGACTTTACGTGGATGGTTACTTCTGGGTAGATGCGGGAGATGTTGGGCATCATTGATAGAATTACATAGTCTTTGGCTACTCTTCTTCTTGGGATGAGTTGTGATATAGAGATCCCATTACAATCTCATTTGAGATTCTTTGGCTGATCATATATATATTCTTCTATATCCATACCTGTGGATTTGGTTACTCTCTTTCCATGAGAGGCAAAGATGGATGGGGTATGTCACGTGATTTATGTGTCTATATTATCATGGTTGTTTGAGTATACTCTGCTACTTTAGGTGGATAAGGCTCGATGTGTATTTTATCTACTCACTGTATTGAGACCCTTATGTTTGAATGAGGTTACCTCTACTCTTGTTTTGGGTTAAGTTATTCTCTTTAACTGTATCTTGCATCTACATTCTTTCGATTCTTGTTGTATCACTTATTCCCCCCCCCCCCTTCAGATTTTAGGGTGTCCTATTGGGTTTGTATATACTCACCCCTACATGGGATTTTCCCACATGTGTTGTGTCTTATAAAGATGACAGACATGTCAGTGGTGACTTCAGGGGAGCTTAGGGATACCTGGTAATTTAGACCTCGTACGGTGGTTGCAAGTTGTGAATTAGGATATAGGATCTCTCAACAATTTAATTTTCCAATTTTTTCAGGTTGGGACATATTTCTGGTTGGGTGTGTATTTTTTCCCTTTACTTTTCATTTTTCACTTTTATACTCTTGTACACCCAAGTGGTTATGCATTCTTGGTTTATTTTCTATCTATGTTGTATCTTTTACTCTTTCCCTCTACACTTCTGCATAAATATGTATATTTGTATGCATATAGGTACTTAGGAAAAGGTCTCCCCGTGTTTGATATACCTTCACTGATGGTCGCCACCCTTGGCCTATAGAGGTAGGCTTGGGGTAGTTATGGCTCAAGCCCTGGCTTGGGTCAGGTTGTGACACAACACTTATCCAAAACCCATGGGCTGGATATATTTCGACCCACACCACCTTAAGCTCAATTTTTATGAGTTATTAGGATAATATTCCATAAAATTGACCTATATAATAAGTTAAGTAAGGAAAAAAAATGAACCTTTATTTCCTTTAACGCTTATAAAGCTTTGAGATAGGGACAAAACATCATATTTTCAACTATAAAAATTATTTTGAAAGGTAAATGAGTTTTTATTATCAGGATAATTTATTTTAATTTTTATATATTATATAATTACATTTTACTCTTAACAAATTCCAAGGCATGGATTATTTATTTAATAATTAAATAAAATAAATGATGCTAAAAACATTAAACGTAAAGTAAATTTAATAAATTATTATGTTCCATTATTTTTTTAGATGAATAAATCAAGTAACACAACTATGAAATTAATATATTTTAATTCCAATATTGTTTTTATATTTTTAAATTAAAATTAGATAAATAATTTCAAAGTTGACATTAATGTTATTTTATAATAAATGATATTTTATTGAAAATTACTGAAAACCATATCTTATGCCAAGTTATTTTTAAGTTTTAATAAATATAAAATATAGACCATTAATAGATCAATTTTTTATTTATAATTAACATATTTACCCCTAAATAATAAAAACTTTGATATCATGGTTAGAGTTAAAGTAGTGTTTTTGCACATTACGTATGCATCTATTGATTTAATTTACAACACATGTGAGATTTTTATCTTATAAATTAGATGTCATATTTTAGAATCAGTGGGTATAAATTTTATTATATTTGTCACTTTAATTTAGTCTTAATGGATGAATTTCATCAGTTATAAAACTAGTTACCTAAATGAAAAAACCAAAATTGAAAAAAAATAAACTTTAAGAATAAGGATAAAATGTTAAAAATGATTTTATGTTTCTGTGTTTTGAGTGTGTATAGACCATTATTACCATTTCCTCTGAATGGCCCGAAGGCCTTATTTTTATTTTATTATAGATAATTCCCATTTTAAGGGTTGAAGGGGAACCCATACATGACCCGTAGGCCCAAGGCACAAGGCCCGACATGACCCGCAATACATGACCCGAAGGTCCAGAGGCATACCATGCACATACATGACCCGTAGGCCCAGCCCAATAGAACTGCCTCTCCCCAGAGTCTTGAATCATTAATCTCCTTAGCTCCCCACCTTGCATTGCTGATCAACTAACATTTCCTCGTACAAAGTTGCACGGTGCCTGGTCCCAATGGCGGCTGCCATACCCTCTCATTCTTCCAATCCAGTTAGCTCTGCATATGGTGGCTGCTACTCCTTCTACTTTGATCCTCTTCTGGGGCATGTTCTGTGTGAACTGGGCTACTCCATGGTCTACATGACCCGAAGGCCCTATGGACCGAAGGCCATTGATGACCCGAAGGCCCTGGAGACCCGTAGGCCCAAACCGGTGGCCCGAAGGCCCAAATCAGGTGAATAGTTCTGGCTGCTACAGTACCGAACAGAAACTGCTACAGTAACTGCTATAGTACAGCTACAGTGACTGCTACAATACTGCTACAGCACCCAGAAATTCTCCTCCACCCGGTTTTGAATCCGGGTCTCTTGGATGCCAAGTAGAAGCCCTTACCACTCGGGTACGGGCTCGTTGGCCATTATTACCATTTAATACATTATTTGACCATGTTTGAACCATATGAGGTAATTCCATGAACCAACCTGGGTCGACCCTAAACCGGTCACCCAATCTGGTCTGCTACATGGCTTGAAGGGCGCTCCCAATCCCCACAGGTTGGCAACCAGTGTCAGGCATCAAAATATAACTATTGGAAATGATTTTTCCCATGAACCAAAGATAAATAGATAAAAAAATAACGATAGAAATAAAAACTATCAGTGGAAAGAAAATAAAACCAAACATACCTCTTTGTGGCCTTCTAGGTCACCACCCAACTCAGACCTAAGCTTTCTCCAATACTAAGAAGCTGAACCAAGAACCTCAATGAAAACTGAACCTGAAACTAGAAAAATATGATAGGTGTGAGCACTGAGATTCTTAGTAGGGATTCCAAATATAACCACGGAATCCAAGCTTTCTCTTTCCCAAAAAAAACAGTCTGATGACACAAGTTTGAAATACAAATATAAAACTAGGGTTTTCACATTTTAAAATAATCAACATGTTTTTACCATTTCAAAACCCAACACAGGATACATACCATTTCCAAAATCATTTGTCATTTTATAAATAAAAACCAAAACATAATGTACCAACGTTGGGCCAGAGTAAAACAAGTAAAAAGTGAAAACTAGAAATAAACTAGTGCAACAGAAAGTAAACAAGAAATATAAATAATCTAGTAATCATGGGTGATCCTAAACATCCCTAGAAGACCCCTGGATGTACTTGGTTTCGGAACCACCTACCGGTGTATGGTGAAGCTCCTAAGTCTATAACCAAGTGTCCGCCCTATAACTGACCAATCCAGTGGAAAATCCCAACTAGACTAACAACAAATCCAGGGGGTACCAACCTGTCTAATTAGGGTTGATCAGCAATCTCCACTCAATCATATAAAATATTCCCAGGAACCCATGGTGGTTACAATAATACTGTGTAAGTAGAAAGGCCCTCGCACGCATGACTCATCTCACCACACTTGCCTTCCCCAAACACTGACGCTTCTTATGTGTTAACCCATAAAGGGTTAACCTATACTGGAGCACCCCCAAATACACATTCAATCATTTCACATTAACAAAGTGCCAACTGGGCCATCACACCACATAAGCATTCAAATCATCTTTTAAAACACCATAAGTTGCCAACCGAGAATTCACATTTTCCGAATCACATTCTTTTCAAAAATCACCACCAAAAATCACCTTTTAGAAGTACAATGCCACATGGGAATTCATGTTTACACACCCAAACACATTTACCAAAATAGTTCTAAGTCATTTTTAAACCATTTCTAAGTATACCATGTCAAATGGGTCTTTAAAACTTTTGAAACTAACGGAGTCCAAAAATTCCCCATGGTTTGAATTTTTGAGAACACATTAAAAAATCATTTTAAAGAAACATTTAATACCAATGCACTATTTAGAAATTAAATATCCATTCTAGATGGAAGATAAAGGGAGATAGAAGTTAAAACATTTGAGAAATCTAGGTTCATGTATAACATCTTTTTCCAACCCACACCAAAACATGTTTCAAACCAAATGGCCAAACATTAAAGGACCCATTATAAACCATTTTTTCCAAAATTCTTCCACAAAACCCACCAATTATCATAAAACCATGCTCCATCACCCACCTCATTTAGAAAACATAAAACAACCTGAGCACCACCATAAAACTCTTTTTAAAAAAAATTCATATAAACACAAGGCCATAAGAGGACTCAGTCGAACATTCCATAAGAAGTTCACAACCCAACTATTTATCATCACACCATTGATAAAGATATACTTTTCATAAACCCCCAATTATCACCTTTGTATAACTATCGAAGTTAAATCAAACCCCTGTAGTGTAATAAAATGAGGAATTTCTCACCCATATCTATAAAAAATAATTTTTTAGCAATATAAAACAACTCCAACATAATGTAATGAGATAACCAAGGATTCCATAGAGGTGTGAATAATGGTTGAAGAGAAATTGAAAACATGAAAGTTCCATAGAATTAATCTAGAAGGTAAAATTTGGATTCGCCTACCTCAAACCAAGAGCGGATGCAACAATGATTCAGCGAAAGGAAGGACAACCTCCCGCACACCAATCATACACCTAAAACAACGAAGAAAACGTGCGAATCAACACCTGAGGTGTTGGGACTTGGCCAAAATAAATAAAAACACCAAAAGGTAGAAAATAAAAATACCAAACCACAAGAAGGGAACCCAAAACTATTTTCTTAAAACTACCACTTGCTTTAAAACCAAAACCAACTACTCACATAATTTAAAGAACATAAGATAAGACCCTTGAAACCATATAACCCCTTTCCAAATCATTTTACACATTAAACAAGTCCTAGAATTAATAAACCAAACATACCAAACCAAGTTCAGAAATAGACAACTACCATCACACCATAATTAACGCAAAACATTTCATGAAAACCCCCAATTCCATTTAGTGGAATAATAGAATTTAAAATAAACACCCTAAGTTCTAAGACTCTAGGAATTGAAGATAATTAACCTTAAAAATCTTGTTTTCACAAGCCAAAACAACTTAAAAAGGCTATAATAAGATCAATATAGGTGTCAAAGAGGTTCCAACATAAATAAAAACACCACAAGATGAAAATAAATATACCGGAGTGGGAGAGGGGTTCGGCACGCACAAGGGTCAGGTGGCCGAAAATGAGGAAGGGAGAGGGAAGGCCTGGATAGTGCGAGGAGAAGGTGTCCTGGAGCTAGTCGTTGGCTGGAGCCGACGCAGGGTGGCAGGTCACACTGCTGGAGCAGCCAGGACGGGACTGGGGATGACTGTTGGGAGAACACAGAGGGTGGCCAGGGTCTTGCAGGAGTCGAGGGCAGAAGGAAGGTGGGTGGGATCACGCAGGGTGGCGAGAAGGAGGCTGGAGGCGACAAGGTGCTGGAAAGTTTGGCTAACCCGTAGGAGGCAAGAGGCGGAGGTCAGCTTGGATCTATCTGCAGTGTCGTGGAAGAGAGAAGCAGGGATGGGGGAAAAGGGGGGGAGACGAGGGGAAGACTTAGGTTTAGATAATATTTTTTTTCATTTTATCTTATAATAATAATAATAATAATAACAATAATCATAATAAAATAATAATAATACAATATTATTATTATTATTATTATTATTAAAAATCATATTATTGTTATTATTATTATTAAACATTTTATAAAGTTATGTTTAATTTAATTTAACCTACTTTATTTTATTTATTTATTTCATTTACCATTTAATTAATTCAGTACTTTTTTTTGAATATCGGGGTAGTTACATTGCTCGCCTGCAGTCCAACACACAGTTAAGCAAACTGCGCCCGAACTGTGCTACCCGGTACTACCTGCTTTCAGGGTCAAGTCACACACTTGCCACATGGTTCTATAAACTGTGTGTGTGTTGCGCGCCATAACTTTGACACACTCAGGAATCCGTGTGGGCATTGCGCAGTTACTTCTAACTATGCGGGATGACCGTGAAATAGTGTAAACATTGTCTAAAACCCAAAATAATAATTAAAGTTATTAAAAATGATAAATAGGTCAGGTTGGGGTGTGACAATTCTCCTCACCACAGACACTTTCTACCCCCAGAAAGTCATGAAGTCATATGTTGGTCAAGAATTGAGTCCATGCCAGAACACAAAAAAAAATAACTGAAGAAAACTAAGAATCTCAGGTTGAACTTACTCTACACAAGTCACACCTGACTGATTAAAGAGAACATTGAAGCTTGAGGTTGAGGGGAGAACATGAAGGGGATCTCCCCACCATAATAACTCAACTAGAACTTAAATTTAACACACAAACATACCTCCCCAGGAAGGGGGGGAAATTCGGGAACTCCCAACCAATCCAAACTAACTTCTATAGCGTGAGCGAAACAACACCTCCGCTAAAACTTGGAATTATCAACCCAAACCAAAAACCCCCAACACTAGAGAAAAATATCCAAATAGAAATTACTCCAAGCAGTGAATCCAAGCATAACTACAAGAATTAACTCCTTTGTAGGCACTTATATCTCCAAAAAAACACTGCTAAACTAAGATCAACCCATACAGGGGCCAAACACACCCTTAAGAAAAATGCACGACTCAGAAAATTATGATCAGACAAACAAAATTGTTTGGGTTACAATAGAACATGTCTATCATAACTCTAAAATAAAACAATGAACTTACAATGACATCAAAACTTTAACAGTATAAAAATAAAGGGTGAAAAAACTTTAAATGTTCCACCGCCAACACAGAACATGAAACCCGAACTGAGACATCACACCCCCGGAAACTCCTGACTGCACTTGAGATTCACCCTGAGACTTGTGGCTGGGGTTTTTATGGCTGAAGAATATCCTGCCTCAATGTTAGGAAATAAAATTGCTCTAGTCATAGAATCTTCTCCAGGCGATGCTTTTGACAAAACTTCTCTAGATAACCCAGACAGCCGCAACGATGACACGTCTTCGGAGGGATGCGACATGATGGCTTCACATGCCTGAAACGACCACACTAGTGGCACACCACTGAATAGTCCAATGAACTGGAATCCAGAACCATTGTAGAGGACTCTTTAGAAATAGGTCCCTCTGGCACACCCTGCTCACCAAATAGGGAACCTTCACGAGCAACTGGATACACTGGATTTTCAACCATTTGCGTTCAGGAGACCAACTCAGCTTGGAACACCTCATCCACCATTTTATCGAAGCGATGGTATTAAGAAGGGAGGAATTTCTCCTTAATCTCTATATGAAGACCCCCGATGAAGAGAGAATTATTCATCAAATCATGTGAATTTGACTCCAAAATAAAGGACACAAGTTCCATTAAATGGTCAACATATGCCTTCACCGTCCATTAGCCTTATTGAATACTCATGAGTTCTTCCCTTTTCTTTGTCTTCACCTATTCAGGTATAAACTATTGGATAAAGATGAATTTAAAGACACCCCATGTCATCCCAACCTGCAATGATGGTGGGGTGAACAAATCCCATTCACCCAGAGCTGGACCTTCAAATATACCTAAAACAGCATGCACTCTGACAGCTTTGGGAGTTCTCAATACCCTGAAGACACGCTCAACCTCTTCAATCCACTCTGATGCCTCTAATGGACCCCGATCACTATAGAGGATAGGAAATGTCTAAGAAGGACTAAAAACTGGGCATGACTTATCAGAAACCTTGACGACCTTTCTGGGCGACATTTTCTGAACAACATATAAAACATAGATCCAAAACTGATATCAAGCCGAAGAAGCATCAAATAAAGCACCTTCATCCAAAACAACCATCTCAAAATAAACAAGAAAATAAAAATACAACTCAAAAATACCTCTGCAAAAAACCCCTTTCCATTTTTGATTTCAAACCCACCTTTCTTCACGACCACTTTCCAAATACCAAACCCACTTTTCAAACCAAATTCAATTTTTAAAAAATCATTTCCCCTTTTCATTTTCAAAAACATGCTTACATAAATCAAAACCAAAACAAAACCCAGCTTACAACAAACCATCGGGATGAGGAACTAGAAGTTACACTTAACTTGGTGACATGGTAGTGATCCACACCCCAAGCTAGTGTAAACAACTAGGAGAAGATAAACCATGCAATTGGAATTCATGTGGGTCATTACTCTATGTTAGGTCACAACATGTAACTTGTCCGCCTCAATTTTCCTTCCTCAATCCCAAAACAAAAATAGAAGACTCACAACCTGGACTACCCCTGGAAAATCAAGGTTCGGAATGACAAGGGTTCATGATGTCCTTCATATACCTACCTCTAAAGTCCTAACAGTCCCAATATCCATCTACTGGACAACCCAAATAACCATAATCTCCTCTGATACCATTTTGTCACGAACCAACCCGGGTTAACCCTGAACCGGTCACCCGAGCCAGTCTTCTACATGGCCTGAAGGGCGTTCCCAATCCGCATAGGCTAGCAACCAGTGCCAAACATCAAAATATAACCATTGGGAATGATTTGTCCCGCGAACAAAGGTTAAATAGATAAACAAAACTAATGATAGAAATAAAAACTAGCAACATAAAGAAAATAAAACTGAACATACCTCCTTGTGACATTCTAGGTCACCAGCCAACTCAGACCCAAGACTTCTCTAACACTGATCAGTTGAACCAGGAACCTGAATGAGAACTAAACCTACAACTAGAAGAATATAACAGGCGTGAGCACTGAGATTCTCAGTAGAGATACCAAGTATAACCACATAATCCAAGATTTCCCTTTCCCAAAAAAATAGTCTGATGACACAAGTTTTAAATACAAATATAAAAGTAGGGTTTTCACATTTTAAAATAATAATAAAAATCCCATTTCAAAATCCAACACATGCTACATACCATTTCCAAAATCATTTTTCATTTTATAAATAAAAACCAAAACAGAATGTACCAAAGATGGGCCAGAATAAAATAAGAAAAAAGTGAAAACTAGAAATAAACTAGTGAAACATAAAGTAAACAAGCAATGTAAATGATCTAGTAACCATGGGTGATCTTAAACATCCCTAGAAGACCCCTAGACATACTCGGTTTTGGAACCACCTGCCAGCATATGGTGAAGCTCCTAAGTCTATAACCAACTGGTCGCCCTATAATTGACCAATCCAGTGGCAAATCCCGCCTGGCCTAACAACCAATCTAGGGGGTACCAACCCATCTAATTAGGGTTGATCATCAACCCTCACTCGATTATCTAAAATATTCCTAGGAACCCATGGTTGTTACAATAATACCATGTAAGTAGGAAGGCCCTCACATGCATGACTCATCTCACCACACTTTCCTTCCCCAAACACAGATGCTTCTTGTGCATTCACCCATAAAGGGTTACCCTAGACAAGAGTGCCCCCAAATACACATTCAATCATTTCACATTAACAAAGTGCCAACTAGGTCGTCACACCACATAAGAATTCAAAACATCTTTTAAAACAACATAAGTTTCCAACCAGGCATTCACATTTTCCAAATCACATTCTTTTAAAAAATCATCTCCAAACGTCAACTTTTATAAATACAATGCCACATGGGATTTAAATTTTACACACCCAAAAACATTTACCAAAACAGTTCCAAGTCATTTCTAAAACCATTTCCAAGTATACCATGTCAAACGGGCCTTTAAAACTTTTGAAACCAATCGTGTCCCAAAATTCCCCACAATTCGAATTTTAGAGAACACATTCAAAAATAATTTTAAAGAAACATTTAATACCAATGCACTATTTAGAAATTAAAGATCCATTATAGATGAAAGATAAAGGGAGAGAGAAGAGAAAACATTTGAGAAATCTAGGTTCATGTATAACATCCTTTTCCAACCCGCACCAAAACATGTTTCAAACCAAATGACCAAACATTAAAGGACCCATTATAAACCATGTTTTCCAAAACACTTCCACAAAACCCTCCAATTATCATAAAACCATACTCTATCACCCACCTCATTTAGAAAACATAAAACAACCCGAACACCACCATAAAACTCTTTTTAAAACATTTTCATATAAACATAAGGCCATAAGAGGAATCAGTCTAACACACCATAAGAGGTTCACAAACCAACTATTTATCATCACAAAATTTCTAAAGCTATACATTTCATAAACCCTAAATTCTCACCTTATTATAACTATAGAAGTTAAATCAAACCCCCAAAGTGTAATTAAACGAGGCATTTGGCACCTATATCCATAAAAACTCATTTTTTAGAAAAATAAACAACTCCAACATAATGTAATGAGATAACCAAGGATGACATAGAGGTGAGTATAATAGTTGAAGAGAAATTAAAAACATGCAAGTGCCACAGAATTAATCTGGAAGGGAAAAGTTGGATTCGCCTACCTCAAACCAAGCATGGACGCAACAATGCTTCAGTAGAAGGAAGGACAACCTTCTGCACACCAATCGCACACCTAAAACAACAAGAAAAATGTGAAAATCAATACTCGAGGTGTTGGGACTTGGCCAAAATAAATAAAAACACCAAAAGGTAGAAAATAAAAACACCAAACCACCAGAAGTACACCCAAAACTATTTTCAAAAAACTACCACTTGCTTTAAAACCAAAACCAACTACTCACATAATTTAAAGAACATAAGACAAGCCCCTTGAAACCATAGAACCCCTTTTTAAATCATTTTACACATTAAACAAGTCCAATCATTACTAAACAAAACATACCAAACCAAGTTCACAAATAGACAATTTCCATCACAACATAATTAATGATAAACATTTAATGAAAACCCCCAATTCCATTTAGTGGAATAATAGAATTTAAAATAAACACCCTGAGTTATAAGACTCTAGTCATTTCACATAATTAACCTTAAAAATCTAGTTTTTACAAGACAAAACAACTTCAAAAGGCTATAATAAGATGAACAAAGGTGTCAAAGAGGTTCCAACATAAATAAAAACACCATAAGATGAAAATCAATATACTGGAGCAGGGGAGGGTTTCGGCACGAACAAGGTTCAGATGGCCAAAGATGTGGAAGGGTGAGGGCAGTCCTGGAGAGGGTGAGGTGGAGGCGTCCTGGAGCTAGTCTCAGGCTGGAGCCAGCACGGGGTGGTGGGTAGCACTACTAGAGTAGCCAGGATGGGACTGGGGATGGCTGTTGGGTGAACGTGGAGGGCAGTCGTGGTCTTGCAGGAGGCAAGGGCGGAAGGCAGGCAAGCGGGGTCGCACAGGGTGGCGAGCGGGAGGCTGGAGGTGGCAAGCTGCTGGGAAGGCTAGCTGACCCGCGGGAAGCAAGAGGTGGAGGCTGGCTCAGATCTGGTTGTAGTGCCGTGGGCTGGGGGAAAAGGGGGGTGACGCGGGTAGACTTAAGTTTAGATAATATGTTTTTCATTTTATCTTATAATAATAATAATAGTAATAATAATAGTAATAATACAATAATCATAATACAATAATAATAATAATAATATTATTATTATTATTATTATTATTATTATTATTATTATTATTAAAAATCATATTATTGTTGTTATTATTATTAAACATTTTATAAAATTCTGTTTAATTTAATTTAACCTACTTTATTTTATTTATTTATTTATTTCATTTTCCAATTAATTAATTCATTTATTTCTTTCGAATATCGGGGCAATTTCATTTCTCGCCTGCAGTCTGACGCACTATTGAGAAAAATGCTCTCAAATCATGCAACCCGGTACTACCTTCTTGCAGGGTCAAGTCGCGTTCTTGTTGTGTGGTTCTATAAACTGCACGTGAGTCATGCGCCATAACTACGACACACCTGGGCATCCGTGCGGGCACCACACAGTTACTTCTAACCACGCGGGATGACCGTGCAATAGTGGAAAAGTTGTCTGAAACCCAAAATAATAATTAAAGTGATTAAAAATAATAAATAAGCCAGTTCGGGGTGTGACATGTAAGGGATACCTCCCAATAGATTTTACCATTTTGTATTTAAAATAATATCACTCCTCCTCCTCTATAAAAAATACATTAAATCTTCCCATTTCTCAAACATCTCAAGACACTTTTGCATATCCAAAACCTACCTAAATAAAATCCCAAAACCCATTCTCTCATAATAGAAGCCTAACCTTGGGCAAAAATAAAACTTATGAAGTATTTTGGTATAAACTAAATGGAGTTATTCGAAGAAGAGTTATCATTATTCAACGAGAATGTTTTTATTTCTTTCTCCACCCTATCAATTATTTTTATTCCATTATTATATAATAACCTCAGTATAAAAAATATTCTTATATGTTCTTGTGTTAAAGTTTCATCCTACACACACTTCCATCAAATGGGTAATGAAATCATCGTTCATGTGTACAACAGACTACCTCCTCGTGAAACAATATCATTCATTTTTCATTTACCACCTCTTATGGTTGGTAATTATGGAATAAATACTATTTTTATATGATATATATGATATTTATTATGTATTTATTCTTATAAAATTATTATATAAAACATACCTTCATGTTTTCCATTTTTTGGGAATACGATAACATCGTTTGTGGACGTGTTGACTACTGCCTCCTCAAAGCGATGTGATTCGTTCACGCTTTAAATGGAATATATAAAGGATTATTTTAATATAAATATGTGATATATATTATTTAAATATTATAATGGAGTTATAATATAAATATATACTATTTATTTTTAATTATTTTAATACAATGAGATAATGGAAACAACATTCATGCATACATACAACCTACCGTCTCCATGAATAGTGTATTTCATTTCTATATCCAAATTTTATGGATTACTATATATACATATATATTGAATATATATGATATTTACATAATTTTTTTAATTTTTTAGATGATTAAATCGTGACCTAAGTAAGAGGAACATAAAATAACAAGTCAAAACATACTCAAAAAATAAGGCAATTAACACCTGAAACAATAAAAATAACAAAATATTATTAATGAACAGGTTATAATATATTATAAAAGAACTATATATGATATCATAAATATTAATATGGTTCTATTATAAGTTAATAACTTGGTCAAAACCATTATAAAAGTGGTTAAATAGCGTTCAACCAAAAGGAAGCATAAGGTAAGGCGATTTCTAGTCTCACTTTTATTTTTGTAAGACTTATGCCATATTCACCACTAATTTATTTATATGATGTATATAATACCCATGAATGTATTTTATGATTATTGTACTTAAATTTATGGTGATTTACATATCCATTTTTCTGATCTCTCATTAAAGGGGTTTGTGGTTTCAAAGTTACCAAAGCGGTAATTGATTTTTGTCACAATTTTCCTTCTTTGAGACATTTGTTAAATTATACACCTATTTTCTTTTATGAGGTGTATATACTTCTACTTAGACATGATATATAATGGATATATTTATTATCATGATATTCTGAGTTTTTTTATTTTTATTCCTTCATTGGGATTTTGATTCAAATGTTTCAAAGTGGTATATGACATTTTAGAGTGTTTAAAGATTATTTTCCTCAAGAATTTTTTTAATGATCTTTTAATTGTATTTACATTCACAAATGTCAACAAACCTAGTTGTTACTTATCCTTAAATGGGTATATTTTGTGTTGATACAATCATTATACATCCTCTGGATGGCTTATGATTATTGAATAACCTTG
Organism: Viscum album; assembly: GCA_963277665.1. Classification (NCBI taxonomy): domain Eukaryota; kingdom Viridiplantae; phylum Streptophyta; class Magnoliopsida; order Santalales; family Viscaceae; genus Viscum; species Viscum album. Next base: position 271,114,188 of record OY728139.1, on the reverse strand, counting down.
GTGATAAATTTTTTAACAAAGTTTTTGTATTTTTTGTCAACTAACCTTTTGTATAAGAATGTTTTTGTTGTCTAGGAATCGGATCCTTCTGCATTGTATTTATATCATTATATCCAAAACAATTGGAGGTGTAAATTTGTTTATGGAAGTTTTCATTTATCATAATCAGAGAAATAAAGAAGTTTCTAAGGAAAGAATTTGTATTATTGTTAAAGATGTTTGTTGAATAAAGTGAAGTCAGGGGTTAAAATTTTTTCATAATTTATAAAAAAAGGTTAGACGATGCTTTCATGATCATAAATTTCTGACAAATAATGAAAATTTTCATAATAAAATCTTTTTATGAAATGGTGGAAAGGTTTAAAGAATTTAAAAGTTGCAGTATGGAGATTCCATTGTAATGGGATATCCATTATAATTGGAATTCCATCGTAATGGGAACTCCATCATAATTATAATTCAATCAAATTTAAAAAGAAGGATATAGAATTCAGATTCACTAATAAGGATACATAATTACTATTTATTAAGAAGGATATATAATTCAAATTTACTGAGAAGGATGCAGAATTCATAGTCACTGAAAAGGATACAAAATTCGAATTCACTAAGAAGGATATAGAATTAGGATTAACTAAGAAGGATGCATAATTAGGATTCACTAAGAAGAATAAAAAATTCAAATTCACTATGAAGGATATAGAATTTGGATTCACTAAGAAATAAACAGAAATCAAATTCACTAAGAAATAAATAGAAATCGTATTGAGATGATTATAAAGAAGAATCAAAAGAAAAATTCCAAAAGTTTTATAAAGAGTTGAGGAGGTCAAACTTGAAATTAAATTTTATATAAATCTCATAGAAATCTAAGTTAGTTTGAAGAAGTCAAAATTTAAGTGTTAAATGTGAGATATTTTCATAGTTTTTGAAATTTGAGGAAGTGAAGAAAGTTTTCAAGTTTATCACTTTTGTTTTTTGAGTCTCCTATAAATACTTTCTCATGTAATTTTCTCTTTGTGGACTTTTCACACAAGTGGAAAAGGTGGATCACTGGAGAAATCAAGTGAAATTAATTTATGAATAGTGATATTGTGAGGGGGATCACACAGTTGAAAGTTTTTTTACCGTATTGAGAAAGATCGTACTGAGAAAGATCGTATTGAGAGTATTATATTCAATCAATTGGGTTGAGTCAATCAGACAAAGGTACATCGTATTAATTATTTGATCTGAGTTTGAGTTTTGTGGATTGATAATGTGTTCATTATATTGAGTATATCATATTGAGATAATCATATTTAGACTCATCATATTGAGTGAATCAAATCCAGACTTATCAAATTGATAAAATTGGATCCAAACTCATCATATTGAGAAAATCAGATCCAGCCAAATCAGACTAAGTATTTGGATTGAGAAATTGTATATAAGTTTCAAAAAAGACTTTATTTTTTTTCAGATCAATTGTTTTATAAGAAACAATTGTAAACTGAATGTAGTGTGTATAATATTTTCTATCAATATATTGAAGGTGTCTAATATGAGCTGTCACAATTTGTATTCACTTCTTCATAATAGTGGATTTCCATAGAACTATGGAAGTGGCTATGGGAAGTATGTAGGTTACTGAGGAAAAACCATATAAATCTTGTGTGCATTACTTTCTTTCCTATTTTTTCATGCATGAGTATTTAAAAAAGTTGATAAGGAAATAAATCTTAAGAGTTTGTAGGTGTTAAGTTTCTAAAAGTTTTGAAACTTATAAAAGTGAACAACTGATTCAACCCCCCCCCCCTCTTAGTTGTTATTTGATCATTTTGAACTTCAATTGATATCATATCATTCAGGTTCTCTTATTTAATTCTTACCTAATATAATATCAATTTTATCAATAATAGAGTAATTCCTACATTTGATGGAAAAAATTATTATGGATGGAAAAATAGGATGATTCCTTATATCCTATCTCCTGGCTTGGAAGTTTTTTATTTCACTACAATTGGGTTTCCACCTGTTGAGAAAGATTCCCCAATGACATTTTCTAATAATTGAAATATATAAGTTGATGGAAAGCCTATAAATGATATTCTCATGTCCTTATCAAAAACAATCATCATAAAGTGATGTTTCTCAATACTTCAAAAAATATATGGTATAATATGGAAATTTTTTTCAAATGGAATAACAAAGTTAAGGAAACAAAGCTAAAAATATGGCATAGTAAGTATGAAGACATCAGAATAAGAAATTAAGAAACAAACAGATTAATACTTCACTAGATTAAATTAGATTATTTGCAACATCAGAGGATTTGGATATGTCTTGGAATATTCTACAATTATGAATAAACTTATGATATAATTTCTGGATAGTTTTGATTCTAAAATTTATTCTTTAGAAGATAAGGATGATTTATCTATTAATGAATTACATCAATTTCTTATTGCTTATGAAATTATTAAAGCTACAATGTTTAAAAAGAATATGAAAGATGAAATGGATTTTGAAGTTATGAGAAATATGAAAATCCAAGATATTGAAGAAGCTGATACTTGTGAGTCTGAACATAAAGTGGATGATGAGTTGAATGAAAAAATCCCATCTCTTATATCCAAAAACTATCTAATAGGAAGAAGAAATTATGGATGTTAACTTACTCTCAATTTTTTTGAGTATTGTGGAATCAGATATTTTTCTATGAATTTCCCCAATAAAAAAGTTGGATAATATCAAGATGATTCTGATGAAAAAAACTTGGTGGAAAAAGTGGAAAAAATGATAAAGAAGAGAAGTCTTCCAACAAATACAAGAACAAGTTTACTAGGAAAAAAAAGAAGTATGTTGAGTAAGAAAGTTGAATCAAAATAAAGTGGAAATAATTCTTCTAAAGATAAATGTTTAGGAAAATTCAGAAACTTTATTGTAAAAGTTGATAAAACAAAAGATTCCTCAGAAAGTGAAGAATGCGGTGAAGAATCTTATAGAGAGTATCAGCTCATAATAGAACTGGTTTCATGTCTTGAGAAAAAAAACTCTTAAGAAATAAATTACAGTAATGAAGAAATATTATGAAGAAATTGTTGATCAAGTAAAATATGTCATCAAGCAGGAGGAAGAATACATCAAGAATATTTTAAGTTATAAACTTATAATTATAGAATAGGGAATGATGATTGAAGATCTTAGTAAGAAGCCGGGAGATAAGGAAGAATAAGTTAACACATTTTAATCAAAACTTCTTGAGTCCTAAATTAAATTGATGAAAATGAATGAAAATTTCAAAAAAGATTTAGAAGTATAAGCAGAGACTTCTAAAGTTATTGAGAAGTCTCAATACAAGAATTAGGTGAAATCTTCTCTTACCAAAAACAATTTTTCATCGAATTATTTTAACGTTTCAGGTTTCATAAAAAGTATTGGGAAAGATGAGGTGGATGAATAATTTTAGAAACCTATCAAATCTACAAAATCCGAAAACTTACTCGAAACAAAAATATGGTCTATAATTTTAGATCTTAAGGAATTTACCTACCTCAATAAAGTTTCTATAGAGAAATATATTTCTTGAATAGAAAATCAAGATTCGATGGTTAATTCTGGTATTGTGTAATCTATGGGAATAGATCTTAAAATTGTTGGAACAACTTATCTCTATCCAGAAGAATGTTTGAAAAAAGTATAGGAAATAATGAAAGTAGAATTAGAAACTCTCTTAACTTATAGAAGTTGAAAAGGTGAATTCTCAATATGTTAAAGAATTTCCAAAAAAAATCAATTCGAATGTCTAGAAAAATTTTATGGAATATGTGATCAGGTTGTTCATCATGCCAAAAATATGTATGACACCCCTTTCGGAACAACTTCCTTATGATAGAAAATAAAATGAAACTGAAAAGAAGAAGATTGAGGAAATATATTTTGTTGTTGAGATAGCTTTGAAGGTATGTAAAAGCAATAAACCATGGATATATGATAGTGGTTGTTCTTCACATATAATAGGTAATTTAGAAATCTTAAAACATGTTGAAGGTCATGGTGAAGGATCAGTTACCTTTGGTAATGATGGTTCCTTAAAAATCATAGGAATCAGAATGACTTGGATTGAAGCAGAAAATTTAAAATCCAAGGAAGTTTTATTTGTTAATGGACTAAAACATAACTTGCTTAGTGTAAGTCAAATTTTTGATGTTGTAGAAATAGTTATTTTTAGAAAATATTTTTGAATCATAAAAAATGTGAAAGTTGGAAAAGTTATTACAAAATAAGAAATAATCAGTGGGAATATATTCCAAATAGTATAATTCAATAACTCCTGCTACTTGAGTGAAGAAGATGAAAACAAATCATAGTACCAAATACTTGGGCACCTTGGATATAAAAGTACGAACAAAATTTATAAAGTTGATGTCATTCGTAACTTTCTATAATTTAAAAAGAGAATTAGATGTTTATGTAACTTGTTAAAAGGGGAAGATGACTAACAAAATTCATAAAATAGTTGAGATTCAATCTATCATACCACTAGATCTTATTCATTTTGATTTATGTGGTTCAATGAGACATCAATCACCAAAATTATATTTATACTTTATCACTTTTATTTATGATTTCACTTAGATGAAAAACATCATGTTTATGAAGCAAAATTTAGAGGTCATTGAAATGTTCAATTTCTTTGGAAAATATATTGAGAAATAAATAGGGGTTTCTATAAAGAAGTTGAGAATAGATAATGGTATCGAATTCACAAAATATAATTTTGAAACTTATCTAATAAATCATGGTATTAAACGTCAGTATAGTTCTCCCTATACTCCACAAAAAAATAGAGTAACATAAATATAGAATAGAAGTTTTGTGGAAATAGGAAGAAGTATGTTAGTAGAATACAAACTTTCAAAGTTTTATTGAAGAGAATCTATTAGTATTATTGTAAATGTTTGAAATATTTGTTTGTAGAGACAGTAAACCAACATGAATCCTTATGAAATGTGGTATAATAAAAAACCTTCATTGAAATGCTTCAATGTTTTTGGAAGTCCCTATTTTCTCAAAATCAAAAATCTGTATTTGGTAAAGATTGATGAGAAAGGTGAAGAATAAACATTTATGGGTTATTCAGCAAATGGAAGAAGTTAAAAATGTTGGAACAAATTTTTACAAAAGTTGGGGGAATCATATCATTTGAAGGTAATTTAAAATCAAGGTTCCTTAACAAAAGTTTTTGAGAATGCTGAGGAGGATAAACTAGAGAATTCCAACAATAGTGAATGTAATTAAAAACATCCTTATCAAGATTCAGATGAGTCAAGTGGAGAGTAAAGTAGATCTGGGAGAGAAACTTTGAAATTTTCTGCCATAAAAAACATGTTGAGTCTAAAAACATTATTGGGAATCTGAAGGCATCAGTTCATACCAGAAGGAAGTTTATATTAGAAAATCCAACTTCACTTATCTCAAAAGTTGAACCGAAATCATTTTTAGAGACTATTCAACATAAATAATGGGTGGATGCTCTAAATTAATAGTTGGATCAAATTGAGAAGAATGAAACATGGGAACTTGTTCCAAGCCCAGCAAATAAAAATATTATCAGAACAAAATGGGTTTATAGAAAAAAATTAAATGAGCAAGGATAAGTTTCAAGAAACAAATAAATACTTGTTTTTAAATTATATGCATAGGTGGAAGGAGTGGATTTTGATGAAACCTTAGTCCCAGTTGCAAGGCTAGAAACTATTCAAATGTTTCTTGCAGCGTCTACTCATCAGAATTAAAAAGATTACCAGATGGAAGTAAATTCGGCTTTCTTAAATAGTGAGATTGAGTAAGAATTTTATATTGAACATACTTGTGGGTTTTTACTTGATGAAGATGAAAAAATGTTTGTAAATTGAATAAATCTTTTTATGGGATGAAACAAGTACCATGTACATGGTATTCTAATATTGAATTTTGTTTGATAATGTTGAAATTTTCTAAAGGATAAGTTGATATAAACTTTTATGTGAAAGATGTTGACTCTGAAAATCTAATTTTAATTGTTTATGTGGATGATATATATTTTTCTGAGGATGAAGAAAAAGTCTGTAAATAATTTTCTGAGGAAATGAAGAAGAATTTTGAAATGAAAATGTTGGTAGAATTAACTTTCTTTCTTGTATTAAAAGTTCAATGAAAATAAAAATACATTTTCTTATCTCAATAAAATTATGTCAGAGAATTATTAAAGTAGTTTGGGATTACATAATCCAAATAAGTTCTAAATCCTATTTTAGTGAGCACAAAGTTGAGAAAAGATGAATCTAGAATAAGTTTGAATCAAAAATACTTTCATAATCTGATAGGAAGTCTTCTTTACCTTATAGCATCAAGGACAAATATTGTTTATATTGTGACTTTGTGTGCCAGGTATAAAATTAATTCAAACGAATCACATATGTTGGCAACAAAAATAATTTGTAGATATGTCAAATGAAAAACTTCACATGTTTTGTTTTACCAAAGAAATGGTGATATAAAGTTTCATGGTTATACTGATTTCAATTGGACTGGAAATTGTAATGATAGAAAATCAACCTCAGGGGGAAAATTTTTATTGGGTTAATGTTGTGTGAGTTGTCATAGTAAGAAATAAAGTTTAGAAACTTTGAGCACAGATGAATCCAAAAATGTTGTAGTTACTCATGCTTGTACTCAAATATTTTGGATGAAAGTTCAGTTGTAAGATTTGAAATTAAAAGTCTCTAAACCATTGAAGATACTTTGTGATAATCATATTGAAATTGATCTTTCTAAAAATCCTATCCAACATTCATGATCAAAATACATTGATATAAAGTTTCACTTTATAAAAGAGAAAGTTGCTGCTAGAGATGTTTTGCTGGAATATATTTCAAAAAAATATCATATTTTTGATATCTTTAAAAAAGAAATGAAAAAGGAAATGTTTGTGGAATTTAGGCTACAACTTCATGTTCTTCCTCCTCCCATGTCTTCTTAAACATCATAAGGAATCACCCCCACCATTCTTTGGATAATTTTGACAAAGGGGGAGATAAATTAACAACTTTGTACTTAGTAAGAAGTTTTTACTTATCTTTCTTTTATTTATCTAAATTTGAGGTTATCATATAATTGGGGAGAGAAATAAAATTCTTTTATGAATCTAAAGTTTTGGTTATAATATAATGGGGGAGAGAAAAATAAAATTGATAAAAAAATAAAAGTGATAAAGGAAAAGATAAGATTGTGAGTTTATCTTTACATGGCCACAAAAATTTTCTTTCCACCAAGGGATAGAGTTCCTTCAAAACATTACTTTATCTAGTAGTGTGGTGTCATGGAACTCTCCTTTGAGAAATGTTTTGTTTTGATAAAATTTAAAAACATGAGTTTTTTAAAAAAATATGATTTGTGAAAAAATTCTGAGAGTTGGAAAAGTTGTTAATAAGGGTTGTCAAAAAATCCAAATGGGGTGATTGAAGAATCTTTTTGATAAATTATTTTAACAATGATTTTATATTTGTTGAAAACTATGATTTTGTATAATAATATTTCTGTTATCCAGGAATCAGATCCATCTAAATCATATTCAACTCATCATATCCAAAAGAATCAGAGGTGGAAATTTTTGTTTTCGGTAATTTTCCCTTTTTCATAATTAGAGAAAGAAAGAAGTTGTTAGGGGAAGAAGTCTTATTGTTACTGAAGAGGTTTGTTGAATAAAGTGAATTTAGGAGTTAGAAAGTTTTCATACTTTCTAAAAAAAAGTCATATAATGATTTTCTAATCATAAAAATCATGAAAAATTTCATGATAAAATATTTTGAAGAAATGGTGGAGAGGTTTGAATAATTTCAAAGTTGCAGTATAGAGATTCCATCATAATGAGATATCCATCATAATGGGAATTCCATCGTAATTGGAAACCCATCGTAATGATAATTCAATCAAATTTACTAATAAGGATACATAATTCAGATTCACTAAGAAGTATATAGAATTCAGATTCACTGAGAAGGATACAAAATTCAGATTCATTAAGAAGGATACAGAATTCGGATTCACTTAGAAGGATGCAGAATTCATATTCATTGAGAAGGATAAAGAATTCAAATTCACTGAGAAGGATACAAAATTTGGATTCACTGAGAAGGATACAGAATTTGGATTCACTAAGAAGGATATATACTTTGTATTCACTAAGAAGGATATATAATTCAGATTCACATAGAATGAAATAGAAATTGGATTTACTGATAAAGAAACAGAAATCATATTGAGCTGATTATAAATAAGAAACAAAAATAAAATTCTAGAAGTTTTATGAAGAGTTGAGGAGGTCAAACTTGAAATTCAATTTTGTATAGATCTTATAAAAATAAAATGAGGTCTAAAGAATTAAAATTTGAAGTTTTAAATGAGAGATATTTTCAGAGTTTTTGAAATTTGAGGAAGTGTGAAAAGTTTTAAAGTTTCCCACTTTTGTTTTCTGAGTAACCTATAAATACTTTCTCAGATCATTTGATTTGTGTAGACTTTGTACACAAGTAAAAAAGGTGGAGCACTGAAGAAATCAAGTGAAATTCATTTTCAAATAGTGATCTCATGAGGAGTATCAGATAGCCGAAATTTTGTTTATTCGATTATAAAAGATCAGATTGAGTAAGATCGTATTGAGAAAGATCATATTGAGAAGATCGTATTCAGTCAATCAGATTGAGTCAATCAGACTGAGGTACATCATATTAATTATTTGAGCAGATTTTTAGTTTTTCATATTGAGAATGGGTTCATTATATTTAGTCCATCATATTTAGATAATCATATTTAGACTCATTAAATTGATAGAATCAGATCCAGACTTTTCATATTGAGAAAATTGGATCCAGACTCATCGGATTGGGAAAATCGGATCCATCCAAATCAGGATAAGGATTCAAACTGAGCAATCATACAAGAGTTTCAACAAATTATTTATTCTTTTGTTTGGATCAATTTTTTTATAATAAAACATTGTAAACTAACATGAGTTAGTATAATATTTTCTATCGGGAGATAAAAGGTGTCTAATATGATTTGGAACAAGTTATATTCACTTATTCTTAATAGTGGATTTACATAGACCCATGGGAGTGGTTATGGAAAGTATGTAGGTTCTCACACTGAGTTTGAACCTTATAAATAGTGTGTTATTTACTTACTTTCCTAATTTTTCATGCATGATTATTTACTAAAAGTTGATAAAGAAATAAATCTTAACTAGTTTCAGGGTTTGAGTTTCTAAAAGTTTTGAAACTTATAAAAGTGAACAACTAATTCAACCCCCCCCCCTATCAGTTATTATTCGATCCTTTGTAACTTCAATTATTTTGAATAAGGATATTATTTACATCCTCTTCCTTAAATCATTTTTATAGTCATTAACTTCCCATTGGGTTATTCACTTTCCACTAACCATTGAACATTAAATTTCCCCTAAATATCCACATTATTTATCATAGATATGATTATTTCATAAAATGTATACCATTATTATATATAGATTTTAATTTGAATTTTATTTTATTAACTGTGGATATATTTATATATTTATAAATATATATCCTTTAATCAATACAGATATTTGATATTTTATCAATTAAATCAATTATTCAATATGTTAGGAATTCTTTGTACTAGTATGACATGAGTTGGGGACTGGTTAATGAAATCCCCTCGATGCATCAGTAAGTTTTATGAAACATATTAGATGTGTTTCTGGAAATGTATTTACCCATTTATTAGATCACTTTCATGAAGCCTTGACAATATTAGATTCTTGTCATAAAGCCCTGATAGTATTAGATTCTTGACATGAAGCCTTGAAAGTATTGGATTCTTTTCATGAAGCCTTGGATGTATTAGATTCTTGTATTGAAGCCTTTATAATTAATTTTAGATATAAATCATTATGCAGTACATCATTTGGAATTCAGTTATTGATATTCCATGTGATTTTTTGACTAGTTAGAATATCTATGGTTAAGTTTTATGATCATGTGATTATTTATATGTTATTATTTTATCATCAATTATTCCTACCATATTATGATCAAGTTATTGATTAAATTAAATTTGTATTTAGTTATTTACCTTTCTATAGTTATTATTCTCATTGATTCATTATTTCTTCCGCTATACTTAACCCTTACTGAGCATTTGAGATCACCCTTATTTGTATTCCTTTCCCTAAGATTCCATGAATTGTACTAAGAAATATATAAAAGGATATGTTACATGAAATAAAGTTCTTTTCAAAAAAAATATGTTGTAATTTGTGTATTAATTTTTAATTCAAGACTCGTGTATGTATCTAGTTTACCAAGACTACTAACTTGATTAGTCCTTTGGAATTTGATTCCTTAAAATTATGAAAATTTAATGGTAGTAGGCACTAGCTTCAAGATTCTATGTTCAGGGTGCTACACTCAGGTCGACTGTATCATGGTACCCTAATCCACCATTGATGTAACCTCTCACCATAGAGCAACATTTCCCATTTCAACAAAAATCTCAAGAAACCAATCCCACAATAGTTTCATTGAAACCATCGGTCCTCAGCTCACACATGGTTGATCACCAATTCATCTAAATTTCATCCATATCCAATGAGAATATTCTCCCATACCACGTATTCTTGTCAAGTAACCCACTCGGTCAACCATACCATGGTACCATGATCTACCTTTGAATTTACCTATTAACATAGAGTGAAATTTCTCATTTTATAAAATGTCTCAGGAAAACCAATCCCACAAGAGTTTCATTGAAACCATCAGTCAGCTCACACACGACTAATCGCCAATTCATTTAAATTTCATCCAACCCCAACAAGTATACTCTCTTAAACTACCTGATAGTAGAATCTGAATCATGCTCCCATGATTTTAACTTCATTTAACATAGTCTCATGCACCTAAACCTCTGATAATTCTCACTAATTGTCAATATTTTATAACCAGAAAAACCCTTGAAACTACTCTTCAAAATAGATTCATTCACCGATTCCATGGTCTATCGCATGACCACCAATCAACCCAGCATCATTCCAAAACCACAAGATCAACTTTCATTTTATCCATCCTAGATCCCTTCATCTAGGATCATGATCATTTATGTAATGGACCAGACCTATCTGGTCCATTCCTTTTCTGAAATATGGTGTTTGAGTTATTCTGGGAGGTCAATGAGACTTATCCCCAACACTTATCTAAAATTACAAACTATTTTAGAAATGGTGTTAGATAAATGGTGTCATAGAAACGGTGTCACAAAAATGGTGTCACAGAAATGGTGTCACAGAAATGGTGTCACAGAAAAGGTTTCACAGAAACGATGTCACATAAATAGTGTTAAAGAAACGGTGTCACCGAAACAATTTCACAGAAATGGTGTCATAGAAATGATGTCACAGAAATGGTGTCACATAAACAGTGTCACAAAAACGGTGTCACAGAAACGGTGTCACAGAAACGGTGTCACGGAAATGGTGTCACAGAAACGGTGTCAAAGAAACAGTGTCACAGAAATGGTGTCACAGAAACAGTGTCACAGAAATGGTGTCACAGATATTGTCTCACAGTTACTCTCTCACAGTTATTGTCTCAGAGATACTGTCTCACAGTTACTATCTCACAGATAATATCTCACAGATACCGTCTCACGGATACTATCTCATGGATACTGTCTCATAGTTATTGTCTCATGGATACTTTCTCATGGATACTGTCTCATGGATACTATCTCACGAATACTATCTCATAGATACTGTCTCACATATATTGTTTCATATTTGCTTTTCCAAATTTCCAGATTTTTTTCTAGTTTCACTGATTTAACGTTTTCTTTGACGTTAAACGCATTCAAGGCCTTGTTTTAAGGGATTTAAGGAAAATTCAATGCCTATAACTCCTATATTAATTTTTCTATGGCTTGGTATGCCTTCACTTGGTCAAACTGCATGGTTTAATTTTATATTATTTTAATGAAAAATCTAGCATATCTTAAACTAATGCTCTGTAAATCTTCCAAAGGGACGAGATATCATCCTCCCTTATTCAACCTTCTTGTTTCCTGGTATGAGACGCTCGAAAATTTATTACTGCAAGTGCACCCCCTATTTTGGTACAACCAAGCAGTATCGATCAATATTCGATATAAGGTATGATCTATCATCGTTCTTTTGGGTTTATCTACTTTTTTTCTCCTTGCCCTGTTATGGCATGCTATCTCTATGTTCCTAATGGAATTTTCTTGGGTGTTGGCTAGTGTGGTGATGTATCTGCATCCTCAGGTGGATGAGGTCCTCCAAGAGAGGTGATCGTGATCTGTTTTTTTAGTGTGTTCTCATTTAAAGAGCATCGGAAACCTTTTGAGGTAAGGGATTCGTTGATTCTCTATTATTTTACGTGCAACTCTAGAGTTACCATGTTTTATCCCATTGGATCACAATGTAATTGACATAATAACTATTTGAACAGAATATATAAATTGGTATCGATCATATGTTATTCCCTCTTGTTTTTTCAGATATTGTGATATCTACACTTTCCTTGTTTAGCATTTCGTTCTTGATGGAAATTGGTAAATAACATAAACTAGGATTAATTTTAATTATTTGTGAAAGATAAAGAAGCATGTAAATAAATATTGTTGTTGTTGTTGTAATTTTATGTTAATCAAATTGATGTAGTAAGTATGTTTAATTATTTGTGATAGCTATGATAGCTTACTGTTTAGGTTACCCATATTTAAAACCTACAAATAATAAATCGGTTAATTATAGATAGATTAAATAACTAGTTATTTGATAAAAATATAATTCCTAGTAGGGTTCTGAGTTACCCTCTTTCTTATAAGGCTAAGTGTCTTGTGCTTTAGATCCTTGAGAGATTTTTATGTTTGAAGGTTGGATTCTTTTTTTAAGGGTCAAGAGCCAAATTTATATGATGTTTGTTTCCCTGCTGGTTGTGATGTGTTGTGGGCCTAGGTGGATGTTGTGATATGTGGGGGGCAGGGAGGCCCATTGGTTGTGGATGTAGTTGATGCCTAGAGTGGTGAAATGCATCGGTTTATTCCTGCAGGTGTCGCAGAGGACACCGAAGATGATGAAATGGGTTGGATGTGAATGTTTGGATGATCGATGAATCTTGTTGGTTGTTATCTTCATTACTTTCCCCGCTGCTCTAGACAGTGGGTTTTTCTTACCCTCCTTCTAAAATATAGAAAGACGCACGAGGTATGCCATGTGCTTTCCGTGTTTATCTTCCCAAGGGATGATGGGTCTATGCTCTTTCTATAGGCGGAAAAGACTTAACGGGTGGTTCATCTACTCACTGTGTTGAGACCCCTTGTGTTTTGTAGTTTAGAATGTTTTTTCTAGAATGCCTAGGAATATGGGAAAGTAATAATAATGTTAATAAATGATTTAATAAGTGATGTTAACCCATGGGGTGGGATATTGCTGGGAGGCAATGCTGAGGTTGCAATTTAAAGTAATAGTGGACTTTGGGTGTGATGTTAATGAAATATAATGTGGAATTGTTAATGGTTAATTAATGTTTAAAGAATTAATTAATGTAAAGTGAAACTAATAGAAAGGGGATGAAGTAATATAATAAATATCTTTAAATAGTTGTGTGCTTATAGTTTATCTATTCTTAGAAGTGACATTCGGGAGTCCAAGAGATGTTATTTGTAGTTGATTCTAAGACTAGGTTATGCCCATAGTGTGGTTGTGAGCTATAGTATATTCTGTACCTTTTGTGTTTCTACATGCTACTCCACCCCGTCAGTTATGGAAACTGACACCCTGGGGATTCTGAGCCCCAAGGGGTGTTTTCCCCAACATTTTAGTTTGAGTATGGATGGATGACTACCCTCTTTGGCCTTGCTCTCTTCTCTTGGTAATTACTTGTGGTCATAGGCATAGTGGTCAGTTTTCCCCATATATGTGTGTAGATAGATTTAATGGCTTTTAGTTATTAACACACATATAATCAGGATATAGTTTTATATGGAATACTATAGGTATAACATGTATAGTCTGTGATGGCTTCAGGATCCTTAGTGTATGGTATATAATGTCCTGAGGTTCAATACCTGACATATGATACATGTTATGCGAGCTGTGGTGGCTCCCAAAAACTACCTAGTTACTTTTCTTACGTGGACGTGGTGGTTTTGTTGCACTAGGTGCATGTTGTGGTGCTATGCTCAGGTGTCTGTGGGCAAACCTTTTTAGATAGAGATGCTTAGGACATACGACATTGGGGAAAAGTGGAAAACCAGTGGGGAAGTGGTAGCGGGGTACCCTTAGTATTATTTATTATATTATATACTCTTTTAGGTGATATTTGGTGAGAGTATCCATGGTGAGGCTGGTAACTTATTATACCTATTTAGGGGATGAGTTAGTTTCACTTGTTGTTCACTTTTCTTTAGCATGCTTTCTTTACTTTTGCACGAGAGGATACAGGGAAGATCCTACTGATTATATTTTTATACTCACCCTATGTATATATAAACTTTTTTTCATCTCACTGGGAGTAGGTTGGAGATCAAGCTGGTTACTACTAGGTTGGGGTTGCATGAGTTGTTTAGGCTTCGTGGTTGCTTTTGTTTTTACTTTCCTTTGGTACTTGAAGTTTTTCCTCTTAGTTGTAGTATTTTTGCATGAAATTACATATGTGTACTTGGGATTACTTTTATATTATAGTCTGTGTTAGAGTTAGTTGGCGTCTGTCTTATCTCTCTCTTTATCATGTGTTCTCTTAGAGAGTAATGCCTCCCATTTGTGTGTTTATTATACCCTCAGTGCTAGTTACCACCCCGGGGCCTACTAGAGGCGGGACTCGGGGGGTCATTATCTCCCTTCTCACATTTTCATCTCAGGAGGGGTACACCTTGTGGGGATGGGTTCATAAGAGAGTGGTATCAGAGGTATGTTTGGGGGATAGGATGGAGTTTGGTGTCAGGAACAGGTGAAGTTTCATGGGTTGGTAGGGAAAAGGTTTCAGTTAAGTTTATCAAGTGATGTAAACACTGGAGACCAGCTGAGACATGGGTGTTTAGGGCCCCCTGTGATCTGATTCATGGACCTTTAAGTTTTCAGTGGCTAATAAACGAGGTGATACTAGTTGTAGGGTAGAGTCCTAGGAAAGGATCATGAATAATTCTTGTTTGTTCCTATATTTGAATGGGTAGACCTTGGGATAGGCTAACCAAAAATGAATAAAATAAAATAATTAATTAATTAATGTTGAGTATTTCACATTCCAGGTTTAGGAGCTCTAACTGTTTATTATTTTTTAGATATGGCTCCGAGTTGACGTCCTCATCAGGTTCACATAGAAGATATCCAGTAGGTTGTTCCATCAGATCACTTCTAGGTAGAGGTTGACAATGACGACACTTAGTGGAGGACACTCCGAGAGTTTCAGAACCAAAGTCTACAGAAGTATGAGGGCTCCGTTTTAGATGTAGTCACAAAAGAATAGTCGGAGGAGGTTGAGATAGGATTCAGTTCGATTTGTGCTCGGAAGTAGCATTGGGTGTATTTGGTTTTGATGATGCTGCATGGAGAAGTGAGGCAGTGGTGGTTCTTGTTCCTCAAAGATCGCGAGGAGTCGGCGATCTCATGGGAAGAGTTCAGAGACAAGTTCATATTCTATTTTATTTCTTCATCCGCGAAGGAATCCAGTTTATAGGAGCTTATTACCCTTAGATTGGGTAGATCTAGTGTGTGAGAGTTTGGAATCCATTTTAGGAACCTTTTAAGATATGATACACACCTATTTCCAGATGAAGAGGCTAGGGTGAGGCATTTCGAGGAGGATTTCTGTCCGAAGATTCAACACCAAGTCACCCCATTTATGCTGAAGACATATCTTGAGGTGCTAGAGAGGGAAGAGGTCATCAAGAGGATATTGTCCCAAACCATATCTTCATGAGAGGGGAGTTGTCATGATTCCTCAAAAGGTAGATTTGTGGTCCAGGGTTCTCAGTTTTCAAGGAAGAAGGGTTTCTGTTTGGCTGGGGGTAGGTCCTAGCCCTCCGCATCTCGTTTATCTGGGAGCAGTGGCTCTCAGTCCTATTCCAAGGGATCGGGAACTTGTTTTTTTATGGAGGGAGAGTTCATCAGCAGCAAGAGTTCTCGATCATTTAGATTAGTCATCATGCACTAGGTGTTCCACTCCAAGTTCCTCTATTGAGGCAGTTCCAGCCGTGGCAGCAGCAGAAGGTTGCACCAGCTTTGGATCAGTATAGAGAAGATAGGGTAGGTAGAGGAAATCTCTATGATGCTCCTTGTCCTCAGAGAGCAGAGCACATCCATGGTGGTGGTCTTCATAAATTTCAGAGAGGTTGTGGAGGAGGTTGTGGTCAGCTTCATGCTTTTGTGTTTCCAGTTCCAGGCAAGACAGATGTTGTTCAAGGTACACTTTGCTTGTTTTTTACTTGGGTGTATACCTCATTTTATTCAGGAGTGATGCACTCCTTTATATCACCTACCCTTTTCCATGCTTTGGGACTTGAGGTAGAGAGTATTCTTGTTCCCTTGGCATTGACTATGCTAGTTGGAGGTCGAGTTGACTTGTTTGAAGTATGTAGAGATTTTGATCTAGTGTTGGGGTAGCACCGCCCTTGGGTAGATTTCCTATATTTACAGATATAACCATATAATGTCATCCTTGGCATGGATTGTTTGTATTCGATGTAGGATATCATGGGTTTCTTCAAGAGGTAGGTGGTGTTCTTTGATTTTTATGAAGAGCCAGCTATTTTTGTTGGTGAGAGAGACCCTCGGATGGGTCATAGGTGTGTTTTATGCTTATCATCCTTGATGACTGAGATGATGCTGATTTCTTTAGAGATTCAGCAGCTGTAATTTTATAGGGTTGTAGAATAGTATCGTGTTTTCTTTCTATAATAGGTTGTAGCATTACCCCCTCAACAAAAGATCGAGTTTGGGATTGAGCTATAGCCAGGAGCATATCCTATCTCTATGTCTCCATATAGTATGGCCCCTTCTGAGTTACAAGATCTATGTATACAGCTTGATGGTCTATTAAAGTGCAGTTTTGTTTGGCCGAGTGTGTCACCATGGGGTTCATTGGTTTTGTTCATGAAGAAGGATGACAGAAGTTTGCAGTTTTGTATCCATTATCATCGCTTAAACAAAGTGAAAGTGAAGAATCGTTATCCTCTTCCATGTATTGATGATTTATTCGATCAACTAAAGGGTTCAAGTTGGTTCTCAAAGTTATAATTGCAGTCAAGATATCATCAGATGCGTGTGAAGGAGGAGGATATCCCGAAGGCTATTTTTCATTGTCGTCATGGGCATTACGAGTTTGTTGTAATGTCATTAGGTATGATGAATGCTCCATCTGTGTTCCTAGTATTGATGAACAATGTGTTTTTTGAATTCCTAGATAAGTTCCTGGTGGTTTTCATCAACGACATCCTTGTGTAATTGATATCTAAGGAGGAGAATACAGAGTATCTACACATCATTTTGGGAGTTCTTTGTCAACATCATCTATTTAGGAAGTTGTTGAAGTGTGAGTTTTGGGATTGAGAAGTCCGTTTATTGGGAAATTTTGTGTCCCAACAGGGAGAATTTTTGGATCTAGAAAAGATAGAAGCATTTGTGTCTTAGTAATACCCCAATATAGTGGCAGAGGTGTGAAATTTCCTTGGTCTCGCAAGCTACTACAGGAGGTTCGTAGCTGATTTCTCTCATGTTGAGACTCCTCTAATAACATTGACTAAGAAGGATCAAGTGTTCATGTGGACTAATTAGTGTCAGGAATATTTTGAGTATCTAAAGGAGAAGTTGGTAAGTGCTCCATTTCTTTGTCTTCCTGTAGAGGGAGTTTAGTTTGATGTTTTCTACAATGCTTCACATCTAGGGTTAGGTTGTGTTCTGATGCAGTAGTGATCAGTTGTTTCTTATGGGTCTTGGCAGTTGCGTCCCCAAGAATGTAACTATGCCACCCATGATCTTGAATTGGTAGCAATGTTGTTTTATCTAAAGTTTTAAATACATTACCTCATTGGAGAGTGCTTTGTGGTTTTCACCGATCATAAGATCCTAAGGTATATTTCCTCCCAGCGTGACTTCAACTTGCGGCTGCATTGGTGTATGGAGTCCTTACAAGAATACGACTTTGAAATATCATATACCCCTATAAATAGAAATTTTGTAGCAGATGCACTGAGTCGGAAGTTGCATAGTTATGCAGTTCATGAATCTAGCGATTCTTGGAGAGTAATGGAAGAACTTTTAGAATTAAATCTCGATATCGGAGAAGTTGGGGGGAAGAGGTTGTCTTTTTTAGATGACGGTGCAGTCATCTCTGGTGCAGCAGGTGGAAGAGTCCCAGTTGGTGGATCTAGAGGTATAGGTCTGCAAAGACCGAGTTTTTTATGGTGTTTCCCCTGATGGTTGGTCGGAGGATGAACAATACTGAGTGTTGTATCATGGAAGGACTTTTGTTCCTTTGGAGATGCATGAGATGATTCTCAGATAGTTCCTTAGTTCACCTTTAGCAGTGCATCTTGGCATGAAAAAGATGTACCAAGGCTTTAGGTGTCAGTTTGGGTGGCCTGGGATGAAGTGTGCAGTTGCAAAATTTGTGTCTCGATGTTTGGTCTTCCAGAAGGTGAAGGTCAAGCATCGTGTCTCCGGCGGTTTGCTCCAGCCATTAGATATTTCTCAGTGAAATTGGGAGGACATCTCAATGGACTTTTTTACTGGTTTACCTCAATATTAGGGAGTACATGATGCTATTTGGGTGGTAGTTGATCATTTAACCAAATCATCCCACTTTATAGTGATCAAGGGGTCTAGCTCAGTGGAAGTTTTGTCGAGGCAGTATCTGGAGGAGGTGGTGGGACTCCACGGAGTCTTGAGGACGATCATTTTCGATCGAGATCCTCATTTTACCTCTAGGGTGTGGAGAGGTATCCAGCGTTATTTTGGTTATCAAATATTCCTTATCACTTATTTTCATCTGCAGATAGACGGTTAGACAGAGTGGACCATCCAGACTCTTGAAGACATGTTGCACTCTTATGTCCTGAATTTTGGAGGTTCATGGATGAGGAACTTACCCTTGGTGGAGTTCTATTAAAACAATAGTTTTTACTCCACCATTAGTATGGTTCTGTTGAAATCCTTTTATGGATAACCTTTCCATTCTCCGTTGTGTTGGAATGGGGTCGCAGAGTCAGCAATTCTCAAACCAGAACTAGTGCAGAATAGGAAAAATATTTTTTAGGTGATTCGTGAGAGGATGAAGACAGCACAAGATTTTCAAAAATCATCTATCGATCAAAGGAGGAGACCTTTGGATTTTGATGTTGGGATCACATGTTTCTATAGGTTACTCCCTATCGTGGGCAGTGAGGGTTTGGTTATGGTAGTAAGTTGTCTCCCCGGTTTTTTGGACATTTCAAGGTGTTGTCTTGTGTTGGAGTCGTGGCGTATCGAGTATCAATTCCCCTAAAAATGATTCAGATACAAAATGTTTTTCATGTGTCACAGCTCCGTCATTATCTTCATGATGACTCTCACATCATTGATTGGGTCGAGATAGATGTTGAAGATGATGAGACCTTTGAGGAGCAGCCTATGGAGATCCAAGACCGTAAAGAGAAGGTGTTGCACGGGTGTTCTATCTCCTTGGTTCATGTATCATGGAAACACAATGGTGTAGAGGAGAGTACTTGGGAATGAAAGTCACAGATACATGCCCAGTACCTTAAGTTGTTTTATGCTTAACTCTTCTCTTGTAACAATGTTCACTTTGTAGTTGTAGACCTTTTGTGTTTATGAGATGGATTTCTTTTGTTTCTTTTTGTGGCTTGCTCTCTTTAAGAGGTACCTCGATGGGTGGTTATTCGAACCCCTTTCTATCTAGGTTGGTTTTGGATTCTCAAGGATGATAATGTTTTGAGAGGTATCTAATGTAATGTCTCAGACCTATATAGTTCATTACTTTGCTGAAATTTGGTGTTTGATGTGTTCTGGGAGGTTAGGGAGACTTATCCTCAACACTTAGCCAAAATTACAAACTGTTTCAGAAATGGTATCAAAGAAACTGTGTCATAAAAATAGTGTCACGGAAATGGTGTCACAAAAACTGTGTCATAGAAATGGTGTCACAAAAATGGTGTCACAGAAATGGTGTCACATAAACAGTGTCACAGAAATGGTGTCACAGAAACGGTGTCATAGAAACGGTGTCACGGAAATGGTGTCACAGAAATGGTGTCATGGAAACAGTGTTATAGAAATGGTGTCACAAAAACGGTGTCAGAGAAATGGTGTCACGGAAACGGTGTCACAGAAATGGTGCCATAGAAACAGTGTTAGAGAAATGGTGTCACAGAAATGGTGTCATAGAAACAGTGTCATAGAGATGGTGTCACAGAAACGATGTCATAGAAACGGTGTCACAGATACTATATCATAGATTCTATCTCATGGTTACTATCTTATAGATACTATCTCACAGATACCATCTCGTAGATAATATCTCATAGATACTGTCTCACAGATACTGTCTCATAGATACTATCTCATAGATACTTTTTCACAGATACTGTCTCACAAATACTGTCTCATAATTACTATCTCATAGTTACTGTCTCACAGATACTGCCTCATAGATAATATATCATAGATATTGTCTCACAGATACTCTCTCATAGATAATATCTCATAGATACTATCTCACAGATACTTTTTCATATTTCCTTTTCCAAATTTCCAGATTTTTTTCTAGTTTCATCGATTTAACATTTTCTTTGACATTAAATACATTCAAGGCCTTGTTTTAAGGGATTTAAGGCTGATTCAAAGCCCATAACTCCTATATTAATTTTTATAATGCTTGGGATGCCTTTACTTGGTCAAAATATGTGGTTTAATGTGATCATCTTTTAATGGAAAATCAAACATATCTTAAACCATTGGTCCATAAATTTTCTAAAGGGACGAGATATCATCCTCCTGTGTTCTACATTTTTGTTTCCTGGTACGAGATTCTCAAAAATTTCCTTCCTTCCCATACGATTCGTGTGATCAAGCTTTCCTCCTTGGATTGGTTCCCCTTGAAGTTCGTCTTGCTGTAAGTGGACCCCCTATTTTGGTGCAATCAAGCAGTATCGATCAATCTTCAATATAAGATATGATCTATCATCATTATTTGGGGTTCATCTCCTTCTATTTCTCCTTGCCCTGTTATGGAATTCTATCTCCATGTTCCTAAAACACTTCTCTTGGGTGTTGGCCGGTGTGGTGGTGTCTCCGAATCCTTGAGTGGATGCAGTCCTCCAAGAGAGGTGATCATGATCTTTTTTGTTGGTCTGTTCTCGTTCAAAGAGCATCGGAAACCTTTTGAGGTAGGGGATTCATTGCTTCTCTATTCTTTTATGTGAAACTGTGGAGTTATCATGTTTTATCCCACTGGATCACAATGTAATTGACATAATAAATATTTGAACCAAATAAAAAAATTTCTATCGATCATATGTTATTGGCTCTTGTTTTTCTAGATAGTGTGATATCTATTCTTTCCTTGTTTAGCATGTCGTTCTTGATGGAAATTGGTAAATAACGTAAACTGGGATTAATTTTAATTACTTGTTAAAGATAAAGAGGCACGTAAATGAATCTGGTTGTTGTTGTTGTAATTTGATGTTAATCAAATTAATGCAGTAAACATGTTTAATTATTTATGATAGCTATTATATCTTGTTATTTAGGTTTCCCATACTTAGAACCTACAAATAATAAATCATTTAATTCTATATGTATTAAATAAAAAACTATTTTATAAAAAGATAATTCTTGGTTGGGTTCTTAGTTACCCTCTTGCTTGTAAGGCTGAGTACCTTATGCTTTAGAGCCTTGAGAGATCGTTATATTTGAAGGTTGGATGCCTTGTTTTAAGGACAAGAGCCCAATTGATATGATATTTGTTTCCCTACTTATTGTGATGTGTTGTGAGCCTGGGAGGATGTTGTGATATATGGGGGGGCAGGGAGGCCCATTGGTTATTGTAGAAGTTGATGCCTAGAGTGGAAAAATGTATCAGTTTATTCATGTGGGTGTCGGGAAGGACACCAAAGATGGTGGAATGGGTTGGATGTGAATGTTTGGATGATCGATGAATCTTGTTGGTTGTTATCTTATTTACTCTCCCTACTACTCAAGGCAGTTGGTTTTGGTTACCCTCCTTCCAAAATAAGTGATGATGTGTGGGGTATGCCACGTGCTTTCTGTGTTTAGCTTCCTGAAGGAGGATGGTTCTACGCTCTTGCTATAGGTGGAAAAGACTTGACGAGTGGTTCATCTACTCATTGCGTTGATCCCCCTTGTGTTTAATAGCTTAGAATGTTTTTTCTAGAATGCTTAAGAACATGGGAAAGTAATAATACTGTTAATAAATTATTGAATAAATGATGTCAACCCATGGGGTTGGAGCTTGCTGGGACGCAATGCTGGGGTTTCAATTTAAAGTAATAATGGACTTTGGGGTGTGATTCTGATGAAATGTAATGTGTAATTTTTAATGGTAAATTAATGTTTAAATAATTAATTAGCATAAAGTGAAACTGATAAAAAGGGAATGAAGTAATCTAATAAATCTCTTTAAATGGTTTTGTGCTTATAGGATACCTAGTCTTAGAAGTGGCAGTCAGGAGTTCGAGAGACATTTGCTTCAGTTGAGTCTAAGACTAGGTTATGCCCATAGTGTGGTTGTAAGCTATAGTATATTCTATACTTTTTGTGTTTCTATGCGCTATTCCACCCTGTCAGTTAGAGCAACTAATACTCTGGGGATTCTAATCCCCGAGGGGTGTTTTCCCCATCATTCTAGGGGAAGGATGGATGGATGACTACCCAATTTAGCCCCACTCTCTTCTTCTGGTAGTTACTTGTGCTGGTAGGCACAACATTTAGTTTTCCCCATATTTATGTGTAGAGGGATGTAATGTCTTGTGGTTATTCACACCCATATATTTTGGATATAGTTTTTTGTGGACTACTATAGGTGTAACGTGTATAGGTTGTGATGTCTTAAGGATCCTTACTTGGTTTATGGGCTATAATGGCTTGAGGTTCAATAACTGACGTATGATACACGTTATGTAAGATGTGGTGGCTCCCATAAACTACCTAGTTACTTTGCTTATGTGGATATGGTGGTTTGGTTGCATGAGTTGCATGTTGTGGGGTTATGACCAGGTGTCTACGGGCAAGCCATTTTGGAGAGAGACGCTTTAGACGTACGACATTAGAAAAAAGAGGAAAACCAGTGGGGAAGTGGTAGCTGGGTACCCTTGATATTTTTTATTATATTATATACTTCTATATGCAATATTTAGTGAGAGTAGTCTTGGTGATTTTGGGAACTTAGTATACCTATTTAGGGGACAAGTTAGTTTCGCTTTTTGTTTATTGTGCTTTATCATGCTTTCTTTACTTTTTCATAAGAGGATCCAGAGAGGATCCTACCGAGTATACTATTATACTCACCCTATGTATATATATACTTTTTTCAGGTCACTTGGAGTACATTGGAGATCAGGCTAGTTACTACTATCTTGGGGTTGTAGGATCTTTTCAGGCTTTTTGGTTGTTGTTGTTTTTACTTTCCTTTGGTACTTGTAGTTTTTCCTCTCAGTTGTAGTAGTTTTTCATGGAATTACATATGTTTACTTGGGATTCCTTTTATATTTCAGTCTGGTTCTGAGTTGGTTGGTGTATGTATTATCTCTCTCTTTCATATGTGTTCTCCTAGAGGGTAATGCCTCCCATTTGTGTGTTTACTATACCCTTAGTGCTAGTCTCCAACCTGAGGCCTATTGGAGGTGGTACTCGGGAGTCACTATCTCCCTTCTCATATTGTTGTCCCATGAGGGGTACACCTTGTGGGGAGGGGTCATGAAAATTTATCTCATTGAGAAATGAATAACCTTTGTGATAAATTTTTTTTAAATTTTTTTTATATTTTTTGAAAACTAACCTTCTTGTATAAAAATGTTTGTATTATACAATAATTGGATCCATCTACATCATATTCAACTCATCATATCCAAAATAAGAAGAGGCATAATTTTTTTTTTACTGGAAGTTTTCCTTTTTCATAATCAGAGAAAGAAAGAAGTTGTTGTGTTAATAATTTGAATTGTTGTTGAAAATGTTTTTTAAGAAAGTGAAGTGAGGAGTTAGAAATTTTTCATACTTTATAAATTTAAATCAGAAAATAATTTTCTAGTTATTATTTTATCACAAATCATTAAATATATCATGATAAAATATGTTGAAGATATGTTTTAAAGGTTTGAAGAATTTAAAAGTTGATGTATGAGAATTAAATCATTAAGAATAAATCCATCAAAGGAATAATTCTTCAAAATATTGATTCCATAAGTCAAGAAAAAATCTCCATCATATCTAGAATTCAGAATGTGTGAAGGTGATAAAGTTTTAAGAAGTTCAAATTTTCTAAGTGGATTTATCTTTGAATACTTTACATTGTTATGGAAAATCATCATAATGATATTTCAATCATAATGGTAAATTCATCGTAATTGGATTTCTATCATAATGGGAATTCCATCGTTATGAGCTAAAGAGGAAAAAATCATAATGAGATAAAGAGGAGATAGGAATCGTAATGAGCTAAGAAGGAAATAGATCATAATGAGATGAGAAAGAAATGGATCATAATGAGCTGAGAAAGAAATAGAATCGAAATGATATGATTAAGAAGAAGATGAAAAAAGAGAATTCTAGAAGTTTTATGAAGAGTTGAAGAGGTAAAACATGAAATTAAATTTTGAGTAAATATCATAGAAATATAAGGAGTATTGAATAAGTTTAAGTTTAAGTTTAAGTGTGATATATTTTTATAGATTTTGAAATTTAAGAAAGTGGGGAAAGTTTTCAAGTTTCCCACTTTTGTTTTTTGATTCTCCTATAAATACTTGCTCAGATCATTTGATCTTATGGGACTTTGCATGCAAGTGGAAAAGGAGGAGCACTAAAGAAATCAAGTGAAACTCATTTCTAAATAGAGATCTCATGAGGTTTAATATAAAGCTAAATGTTTGTTTACCAGATTAAGAAAGATCGTATTGAGAAAGAACATATTGAGAAGATCATATTCAATCAATTGTATTAATTAAATCAGACTAAGGTATATTATATTGATTATTTGAGTATATTTTGAGTTTTTCAGTTTGAGATAATCATATTCAAACTCATCGTATTGAGAGAATCATATCCAGACTCATCGGATTGAGAAAATCAGATCCAGACTCATCAGATTGAGAAAATTGGATCTAGCCAAATCGGATTGAGGATTCAGACTGAGCAATTATAAAGCAGTTTCAAAAAAATCTTTATTCATTTGTTTGGATCACTTTTTTTATAAAAAAACATTGTAAACTAATCGGATTCGTTATAATTATTCCTATTAGGGGATAGAAGGTGTCTAACGGTATTTGGAACAAGTTGTATTCACTTATTCAAAATCGTGGATTTCCATAGATCCACAGGAGTGGATATGGAAAAGATGTAGGTTCTCAAAATGAGGATAAACCTTGTAAATCATGTGTGCTTTACTTGCTTTCCTACTTTTTCATGCATGATTATTTTCTAAAATTTGATAAGGAAATAAACCTTAAGAGGTTTCAGGGGTTAGGTTTCTAAGAGTTTTGAAACTTATAAAAAGTGAACTGATTCAACCCCCCCCCCCCCCCTCCCCCCTATCAATTGTTATTCGGTCCTTTAGAACATTAATTGGTATCAGAGATAGGTATACTTGTTGAATACTTATCATGGGTAATATCAATTATGTAAATAGTTGAGTAATTCCTACATTTTATAGAAAAAATAATTTTGGATGAAAAAATAGGATGATTCTTTATCTTCTATCTCTTATCCTAGTAGTTGTTGATGTTGCTACTATTCAGTTTCCATCTATTAAGAAATATTCTTTGATGACCTTTACTGATAATAGAAATATAAAATTTTATAGAAATGCTAGAAAATATATTATCACATTCTTATCAAAAAATGTTTATAATAAATTTAAGAGTCTCTATACTTCAAAAAAAACATGTGGGACAATATGGTAAGTGTTTTCAAATGGAATACTAAAGTTAAGGAAGAAAATATACAAATATGGAATAGTAATTATGAAGACATTAGAATAAGAGATGAAGAAACAGTTTATGAATACTTCACTATAGTAAATAAAATATTTTGTAACATTAGAGGATTCAGAGATATCCTGGAAGATTCTATAATTGTGAAGAAGCTTATGAGAAACATTTTGGAAAGGTTTGATTCTAAAATTAATTATTTAGAAGTTAAGGATGATTTATCTCTTACTGAATTTCATAACATTATTATTGATTATGAAATGAGGAAAATCTTCAATGTTTAAAAATAATATGAAAGTTTAAATGGATTTTGAAGCTATGAAAAAGATGAAAATCCAAGATGTTAAAGAAGATGATACTTGTGAGTCTAAAGATAAATAGGATTATGAGTTGAATGAAAAAAATCATGTCTCTTTGAAAGCCTAGCTGATTGTTTCCAATCGACCAATCAAGGTTCCAGTTCTCTGCTAATGTGTATAGCAGCACTCGAGTCGAATCATCAGCGATGATACTTTTTAATAGTCTATTGTTTTTAGTTGATTGTATTCTGTTTGGGGGGGTTTTTTGTAGATCTTATGAAATAATTTATGGATTGTGTTTGATTAAGATTTATTTAAAAATTTGATAAATATTGGGTTGAATTCATCAATTTTGGAACCACTTTGTGTATAGGTTTGTATTTGTTGTCAATAGTTGTCAATGGAATATCAAAATGAAAGAGATCAATAATTACTCCAATAAAATGGAGGAATGGAAGCTCACAATGAAGGAGATCATGAAGTACTCCGATGAAGTAGATGAGTAGTGATTCAGACGATTGTTGTGCTGATCGTAAGTTCAAAGAACATGTGTCAAAGGTGATACATTATTTACAACAATGAAGAATGTGAGGAGTAATCCATCCAAGGATGATTAAAGCAGGATGGTGTTTTTGGATGAAGACCATGAAATTCCTCATTATTGCATGAGAACAATGGGTTTTGATGAAGACCATGCAATTACTCATGATTGCATGAGAACCATGCTAGATACTTCTTGACGGATTGAATCACATGGTTTGCATGAAGTTGATCATGACGGTTGATGAAGGAGGCAATGTGCCAATGAGTTGACTTATGAAATGGCCATGCCCATAACATTGTCATAGAAGATGATGGTACTAAAGTTGTTCCTTCAAAGAATACATATCACAATAGTGGAGTTTGTGATAAAAGCAAAAGAGTTGCTGAAGGATACAGATCACCAAGAAGAAGTGTTGTTGAGGTGATCGTGCTTGTCGACAAAGCAAACAAACGACATACAAATTTGTTGACAAAGGAGATTCCATGGTGACATGTCGAGTTCAAGAGTTGTGGTCAATGATCTATGTTTGATTCAAGAACATCGACAGAGGAATGGATGATCTGGAGGCGGTACAAAAAGAGCAGATACAAGGTGGCACTGTTTTCCAGTGTTTTCCAAATTTCAGGGCCTCAAAATCAACAAATGAAGAAGAGTGATTTTGTCAAAGGGACTTGCTCGCCATACACTTGGAGGATATGAAACTTGCGCACCATATGTTTTTGAAGATCATAGCATCAAAATATGGAAAAGGGATAAGGGTCGCGCAAGTTTTGCTGAGGTCGCGCAGGTGAATTATGTGCCGGGAAGAGACTTGCGCGCCGATGAATTGAATGCATTATAACTTGCACGCCTATGGTTTTTCGAGATCAGGAGATCCAAAATTGGCAAAGGAAAGATGTTCGCGCAAGTTTGGATGTTGATCGCGCAAGTGCCTAGTGGGGGCCTAGACTTGCGCGTCGATGGATGACTTGCGCGCCGCCGCGCAGGGGGTCAAGTTTGCCTATAAATACTGGACCACCCCTCCTCATTTCTCACGGAGCTCAAGACTTTGAGATTGTTCGAGCTCTCGTCGCGCAGGTGGTTGAGCCGCGCAAGTGGTAGTTGGGTCGCGCAAGTAGAGGTTGCGTGCCGACTGATGGTTGAGCGCCCCAGGTGATTTGGGCAAGGAAGGAAGTGAGTCGCGCAGGTTTGAAGTTCAGTAAAGCAGAGTCGCGCAGGTGCTTTGGAGACACTTGCGCTCCAGTTTATACTTGTGCACCTAAGACTTGCGCACCGGGGGAGACTAGCGCGCTAGGCATGAAAAGAAGAGCCAGATATTGTTAAAGCACGCCCGCCTTTATGGAGCTGCACAAGAGCTGAAATATTGCCTGATACTTCTGGTGCAAAGTGATATTGAAGAAGAAATCTAAATGATACATGCATGATCTCATGCATACATGGAGAACTGATTCTGACAACGCCGAGTAAGTTGATCTTCATTAAGTAAGCAATCACATCAGTGATTGTGATTCAGGAAAACGAAGACAAGGGGATCTAGTGCATTTATTCATTGCACTAAAGAATAAGGATTGAATATAAAGAGCATCAACTCTGAACCCTGATGCAAGCAAAGTCTCATGCTGAACAGGAGACGAAGAACTTCAATGCACACCTTTTGAAGATACCTTCACGTCTATAAACTGAGCGAGACTTCACCAACGGCAGTGAGCCAGGGGGAGTCAACGGGAGTGACCCAAGGGACGCAGTGAGCTATCCCTGAACAATTGTAAAGGCAGTGAGCCTGGGATAGAGTGTCTATACCCGAACATTTGTAATCTGCAGCTAGTGAAGCATAGTGGATTTAGGTACAACCGACAACCTGTCGGCATATGCTCCTTGGACGTAGCCCTTAGTGGTGAACCAAGTAAAAATAGTTGTGTCATCTCTCTGCATGTGAATGTTTAATTGTTGTTCATATCCATCATACAGGTTTAAGTAGTTTCTACCAACGTGGGAACAAGATCCACAACTTTAAGAAGAAAAAGTTGCCACCCTGATTCACCCCTCCCCTCTCAGGGTGTCCCGGGGTCCTACAATCAATACGTAGTTAAGATTGTGATATCCTTGAGACTTGCTTTGTATTTAATTAAATTAACACCCATGTCACGAGTTGATGTTGATTGGAATTCCTAAGTGTTAAGGCTTTAATCCAAGCCTTAACTTAACAATGATTCTAATCTCAATCAGTACTTTATTGTGGTAATGTATTAAGGATTCCAATAATCCATGGAATCCATAATTTAAACAAAATATGTCATTAATCCATGACATGTTAAGTCCATCATACACAATGTTAATTCAAAGAATACTCATCGAGCAAAAGCTCTCAATCGCTTAACATCCCTAAATTATAACTCACCCCAATGAGAGATTTACTCAGCCATTGAAATGATTATTAATATGGTTATAATTATTATGATGATAAATTAAGAAGATAAGAAAAATAAAGGAATAATAAAAGAGTGGTTCGTCGAACACACACACAAATGATGATGATAATTAAAAATGAACTTCAGATTGAATGAGAAAATAGAATAGGGGAAGGGGATTCAGCTGTATTTAAACTATTTTAAGAACATGATTATTAAACTATAGAAGGTGGATGAGAATAAGATATATTTAAGAAGAAACCTACATTAAAACATAATTAAAAAAAATACTTACAAGATTACAATAATGAATAACATAAAAGTAAAAGGAAACAAAGAGAGGAGGAAGGGTATCTAAAGTGAAAACTTGAGTATAGCAAGTCCTCCCAATACCTTGGCAAGGCTTTGGTCGTGCCAATATGTGCTCCTCTCTTATGAAATTCCAACCCCCTCCCAACCCCTTGGAAATTCTTTGTTTGTGCCAATATGTTCTCCTCTCCTATGAAATGACAACCCTTTGGAAAGGAGAGGAGGGGATGTATTTATAGCCCTAGGTGGTGGACTGTTAGCATTCCAAAACAACATCTACACTTGGATTGACAATTTTAAAATATAGATATCTGAATATATAGATATCTCCTTCTTCAAAGTTGAGTATAATAATGTTGTCCGACTAATCTCAAAATTTGGAGGCATTTGGACTTATGGATCCAAAGTTATGGTCATTTGATTAAACAATGTTAATATATCCATTTCAATCTATACTTTTTTAGAAGGATGAAATGTGAATGGGTTTATCAATAGTAATATGCCTTAAAATATGAACACTTTATTCAACAAAATCAGACGTTTATATCTCCTATTTCCCATTGAAAAATCTCATCTTGATTTGATTATTACATCATGAGATATGTCATGAATAGTGTCCAGATTTTAATTTATGTCCAGAATGGTGGGATGGAATTCAAATCATCATTTGGGCCCCTTGTTCGTGTAGTTGGACCTTAAAATTTGTATCCATGATTCTTTTGGATAATCACGAACATATGGTGGAGTTTCATAAAATTTGGGCTTAGGGATTTAGACCAGTAACTCAATCATCATGGATGGTCGTGTTTCTTCATAGTTTCTTTAGGTCTTCTTGTGTGGACCATATGACCCTCCAAATGGATGATTTGGCCAAATTTTCCTTCTAATGAAATGTTTTAATGTGAGTAATTAATCCTAACAAACAAGAATAATGCAATTTGTATTAGGAGGGTGAGATTTATTATTAAAACATTAAACATACTTGAATCTGGATTAATTCAAATAGTGCTCAAAGATTATAATTAATATTTAAACATTAATATTTCACACAAATTATGCACATTTCATATAAAATCAGTAAAGAGAGTATATAAAAATTTATGAAAATATTAATAACATCAAATCCCCTACACTTATTCTTGTGCATGTCCTCATGTGCAACAAATATAAAAAACATTACAAAATAATTTTCACTCACCAACAAATATTAAAATTTTGTTTTCCCCAATCAAGGTAGGTTTAGAAAATTTCACTTATCAATATTGAATTCCACCACAATTTTTTACAAAAACAATGTTCCAAAAACAATTCATTTTTTCATGCTCAAATTTAGAAATGGAAAATGGTGGCACACAAAACTTACTCTTCCCGAGATGATAAAATTAATTTATGGAGCTTCAATCATTCACCAACCAAAAGTGAAAATCATAAAGTTTGAAAGATCTCTCAGCTTTCATTACATATCCTAAAGTTCACAAGAATCAAGAGTTCTTTTAATGGATTTTTCTGTGGCTATGGGACAGTAGGAATTTAGTATTCAAAAGAGTAGAAAGAGGGGTAAAATACCAACATGGAAAAAGAAATGCAAAATATTTTTGAAATACAACATGGAAAGAAATTGAAACACATATTTACAAGGAAACAATTGTGTGAATCAAGAAAAAAAAGTAGAATAAAATTTGAAGGGAATGAGAAGATGGAATATTTACAAAACACAAAACTTCTCCCAATGACATAAGTGTTCTTTTTATTCCTTTTTTTAAGTTGAACTTGAAACAGATCCCACACTCATCTCCCAACTGTTGTTTGATCTCATCATGACACTAATTGTAATAGTTATAACAAGATCAAAGGTTTAGTAAGAGTGATTTTTGACCTACCCAAGAAACAACCCAATTTTTTTTGTTCTTTTTTTATTGAATTTTTTTTTGAATTTTTTTTTATTTTTTTGAACACTTGTCAATAACATTTACAAAGTAACATAAATGAAAGTATATTACATTCCCCAAAACACACTGAATGACAACCTCTCCCCCACACTGAAATGGATTCTTTCCCCCAATCATATGATAACATGGTGAAATCAACAAAGGGTACCCAAAATGAAATCCATCCCCCCCCCACACTTAAATTCAAAAAAATTATGCAATGAAAATCCATGTTGATATTGGGTGGGAAAAGGTATTGGGCTTGTAATGTTTCTATCAAAGAAAAGGTTTTCATAGGCTCGAAGGGTCTTTCAAAAGGAGGATTAATGTATGGTTAATGGGAGGGAAATTTACTATTATAATTCTCATGGGGTACAGAAAATACATCTATCATATTAATGCGCACTAAAGTAAGAAATCCATATCGAAGGTCCACAAACTCAAAAATCACAAGTGGGGGTGAAAACATGCATTTTGAAAATATGGCCATAGGTAGCCTTGTCATGAAAGCTAATTTTGTTCCTCACAGTTGGGGAAAATCATTTTCCAAATCAAAAATTGAGCATTCAAAATTTGTTGGTTTTGACATAATATTCTTTATCCAAATTTATGAAGAAACCACAAAATTTTTGAGATAAAACAATGTCTTTTGACTCCCCAAAATGGTTAGACAAAATTTGAAAATTGGAAGGTGAGTAAGCATGACTCTTGATTTTTCATTTTTTTTTTGTTTTTTTTTTAGGTTTTTCTTAGTTTTTTATAAAGACACACCCAAAAAAAGAGGAAGATTAAATAAAAAATTGTGATGAGTAAAGTGGTAAAAAAAATGAGAAGGAGAGAGGAAGAAGAGAGAGAGAGAGAGAGAGAGGGGGAGAGAGAATGAGTTAAAGGGAAATAGGTGCCCCCTGGTTTGGATTTGGTGGGTTTCCATCTCCATCCAGTAGTGGGTCAAATGTAGAAGTTGGGGATCCTATGGAAGTCGATGTGGTTCCAATATTATTCATCCTCTCATGGTGATGCTTTTAGAAAATTACTATTACCTAAAATAGAAACAAAATAAAAAAATCATGATTCATTTAATGAAAAATGAAAAAGAAATTAAAATTTCATAAAAGTAAAAGAAAACATGGGTTTCCTCCCAATAAGCGCTGCATTTATTTGTCTTAAGCTGGACAGTTGTTGTATACTACCCATAGTTTGATGGTGGCCATCGTATTGTCTCAACTCCAGTGTGATTCTAGAAAAACTTCTCCTTTGGGATGCCTGATTGTTCATTGGATAATTTATTCCCATCCTTGTTTATGTGTTTGCAATTAAATGGGGGTGGAAAGAGAATATTTATATCCTCTCTTTTTTCTTCAACTTAAGGAATGATGTTATCCACAAAGTACTGGTTTTCTATTCTTGGAAATTCAGAAAGATGTCTCAATTTTGATGGTTCATTTATGTAAGGTTCAGATAACACAAAACCAGAATATGAGATCCCAATTGTTTTTGATGCATTTATTTCATCACTTACTAATGTAGAGTAATGAGGATCATTGGAGTCATAAGACTGAATAAATTTTCAATATCCTTTATATCAATATTTTTCACCAAGGGATGGTCAATTTTAACCTCACTAGTGATCACTTTATTAATTAGGGAACAAATATCACAAACATCACTACCATAGGGACAATATAAACACATTATTTCAAGGTTGACCTCAAAAATAACATAATTTTCAGAATCATGGATAGGAAATGATGAATGTTGGATAATCAGATTTGAATCAAAAAATGAACAAGCTTTTTTGTTTTACCCATTACCATCCAAGTTGGAGTAGTAGAGGCTAGAGGTGAGATGGGATTCCAAATAATTTTCAAGATTCTTTAGATCAATGGAGTTTGCATTTGTAATGTCAACATAAACTTCTCCATTTATGACTTGGTTAATCATGGTGCAGATTTCACAAGATCATTTATCAATAAAACAAGAAGTACATAATGGATTGGGATTCAACACACTCTTATAGAAACTTTTAGAATCATGGATAGAGAATACAGATTTATTCTTTAATGGGTATCGCATGGATTGAAAAATATTGAACTTGACCAGTTGGTCACCAAATTCCATGGATAATATGCTAGCATGGAAATCAATTTTGGTTTTATATGTCATGAGATAATTTCTTCCTATAATCAGAGTATATTGGAAAAAATATTTCTCAACTTCCATGTCAAGGACATAGAAATCAGCTAGGAATATAATATCATTGACTCGGACAAGGACATCCTCAATTATTCCCTCAGGACTGGTTGTGATTCTATTGTCTAACTGGATAACAACACCTATTGGGTGTAAAGGACCTAGACCAAGATTGGAGAATATGGATTTCGTCATGACATTAATTGAGGCTCCTAGGTAGATGAGTGCATTATCGAAGTTTGAACTTCCTATTTGGCATGGAACTATAAAGGTCTTAGGATATTTGCACTTCATGGGTATGAACTGTTGTGTTGAAACATTTTTTAAAGGTCCTAAGTTTCCTTTTGTGGGTGCACAATTCCTTAAGAAACTTGGCATACTTAGGGATTTTTTTATGTCATCTAAGAGGGGAATGTTGACTTCAACACATCTAAACATTTCGAGCATTTCAGGATCAAGTTCAAATGACTTATTTGACTTAGAAACGGCTTGAGGAAAAGGAATTGGATTCTTAAGTGTAATGGAAGGAGGCAAGGGAATGGATTTAGATTCCTTTTCAAATTTCTTTTTCTTTTCATTTTCTTGGTCAAAATTCAAATGGGGGTTGGAAGACTTATCTTGAGTCATAGCAATTTTCTTTCCTGATCTAAGTGAAATGTCACTTACATTACCCTTGGGGTTGGTTAATGGTTGAGCTAGGAGTTGGGAAGAATTGGATGGTTTCTGCTGACTAAGGTGGGATGCAAGTTAACCGATTTGGGTTTCAATGTTTTTAAGGCTGGAATGAGTGAAAGAGGCAATGTCTTCAACTGCACTTTTCCATGGATGCTTGGAATAGGAGTCTTTTCCCAGATTGGAATTGCCTTGATTTTGGTTCTTGAGAAAGTGATTGTATTGGTTTGGGAATTGAGAAGGATCACTAGGATATTGGAAGCCTAGAGGAGTATGATTTCTCGTTTGTTGTTGAGGAACAAAAGGATAAGGTTGTTGGAAGTTTCCAACACCTTTACCATATTGGGATTGGTTTGAGTTTTCATGATGTAATTGAGGGGGATGAGAGACAGGATTACCATACCTCAGGCCTTGGTTATAGGAAGAAGAGAATGGCTCAGAGTGAGGTTGGTTGAAGTTTTTAACAAACTGACCTGATAGTTGAGGGTTGGTGTTCTGCTAAACATAGGCTGCATTGAGCTCCATTGGTCTAGATGAATCAAATATATCCTCTTGAAGTTGTGTACATGTGTTAGTTAGATGATATGGGGAGATACAAATTCCATAGTTCTTGATAGGTCCAGGGAACAAAGATTGTGGAGAAGATGAGGTTGGGGATTTGGACGCCACAACCAGTTTTCACACAAGACCTGTAAGTTCACTCATCCACTCTGTCATCTTGTTTGGATCTATCGATTGAATGTCTTGGGCTTGTTTGAC
Organism: Viscum album; assembly: GCA_963277665.1. NCBI lineage: Eukaryota > Viridiplantae > Streptophyta > Magnoliopsida > Santalales > Viscaceae > Viscum > Viscum album. Next base: position 271,078,844 of record OY728139.1, on the reverse strand, counting down.
TTGAGAATGTTCTTGAGTATGGAATTGTTGTGTGTTTTCATCCATGTTACTTATGATATCTCTCACAGTTTTAGTAGTTTTATCAACAAGATCACCGCCACTTGTGGCATCATTGAGAGTTCTCTCTATAGTCAATAACCCCTCATAGAAGTATTAGATCAAGAGATGGTCATGTTTTTGGTGGTGTGGGAAGGTTTCCACAAGCTTTTTGAACCTCTACCAATACTCATGGAGTGATTTATTATGGAATTGATGAATACCACTTATTTTCTTTCGCATAGAAGCAGTACGAGATATAGAAAAGAATTTTTCTAAGAAAATTCACTTCATGTCATTCCATCAAGTTATAAAACCAGGAGGGAGGTAGTAAAGCCATAACTTGGTAAAGTTATATAAGGAAAAAGGGAATTCATGAAGTTTAATTTGTTCCTTAGAAACACCTTGAGACTTCAAGGTAGATCACACCACTTAGAACTCTTTAAGATGAATATGTGGATCCTCACCGGCTAGCCCGTGGAAATGAGGAAGAAGATGAATCAAACCTGATTTGAGTTCAAAGTCTGCCTCTATGTTTGGATATTGAATACCAATAGGTTGGTAATTCATATCATGGGAAGCAAGTTCTTTAAGTGTTTCTTCCCTAGGATTGGACATATCTAATTAAATTGGTTAGACAAGGACAGGTTCTTGAATGAGTTGATTATCTCTTATGTTCCTCCTAAGTTGGTGAAGTGTTAGCTCAATTTCATGGTCAAAAAAATCTGAAGGATTGTTTGGGAGGCTACGAGGAATTCGGAGAGATGTTGGAAGAAAGAGGAAGATGAGTTTTTCTTTGTTTTTTTCATTTTATAATTTTTATGAGAAGGCAGATTTTTCATTGTGTTTTTTTTCAATTTTTTTAAAATTTTGTTTTTTTTTTTGTTTTTTTTTTTGTTTTTTTTTTTACAATAACCAGAAACTAACGACTACTTAATTGCACCATCCCCGACAACAGTGCCATTTGAAATTGTGGTCAATTATATCTTATCAACCGGTCAAGGTTCCGATTCTCTGTTAATGTGTATAGCAGCACTCGGGTCGAATCCACGACGATGATACTTTTTAATAGTCGATTGTTTTTAGTTGATTATATTATGTTTGGGGGGTTTGTTTGCAGATATTATGAAATAATTTATGGATTATGTTTGATTAAGATTGATTTAACAATTTGATAAATATTGAGTTGATTTCGTTATTAGGTAGTTAAGCTTGTGATATCCTTGAGCCTTGCTTTGTATTGCATTAAATTAACACTCATGTCACAAGTTGACGTTGATTGGAATTCCTAAGTGTTAAGGATTTAAGCCAAGCCTTAACTTAAATAGGATTCTAATCTCAATCAGTAATTGATAATGGTAGTGTATTTATGGTTCCAATAATACATGGAATCTATACGTTAAACAAAATATTTCATTAATCCATGACATGTTATGTCCAACACACACAATGTTAATTCAAAGAATACTCATCGAGCAAAAGCTCTCAATCGCTTAACATACCAAAATTATAACTCACCCCAATGAGATATTTACTCATACATTTAAATGATTAGTAATATTTTTATAATTATTATGATGATAAATTAAGAAGATAAGAAAAATAAAGGGATAAGAAAAGAGTGGTGCGTCGAACACACACACAAACAATGATGATAATTAAAAAAAAACTTTAGATTGAATGAGATAGAAAAAGAAGGGAGGGGGATTAAAATTTATTTAAACTATTTTAAGAAAATAAATATTAAACTATAGAATTTGGATGAGAATAAGATATATTGAATAAGAAACTTTCATTAAAACAGAATTACAAAAAAAATACTTACAAGATTACAATAATGAAGAACACAAAAGTAAAAGGAAAAAAAGAGAGGAGGAAGGGTATATAAAGTGAAAACATGAGTATGTAAGGTCATTCCAATCCCTTTTAAAGGATTTTTTATTTCCAATATGTGATCCTCTTTCATGAAATTCCAACCCTTTTGAAAAAAGATGAGAGGATGTATTTATAGCCCAAGGTGGTGGACTGTTTGCATTCCAAAACTACCCCTCCACTTGGATCGACGATTTGGACATCCAGAAAGCTGAATCTCGAGATATATCCTTCTTCAAAGCTTTATATAATAATTTTGGACGACTATTCTCAAAGTTAGGAGTAATTTTGACTTATGGAGTCAAAGTTATGGCCATTTCATTAAACAATGTTAATCTATCCATTTAAATCCATGCTTTTTAGAATGACGAAATATGAATGGGTTTATCAATAGGAAGATGCCTTCAAATATGAACACTTTATTCAAAAAAATCGTCCGACTATATCTCCTATTTCACACTGAAAAATCTCATCTTTATTTGATGATTACATCATGATCTATGTCATTAATAGTGTCCGGATTTTAATTTTCATCCAGAATGATGGTCTGAACTTCAAAGCATTAGTTGGGACCCTTGTTCATGTAGTTGGACCTTAAAATTTTTATCCATGATTATTTTGGATAATCAAGAACATATTATGGAGTTTCATAAAATTTGGGCTTCGGGATTTAGACAAGTAACTCAATCATCATGGATGGTCCAGTTTCTTCACAGTTTCTTTGGATCTTCTTGTGTAGACTATATGACCCTCGAAATGGACGATTTAGACAAAGATTCCTTCTAATGAAATATTGAAATTTGATTAAGTAACTATAAAAACAATAATAATTCAATTTGGATAAGGAGGGTGATATTTATTATTAAAACGTTAAATAGACTTGAATATGGATGAATTCAAATAGTGCTCAAAAATTATAATTAATATTTAAACATTAATATTTCACACAAATTATGAACATTTCATATAAAATTAGTAAAGGGGGTATATAAAAAGTTATGAAAGTATTAATAGAATCACTCTTATATCCATGAACTATCGAAGGGGAAGAGGAAATTATAGAGGTAAACTTCCTCTAAAGTGTTTTTGAGTGTAGTGGAATCGAAAAATTTTCTATGAATTTCTCCAAGAAGAAATTAAGAGAATATTGAGATGATTATGATGAAAAAACTATATGGAATAAGTGGAACAAAAATGATAAATAAGAGAAGTCTTCTAATAAATACAAGAAGACATTTACAGGAAAAAAAAGAATTATATTGAGTAAGAAAGTTGAATTAGACTCAATTGACAACAATTCTTCTAAATATAAATTTTCAATAAAATTTAGAACCTTCATTGAAAAAGTTATGAAAACAAAAGATTCCTCAGAAAGTGAAGAATGCAGTGAATAATCTTATAGAGAGTATCATCTTAGAAGAGAACTGGTTTAATGTCTTGAGAAAAAAAACTCTCAAGAATGAAATTATAGTAATTAATAAATATTGTGAATAAATTTATTATGTAATAAAATATGTCATCAAGGAAGAGAAAGAATACATTGAGGATATTTTAAGTTACAAACTTAGAATTGATTAATAGGGAAAGATGATTGAAGTCCTTAGTAAGAATTTGGAAGCTAAGAAAGAAGAAGTTAACAAGTTTAAATCAAAACTTATTGAGTCTGAAAGTACCTTGATAAAGATAAATGAAAACTTCAAAAAAGATTCATAAGTAAAAGATGAGACTTCTAAAGTTGTTGATAAGGATCAATATGAGAATCTAGTGAAATATTATCTTACCAAAAATAATATTTCATATAATTCTTTTAACATTTCAGATTTCAAAAAAAATTATTGGGAAATATTGGGTAGAGAAAAGATGTGATAAACCTATCAAATATACAAAATTAGAAGACTCACTCAAAAGAAAATATATTTTGTGTCCTAAGAATGTTAGAGATGAAATAAGTTACCAACCTCAAAAAAGTTTCTATAGAGAAAGATCTTTCTTGAATAGAAAATCAAGATTTAATGTCTATCTCTAGTGTTGTGGAATCTACGGGAATAAATCTTATAATTTTTTTCACAAATTATCTCCACCCAGAATAAGTTTTGATCCAACTAGAAGAAATAATTAAAGTATAATGAGAAACTTTCCTAACTTATAGAAAGTTAAATAGGTGAATTCTAAAGATGTTAGAAACTTTCCAAAAAAATCAATTTGAATGTCTAGAAAAATATTGTGGAAGATTTGATTAGGCTGTTCATCATGACAAAATATATATGACACTCCTTTTGGAACGACTTCTTTATGATATAAAATAAAAGGAATCTGAGAAGAAGAAGGTTGAGGAAAAAGCTTTTATTATTGAGACAACTTTGAAGGAAAGTAAATGAAATAAACCATGGATACTTGATAGTGGTTTTTATTCACATATGATAGGTGATATAAAAATATTCAAACATGTTGAAAGAAATGATGGAGGAGAAGTTACCTTTGGTAATGATATTTCCTCAAAAATCAGAGGAATCGGAATGTCTAAGATTGAAGCAGAAAAGTTAAAATACAAGTAAGTTTTATTTTATGATAGAATAAAACATAACTTAATTAGTGTAAGTAAAATTTTTGATAATAGAAAATAATTTTTTTTTAGAAAATATTTTTGTATTATAAAAAATGTGAAAGATGGAAATTTATTAAAAAATGAGAAAGAACCAGTCAGAATCTATTCCAAATAGGATAATTCAATAACTCCTGCTACTTGAGTGCAAAAGATGAAAACAAATTGTGGCACTGAAGACTTGGGAACCTTGGACAAAAATGTATAAACAAACTTTCTAAAGTTTGTGTCATTTGTAACTTCATATAATTGAAAATAATATAAGAAGTTGTTTTTTTAACTTGTCAAAGTGGGAGTATGACTTACAAAAATTAAAAAAGAGTTGAGATTCAATCTAGAAGACCACTTGATCTTATTCATTCTGATTTATGTGTGTCGATAAGACATAAATCAACAAAATAAGACTTATACTTTATCACTTTTATTTATTATTTCACTCATATGACTAACATCATGGTTATGAAGCACAAGTCATAGTCCATTGAAATGTTCAAATTATTCAAAAAAGATACTGAGAAAGAATTGGGGGTTTCCATAAAGAAGTCAGAAACATATAATGGTACCAAATTCACAAATAGTATTTTTGAAACTTATATAAGAAATCATGGTATCAAACATTAGTATAGTTCTCCCTATACTCCATAACAAAATGTAGTATAATAAATGAAGAATAGAAGTTTGGTGGAAATAAGAAGAAGTATGTTAGCATAATATAAACATTCAAAGTTTTATTAGAGAGAAGCTGTCAGTACTGTTGTACATGTTCAAAATAGATATTTTTTGAGACTAGAAACCAACATGAATCCTTATGAAATGTGGTATAACAAAAAACCTTCATTGAAATACTTCAAAGATTTTGGAAGTCCATGTTTTCTCAAAATCAAAAACCCGGATTTGGGAAAGTTTGATGAGAAAGATGAGGAAGGATCTTTTATGGGTTATTCACCAAATGGAAGAAGTTAAAAATGTTGGAAAAAATGTTTACAAAAGTTTGTGGAATCATATAATGTGAAGGTAATTGAAAATAAAAGTTTCTTATAATTTATTTTTTTGAGAATTCTGATGAAGATAAACTAGAGAATTCCAACAATATTGAATGTACTTCAAAACATCCTTATCAAGATTTAGATGAGTCATGTGGTGATGAAAGTGAAGCTAGGAGAGAAACTTTGAAATTTCATACCTTATAAAAACATGTTGAGTCTGAAAACATTATTCGAAATTAGAAGGCTTCGGTTTAGACAATAAGAAAGTTGAGATTAAAAAATTAGACTTTAATTATCTCAAAAGTTGAACCATAATCTGTTTCATTGGCTATTAAACATAAAGAATGGGTGGATTCTATGAAGGAATAGTTTGATCAGATTAAGAAGAATGAAACATAGTAACTTGTTCTAAGACATGAAAATAAATGTGTTATCGAAATAGAGTGGGTTTTTAGAAACAAATTGATTGATCAGGAAGAAGTTTCAAGAAACAAAGAAATAATTTTTTGTAAAGGATATTCACAGGTGGAAGGTGTGGATTTGGGTGGAATTTTTTCCTCTATTTCAAGGCTAGAAACTATTAGAATGTTTCTCATCAAAATTACAAAGTTTATTAGATGGATGTAATGTCATATTTCTTAAATGGTGAGATCAAGGAATAAGTTTACATTGAATAACCTTGGGGGTTTCTACTTTATGAAGATGAAAAAAAAAGTTTTTAAATTGAAGAAAGCTTTGTATGGGTTGAAACAAGAACCATGTTTATGGTATTCTAAGATTTATAATTGTTTGATAATGTTGAACATTTCTAAAGGAAAATTTTATAGAAACTTGTATGTGAAAGATGTTTAATTTGGAATGCTAATTGTAATTTTTTATGTGTATGATATAATTTTTACTGGGGATGAAAACAAGTATATAAATAATTGTATATGGAAATGAAGAAGAATTTTGAAATGTAAATGTTAGGAGAATTAATTTTATTCCTTGGATTACAAGTACAATAAGAAAAATACATTTTCTTATCTCAAGAAAAATATGCAAGGGAATTTTTAAAGAATTTTGGGATGGAAGAATCTGAAGAAGTTTGAACTCCAATTTCAGTGAGCACAAAGTTGAGCAAAGATGAATCTGAAATAAGTGTGAATAAAAAAGACTTTTGGAAGCTGATAATAAGTATTCTTTACCTTATCATCTCAAGGCCTGATATTGTTTATGTTGTGACTTTGTGTTCTAGGTATCAAAGTAATCCGAAAGAATCACATATGTTGGAAGAAAAAAGAATTTTTAGATATTTCAGAGGAACAACTTCACATGGGTTGTTATATAAAAGAAATAGTGAGATGATGTTTCATGGTTATACTGGATGGAGATTGTAATCATAGAAAATTAAACTTAGGGGGAACATTTTTCTTGTGTGAGTGTTGTGTGAGTTGGCATAGTAAGAAAAAAAGTCGAGTAGCTTTGAGCACAACCGAATCTGAATATGTTGTAGCTACTCAATCTTGTACTCAAATATTGTGGATGAAAGTTCATATATAAGATTTTAAAGTAAAAGTCTCTAAACCATTGAAGATACTTTTTGATAATTATATTGAAATTTATCTTTCAAAAAATCTTTTCTATCATTCAAGATCAAAACACGTTGATATAAAGTTTCACATTATAAAAGAGAAATTTGCTGCTAGAGATGTTTTGCTGGAATACATTTCAAAAAAGTATCATATTTTTTATATCTTTACCAATGAAATGAAGAAGGAAAGGTTTGTGAAATTGAGGCTACAACTTCATGTTCAGACTCCTCCCATGTATTTCTAAACCTCATAAGTAAACCCCCCCCCCCATGATTTGGATTATGTTGATAAAGGGGCAGAGAATGTAACAACTTTGTACTTTGTAAGAAGTTTTTACTTATATTTCTATTATAAATCTAAAGTTGTGGTTATCATATAATGGGGGATAGAAATATAAAATTGATAAAGGAAAAGATAAGAGTGGTATTTTATCTTTACATGGTCACAAAATTTTCTTACCATCGAGGGATGAAATTCCTTCAAAAACATTACTCTATCTAGTAGTGTGGTGTCAGGGAACTCTCCTTTGAGAAATGATATGTTTTGATAAAAGTAAAAAACTTGGGTTTTTTATAAAATTTAAGCTGTTAAAAAATTCTTAGAGTTAGAGAATTTATTAATGAGGGTTGTCAACAAATCCAAAGGGGGGATTGAAGAACCTTTGTGATAAAATTTTTTAAACAAGTTTTTATATTAGTTGAAAACTAACCATTTTGTATAAAAAAATTGTTATCTAGGAATAATATCTATCTATATCATATTCAGATCATTGGATCCAAAAGAATCAAAGGCATAAATTGTTTTTTGCTAGAATTTTTCCTTTGTCATAATCAGAGAAAGAAATAAATAAGTTACTGAGGGAAGAAGTTGTATTGTTTCTGAAGCGGTTTGTTTAATAAATTGAAGTCAGGAGTTATAAGGTTTTCATACTTTCAAAATTTAAATCATACAATGCTTTGTTGGTCATGAAGTTATCACAAATCATAAAATCTATCATGATAAAATCCTTTTAAGATATGGTAGAAATTTTTGAATAATTCCAAAGTTGAAGTATGATAATTCCATCATTATGAATAAATCCATCAAAGGAGGAATGTTCCAAAAGATCAATTCTAGAAGTCAAGACAAAATCTCCATCGTATCCAGAAGTAATATTGTGTGAAGTTGATAAATTTTGAAGCAGTTCAAAGTTTATAAGTGGATTCATCATTGAATACATTCCATTGTTATAGAAAATCATCATAATGGGATTTCCATCATAATGGTAAATTCATCATAATGGGATTTCCATCATAATGGAAATTCTATTATAATGAGGTGAATAGGAAATAGAAATAGTAATGATATGAAGAGTAAATAGATATCGTAATGAGATAAGAAAGAAACAAAAATTGTAATGAGCTAAGAAGGAAATAGATTGTAAAGAGCTAAGAATGAAATAGATCATAATGATCTGAGAAGGAAATAGAATCATAATGAGCTGATTATGAAAAAGACATAAAAAGAGAATTCTATAATTTTTATAAAGAGTTGAAGAGGTCAAACTTGAAATTCAATTTTGAGTAAATATCAGAGAAATCTAAGGAGTGTTATAGAAGTCAAAGTTGGAGTTTAAATGTAAGAGATATTTAGATATTTTGAAATTTGAGAAAGCGGGGAAATTTTTCAAGTTTCCCGCATTTGTTTCCTGAGTCACCTATAAATACTTGCTCAGATCATTTTCTCTGAGGGGACTTTTCATGCAAGAGGAAAAGGTGGAGAACCGAATAAATAAAGTGAAATTCATTTCCAAATAGAGATCTCATGAGGATGATTAGACAGTTGAAAGTTGGTTTACTGGATTGAGCAAGATCGTATTGAGCAACATCGTATTGAGCAAGATCATATTGAGAATATCGTATTCAGTAAATTAGATTGATTCAATCGGAATGAGGTATATTTTATTGAGTATTTGAGAAAAATTTTAGTTTTTTAGTTTGTGATAATCAGATTAAGACTCATCGTATTGAGATAATCAGATCCAGACTCATCAGATTGAGAAAATCGGATCCATCCAAATCAGACAGAGGATTCAAACTGAGAAATTATGGAGTAGTTTTAATCAATTATATATTCTTTTGTTTGGATCAATTTTTTATAAGAAAAAATTATAAACTGGTGGGAGTCAGTATAATATTTCCTATCGGGAGATAGAAGGTGTCTAACAGGAGTTGGCACAAGTTGTATTCACTTCTTTATAATAGTGGATTTCCATAGACCCATGAGAGTGTATATGGCAAGGATGTAGATTATCACATTGAGGTGGAACCTTGTAAATATTTTTTTATTTACTTTCTTTCCTATTTTTTTATGAATGAGTATTTACTAAAAGTTTATAATGAAATAAATCTTAGTAGGTTATAGGGGTTAAGTTTTTAAATTTTTTAAAACTTATAAAAAGTAAACTGATTCAACCCCCTCCCCCTTATTAGTTGTTATTAGATCCATTGGAACTTCAATAACTATACTTTGAGTCTCCAAGGATGGGTATCCTACCAATCCTTCCCTTGAAACCACACCTCAATTTCCATGAACCTAGAGTTATTTTCATCATGATTCTCAAACCACCTCCATGCATATACTGCATACTCTTTTTTTTAAAGGTGGTGCCTCAGTCAAAGAACAAGGCACAATTTATTGATCAATAGAGAAAAAGAACTAAAAAAGTAGAAAATATAGAATCTTATTACAATCCTTATTAAAAAACGGGAGCAGATCATCAAGCAGGTCATCCATCCAATTAATATCCTGATTAACCCCCTTGTTGGCAAGGCTATCAGAAACCTTGTTCGCTTCCCGAAAAGCATGCGTGGCAATGAAGTTGAGATCTGTGAGCGAGGAATGAAAATTCATCCATCTAGAGGTGAGTGTCTAGGCAAGGTGCACCACCCCTTTCCATATAGCTTGGACGATGGTGGTTGAGTCACTTTCAATCCAAAGATTGTTCCAACCTTTTTGTTTGGAAAAAACAACAGCATGAATCACTCCCAAGATTTCCGCCTCCAGAACCGAGATCATGCCACATCCTCCGAAGAAACAGCCTTGGAACCTGCCACGATAGTCTCTAAAAATGTCACCACATCCTACCGGACCTGGATTCCCTCTCGAGGCACCATCAACATTGACTTTGATCCATCCTGGAAGCGGAGATTTCCAGAAAACTTCAAAGGTGTGTCGAGGATGCCTATAAGATCCTACAATCCTAATATGTCGAAGGATCTCAAAATCGCCAACAGAGTTGTTACAATGAGCTTTCTGAAGAGAGGCAGAATCCTTTATGGAAATCAAAATATGTGTTTTACCTACAGTGAGACTGAATGAGCAATTATTATGAAGATAATTATTTCTATCATACTAGATCACATGTAGAAGTTCCGCCACCGCAGCCAGAAAGAGATTTTTAATTTGCGGCGAAGAGTCCCAGTTAACATAGATCTGTAATTGAGAGTTAATATTATAAAGTAAATACCATATACAACCAAAAATGTCAAGAGTGTAATTCCAAAGAGTTGTATTTGTAGCACAAGACAAAAATAAATGATTAGCATCTTCACAATGTTGATTTCACAGATGACATCTAGAGAAAAGAGTGATCCCAAAATATTGAAGGCACGCGTTAGTGGGGACTCAATTATGAGCAATACACCAAATAAGAGTAAATCTGGAGGGCTTTATCCAAGGTTTATTGAAAGATTTCAACCAGCTAAGGCTAGAGTCAGAATTACTGAAATTGTTTTTGTAGAAGCTTTTTTAATCAAGGACTCCATTAAAAGTAGGCTCCCAAATGAGAAAATCATCAGTGTTGGAGAAAGGATAATTGTCAATGATATTATTGATATTATTAAGAAGGGAGATGTCATGGGAATTAACAACATCCCTAATAGTGGAATTGGCCGTACCAGGAGGAGCATTGGAAGTCATCATGGAGATTAAAGAGACACCCGTCCAGTTATCCAACCAAAAATTCATTGAAGAGTCAGCGCTAACCATCCATCTAGAGCTTCTCATGATTTTGGTGAAAGATTGTCTAATGGAAGGCCAGATGGAGGACGTGATGTAGCTCAAATTACCTTTCTTAAGCTTGGTAATGAATCTTTTCTTGAGAAATTTAGAGGAGTCAGTGTTGCTATGAATCAGCTTCTAAGTCATCTTAGACTAGAAGGAGTCATTAAAAAACATAATATTTTTTATGCCTAGACCACCCTTGCCCAGGGGTTTACAATAAGTGCGCCAAGGAGTGGTCACAAGCTTTCTTTCAATCGTACTATCAGTCCAAATGAAATTTTTTATATAAACATTGATTTTCTTAAGAATACTAGTAGTCCAATTGTAGACCATCATCAAATAAACCATTTTTGAAACAATAGTAGATTTAACAAGACAAATCCTACCAGCCATAGAGATAGATTTACCCTTCCTGGTCGATAGTTGACTGGTAACTTTGTCCACAATGCTGTGAAAGTAGGTAGATTTAGGTCTTCCCCAAAAAATAGGTACACCAAGATAGGTGAAAGGGAGATAACCCTCCTTGATACCTAAGTAATTAATGACATGACTCTTTCTGCTAGGGAAAAAAATCTTTCAAAAGAAAACAAAATATTTTCTCCAACTTACAGATTGACCCGAAACTTCCTCATAATGGGCCAGAGCCCTTTTGAGGTTTTGAATGTTCCTTATATCAACTTTTAAGAACAAAATAATATCATCAGCATAGAAAAGATGTGTAGGAACATTTAAATTTATAGAGGCCTAAATAGGATGGATCTTGTTTTGACTCACAAGGCTCATGAGAAGTCTACTTAAATAGTCCTCAGCAATGGAAAAAAGGATATCAGAAAGAGGATCACCTTGCCTTACCCCTTTTGTGCATTTAAGGTAACATTTGGGAGCCCCATTGGCCAATACAGAAATGGAGACCGAATTGAATTAGGATTGTATCCTATCAGTAAAAATATCATTAAACCCAAAGCCTTTGAGAACGTTTAAGATGAAACCCCAATCCATAGTGTCAAAGGCCTTCCTAATGTCTAATTTAATAGCAACACTACCTCCTCTAGAAACTTTATTCAACATATTAGTGCATTTCGAAGCAAGGCAGATACAGTCTTGAATATATCTTCCTTTAATGAAACCAAATTGGTTCCAAGAAACGATTCTACCACAAATTGACGAGAGTCTGTTGGCAGTGATCTTGGAGATAATTTTATAAATGGTGTTAATGAGGGAAATAGGTTGAAAAAGGTGAATCTCCGCCGTATTTTCCACCTTAGGAATGAGAGTGATAAATTGTGCATTAATCCCATGCGGGAGAGATCTAGTGGAGAAAAAAGACTTGACTAGTTTGAAAACATCCACATTAATGATATCCCAGCAGTTTTGGAAAAAACCATTATTAAAGCCATTAGGACCCGGGGCACTATCTGGGTTGAGACTAAAAACAGTGTCTCTGATTTCATGATCCAGGGGTATGCTTAAAAGATGGTCATTATCTTCCAACGTAACCATATTTGGCATGATATCAGGGAGAAGGTCTTTGAAAATCTCTGGACCATTAAACAAATTATGAAAATAGTCAACAACATGACTATAAATAACATCTTCAGATTCAAGGAGTGTGTCATAAACTCTAAGAAAGTCAAGAGGCCTACAAACTTTTCTGATTTTTTGAAGGGAATTGTAGAACTTGGTATTCTTGTCTCCATCCGAAAGCCATTTGGTTTTAAATATTTGTTTACGGATGTTATCTTTGAGTTTCAGGAGGGAGTTGAGCTTCAAGGATGTATCAATTTCATCTTGAGGGTCAAGAGAGAAATCAGAGCAGGTGTTAGATCTTTGAATGCGAATGAGTTCATTCTCCAGAGAGGAGATGTCCTTGTCAAGCCATTTTGTTTTAGAGCTACCCCAACCCTTGAGACATTGTTTAAGGAGTTTTAACTTAGTAATACGAGCAAAAGAATCCTTTTGATGACTTGTGTCAGCCCAGAAATCTATAATCATGTTAGAACATTCAGGATCATCGGCCCAAGCATTGTTAAATTTAAAAGGAATAGGAAATTTCAAGCCCATGGATGAAAGACTGAAAAGAATGGGGTGATGGTTGAAATTGATCTTGGGAAAGGTAATTCTAGATAAATATTCCCACCTATCAAGGGTAGAATGATTCACAAAAGCCCTGTCAAGTTTTCTCACCACAACTCTATTGAGGCACTTTCTATACCAAGTATACTTAGCACCAGTGAGGTTGATTTCAATAAGATCACAGTTCTCAATAGAAGCTTTGAATTCTCTAGAGGAGATAGTAGTGTGAGATGGCCCTATTTTTCACTCAGAGAGAGTATGGCGTTGAAATCACCTATTGGAAACCAGGGACCCTGAATAGTTCTAGAGAGAGAGAAAAGGTCATGCCAAAGGGTTCTTCACTCTTGATATATATTCTTAGCATAAACCATAGTGCAAAAATCATGAACACCATCAGCAGAAAATTAAAAAGTAAGAATGTGTTCTGAAACTTTAACAACATTAACAGATTGTAATGAATAATGATAAAAAATCCATAGGGTTTCAATAGAAATTCCATCCTTGCAAGCACCAGTGAAATTATAGCCAAACGAGAACAAATGCAAAAGTTTAGAAGAGAAATTGATTTTAGGTTCATCAATAGCAAATAATTTTGGTTTATGAGTCGTAAGAAATCTTTTGAGCACAATAAAGGTGTCAGAGTTTTCTATACCCTGATAGTTCCAAAATAAACAATTCATTTAAACCTGCATTTGGAGTTAGAACTCCCTTTTTTTGAACCACCTGATCCCTTCTTCCTTGCTGACCTTCTGGGTTCCTGCGAGGAGGTTGGGCTGGATTTTTTTCCCTGCTTATTCTTAGAAGATGCAACAGACAAGTTAGAAGCATAGTCAGTATCATCATCCCATTTTCTTTTTGGAACTAATACCATAATCACCCATAATTGGTTTATCACTAAGGCATCAAATTCTTGTTTTTACCCACTGAGGTCAATATACATACCTTATAAGAGGGATCATATAGTTTTTATCAAGGAGAATCCTTCTATAGAATCCACATAATCATTCATTGTAATAAATACATTGTGGTTCAGCTAAGTATAATTAGACAACTAATATATATAGGGAAACTCTATATAATTTGTTTACAAATTAAACTATTGAACCCACATTGTCAGTGATATCAATCACACATAGGTTGGAATATGTCATGTGAGTCCTGCTTGCTAATAATTATTCATGTAATTTTCCTCTTACCAATGGGACAAGAGTCAAAAACCCATAAATAATAAATTCAAAAACTCAAGTATGTCACGCTAGGTGAAATCATACAACTATAAAATTAGAAACCAAGAATAAAAATCACATATCCTTGGTAATTTGGACTTCCCATCAAAAATGTTATTCATGATGCACCAGTATGAGGTTCATCACAATCTCTAACACATTAATATTCCCCGTATACCATTTCTCTAATTAATTTTAAAAAATAAAATATTTGATGCCACTTTGTAACTTTCTGGACCTAGACTACTAATTGATGTCCTATCTAAAGAGATATTGGGACCTCAGTTGCACCTCCCCATATGCTAGAGGCTACCAATTAGTAGTAGGGATCTAGGGTGTTATTGTGGGGAGACTATACCCCCATATTAGAGTGCATAATAATATAATAATAACCAAACGTCATCCATAATAAATAAACAAAAAATGCGGTGGAAATAAAATAGAAAATTCTAAATCAAATGAAATAAAAAATCAATCGGTTGTACAGACTCACAGTCATGCTAGAATAAAATGTATGATCACCCATTGGGCTGATTATAATGCACTAAACGAAATAAATAAAGTGAATGTACACAAGGTTCAACTACCATATTTGATCCATGCCTCAATATTAGTCTCCAAATTTGATATGATCTATCACACTCGATCATGAAACTATATGCCTCTGTCCAACCTAAACTTATGATCAATGAAGTCTTCATGGGTACCTAAGGGTCATGGATGCCCAGGTAGGGTGTGAGTAAAACTCAATATGGTTCCACTAACACGGTATTTTACATAAGCAGTAAATACTGTGTATGTGCATCTGATATGCTCAGAATAAATAAATAAATAAATAATTGTGGGGAGGAAGTGTAAATAAATAAACATTTCTAATCCTCATGTTTTGGAATGACACTTGAGATCGATTATACATACTTTAACTATCACTGGAGTGCCTCAGATCATGTTACATGACCATGACAACCAATACTTGGCCTGACGACCATATCGTGGTAAGTGCAAGCACTCATTTATAGGAGTTAATCCTAGGAAATCCAATAGTAACAGGAACACAACCGATTCTCATGGGGATGAACCTTGGAAATCAAGTTGGGGAATCGGGCATGCAACTAATTCATATCCATTCACCGAGATTTGATTTATCACATCGGTTATTTTATAACTGATGTGATAAAGCACAGAGATTCGATCTTTCATGTCGGTTATAAAATAACCGATGTGAAAAATCAAATCTTGGTATTTTTTACATTAGTTATAAAATAAATGACATTATAAATCAATTCTTGGAGCTTTATCACATCGGTTATTTTATAACCGACATGATAAACCAATTTTTACTGCTTTGCACATCGGTTATATATAAACGATGTAAAAAACTCTGATGTGGTAAACGTTATTTTCACTCGTCTAAGTAGAATTCCACTACCAAGTTATATAGGAAAAACTATAAAATTTATTGAACATTTAAACAATTGAACCCTTGTTGTTGGTGATATCAACCATACATAGGTAAGTGTATGTCACTCCAGTCCTATGTGCCAAGAATGATGCATGTACATGGACTCTTACCTATAGGAAAAGAGTAAAAAATCCATAAATCATAAATTCTAAAACTCAAGTACATCATGCTATGTGAAATCATACAACTATAAAATCAGAAACCAAGAATAAAAATCTCATATCCTTAGTAACCTGGACTTCCTATAAAAAAAAGGTGTTCATGAAGCACCTGTCTAAGGTCCATCACAAGCTCTAACACATTCATATTCCCTATCTATAATCTCCCAAATTAATTTTAAAAAAATTAAATCTTGTATACCACTTTGTAACTCCCCATACCCGAACTACTGATTAATGTCCTAGTCAAAGAGTTATTGGGACCTCAATTGAACCTCCCTGTATGTGAGAGTCCACCAATTAGTAGTATAGATCTAGGGTGTTAATGTGGGGAGATTATACCCCCATATTATATTGCATAATAATAGAAGAATAACCAAACATCATCCATAATAAATAAACAGAATATGTGAAAGAAATAAAATAGAACCTTCTAGATCAAATGAAATAAAAAAGCAATCAGTCATACAGACTCATGATCATGCTAGAATATAATGACTGGTCACCCAATGGGCCAATCATAATACACTAAATGAAAAAAATAAAGTGAATGTAAATAGTTTTCCACTACCATCCTCGATCCATACCTCAATAATCCATCTCAAAACTTGATCTAAGCTACCTCACTCGATCATGCAACTCTAGGCCTCTACCTAACCTAAACCTATGATCAGTGAAGTCTTATTGGGTACCTAAGTGTCATGGATTCCCAAGCAGGGTGTGAGTAAAACTCAATATGATGTCACTAACACAGTCTCATACATAAATCATAAATACAATGCATGTGCATCTAATATGATTATAATAAATAAATAAATAAATAATTTTAGCGAGGAAGTGTAAAAAAATAAACATCGTCAATCTTTGTGTTCTGGAACAACACCTGAGATCAATTATACCGACTTCAACTAGCACTAGAGTGTCTTAGTGCATGTTCCATGACTATTCTAACAATTACTAGGCGTGACAACCATATCGTGGTTGGTGCGAGAACTGATTTATAGGAGGTAATCCTAGGAAATCCAATAGTAACAAGAACATAATTTATTCCCATGGGGATGACTCTATGAAGTCTAGTTAGAGAATCAGGCATACAACTCATTCCTAGGGGATAGCCCTAGGCAATCATAAAGACCCGAAGTCTAAATCCCAGTGTCCTGGGCATTCCATATAGACCCAAAGGTCAAATCCAAGGGGATTACCCAATACATTCAAATAGAATCAAGCTTAACAGTCAGATCCTAGGAGCATGCCCTAGGAATCCAATAATATCGGGAAGAATCTAATTCCTAGGAGGTAATCTTAGGCAAGACGGATAAACCTATAGGTCGATTCCCAAGTAACCACCTAGGAATTTACATAGACTAGTAGGTTGAATCCCAACATCCTGGGAATTCCATATAGACCTAAAGGTTTAATCCAAGGAGATTTTCCAAGGCATTCATATAGTTTTAGGCACAAAACTCTAACCTAGGAACCAGTATTAGGTGTCTAATGGACCAGATGACTGAATCCCATGTAATCACCTGGGCATTCCACTTAAATATTCGAGTCCATTGCATCCCTTCCATAATATACCATCACAATAACAATAAAATTCTAGTTGGACATCCACCCAGACTCATCTCACAGGATAGTGGTTGATCTCCCAAGTGCAAGATCATCACTAGGGCAATCACAAGTTCACATCATCGATTTGGATTCTAATGTGACACTTGGAATCATCAGTACCCATTACTATATGCGCCCTCTCGAGGGTTAACATATCACTGGGACACCATCAGGGGTTCCCTATGTCACATCAAACATGGACACCTTGTATGGTTTCCTCAGTTTTAGTCTCACCTCTCGAGTCATCACCCTTAACTCAAAGGGCGTCACATCCCTCGACATAATCATAATCAGCTCAAGGCCTCTATGGCCTCCTAGGTAAGCCATACTGACACCTCTATGTAGATATGGTATAAAACCAATCTAAATAACCATGTCATCCTAATTCAGTTCTCAAACCCAACATATCCATCAATCTCCATGAGGTCTACCCACCCAAGTAATAACATCCTAATGGGGGAGGATCACTCGCCCCATGATTATCTCAACTAGTCCAATAGCTCTAAGGCATCCTATAGTCCCACTACTACAAAAACGGACAAGGGAAGCGCTACCCCTTTATCAGTGCTAAAAAAAGCGCTGATAAAGGGGGGCTTTATCAGTGCTAAAAAAATTTATATTTCAAAAAAAATCATGAAAAATAAATTATTGTTATATAAGTATATTTATTCGTATATAAATATAATATATATTTTTTAAATATGTTTTATATACGTATAAATAGACTATTACATTTAATATATAGGAAATTTAGTGAAAATGGATTTAAAATATTTTAAAAAAATATTATTAATTAATAATTTGCTAATTATTATCGATTAAAAATCATTTAATAACAATTTGAAGACACAAAAAATCAAAACAATTAATAAAAGATCTAAAATAAGTTGAAAATGTAACTCAAACTTCAAACCGCCATAACTTTTGATCCGGGTATCCGTTTGAGCTCTACAGCATATCAAATCGAAGCTTGCGACGAGCTCTATGCGCCAGTGACCGAGTAAAAGCCTTAGTCATATTTTTCAAGCCCAAAAAAGGCACAGAAGGCCTCCAAAACTGAGTTTTTAGTCGGGATGCCCCGATTTGTTAACATTCTAACATGTATAACTTCTGATCCGGAAGTCCGTTAATCCTGTACCATATATCATATCGAATATTGTTTCATTTTCTTTGATTTGACTGGTTGTGGAGTTGAAACGGGCTTCTTGATTATATTTTATGGTCGTTTTAACATTCAATGGTTTTTCAAAGACACATATATATGTATTTATTCGTATGTGTATGTGTTTCTGTGTGTGTGTGTGTGTATGTGTGTGTGTGTTGTATATATGTATGTATGTATTTAATTATAAACACCCATAAAAAACATATTTCATAACTGTATTTAAAACTAATCTTATAAGTATATATTAATATACAAATAAATATACTGATAAAAATTTATAACTAAAAATATATAAATAAATAAATAAATATAAATATATATTAATATACAAATGAATATATATATACTAATATATGAATAAATATATTTATATTAATATGAATCTATATCAATATATGAATAAATATAACTATATATATATATATATAAAGAGATATATCATTAAATAGAGAAAAAAACGAAATAGCATAGTGGTAAAGGTGCAGCTACGAAAGGGGGCGGTTGCGGGTTCAAGTTCGGGTGGAGGCAAAGGTGGTGCGCACGTGTGAGGATGCGTGGGAAGGGCAGCGTACAGAAGACCTCCTAGCGCTGATAAAAGCTCTCCCCGCGCATTTTATAATTTTTTTTTATTTTTTATAATTTTTTTTGACTTTTATCAGCGCTTTAAAAAAAGCGATGATAAAAGGCCCCTTTTATCAGCGCTAAAAAAGCACTGATAAAGGGGTCTTTTATCAGCACTTTTTTTTAGCGCTGATAAAAGTGGCTTTTATCAACGTTTTTCGGAGTGTTGATAAAAGGGACCCTTCTATATTAGCGCTGAGCTTTACAGCGCTTTTTTAGCGCTGTTAAAGCCCGTTTTGAGTGCTGGTATAGGTTGTTTTTGTAGTAGTGTCCCTACATGCCTACTAGGTCCAATCACTCTAACCCATCACATTCCTTTACTCAAAGGTCACCAAGGAACCTATACTAAGTGCCACTACATTCACTTAATTCTTTATGTTTTCACCCCTCTAGGTTCATATATCAAAAGGTAAATAATTATAATAAAGACCTCAACCATCAGTAACTGATGCATCAAGCTAGTGATGAAGGAGCCCTCATAGCCCTTGTAACTTTACTCAATTCACTCATGGGAATTTAATTTTTAATTAGATAAATTATTTAAATAAAAAGGGTTGATCGCTCACAGTGGCGAGACCTCATATCACATCTTATATAAACAGAATGCATAATACCTAAGGGGTATGCTCAAGGACCACCCGCCTCAATATGAGTCATTTCCCCTTATAAAGCATGTCATCCATCCTTGCCCAAGCTCATGAAAGCATCACATTGACTTCGAAGCACCTATCTTAAGAAACTATACCTAATAATTAACTATAAATATTTATAATTAATTATTCAAATCATTTTATAAAAATTTATAATTTAATTCCAATTAAAACAATTAAGCGTAATTGCCTAAAACACACCGGTCGACCTCTCCACACCAAAATGAAGACCAACCTCCCACAGGAGGTCTATGGAATACTTTCGGCACCCCTCCCTAAGTCGCATCTCACACCTTCAACTTCTTCACTCATTGAGTTCTTTCTCCATCACCCAACACATATTGACAACCATGTTAGATATACAATCATTGTGAAGTCTTCCTTTTGGCACAATCCATTGGGATATTAGAAGAGCTACGATGCCCTTTTTTTACGTTTTTTTAAAAAAAAATCTAGAAAACGCTTAGGGAAAAAATATTTTGAAAAATGCACCTCAAAAGCGGCATCTCGGATGTCGCCTTTGCATTTCGGGGGCAAGGCGGCATCCGCGATGCCGCCTTTCTCCTAAAGAAATCTTTTTTTTGAAAATTTTTATTTATTTTTTTGTTTTTGTTTATATATATATAAACAAAACAAAAAATTTCAGCAGAATTTCTCTGCTATTAAAAATCCAACGCTACAGCCATTACAGCAATCTGAATTCTGACAGAAGCTCTCACTCAGGCCTCTCTTTTATAAGAGAGCTTACCCTGGAAATCATTCTGCATTTCCGATGTGGGATTCTGATTCTCCATTTCCTGCACAGAACATTCTGCATTTCCGATGTGGGATTTTGTTTCAAGTACGTGACTTTGAAAGACTATAAAATATAAACTATAAGGCCAATATAAATGAAACTTAAAACATGGATTAAGCATATAAAAAATAGTTGAAAACAAAAAAAAATTCATAAAAAATGATGATAAAAAATAATTTATAAGCTTTCAAAACCACTTACTTGAAACTTAAGAAGTTTCAAGTACGTGATTTTGAAAGTTTATAAAATATAAATTATAAGACCAATATAAATGAAACGTAATACATGAATTAAACATAAAACAAATATTTGAAAATAAAAAGAATTTCGAAAAAATATTGATTAAATATAATTTATAAGCTTTCAAAATGACCAACATGAAACTTAAAAATGTTTTAAGCACGTGACTTTGAAAGCCTATAAAATATAAACTATAAGACCGATATAAATGAAACATAAAACACGGATTAAACATATAACAAATAGTCGAAAATAAAAAGAATTTCGTAAAAAATGTTCATGAAAAATAATTTATAAGCTTTCAAAACCACCTACTTGAAATTTAAAATGATTAAAGTATGCGGTTTTGAAAGACTAAAATATAAACTATAAGACCGATATAATTTAAAGTTAAAACATGGATTAAACATATAATAATTTATTTAATTATTAAATTAATATTAGTAATATATATTATATAATAATTAATTATTTAATTAAAAATTATTAATAATTAATTATATAATAATTAATTATATAATAATTAACTAATTAATTAGTAATATAATTATTCAGTATATAATAGTTAATTAGTAAATTAGTAATATAATTATAAATTATATTTATCCATTATAATTAATAATTAGTAATTATTCAAAATTATTATATAATAATTAATTAGTTAATTGGTTACATAATTTTTAATTATATAATAGTTAATTAGTTAATTAGTTATATAATTATAAATTAAAATTATTCATTATAATTGCTAATTATAATTATTAATTATTAATAATTAAATATTAATTTGTTAATTAATAATATAATTATTAATTATAAAACTATTAATTGTATAATAATTA
This sequence comes from Viscum album, assembly GCA_963277665.1. Lineage (NCBI taxonomy): Eukaryota > Viridiplantae > Streptophyta > Magnoliopsida > Santalales > Viscaceae > Viscum > Viscum album. Next base: position 271,056,886 of record OY728139.1, on the reverse strand, counting down.
GTTAGTTAATTAGTAATTATTAATTATAATTATTCATTAGTAATTATTAAAAATTATTATATAATAAATAAGTAGTTAATTAGTAATATAATTATTCATTATAATTATTCATTATAACTATTAATTATTAATTATTAATTATTATTTATTATTTATATAATACTTAATTAGTAATATAATGACTAATTATATAATTATTAACTATATAATAAATAATTATTTAATTAGTAATATCATTATTAATTATATAATAATTAGTTAGTTAATTATAAATATGATAATTAATTATAATAAGTAATTATAATTATTAATTGGTAATTATTAAAAAATAATTATGCAAAAATTAATTAGTTAATTAGTAATATTATTATTAATTATATAATAATTAATTAGTAAATTTGTAATATGGTTTTTAATTATAATTATTCATTATAATTATTAATTAGTAATTAATAATAATTAATTATATAAAAATTAGTTAGTTAATTTGTAATATTATTATTAATTATATAATAATAAATTACTAAAATAGTAATATAATTTTTAATTACATTTATTCATTATAATTATTAATTATTCATTAGTAATTATTAATTAGTAATTATTAATTATTAATTAGTTAATTAGTAATATAAATATTAATTATAATTAGTCATTATAATTATTAATTATTAATTATATAAAAAATAATTAGTAAATTAGTAATATAATTTTTAATTACATTTATACATTATAATTTTTTATTATTAATTAGTAATTAATAATTAGTAATTATTAATTATTAATTAATAATATAAATATTAATTATAAATATTACTAATATTTTTTTCCCTAAACGTTTCCTGGAAATATTTTTTTTTTAAATGTAAAAAAAAAAAAAGCGTATTCTCGTGTTTTCTACTATCCTTAAATTATTTTTTATTTTCAGATTGAGTCGATTTTAGGAAAAAACTTAGATTAAAGGCAGGTTGGTGATATGCGTCAACAGTTTGTTTTAGTGTGTGGATTGCGGGTAATAAATTTTTTTAATATTTTTTAATAGTTTTTAATAGCCGTAATAGGTTTTCATTTTGACCTTTAAAATATAATAGTGAAATAAATTGAGTGCCAAACATTTTTAAGTCATGTCCTCGACTCTTCCATTTCTTCTGCGCATCATTTCGCATGCGGAAAAAGCCCAAAAACAGAAAATCCATACCCAAACGAAAAATCCATTCGCAACAGATTAGGAAGTGCGCCCCACCTCCTCCAAGACGGAGATGAGGGTCAGAGCTGGGCCCGGAGGAGGCCGCGGATGTCCATGGGATAAGCGTCGTCGGGGGACTCCGCCGCGTAGGATCGCCGGCCAATGATCAGGTTGGTGGCCTCCGTCGGGTGGAAGGCGTCCCAGAAGAGGTACTCGCGGCGGTCATGGCAGGGAGGCTGAAGGGGGAGGCACGTGATCTGCCCCTTGTTCCTCCCCACCCCGCAGCACGCTGCGTTCGTCACCCGGATCCCTACAGCGGAGCAGGATTATTACCATGGACACTCGAAACAGAAGATAACGGATTTTCTCACCGTAGGAGGCGGGATCGTCGAGGATGTCGCCGAAGACTTTGTAGACGTTGAGGAAGGTGAAGGCGGCGTCCGGGAGCTCCCGGTTGAGCTGCACCGCCAGCTCCCGGAGCCGGGCGTTGAATATCTGGTTGGCGTCGTTAATGGTTTCCACGCAGGTCGCCCCGTCGGAGCTCCGCTGGGCCAGCTCGTTGGGAGTGCACCCGACCGGCCCCACCCCGATGAGCCCCACCCGCCTCGCCCCGTAATTGTACACGATCCGGATCTGCTGGTGGTACTCGGCGATGAGGGCGTCGGCGTACTGCTCCGGCGTGAGCTTCCGGCTGGAGGAGTAGAAGTAGGGCATGAAGTAGTTGTTGAGGTAGTCGTTGCTGCCCATCCCCAACGTGAAGATGCACTGTTTCAGGTACTCCGCCGTGGCCCCCTCGTCGCCGCCCATCAGCTCCACCATCGCCGCCACCGTGCTCTGGTAATTCCTCACCTGCCCGTCCATCCCCGTCCTCACTCCCAACTGGTACCCGGTCTCATTTCGGATCCCCCCCGCCGCCGACGCGAAGTTCACTCCTCCCAGGATCTCCCGCCCCCTCGCTTTGGCGTACGACGGAATCGGGTCGCTGAACCCCAGCTGGTCCGCTGCAGCGACACCACAAATACATAACGTACACACAGGACGTAACGTAAGCATGCATGCATGCGGACATACCAATTACGTCGACTGAGGTTTTGCCGTTGCAGAACCTCCCGGAGGGGCCGCCGGGGAAATCAATGCCGTAGGGAAGGTAATCCGCCATGGCCAGCGACTTCATCCCGTTGTTATTCCCGCTGTCCACCAGCGAGTCCCCGAAGATGAAGTAGCAGGGAACCTCCGGCTCCGCCGCCGCCGTCGTGGCCGCCATCGCCGCCGCGACGAACCACGCCCACGCCCACCGCCACCCAACCTCGTACCCCATCCTGAACAAGTACAGACTGCCGAGAAGAGAAGGTAGGCGATGGAGGGACTGCGTTGTCCGCCATTTATATACTGAGCGAAGCTTTAAAGTTGTGGGGAAAGACACCATCTTCAATTCTGGCAGTCGCCTTTATTGCGTTCAACAGGCAGGCCGAGGGATTCCAGGGCACGGGAAGCATTAAATCCAATCTGGTATTTTAATATCCACACTCTGGCAGCTGGTAACAGTAGCAAAAGCTTGGTAGTTATCGAAGAATAATGCGAGCTGTATGTTTTCTTCCACGATACACTGAAATTCTCTGCAAAGACTGAAAATTTACAGAAGAAGAGGGGCAAAACTTACTGTTCTTTAATTTTCGTCTACCCGGGTCCCATTCATTAATCTTTTAACCCTTATAACAGTTGGCGATGACGAACATGGATCCACCCCCCACCCGCACCACTTGAACTGTACATGTAATTTAATCGAGGGAGGTAGTTGACCATGGAAGTAAAATAATTTGGATTGTTTTTTCTGGTTTTTAAATGAGCAAGTTGAAAACGTTACCGATTTGCAGGAACGCCCACTTCGTCTGGCGGTGAACAAATTAAAAATTGTGAGAAGGGTTGTGGACACCGGGGCGACAGGCGGACTTCGGGTCCCATCCCAATCCAATGATATCATCCCAATGCGATGCAAGGGTTCAGTTGATGGTTGATGGTTGATGGTGGATGGTTCCATTACAAAAGACCATCCTTTGTAGCCTTGATGGCAAATTTTCGATTTTTCATAAAAACATGTACGTGATTTAATATTGGTGATAATTTAAGATTCATATGTATGCAACACACCCTTCATCTTTCCCATGATTTCAAAAGCACATGTTGGTGCATGTGCCTTAAAACCACTCATATACATGATGTTAACTTATCGGCGGCAGATTTTTTTTTCTGGGTTTTAAAAAATTTAAAATATGATAAAAGGGGCTAGGGTTCCGGTATTTTTAAAACTGGGTCCAAGATGCGTGAACCCCGTTCACGCATCACTGACCCCGGGAAGATGCGTGAACGGGGTTCACGCATCTTAACCACGCTGAAGGATGCGTGAACGGGGTTCACGCATCCTACAGTAACTTTTTTTTTAAAATTTTTATTTTTATTTTTATTTTTATTTTTTGTTTTGTTTTATATATATATATATATATATATATATATATATATATATATATACAAACAAAACATAAAATTCAGCAGAATTTATCTGCTATTTAATATCCAGCAGAACTGCCATTACAGCAGTCTGGATTCTGACAGAAACCATCACCCAGGGCTCTCTTTTATAAGAGGGCTTGCCCAGGAAATCATACTGCATTTCCGTTGTGGGATTCAGGTTCTCTTTTCCTGCACAGAACATTCTGCATTTCCGATGCGGGATTCTGTTTCAAGTACGTGACTTTGAAAGACTATAAAATACAAACTATACGACCAATATAAATAAAACTTAAAACATGGATTAAACATATAATAAATAGTTGAAAATGAAAAGAATTTCGTAAAAAGGGTTGATGAATAATAATTTATAAGCTTTCAAAACCACCAACTTGAAACTTAAAAAAGTTTCAAGTACGTGACTTTGAAAGACCATAAAATAAAAACTATAAGACCAATATGAATGAAACTTAAAACATGGATTAAACATACAAGAAATAGTTGAAAATAAAAACAATTTCATAAAAAGTGTTGATGAATAATAATTTATAAGCTTTCAAAACCACCAACTTGAAACTTAAAAATGTTTCAAGTACGTGTCTTTGAAAGATTATAAAATACAAACTATATAACCAATATGAATGAAACTTAATATACGGATTAAACATATAAGAAATAGTTGAAAATAAAAAGAATTTCATAAAAAAAAATTAATGAAAAATAATTTATAAGCTTTCAAAACACCAACTTGAAACTTAAATACGTTTACGTGCCTTTGAAAGCCTATGAAATACAAACTATAAAGCCAATATAAATGAAAATTAAAACATGGATTAAACATATAACAAATAGTTAATAATTAATTAGTTAATTAGTAATATAATTATTAATTAGTTAATAATTAATATAATTATTAATTATTAATTACTAATACACAATAATTAATTAGTTAATTAGTAATATAATTATATAATAGTTAATTAGTTAATTAGTAGTATAATTATTAATTGATAATTACTTAGTTAATTAGTAATATAAATCTTAATAATAATTATTAATTATAATTATAATTATTAATTATTAATTATTAATTATATAATAATTAATTAGTTAATTAATAATATAATTATTAAATATAATTATTTATTATTTATTATATAATAATTAATTAGCTAATTAGTAATCTATTTATTAATTATAATTATTTTTTATTTATCTATAATTATTAATTAGTTAATTTGTAATATAATTATTAATTATAAAAATAAGTAATTGATTAATTAGTAATATAATTAGTGATTATAATTATTTATTATAATTATTAATTATTAATTATTAATTATTAATTATTAATTATATAATAATTAAGTAGCTAATTACCAATATAATGATTAACTATTAAAAATTAATTGGTTATTTAGTACTATAATTATTAACTATAATTATTATATATTAATTAGTAATATAATTATTTATTATAATTAGTAATATAATTAGTAATTATAATTAGTAATTATTAATTATATAATAATTAATTAGTTAATTACCAATATAATTATTAATTATTAAAAATTAATTATATATTAATTAATTAGTTAATTAGTAATATAATTATTAATTATTAATTACATAACAATTAATTAGTTAATTAGTAATATAATCATTAATTATATAATTAATAATTATAATAATAATTAAAAATTATATTACTAATTAACTAATTAATTAATATATAATTAATTTTTAATAATTAATAACTAATAATTGTAATGAATATTTATAATTATTTATTATATTACTAATTTACTAATTAACTAATTAATTATTATGTAATTAATAATTATATGTTTAATCCGTATATTAAGTTTCATTCATATTGTTCATATAGTTTGTATTTTATAATCTTTCAAAGACACGTACTTGAAACATTTTTAAGTTTCAAGTTGGTGGTTTTGAAAGCTTATAAATTATTATTCATCAACACTTTTTATGAAATTGTTTTTATTTTCAACTATTTCTTGTATGTTTAATCCATGTTTTAAGTTTCATTCATATTGGTCTTATAGTTTTTATTTTATAGTCTTTCAAAATCACGTACTTGAAACTTTTTTAAGTTTCAAGTTGGTGGTTTTGAAAGCTTATAAATTATTATTCATTAACCCTTTTTACGAAATTCTTTTCATTTTCAATTATTTATTATATGTTTAATCCATGTTTTAAGTTTTATTTATATTGGTCGTATAGTTTGTATTTTATAGTCTTTCAAAGTCACGTACTTGAAACAGAATCCCGCATCGGAAATGCAGAATGTTCTGTGCAGGAAAAGAGAACCTGAATCCCACATCGGAAATGCAGTATGATTTCCTGGGCAAGCCCTCTTATAAAAGAGAGCCATGGGTGATGGTTTCTGTCAGAATCCAGACTGCTGTAATGACAGTTCTGCTGGATATTAAATAGCAGATAAATTCTGCTGAATTTTATGTTTTGTTTGTATATATATATATATATATATATATAAAACAAAACAAAAAAAATAAAAATAAAAATAAAAATTTTAAAAAATAAGTTATTGTAGGATGCGTGAACCCCGTTCACGCATCCTTCATCAACTTCGTGAAGGATGCGTGAACGCGGTTCACGCATCCTTCAGCGCGGTTTAGATGCGTGAACCCCGTTCACGCATCTTCCCGGGGTCAGTGATGCGTGAACGGGGTTCACGCATCTCGGACCCAGTTTTAAAAATATCCGAACCCTAACCTCTTTTACCTATTTTTTGTTTTTTTAAAACCCATATAAAAAAATTACCCCTTATCGGCATTGATGTATCATGTATTGTTTTTTTATGACTATCCAATTTATCATTCATGATACATTTTGACATGAGATGTGATATCACATGATAAAAAATCACTCGGCCTAAAAGAATTGTCCATATCTCTCTAATCAAGTATCATCATAAAATTTAGTGGGATATGATGATATATTAAGAATAACTTGAGTAAAATCTCGCATTGTGATACACAATTCATTCATGGGCATGCGTTAGAGAATTTATTAATTGAATTAATCCACTTTGAATGCACCGCATTCAATATTATGTGTATATGTCATTACGTGTGTTGTATACTCCATAACATGTAGTTTTTTTCCACAAGTTTATCAAACTTACCTACAAGTGAATGTATTTTGACATCCATCCAATGTTATTTAGATGAATGATTAAACTGGGAATCATTGAGTATGATACTGATCGTGTCAAGAAATTTATATAACTAATACAACATTTGTCCTTCCATATGATGAGTTAAGATTTCTCGTTTTATGTTGTAAAGTGGAAGGGGCAAGGTGTTAAATATAAGTGTCTCCTCATAAAACTGACATTTCCAATAAGAAGGCCAATTAACATCAATTGTTGGTATATCCAAGCCGAGGTTTATAATAAATCCATCTAGAAAACCCCAAGGTATATCAAATGGAGATCCGTTGTGTATACGTCTCGATGTGTGATAAAGAGATCATCAGGTTATCCCACATCAAAATTATAGAGAGGCAAGTGATGAGTTTTGGATGGGATAACACTAATTTAAATGCAACCAAAACCTATAAATCTACAGGGTCATTCCATTCGTATTACACATAAAAAAAAGAAACGAAGAACAACATACCTTTTGTTTGTTGATCTAAATTTGCCCAAGCTCTTCACCATGAGCAAGATAATGATCACTAGAAAGAAACTACTCAAATCCTTCCTTCAAGGGTATCCACAGGCAAAGTGAATTTCACAAATTCTTGGAAAAATTCCCTCTTCCACACGGTTTTCTAAAACCATTGGAATTAAAGAGAAAGAAAGAGAGGATGTAGTTGTGGGTAAGAGAGGCATATGAACATTCAAAAAACATATATGAACGAGAAAATAGGAAGGCATAAATATTAACAGTGATTCAGGTAAACCCCCAATCCACACTCCACATCCTCAACACTACCATAGATATTAGAAAGGGATGCACCTGGTTTTATCACCACTAAGTAGAAAGCACCAATAAAAGGGGGGGGGGGTCTTTATTAGCACTATTTTTAGCACTGATAAAATTTTTTAATAAAAAATATTCTTAATTTATATAAAATTATTATATATATATATTAAAAAATAATGTTTATTTGTATACATTAAATAAAAAATGAATGTTTGTAATTAATATATATTTTTAATAATTCAAACATATATATAATAAATTTCATTAAATAATAAATATATTTATTATATTTATATATTTATATATTTATAATTATATATTTACAATTATATATAAATACTTTTTAAATATATATATTTGTAATTATATATAAATATTTTTAAATATGTATATTTATAATTATATATAAATACTTTTTAAATATATATATTCATAATTATATTTAAATTCTTTTTAAATATGTATATTTATAATTATTAATATATATATATATATATTTATTTATTTAAATAAATATACGTTTCCAGTGAATTTGGTCAATTGATGCATGAATATAATTGACGTCCATATGTAATGTATTCATCATGAATGGTCATTTATACATTACACCTCATTACTATTCATGTGGTCCCACTACTACAAATATGACCTTTAACAAAGCTAAAAAAACATTGTTAATATCAGCGCTGATAAAGGAGGTATCCTTTATCAGCGCTAAAAAAGTGCAGATAAAAGGGATGTTTATCAGCGCTAAAGATAGCAATGATAAAAGGTCTCTTTATCAGTGCTAAAAATAGCGCTGATAAAAGGTTACCCCCCAGCAATTTGCTGCTTATATAACAACACACCCAACCTACAATTTAAACACAACACACCCTGAAGCAAACTGCAATTTAAACAACACACCAGAAGCAAACCTACTATATACATTTAATTGACATCAGGAATACAAAATTGTTCACCCATGGTATATACAAAAATAAACACTATTATTTACATTTCAAACAAAATGTTTTATACAATTACATTTACAATTGTCCAATAAACATTCTAAAACATTAATACTTCATCTTTTGACGTTCGTGATCCCCTTTCAAAAATCTATGCCCATGGTATCAATTGTCGAACAAATCATCTCAACCCGAGCAAAAGATTCCACCTATATAAGAAAACAAATATTATGTTAGTAATACTATAAAGAAATAAATTAAATATTAATATGAAAGAACAAATTAATAAAATGTCAATATTCAATAAAAATGACACATTTGGAGTTATACCAGTCACATCGTGCGTCTTATTGAGGTGGGGTTGATTCATGCACGTTACCAATGAGTTATGAATCGTTGTCCTAAAATATCAAAACAATTCGAATGTATTTACTCATTTTTGAGTATGTCACTTGTTCTTTTACTAAAATTAATGTCAATTTTAAATAATGACATATTTGGAGTTATATCAGCCACACTGTGCGTCGTATTGAGGTGCGTCTGATTCCTACCTATCATAGATTACTGATGGATTGTTTTCATAAAGTATTAAAACAATATGAATGTGTTTGCTCGGTTTTCAGTATGTCAGTTGTGTTTTTTTACTAAAATGTCTTTTCAAACTGAAAATACACATTTTGAGTCATACCGGTCGTATCGTGCGTCGGCTTGACATGAGACTACTTTATACACGTCGCAAATGACTTATGAATCACTGTTCTAAATTATCAAGACAATCGGAGCGCGTTTGTTTGGTTTTCAGTGAGTGACACATTTTGAACTAAAAATGTCAATTTTAAACTAATAACGGATAATTTTAGTCATACTGGTCATATTGTGCATCAGATTGAGGTGTGCGTGACTCCTACATATCACAAATGACTCATGGATCGTTTTCCTAAACTATCAAAATCATCTGAATGCATTTTCTCAGTTTTCAGTACGTCACTTGTTGTTTTTACTTAAATTAATATAAATTTTAAATAAAAAGAGACACTTTGAGTTATATCAGCCACACCGTGCATCATATTGAGGTGCGGTTGATTCATACCCGTCACAAATTACTGATAGATTATTTTCCTAAAGTATCAAAACAATCTGAATGCGTTTTCTTGGTTTTCAGTATGTCACTTATATTTTTTTTTCTAAAATATCATTTCAAACTGAAAACATGCATTTTGAGTCATATCGATCGCATCGTTTGTCAGTTTGATGTGATACATCTTCACACACATCACAAATTACTTAATAATTACTTTCCTAAATTATCAAAAAAATCGGAGTGCATTTGTTTTGTTTTCAGTGATTGACATGTTTTGAACTAAAATGTCAAGTTTAAACTAATAACGGGCACTTTTAGTCATACTGGTCACACCGTGCATCCGATTGAGGTACATGTGACTTTTATACGTCACAAATGACTCATGGATCGTTTTCCTAAAGTATCAAAATAACCCAAATGTGTTTTCTTGGTTTTCAGTACGTCACTTGTTGTTTTTATTTGAATTAATATTAATTTTAAATAAAAAGAGACACTTTGAGTTATACCGGCCACACCGTGTGTCATATTGAGGTGAGGTTGATCCCTACATGTCAAAAATTATTGATTAATTGTTTCCTAATGTATCAATAAAATCCGAATGCGTTTTCTTAGTTTTCAGTAAGTCATTTGTGTTTTTTTACTAAAATGTCATTTCAAACTGAAAACACGCATTTTGAGTCATACCGGTCGTATCATGCATCGGTTTGATGTGAGACTACTTCATTCATGTGAAAAATGAATTATGAATCTCTGTCCTAAATTATCAAGACAACCGGAATGCGTTTGTTTGGTTTTCATTGAGTGACGCATTTTGAACTAAAATGTCAATTTTAAACTGATAACGGACACTTTTAATTGTACCGATCACACCGTGCATCGTATTAAGGTAAAAGTGACTCCTACACATCACAAATGACTCATGGATAGTTATCCCAAAGTATCAAGACAAACCAAATTCATTTTCTAAGTTTTTAGAATGTCACTTTTTGTTTTTATTTAAATTAATGTTAATTTTAAATAAAAAGAGACACTTTGAGTTATACCGACCACACCGTGTGTCGTATTGAGGTGAGACTGATTTCTATACATCCAAAATGAATATGAGATTATTCTCCTAAAGTATCAAAACAATTCAAATTCGTTTTCTCATTTTTCAGTATGTCAATTGTGTTTTTTTACTAAAATTTCATTTCAAACTAAAAATAGGAATTTTGAGTCATACCGGTCGCATCGTGCATTGGTTTGACATGAGACTACCTCATACACATCAAAAATAACTTATGAATCTCTTTCCTAAATTATCAAGACAATCAGAGCACATTTGTTTAGTTTTCAGTGAGTGGCACCTTTTGAACTAAAATGTCAATTTTAAACTGATAACAAACACTTTTAGTCATACCAGTCACACCATGCATCGTATTGATATATGAGTGACTCCTATATGAAAAAATGACCCATAGATCATTTTATTAAAAAATAAAACATTCTGAATGTGTTTTCTCGGCTTTCAGTATGTCACTTGTTGTTTTTACTTAAATTAATGTCAATTTTAAATAAAAAGAGACACTTTGAGTTATATCGGCCACAATGTGCATTTTATTGAGGTGTAAATAATCCCTACACATAAAAAATGACTAATATATTGTTTTCCTAAAGTATCAGAACAATCTGAATGTGTTTGCTTGATTTTCAGCATGTCGCTGGTAGTTTTTACTTAAATTAATGTCAATTTTAAATAAAAAGACACTTTGAGTTCTACCAGCCACACCGTGCATCGTTTTGAGATGTGGCTGATCCCTACATATTACAAATGACTAATAGATCATTTTCATAATATATCAAAATAATTTGAATGTGTTTACTTGGTTTTTAGTATGTCACTTGCTGTTTTTAATTAAATTAATGTTAATTTTAAATAAAAAGAGACACTTTGAGTTGTAACAGTCACACCGTGCATCAGATTGAGGTGAGGTTAAATTATATACATCTCAAATGACTCATGGATTGTTTTCCTAAATTATCAAAAATAATCTAAATACTTTTTCTCAGTTTTAAGTACGTCACTTTTTGTTTTTACATAAATTAATGTCAATTTTAAATAAAAGAAGACACTGTGAGTTATACCAACCACATCGTGCATCGTATTGAGGTGTGGATGATCCCCACATATCACAAATGACTAATAGATAATTTTCCTAAAATATCAAAACAATCCGAATGTTTTTTCTTGGTTTTCAGTATGTTACTTGTTGTTTTTACATAAATTAATGCCAACTTTAAATAAAAAGAGACACTTTGAGTTGTACTGGACACACCGTGCATCATATTGAGGTGTAATTGAATTCTACACATCAAAAATTACTCACAGATCATTTTCCTAAAATATCAAAACAATCAGAATGATTTTTCTTAGTTTTCAATATGACACTTGTTTTTTAACTTAAATTAATGTCAATTTTAAATAAAAAGAGACACTTTGAGTTCTAATGGCCACACTGTGTGTCGTATTGAGGTTCTACTGATCCCTACACATCAAAAATGAATAATATATTATTTTCCTAAAATATCAAAATAATCCGAATGTGTTTTCTCGGTTTTCAGTATGTCACTTATTGTTTTTACTTAAATTAATGTCAATTTTAATTAAAAAGAGACACTTTGAGTTGTACTGGCCTTCTTAGACATCATTTCTAAAACGATTCTTTATAACCTGAGGATATGAAACATAAGAAAGGGTGATCATATATGGTCAATTAGTGTAAAAAATGGAGATATGAATGATCATATAAGGATAACATGAGCATAAAGATGTTAGAAGGTGATATTAACATTAGAAAATCATACCCTATATATGGAAGTCACATCTTCATGCTATTTATATACAACATTTCATAAGGTATGATGCCATTTTGTTTCTGAGCGCATCTATATCGTCTTGTGAATATAAGTCTTTTCGACAGTCATAATAGTACTAAAAAAATATAAATACACAAAGGATTAATAAATATTTTAAATGAAATAGTAATTATCTTCGAAAATACCTCTTTAAGGATACTAGTTTGTTCATGGAATATGATTTCTCTAAAAAATTTACAAACATAATAACAACAATCTTTTCTATTGATTTGTTTCAGACACTGAAGAAACATTGAGGAGAATAAGTATTTTTTTATATGTGTTTGGATAGTAAAATCTTATTAAATATACCCTTATACTTATCTAGTCATAGTACTTGTGTTCTTCCTCATCCTTATCCCCTGACCTCATTCCTTTTTTCAGACGATAGTGATGCACCGCCCTATCATAACAGAATCCTCATTAAAAGATAATATAAATTATATAACTTCATGTTTAGTTCTAAAATATTGGATGTAGTGTATTACAAATTGAAAAAAACCATCATGTGTGGATGGTTTTTTGGATATACATGCAATGAATCCAGGAAATAAATCTTTGGAGTATCTAAATTTACTGCAATGAGCATCCAATGCTGCCTAAAAACACAAAATGGATTAAGTAATGAAAGAAATGAAAATAAATCTGATATGAGTAAATTATAGAGTCTTACCACTACATCATTATTATTAAATAGAATATGTCATCCAAAATTTTTCTTTCAAAGGATTTGATCAGACCTGCCACTATTTTATCCTTTTTTTCGAGTTCTATTTTAGCTTATGCTATTTAGGTGATGCGAGGACTAACGAGTCCCAATTTTTTCACATGGTAAAATCCCTTCAATTGTTTTTCATATATACACCTGCCAAAAATATGAAATGTATTTAGTCATAATTAACAAATTATATCATATTTTGGAAAATGAAATCATGAGAATATACCTCATGTATACATTTACAACTGAGCTACCTGGCTAGTCATAGTTGAGGATTTCAGTTATACTCTCAACACCAATGAAGTCTTGATCTTTCTCTCCATACATATTTTCTTCAAATTCAACTATGTGGTTTACACCATCTTTTAACTTTGTATCCACATGATCCTTTAATGATAACAAATGTGGATATATAACAGGTGGGGTAATTGTGCTTTTGGTAGATATTTTTGATCGGTTGGTCGAACCTTTAGATGGTTTTGAGATGGTCTTTTGTTTCATACCCTTCTCTTTGTCCGTCTATAATAACATTCATTGGTTCAGAACTTTTTGATTAACTATTAAATATTTAGCTTGAAAAGTAAATTGGAAATGAATACATACTTATCAACATGACTTTTTATAAGATGTGATGGCCATATGATTAATGTTCCAACAGATTTTTCGACTGTATTAATATCATCCTCTTGAATTGGCACAGGTATCTCTGCACTAGACTCATGAGCTACATTGATTGACACTCGCACATGACCTGGTGAAGTGGTCTATTCTGTAGCATGTTATTTTGAATATTGAACACCATAGCCCTCACCACAAGGTGATGGATGGGTGTTGCTAGATATAAATCAAAGTCATTATCACCCTATAGAATAGAAGTACAAGAAAGGTATCAGTGTATGTCTGATTCACATTTCACATAAACATTTATTAAAACATTGATTACCTCGTCTAAGACATCTCTTTGAGGGGAATGACTAGCCTCATAGCTAGTGGGGGTGGGGTGAGATCTTCATGCAGTGGTTGTTCTTGAGTTTCTTCTTCTCTTTGCCTATACCTCATTAAAGTTTCCATCATCTCCCTTAGCCATTGGAATTGTCCTTCAAGGGTAGATATTCTTTGTCTCATCTATTTTATTAATTCACTTTGATCTTCCGCTTTGTTTTTTTCTCAAAATATGTTAAGGGTGTCACCCCAAAACCTACACCTCTGACGCGGTCATACTGTTCTGGCCGCTTCAAGGCCACTTATAGTTTGTGTTCATCCAAAATCGGTGTTGCTAATTCCTGTGACTATATCAGATATAAAATATAGGAAAAGAAGCGATCATTATTACATAATAGCGATTTAAAGAAAATAAAATTTTTATTATGTAATACTTACACATGATTCCAACACTTTTTGTGTGTTCTCATCTATTAGTATGTCGTCTTTATTTACACGTGCCTTCTTCCATAGCACATGGAATATGATAAAAATGGATTTGGATTTTGAGTCATAAATCTGCATATAAATAGAGGAACACAATTATGGTGTTGTTTCATATCACATAAAAGTATTATGGTAGATTTAAAATACGTACCATTTTTTTTCTAGTGAAGCGTACCCCATCCTTGCTTTACTGTAGGGGTATGATGGTTTTGCTACCCATTCCTTATTTTTAGCACTCAGTTACTATTTCATAAATAAAAAATAGTCAATCAAAGTGATGAATACACATATTTTCAAACAATATATTACTGGCTATAGTGAACCTAAAAAGACACATCCGCATGACAGCCAGTAAACACATCCCATGCTTCTTGGGTTATTAGGTGTGTATAGATAATCGGCGGGCATAGGTTTATTTTACCTTCAACATCTTTAAGATGATTCCTTGTTAGGATTGTGTGAAATACTCTGTCAATCCTTCCAGAAATCATTAATACTTGCTTCTTGTGGGAGTCATATACTACAAATTTGTAACGCCCCGACCCCAGTTTCCCAGAGTCGGTGCATTATTGCGTAACATTGGCATGATCACAAAAGATCAAGTCTCGAAAGACTGATTAGTTTAGTAGCCTTGGAAACACTAGATACATTCATAAATGTTACATTACATCATAAAGTGAAAAACTACAATAACAAAGTCTCCATAGTCCACACTCATATCCTCTTCTGACTATCCCTACAGGTCATTCATAAAATACTTCTTCACATCCTGAAAAATATTAAAACATTGAAAGGGGTGAGCTCAGATGCTCAGTAAGGATAACAATATTGTGTAATCTTTCATAAATAAACATTAACATTTAAGGCAATGTATAACTAAAACAAAATCCTTTTTAAACTTGAACTTCAGCATGATATGGAAAAAATAAAATTAAATAATGTCATTTACTTACTCACATGGATATTCTACTAGTCGAATAATCTCATGCAATATCAATAACCACTTTCATAATGATAGAATTCATAATGCCAGACTATCATAACCACGTAGCCAAGGCCTCGTGACAAGACCACAAATAAGATTTTGTCAAGGCCTCGTGCCAAGACACTAGTTTGTCTCATGAGACCTACCGATGCATCGAGGAGCTGTAGCGGGCTCCACCTGTCACTTATTAAGTCCAATGCATTCCTCATATGAACAGGTTTAAACATACCATAAACCATAACATAATCGTATAACATAAAACATGCAGAAAGGAAACATAAAATTTCCACATTTCAATCACAAGATATCAATACAACACATTGATATAATAAAAACACTTTCAAAACCATTTTCAATACCAATATAAAAGAAAGTTAAAACTTTGTATTTATTTTTCATTTAAAAAAAGTGATGGCTTGTAGAGGAAGCCGAAACTCAAATAATGGTCACGGCGGCGAAGAAGTCGTTGTCACCGCATATGTACGGAAAGAAAAACATTCCCTTTTTGTCATTTAGTAAAACGCTTCGTATAAAAAAGATTCATTTTAAATAAACGTAAAAGTCAAAGGGGTTTATACACCGTATAAAAGAAAGTTGTGTATAAAACCAAATATGCCTAAATTTGAGACGAAGTCCTTAAAAAGATCATTTTTAAAATAACATAGATCTATTATGTGTATTAACTATAAGTACACATACAAGATAGGACATAATAATATCATGACATAATTTGAAAGTAGGAGATTAACCCAAAGAATGGAAATTGGGTTAAGAAATTCCCTTACCTCGTGTCCGAATTCACTCGACCGTTCTTTGATCTCCTGAATAATAAACTAGAGTTAATCTATACATTCTTAAGAACCTTTTTCAAGTTCATTATTCCTTTTATATCACTTATTACCATGTCATGAACATTATGTAATTATTTAAGTTTATAACGGTCGTTTTGTCGATCTTAGGTACTTGAGTCAAAAATAAACTTCTTATAATTACAAGTTGTTCATGTGGTGAAATATACATTATATCCAGAATTATATTAATGATGTAGATATCATATATATCATATATATCCAGTATATACATTCATTTATAATATTACATAACATTTAGAGGTAAGAAATGAAATGCACCGTTCATGGAGACAGTAAGCCGTACGTACGCATGAACGCTACTTTCATTTCTATTTCATATTTAATGGAATGAAATCATAATAGTATAAAGGTGTATTTGAGTAGAGGTCTGCCGAGCCAAATGGCTTGAATGTGTGAATAAGGTGGTAGTGGTGGGGGCCTTTTATAAGTGGAGAGGAGGGGCACTCTTGGAAAGTAATGAAATGTTACTTTATTATACAATGATTTTCAAATTATAAAGGTCCCACACTTATATAATTCTAGGATAAGGTGATAAGGGTTCGAAATATTCTCATCCAATAGGCTTTGGAAAAGTTTAATGCTTAGATTTTACATTATCCTTCCATTTTATTAAAATCGTTAACTAATGAGGTAATCGATGCATCATCATGGTGTCATAAATAATTTAATTTATTTAATGTCTAAAAATTATAGAAAAAATATAATTATGTAGGAAATCTTTTTATCTTTCTAATTAATATTTATAGTAAAAAATATGACTTGTATAACCTCATTTAAAAATTGTTTTAGTAAAACAACTCTTGTTTGTGACCTTTTTATTTTAACTTTAGATAAAAGTTATTTATGTCATTTTCCTACCAAAGTGGCTCCATGGGGTCCCCAAGTTGACCCATGGATTGTCTTGGTCGGCCATGACACATCCAATAGGGGTAGGAAAAGTGTAAAAGTATTTTCATATTTTTATAATATCATTTTTACCTTAAATTTCACTAATTACCTTTAATCGCGATTAATTAAACTTAAAAGTTACTATTCACCAAAAAATTATTTTAATCCCATTGAACCACATTTTACTTCCTAATGACAACCATGTATGTCGGATTTTTTAAAATCAAAACACAGAAGTGGTAATGTTTCATTTAAACGAAAAAAATCAGTTTTTTAATTACCACTTAGTGGTTTCACTATTCATCAAAAATTGAAGTTTTTCAGAACAATGCCAAAATTTTACCCTAAGCTATAATTGATATTCCGAATTCAAAAATGATGTCTATTTTACAAAATTACAAACATATAAGTTTCATTAATTAATTTTATAATTAATTCCTGCTGTCACAACAAATAGCGTGTTTCTAAGAAACAATATATATCAAAAGATTGACAATTGTTTATGCCCAATTTGAAAGTGAAATTAATTCTAATGACCACCATTGGATAAAATGGTAAAAATATATTCTAATTATACTTTAAAACCACTCAATAGTATAATTTATCAGTATAAATTATTTTTATTAAAAAAGTTGTTTTTAAGTATTTTTCACTATTCATAAAAAATTGAAAGTTCTCAGAAAATTACAAAAAATTAAACTTAGGATAATTTAGATATTACGAATACAAAAATGAAGTCCATTTTGAAATATAAAATTTCTATAATTTTAAAAAGTGGTTATTACTATTCATAATGGCTACTTTGATTAGTCGCGGTGTTTTAGAACTCGAACTTGCGTACAATGCAAGCTATTGCATTATTGAAAGAGAGGCGTATCATGAAAGATTGGGGTGTTACATTCTCCCCTCCTTCAATAAATTGCGTCCTCGCAATTTGAAAATTTTCTTTGAAAGTAAAAGGTTGAAAATAGAAAATACCTTTGTGGAAAACCCACATCGGAAATAGGGTTAATAAGAATATAACATTAAAAGAAAGAAAGATAAGTACAAAGGTCACCCGAGATAGACCATATTAGGATTATATGAAAATATGGATATGGAAGAAAAACAAACCATCAAGGTCTGATGGAGAGTTGTAGAAAACTTGGTTAGGAGAAAGTTAACCATAAGAAAATCACAAACTTGTGATTGGTTAAACAGTCATTGAATCCCCAGTTGGAAAAGTTAACCGAAAATGTTTTTGTTTTAAGTTACCTTTTATAAAGTTGATGAATTTATTTAGGATATTTACTAAGAACGTAAGGAAATATACTTACTTGTCATGTAGGCTTTCATTCGTTAATAAATTTTCACAACGAACCCATCTTTCACTCCAAATGGTAACAGAACACAAAATATTCTATTTATCCTAATTGTATAAGGTTCTAAATATTACCACATACCATTTAGATTAGGAAAACTATTTTTTAATAACCGGGGACTTCCTGTAGGCTAGTGGTATGTGATAAAGGCCTGTCGCACTATGGTTGTGGGTTCGATTCCTGCAGCTTTTTCCGACGCGATGGGTTATCCCCCAACCTGCAGGTTGTCCTTTTCCTAAAATATAGCATTATAATATTCCAAAAGTAATATTCAGAAATGTTTTAACCTTAAAAAATACTATCCAAAGTTCAACTTAATCCATTCCAACCTTTATAGTTATCCAAAATACTTATATCCAACTCATAGTCCAAATTTTATAAGGAAGATAAACATAATGAAGATCCATTTTTCCGCGTAACAACATGTGAACACCTACATCATGTATTCTTTTAAAACACTGAAACATCCTGAATTACCATAAATTCATGATCCCTTATTCCTTATAGAATACTAGATATACTCCTTCTATCCAAAAAATGTAAACAAATCATTAATTAGTTTCAAGGAAGTTAAGAATATCCAATGTAACTTATCAAAATCAATCATGTATTATTCCAAAATCACTATCTTGGTATCAAAACAATATTATGGTTTATCTTTCTCTCAACCATATATTTTCAAAAAATTTAACCTAATGTGGAGTCACTTTTCTTGGTTCCACAAAATAACAAGTCCTTGATGAAATGGTACTGTAGTACAATCCTTATATACTCCATAATCATTATAACCAATACATCATTGATACGACACTCAAATGACAAAATTCTTTAATAATAACATAAGAACTCTAGTCATTCCTCCTCATCTGTGGTAGTATCATAACTTGATTATTATACAATAACATCATTTGGGGCATACTCTGATGATTTGGACATTGGTTTGCGTAGTGTCCCCACTCCTTGCAGATGGAGCATTGTACATTTGAAACCTTTTTCTTACCCTTGCAGTCATGCACTTTGTGTCCTTTTTCTCCACACGTATAACAAACTCTCATTCCCTTCAAGCAAGTTCCAAGGTGTTTCTTCCCACAGTTATCACATATTGGAAAATTCTTCTTTTCCCTCATCCCTTTATCCATCATTCTCTCCTCCATCCTTTTCTTCTCTTGCTTCCCTTCAAAGCCATAAGACTCAGAGAATTCTTTACTTATCTTATTAACACATGATACTATTTCTTCATATGTTGAGAACACATGGGAGACTATTTACCTTCTAAATGTTGGCTTAATACCGTGAAATATATGATCCTTCTTACTCTTTGGATCATACGTATTGGTGGAGTTCACATTCCTTCTACTGGGCGCCATTTCTAAACAATGGCATAAACTAGATTAGTTTATGAATCAAAATACATAATTCCATACTTGTAAAATACTTAACATAAATTGAACTATTTATGGATATAATCCATAAAAATGTTTTCTTTGAGGAAGTATATACTCATAAACTTTCATAGTGGTTTGTAAAGAAAATGATAATTATCCTAAGCATATCCCCCGGGAGTGTCGTAACCAAGAGTGCAGCAAGGCCCGTTGTTGTGCACTAGTTCTCGTTCGAGTCTAGCTCAAAGAGGTGTTTCCGGGTTTTACCCCTAGGTACATCTGTTCCAGAGCCGCCTCTACCTGCTCGTATCCAGACAGGGATGTATTTCTTGGAAAACTCACAACATCTCTATAATACCAAAATTCTAGAAAGTTGTTCTATACTAATCCGTAAAAGTCTATCTTCAGGCGATGTGCTCTAATCAGAGTTTATCTAAATCTAGCTTCCAAGGTTAGTACTAAACTGCCTCTGATACCAACTGTAACGCCCCGACCCCAGTTGCCCAGAGTCGGTGCATTATTGCGTAACATTGGAATGATCACAAAAGATCAAGTCTCGAAAGACCGATTAGTTTAATAGCCTTGGAAACACTAGATACATTCATAAATGTTACATTACATCATAAAGTGAAAAACTACAATAACAAAGTCTCCATAGTCCACACTCGTATCCTCTTCTGACTATCCCTGCAGGTCATTCATAAAATACTTCTTCACATCCTGGAAAATATTAAAACATTGAAAGGGGTGAGCTCAGATGCTCAGTAAGGATAACAATATTGCGGAAGCTTTCATAAATAAACATTAACATTTAAGGCAATGTATAACTAAAACAAAAGCCTTTTTAAACTTGAACTTCAGCATGATATGGCAAAAATAAAATTAAATAATTCCATTTACTTACTCACATGGATATTCTACTAGTCGAATAATCTCATGAAATATCAATAACAACTTTCATAATGATGGAATGCATAATGCCAGACTATCATAACCACGTAGCCAAGGCTTCGTGCCAAGACCACAAATAAGATTTTGTCAAGGCCTCGTGCCAAGACACTAGTTTGTCTCATGAGACCTACCGATGCATCGAGGAGCTATAGCGGGCTCCACCCATCACTTATTAAGTCCAATGCATTCCTCATATGAACAGGTTTAAACATATCATAAACCATAACATAATCGTATCACATAAAACATGCAGAAAGGAAACATAAAATTTCCACATTTCAATCACAAGATATCAATACAACACATTGATATAATAAAAATACTTTCAAAAACATTTTCAATACCAATATAAAAGAAAGTTAAAACTTTGTATTTATTTTTCATTTAAAAAAGTGATGGCTTGTAGAGGAAGCCGAAACTCAAATAATGGTCACGGAGGCGGAGAATTCGTTGTCGCCGCATATGTACGGAAAGAAAAAAATTCCATTTTTGTCGTTTAGTAAAACGCTTCGTATAAAAAAGATTCCTTTTAAATAAACGTAAAATTCAAAGGGGTTTATACACCGTATAAAAGAAAGTTGTGTATAAAACCAAATATGCCTAAATTTGAGACGAAGTCCTTAAAAAGATCATTTTTAAAATAACATAGATCTATTATGTGTATTCACTATAAGTACACATACAAGATAGGTCATAATAATATCATGACATAATTTGAAAGTAGGAGATTAACCCAAAGAATGGAAATTGGGTTAAAAAATTCCCTTACCTCGTGTCTGAATTCACTCGACCGTTATTTGGTCTCATGAATAATAAACTAGAGTTAATCTATACCATCTTAATAACCCTTTTCAAGTTCATTATTCCTTTTATATCACTTATTACCATGTCATGAACATTATGTAATTATTTGAGTTTATAACGGTCGTTTTGTCGATCTTAGGTACTTGAGTCAAAAATAAACTTCTTACAATTACAAGTTGTTCATGTGGTGAAATATCCATTATATCCATGAATTATATTCATGATGTAGATATCATATATATCATATATATCCAGTATATACATTCATTTATAATATTACATAACATTTAGAGGTGAGAAATGAAATGCACCGTTCATGGAGACGGTAAGCCATACGTACGCATGAACGCTACTTTCATTTCTATTTCGTATTTAATGGATTGAAATAATAATAGTATAAAGTTTTATTATAATTACAGTATAATATCATATAAAATATCATTTACTCCATCCTTTATACATCCCACATATGGCATTAACGATTCAAATCACTTTGAGGGGGCGGTAGTCCGCACTTCCTAAAATGAAATTATCGCGTTTACCCATAATGGAAATCATAAAGTATACCATAAATGAGAAATGTAGAAGCATAAGAAAAACATAAACATAATATATATATCATATATGAAAATAGTGTCATCAAAATGGCCACCATTAGAGGTGTTAAAAGAATTTGAACAATCATCGTTTCGTGAGGCAGTATTTCGCCACCTAGAGAAACAGTATGTTCTTTAACCATTAGACGAAGGTGTGTGTAAGTGTAAACGAAATACTTATCATAAAAACATCCTAGTATATTTTAGATACTGGCGTTGTTACAAAATAAAGGAATAAAAAGAGTTTACGGGGTTGGAGAAGCAAAATAAAACAAAACAACATTAGAGAAGACATTACCTTAAAATCGGGTAACTCTTTTTGATTTGAGCCAAAGGCTTCCTTGGGAAGAATTATGACCAAAGTGAGGCTTCTAGGAGTAATGGAGTGAATTTGGGAGAGTATTTTGGCAGAGGTTGTCTGAGCTAAATGGCTTGAATGTGTGAATAAGGTGGTAGTGGTGGGGGCCTTTTATAAGTGGAGAGGAGGGGCACTCTTGGAAAGTAATGAAATGTTACTTTATTATACAATGATTTTCGGATTCTAAAGGTCACACACTTATATAATTCGAGGATAAGGTGATAAGGGTTCTAAATATGTTCATCCAATAGTCTTTGGATAAGTGTAATGCTTGGATTTTACATTATCCTTCCATTTTATTAAAATCGTTAATTAATGAGGTAATCGGTGCATCATCATGGTGTCATAAATAATTTAATTTATTTAATGTCTTAAAATTATAAAAAAATTATCATTATGTAGGAAATCTTTTCATCTTTCTAATTAATATTTATAGTCAAAAATATGACTTGTATAACCCCATTTAAAAATTGTTTTAGGAAAACAACTCTTGTTTGTGACCTTTTTATTTTAACTTTAAATAAAAGTTATTTATGTCATTTTCCTACCAAAGTGGCTCCATGGGGTCCCCAAGTTGACCCATGGATTTTCTTGGTCGGCCATGACACATCCAATAGGGGTAGGATAAGCGTAAAGGTATTTTCATATTTTTATAATATCATTTTTACCTTAAATTTCACTAATTACCTTTAATCGCGATTAATTAAACTTAAAAGTTACTATTCAACAAAAAATTATTTTAATCCCATTGAACCACATTTTACTTCCTAATGACAACCATGTATGTCGGATTTTTGAAAATCAAAATACAGAAGTGGTAATGTTTCATTTAAACGAAAAAAATCAGTTTTTTAATTACCACTTAGTGGTTTCACTATTCATCAAAAATTGAAGTTTTTCAGAACAATGCCAAAATTTTACCCTAAGATATAATTGATATTCCGAATTCAAAAATGATTTCTATTTTACAAAATTCCAAACATATAAGTTGCATTAATTAATTTTATAATTAATTCCCGCTGTCACAACAAATAGCGTGTTTCTAAGAAACAATATATATCAAAAGATTGACAATTGTTTATGTCCAATTTCAAAGTGAAATTAATTCTAATGACCACCATTGGATAAAATGGTAAAAATATATTCTAATTATACTTTAAAACCACTCAATAGTATAATTACAAAAAATTAAACTTAGGATAATTTAGATATTACGAATACAAAAATGAAGTCCATTTTGAAATATAAAATTTCTATATTTTTAAAAAGTGGTTATTACTATTCATAATGGCTACTTTGATTAGTCGCGGTGTTTTAGAACTCAAACTTGCGTACAATGCAAGCTATTGCATTATTGAAAGAGATGCGTATCATGAAAGTTTGGGGTGTTACAAAATTCCCTCTGTAATGGATGATGAAGAGTAAGTCAATGTTTCATTATATTATTTTTTAGTAAACTAAAGAAATGATATCATAATGTTACCATAATCTCTTCCCACATCAGTGTCTTAATCTTGGTCACAACATGGTTCCATAAATCTATGTCAATCGACATGTATTACTGAGTGACCATTCCAATATAAATGATGGACGTGGATTTGTTGGGGCTAACTTGCTGACCCCTCTCATTCTATCCGACCTCATATTTGATGCCTTTGGATTTCACCTTAAGGATTTTTGCTAACACCGTCAAACTATGGTGCTCTTTTTTTTCTATGACGCCAGTCCTTCATCGCCTACCATTTCTTTAGAATCCACATCGTCAATATGTTCCTCTTCAGTAGTGGCATCAACATGTGAATATGGTTTTTGTACCTCTACACTGGGAGTAGTAGCAGGTTGATAAACCTATTGTTCTATAGGAATGAGAGTACCAACACTTACAGAAGGTCACTCCTCTGCACTACGAGCAGTAGTAGGTTGAGAGACTTATTGTTCCTATAGATTAGGAGAACTAGCATGTACAGAAGTCAATATCTACAGAAGTGGTTTAATATTTAATTTAGAGTACATAAATGCAACAACAAATGAATAATAACATCAGATAACACGATGTATATTACGAAAAAAATATACCCTGATTCTTGAACTCTATTTTTATTTTTTAAAGACTGAAGGGATTTTACCCCTCTATCGATGATCCAAATCCCTTCATTGTGGTCTCCTCTAACATACAAAATTATGTCTACATTGGGACTGATGTGAAATGATTGCAACGTCCCAATGAAAGGGTCAACCTCGGTTGAATTTTCATCTGACCCATCAGTGGTTTTGGTCGATAACAAAATAATTGATCATTTTCATTTTTTGGGATCTGTAACATAAAATACTTGTACTACATATGATGTCATTATAAACGGTTCATCTTTGTACCCTTCATTACTAAAATCAACTTTCACGAATCCCAATTCATCTATTTTAACGACACTCTTGTCATTAACCCACTTGAATTAAAAAATTGGCACTTAGAATGTTATATAATCCAACTCCTATATTTTTTTAATGATCCCAAAGTATGACACATTCATGTAAATTGGATTTCTATATTTAGAACCAGAAACATGCATCGTTTTAGTCACGAGTGTAACTCCACTATTTTGCATGGTACTGTCTTCATCATGCTCATTTGTATAGAATGTATAACCATTAATTACATAACCTTTGTAAGATAATACATACACACTTGTTCCTCTAGCTATCCATCAAAGTTGTTCTGAAATTGAATTCGTATTTTCATCTGACTCCTTTAAAATATGGTCCTAAAACCATCCTATAAACTATTGATTATGTATATTTAATATTTATCTTTCAGCCCTTGATGGATTTAAATGCCTAAGAATTTCTTTGTGTGGTTATACATATGGGGAAACCTCCAAACTGTTATGAAAAATATAAAGGTGGATCTACTCCCAATCTATAATATTGATTGTGACAACATCTCTTCCAGAAATTCCTTCACCCATAAGCCACCCATTGTGACAAGATTTTGGTAGACCAATGCTTTCCACACCAGATAGGTATTCGGTATAGAATTCAACAGTTTACTCAACAATATATTACTCTGCAATACAACCCTCTGGACGACTTCGATTTTTAACATACACTTTTAAAATCTTCATATACCGTTCAATGGGGGTACATCAATCTATTGTGTACAAGACCACATAGTCGAATCTCTCTCACCAAGTGAACCATCAAATGAACCATCATATTAAAGAATGTTGGTTGGAAGAAAATTTCCAATTCATATAATATGATGAAAATTTCTCTTTCTATACTTGGTAATTTCATCAGGTCTATAAATTTTCTGCATATATCTTTGAAGAAGAAATAGAGTTTTCTTAATGTGTGATGGATATTCATGAAAAAAATGCAACATAAATCTATAGGTATTATATCTTGAATCAAAACATGGTAGTCATGTGATTTCAGACATTTTAACTTTAAATCGGTCATTGACATGATGTTTTTAATATTTGATGAATACCCCTATAGAACCTTTATATCATTCAAAAAGTTGAAAAACTAATATCTCTCCTGCTTGGAAAGAGTGTAAACAGTTGGAAGAAGAAAATTTCGTTTTTCACCCTTCACTTGTTACAAATATTCTCATATTCCCATGTCAACCGTGTCCAACCTAGCCTTAATTCCATCCTTTGATTTTTTGAGTGCATTTAGAAAAGTGTCGATGACACTATCACATACATTTTTTTCAATATTCATAATATCAATAAAGTGTCTGAGGTACAAACAATTCCAGTATGGTAATTCAAAAAAAATATGATCTCTTCTTCCAATTGGTTTTCCTATGGTTTTTAGAAATTGGTTTACCAAAAGTAGTGTCCACATATTTTAATTTCTCAAATAGTTGATCACATGTTGGTAAATATGGTTTTTTATGTTCTTCTAAAATTCCATCAAATGATGTTTTCCAAGATCGGTACTTATGTCGTCGGGGTAGAAATCTGTGATGTCCTAGAAACATGATTTTCGATGAATATTTCAACCTAATTGACTGTGTACCTTGTTCGTAGATGGGACACCCATGAGTTCCTTTAATTCTATATCCTGATAAATTTTCATAAGAAATAAATTCATTTATCATCCCATAAAACATGGTTCTCAATGTGAAATCTTCATTTCTACAAGAACCATACAACATAACACCTGAATCCCACAATAATTTCAAGTCCTCGATCAATGGATCTAAATAAATATCAATATCATTACTTGGTTGTTGTGGTCCTAATATAAGCATAGATAAAATGATGTTTTTTTGTTTCATGCATAACCATGGTGGAAAGTTATAATTTACCAACATAACCAGCCATGTACTGTGAGTGATGCTCTGAAAACCAAAAGGATTCACTCCATCTATAGATAATGCAAGACGAAGGTTTCTTGGTTCGTTTCTAAAGTCAAGATACTCATGATCAATTTTCTTCCACTAATGAGAGTATGACGGGTTACATAGTTTCTCATCTTTATTTCTTCTTTCTTCATGCTACGTTAATTTTCCTACAGTCTACTCACTTCCATATAGGTTCATAAACCTTGGGATGAATGGAAAGTACCATAAAAATTTCATAGGATCAGATTCATCTTTATTGTATCAAGAAGCACCACAATTTGGGAATTCTCTAAGTGATTTGTAGTTCTTTTTAAATAGTATAAAATCATTCAGACATGCTTGTATTTTTTCAGAGATCATACCCATCGAGCGTATCATTTGTTTCGTGTTGTATGTTCAGCTCATGAGCTCATTATCTTCTAGGAACATGCCATTCAAGAGAGCAAGTAGTTCTGTAAAACTAGAGTCACTCCATTCGTTTCCTACTTTAAAATTATATAGCTTTAGTATGACTGAAAATGTTGTATATTTAGTGAAACCACTATAAAATGGCATATTTGCATAACTTTTTAACTAATCAAACAATTTTGGGAAATCATGAAGTTCATCTTCAACTGTCCTTGTCATTTACTTAATACAATCTTCATAATCATTCAGATCTATAATCACATCCTCGATATGGTCTTCTTCATTGTCCACTCTTGTAATCATATTAGATGATCGATAAAATGTAGTCTTATCCCACCCACTAGCTACATTTTCTTTTTACTCATGTTTATTCAAACATTTATAACTTCGATCTATTCTGTGACAGATCGAGTGTTCTTCTAACTCCTCTAGACTAACTTGTCTTGAATAACAATAGTGTAAACACAAACAAAGGATTTGAGAAGAGTCATATGCATGATCTTTTTAAAACTTGATGAAATATTTCACTCTATCTTCATACACTTTTGTCAAACGATTGGAATCCATCCATTCTTTATTTATATCCATCTTATTTTATTCGGTGATATTAGTATTTAACAAAATAAATACACAAAACATTGATATAAAAATTAACCAATGCTAAAAAAAAATATAGACCTTAAGTATCCTTTGAAAACTATTTATCAAATAAAAATTGAAATCCCATTAAAAAAACCAAACATTTACACAAATTCCTCTTTAAAATAACACACCCTTTTTAAAATAAACAAATCAGTTTAAACACTATTTCTAAAAACCCTAATTTCTTTTTTAAAGCAGTCAAGGAAAATTCATGAACCAATAATCTTAATCATTTAAAATGAACGAAAACACTCTATATTTTAAAA
Organism: Viscum album; assembly: GCA_963277665.1. Taxonomy (NCBI): domain Eukaryota; kingdom Viridiplantae; phylum Streptophyta; class Magnoliopsida; order Santalales; family Viscaceae; genus Viscum; species Viscum album. Next base: position 271,028,285 of record OY728139.1, on the reverse strand, counting down.
AATTTCATTTAAAATATCATACATCCCTTGTTAAAATGAAACCAACATTATATACACTTTCAAAACATTCACATCCCTTTCTGAAAGCCAATCAAATGAGTTAACAAACACTTGGCATGCAACCTATGTCCATGCCAAGTGTTCAAATCATATTAATGGTATTTAAATCCAAAAAAAGGTATGTTGAACAAATATATTTTTTTAAGAAACATTTCAAAATACTTGAATCATTTTAAAAGATCTGCTTAGGCATTTTCACAAAGACATAAATCCCAATAGAGGCACTTTACAAAGGATACATGAATAAAAAATAACCAAAATTTTATAAAATATAAATCTATAAAAGGTTTATCATGTATCTCATGAATAAATAGTATGAATCCTATAGTTTACTCCTGTAATAATACTGAGGAGTGAATAAGTGATAGATAAAAACATAAGTGTCACTTGACAATGATACTTTTGAACATAAAGTTATATATCTTTAAAGTGGGTAACCATATTATACTTTATGCTTGAATTATGTACTACCTAAGATTGATCCTTACAATACGATACATTAGAAAAAAATTTCCCCTTATTGGGGGTATACATTAAGTCAAAGTTAAAAGACTATAGGTACTCATACCATCTCCGCTATCAATGGTTCATTTCACTTTGTGATTAAATATATTTCAAACAATTTTTTTAGTGTATTCCAATAACACCTCATAGAAAGCAACACTATTTCCAAATATAAGAAAGGATTTGGGAAGTTTATCTTATGTGTTATTAATTGTATAGAATTAAAATAAACCACATGACCATCATGGACTGGAACTGTTTAAATCCTGACTCCTAATACATCACAATATAAGTCATACTCATTACCCAACTCATTTATGGTTAAGATTGGTGTTTTAATCAATCTATCATTAAGATCTTAGAAGGATATCTCATGAACATCTAAGAAAAGGAACCATACCACATTCTTAGTTAAGGCCTTCTTAGCGCTTCCAATTAGAAAGAATCTTGATTGAACCTATGGTAATAAAAGTGAACCCCTAACAAAATCACCATAATAAAATTCTCATTTCATGTTCCAAATATTCTTGTGAAATGGTTTTTATTCTCAATTAGTATTCCAAAAACACCTCTATCACATGTTTATTTTGCATTTTTTTCCACTTTATTTTAGTAGGTATCAGTTGTTCATCTAGTTTCACCGACTTCCCAAATTTCATGGAAGTATCCCCATTGAACATGTGGACTTTCTAACACCTGATCATGTAAAGTTAAAACCTTTCACTTTTGATGAATAGTTAATGTCACTCTTACTTTTCAATGAATGAATCTTACATTCCCCCCCAAAAAAATCTCAATACTATGAGGATAAGAACTTAACATATCACCATTAAAAAACCCATATTTAAAAAACTAGAACTTCTATTCATAACTTCTGGACTACTTACCATTACACCATCCACTTCTAAAAATCATATCTTTCCAAATTACCACATCTATAGGATATTTCACCAACTACTTCCTATATAAAAAAATTGAGGCTATGTTTAGGAGCCTCTCATTTTTGTTGAATTAATCAAAAAATGAGTAAGGATTCACATTCCAAATATTTTTCATGCTCGAAGACTACTTCATGGAGACTACATATCATATAACTCTTTAACACAAGAAAATAACTATGGTACTAAACTAATAAATGGTATGATTTTCCATAGTCTATTTTCTAAAATCTTCAGAAAGACTTTATAAATGACATTACAAAGAATAGTCATTCTAAAATCCTTAACTGAGCTCATATCAGTAACCTCTATAATCAAAGTGATGAGAGTATCATTATAAGTCTCAAGAGATTTTTTACCTCTCCCAAACTCATTCATGAAGTTAACAACATCAAGTCCCAAAATATTATAGAACCTTTTAAAGAAAATTTCATAAAGAAAATATAGGTTAGATACCTTTGATGGATGTATCAACCTAAATTCCACAACACACAACCGTGCCCACAACTACAACACCATACAAACTAAACAAACACAATTTCAGATTTTACAAAGCATCCCTTATTCAATTTTGCTTGTTAATTCAGGGGTTATCATAGAAGATGTATCATCTTGGGGAATTCATTTATTATACAAGTATATATAAATTACTAATTTTCATATTCAAATGTTCAATAGGAACTAACCAATATGCAATTAATTTAGTGCGTAAACAAGGACCACCAATAACCATGATTTTCAGCAGGGCGTTTAGCTTGTACAATTCACAACATCACCATCAATACCAAACTGTAATAACATGCAAAAAAAACCCCATTGCCCCTTTCTATTTAATTATCCAGTTCTTATCATTGATTAGTGTGATGAAACTATAAACCATAGGAAATAAATAGTAGATCCCTCCCACATGATACACAAACAAAGAGAAACTAAGGAGAAAACTCACAGTGGAGGTGTGGTTCAGCGTGCGGTGGAGGTGCATTCATAGTAGAGGAGAAGCACATGGCAGATGAGTCCTCTGGTGGAGGAGAGGCACACGACAGAGGAGAGGCGCACGATGGAGGAGAGGCACGCGGTAGAGGAGAGGTGCACGATGAAGGAGAGGCGCATGCTAGAGGAGAGGCGCGCGACGAAGGTGGGTTCGTGGCGACACATTGAAGGTGCGCTCGTGATGGAGGGATTCGTAGCGGTGGAGGAGTTAGCGGGAGAGGAGGAGGAGGAGGAGGAGGAGGCGAAGGGATTCATGGCAGTGGAGGAGTTAGTGGGAGAAGAGGAGGAGGAGGAGGAGGCAATGGCGGCAGGGATCAGCTTCTGCGAGAGCTTGAAGTGTGCGAGGAAGGAGGAGAAAGTTAGAGTTTCTTTATAAAACTCAGTAAAAAATTTATCAGCGCTAGATAAAAAACATTGATAAAGGTATGTTTTATCAACACTAAAATATAAAGCACTGATAAAACATGTCTTTATCTGCGCTTTTTAGCGCTAATAAAAATAGGCCTTTATCAGTGCTAAAAAATGCTGATAAAGATATAAGGTTAATAATTTAGTTATATTATTATATATATTTATAAAATTATATATATGATATATATATATATATATATTTATAATTATAACTATAAATAAATAGATATTTATATTTATAAAATTATAATAAATATACTTATTATATTTATAATCTTAGAAATATATATAATCAATATATTAATTATATATATTTATAAGATTATAGATATAAATAACTATATTTCTTCTAATTTTATAATTATTTATACGAATATATATATATATATTTAAATAATTATAAAATTATAAAAATTTATATTTATAATATTTATAATTTTATTAAAATATATAATTAATATATTTATTATAATTTTATAATTATTTAAATATATCTGTATTTATTTATAACTATAAATATAAATATTTGTATTTAGTTAAAAATATTTTTATATATTTATAAATATCTTTATTTAATTATATATAACATTATATATGAAAATATTAAATATATTTTTTATCAATTAATAATTATTTAAATAAATATGTATTTATTTATATTTATAACTAATAAATAAATATATATCTATTTGTAATTAAAAATTATAATAAATAAATATTTATTTATATTTGTAGTTATATATATATAAATAATTATAAAATTATAGAAAATATATTTATAATTTTATAAATATATATAATTAATATATTAATTATAATTTTTTTAATTATTTAAATACATCTACATTTATTTAGAATTATATTTATAACTATTTGTATTTATTTATAACTATTTATATATAAATATATATAATAAAGATATTTATTATAATTATTTAATTATTTAAATATATCTATATTTATTTTGGAATTATAATTATAAATATTTGAATTTATTTATAAATATTTGTATATATTTATAAATATATTTATTTAATTATATTTTTACATCTTTATAAGTAGTATAATAAATATATATTATTATAATTTTATAATTATTTACATATATATATTTATTTATAGTTATAATTATAACTGTAAATAAATATATTTATAAATATTTGTATATAATTATAAATATATAAATATATATAATTATAATATATGTATTTATTATAATTTTTGAATTATTTAAATATATATTGTTATAATTATAATTACAAATAAATATATTTAAAAAGTATTTATATATAATTAAAATTTAATAATTATAAATACAAGAAATATATTTATTATTTAAATATATTTAATGTAATTTTATAAGTATTTTTGAGAATATAACAAAACATATGGGTAACATGAATTAATCATATGCCTAGTAAAATATACATAATAAAAAACGAGTCATCAATGGACAACATGAATAATAAGAAGGGTGTAATGTATAAATGAACATTCATGATGACACATAACATACATGCATGCATGATCAACATATTTATTAACCAAATTCATTGGAAACACGTCTATATTTAATAATTATAATACATATATATATATATTAAAAGTATTTATATATATTAATTATAAATAAAATAAATAAAATAAATAAAATAAATATATTAAATATAACAAATATAATCAATATAATAAATATAATGAATCTAATGAATCTAATAAATTGAATAAATCTAATAAATCTAATAGATCTAATTAATTAATCTAATAAATCTATAATAAATCTAAAAAATATAAAAAATCTAAAAAATCTAAAAAATATATTTATTATTTAATGAAATTTATTATAATCTTATAATTATTTAAATATATAAATATTTAATTATAATCTTATAAATACTTTTTTTAAACATTATATATATATATATTTGAATTATTAAAAAATATATATTAATTATAAACATGTATTTTTTATTTAATGTATAAAAGAAAAATTATTTTTAAATATAAATATAATAATTTTATATAAATTATTATTAAAAACATTTATCAGTGCTTTTATCCAGCGCTGATAAAGGCCCCCACTTTATCAGCGCTTTCTGCTTAGCGCTAATAAACGAGGCGCTTCCCTTACCCCGTTTTATGGTAGCGATCCATATATATGATGACTCATTTTTTATGATCTATAATTACTCGATGTATATGATTCATTCATGTTTCCATGAAGGTATTATGTCCGCATAAATACTTAAAATCATGACAAATATATTTATAATAATTATAATTTTATAAATATATATAATTATAGAAAAATATTTATAAATATATACAAATATTTATATTTATAATTATAAATAATATATATATGAAAATAATTATAAAATTATAATAAATATATTTATAATATTTATAATTATAATTATAAACAAATATATATTTTAATTATAATCATAAATATAAATAAATATTTATTTATTTTAATACTTATGAAATTAAAATAAATATATTAATTATATATATTCATAAATATAAATAAATATATATATATTTAAATACTTTTTAAATTAAAATAAATATATTAATTATATATATATTTATAATTTCATAATTTTTTAAATAAATATTTATAATTAATATATTTATTTTAATTTCATAAGTATATATATATATATTTATATTTATGACTATATATAATTAATATATTTATTTTAATTTCATAAGTATTTAAATATATATATAAATTTATTTATATTTATGGCTATAATTAAAATATATACGTAATAAATATATATTTAAAATATATATATTTTTATTTCATAAGTATTTCATAATTATTTAAATGAATAAATATTTATATTTAAATACTTATAAAATTATAATAAATATATTAAATAATTAAATTAAATAAATTAAATAAATATATTTATAAATATATACAAATATTTATAAATAAATACAAATATTTATAATTATAATTCTAAATAATACAAATATATTTATAATTATAATTCTAAATAAATATAGATATATTTAAATCATTATAAAATTATAATAAAGATATTAATTATATATAATTATAAATATAATAAGTATATTTATTATAAATTTATAATTATAAATAAATATATATTTATTATATATATAAATATAAATATAAATAAATTTTTATTTATAGTTATTATTATAAATAAATAAATAAATATTTATTATACATATAATTTTATAAATATATGTAAAAATATAAATATTTTATTATCATTATAGTTTTATCAGCGCTAAAAAAACGCTGATAAAAGTATGTTTTATCAGCGCTTTCTATTTTAGCACTGATAAAACATAACTTTATCTGTGCTTTTTAGCTAGCATTGATAAAAGGTTTACTCGCTTTTATAAATAAATCCTAATAGTCTCCTCCTTCTCTCGCACGCCTCAAGTTCTTGCAGAAGCCAGACCCTACCACCAAATCCTCCTCCTCCTCCTCCTCCGCTCCCGACTCCTCCTCCACCACCGCCACCGCCGCTGCCACCGACTCCTCCTCCTCCTCCTCACCTGCCTCCTCCTCCTCCTCCTCTACCACTGTGAAGCCCTCCTCCACTGTGAACATCACCTCCGCCGCCAAACCCTATATGTTGTCGAACCCCACCTCTGCTGCGAAGCCCTTCTCCTCTGCGAACTCACCTCTGCTGTGAACCCAGCTCCTTAGGTGCTACCACTGTGAGTATTCTTGTAATGCTCTTAGTATTTCCTTTTTATTTTCTCATTGTAAAATTTTCCATGATCAATTCCATGTCTGTAACTTTTCTATTTCTGGTCAAGGATATTTATGAGCTTCTAGGTCTAGAATATATATTGTCCAAATCATCATGTTTGATGAATTTCTAGTGTATAATTGTCATAGATCATCATATTGAAGTGGGTCTTGGTGCATTAGATACCTATTTCCACCAATGAGATAATAATCAATGAATATTCGGGATTATAACTTGATACCTTGCAATAGGTATATAGTCAAGGATGTTTCAGGTGTGGATATAAGATTCCTATGATCCACTCTAGAGATCCTCCAAATAAATTGGGTAAAAGAAACATGTTCATTTGATTAAAATTAGATTGGTGATAAATATCTTTTTAGAATCTTGAGGATTCTCATTGTTGACTTCTTAATTTTTTTACATTGCATCTTTATTTCCTCAATGTTATTATTTCTATCGGATAATGCATCTCATTTGATCAATTTTTCCTTCCATTGAAAATTAACCACATAAGTAAATTTTAGATTGATATACTTTTATTAATAAAAAATTATAATAACTGATAAATAATAAATTTGAGTGACATGAAAACTATGAGTCTAGTTTGTGACTATAGTTAAAACCCCCATGCAGTTATGTATCTACTATATCAATTGTTTTCATCGATGGGTGGAGTTATATTTTTTTAGGGTGATGATTATGTCAATATTGGAGATTTGGATATGAAAACTAGTTATATATGACCTATATTTCTGTAGCTGGGTAGAATCATAGCACATTTTTCTATAGTAATTTTGGATGATAGAGAGAAACATAAGTCAGTATGTCATATTGTCATTGACAAGTTCCTATGTGTATTTCCCAAGGACTTCTCTAGGTTACCACCCAAGGGATAGGATAAGTTTATGATTGTGTTCTTACCAAGTGTGGGGAATATATCTATTCCACCATATAAGATTGATCCTGTAGATCTATGAGAGAAGAAGGATCAATTGAACAAATTTGAGGTGAAGGGGTTCATATGAATGATTATGTCCACTTGGGGTGCCTTAGTTTTTTCCATAAAAATTCAAATGAATCATTGAGAATATGTGTGGACTATTATAGGTTATTCTAAGTGATGGAAATGAACTTATATCAACTTATACGTATTAATGGAATATTTGATCCACTTAGAAGTGCTAAAGTGTTCTCTAAGATCACCTTGATATCAAATTATCATTAGCTTATGCTAAAGTATTTTGATATACCGCATAATATATTTAGGAGTGCGTATGTATTGTACAGGTATCTAGTGATGCTATTAGTTTTGAAAAAGTCAATGGTAGTGTTCATGGTTGAGATGGACTTGGTCTTCCATCCTTATTTAGATAATTTTGTAGCCATATTTTTCAATCATATCATCATGTATTCACAGTTGAGGAAGGAACATGCTCGATATCTGGACATAATTTTGAGAAAACATAGGGAGAATTAACTATATGCCATGATCTTAAAGTGTATGTTTTAAATTGATAATGTACACTTCACGGGGAAAATGATATTAGTGGATAGTGTATTTTTAGAACCTGATAAGTTTGATGTTATAGTTTATTTAGAGATTCCAAAGAATGTTTTTTAGATCTAAATATTTTTGGGAATTTCCAGTTATTACAAGAGGGTCAACCAGGATTATTCCTAATTGGAAGTTCTAATAAGGCCTTAATCAAGAATGTGTTATGGTTCATTTTCTTAGATGTTCATGAGAGATCCTTCTAAGATCTTAATGGGAGATTTATGAAAACACCAATCTTAACCATAAATGATCTGGGTAATGAGTATGGATTATATTATGATGTATCAGGAATCAAGATTTAAATAGTTCCAATCTATGATGATCATGTGTTTGCTTATGGGTCTAGATAGTTCAGGAAACATAAGAGAAGCTTCCAAAATACTTTCATATATTTAGAAATATTGGTTCTTTCCATGAGGTGTTATTGGTATTGTCTTTAGGGTGAGATATTTTTGGAATACACTAAAAAAAGTGTTTGAAATATATTTAATCACAACATGAAATCAACCATTGATAGAAAAAAAGGTTTGAGTACCTATAGATGTTTAACTTTTACCTAATGTATTCCCTCAATAAGGGGAACATTTTTTCTAATGTACTATATTGTACGGATCAAGCTTAGGTAGTACATGATTCAAGCATCAAGTGGAAGATGGTTGCCCACTTTGAAGAGATATGACTTTATGTTCAAAAGTATCATATCCAAGTGACACTTATTCACTCATCAGTAGTATTATGGGAGTAAACTATAGGATTCATACTATTTATTCGTGAAAGACATGATAAACCTTTTATAGCTTTATATTTTATAAAATGTTAATTATTTTTGATTCATGTATCCTTTATAAAGTGTATATCTTGAAATTTATGTCTTTGTGAAAATGCCTAAGTGCCTATTTTAAAATGATTCAAGTGTTTTGAAATATTTCTTAAAAATTTATATGTGTTCAACATACCCTTTTTGGGTTATAAATAGCTTTAAAATGATTTAAACACTTGGCATGGACTTAAGTTACATGACAAGTGTTTGTCAACTCACCTGATTGTCTTTCAAAAAGGGACGTGAATGTTTTGAAAGAGTATGTAATATTAGTTTCATTTTAACAATGGGTGTGTGAAGTTTTAAATGAAAATTTGTAAAATAGAGAGGGTTTTCACCCATTTTAAATGATTAAGATTATTGGGTCATGAAGTTGCCTCGAATTATTTAAAAAAAGAATTTGTGGTTTTGTGAAAGAGTGTTTGGAACTAATTGGTTTAATTAAAAAAGGGTGTGTTATTTTAAACAGGAGTTTGTGTAAATGGTTTGATTTTTTGATAGGATTTCAACTATGATTTTATAAATAGTTTTCAAAGGATATATGAAATTTAGTTTTTCTATAATCTTTTAAGTTTATATTTTTATATAATTAATAAAACCATTACATTATATAAGGAAGACAAGTATATTGATAATAACACCATAATAAGGGTAAATGTATTTCAATAATTATAAGTATTATATTTCAGTTAGATTTTCTCTCATGCTGTAAATAATATAATAATTTATATGGTTCTCAGTATGGTTTCCATTTAAGGTTTATTTCTAGAACAAATGGATGTAATGATTATATTCCTTCATGGAGATTAGGAGGAAGAGATATACATAGATTAACTAGAAGGTTTCATTCTAAATGGAATAGAATATTCGTTTCCAGTCTCAAATGGAGCTTTTTTGGGCTTAAGTATGCACTAAGACAATGTAACTTGAATTTCAATGCTTTCATGGTAGAATTAATGTTCATGTAGTGTAATGAAAATAATTTATATAATATAAAGGTGTATTATTATGGGAGTTATTTCATTTTACTTCTTTATATGGATGAATTTATCTTAGTTGGACCAATGAAGGAAAGACTAGAAGAGTTGAAGATTGATTTATTTAGAAGATCCCAAATGAAGGACCTTGGTTCTGGAAAGTGGATATTGGGGATAAATATTGAAGGAGACTTAAAGTCTATAATTTTTTTAGCCTTGTTTAATTTTTATATCAATGTTTTGTGTATTTATTTTGTTAAATATTAATATTACCGAATCAAATAGGATGGATATGAATAAAGAATGGATGGATGCCAATCATCTGAAAAAAGAGTATGAAGATGGCGTAAAAGATTTCATCAAGTTTGAAAAAGATCATGCATATAAACCTTAACAAATCCATTTTCTATGTTTATTCTATTATTATTAAAGAAAAATTAGTCCATAGGAGTTGAAAAAATACTTGATCTTTTATGGGATAGATTGAAGTTATAAATGCTGGAATAAACATAGAAAAACAAAAAATGTAGCTATTGGCTGGGATAAAATTGTGTTTTATGTATTATCTAATACGATTACAAGTGTGGACAATGAAAAAGACTATATTGAGGATGTCATTACAAATGTGAATGATGATGAAGATCATATTGGGGAAATGACAAGGATTGTTGAATATGAACTCAGTGATTGACCAAAATTGTTTGAGAAGTTAAAGAGTTGTGCAAATATGTCATTGTATGGTGGTTGCACTAAATATACAACATTGTAAGTCATACTGAATCTGTATAATATGAAAGAAGGCAATAGATGGAGTGATGCCGGTTTTACGGAATTACTTGCACTCTTGAATGATAGGATCTCAGAAGATAATGAGACTCCGAGCCAAACATATGATGCCAAATGAATACTACACTCGATGGGTATGATCTCTGAAAGAATACATACCTTCCCAAATGATTTTATACTATTTATCAAGGACTACAAATCACTTATAGAATTCCCAAAGTGTAGTGATTCTCGATACAAGAAAAATGGATCTGGTCCTATGAAAGATGTATGGTACTTTTTAATCATTCCAAGGTTTAAGCACCTATATGAAAGTGAGGAGATGACAGGGAAATTAGCGTGGCATGTAGACACAAGAATTAAATGTGGGAAACTACGTCACCCGATAGACTCTCCTCAGTGGAAGAGAATTTGTCATGAGTATCCTGAATTTGAAAACGAGCCGAGAAACCTTCATCTTGCGTTATCTATAGATAGAGTGAATAATTTTGGTTTTCAAAGTAGCACTCACAGTACATGGCTGGTTATGTTGGTAAATTATAACTTTCCACCATGTTTATGCATGAAACGAAAATATATCATGTTATCTATGCTTATATCAGGACCAAAACAACTGGGTAATGATATTGATGTTTATTTGGCTCTATTGATAAAGGATTTCAAATTATTGTGGTATTCAGGTGTTACATTGTATGATTCTTATAGAAATGAAGATTTCACATTAAGAGGCATTTTGTATGGGACAATAAATGAATTTTATGATTATGGAAATTTTTTAGGATATAGTATTAAAATAACTCAAGGGAATCCCATCTACGAACAAGGTACACAGTCAATTAGGTTGAAACCTTCATCAAAAACCATGTTTTTAGGACATCGTAGATTTCTACCCTGATGAAATAAGTAATGATCTTGTATGAAATCATTCGATGGAAGTTCAGAAGAACATACAACACCGTCTCCACTAAAAGGTGATCAACTATTTGAGAAAGTAAAAGATATGGACACTGCTTTTGGTAAACCATTTTAAAAAAACCTTATGAAAACAAATTGAAAAAAGATATCATGTTTTTTTGAATTACCATATTGGAATTGTCTATATGTAAGATATTTTATAAATGTTATTCATGTTGAAAAAAATGTATGTGATATTATCATCAGGACATTTTTAAATACACCTGACAAAACAAAGGATGGAATTAAGGCTAGTTTGGACATGGTTGACATGGGAATATGAGAAGAGTTGGTGCTATTGAAGGGTGAAAAATGAAATTTTCTTCCTCCAACTGCTTACACTCTTTCTAGACAGAAGATATATCAGTTTTTCAACTTCTTTAATAACATAAGGGTTCCAGAGGGGTATTCATCGAATATCAAGAACATCGCGTCAATGATGGATTTAAATTTAAAGGGGTTGAGATCACATGAATTCCATGTTTTGATGTAATATCTAATTTCTATCACTTTACATTACATTTTCCCCAAGAATATCTATCATACATTAACCAATCTTTGTTTCTTCTTCAAAGCTATATGCAGTAGAGTTATAGACCTAAAGAAATTTCGAACTATAGAAAGAGAAATTACCGTCATATTATGTGAATTGGAAACGTTCTTTCCCCAACATTATTTGGTATGATGGTTCATTTGAGGGTTCACTTGGTGAGAGAGATTCAAATATGTGGTCATGTCCATCGAATGGTATATGAAGATATTGAAAGGGTATGTCAAAAATCGAAGTCATCCAGAGGGTTGTATTGGAGAGCAATATATTGGTGAGGAAGCTGTTGCATTTTATACCAAATACCTATCCAGTGTGGAAAGAATTGGTATACTAAAATATTGGCACACTAGGAGGCTTGTGGGTGAAGGAATTTCTAGAATAGTTATTGTCACAATCAATATTACAGATCGAGAGCAGGCCCACCTTTATATTTTTCATAACATTTTAGAGGTTTCTCCATATGTTGAAACCTATAAATAAATTATTAGCCATTTGAATCCACAAAGGGATGAAATATGGATATCAAATACACATAAACAACAGTTTATAGGATGGTTTCAAGACCATATTTTTAAGGAGTCAGATTAAAATCCAGATTCAATTTCAGAATGACTTCGATGGCTAGCTAGAGGAAAAAGTGTGTATGTATTGTCTTACAATGGTTATGTAATTAATGGTTATACATTCCATACAAACACTACTATATTACAGGTTATTTGAAACGATATATTTGTGACGGGATCCCATCGCAAAATACCTTTTGTGATGGGATTGTGCCCTAAATAGATCATTGTTGAAAACGACATCGTAACTAGTATTTTTTGCGACGAGCCTGTTGCCAAAACTACTATTTGCGATGGGGAACTGTCCCGTCGCAAATAGACCTCAGATTATTTACATTATATATATAAAAACTTGTTATGATGAGCCCGTCTCAAATAGTTCTCTATTTATATATGTTATATATACCTAAACCTTTTGCGACGGGCCCGTCACAAAAAATAATTTACGACGGGTTCTTTTACCGTCGTAAATAATTTTTTTTTAAAATATATATAAACTATTTGTGGCACGGTCTCATCGCAAAAGGTCCCATCACAAATACTGAATAAAAAAAATATATTTAATAAAACTATGATTAATGAAAAAATAATATTAATATTATTAAAATAATAAAAAAATTAAAAAAATTAAAATTTTCAATATTCACAAAAAAATATAAAAAAATCATAAATTAATATTATTATTATTATTAGAAAAATAAAAAAACATTAAAAAATATAATACTAATAATAAATAAAAAAATAAAAAAATATTAAAAATAAAAAAAAATAAATTATGCAATATTCACACCAATATAAAAGACAAAAACTGTAAATAGTTTATATTGAAACAAATGTTGAATTCAAATGTTTTTAACATAATAAAAAAATCACTGGGGGGTATAGTCTTTTGGAGGAGGTGGGGGAGCTGGAGGAGATGGTGGAGGAAACTCCATCCCTAAACTATGAGTCAGGCGGCGCATGTACTTCATATGCTCGTGCTATTGCTGCTGCCATCGACACATATCCTCCTTGTGCTACTGCTGTCATCGATGCATATTCTCCTCATACTACTGCTACTGCTGCTGCTGCTGATGCATCTCTTCCTACTGCTGCGGCAAACTCTCTATAAGCTCAGTCTGAGCTCGCAACTGCTCCTAATACTGTGAGTCGGAAGATTATGACTCTTCATGATCTCCTCTTGAGCTGAACGCTGACATCGTAGTAGCACCATAATAAGTACCAAAAATCAAATGAAAGTCTATACCAACTACTCAGCCCTTCGCAAAGGCATACTGGATCGCCTGCATCCATACCGCCTCATCAAAATGGTAGCCACTAGTCTGATCAGTCGTCTCAGCCTGACTCTTAGCCTGTGTCTGAGAGGTTGCGGCCTAATATGACTCCTTCAGTTCCAATTTGAAATTAAAATAGTGAAAATATTAAATGCAGTTAATTTTCAAACTGGAAAAGAAATAATACTGACCACAATCTGACACTGGCGATCACCTCTAATCTCTCTAGTGGATGGATCATTGTACGTCCTCCAATAAACATCGTACTCTGTAATATCGGGATGCTCGACTACCTATATAAATATAAAATAATCTATTTATATTTAATGTATATAAAATATTTAATAAAAACACTTACCAGATGCTCTCTATATGTACTAAATATATAATTACCATCTCGATGTGTCACCTCTTGTCTCCCCCAGTTATGCCAGCCCAATGAAGATCTCCTCTGAAATATACCACTCAACCAGTGTGAACATAATCTATCCCAAACATGATATGAAATGTACTCTGGTTGGTGGGCTCTACATGACTCATCAAATACTTTCACTCCTACTTTCTTAATGTCTGTCCTTCTCAAATTGTGTAAAAACTAACGGAAACGCTCATGCATAGACACCTCCCATGCCCTGTGGATAGCGTCACACATGCTATCATCGATGAGATACCATAAAACCTAAAAATAATTTATAATATCAAGTTATTAATGAAATAAATTTTAAAATAAATATTATTTATTTACGTACCAACCAATTATTGAACATGCCAAGATGCACATCAATGGGAATCTATTCCCATGTGATTCACAAATGAGAAAAATAATTGCGCAAGATATCACTCCCCTATCCGACATCTACATGTGTGAAACTATAAAAAAAGAATAAATAATAAAACAATTATTATATAAATAAATTAATGAAATCTAACTAAAATACACAGGTTACCATACATCCACATGCATGGATCGAAGCCAAGACGTGGACGTCACTCGGGGATAGGGTCAGAAATCATCAGTCACACAAGACCACACCTCGTTTGCATACCCCTTGAACCACCAATAGGCTGAGGGCCAGATAATCCTAAATCTTACTCATCCAAAGGTAGATCATCCTCCTGTAACTCATGAACTAGATTAGGGTACATCCAATACATAAAATGATTATTATTAGCAAATAGTTGAAAATAACTATTACACACACACACACACACACACACACACACATATATATATTAGTTATGATTATAACCAGTATTTAACTATGTCAATGTTCACCTTCATCATCATCTTCATATCTGATGATATCTTGTCTTTATGTTCATCCTCGACATCATCAATATCCATATGAGTTTCAGCTTCATCATCTCTTGTCATTTCAAATTCATTTGTAACATAATTAACATCATCATCACCATCGACCCTTAATTGTGGGGTTTCATCATCGATATTCATGTCTATTTTTGAAAGAAATGGATTTTGAGTAGTCTCTTGAAAAATTTCAATTCCTTGTACTTCAGCAAAACCAAATTCAGTTTAAGTAAACTTATTTTCCCAAGATTTCATTTTTATTTTTCTCCACTAATAACTCAGGTCTCTTGAAGTAGCACAATAATTTGTGTAATATATTTAATGTTCCTGTTGAGCCAGTAAAAATGATTCATTTACTGCAAGAAGACTTTTATATTTAATATCGATGATTCCATGAATCAGATGAACATGCATGCCTCTCTCTGTATCCAACCACCGACATTTAAACATCGTTATATAATTTTTCCCTAGATAACACAGTTCAATAATTTCATCCAGTATGCCGTAAAAGTCAACTTTAGTTTCTCTATGATGCAATCCTCTCAAGAAGACTCCACTATTCATTATTTTTTTGATTCTCCATATGCACATGTATGAAATCAAAAACCATTCACCACATATGCATTATAATATTTAACCATTTTAGATGGTGGGTTACTCAATATATATAGTCTCTTATCAATTTTATTATCATGTTGAGACACCTGAAAATTTGTAAAACAATTATCAATATAATAAATAATAAACTGAATTGATATGTTAAACCATCAATAATTTATGTTGCAAGTATTTGAATCCATTGAGAATTTTTTTATTGGCGTTCTTCATGAGCAGCTTCTAAAATTTGTAGAAGATTTTTCTTGATATGATTATCATATAACCTAAAAATAAAATAAGTTTACTTACTGTAACATAAATTATAGAATAAGTGATAGAACCACTCACAATACAAATGATGTCATTTCTTCATAGTTGAGCAGAATCTATGTATGAGCTCTGTGATGTTCATCATCTAAAATCCATCGTTCATGACCTCCACCGAAGACAAGCTCTAGCTGATTAAAAATTGATAATTGATTGTCCATTTCATCATCAAAATTCCCATCACTCTATCTCATTCAGTTGCGTTTTTAGGGATATTCAGATTCAAAATAATGAGAGAAAAAAAGGAATTTCCTCTTGAAAATAAGCTTTAGCAATTGAGCCTTCAACTGGTGATTTGTTATGTACTTTTTTCTTCAATTATTGCATGCATCTCTCAAATGGGTACATCCATCAAAACTGTACCAGACCTCCACATTTATCTTCATGTGGAAAATGTAATATCATATGTTCCATTGAGTCAAAGAAATCTGACGGGAATATTTTTTCCAGTTTACATATAATTAAAACAATATATTCTTCTGGTTTGCTTAGTGCATCATAGTCTATTTTCACCACAAAAATTTCTCGAAAAAAACATGATATGTCTGTTATCAAATCCTAAATAACATAATTCAACAAACCTATGAATCCAATCGGCATAAGTCTTTCCATTATAACATAACAATCATGACTTTTTAATCCGGTAATATGACCATTCTTAGCACATTTTCCCAAATTGGAAGCATAGCCATATGGAAGTCTCAAATCTATAACCCACTAACAAAATAATAAGAAACTATCTTTGGACAGTGTATAATCTGCTTTTGGCTTCATTGACCTCTGTGATCTGACATTTTGAAATAGTTCATGTTCTGATCGCCTTTAAATTTGGGCAAGATATAATCGTGCCTTTACATTATCTTTGGTCTTACCTGATGTATCCAAAACTATATGAAATAAATTATCAAAATATTTCTTCTCAATATTCATGACATCCAACATGTGACGGACCAACAAATTAGACCAATATGGCAGATCCCAAAAAATGATCTGTTTTATCCAATTGTGTTCTTTCCCAAATCCATGAATTTTCTGTTGGTTTACTGTTGGCCAAAATGTGATGGGAGGTAATGAAAATACAACTGAATTTAACTCTGTACCTAAGATCATTTTTGGAGGTTCATCCCTTTCAATTTTTCCTTTTCTGAAATGATATTTGTTTCTCTGAAAAGGATGACCAGTTGGAAGAAATCTATGATGACAGTCAAAATAGAAAGGTTTTTTCCATTGACGAGCATAAATTCTTTTTTGTCTTTCATATAGCAAGGACATGATTTCGGACTATGTGTACACTCTCCAGATAACATGCCATATGCCAGGAAGTCACTAATTGTCCACATAAATGCAGCTTTTAATATGAAATTTTGTTTCGCAGCAACATCATATGTACTAACACCATTACTCCACAATGAATTTAACTCATCAATCAATGGTTTCAAATAAACATCAATATTTTTTTGGATGTCTTGGGATTAATAAGGTCAAAAATATATAGGTCTCATTCATCAATATTCATAGAGGTAAATTGTACGGAGTTATAAAGACATGCCAACATGAATGCTGACTACCATAAGAACCAAACTGACAAAAACTGATAGTAGGAAGACCCAATCGCATGTTACGGGATTCTAAAGAAAAATACAGATGTATTCGGTCAAAATGTTTCCATGAATCATCATCAGATGGATGATTCAATCTTTTACCAGTTGAAATCTTGGTTTTGTGCCATGACATCATTGATACCATGTTTTGAGACATAAATAAATGTTGTAACCTGGGTGTAAGTAGGAAATATCTCAACTATTTTACAGGAATCGATCCAAAACTCCCCAGTTAAGATTATTTATACCTCGATTTTCCACTTGTGGGATAACTATCCAATAACTCATTTTCATCATAATATAAAATGAAATCATTTACACATGCATGAATCTTCCGACAACTAAGGTCCAGATTACGAACCAACCTATTATTATCATAGTAATTTATAGGCAACACATTTCCTTCAGGTAACCGTGTTTTAACCAAAGAAAATATCTAATCAAAATAGTTTTTTGACATTGCAGTATCTGATTTAATAGCCATAAATTTTTCAACCGCTTCTAATTTTCTTATCTTTTAACCAGTATATAATGCATCCTCAGTAGACCTCAACAAACCATAAAATTCGGATGGTACCAACTCAGGAGTTAAATCAATATCATCCTGAGTTTTAGTTTGTTGAATAGATGGACCTGCAACATCATGTATAATATTTTGAAATTGTGATGGATCTAGAATCAAGTTATTAGTATCTTATCTGGAACCGCGTTCACCATGTTGATACCAAAAAACACAATCTGTTTGAAAACCAAAAGGCAAGAGATGTCCCCCAACCTTGAAAAATGTTTCAAACATTCTCAGAGAACATTTTTTACAAGGACACTTAATTGTGCCTTCTAAAACAAATTCTAGTTTTGATGATGCAAATGATAATAAAGCTTCAACACCCTCAATATATACAGGATTTAAACTAGAATCGTTTGGATTTCTATGCTGATTTATCCAAGAACAATCATCTAATAATGACTATTGTCGACTTCCTTGTTCCATATTTTTCTACAAAATATAAAATCATTACTATTTTTAAATAATTTCAAATTAGAAAAACACTATCCAAAAAAAGAAGATAAATAATTACAACTACTTATTAATAATTACCATTAATTATGGGCGACACAATTTCTAATGTATTGATGACTACTCTTTTTTCTGACGGCTCATTTAGCTTCAACTTTCTCACACTAAAATCATAATGAAGAATCTGCTAAGAGGCACACATATCCATTCTCATGCATATGAGAATGTATAAGAATACCTCCGAGCATATTCTTCATTATGATTTTAGTGTGAGAAAGATGCAAGTAAATGAGGTGTCTGACAAAAGAGCCCCCTTTTTGTCAATGACTCTTCTCCTTACAACTATCATCACCTAAAAAAATTATGAAAAATGTGGTCCTATGAATGTATATCCAAACTCATGCATATGAGATTGGATATACATACGTAGAATCAAAATTTTCATAATGTTTTGATTCGGTGAGAGTTGAAAGGAGAAGAGTCATTGAGCAAAAGAAGTGCCGCCAATCCACTAGAAATTGTGCAAAGTTATTACAATTTATTACAATTGATTTTATTCATAATTATTCCTAATTATTCCTAATTATTCCTAATTATTCCTAATTATTCCTAATTATTTCTAATTATTCCTAATTATTGCTAATTATTCCTAATTATTCCTAATTATTGCTAATTATTTCTAATTATTACTAATTATTGCTAATTATTGCTAATTATTGCTAATCATTCCTAATTATTTTTAATTATTACTAATTATTCCTAATTATTACTAATTATTCCTAATTATTCCTAATTATTCCTAATTATTCATAATTATGCATAATTATTCCTAATTATTTCTAATTATTACTAATTATTACCAATTATTACCAATTATTACTAATTATTACTAATTATTACTAATCATGACTAATTATTACTATTTATTACTATTTATTACTAATTATTACTAATTATTACTAATTATTACTAATTATTACTAATTATTACTAATTATTACGAATTATTACTAATTATTACTAATTATTACTAATTATTACTAATTATTCCTAATTAGTCCTAATTATTCTTAATTATTTCTAATTATTACTAATTATTATTAATCATTACTTTTTATTACTTTTTATTGTTGTTTATTACTATTTTTTACTATTTTTTACTTTTTATTACTATTTATTATTGTTTATTACTGTTTATTACAGTTTATTACTATTTATTACTATTTATTACTATTTATTACTAATTATTACTAATTATTACTAATTATTACTAATTATTACTAATTATTACTAATTATTACTAATTATTACTAATTATTACAATTTATTACGAATTATTACTATTTATTACTAGTTATTATTATTAATTACAATTTATTCCTGTTTATTAGTATTTATTACTATTTATTTCTATTTATTGCTAATTATTACTATTTATCCCTATTTATTACTATTTATTCATATTTATTACTATTTATTCCCATTTATTGCATTTTATTCCTATTTATTGCTATTTATTACTATTTATTCCTATTTATTCCTATTTATTACTAATTGTTACTAATTATTACTAATTATTACTAATTGTTACTAATTGTTACTAATTGTTACTAATTATTACTAATTGTTACTAATTGTTACTAATTATTACTAGTTATTACTAATTATTACTAATTATTACTGATTATTCCAAATTATTCCAAATTATTCCAAATTATTCCAAATTATTCCTAATTATTCCTAATTATTATTATTTATTACTATTTATTTCTAATTATTACCATTTATTACTAATTATTATTATTTATTACTAATTATTACCATTTATTACTAATTATTAATATTTATTTCTAATTATTAGTAATCATTACTAATTATTAGTATTTATGTTTTTTAAATGGAATGAGAAATGGGTTGGTCAACCAGCCTATACCCCCAAAAAATTTATTAAACAAAATGAAAGTTATAGTTAACACATGAGGTGTAAATAACTAACACTATCAACAACCGAAGATGAAGATACACATTCAAGACAACAAAAGCAATACAATGAAAGTGCACACCAAAATTTTGAGCACAACCTTCTATCAAGAATGATCAGCACCGGATCATTAAATCATTTTCAAGCAAATCAACACTTCATTTCTAATCTCAGGGTAGCCTTCAACGCAGTCCTTGTATTGAGCATAACCGAGCATCACCAAACTTTTCAAACATCACACAACGCCCCCCATAAGAGATGTCAAGAAGAAAGGGAAGAAGCCCATAAAGCACCATAACCCATGAAAAAGATCAAATCTTATGAGCAGAAGGAAAAATCACTCCCAAGGTATAGCTTTGAAGTCAAAATCAGGGTTTTTTTATGCTCATCCAACATCCTGATGAACATACATTTTCTAATTTCAAGGTATTTCTCAGCAGGAATGATACCATCTTGATATTTCTTGAAAATGATTGCATCTTGTTCATCCATCCAGTCAAAAGTTGCATCTCCCATGTCGTCTTCATTGCAATTGGCATCTCTATATAGAGGATTTTGTTTACCTGCATCGTTTTCATCATCTGAATTAGTGATTGCAATCTATTGACCAACCACAGTTGGGAGTGATGAGGTCTCCTTCCTAGTGGTTTCCATAGATCTTGTGAAAATTGTTCTTTAAAGTTGAGAATAGTCCTTGTGCTTCCTTGTTTTTTTAGGATTTGGGGTAATGAATCCATCAACGTCTACCATTTGGTTTTTCCCTTCCCTAGAACTCGATTTTAAGAAGTCTTCCTCGATTTGATTGGGTTGATCATCAACATCCGACAAGGATTCACAATAATCAGAGAGATCACCTTGCTCCTTGCCTCTTGATTCATGGGATTCAAGTTGATTCTCCTGCTCCTCCACCAAGGCAGGAGGATCATTGCCACTTGTAGCATGAGGCAGAGAATCCATAAAACCCGACACTTATGAAGAATGGCATGCTGGTTGAGAAGGCTGAGTATTAGATACCAAAATCTCCTTATTCACATCAGATTTCTTCTCTCCAGTAGCAGAAGGGCGATAAGCTATTTGACTAACATTTCCTTCATCAGTTCCTGGATTCAGCTTACTTTTTTCAACCCAAGTAACTTTCTTGGGCTCAGTACATGTGATCATGTAGTCACATTCCTTTTGGTCATGCCCAAGCTTAAGGCAAGAATGACAGTAATCAGGCACTCTTTCATAAACAACATCCTGAAGGAAACCAGACTCACCATTCTAAATCCAAATTTGGGTAGGGATATTTTTAGAGACATCTATTTCAAGTTCTTCGTAAAAAAATGAAATAAATACTAAATTAAATAAAACATAAATACCTTTAAACTTGATCTCTTATAATTACAGACGGATTCACAACTTCTTCGTAAAAAAAACTAACTCTAAAAAAATTTCACTCTAAAATTATAGTTTAAAGAGATAGAGAAAGTAGGAATCAAGGGGAAGGAAGGAAAAAATGGATGGGGGGTTGTCGCAAAAGGTGACCTACCGACACACTATTTGCGACAGGACAACATCTCGTCGCAAATAGTATTTATCTCCATTGGGTATTTGCAATGGGTCTCGTTGCAAATACACTCCAGTGGACACACTATTTGCGACGGGTAATTCCCCCTCGTAAATAGTATTTACTGCCTCCCAGTATTTTCCATGGGGAGGCAAATCCCGTCGTAAATACTATTCCGCACGGTTTGGCACATAAACCACGCCAAACCACATGTAACTTTTTGCGATGTGACCCCAAGTCCCATTGAAAATAACTAATTATTTGTGATGGGTTGATTCTCCCGTCGTAAATAACCTATTCGATGGACTATTTGTGACAAGAAAAAATCCCGTCGCAAATAACCCATCGTAAAAATCAATTTTTTCTATAGTGAAATAAGCATGATGAAGACAGTACCATGAAAAATAGTGGGGTTACACTTATGGTTGAAGTGATGCATGTTTCTGGTACTAAGGACAAAAAAACCAATTTATGTGAATATGTCATACTTTGGCATCATGAAACAAATATGGGAGTTGGATTATACAATATTTCAAGTGCTTATTTTTCAATGCAAGTAGGTTGATAACAAAAGTTTTGTTAAAATGAATGAATTGGGATTCATGAAAGTTGATTTCAGTAAGGAAGAGTACAAAGATGAACTGTTTATAATGACATCAAAGGCAGTATAAGTATTTCATGTTCCAGATCCTATAAACCAAAAGTGGTTAACTGTTTTGTTATCGACCAAAACCACTGAAGGGTCAGATGAAAATTCATCCAAGGATGTCCCTTTCATTGTGACGTCGCAATCATTTCACAGCGGTCCCAATGTAGACTACATTTTGTATGTCAGAGGAGACCACAATGAAGGGATTTATATCATCAATAGATGGGTCATATACCTTCAGCCTTTAAAAAAGAAAAAGGGAGTTAAATAATCAGGTTAATTTTTTATAATGTACATCGTGTTACCTCAAGTTATTATCTGTTCAGTGCTGCATTTATATACTCTAAATTGAATATAAACCACTTCTGCAGATAATGAATTTTGCACATTCTGGTGCTCCCAATCCCAAGGAACAACATGTCTTTCAACCTACTGCTACTCATAGTGTAGAGAAATGACCTTCTGCATGTGATGGTGCTCCCATTCCTAAGGAATAAAAGGTTTCTCAACCTACTGCTACTCCCAGTGGATAGGTACAATGACCGTCTGCACATGCCGATGATACCGCTCCTAAGGAACATATTGATGATGTTGATTCTGGGGAAATGGTAGGTGATAAAGGACTAGTGACTCAGAAAAAATAGGAGTGCTGTAGTTTGACGGTGTTAGCAAAAATCATCAAGATGAAAGACAAAGGCATCAAATATGAGGTCAGATGGAATGTGCAGGGCCATGATGTTAATCCCAACAAGGCCATGTTTAGAAGTTATTTTGGAATCATCACTTAATAACACATGCCAATTGATATAGATTCATGGCACCATGTTGTACCCAGACTTAATACACTGATGTGGGAAGATATTATAGAAACATTACGATATCATTTCTTTGTTTTACTAACAAATAAAATAATGAAATACTCTTCATCTTCCATTATAAAGTGAATTTATATTAGATTACTCCCACAATAAATATATATTAATGTTTTCTGAATGTATTCATAGAGGATTTCAAAAAATTCTAACAAGAGACCATCTTAAATATTTTCAAGGGAAAATAAACCCGCACCCACCGCTTATGCATGCACACCTGATAACCCAAGAAGCATGGGAAGCATTTACTGGCAGTCATGAATATGTGTCGTTTCAAGTATATTATGGCTAGTAATACGTTGTTTAATAAATGTGTATTCATCACTTTGATTGATAATTTTTTATTTATAAAACATTAACTGGGTGCTAGAAATGAGGAATGAGAAGCAAAACCAAGGTACCCCTACCATAAAGTAGGGATGGGGTACACTTCACTTGATAAAAAATTGGTACGTATTTTAAATATACTGTAATACTTTTATATGACATGAAACAATATGACAATTTTTTCCCTCTGTTTATATGTAGGTTTTTGACTCTAAATACAAATCCACTTCCATCCTACATCATATGCTATGGAAGGAGACACATGTAAATAAAGACGAGATACTAATAGATGAAAACACACAAAAAGTGTGGGAAACATGTGTAAGTATTACATAATATATTTTTTTGATTTAAATCACTATTACATAACAATGATCACTTATTTTTCTATATTTTATATCTGATATAGTCATAGGAATCAACAACACCTGTACTAGATGAACACATATTATCGGTGGCTTTGAAGTGGCCAGAATAGTATGGCTGCGTTAGAGGTGTGAGTTTTGGGGTGACACCCTGATCATATTTTGAGAAAAAAATAAGAGGAGGATCAAAGTGAATTAATAAAAAAGATGAGATAAATAATATCAATCCTTGGATACAAATTCCAATGGTAGAGAGAGATTATGGAAACTTTAATGGGGGAGAGGAGAAGAGAAGACAAAACTCAAGAACAACCACCGCATGGAGATCCCACCCTACCCCCACCAGCTATGAGGCTAGCCATTCCCCTCAAAGAGATGTCTTAGTCAAGGTAATCAATCTTCTAATAAATGTTTTTGTGAAATGTGAATCAGGCAGACACAGATATGTTTCCTGTACTGATATTCTACAAGGTGATAATGTATGTGATATATATCTAACAACACCCACCCATCAACTTTTAGCAAGGTATATGGTGTTCTATATTAAAAAAGACATGCTACACAATAGACCACTTCCAACAGGTCATGTGTGAGTGTTGATTAGCATAGCCCATGATCTGAGCACATAGCTACTTGCTACAATTGATGATGAAGATATTCATATGGTCAAAAAAGATATTTGAACATTAATCGCATGACCATAACAACTTGTCAAAAATACATTTCAATGAGGATGTATTCATTTCCAATTTACTTTTCAAGCTAAAACTTTAACAATTAATGAAAAAGGGTCTGAACTGATGAATGTTATTACAGAAATACAAAGAGAAGGAGATGAAACAAAAGACCACCTCAAAACCATCTAAAGGATCTAACAACCGATCGAAGATATCTACCAAAAGAACCATTACCCCACCCATTCTATATCCACATTTACTATAATTGAAGGTTAATGTGGATAAACAGTTAAAATATGGTTTTAATCACATAATTGATTTTGAATAAAATATGTACAGAGAGAAATATCAAGACTTCATTGGTGTTGAGAGTGTAAGTGAAATCCTCGACTATGATTGGCTAGACAACTTAATTGTAAAATGATCTATAACCCATTTGTGACATGTAGGTGTCAAAATCACCTCAATATGATGCAAAATGTGACCAGTATGACTTAATATGCATGTTTTCATTTTTAAATGACATTTTTGTAAAAAAACACAACTCGCATACTCAAAACTGAGAAAACGCATTCATATTATTTTTATATTTTATGAAAATATATATTAGTAATTTTTGATGTGTAAGAATAATCCACACCTCAATACGATGCATGGTGTGGCTGGTATAACTCAAAGTATCTATTTTTATTTCAAATTGAAATTAATTTAAGTAAAAAATAATAAGTGACATACTGAAAAAAAGCATTCATATTATTTTGATATTTTAGGAAAATGATATATTAGTCATTTTTTATGTGTAGGAATAACCCACACCTCAATACAATGCACTGTGTGACCATTACAACTCAAAGTGTCTCTTTTTATTTAAAATTGACATTAATTTAAGTAAAAACAACAAGTGACATATCAAAAACTAAGAAAATACATTTATATTGTTGTGATATTTTATGAAAATGATCTATTAGTCATTTGTGATGTATAGGAATCAGCCTCACCTCAATATGATGCACACTGTGATTGGTATAACTCAAAGCATCTATTTTTATTTAAAATCGACATTAATTTAAGTTAAAACAACAAGTGGCATACCAAAAATTGAGAAAACACATTAAAATTGTTTTTATATTTTAGGAAAATTATATATTAGTCATTTATGACATTTAGGAATCATCCACACCTCAATACGACACATGGTGTGTCTAATATAACTCAGAGTGTCTCTTTTTATTTAAAATTGACATTAATTTAAGTAAAAACAACAAGTGACATACTAAAAACCAAGAAAACACATTCATATTGTTTTGATACTTTAGGAAAATGATCCATGAGTCATTGTTTACATGTAGGAGTCAAAAAAACCTTAATCTGACACATGGTGTGATCAGTATGACTAAAAGTGTATGTTACTAGTTCAAAATTGACATTTTAGTTTAAAATGTTTCACTCAATGAAAACCAAGAAAATAAACTCCAGTTGTATTGATAATTTAGGAAAATGATTCATAAGTCATTTTTGATATGTATGAAGTATTCTCATGTCATACTGATGCATTATGTGACTGGTATGACTCATAACACATGTTTCTAGTTTGAAATGACATTTTAGTAAAAAAACACAAATAACATACTGAAAATTGAGAAAATGCATTCATATTATTTTGATACTTTAGGAAAATGATACATTAATAATTTTTGATAGGTAGGAATCATCCTCACCTCAATCAAATGAATGGTGTGACTAATATAACTCCAAATGTGTCATTATTCAAAATTGACATTATTTTTAGTAAAAGAACAAGTGACATACTCAAAACCGAGCAAACACATTTTAATTGTTTTGATATTTTAGGAAAATGATCCATAACTCATTTGTGATGTGTTGGAGTCAACTTATCCTCAAACTGATGCATGATGCGACCGGTATAACTCAAAATTCATGTTTCTATTTTGAAATTACATTTTAGTAAAAAAAACACAACTGGCATACCGAAAACGAAACAAACACATTCATATTATTTTAATATTTTAAGAAAATTATCTATTATTAATTTTTGATGTGTATAAATCAGCCTCACCTTAATATGATGCATGTTGTGGTCAGTATAACTAAAAATGTCTCTTTTTATTTCAAATTGACATTAGTTTAAGTAAAAACAATAAGTGACACATTGCAAACTGAACAAAAAAATTCATAATGTTTTTATATTTTAAAAAAATAATATATTAGTCATTTTTGATGTGTAGAAATCATCCATACCTAAATACAATATATTATATGGCCAATATAACTCAAATTTTCTGTTTTTATTTAAAATTGACATTAATTTAAGTAAAAATAACAAGTGACATACCGAAAACTGAGAAAACACATTCAGATTGTTTTGATATTTTAGGAAAACAATCTATTAGTCATTTGTGACATGTTGGAATTAGACACACCTCAATACAACACATGGTGTGCCTGGTATAAATCAATGTGTCTCTTTTTATTTAAAACCGACATTAATTTAAGTAAAAACAACAAGTGGCATATCAAAACCTAAGAAAACGCATTCAAATTGTTTTTATACTTTATAAAAATGACATATTAGTTATTTGTGACATGTATGAATCATCGTAAACTCAATATAATGCATGGTATGGTAGTATAACTCAAAGTGTCTCTTTTTATTTAAAATTGACATTAATTTAAGTAAAAACAACAAGTGACATACTGAAAACATAGAAAACGCTTTTGGATTGTTTTTATACTTTATAAAAATGACCCATGAGTCATTTGTGATGTGTAAGAGTCAAATAAACCTCAATATGATGCATGGTGTGACCAATATGACTAAAAGTATCCGTTATCAGTTTAAAATTTATATTTTAGTTCAAAATGTGTCACTTAATAAAAACCAAGAAAACATGGTACAATTATATTTAAAATTTAGGAAAATGATTAATAATTCATTTTTGACATGTATAAAGTAGTATCACATAAAACCAATGCATGATGTGATTAGTATGACTCATAATGCGTGTTTCCAGTTTGAAATGACATTTTAGTAAAAAAACACAACTAATATATTTAAAACCATGAAAATGCATTTGGATTATTTTCATACTTTAGGAAAATAATCCATTAGTAATTTTTGATAGTTAGGAATCAGAAACAACTCAATCCGACATATGGTGTGACTGGTATAACTCCAAATGTGTCATTATTTAAAATTGACATTAATTTTAGTAAAAGAACCAGTGACATACTCAAAACTGAGAAAAAAACATTTGGATTGTTTTAATATTTTATAAAAATGATCCAAAACTCATTTTTTATGCGTATGAGTCATAATCATCTCTATCTGATGCACGATGCATCCAATATGACTCAAAATGCATGTTTCGAGTTTGAAATGACATTTTAGTAAAAAGCACAACTACCATACTGAAAACCAAGAAAACACATTCAATTTTTTTTGATATTTTAGTAAAACAATATTTTAGTCATTTGTGATGTGTTTTAATAAAACACACCTCAATATGACATTCAATGTGGCTGTCATAACTCAAAGTGTCTTTTTTTATATTTCAAATTAACATTAATTTAAGTAAAAACAACAAGTGACATACTGAAAACTGAAAAAATGAATTTAGATTATTTTTATATTTTAGTAAAATGATCTATTAGTAATTTTTGATGTGTAAAAATCAGCCTCACCTCAATAAAATGCATGATGTGTCTGGTATAACTCAAAGTGTCTCTTTTTATTCAAAATTGACATTAATTTAAATAAAAACAACAAGTGAAATATTGAAAACTGAGAAGTCAGATTCGGATTGTTTTGATATTTTAGGGAAATGATATATTAGTCATTTTTGAAATGTAGGAATCATACTCACCTCAACCTGATGCATGGTGTGACCAGTATAACTCAAAGTGTATCTTTTTATTTAAAATTGACATTAATTTAAGTAAAAACAATAAGTGACATATCGAAAACTGAGAAAATTCATTCGGATTGTTTTAAAATTTTATAAAAATGACCTATTAGTAATTTTTGATATGTATAAATAAGATGTACCTCATAAGATTCATGGTGCGGCCGATATAACTCAAATTATCTCTTTTTATTTAAAATCGACATTAATTTAATTAAAAACAAAAGTGACATACTGAAACTGAGAAAAAACATTCATATTGTTTTGATAATTTAGGAAAAAAATCCATGAGTCATTTGTGATGTGTAAGAGTCAACCAAACCTCAATCCGATACACAGGGTGACCAGTGTGACTAAAAGTGTGTGTTATCAGTTTAAAATTTACATTTTAGTTCAAAATGTATCACTCACTGAAAACCAAGAAAATGTGCTCTAATTGTCTTGATAATTTAGAAAAATGATTCATAAGTCATTTTTGATTTGTATGAAGTATTCTCACATCAAAATGATGCACAATTTGACTGGTATGACTCAGAATGCGTGTCTCTAGTTTGAAATGATATTTTTGTAAAAAAAACATAACCGACATACTGAAAACTAAGCAAACACATTTGAATTGTTTTGTTACTTTAAGAAAATGATATATTAGTAATTTTTGATAGGTAGGAATCAGAACAACCTCAATCCTATGCATGGTGTGACTAGTATAACTCCAAATGTGTCATTATTTAAAATTGACATTAATTTTAGTAAAAGAACAAGTGACATACTCAAAACTAAGAAAACACATTCGAATAATTTTAATATTTTAGGACAGTGATACATAATTAATTTTTGATGTGTAAGAATCAACCCCACCATAATATGATGCACGATGCAACCGGTATAACTCCAAATGTGTCATTTTTATTAAATATTAATATTTTATTAATGTATTCTTTCATATTAATGCTTAATTTATTTATTTACAATATTACTAACATAATATATGTTTTCTTATATTGGAGGGATCTTTTGATCGGGTTGAGATGATTTTTTTGGCAGCTGATACCATGGTCATACATTTTTAGAGGGGATCACAGACGTCAAAAGATGTAATATTAATGTTTTAATAATTTTTTTTGGATATTGTAAATGTAATTATATAAAAAATTTTGTTTGAAATGTAAATAGATGTGTTTTTTTGTATATAACATGGGTGGATATTTTTGTTTTCATGATGTCAATTAAATGTATGTAACATTGTTTGAAATTATAGGTTGTATATTGCATTTGAAATTGCAGGTTTTTTCTTCTGGGTGTGTTGTTATATTAACAACATATTACAGGCATCTAGGCCTTTATTAGCGCTAAAAATACTACTGATAAAGGGGATGTCCTTTATCAGTGCTTTTTTAGTGAGGATAAAGGACCCCCTTTATCGTCACTTTTTTTTCACCTATAAAGGGGACCCCCAATATCATCACTATGATTAATAATGATTTTATAGCGCTATTAAAAACCAATTTTCACATTGTTAAAGGGAATATGTGAATTAGTGCAAACATAGTGGAGTGTGGATATACACTATAGCCCTAA
The DNA here is from genome assembly GCA_963277665.1 of Viscum album. Lineage (NCBI taxonomy): Eukaryota > Viridiplantae > Streptophyta > Magnoliopsida > Santalales > Viscaceae > Viscum > Viscum album. Next base: position 270,997,382 of record OY728139.1, on the reverse strand, counting down.
ATTTTGAAGGGAGTGATGAAAAACATTTACAATGCTTCTTCTCCCACCTGGAGACAAACCCCAACTACTTTGTTAGGTGGTAAGCATAAATCACTTCTTTATTTCTTTGTTTAGTGGTATTTATAAACCACACAATATATTTTAATTAAGATGAGTCTAGACCATGATATTTCCTTTTTTTAAGTAATCATAACCATTTTTTTTAATAGAGGCACAACTAGTGTGTGATTTTGGTGATACAACTCTATACAATTGTTATAGAACATAAAATAATAAAGCACAATAAAAAAATAAAACTATAAAACCATATAATGTAACCTGATAAAGATTATAAATCTAGGCAGTTAAATCTTCAGACCTTTAATGTTCACTTTAACAATGAAACTCTAGGAAATAAAAAAAATTTCATTTCATATTTTTATAATGGCCAAAAGCAAGCTAGTATGAATGATGAAGATCAGTAGTAGTTTGTTGTAGCTTCAATAATCCTTAAATAAGTATTCTCACTAATGATCAACTCCTTATTCAATGGAAACAATAAACAAATTAAACTTCACAAGTTTTTTTTCTATTTATAAAAGATTAAATCCATAGATCATGGTTTCCATATCTCTTTAACAGACTGTATCATCAACGATTAGAAATAAAAAATGTGGAAAGTGACAGTCATGACTCGAGTCAACAGGACATGAACCATAATTTCCCCAAGCCCATCTTCGATAGGTCATAGGCTAGCGTCCATCACCGAGTAGGCATATCACACACATGGGAGTACTTATCCTAATGTACCTATACATACACATACATATCCAAGTTCATAAAATGATGAAATGTAAAACAACCAATAAATATGCATGTATACGTCTAAAATCCCACTATCAGAGTATAAAAATAAAGTAATGGAAAGTAAAGGCCAAATGAAAGACCACCCAAAAGAAACTGAAATAAGTCCAACATGTAAAGTAGAAGAGGACTACTGTAAATGAAAACATCATGAAACACCTTGGTCTATCTGGATCACTAATTTATGCCTGGTCCTTGTCCCTCTAGGACTCCATTAAAAGGTCAATAATCTGCATAAGACATGACAAGTGCGGGAAAATCCCTTGAAGGGGTGGGTATAACAATACCCAGTAGGACACCCCAAAATCACTAATCATATAACATCAAGAATAATAGTTATCCCATCACAAGGATATGTCAATGACATACATAACAAGAATATCCAGATATAATCATACTTGAAACATAGTCTCAAGGTAAGGTCACAACTATACTGCCATCCTAGGATTTCTGCACGGTGGTTCTAAAACACTCATTTGGGAGAACACACTCCATGATCCAGATAGCACATATGGTGCCCATCAGACATGTTTTTCTCATTGGGTCTCAGTATAAGAAGTACATACTAGAAGTACGAAGAGATCGATACACAAATGGGGATCACACCCAAGGCCATGGAGTATACCAACAACCCAATCTAGATTAACCTACTATGTAGGGGATCGATGCCTGTGTAGTGTTGGTCACGATGATACCAAGAACCCCACCTAGGGAAAGATGATCATACAAGATATCACTCTAGGCCTCATTGAGGGATCCCCACAATTATATCCAAGACTGAAGTTCCTAAGAGAGAATCACCATCCTATGAATAGGACACAACTCCATACTAAACCCACAAAGAAAAGATTAAGGGAATGTACCCTAATGAAACTTGTCTAAGATGAAGAGGACAATGGCTCAAAGACATCTTTGAATGAGTACACAGTGTGTACTGAAACTATATGGCATGTCCCTTAGATACTGAGTCCTACCCATGTATCACAGACCGTTCCCATGTCTGTGTATGAGTACATAGTGTGTCTGAGCCCATGTACTTATGGATGTGTTTTTGTACTTGGTCATGTCCAAGTACACATATATTCCCATGTACCCTTGGACTGGATGTGTGCCTGGCCGTGTGATTGGACATGTTCCTAGATATGTTCTTGGATGTGTACTCCCAAATAATATGTTGAGTTTCTAGGAAGTTCCACATTCCATGGGATTCTTATCTCCTCCTTAGAAACCCTAACATCGCAGCCAGGTCTCCATACGGTGTGTATTCCTGAATTACACACCATGTATATCAGGATTTTCCAAAACTCACAGATCCATTTAACACATCATAATTAACTCCCCTGGCCTCCTATCCAACTATAAATCATGTTGGAAATCATAGATCTAGTCTGATAGAGCCTCATAGTAGTCGATCACTGAAATCCGACCATCTAATTCACATGGTAAGACCATTTATTGTGTCTCTCAATCACCTCACATCAAGATCCATGAAAAGAACTTTGATCTGGTCCCGATCCATAATTGTAGCTCGATTCCATCATTAATACAAACCTGGATCCATGATATCAATCTATTATACCAAGAAATAGTTGTGAAACAATTGATATTCGGGTATTCATTGAACTATGACCAAAGGAATTTCCATGATGAATGAATAATGGAGGAAGAAAAGAACAAAAACCAAATGCAAGGAGTGGACCTTGGCCATCGTTTGTGTTGACCTTGATTATTTTCCATTATAATGATGAACAAATAGATATTATATAATCAAAAAATAAATCCCCAATCCCAAATAATATCTATCCCATACTTGCAATACACACGATCTGTGAATCAATTCGTTAGTTGATTAATTTTTATTCATCATAGGAATAAATGAATAGGGGTAAATCCAAATAAAACAAACATCCTACCTAGAGATGGATTGATCACTGAAAAATAACAAATATACATCATTATCATTGGAGATATCCTTGAATCCTGTTTCACATAGATTGAAAATTCATGATCCAGTATGGCATTTTCTGTCAATATATCATCCAATGATCTATCTCAATTTGCATGGTTATATGAATAACCCTACAAATTGGTCATAAAAACATATTTATAGACCATTAAAGATCATGGTGAATAAATTAAATAAAATAAAAATTTATTTTATTCATTTAATAATCTACCTGCACTTACACTCAACCTGAACGTCCAACGCGCTCCAAAGTTAAGTTGTACCTAGGGTAAAAACCATGCCCAAAACTCAATAAAAGCCTCATATTTATGATTTGATCTTTATTTTATGATTTATTCTACATTTTTAGGAAAACTATGCACATGTGATATTTAATATATCTAATATATTTCAAAAGTAAATTATGGGGTCACTGAGCCTAAAAATCTCATGTTGTCTTAGCACCTAGCTCCTAAAATAATTCATATAATATTTAAAAGTAATAAATTTAAAAATCAGAGTCATTTAATTCTCTCCACCTTAGGGTTTTATGTCCCAAAAATATAAACAAAAGACTACATAAAGAGATGTGGGTACTGAGCATGCATCTGGGTCTCCCACTCCCAGTTACTCTCCAAAAGATTCTTGTGATTCTAAAGGACACAATTTAAATGAATATATCATCCAAATAGGATTCCCATATTCCAATCCTCATTCTCTACTGGGTACTCTGCAAAAGTAGATTGATCCTTGATTTCCATCTCTTCCCAACTGATAACATGCGATGGGTCATGAACGTACCTCCTTAGTTGCAACACGTGGGAGAATTTATGTCCCTGGTCTAACTATAGGGTTAGTGCTAAGCAGTACGCCACCTCATCAACTATATGTAGTATCTGGAAAGGGCCACTGAATCTCAAAGATAACTTTCCAACCAGGAAAAATATCTTCAACCCACATCAAGTTGAGACCCACAAGAATACATGGTCTCTATCCTTGAACTCCAAATACCTTTATCGACAGTCCGTATAGGACTTATGATGATTCTGTGTGGTCTTAATTTTCTCCTATATGATCTATACCTTCTCTATTATAGATCTTACCAACTATGGGCCCATAAGTACTGACTCTAATGGGTTAGTCTAATATAGTGGTGACCTTCAGGGTCTCTCGTACAAGGCCTCAAATAGTGTTATATTGATGGTGGAGTGGTAGGTGTTGTTGTATGTAAACTCAACCAATTTTAGGTGATCTTCCAAATTATGGCTAAATTCTAACATGAAAGCCTAAAACATGTCCTCCAAAAATTGAATAGTCCACTCAGTCTATCCATTTGTCTGAGGGTGAAATATTTTGCTCAAACATAACTGGGTCCCAAAGGTCTAATACAATCCCTTCCATAACCAAGATTTGAAGCGAGAATCATGATAAAAAACGATATTTTAGGGAACTACATGGAGATAGACTATCTCCTACATGTACAAGAATCCCAATCTCTCTATTGAACTCTGCTCTTGGATATCTAAGAAGTGGGATGGCTTGGTGATTCGGCCTATGATCACCCAAATGGAGTAATGTCCTCTAGACATTTGTGGTACCACCATCACAAAGTCTATGGATTTTTCATACCACTTCCACTCTATAACCTCAAAATCTTGAGATGAAACCATTGGAACATGGTTCTCAACCTTCACTTATTAACAAGTAAGGCATCAAGGGACAAGCTTTACAACTCCCTTCTTCATCTCTAGCCACCAAAACTGACATCAGATGTCCTGGTACATCTTTAACACACCTGGATGTAATAATAATGGATATGTATGAAACTCCCTCAGAAACTCCTCTGAAACATCACCAATACCATCATGAATCCTCTAAAATGTATGACATTCTCCCCACCTTCAAAAAATCCATCAGGAGCATGTCCAGTGAATATTTGAGTATGTAGGGTATCACAGTCGATATCCCCAAGTTGTGCCTCCCTGAATCACTATAAAATTGGAGGGGTAACAACCATAAACTAGAGGTAAGCTACTCCATCCCCATATATAAAGGATAACTGTAATGAGTCTAATTACTCTGATTCCTCACTAAAAAACTGCGAGAAATATCTCATACTGAGAGCATCTGCTACCACATTCCCCTTCCTAGAAGTATAGACAATCTCGATGTCACAATCATGGAGGAAATATATTCATTGTATCTTTATAAAGTTAATATAATTATAATATAATATATACTTGAGACTCTTATGGTTATAATATATGATAAAGCTCTCACCCATCAGGTAGTATCACCACATATTTAGTGTGAAGACTACCACTACTAACTCAAGATCATGGGTTGCGTAGTTATTCTCATGTGGTCCCAATCGACATGAACCATATGAAATTACCACTTGCCTATAAATTAGAACACAATCAATCCAGATCCTTGAAGCATCATAGAACACTACATACTTGACACCCTCTTATAGAAATATCAATATGAGATCGCTCGTCAATCTGCACCTCAACTCTAGGAAATCCTATCGGCACCTCTCCGTCCACAGAAAAGGATTCCCCTTTCAGGTCAAATATATTAAGGGAGATTATATCTTAGGTAAATAATGTAAAAATTTTCGATAGTATCCTATCAACCTAAGGAATCTATAAACCTCTGTCACACTCTTGGGTGGCTCCCAAGCTAACACTGCCTCAAACTTTTCTAGGTATACTGCTACACCGTTAGCTAAGATAACATGTCTCAAAAAGTGGACCCCCTGAATCTAGAACTATAAGTTTGAGATATTATCATAAATTTGGTTCTCTCAGAATATGTCCAGAACCATCCTCAAGTGTCTCATGTTCTCCTCCTTGGATTCAAAATACACTAGGATATAATCGATGAAGACTACTACAAATTGGTCTAAGAAAAGTTAGAATATCTGGTTCATGAGTCCCATGAAAACTAATAGGGTGTTATTCATGACAAAGGGAATCACCGAGTACTCATAGTGGCTGTAGATACATCTCAATTTTATCTTCGATATATCCTAATCCTGCACTCACATTTAGGATAGTCTTATCTAAGGTCAATCTTAGAGAACCATCATTCCCATCTCAACTGATATAAGAGGTCATTGATCTTTGATAGTGGATACTTTTTCTTTATAGTCACTTGGTTTAGGAAATGGTAATCTATACCCAACCTCAAGCTCCCATCTTCCTTCTTAGAAAACAACACTAGGGATACCCAGGACGAAACACTAGGATTGAAAAATACCTTCCTTTACAAGTCCTACAACTACACCCTCGGCTCATGAAGTTATGTGGGATCCATCTAGTATGATGGTGTAGATACTGGGTCCATACTAGAGTGTATATCAATGCATAAGTCTATCTCTATATGGGGAGGTAATTCTGGTATGTACTTAGGAAAGACATCCTCATACCCCACCACCACTCTAGGATACTGAGGACTCATACCATCCACTACACCAAGAGTCATGCTATCCAACTAGTGATTAATCAACTGCACTATCCTATGCTTGATATAATCCAACTCTATATGAGTTTCCTTGTCACCCAAAAAGGAGAACCTCACCATATCATTGTAGATACACTTCATCCTTCTCCTAAAATAGTCTATCTGGGAATAAATTGTGGATAACCAGTCCATTCCTAAGATGAAATCGTAAGGGATAATCATTGATACAAAGGGAGACTAAAATAAACTATTACCTACAAGTGTTAGGTCACACCATTGTTAAAAGTGTGTGATCGCTGAGTTACCTCCAATAAGAGAGTCCAAGTGAAAGGGTCAATCTAAGGGCTCAACCAAAATCTCTAAATATCGAACCAGATAAGTGTAAATAAATGAGTGGTTCGAACCCATGTCTATCAATTCTACAGGTAAAGTAGATAAGATACATATCATACCTCATATCATCCCTAGAGCGTCTGGGTCATAAGCCTCGACCGCTTGTAACTTCCCTCACCCCTGTCCCCTAGACCCCTAAGCCTAGCACTGACCACCTGGGGGTGGTGGTGGTAAAAGTCAAAATGGATACCAACTCTAGCTACTCTCCCAGATCCTCTACCACATCCACCACCCTACGGACCTTTCTGATCTTGCAACTACCACTTTCTAGGTGGCCCATCCACTATCTCTTTATCAGCCACATGTCGGGTCATACAATCTCATGTACGATATTCCCAACCATCACAAGATTATCACCACCTATCTCTAGGATGATTAGATCCATCCTGTGAGCCATGAACCACATAACCTCTATCCTAAGATTTCCTCCTAAAATGTATTGCTCATCTAGGTCCCTGTGTCTATCATTAACCACCTGCCACTGAAGTCTCATATCCTCTATACTCACTACCTGCACCAACTACTTGCGTCTTCTTTGTAACGCCCCGACCCCAATAACCTAGAGTCGGTGCATTATTACATAACATTGGCATGATCACAAAATATCAAGTTTTGAAAGACCGATTAGTTTAGTAGTCTTGGAAATACTAGATATATTCATAAGTCTTACATTACATCATAAAGTAAAAAAAACTACAACAACATATTGTCTTCATATCCCCTCATATTATCCCTACAGGTCATTCATAAATTACTTATTTACATCCTGGAAAAAATAAAACATTGAAAGGGGTGAGCTTAGATACTCAGTAAGGATAACAATATAGCGGAAACTTTCATAAATAAGCATAAAAATTTAAGGCAATGTATAACTAAAACAAAAGCCTTTTAAACTTGAACTTCAACATAATATGGCAAAGACAAAATGAAATAATGACATTTACTTATTCACATGGATATTCTACTAGTCAAATAAACACATGAAATATCAATAACCACTTTCCTAATGATGGAATGCATAATGCCATACTATAATAACCACGTAGCAAATGCCTCGTTCCAAGACTACAAATAATATTTTTTCAAGGCCTAGTGCCAAGACACTAGTTTGTCTCATGATACCTACCGATGCATCAAGGAGCTATAGTGGGCTCCACCCGTCACTTACTAAGTCCAATGCATCGCTCATATGAAAATTTTGAAACATAACATAAACATTCGTATTAAAACTAGCATACGAAATGTCAATACTTTAACCACAAACCATGAATGGTCTAAAAATAGCACATCCACAGTAAAACATAACTCATTCGATACAATATGTAAGATTGTATTGTATCATATTAACCACAATAGATAATAATGAAGGATATTGACATAGATTAAAATAATCATCAAGCTATTGATATAAATATCCCCCTTTTTCTTGAAAACATTTAAAAGTCAGACTATTTGTCAAGAAGCCATTTAAAATAGATTTTTGAATCAAAGTGTCCCATTACAATTTGAAACTTCCAAAAGGAATTTTGATTTGAAAACTTTAATGTCTATAAAATAAATCCTTAAAACCATTTTTAAAACATGGAAATTAATGAGAAATATTTAGAATAATAAATCTTTAAAACATTTTAAAATGATATTTTAGTTAGAGTTCTTAACCAAAGGAGAGACACTTGAATACAAATAATTGAGCTAATCAAAACATTATAATATCATGAGAATAAAGGGATTTAATGATATAATATGTCAAAGTACATTATATACACCATATAAAAGTGATTTGGTGTATAACAACAAAGAAGTCTCAATGGAATGTAAATTGAGATGAAATCTCTTATAAAGATGGTATCCTTAGGTTAAGGATAAATCAACGACATAATTATGTGTGAAAATTATAAATTCACACAATATTATTGGATATTTTTTGTAAATCAATCAGAGGACATTCACACATATTCTTGTAAAAACAACACCAATGAATTGGATATTTAGCTCAACAAATGGAGATTGAGTTAAAATTTCTCTTATCAAGTTCATATCGATGACTTGAGAATTCATCAATGGAGTGATTATGTGTATCAAAAGTATATCCAAGGAAAGGGGAGTGGAAATTATGACATAAGAAAATTAATAGTGATTCCACACATAATCTTGGAGTAAAATAATCAATGAAGTATGCGTAAAGCCGAATGAGTGGAAATTGAAATTTCAAATTCCCTTATCGATTTGGTAACATACGAAACATACACCCATGAAAGAAAGATAATAAAATGACGATGTAAATATACATAAATTAAATTATATTACACAATTAATATAATCATGGGCAATACACACACCACATGCAATAAATAAGTGGTTTACAATGGAAATCTCATGGAATTAAAAGTGAGATAAGAAACCCCTTACTTTGTACTTTTTCCTTGGTCGACGGTAGGTTAGCCTCCTTTATAATGGTGAAATAATTTTTATTGAATTATACAAGAATAATATACATTAATATGATATCATATATGATCTTTTAACATTGCTTTGTTAATAATATCTTAGTATTATCGTCGTTTCGGGTGTTAATTTACTCATTTTCTTTTATATGTTTTGTTACATAAGTCATGTTTGTTATGGATAGGTTGTATCTTATTCATATACAGAATGATATAAAGTCCTTAAAAAATATTTTTAATCGTAAAATGAGAATTATACTTGTATGGATATGATGGGGAATGAATCTCAATGTGTTCGTGGAGACGGTAGTCCGTACGTACGCACGAACGATAATATCATTCTTTTGATATTAAAATCATATATAATTGGATGGTATATCATATATAAAGAATAATTATCATGTTATACTTATTATTTATATAAATTACACATCATTATTATACCCATACAAATAATAATGTATTGAATAACAATTACACCACGACGTGGAGACAGTAGGCCGTACGTACGCACGTATGGTGACAAGTCATTAAAAGAATGGATAGAATAATGAATATGGTTGCACCATATTTATAATAACATCATAGTATATAAAAGATAATGGAGTTATTATTTTATAATGTAAATAACAAAGAAAGAATAAGTTGAAGAAGAAAGGAACTTGAAAGAGGCCGGTGAAAACAATACCTTTTCTTCGGTTTCTTCCTTTTGATTTGATCAAAATGGCTGCTTAGGTTGAATTTATGATCAAAATAAGGACTCTAGGTTGAATTTAGGGAAGTTGAGAGAATATTTGGGAAGGGGTTGGCTGAACCAAAAGGCTTTGAAGGTGTGAATAATTGGTTAGAAGTGGTGTCCTTTTATAAGGGGGAGGAGGGGATCTTTAGAAAAAACTTAAAGTATTATTTTATAATAAATTCATATTCAGTTTCTAATGGATCCAAAGTAAATTATTCAAATTATAAGGTGGTTATGGGTCGAAATAATTTCAAAAAATAGATTTTAGATAGGTTTGGGTCATTATATTAACCTTATATTTAAGTTGTAACTCTTAGTTAATTTGTTTGACATTTACCATGTCACTTTGTATTTTTATATTATACAGTTAATAAACTTACTATATACATCCAAGAGAATCCCAAGTGGTCTATTAATTATACACCTATAATGATATAAGTCCTTTGGCCGAACCTTATATTTTTAGGAATATAATATCAATTAATAATATAATATTTGTTTTAAAAACTCATTTATGTCAATTTTGACACTATTCAATAATTGATTTTTGTTAAAGTATTAACAAATTTATTAATTAAAATTAAATTAATTTATAAAATACTAACATGTAATATTAACCAATATAATTCTTCTATGGCATCAAAACTTTAAAATTATATTTATTTTAACTTTTATAATACCAATTATTTGATTCTTTCATTAATAAGGAAAATACTGCATCATTATTGTGTCATAAATAAATTTAATTATTAAATGTATAAAAATTATAAATAAAATACCATTATGTTGGAAATATTTTTATCTTTCTAATGAATATTTACGGTTGAAAATATAACATATATAACCCTATGTAAAAATTGGTTTTCTAAAAGATATATGCTTATGTCATTTTTGTATTTACTTTAACTTAATTAATATAAAGCGTCCTTATCACCTACAAGTGGCTCAATGGGGTCCCAAAATCGACCCAAAGATACCCATGGTCGGACATGTATCAACCAATAAGGTTAGGACATGTTTTAGGGTAATTTATTATTATTATAATATTATTTGTTTACCCTTATTTACCAGATTTACCCTTTAACCATGGTAAATAAAATATTTACCGAAGTAATTATTCAAAATGTCTAAAAATAAAAGTTACCCATTTACACAATATGGAAATCCTGATTCCAAATATGGAATCCATTTTTCCAAATTAAAAACATATAAGTGGCAGAAATTAATTTAAAATTAATTCCCGTTGTTAAAACAAAAAGCGTGTTTTTAAGAGATAATAACTATCAAAAGATTGACACTTTTTTATATCAGGTTTAATTGTGAAATTATGTCCAATGACCAAAATTGTATTAAATGGTAAAAATATATTCTAAATATACTTTAAAACCACTCAAATTAATAATTTATTACTATTAATTATTTCTATTAAAAAATTTGTTTTTAATTAAAATTTCGTAATTTTCCCTATTCATCAAAATATAAATGTTATCCCAAAAATACCAAAATTTCACCCTAGGATAATTTAAATATTTCAAATCCAAAAATTAAGTCCATTTTGAGAGATAAAATTTATAAAATTTCAAAAAGTGGGTATTACTATTCATAACAACTACTTTGATTAGTTGTGGTGTGTTGTAATCTTGAAGTTACATACAACACACGCTACTGTATTATTCAAAGAGAAGCGTACCATGGAAACTTGGGGTGTTACATTCGCCCCTCCTTCAATTAATTTCATCCTAGAAATTTTTAAAATTGGGATTTGGAATATAATGGAAAGTCCCACATCGGAAAAAGAGTCAATAAAACTATCACCTTAAAAGAAAGAAAGAGAAGTACAAAGGCCACCCAAGATAACTCATACTCGGATTCCATATAGAAAAACATGGATATGGAAGATAAACTAAGTGTCAAGTTCTTATGGAGAGGGATAAAAAACATGATCAGAAGAAAGTTAACAACAAGAAAGCCACAAACTTGTGATGGGACAAACAGTCATTAGTTTCCCAGTAGGAAAAGTATACGGACAAAATTTTTTTAAGTTAAATTACATGAAGATGAGGAATTCATTTTTGATATTTACTAATAAAATAAAGATATATACTTATTTTTTTAAGTATATTTTCATTCTTTAATAAATTTCCACCACTAACTCATTTTTTTAAACTATGAGTATTCAAGAAGACTTGGTCACATTGGAAGAGCTAGAATAAACTTCTATAAAATCACATGATCCCCTAAGGATAAAATATATATGTACCTTGTCTTTAGAGATTAATCAAAACCAAAACGGTTTGATGATCCCCCAAAAGGATATTCCTTTAGAGAAAGAAATACTAATCTGAATTTCTAAAATTAAACCAACAATAACCCAAAGTTAAATAAATACCATTCAATAAAAAATTGTCCTTAAAATAATTCAATATAATCCAAACTAATATTGAAACCCAAAACTTAAAATAATTTGGTTATGTAGTCTTCCACGTTAAATTTTATCTCCAAATGACATCAACTAATCTTAAAGTCACATACTTAAAAGTAATTAACCTAATCACATATTCTCTATTATAGGTTAATTATTTCCATAAATAACCCAAATCACTATAAATCCACAATAAAAACGTAGATAAAAATCCACCATTACTCCTCAAATTAAATCCCATAGTATTCTAGTTTCCTTGGGCATATAGTGTTCCTAACAAAGCGAACATCTTCCAAAATAACATTTATCACTTAATCACCAAATCATTTTCCTATACTAAGGGTATTCATTTGATAAGACATAAGAACCCAAATCAACTTATTATTGATCAATAAAATCATTTAACTAAAAATAATTAGTCACACTAACCAGGGACTTCACATAGTCCAGCGGTAGGCAATAAATCCCAAACGCACTTTGGTTGTGGGTTCGATTCTCACAGCTTTGTCCGATGCGACGGGTTGTCACACAGTCTGCGTGTTGTCCTTTTTCAAAAACTATATTTTATAACATTACCAAAATGAGATAAATTCCTCAAAATAACCATAACATAATTTTAACGAGAAATGTTATCTCATACCTTGTATTTTCATCCCAAAATATAATAACTTGTAATTGCCTCAAACCCAATGATCATATAAAACCAAATGGTTATTTATAACTATATCCACAAGGGAAAAGATAAGTCTTCCTAAAATATCATTCTCACATGGAAAACTATGGGGTTACAAATACAAGAGAAAATTATTCCAAAGTAATCTCATCAACAAGGATCACTAATACTTTTAAACATTTCTCCAACCATTTATTTCCACATAGTTTATTCTTTGACCAAGAAAATATCCTATAGAATATGGAATTTACTCAGGTAATGGCCAGGTCCCCTAAATTTAAGGAAAATGAATGTAAATGGATTCTTAGAACCATTTTTATTTTCTTCCATGGTACTCTTCATTTTTCCTCAACAATTCTTCACTTTATGTCCTTCTTTCCCGCATGTAAAGCATTTATTTGTTCTGTTGAGACACTTTATTGGCTGTATCCTTCCACATTTACTGCATGATATAAATTTAGGATTCTTTTCTCAATGGTCTCCACTGCTGGAGCTCTTATCATTCATCACCTTTCTCTTCTTTGTTGAGTCCGGGAGTTGGTTAATATATATGTTGTTGATCATATTTTTGGAAACCTGATTTATCATGAACATGATATCTTTTACTCCTATCAACATTAAATTTTGTTGCTCATTTCCACCACCGTTCCCACCTTGTACATCATTCTCAAAGTTACTATGACTTCTTTGGACTCCAACCATTGACTAAAACCAGAAAGCATTGTGTGAGTAACAGTAGTCATAAAATCATTTAGAGAATATCATGACACCATATTCTCAATTTGAAACACATTAGGATTAACCAAGGTCATTTATTCTCATATTATATTAAAATACTTCAAATTGGTTTGTAAAGAAAATTTAAATTATCCTAAGCATATCCCCCAGGAGTGTCGTAACCAAGAGTGCACCAAGGCCCGTTGTTGTGCACCAGTTCCCGTTCGAGTCTAGATCAAAGCGGGGTTTTTGGGTTTTACCCCTAGGTACATCTGTGCCAGAGCCAACTCTACCTGATCGTATCCAGACAGGGATGTATTGCTTGGAAAACTCACAAAATCTATACAATACCAAAATTCTAGGAAGTTCTTCTATACTAATCCTAAAAGTCTTTTTAGGGCTATGTGCTCTAATCAGATTTTATCTAAATCTAGTTTCCAAGGTTTGTAATAAACTTCCACTGATACCAACTGTAATGCCCCGACCCCAGTTACTCAGAGTCGGTGCATTATTACATAACATTGGCATGATCACAAAAGATCAAGTTTAGAAAGACCGATTAGTTTAGTAGTCTTGGAAACACTAGATATATTAATAAGTCTTACATTACATCATAAAGTAAAAAAAACTACAACAACATCTTGTCTTCATATCCCTTCATATTATCCATGCAGGTCATTCATAAATTACTTCTTTATATCCTAGGAAATATAAAACATTTAAAGGGGTGAGCTCAGATACTCAGTAAGGATAACAATATAGCGGAAACTTTCATAAATAAACATAAACATTTAAGGTAATGTATAACTAAAACAAAATCCTTTTAAACTTGAACTTCAGCATAATATGGAAAATATAAAATTAAATAATTCCATTTACTTATTCACATGGATATTATACTAGTCGAATAAACACATGAAATATCAATAACCAATTTCATAATGATGGAATGTATAATGCTAGACTATCATAACCATATAGCCAAGGCCTCGTGCCAAGACTACAAATAAGATTTTGTCAAGCCCTCATGCCAAGACACTAGTTTGTCTCATGAGACCTACCGATGCATCGATGAGATATAGCGAGCTCCACCCATCACTTACTAATTCCAATGCATTCCTCATATTAAAAGTTTGAAACATAACATAAACATTCGTATTAAAACTAGTATTCAAAATGTCAATACTTTAACCACAAACCATGAATGGTATAAAAATAGCACATCCACAGTCAAACATAGCTCATTCGATACAATATGGAAGATTTTATTGTATCATATTAACCTAAATCGATAATAATGAAGGATATTGACATAGATTAAAATAATCATCAAACTATTGTGATAAATATCCCCCTTTTTTTGAAAACATTTAAAAGTCAGACTATTTGTCAAGAATCCATTTAAAATAAATTTTTGAATCAAAGTGTCCCATAACACTTTGAAACTTTCAAAAGGAATTTTGATTTGAAAACTTTAATGTCCATATAAAAAAATCATTAAAACCATTTTTAAAACATGGACATTAATGAGAAAGATTTAGAATAATAAATCTTTAAAACATTTTAAAATGATATTTTAGTTAGAGTTCTTAACCAAAGGTGAGACAATTGAATAAAAATAATTTAGCTAATGAAAACTTTATAATATCATGAGAATAAAGGGATTTCATGATATACTATGTCAAAGTACATTATATACACCATATAAAAGTGATTTGGTGTATAACAACAAAGAAGACTCAATGGAATGTAAATTGAGATGAAATCTATTATAAAGACCGTATCCTTAGGTTAAGGATAAATCAACGACATAATTATGTGTGACAATTATAAATACACCCAATATGATTAGATATTCAGTGTAAATCAATCAGAGGACATTCACACATATTCTTGTAAAAACAACACCAATGAATTGGATATTTAGCTCAACAAATGGAGATTGAGTTAAAATTACTCTTATCAAGTTCATATCGATGACTTGAGAATTTATAAATGGAATGACTATGTGTATCAAAAGTATATCCATAGAAAGGGGAGTGGAAATTATGACATAAGAAAATTAATAGTGATTACATACATAATCTTGGAGTAAAATTATCAATGAAGTATGCGTAAATCCAAATGAGTGGAAATTGAAATTTCAAATTCCCTTATCGATTTGGTAACATACGAAACATACACCCATGAAAGAAGGATCATACAATGATGATGTAAATATCTATAAATTAAATTATATTACACAATTAATACAATCATGGATAGTACACACACCACATGCAATAAATAAGTGGTGAACAATGGAAATCTCATGGAATTAAAAGTGAGATAAGAAACCCCTTAATTTGTACTTTTTCCTTAGTTGATGGTAGGTTAGCCTCCTGTATAATGGTGAAATAATTTTTATTTAATTATAAAAGAATAATATACATTAATATGATATCATATATGATCTTTTAACATTGCTTTGTTAATAATATCTTAGTATTATCATCGTTTCAGGTGTTAACTTACTCGTTTTCTTTTATATGTTTTGTTACATAAGTCATGTTTTTTATGGATAGGTTGTATATTATTCATATACATAATTATATAAAGCCCTTAAATATTATTTTTAATCATAAAATGAGAATTAGACTTGTATGGATACGATGGGGAATGAATCGCATCACGTTCGTGGAGACGGTAGTCCGTACGTACGCATGAGTGATAATATCATTCTTTTGATATTAAAATCATATATAATTGGATGATATATCATATATACATAATAATTATCATTTTATACTTATTATTTACATGAACTATAAGTCATTATTATACACATCCAAATAATAATGTATTGAATAACAATTACACCACGACGTGGAGACGGTAGGCCGTACGTACGCACGTATGGTGACATGTCATTCAAAGGATGGATAAAATACTGATTATGGTTGTACCATATTTATAATAACATAAAAGTATATAAAAGATACTTGATTTATTATTTTATAATGTAAATAACAAATAAAGAATAAGTTGAAGAAGAAAGGAACTTGAAAGAGGGTGGTGAAAACATTACCTCTTCTTCGGGTTCTTCCTTTTGATTTGATCAAAAGGGATCTTTAGGTTGGCTTTCTGATCAAACTAAGGCCTCTAGGTTGAATTTATGGAAGTTGAGAGAATATTTGGGCAGGTTTTGGCCTAACCAAAAGGCTTTGAAGGTGTGAATAATTGGTTAGAAGTGGTGTCCTTTTATAAGGGGGCGGAGGGGCTCTTTAGGAAAAACTTAAAATATTATTTTATAATAAATTCATATTCAGTTTCTAATGGATAAAAAGTGTATTATTCAAAGTATAAGGCGGGGATGGGTATAAATCATTTCAACAAATAGATTTTAGACAGGTTTGAGTCATTATATTAACCTTATATTTAAGTTTTAACTCTTAGTTAATTTGTTTGACATTTACCATGTCACTTTGTATTTTTATATTATATAGTTAATAAACTTACTATATACATCCAAGCGACCCCAAAGTGGTCCATTAATGATACAACTATCATTATATAAGTACTTTGGCAAAACCATAGATTTTTAGGAATAGAATATCAATTAATAATATAATATTTGTTTTAAAAACTCATTTTTGTCAATTTTGAAACTTTTCAATAATTGATTTTTGTTAAAGTATTAACAACTTTATTAATTTGAATAAAATTAATTTAAGAAATAATAACATGTAATATTAACCAATATAATTCTTGTATGGCATCAAAACTTTCAAATTATATTTATTTTAACTTTTATAATACCAATTATTTGATTCTTTCATTAATAAGGAAAATAATGCATCATTATTGTGTCATAAACAAATTTAATTATTAAATGTCTAAAAATTATAAATAAAATACCATTATGTAGGAAATATTTTTATATTTCTAATGAATATTTATAGTCTAAAATATAACATATATAACCCTATGTAAAAATTGTTTTTTTAAAAGATATATGCTTATGTCATTTTTGTATTTACTTTAACTTAATTAATATAAAGTGTCCTTATCACCTACAAGTAGCTCCATGGGGTCCCAAAATCGACCCAAAGATGTCCATGGTCGGACATGTATTAAAAAATAAGGTTAGGACACATTTTAGGGTAATTTATCATTATTATAATATTATTTTTTTACCCTTATTTACCGGATTTACCCTTTAACCATGTTAAATAAAATATTTACCGAAGTAATTATTCAAAATGTCTAAAAATAAAAGTTACCCATTTAAACAATTTGTACATCCTAATTCCAAATATGGAATCCATTTTTTTAAATTGAAAATACAGAAGTGGCGGAAATTAATTTAAAATTAATTCCCGTTGTTAAAACAAAAAGCGTGTTTTTAAGAGATAATAACAATCAAAAGATTTACACCTTTTTATGTCCGGTTTAATTGTGAAATTATGTCCAATGACCAACATTGTATTAAATGATAAAAATATATTCTAAATATAATTTAAAACCACTCAAATTAATAATTTATCACTATTAATTATTTCTATTAAATTTTTTTTAATTAAAATATAGTAATTTTCACTATTCATCAAAATATAAAAGTTACCCGAAAAATACGAAAATTTCACCCTAGGATAATTTCGATATTTCAAATCCAAAAATGAAGTCAATTTTTAGAGATAAAATTTATAAAATTTCAAAAAGTGGGTATTACTATTCATAATGGCTACTTTTAAAAAAAAGAGATTGAGGTGATGCCTCTTTATTGAATTTAAGAAAAAAGAGTAACCAAGGAGGGGGAAGGGGAACATGGAAAAACCATAGCAAAATAAACTATTTGCCTAACTTTTTCAGCATTTGCTTGGTTACCCTTCGTTCTTCATCTCTAATTGCTTCCAGCTCCAATCTTCCATGCCCACGGTCCCAACCTCTAGATCTCCCTCTACACGCACTTTCCCTATTCGAGTGCTCTTGAAGTCTTTTCTGAAGTGTCTCTCCATCAGTGGTCTCCAAATCCGAGCTATCCTCAGACTCGTCCTTAAATTTTTCAAGAGAAACATCTTTTGAAACTGGTGTCACCATTTCTTCTGCAATAGGCCGCTCAACCACCATTGGGGCAACAACCGGGGGCGGTGTCTTTTTGTAAGAAACAATTTGGAAGCCGTCATCATCCACAAATGGCTTCGCGGCAGAGTGAAAAGCCTTAGAGATGACTGGGGAGTCAGAATCTAAGGTTTGTTTACCTTTTCGAATCATTGAGGGAACAATGCTTTCCTGAGATTGTGCTTCTTCTTCTCTAACTTTCTCTTGAACATTTCCTTCTTCCTAGAAAATATCAACCCAGGATTTCTTGATTACAAGAGAGGGAGCACATATCTTGGGTGAGTCCAGGAAGGATCCTTTTATAACAACTTTAACAACTTCTTCATGAGCATTATTTTGTGCTTCTCCCTCAGTAGGATTAGAAGAAGTGTTCAAATCATCCAGACCCCTACCCAAGTATTTCTCATCCTCATGCAACAACTGTGGGTTAGTTTTCAAAGCAGAGGAAGTTTTTCTCTTCTTGAGACAGTTGTTCACATTATGACCACGCAAAGCACAGAAGCTGAAAACTAAAGACCGTCGACAAGAATAAGATTCATGACCAATAACATTGCAATATTTTCAGAATTTAGGCATTTTTTCATAAACAAGCTTCAGCTCAATTATATCATCCTCAGTAGCAAGCATCACCTTGTCAACAAGGGTCGAACCCATATCAACCTCAAACTAGCAAAGTGGCCAAAACGAGCAACCTCCATTTCCTTATCAATTTTGATTGGAATACCAATGGATAAGGAAATATCATACAATATTTTGGGATGCCAAAGTATCCAGTTTAACCCATAAAATCTAACCCAAATTTGCGTAGCAGTGTTACCAACCTCCCAAGGATTAAACTTTTTATCCCATCCACGCAAGTGAATAATTCCTGGTTTGAGGGAAATGGATCCAAAGCCCCATGCTCAAGTTTTCAATTCATCCGTGGGGAAGAGCATATGAAAACATCCTCGACCAAGCAAGACACATTTCCATGATGAGAAAACCCAAATCAATGACACATGATCCTTGAGTTCATCAATTTTCAAGGGGTGTGAACCTTTAGGAAGGAAAAGGCGAGCAATGATTGAGAACTCACCCATCTTGAGTCATTCAAAGACCACAACATGATCTTCTTTTATGTGCACAATGTTCCCTTTTCTTTAGATGGAAGGTTCAAGTCCACCTTTGAGACAAGTAAAGGTGCGAACACCCCTGCCCTCTTGGAGATATACCTTGGAGGAATCCAAAAATGGATCAAGGTTACCTGAGCCAACAAAAATTGATCCATCCCGAATTACAGTCAAAGGAACCGATGTGTCCTTGCCAATAGTCCCTACTGAGGTCACTCTCAAAGGAGGTGCAACCTCAATATGGTCTACAGTAGAGCAAGAAACCTTCGACTTCATAGGCACGCCTCCCACACCAGACCCTGACCCGCGACTTCTGAAATCGAAGCCCTATCGCGATTCACATCTGCCCACGAAGAAAAGGACATTGAGGTCCATCTGCTCTCAGACTCCACAAGAAGCATCGTCCACCTCATCTCCCCAGACAGTGCGACCACTGTGCCTGAGCCATCCGCAACCACCAGGCATCCTCTGCCGCCGGGAGAAACAGGAACCTCCATCGCCTTACCCACATCCAGGTCGATGAAGCTACTCTCCACAGAAGAACGGTAGCAATCAAACCTACCTTGAGGAAAGAGATCTGAAGCATCCATCATCTTTGACAGAACGACGACGAAACCCTAGATGAAACAAAATGTAGAGAGAGAGGCAGCTGCATCTCTCATCCCCCATATAACAGCTACTTTAATTGGTCGCGGTGTGTTATAATCTTGAATTTGCGTACAGCACACGCTACTGTATTATTCAAATAGAAGTGTACCGTGGAATCTTGGGGTGTTACATTCTTAGCCAAGAAACTCTTGAATAAAAAATTATTCTATAGCTCCCCAACATATGTAGGAATTCATAGAGCTATAATACTAGATCAGATGTCTCTTCATAGTCATTTCATAAAGGTATGATCCTGAAAAGAATGATCACACACCCTATCCACTGAGTACCAAAAGAGGTTGATGAACCTTGATGAATACTCATCCACATTCTTACTACCCTGGTGAAGCTGTAGAAGCCCTTGGATGTGCACAACCCTCATCATAGCTGGAGAAAACTCCCCTATGAATAGGCACTCAAAATCTGATCCCCCAAGATCTTACTTATCATATGACTAGGTCACTAAGTCCCACCATCATTCTATAGATCCACAGAGAAGGATCTCTTCTAGGACCACTATCTAGTCTGCATGTGTCCTGAAAATACTAAATAATCACATCACCACCTCAAGCCAGCCCTCATCTGCCATGGGGGTTGGGATCTACTTAGAACCTAAGGTATTTCTATCACTAAAACTCATGAAACACACTTATCCTTTATACCTCATCCATTAGTACTAATGGTACCATCTTCTTCTTGAAAGGTGGTGGTAAGACTGGTGCACCACCTAGAGGTAACACCTCTTGAATAAGCCCCTGCATGAGAGCCTCATTTGAAATGTCCTTGATTTTCATAGAGGTACAAATACTTATTTTACTGTTCAAAACCTCTCATTTAATGCCAATAATATATCCTAAAGGCTAAAGAGTGGTTCAGGAGAGTTTGGGGATCATTCAGAGATTGTAGCTCTAGAGTTTGAGGAGACAGGACGAGATGCATGATTATCACACAATTAGTGATAACCATGAGACTCAACCATATGAGGAACCCAATGTATAGGGGATGCTGCATGATCTATCTCCAACCATGCGATAAAGGACACATGCTCGTGCGGTGTCGAAAAAATTTCGGATAGATAAATTTCATACATCTTGCATATAGTCAATCAAACTACGTGTCTAGCCCATGCGAGAGTGTTCCATAGGCAGTGGTTATCACTTGGTTGGTGCACGGTTTGACAAATAATGAAGCTAAACTGTGCTACCCATTAATAAGGGGGGGATAAACCTTTTTTCCTTAAAAATTTTTAAACCCTTATTTCATTTTCCTCCCCCATTTCTTCTCCAGTGGAAAACCTTTCCCTTAATGTGAAGTTCCGAATTCTAGCTAAGTTTGGATTCTTGATTACCCTTCCATATGATATTCATTTTCATTACTATCAGGTGCATTGGATTCCTTTTAGTAATCTCTCCACTCCTATTACTTCTATTTATATTTTCTCTTCCCATCTCTTATGCTATTTCACTACTATAAAGGAATCATTTAACAATGATAGAATAAGTATTTATCAGTGCTAAAAAAGTGATGACTACTACAGTGTGGTTAAAATCCCTAAGATTTTATCATCTCTTTTATTTAGTGCTGATAAAAGGGCATACTGTAGTGTGATGTTAAAACAAACTACAAAACAAAAAACAGGGCATACTACAGTGTGCTATAACAGTACACTGCAGCACCAGAAACAATATCATAAATTAGTAAAATCACATACAAGTACAAAATTTAAATGAAATAAACTTTACAACATAAATACAAGAAAAACACTATTATAGATAAAAATAATGCACCCGTATAAAAGAAAAAAAATCAACCCTTCTCGAGTAAAAGAGAACACCTATATAAGAAAATAATTATTATGTTAGTGATAATATAAAGAATTAAATCAAACAATAAGTGTCAATTTTAAAGAAAACTATGAGTCATATACAGGGAACATTGTGTATCAGATTAAGTTGCAGTTTATTCTTGCATATCACATCATTTATAATTCATCTTCAAGCATTTTCTCTGTGAAAATTAAATACATAATCATAAGATAAAAATGATAAAGAAATTAATTAAGTAATATTATATATAATGTTGAGAAAATAATATAGGATCGTTTGCTCAGTTTTGGTGATGTGATGCACGTTTTAAACTAAAATGACACCTCTATATTAAAAATATGCACTTAGAGTCATACCAGTCACACCGTGCATTTTATTAAGTTGTGGATGATTACTACACGTACCAAATTACTTATGGATAAATTTCTTAAAGTATTAAAACAATCTAAATGTGTTTCCTTAGTTTTGAGTATGTCACTTATGTTTTTTACTAAAATGTCATTTTAAACTGGAAACACACACTTTGAGTCATAATGGTAAAATCATATATAGGTTTGGCATGATATTAATTTTTAAATATGAAAAATGATTTATGAACCATTTTCCTAAATTATTAAGACAATATGAGGGTGTTTACTCGATTTTTAGTGAGTTACATTTTTTGAACTAAAATGCCAATTTTAAATTGATAACGGAGTCTTTGAGTCATATCAGGCACATCGTATATTGAATTGATGTGCGTATGATTCCTATACACCAAAAATGACTTATGATTTTTCATAAAGTATCAAACAATCCAAATGAGTTTTCTTAGTTTTGAGTTTTTAGTTGTCTTTTTTACTAAAATTGATGTCAATTTTAAATAAAAAGATGAACTTTGAGTCATACCAGCCACACTATGTATTGGATTGAGGTTGTGGTGATTATTAAAAGTCCCAAATGACTTATGTATCATTATAATAAAGTATCAAAACAATATGAGCGTGTTTTATCAGTTTTGAGTATGTTGCTTTTTTACTAAAATTTAATTTTAAACAGGAAACATGAACTTTCAGTTATAACGATCACATTATGTGTGGGTATTATGAAAGACTAATTATTTCATGTAAAAAATGAATTATGAATCATTTCACTAAATTATCAAGACAATCCAAGCACTTTTGATTAGTTTTAAGCGAGTAACATTTTTTAAACTAAAATATATATTTTAAATTGATAAGGTATACTTTGAGTCATAATGGACACATCATGTATTAGATTGAGGTGTGGCTGATTTATAAACATCACAAATGACTTTTGTGTCATTGTCCTGAAGTATCAAGAAAATCCGAATGTTTTTCTTTGTTTTGAGTATGTTGATTTTATTTATTACTAAAATTAATGTCAATTTTAAGTAAAAACATATATGAACCCTACTGCCACTCATACATCAAGATTTCATGGAACCAGAACTTTGTCCCTGCCGCTACTACCTCTGCTTCCACCACTGCCACTACCACCACTTCCTCTATGGTTTCCTCCACTGTCACTACCCCCGCCGTCAGACCCTACTACGACTTCCGCCACTTCCTCTACTGACAGACCCTACTTCTACCACTAGACCTCCAAATCTAAGGTATGTTATCTTATTTTTTCCTTTTTTTAGTAAATTTGTGATTCAATTTTTCTCAATTAACCGAAATCCAATCCTTTTTTATCTAATCACGTATTAGTCCACCTTCTCTTTTTTTAACATTATTGACACCCTATCTTTGATCTATTGGTTCTGATGGATGTCTGTTAATGATTGGTGGTAAGAAATTCTATTACACTTGGTTATTTTCATCCATTCTTCTTACAATGATCCAGTACAATGGTGAATTTTTTTAAAGTTTGAATTGGTATACATTTTTATGATACTTGGGTGTAGTGTGGGTTGATGAGTTATCTATGGGGATACAATGTGCATTTTGGGGAGGCAATGATATGGTTGGTCTATGGTCATGTTATGGTGTGATTATGTGATATCACATTAAAAATACTATTCAATAATATTAAATTAAATATAAATCCAACCTATATATTGGTCTCTAAATATAATTTATATAGCCTATGATTTAAAAAAAATTATATATCAATTTTTGAGAAATAATAATGTTTTGATTATGAAATTTTCTAAAAAGATATATTTTTTATTATTTTCTAAAATGCTGATGAAATCAGTATTCATTTAAATTCTTATTTAAAATGGGTGTTTTGGTGTTTTAATTTATCAAATTTTCTCTATTAGGATTCTCTATTTTTTTAGGAAACAACATTTTTTTATAAAATATTAATGACATTGACTTTTATAAATATATTTATTCATTACTTTCATATTTTATTTTATTTTCAATTTTATGTGAAATTATTTTTAATTTTTTTTCTAGTATTTGATTTTTAATTAGGGAGAATTAATTTATTATTTTTTTATTAGAATAATTTTATAATTTCACTATGTCTGATTTTTTATATCCATTATGACTCAGAAAGGTAGACCATGCCCCACTTAATTGTACAAAGGATTTGTGATTGTTCCCTTCTACTGTAAGGATAAAAATTCTTTTTCCATGCTGCATGGTTCTGTGATAATTGGAATGTGAAAATATTCTACCATGGATAATGATTATGTGCCTTTAATGTAATGTGGTTGTTGAGACGAGAGGGTGTGTGTTTTTCTAGATCCCGTGTAGTGATGAAATAATTGGTTAACAATGTTTAAATGTCTTGGGATAACCCAATAAAACTAAATATAAAATTTCAATAATGAAAATAATTAAAAATACAATTTATAATTTAATTTATAATGTAGTAGTGTATTTTATATAGTTGATTAAAAAAATCATTCTCTCCATAGAAGAGTATTTCATAGATATTCTGAAGGATGAAAATTCAATATATATAATTTTTTTATTTTATAATTTTTTTATTAATGATATAGTGTTTGGTTAAAATGAATATATTTTAATTATCCATAATTCATAAAAAACTCATTTTATATTAAATGAAGTAATTTCTTACAATAACTAGTTTTATATTAAAGTATTTTATATTCATTTAATAAGGAAAAAAATTAATAGCTATTATATGGACCCTCTACCAATTTGTTTTGTTAAAAAAAATTATAGGAAGCACTAAAAATTATTATACTTTTATACTTTCATAAATTTTACTTGTATATATTATAATTTTAAACCTTTATAAATTTTTAAAACTATATAATTCTATAATTTATGTATACTTTTATAACATATATATATACTTTTATACAGTTTTATAAAAAAACTAGATGAATTTTTTCATTTCTTGTGATTTGTTAGACTCATGCAAATCCCTTACTGAAACGGTCCAGTTGGGGTGACCATAACCCAACACTGGAAACCTTAGCTTTAACTTAAGAATATCTTCACCTTCTATATAATATAGATTGATAATAACAACATGGAAAAGGAATGTAACTAACTCTATTCAACCCATATGATATCCATCATGACCTCACTCCCTCAAAATATGAATTAATATTTAACTCCATTGAAACTCCTAAACCTACTTTGCATCCAACATCACCAATATGGTTTAAATTAGGGGAGTCCTCTACAACTACATTTTCTCTTTGGTTTAGTGTTATATTCTAAGGGTATGGGTATCAGGAAACAAAATGAAATAATAAATATAATTCAAATGTTGGGTTCCCCTTATGTGAAAGGACTCTTTTTGTGTATTTATTTTGTTAAATATTAACATTACAAAATCAAATAGGATGGATATGAATAAAGAATGAATATATGCTAATCTTATAACAAAAGAGTATAAAGATGGAGTGAAATAGTTCATCAAGTTTTCAAAAGATCATGCATATGAACCTTCTCAAATCCATTGTTCGTGTTTATGCTCTTATTATTCAATATTAATTAGTCAAGAGGAGATGGAAGAACACTTGATCTATCAAAGAATTGATTGAAGTTATAAATGTTGGAATAAACATGGGGAAAAGCGAATGTAGCTAGTGAATGGGATATCATTGCGTTCTATGGATCATCTCATATGATTACAAGTGTGGAAAATGAATAAGACTGTATCGAGGATGTGATAACATGTGTGAATGATGATAAAGATCATATTGAGGAAATGAAAATAACAATTGAATATGAACTTAGTGATAATACAAATTTTTTTGAGAAGTTAAAGAGCTGTGAAAATATGCCATTGTATGTTGGTTGTACTAAATATACAACATTATCAATTGTACTAAAGTTGTATAATTTGGAAGCAGACAATTGATGGAGTGACACCAGTTTTACTGAACTACTTTATCCCTTGAATGATATGCTCCCAGAATACAATGATCTCCCTAACTAAACATATGATGCTAAAAAAATACTATTATCAAGGGGTATGATCTATGTGAGAATACATGCCTTCTAAAATGATGGTATACTGTTTCTTAAAGACCAAAAATCACTTAAATAATTCACAATGTGTGGTTCTTATCAATAAAATAAAGATGAATCGGGTCCTACGAAAGTTGTATGATATATTCCAATAATTCCAAGATTTAGCCACCTATATATAAGTGACAATACTGCAAGGAAATTGAATTGACACATAGATATAAGAAATAAATAGGGAAAACTTCATCACCCAACAAACTCTCTTTTGTGAAATAAAATTGATCATGAGTATCCTGAATTTTTAAATGAACTGAGAAAACTCCGTCTTTCATTATATATATATAGAGTGAATCCATTTAGTTTTCAAATAATCACTCATAGTTTATGACCGATTATGTTGGAAAATTATAACTTTCCACCATGGTTATACATAAATTAAAAATACATCATGTTATTTATGATTATATCGGGACCAAAACAACTGGGTAATGATATTGATGTTTATTTAACTCCATTAACTAAGGATTTAAAATTATTGTAGGATTCAAGTGTTATATTGTATGATTCTTAGAAAATTAAAGATTTCACATTGATATCCAAATTTTATGGGATGATAAATGAATTTTATACATATGTAAAGTTTTTAGGATATAGAATAAAAGAAACTCAAGGGTGTACTATTTTCAAACAAGGTACACATTGAATTATCTTGAAACATTTATCAAAGACTATGTTTCTACGAAATCGTAGATTTTTACCTTGATGACATAAGTACCTATCATGGACGACATCATTTTATGGAAGTTCAGAAGAATGTATAACACCGTCTCTACTAATATTTGATCAAATATTTGAGAAAGTAAAATATGTAGACATTACTTTTGGTAAACCATTTTCAAAAAACCTTATTGAAACCAGTTGAAAAAGAGATTAGTTTTTTTTTAATTACCATACTGGAATTGAATATACATTAGAAATTGTTTTAATGTTATGCATTTCAAAAAAAATATAAGTGATAGTGTCATAAACATTTTACTAAATGCACTCAAAAAAAGAGGATATAATTAAGTCTAGGTTGGACATGGTTGATATAACAACCTTTCTCTTTATTACACACTTAAACATGATTTATTACTTAAAATTTAACTTAAGAAAAATTTTAGTATTGATAGGTCTAGTGTCTTGGTAAATTAGGAATATTACATAAAAAATTAGAACATAAAATAAAGCATCTTTATTGAAAACTACTTTTACATGACCACAACATTCCTTTGTACTTAGCATTGTATGGGATGATATGAGGAAATGCATAAGAAAAGAGTGAGCTATAAAGCCCAGTAAGGGAGTAAAAAAGGAATAAAATGAAGAATAAAATATATGTTAGGAAATAGGAATATAAATGGAGCATAAGAGAAACATGAACATAAAGGCATGATATATCATGATTATCATAACATGGAAATGTGGCAACAACATTTAACATGATATTATCATGAGCCAAGGATCATTGCACATGGAGAATGAGTAAACCATCATTAAACTTTAATTAGAATGAGTAAATCATCATTGAAAATAAATTATCACGAGTCAACACTCATTTCACATGATGGATCATGATACTATTCTTTACCCAATGAATTAGAATGATATCAGGGCACACCATTTATGAACATTTCATTTCATGCATAAGTGTGCCACATGGATCATATAACATGGAATCATTCAACATAATAATTTATTCCAAGATAAAGGAATGTATAATACATACATAAAATTATATAATCAATAATTATATGTTCATATAATTGAAAACCCTTGATATAGAAATGGGTATGGTATTCACTACACGATGATTTTGGCATGGAAAATTGCAGTGCAATTTCGGAAGCATAACTGGGTGACATAAAAATTCATAAAAAATGGTTGATTAGAGAGAAATGGGTATCTCATCATATATACATGAAATGAATAGTAAGGGGGTCATATATATACATGTCACAGCACATGGAATTTGGAAATATAAGGCATAACATAATAAGGAAACTTGAAGAAAGAGGAGAAATGAAATAACTCTTACGAAATTTCAGCATGGTAACAGGTGTATGTGGGAGGGATTAATGATATATAAAGAGGTATATAATCATTAAAACATAAGTAGTAAAGTATGGGGGAGGTTAAAAATCATACCCCAACATTTTTAATTGAAAATAAAAGGGTATAACAACAAAAATAAACTTAGAAAAAAATGAGAAAGGAAGAAATCCCTTACGGAATTTCAGCATGGTAAAAGGTGTACATGGGAGGAATTAATGAGAGATAAAGGGGTATATAATCATTAAAAAATAAGGAGGTAAGTATAGGGGAGGTGAAAAATAATACCACAACATTTTTAATTGAAAATAAAAGGGACATAACAATATAAGGAAACATGCACATAAATAAGGAAAGAAAGAAAGTGAGCATCCCTTACTTGGAAGTGTGACCCCAAAGGCTTGAGAGAGGATTTAGAGAGGCTTATTTGAATCTTGGGGAACATTGGGAGGATTATAGAGATATGAAGTCATATTTTGGTCTATCTACAAATGGTTTTAGTGAAGAGTAATGGGAGTTTGAGTGGGTTTATATAGAAAAAAAGAGGGAATTCATTATTATTTAGGTTTTGGACGCTACACATTAAACTAATAAAAACCAAAAGCATACCATAGTTTTTTACCATTATTTTTTACAAAGGGGAGTGTAAAACATTATTTTATATGGAAAATGGATGAAATTATTAAAATATTAGGCTTTATTATGTGGATGTGAGTCACACTCTCAAGGAAATCGGTTTAAAATGTTAAAATATTTTATAAGTCTCGGAGGATCCACTAAGGCTTTGAAAATTAAATAAAAAAAATATAAAATCACATTATTTTAAATTTAAAACATATATTGGCAGAAAATAACTTTTATAGTATTCTATTACATCACTATTGGTTCATTATGATGTCATAAAACACATTATATATTTAAACGGTATTTAATTTTTACCCAAAAATTCGACTGTCTCAGAAAATTATGAAAAATTCACTGTTGGATAATTTCGAAATCCTAAATCCAAAAATAATATTAATTTTATATAAATAATTTTCTAAATATGTGATTTTTTTAATTTTAAAATAAAGACCGACATTTATAAAAAATTAATGGGTTTTGACAAGAACAACTTTCAAACCTTAATAAAAATCACAATTGTATTCATAAAAATTATGCAATAATTTATATTTAATAAAAAGAAATTTAATACTAATATTTTATTAAAATATTATTTAATTCAAAAATCCATTAATTCATCAAAATATATTTCTTAATTGAATTTAAATATTAACTAAAAATACTATTTTTTCTTTAAAAACCATTTACAAAGTAAAAATAATAAAATAAATGTATATTATTTATTCTATACAAAAATAATACACATAATCATAATGCTAGGGTCTTGCTTCATAACCCCTTATAACACCCACATAATACCCAAGATTAAGGTGTGCGATGGTGACAAACTCTTGGGGAGGCTCGGATAACATCGCTCGGGTGGTAATCTCTATTAACTTCCACTTCTCCCATATGAGATTGCATTCAATCTTAATGTGTTGAAGATCATCTTGTGATTAGTCAAGAGCAAAGCCCAATGATGCTACCTTATTTCTAAGCTCTGACAAATGGTCTTCGTATGGAGAAATTCTATTGGATGATGCCATCACTTCCTTTGTCTGAGTAAATTGGATTTGTTAAAGACCTATATTTATACTAATCATGTGATCACTATTCAATGGATATATTAGAAATGGTAACATTTCTTAATGGTATTTTAAAATTGAAAAACATAAAACCATGGAAGTGAACATGTTTTATATAACCATTTTACATTATAAGACATTTAATTAGATCAGGAGAAATTTTTATTAATAAAAGTTTAGGTCGTTACAATATTACCCCCTTAAGAAATTTTATTGTCAACATTTCCTTTTCCTAGACTAAAATAGATGAGGGTAACTATGCTTTATCACTTCCTCTAATTCCTATGTTGATTCATCAAACTTGTGGTTTTTCCACAACACCTTGACGAGGTTCATTGTATTATTTTGTAAAACTGTTTTCCTACGGTCTAAGATATTCACTAGATTCTATTCATAAGAGAGGTCATTCTCAAATGGTACCACCTCTGGATTGAGTACATGTGATGGGTCAGGTATGTACTTCCTCAATAGTGATACATTGAATACATCATGTAATTGATATAGGTTCGGTGGGAGTGCTAGTTGATGGACCACTTCTCCAATGCGATTAAGGGTCTCAAAAGGGATGATGTACCTTGGAATAAGCTTTACCTTCTTCCCAAATCTCATAAATCTCTTCCATAGTGATATGTGGAGGAATACCATGTCTCCAACATCAATATCTAGGTCTCGTTGATGATTATCATTATATCTCTTTTATTGACCTTAAACAGCTTTAATGTGCTACTGGATGGTCTTAACCTTCTCCACCATTTCTTCGATCATTTTTGGACCTTGGAGTTTTTTCTCCCCAACATCATCCCAACATACCGGTGTTCTACACCTCTTCCCATAAAGGGCTTTATAAGGATCCATTTGGATGCTTGAGTGGAAACTGTTATTGTAAGAGAACTCAACCATCATAAAATGTTGATCCCATCCTCCTTTGAAGTCCTTTGATCATGCTCTCAACATGTATTCAAGTGTTTGGATAGTCCACTTAGATTGGACATTAGTTTGAGGATGATAAGTTGTACTGAATTTCATATCAGTATTCAGAGTGTGTTAGAGGATCTTTTAGAACATAAAGGTTAATATTGGATCTCTAAGGGATACAATTTTTAGTGGTACTCCATACAGCCTTACCACTTCTCTGATGTATATCCGTGCCAGTTGATCCAATGAGAAATCCTTCCAAATTTTAATAAAGATTGCAACCTTTGTAAGACGATCCACAACAACCCAGATAGCATTGTTTTTTTGGATGTATTCAGAAGTCTGGTGACAAAGTTTATGGTGATGTTATACCATTTACATATTGGTATGGGTAATGGTTTCATCATACCCTTAGACTTCTACCTCTCAGCCTTCACCTACTGACATACTAGGAACTTTGGTGTATACACAATGATCTCATTGTTCATGTTATCCTGATAATAATGATCTTGGATATCTTGATACATATTTGTGTTTCCTGGGTGAATGGATAATTTAGAACTATGCGCATCTTCTAAAATTTCTTTCTTTAACTCCATATTTTATGGAACACATAGTCTTGATCCTAATCTCACAATTCCTTCTTCATTAACATTGAACTTTGAGTATTTACCTTTTCTGATAGTTTCCACTTTCTTTTTAATTTCTACATTATCCTTTTGAGTATCATTTAACCTTTCCAAAATAGACGGTTGAGAAATAATTTGTGAAAGGATTTATGATATTCCCTTTTTTTATGATTACGATGTCCATTTTCATCAAATCTAAGAAGATTGTATCCTTTTCAATTCTCATCAATGAAAGAGTTGTTGAATCCTTTCTACTTATAGAATATGCCACCTTGTTCATTTTACCCATATGGTAATGAATTGATCAGTTCTTTGATTATCTATAACTATCTTTGTTGGTGCATATTCATCTTTTTTTTGTGTGAATATATACTTGAGGCTTTTGTGATCTGTATATATTTCACACTTCTAACCAAAGTGGTAATGTCACCAAATTTTTAAAGTGAGGATTACCACAACCGACTCTAGATCATGTTTTGGATTGTTTTTCTCATGAAATTTCAATTACCTTGAAGCATAGGCAATGAATTTTTCATTTTGCATCTACACACATCCCATTCCCTTCTTCAAAGCATCACTTAATACCACAAAATATTCTACACTTCTTGGTAGTGTGAGCACGTGCACAATGATAAGCCTCCTTTTCAACTCCTTGAAGCTCTCTTCACATTTATCACTCCAAGAAAACTTGAATCCATTTTGAGTTAGCTTGGTAAAAGGTTTTGACAATCATGAGAATTTTTTTTACAAATTAGCGATAATATCCAGCTAACCCAAGGAAGCTATGGATATACATCACAGATGTTGGCCTCAAACACCCCTCAATTTCATTTTTCTTAGAGGAATCCAAAAATATTCCATTGCTTATGATGATATGACCCAGTAATAAGACTTAATTGAACCAGAACTAACTTTGAATAGAGATTCTCCTTTCGCAAGGTCTCTAGTACAATGCTTAGATGCTCCTCATGCTTCTTCTTGGTTTTGGAGTATATTAGAATATCATATATAAAGACTACCACAAATTTGTCAAGGTAATATCTAAAGACTCTATTAATCAAGTCCATGAAGATTTTTGGAGCATTAACAAGTCCGAAAGGCATTACTATGAATTCATAGTGCCCGTACCTTGTACAAAAAGTATTCTTGGGGATATCCTTCTTCTTCACCATTACTTGGTAATATCCCGACCGCATATCCACCTTAGAGAATAATTGTTCTCCATGTAGTTGATCGAACAAGTCATCAATTAGTGGAAGAGGATACTTGTTCTTCATCGTGATTTTTTTGAGCTCACAATAATCAATGCAAATGTGTATTGAACCATCATTCTTCTTGACATTGAGGACTGGTGCACCCCATGGTGAAGCACTTGGGTGTATAAACCCTTTATCTAGATTCTCCTGTATTTATTTATTTAGCTCCCTAAACTCCAAAACATCCATTCTATATAGAGTCTTGGATATTGGAAATTCCTTGTGTATAATATCAATTGAGAATTCAACATATCTTCTAGGAGGAAGACCAGACAATTCCTCGGGAAACACTTCAGTGAATTCCCACAAAATAGGCATGTCTTCAAGGATGGTTTCTTCCTTAGACTCAATAATCTAAGAAAAATACACATTATCATAGGGAATTAATATCCATTCTTGAGATTATGGTGCTAAAGAAGATTCATTCTCCTCCTTGTACTTATACATAATTAGGGGTCGATTCTCCATATAGAGAGTGATTTCCCTCTCAAGAAAATTTATGTTGGCTCTATATAGAGAAAGATAATCCATGCCAATAATTGCATCAAATTTCACTAGAGGTAGTATGATGAGGTTTTCTGGGAAGTTCAATCCACAAATTGTGTTAGGGGATGAGTTATATTCATGGGATGAAATGATTTCCCCATTTTCCATTCTCAACAACATCTCTACTTCTATGATTTGTGGTGGTGTTGGGATTGTTCTACTAAAATTTTGGGATATAAAGAATGTGTAGAACCAAAATCAAAAATTACTTTCGATATTATTTAATGAATAACTAGTGTACCTGTCACCAATTTTTTGTTGGGATTCACTTCAACGGTAGTTATGGAAAAATCTCACCCTTACTATCTTTGAGGTAGTTGGTTGCCTCAAAAAACCCTTGGATTAGGGAATTGGTTTGCAAAGTTCCCTAGTTCTTTTTAGTTGAATAAATGAATAACGTGTTGAGGGTCGAACGGAGTGTTCTTCTCCTCTGTCGCTACAATGGGTTTTTCTTATCAGCAGTTAATGGCTATGTGCCCTTCTCTTCTACACCTAAAGTATTTACTCATTCCATTCAGGAAATTCCTATGGTTCTTCTTTCCACACCTTTGGAAAGTGGGGTGTTGGAATTTCTTAGCACCATTGGATTTATCCATCAGACCACTAGAATTAAAGTCCACTTTCCACTTCTTATCCTCATGATACCCCTAAGATTCACTGATCTCCATTTCAACTTTGGGGGTACATCAGACAATTTTATCATAACTATAGAAGTCACGGATTGCTAGGGATTTATGTAGGCTTTGTTTTAGCCCACCAAAGAAGTGGTAAAAATTTTATTCGAGGGTAAAAACAAAGTTGGAGGCGTATCGTTCAAGCCTTGTGATGTTTGCCTCATACGCTCTGATGGATTCGTCTTCTTTTTTGCTTAAGGGAATGGAAGTCCCTTTCCATTTAAGTCATAGGGTGCATAGAAAATATTTATCGAAAAAATATTTTATAGAAATAGTTCCATTAAAACACCTCAATATCTTTCTCAGGCTTTTTATTTTTGATCAATGTCCACCATTGATCTGCTTCACCCTCTATACGATAAGCAGCCAGAATAACCTTCTCTTGTTCGGAACATTGAAGGATGGAGAAGTTCTTCTCAATGTAGTTTGTAATGACCCACAATTTTATTAATGAAAATCCCACATGATCTAATTACATGTCTTATTATGTAAAATAGTTATATAAAATATGAAATTACTTGTTTTTATGTTTTTGGATTTAAAAATACCATTAATAATTGTTACCATTTCTACTATAGCCGTTGAAAAGTGATCACATGATTAGTATAAATATAGGTCTTTAAAAAATCCAGTTTACTCAGAAAAAGGAAATAATGACCTCATATAATATAATTTCTCCATATGAAACACATTTGTTGAATCTTTGAAAGGAGATGACATCACTGGGCTTCACTCTTGACCAAGACCAAGCCGATCTTTAACACGTTAAGCTTGAACGGAACCGCCTATGGGAGAATTGGAAGTTAATATAGATTACCACCCGAGCGATGTTATCTGTGCCACTCCAAGAGTCTGTCACCATTGCACACCTTACCCTTATGTATCATGTAGGAGTTATAAGGGGTTATGTAGCAAGACCCTAGCACTATGTTTATGTGAATTATTTTTGTATAAAGAATATACATTAATTTTATTATTGTTACTTTGTAAATGATTTTTAAAGAACAAATAGTATTTTTAGTTAATATTCAATTAAGAAATATATTTTGATGAATTAAAGGATTTTTTAATTAAATAATATTATACTAAAATATTATTAATAAATTACTTTTTATTAAATATAAATGATCGTATAATTTTTAGGAATACAATTATAATTTTTATTAAGGTTTGAAAGCTGTTTTTGTCAAAACCCATGAATTTTTTGTAAATATCAGTTTTTATTTAAAAAAATCACATATTTAGAAAATTATTTAGATAAAATAAATATTATTTTTGCATTCAGGATTTCAGAATTATATAA
The DNA here is from genome assembly GCA_963277665.1 of Viscum album. NCBI lineage: Eukaryota > Viridiplantae > Streptophyta > Magnoliopsida > Santalales > Viscaceae > Viscum > Viscum album. Next base: position 270,961,544 of record OY728139.1, on the reverse strand, counting down.
TGGTGAATTTTTCATAATTTTCTAAGACAGTCGAATTTTTGGTTAAAAATTAAATACCATTAAATATATAATGCATTTTATGACATCATAATGACCCAATAGTGATGTAATAAAATAATATAAATGGTATTTTAAGAAAATATTTTTTAAAATTTAAAATAATGTGATTTCAGGTTTGTTTGATTTATTTTAAAAAGCCTTAGTGGACCCTCCAAGACTTATAAAACATTTTAACTTTTAAAATGATTTCCTTGAGAGTGTGACTCACCTCCACATAAGCAAGCAAAATATTTTAATAAGTTCATAAATTGGACTTATAATATTTTTTTTTCAATCCCCTTTGGCAAAAACTATGGACAAAAACCATGGGTTGGTTTGTGGTTTTGATTAGTTTAATGTGTGGTGTTCAAAACCTAAATAATAAATAATTCCTTATCCTTTACTATATAAAACAACTCAAAATCCCATTCCTCTTCACTAAAGACCCTTGGATATCGACCAACCCCTTCCCTCATCTCTCTATAATCCTCCCAAGGTGACCCAAGCTCCCAAGAAGCCTCTTCTAAGCCTTTGAGATCACACTTCCAAGTAAGGGATTTCTTCCTCTCTCATTTTTTCCAAGTTTCTTTATGTTTATATACCCTCTTCTTTTCAATTAAAAATGTTGAGGTATGATTTTTTACCTCCAATATACTTCCCTAATTATTTTTTAATGATTAGATACCCTTTTATATCTCATTAATGCCTCCCATGTACACCTGTTACCATGCCAAAATTCTGTAAGGAATTTCTCTCTCCTCATTTACATTCAAGAAATTATTTTGTATTATGAATATAAATTCCATTACATATGTTGGTACATGTATCTATATTACCCCCTTACTATCTATTTCACGTACATATGATGAGACACCCCTTTATATCTCATCATCCATTTTTATGAATTCTTATGTCACGCTGTTATGCTGCCGAAATTACACTGCGATTTTCCATGTCAAAGTAATTATGTAGTGAATACTATGCCCATTTCTCTATCAAGGGTATTAAACTTTACACACATATACTTATTTATCATAGAGTTTAATGTATTAATTCCACATTACTTTATCATGGAATAAATTATGATGTTTAATGAATCCATGTTATATGATCCATGTGGCACACTTATGCATGAAATGAAATGATTAAGAAGGATGCACCCTGATAGCACTTCAATGAATTGAGTAAAGATTGGTATCATGATACATCAAGTGAAATGAGGTTTTACTCATGAAAATTCAAGTGAAATGAGGGTTTACTCATGATCCATGTGCAATGAGACTTAGCTCATGCTGATATCATGTTAAATGTTGTTTCCACATTTCCATGTTATGATAATCATGTTATATCATGCCTTTATGTTCATGTTTCTCTTGAGATCCATTGATATGAATATTTCCTAACATGTACTATATTATTAATGTTATTTCTTTCTTACTCCCTTATTAGGATCTATAGCTCACTCTTTTCTTATGCATGTCCTCAGGTTATCCCTTGCAATACTAAGTACGAAGGAATGTTGAGATCTTGTAAAATATGTTCTCAATAAAGATGTTGTGTTTTATATTCTATTTTTTATGTAATGTTCCTAATTTCCCAAGACACTTGACCTATATATCATCAGAGTTGTCTTAAGTCCAAGTTTATGTAATGAATCATTTTTATGTTTGTAAGAAAGAGCATGGTTGTTATAGAGTTGATCCATTATTCAACAATCGAGGGATCAGATGATCCATTAAAGGTAGGAGGCCTTTGTCTCATGAAGCTCTCAATTGTAGATTATTCTTTCTTAGGGGGGTTTAATGCTCCTCTTGACCCCTATTTATATTCAAAACTTTATTTAAATGAGATAGTATCGTGAAAAAGTTTTCGATTCCCAGTCCCATTGGATTGGGAATCTCATTAGAACAATAATCACATTGATATTTGCATCAGTTGTTAGCCCTAGTCCTCCTATTACCGGCCATTGGATGGAATAAAAGGAAATTTAGGGGTAACACATAACTGGTAATCCAAATAAAAAAAGAGATAACTTATAAATTACATTTATTTCCTTAACTTATGAATTTATAAGCTTCAATATATGTTATCAATGATCTACTTCCCAATATATATACTTAGGGGTATTTTTTTATTCCTTTAATAATAGTTCATACTAAGCTTATGAATTTACCAAATCATATCCCCTGGGAGTGTTGTAACCAAGAGTGCAACAAGGCCCATTGTCGTGCACCAGTTCCCGTTCGATTCTATCTCAAAGCGGTGTTTTTGGGTTTTACCCCTTGATACATCTATGCCAGAGCCGCCTCTACTTGTTCGTATCCAGACAGGGATGTATTTTCTTGATAAAATACTTACTATATACTTAAAAAAATTTAGGTATGTTTTTATTATACTTAGTCTTATCCCTAAGTCTCTCACTGGGGTTTTCTAATCCTAATCCCAAAAATAACCAAACCTATCCTTTGATACCAACTATAACAACCTTGCTCTTTATTACACACATAAACATGATTTATTATGTAAACTTTCACTTAATAAAACTCTTAAGATCGATAGGTCTAGTGTCTTGGGAAATTAGGAACATTACATAACAACTTATAACATAAAACAAAACATCTTTATTGAAAACTTCTTTTACATGACCACAACATTCCTTCGTACTTAGCATTGCATGAGATAACCTGATGACATACATAAGAAATGGGTGAGCTATAAAGCCCAGTAAGGGATAACAAAAGGCATAAAATGAAGAATAAAATAAATGTTAGGCAATAGGAATATTAATTGATCATAAGAGAAAAATTAATATAAAGGCATGATATAGCATTATTATCATAACATGAGAATGTAGCAACAACATTTAACATGATATTAGCATGAGCTAAGGATCATTGCATATGGAGCATGAGTAAAACATCATTGCACTTGAATTTTCATGATTAAACCCTAATTGAACCTGAATTATCATGAGTCAACACTCATTTCACATGACGCATCATGATACTATTCTTTACCCAATGCATTGGAGCGCTATCAGGGTGCATCTTTTACAAACATTTCATATCATTCATAAGTGTGCCACATGGATCATATAACATGGAATCATTCAACATCATCATTTATTACATGATAAAGTAATGTGGAATACATACATTAAATTCTATAATCAATAAGTATATTTTCATAAAGGTGAATACCCTTGATAGAGAAATGGGTATGGTATTCACTACATGATGATTTTGGCATGGAAAATCGTGGTGCAATTTCGGCAGCATAATGACATGACATAAAAATTAAAAAAAATGGTTTATGAGAGAGAAAGGGGTATCTTATCATATGTACATAAAGTTTATAGTAATGGGGTCATATATATACATGTCCCAACACATGGAATTTGGAAATAAAAGGCATAAAATAATAAGGAAACTTGAAGAAAGAGGAGAAATGGAATAACTCTTATGAAATTTTGGCATGGTAACGAGTGTACATGGGAGGGATTAATGATAGATAAAGAGGTATCTCATCATTCAAATATTAGGAGGGAATTATGGAAGAGGTTATAAATCATACCCCAACATTTTTAATTTAAAATAAAAGGGTATAACAACATAAAGAAACTTAGACAAAAATGAGAAAGGAAGAAATCCCTTGTAGAATTTTGGCATGGTAATAGGTGTACATGGGAAGAATTAATGAGATATAAAGAGGTATGTAATAATTAAAACATAAGGAGGGAAGTATAGGGGAGGTGAGAAATCATACCCTAACATTTTTAATAAAAAATAAAAGGGTCATAACAATATAAGAAAATTTGGACATAAATAAGGGAGGAAAGTGAGGATCCCTTACTTGGAAGTGTGATCCCAAAGGTTTGGTAGAGGATTAAGAGAGGATTCTTGGGAGCTAAGGGTACCTTGGGATAATTATAGAGAGAGGAGTGTAGAGTTTGGTTGAGATCCAAATGGTTTGAGTGAAGAGTAATGGGAGGTTGAGTGGGTTTATATATGAAAGGATATGGAATTCTTTATTATTTAGGTTTTGGACACTGCATATTAAACTAATAAAAACCACAAACCATACCATGGTTTTTGCCCATTTTGTTTCCAAAGGGGAGTTTAAAATATTATTTTATAAGGCCAATGGAAAAAATTATTAAAATATTAGGCTTTCTTATGTGGAGGTGAGTCACACTCTCAAGGAAATCATTTTAAAATGTTGAAATGTTTTATAAGTATTGGAGGGTCCACTAAGGCTTTGTAAAATAAATCAAAAAAATATAAAATCACATTATTTTAAAGGTAAAACATATATTGTCCGAAAATAATTTTTATAGTATTTTATTACAACACTATTGGGTCATTATGATGTCATATAACACATTATATATTTAAACGGTATTTAATTTTTACCCAAAAATTCAGCTGTCTCAAAAAAATTATGAAAACTTCATAGTTGGATAATTTTGACTTCTTGATTAAAAAAATAATATTCATTTTATCTAAATAATTTTATAAATATGTGAATTTTTACTTTTAAAATAAAGACTGATATTTATAAAAAATTCATGGGTTTTGACAAAAACAACTTTCAAACCTTACTAAAAATCACAATTGTATTCATAAAAATTATACAATAATTTATATTTAATAAAAATTAATTTATTAATAATATTTTATAAAAATATTATTTAATTAAAAAATCCATTAATTCATTTAAATAGATTTCTTATTTGAATTTAAATATTAACTAAAAATACTATTTGTGCTTTAAAACCCATTTACAAAGTAACAATAATAAAATGAATGTATATTCTTTATTCTATAAAAAACTAATTCACATAATCATAATTCTTGGGTATTGTTAAATATCCCCTTATAACACCTACATAAGACCTAAGGGTAAGGTATGTGATGGTGAAAGACTCTTGGGGCGGCTCAGATAACATTACTCGAGTAGTAATCTCTATTAACTTCCTCTTCTCCCATAGGAGATTTCGTTCAATCTTAACATGTTGAAGCTAAGCTTGGTCTTGGTCAAGAGTGAATCTTAGTGACACTACCTCATTTACAATCTCTGACAAATGGGCTTCTTATGGAGAAATTTTACTAGATGAGGTCATCACTTCCTTTGTCTGAGTAAATTGGATTTGTTAAAACCCTATATTTATACTAATCATGTGATCACTGTTCAATGACAATATTCACAACGGTAACATTTATTAAAGGTATTTTAAAATCAAAAAACATAAAACAAAGGAAGTGAATATGTTTTATATAACTATTTTACATAATAATACATTTAATTAGATCAAGAGTAATTTTCATTAATAAAAGTTTGGGTCGTTATAGTTGACAAGGGAATATAGGAAGAGTTGGTGCTAGTGAAGGGTAAAAAACAAACTTTTTTTCCTCCAGCTTTATACACTCTTTCCAAGTAGGAGATATACCAGTTTTGAAATATCTTTAATGACGTAAAGGTTCTATAGGGGTATTCATCAAATATCAAGAATATCATATCAATAACTGATTTAAAGTTAAAGGTTCTGAAATAACATGACTATCATGTTTTGATGCATGATATAATTCCTGTAGCTTTATATTTAATTTTCCCTAAGAATGTTCATCATAAATTAAACAATATATATTTAGTTTTCAAAGCTATATGTAGAAAATTTATAGACCCGGTGAAATTTCTGACCATGGAAATAGAAATTGCCTTCATATTATTCAAATTGGAAGTGTTCATCCTTCCAGCATTATTTGATATTATTATCGACTTTATGGTTCACTTGGTGAGAGATATTTAACCATGTGGTATTATACACTATATATGGATATACCCCATTGAACGATATATAAATATTTTGAAAGGGTATGTAAAATATTGAATTTGTCTATAGGGTTGTATTGTAGAATGATATATTGTTGAGGAAGCTGTTGAATTCTATACCGACTACCTATCTAGTGTGGAAAGTATTGGTCTACCAAAATATTATCACACTGGGTGGTTTGTAGGTGAATAAATTTCTAGAAGAGATGATGGCACAATCAATATTACAGACTGGTAACAGGCCCTCATTTACATTTTTCATAACAGTTTGAAGGTTTCCCCATATGTTGAAACCCACAAATAAATTATAGTCAATTGAATCCATAAAGGGATGAAAGATGGATATAAAATAAACATAATAAAAAGTTTATAGGATAGTTTCATAACCATATTTTTAGGGATTCAGATGAAAATTTGGATTCAATTTTAGAATGATTTCTATGGCTAGCCAGTGGACCAAGTGTGTATGTATTATCTTATAATGGTTATATAATTAATGGTTATACATTCTATAAAAATGAACATGATTAATGAAGTGCCATGAAAAATATTGGAGTTACACTTATGACTGAAGTGATGAATGTTTATAGTCTTAAGGATAGAAATACAATTCATGAGAATATGTCATACTTTTTCATCATCAAAAAAATATGGGATTCAGATTATACAACATTCAAAGTGCCTATTTTTTCAATGTAAGTGGGCAGATAATAGGAGTGATATTAAAATAGATGAATTGGAATTTGTGAAAGTGGGTTTCAATAAGGAAGAGTAAAAATTCGAACCATTTATAATAGAATCACAAGAAGTATAAGTATTTTATGTTCCAGTTCCCGCAAATCAAAAGTGTTCAATTTATCTATTATCAACCAAAACCACTGAAGGGTCAGGTGAAAATTCAACTAAGGATGAACCTTTCATTGAGATGTCGCAATGATTTCGTAGTGGTCCCAATGTAGATGAGGTCTTTATTTCATAAGATACCACAATTAATGGATTTGGAAAATTAATAGAGGGGTCAAATCCCTTAAGACTTTTAAAAAGGGAGAGTTAAATAATAAGGTTATATATTTTTTATAATATACATTGTTTTACCTCATGTTATTATTTTTTTTCTGATGAATTTATGTAATCTAAATTAAATTTTATACCTCTTCTACAGATAATGACTTATATACATGATGGTTCTCCCAATCTCGAGGAACAACAGGTCTCTCAACCTGCTACTTCTCCCATTGTAGAGGAACAATGACCTTCTGCACATAGTGGTGCTCTTAATCATGAGGAACACCAATTTTCTCAACCTGTTACTACTCCTAGTGTAGAGGTACAATGACCTTATGAACATATCGATGCTACATATATAGAGGAACAACTTATTGATGGTGTTGAATATGAATAAATGGTAGGTGACAAAGGACTGATGATGCAGAAAAAAGGAGTAATATAGTTTGACGGTGTTAGCAAAAATCATTAAGGGGAAAAGAGAAGGCATAAAATTTGAGGTCAGAGGAATTCATGGGGCCAAAATGTTAACCCAAAAAGACCATCCTTAGTAGTTATATTGGATGTAAAGACCCGTAAAATTCAAGGAATTTTTTTTCTTCTTAATTTTATTTGGTATTTTACAAGAACGCAGTTTCTGACGGCGCCTGATTCCGAGGCCCGGTGTTCCCGGAATCAATTTCCGAAGTTAGGCTTGGGTACGTTCAGTGAACGAACGAACGAGTTTTTCTAACTTTTGAACCGGTGCTATGAATTGAAATCTGAGGGCACCAATGAAACCACAGCGCCGATAATTGCTTAGAAATACCTTTTCCGGAGTTGCGTTTTCTCAGGTGTGGTTATTAATTTTTTGGGTTAAGTAAAGGAATAAAATAAAATGGTGCGACCAATTTTTATTTTATTTAAAGTTGTTTAACCTAAGCTAAGTGATTGAACTGGAACCCACTATATCCTACTCCACTAGGCAGGATATTTGTGGGGTGGGGCCCACATGATCCCCACCTTTTCAACTTCCTCGAAACCCCCTCACCTTTAATTAGGTAACGCACCCACACCCCCCTTTAATTGAGAGTCAAATCTTACGTTTAACTTAATGTTTAAATGCCTGATTAATTTGGGCAGTTTAAACTTCTCAATTAATTCAATTAATTGATTGATTCAAATTTTGAATTTCAAAACGTTTGGCTTGTGTGTTAATAAAATAAGACAAGTCTTATTTTATTAAAGGGGTTCGTTGTGCGAGAGGGCTGGGGAGAAATCACTCAAAGCCTGGAAGCACTCCTTCCTCAACAAAGAACGCGAAGAACGCGAAGAACGCCGACCTACGACGAAGGTCGACAAGAATTCCGGATCCTCGGAGATCGACGACGCGACGCCGACGAATCTTTTCTCTGTGACGCGACGATCCTCCTTCTGCGACGCCTTCTTCCATGACGTGCAATTCCACGACGAACCTTCGTTCAAATTTTTCCATCAAGGTAGGGGGTTTGGTTAAACTTATGTGGATTATATCCTCGATATTTGATTAATTTGTTGATAGTCGTTGAGCCACCTGTTATCATAATAACGGGAGGAGGTCGGACCACACGAACACGGTCGACCCTCCTCCCCTTTTTTTATGATTGTTCTTGTTGTGGCACGAACAAAGGCGGTGTGGTGCAACGACACCACGTAGAAACAAGAAAGAACGCAACGAAGAAGCGCGGTGCCGTCACGCCGCACCGTTGAGGCCGAACGAAACCGCGGCCGGATTCGGGGCCGCGAAGGCGAATCGAAGACTCCACTGGTTGATCGTTGTGCGCGGAATGACGAGCGATGAAAAACGGGGCAGTAAAGTCAACTTGAAGCCTCCGCAGTGAAGGTCGGGTCCCCGGAGGACTGTTGGTGAAGACGGAAAGCAAAACGGACCACCGGAGCACGTCCGGTGGTCTGCGGAAGGGCCTGCCGGCCGCCAGGAGGCGGCGGCGCCCGGCGCGCCGCCCAGAATGTCCGTCGCGGCGGCGGACACCGGTCCCGTGGCCGCGTGGGACCATGGGGGAGACCGGGGGTCGTAACCCCCCAGCTGTCAAAGGAAGCAGCCCCCACGTGGGGGCCGTGGCTTAATTCAAAGGGGGCAACCGTACCCCCCCTGTTCCGCTCAGCCGGACAGCCGAGCAGGCCATGCGGCTGCGCCAGCGCGGCAGGCCAACAGGCCGGGCTGCCCAGGCCGGGCCGGGCCGCGCTGCACCCTAGTGGGCCAGACCCGGACCCAGGTTGGGTCAAGCCGGTTCAGGCCGACCCAGGGGGTCTCGGGCCGGGTCGGACCGGGCCCGAACCCCCTATTTTCGGGCAGCTTTCGTTCAAAAGCTCATATCTTCGGCTACGGACCTCCGATCGACGCACCGTCAGCTGCGATGTGATCCTTTTATCGAGACGGTCGTTTTGGTATATTACACTCAAGGTTTCGAAGGAATTTGGGTACGTCCAGGTTGGTTCGAACCCGAAACTAACCGGGCCCTCGGAGCGGTAACACTTATATCTTGAGATCCGGACGTCCGATTGATGTACCGTTGACTTTGTTGGATACCTCTTGACGAGACGGAAATTTTGGAATACTTTGCCTGAGATTTGGACGTAGATAGATAGTGACTGGGTTGGATTGAACCCGAAATCCAACTGGGCCCCTGGAAGGGAAAAGGTGATAACTTCCAGACCGAACGTCCGTTTGACGAACCGTCAGTGGCGTTGGTGATGAAGTTGAGAAACGGTCCCTATGAGTATACCCTATGAGAGTTCGGGGTATAGTTGAGATACAACCGGGTTGGTTCGCACACGAAACCAACTGGGCCCCTGGGACGAAAAGGCTAATAACTCACAGACCGGGCGTCCGATTGACACATCGTCTGTTGCGTTGAGACCCCTATGACGAGGTGGTCCTTTGAGATAATTATTCGTGGAACTTGTGATACTTGGAGTATCGACCAGTAGCTCGTGGAGCGGACCCTCCCGGAGACGAGCTAGCAGAGTGCAGAGACCTAGTAGCTGGCTGAGACTTGACGACTGCCGATCGATCGACTCGTAGTGATTCAGATAGCCCAGTGGGGTGCGCTTGGTTGTAGCGGCAGACTCACAGTGGAGGTGCGTTTGGTTGTAGCGGCAGACCCGCAGTACTCGATAGAAGGAGTACCTCTATAGGCTATGAGGGGGTGCGTTTGGTTGTAGCGGCAGACCCATGGTGGGATGCGCTTGGTTGCAGCAGGAGACCCACAGTACTCAACAGGTGGAGTACTTCAGCAGTCCAAGGTTAGTGGGACGCACTTGGTTGTAGGGGTAGGCCCACTGTACTCGACATAGGAGGAGTTCTCCAGCAGCCGTGGTTTCGTTATCGTGAAAAAAATCCTGGTTTTAGCTGAGTCTATGACCTTTATGTTTACCCCATGATTGAGATGGATCACTTGATAACTTAGGTATATGTATGGGAATATACCTGGGTGGTGGTTATCCGTTTATTTCATAACCTTTGTGTTTACCTCATGATTGAGATGGATCACTTGATAACTTAGGTATATGTATGGGCATATACCTGGGTTGTGGTTATCCGTTCATTTCATAACGTTTGTGTTTCCTCATGATTGAGATGGGTTACTTGATAACTTGGTATAAGTATGGGCTTATACCTAAGTAAGGGTTATTTGTTGAGATCCTTCTTTGTGGTTATCCTTGTTGTATTTAGTGAGACCTTGAGGGTCTCGGGGTCCGTACTGAGTATCGTTATACTCACCCCTGCACGGGCTATGCCCGCACCTCGTTGTGTTGGTTGCAGGCGACAGGCAACGCTGACAGAGGCCGAGTGTTCAAGGGCTAGACGGTACCCGGAGGTGGATCTCACGTCAAGTCAGTATCCAAAGGTGGACTTCAAGAAGAGACGATACTCGGAGGAGTTTGACGGGAGAGAGCATTGTGGAGGCTATCTGTACCTACCCTTCAGGTAGGATCTGTGGTGGACGATCTAGGAGCTGCGCTATCTGTACCTACCCTTCAAGTAGGATCCGAGGAGGACGAACCAGGAGCTGCTTCTTTTCTTCCAGCTGTTGTCTTTTTCTGTTGTACTTTTGTTCAGTTGTAGCTGTACTTTCAGTTGGGTTTGTATTCTGGCCCACTTACTTTTCAGAACTTTCTTTTGTACTTAGTGTATTACTTCCGCTTGTACTCTGGGATGTTTTGTTTAATTTTATAAAGGCAATGCCTTCCCAGTTATCGGGATTTATGCCTTTGGTGCTAGTCTCCAGCCCCTGGCCTATGGAAGGAGGGCTTGGGGTAGTCACGACACGGGGCCCGAGGATGGGTCGTGACAATTGGTATCAGAGGAGTCGGTTCTACCGAAGAACTTATAACTCTGATATTCCCTTTCTGTGAAGCAATATTGTTAAGGGTACCGAGTGTGGTCTTCAGTTCAGGGAGTCCAGTGTTGGTGCGGCGGCCGACGTATCCATACACCAGGACCCTGACTACTGATTTCCGACTTTGTGCACGAAAAACACTGATTGTGTGTGTGTTTCCAAGAGTTTTAAAGTCAGCTCAAACTAGGTCAGCTCACCAGGTATAAATCGTTGACTGTGTTGCATCTGTTCATGATGTCTCCACGCAGACAGTCAGTTGGAGTTTCGAGAGAGTACTCGATGATGACCCACCGAGCGACGAGGCTCCGGTGCGGGGCCCTTTTTACTATGTTGGCACCCTCGGGTGGTGTACCATCAACACCACCACCTGTTGGACAGCATATTCCACCAGCCATACTAGTGAACTGTGCATGCTGGCAGAGCACGTTGCACGAGTTCCAGCAGCAGCGACCTCTGAGGTTACGAGGTGAGGCATATTCCGAGACAGCAGAGCACTGGCTGGAGGCGATTGCTAGAGTTTTCCGCCTAGCTGAGTCATTAGTAGAGTGGATGGTGGATTTGGCTACTAGTGTTTTCCAGTGAATGACCATGAGGATGGTTCGCATAGTGATGAGGCTTCGGTATGTGGACCGATGCCTGATATAGTGCCTTTGGGTAGTGTGTCAGCTATACATCACTACCTGTTGGTTTGCAGTTACAACCGGTGGTACCGGTAGGTGACACATGTATGCTTACTGCCTTACATGTGTTCCAACATCAGATATCCTCAAGTTCCGAGGCGATCCCGACTCACAGGTGGCTGAGGACTGGCTTGAGGAAGTGGATGAGAGTTTTCTAGAGCTTTTACGGCTTCGGTAGGACGATGTGTCGGTAGCTGAGAAATCATCGAGGCATACCAAACATTCCAGGTACTCGATGAATATGATTCGATCAGTGCTATAGAGCTTGGACCTCTGAGCATGGTGTGTTTAAGGATATCCGAGCCAACAATATTTCCTCTATGCATTCCTACTCATGTTAGGGTGCTAGAGAGAACCTTGTGGTTGAATGTTCTTTGGTTGAACGAATACAGCTAGAGAATTTTAGAAGTTGGAACGCAGTGAACTGGTGCCAGTCTCAGAGAATTGGGCGTGCGAATGTTTCAAAAAGAGGAAATGTTAAGGACAGATAAATCTGTAGAATAGCAGACGTAGAGGCAAAGCTAGGAGAGTAGCATGAGGTGGTGTACATATCAACATGTTACAACCACCCGCCTTTGTTGTTCCCTCCAGGCTCAGGGAGCTGGAGGGCAGGGGAAGAGAGTAGCTGCATGCAGTCAAGGAGTGTGACCCAATGGCTCTAAGAATGATTTGAGGGATAGTATGTGTCCACTAAAAGTTGCCGTAGTAACATACGTTGATACGAATCATTCATTACTTCCACGAATATTGTCCCAGACCTAGAGTTTCCGGTTAAGCCGATGACTTGACCCTCACGTATGGAGATACCTTGGGAGGAGACTCGATAATCACACTTACGCCGACATAGTGGTTTGACCCACGAGGCGAGAGTTTCGGTTGGAATCTCTTGGTGGCAGCGTCGAGGACTTACGACGTTGGTCTCAGTATGGATTGGATTCACAGTTCATGCTCTGATTGACTGTATTAGGAAAAAAAGGTTGTGGTTTATCTACAACGTTGGGATAGGGTTTTCCTTGGTCGGCGAAAAGGAAAACCCAGGCAGCATAAGATGGAATCATGCATAGGAGGGTGCGGCTAATCACTCTTGAGTTGGTCAACCTTACCCTCATGGCAGCATGAGTTTTGAGTCTCAGTTCTAAACAGGAATTAGAGACCTCTTGAGTTCGAGGATGACGATCACGTCCTTATACGGGTTTCACCTCGACGAGGTTTATTAAGATGTGGCCGAGGCGACAAGTAATCCCTGAGGTTCAGTGGACCTTTTCTGGTCCTCAACTGGGTAGGCGAGGTGGTTTACCACTTGACCCATCCACCTCAGTTGCACCGGGTGCATGACGACTTCCACGTATCTCAACTCAAGAGATACGTGCATGATCCTTCTCACATCATCGACCTCAGGAAGTAGGACATCGACGACTGGAAAACTTCCACAGGGATCCAGTAGGGGTTGAGGATCGACAGGAGTGGGTTTTATGGGGACGGTCGATTCCTCTTGTGCGCTTTTGCTGGTAGCACGGGAACCCCTAGGTGAGCACATGGGAGCGGAAGGCTCAGATGTGTGCTCAGTACCGCTTTTGTATCCCTAGTTTGTGTTAAAGCTTTACGAGGATGCAAAGCCCTGAGGTTGGAGTAATGTAAAGACCCGTAAAATTCAAGGAATTTTTCTTCTTCTTAATTTTATTTGGGATTTTACAAGAACGCAGTTTCTGACGGCACCTGATTCCGAGGCCCGGTGTTCCCGGAATCAATTTCCGAAGTTAGGCTCAGGTACGTTCAGTGAACGAACGAACCAGTTTTTCTAACTTTTGAACCGGTGCTCGGAATTGAAATATGAGGGCACCGATGAAACCACAGCACCGATAATTGCTTAGAAACACCTTTTCCAGAGTTTCGTTTGTTCGGGTGTGGTTATTAATTTTTAGGGTTAAGTATGGGAATAAAATAAAAATGGTACGACCAATTTTTATTTTATTTAAAGTTTTTTAACCTAAGCTAAGTGATTGAAGTGGAACCCACTATATCCTACTCCACTAGGTAGGATATTTGTGGGGTGGGGCCCACATGAGCCCCACCTTTTCAACTTCCTTGAAACCCCCACCTTTAATTAGGTAACGCACCCACACCCCCCTTTAATTGAGAGTCAACTCTTAAGTTTAACTTAATGTTTAAACGCCTCATTAATTTGATCGGTTTAAACTTCTCAATTAATTCAATTAATTGATTGATTCAAATTTTTAATTTCAAAACGTTTGGCTTGTGTGTTAATAAAATAACACAAGTCTTATTTTATTAAAGGGGTTCGTTGTGCGAAAGGGCTGGGGAGAAATCACTCAAAGCCTGGAAGCACTCCTTCCTCGACGAAGAACGCGAAGAACGCCGACCTCCGACGAAGGTCAACAAGAATGCCGGATCCTCGGAGATCGACGACGCGACGCTGACGAATCTTTTCTCTGCGACGCGATGATCCTCCTTCTGCGATGCCTTCTTCCGCGACGTGAAATTCCAAGACGAACCTTCGTTCAACTTTTTCCATCAAGGTAGGGGGTTTGGTTTAACTTATGTGGATTATATCATCGGTCTTTGATTAATTTGTTGATAGTCGTTGAGCCGCCTGTTATTGTAATAACGGGAGGAGGTCGGACCGCACGAACATGGTCGACCCTCCTCCCCTTTTTTTATGATTGTTCTTGTTGTGGCACGAATAAAGGCGGTGTGGTGCAACGACACCACGCAAAAACAAGAAAGAACGCGACGAAGAAGCGTGGCGCCGTCGCGCCGCGCTGTTGAGGCCGAACGAAACCGCGACCGGAGTCAAGGCCGCGGAGGGGAATCAAAGACTCCGCTGGTTGATCGTTGTGTGCGGAATGACGAGAGATGACAAACGGGGCCGAAAAGTCAACTTGAAGACTCCGCAGTGAAGGTCGGGTCCCGGGAGGACCGTTGGTGAAGACGGAAAGAAAAACGGACCACCGGAGCACGTCCGGTGGTCCGCGGAAGGGCCTGCCGGAGGCGGCGGCGCCCGGCACGCCACCAGGAAGGTCGGCCACGGCTTCACCCGCGGCGGCAGGCACCGGTCCCGCGGCCGCGTGGGACCATGGGGGAGACCGGGGGTTGTAACCCCCGACTGTCAAAGGAAGCGGCCCCCACGTGGGGGCCGCGGCTTAATTCAAGGGGGGCAACCGCACCCCCCCTGTTCCGCTCAACCGGACAGTCGAGCAGGCCATGCGGCCACGCCAGCGCGGCGGGCCAACCGGTCGGGCCGCCCAGACCCGGACCCGGGTCGGGTCGAGCCGGTTCGGGCCGACCCAGGGGGTCTCAGGCCGGGTTGGACCGGGCCCGAACCCCCTATTTCCAGGCAGTTTTCGTTCAAATGACCATATCTTGGGCTATAGACCTCCGATCGACACACCGTCAGCTGAGATGCGTTCCTTGGATCGAGACGGTCGTTTTGGTATATTACACTCAAGGTTTCAAAGGACTTTGTGTATGGCTGGGTTGGTTCAAACCCGAAACTAACCGGGACCTTAGAGCGGTAACGCTTATATCTTGAGCTCCGGACGTCTGATTGACGTACCGTTGACTTTGTTGGATACCTCTTGACGAGAAAAAACTTTTGGAATACTTCACCTGAGATTTGGATGCATATGGATAGTGGCTGGGTTGGATTGAACCCAAAATCCAACCGGGCCCCTCGAACGGAAAAGTTGATAACTTTCAGACCGGACGTCCGTTTGACGAACCGTCAGCGGCGTTGGTGATCACGTTGAGAAATGGTCCCTATGAGTATACCCTATGAGAGTTCGGGGTATAGTTGAGATACGGGCGGGTTGGTTCACACACGAAACCAACCGGGCCCCTGGGACGAAAAGGCTAATAACTCACAGACTGGGCGTCCGATTGACGCGTTGTCTGTTGCGTTGAGACCCCTATGACGAGGCGGTCCTTTGAGATAATTCTTAGTGGGACTTGTGATACTTGGAGTATCGACCAGTAGCTCATGGAGCGGACCCTCCCGGAGATGAGCTAGCAGAGTGCAGAGACCTAGTAGCTGGCTGAGACTTGACGACTGCTGATCAATCGACTTGGAGTGATTCAGAGAGACCAGTGGGGTGCGCTTGGTTGTAGCGGCAAACCCACGATGGAGGTGCGCTTGGTTGTAGTGGCAGACCCGCGATACTCGACAGAAGGAGTACCTCTGTAGGATATGAGGGGGTGCGCTTGGTTGTATCGGCAAACCCATCGTGGGATGCGCTTGGTTACAACGGTAGACTCACAGTACTCGACATGTGGAGTACTTCAGCACTCCAAGGTTAGTGGGATGCGCTTGGTTGTAGCGGCAGACCCACTGTACTCAATAGAGGAGGAGTTCTCTAGCAGCCGTGGTTTCGTTATCATGAATAAAATCCTGGTTTGAGCTGAGTCTATGACCTTTGTGTTTACCCCATGATTGAGATGAATCACTTGATAACTTAGGTATATGTATGGTCATATACCTGGGTGGTGGTTATCCATTCATTTCATAAACTTTGTGTTTACCTCATGATTGAGATGGATCACTTGATAACTTAGGTATATGTATGGGCATATACACGGGTGGTGGTTATCTGTTCATTTCATAACCTTTTTGTTTCCTCATGATTGAGATGAGTTACTTGATAACTTGGTATAAGTATGGGCTTATCCCTAAGTAAGGGTTATCTGTTGAGATCCTTCTTTGTGGTTATCCTTGTTGGATTTAGTGAGACCTTGAGGGTCTCGGGGTCCCTACTGAGTATCATTATACTCACCCCTGTACGGGCTATGCCCGCACCTCATTGTGTTGGTTGCAGGCAACAGGCAGTGCTGACAGAGGCCGAGTGTTCAAGGGCTAGACGGTACCCGGAGGTGGATCTCACGTCAAGTCAGTATCCAAAGGTGGACTTCAAGAAGAGACGATACTCGGAGGAGTTTGATGTGCGAGATCGTTGTGGAGGCTATCTGTACCTACCCTTCAGGTAGGATCTGTGGTGGACGATCTAGGAGCTGTGCTATCTGTACCTAACCTTCATTTAGGATCTAAGGAGGACGATCCAGGAGCTGCTTCCTTTCTTCCAGCTGTTGTCTTTTTCTTTTGTACTTTCGTTTAGTTGTAGCTGTACTTTCAGTTGAGTTTGTATTCTGGCCCACTTACTTTTCAGCACTTTCTTTTATACTTAGTGTATTACTCCTGCTTGTACTATGGGATGTTTTGTTTACTTTTATAAAGGCAATTCCTTCCCAGTTATCAGGATTTACGGCTTTGGTGCTAGTTGCCAACCCCTGGCCTATGGAAGGCGGGCTTGGGGTAGTCACGACACGGGCCCCGAGGACGGGTCGTGACATTGGACTCATCACTTGGTAACATATTCTGATTGATGTAGATTTGTGGCACCATGTTATTCCCATGCTTAAGGTACTAATGTGTGAAGTGATTACAATAACATTATTATATCATTTATTTATTTTAAAATAAAATAAAATAACGAAACATTGATTTAATCTTCATCATCCATTATAGAGTTCATTTATAGTAGATAAATCCCTTAAAAAATATGTATTAATGCTTACTGGAAGGATTCAGATAGGATTTCTCACAATTCTAACGAGATATTATCTTAAAGATGCTGAAGAGAAAATAAACTTTCACTCAGTGCTTATGTATGCACACCTAATAACCTAAGAAGCATCAGATGTATTTAATGGACATTGTGTAGATATGTCTTTTTAGGTACATTTTGGTTGGTAATACATTGTTTGACAATACATGTATTCATCACTTTTATTGAGAATTTTTTATTTATTAAATAGAAACTGAGTGATGAAAATAAGTAACATGCATCAAAACCAACATACCCCTACATTAAAGCAAGAATGGAGTACTCTTCACTTGAAAAAAAATTGGTACATAATTTAAATATACTGTAATACTTTTATGTGACATGAAAAAACAACATAATTATGTTCATATTTTTATATGCATATCGATGAATCTAAATCCAAATCCACTTCTATCCCATTCCATGTGCTATGGAAGGAGGAATGTGTAAATAAAAACGGGATATTAATAGATGAAAACACACAAAAAGTGTGGGAAACATGTGTAAGTATGACATAATTATTATTATTTTATTTAAATCTCTATTACATAATAATGATTACTTATTTTTCTATATTTTCTATCTAACAGAGTCACATGAATCATCAAAACCTGTACCAGATGAACACCTACTATCGATGGCCTTGAAGTTTCCAAAATAGTATGGATGCATCAGAGGTGCGAGTTTTGGGGTGACACCCCAAACATATTTTGAGAAAAAAACAAGAGGAGGATAAAGATAAAGAAATGGAAAAGATGAAAGCAATATGAGCTTCCCTTGAAGAAAAATTTGATTGGAAGAAAGAGTTGCTAGAAAATGTTATGGGGGGGATCAAAGAGAAGAGAAAACTTAAAAAACAACCATTACATGATTATCCCACTCCACCCATACTATATTTGAGGCAAGTCATTCCCCTAAAAGAGATATCTTAATTGAGGTAATAAATATTCTAATAATTGTTTCTATGAAATGTGTATTAGACATACACTGATACTTTTCCTATATTGATATTCTATAGGGTGAAAATTACTATGATTTATATCTATCAACACCCACCCATTGCCTTGTAGAGAGGGACATGGTTTCCAATCTCCAAGATGACTACCTACATAACAGACCACTTCCAATAGGTCATGTGAGATTAACAATTAGCATAACTCATGAGCTGATTGTCAAGCTACCTGTTCCACTTGATAATGATGATATTCATACGACTAACCAATTTATTGGAATATTCATTTCATGGCTATCATATCTTGTAAAAAAATATTGATAAATAGGTATTCATTTCCAATTTTTTTTCATGCCAAACCTTTAACAATTAATGAAAAAAGGTCTGAATAAATGAATGTTATTACAGATGGACAAAGGGAAGGTGGAAAAATGAAAGGTTGACTCAAAACTATCTAAAGAATAAACCAAATGATTGAAAATATCTTTTGAAAGAAACTTTACCATGCCCATTTAGTATTTTCATTTACTAACATTGAAGGTCCATGTAGATACAAAGTTACAAAATGGTAATAATCATATAATTTATTTTAAATAAAAAATGTACAAAGATGACATTATAGTCTAAATTTCTATTCAAAATGTAAATTAAATCCTCAACTATGAATGGCTAGGAGCCTTAGTTGTACATGTATACATGATGTATGTTTTCATGATTTTTTCCCAAAATCTAAAATACTATGTTAATTATGCCTAAATACATTTCATATTTTTTGAAGGTGTATATATTAATACAAATTGAAGGGATTACTCTATGAACATAAATTTGGACTCATTAGTCCTCACAAGACTTCTATAGAAAAAAAAATATATTCAACAAAAATGAATGAAGTAGTGGAAAAAATGGACAAATAATTTGAATGAAAACTTATGGATGATAGAATCTTATTAATACCAATATTGGAGGGGTAAAAATATAAAATTTAATCATATAAAATATATTTCCTTTACTTTGTTTGAGTTGGAATGGTTTGTTTGAAGATGCTCAAGCTCATGAGATATTGTACTTTGAGGATACAATTGAGATAATGACAATAATGAAATGGGTTAAGAATGTATACAACCATAATAAAAAGGTTAATTCATACTACTTATTTAATTAAATTTTTCATCATTTTATATACTATTTGTAATTTATTTTCCCTATAATTTTTATCTAATACTTATTTAGTTTTCTTCATAGATCTCTCAAGAACTCATATTTTTATTTCAATTATCTATAAAAAGCCACCAAAGAGATAACATGTTCCTTTCTACCAATATTACCATGATTTCATTTGATTTTCTTTATCGACCTACCAATATTTCATATTAAGTTGATGTTATTAGCCAAAAAACTTTCTCATTATTGAAAACCAAAAGAGTGGAGGAAGATCATGTTCCCATTGTGGTGATTTCTTATGATGTAATGAATAGAAGAGATTCCTCTACTCTTCTGGTTTTTAATAATGAGAAGGGTTTTTGGCTATGAACATCGAGTTAATTTGCAGTGTTGGAAGTTTGAAAAATAAATATAATGGTAATAATGATAAAATTAATAGTTAGTATTGTTTTGAGAGTTTGGGAGGTCAATTTTGAGTATGACTCGAAGTACATATTTTTATTTAAAATTAACATTAATTTTAGTAAAAAGGACAATTGACCTACTCAAAACTGAGAAATGTATTCTAATTATTTTGATACTTTAGTAAAATGATCAATAATCCATTTTTGATGCATAAAAATAAACCAAAACTCAATATAACACATTGTGTGATTGATATTTCTCCAAGTTTGTTTTTTTATTTTAAATTGATATTAATTTTATCAAAATGAACAAGTGACATAATAAGAACCAAGAAAACATGTCTCTATTTGTGACGTGTACGTGTCAACAAGGATATGTCTACGTATCAATAATAGCAGTCTACTCATCATAAGGATATGTCATTGACATACATAATAAAAATATCTGGATATACTCATACTAGACACATAGTCTCAAGGTAAGGTCACAACCATACTGCCAGTATAAAATTCTTGCTTGACAATTCCATAACACTCATCTGTGAGATCACACTCCATGAGTCAGATAACACCGATGGAATTCATTAGTGATGTTGTGCACATTAGGAATTAACATAATAAATACACAATATATGTCTAAAGAGATCAACACATAGATGGGGATCGCACCCAAAGTCATGGGGTATACCAACAACCCAATCTATATTAACCCACTAAGTAGGGGATTGACCCCTGTGTAGTATTGGTCAGGATGATACTAAGAAACCCACCTAGGAAAATGATGATGATAGAGAATATGAATCTTGGCCTCATGAAAGGATTCCCCAAAATATCACCAAGACTAAATTTACTTAGAGAGGTTCACTATCCTATGAAGAGGACATGAATCCATACTAAAACCACAAGGAAAGGATTAAGGGGACATACCCTAATGAAACTTGTCCAAAATGAAGGGGAAAAGAGATCCAAGCCATCTTTTAATGAGTACATGGTGTGTACTGAAAGTACATGGCATGTACCTTCTAAACTGGGCCCTATCCATGTATTAAGAATTGTAACTGTGTCCATGTCTAAGTTCATGATGTGTCTGAGCTCATATACTCTTAACTGTGTCTGTGTACATAGCCCCATCCAAGTACACATCTCTGCCCATGTAACCCTGGCCTGGCCATGTTTATGACTGTGTTCTGGGCTATGTTTCTAGATGTGTACTCCCATAGAACACTTCAAGTTCCTAGGTAGGTCCACACACCAATTTATTCTTATCTCCCCCATAGAAACCATAGCATTGTATCCAGGGCCCCACATGATGTGTATTCCCGAATTATGTGCCGTGTATATTGGGATTTTCTAGAACTCGTAGATCCATTTCACACATTTTCATACACTCATTTGGCCTCTGATCCAGTTGTGAATCATGTTGGAAAGCCTGGATCTGGTCTAACCAAGCCTCTCCATAGCTGCTCGTCGGAACCCATCCATTTGATTCGTACAAGAAAACTATTTTCTACGTCTCTTGGTCGCTGCATGTCAAGGTCCATGTGAAGAACTCTGTTCTGATCCCAATCCATCATTATAGCATGATTACATCATTAATCCAAACCCAGATTTGTGATATCAATCCATTGTGACAAAAAACAGGTGCACAATGACTGATTTATAGTTATTTGTCAAACCACGACCAAAAGAATTGTCACGATGAATAAGGTACGAGGGAATAAAAGAAAAAAACACAAATGTGAGGAATAGACCTCAGCCAATGTTTGTGTTGTCCTTGATTATTTTCCATTATAACAACTAATAAAGAGTTATAATATAATCAACAAATAAATCCCCAATCCCAGATAACATCTATCCCATAATTGCAATATGTATGATACACAAATCAGTTCATTAGTTGATTGATTTTCATTAATCATAGGAATAATTGAACAGGAATAAATAAAAATAAAACAATCATCCTAACTCGATATGGATCAATCACTAACAAAGAACAAATCTACATCATTATCACTGGTGATATCCTCAAATCATGTTGCACAGAGATCGATGATTCATGATCCGGTCAGGCATTGTCTGTTAAGATCTTCTCCAACTCTCTCTCTCTCTCTCTCTCTCAAATTGCATGGTTATACAGATAAACCTTTAATTTTTTCATAAGAGAATATTTATAGACCATTTTAGGTCATGGTTTATAAAATAAATAAAATAAAAAATTTATTTTATTCATTTAATAATCCGCCTGCAACTGTGCTCAACCCGAACGTCTAATGCGCTCTAAAGTTAAGTTGTGACTAGGGTAAAACCCATATATGAACTAAATAGAGGCCTTAGATTTATGATTTCGAGCCCCCTTTAAGGATTTATTTTACCTTTTTAGAAAAAATATGCAAAAGTGATATTTAATATATGTCAAAAATTAATTATGGGCTCACCGAGCCTCAGAATCTCGTACCATCTCATCAATAATCACTGAAAATTATCCATATAATATTCTAAATTAATATATAGAAAAACCAGAGTCATTACATTCTCTCCACCTTGAGTCTTTACATCTCTAGAAGCTAAAAAAAACTATACAAAGAGATGTGGGTACTGAGAACACATAGGAATCTCCCACTCTGAGTTACTCTCCTGTAGATTCCAATGATGCCACCAGACACATTCTAAATGAATTAATCGCCCATAGAGGATCCTCTCTCACTAATCTTCAACCTCTACTAGATACTCTGCAAAAGAAGCTCTATCCTCGATTTCCATATATCCATAGTCGATAACATGTGATGGGTTATGCACATACTTCCTAAGTTGTGACACATTGAAGAGGTCATGTACCTAGTCTAACTGCTAGGGTAGTGCTAAGAAGTATTCCACCTCAGCAACTCTATATAGTATCTCAAAAGGTCCAATGAATCTCAAAGATTTCTTTCCACCCCGACCAAATCTCTGAAACCCATGTCAAGGTGATACCCTTAGGAACACATAGTCTCTATACTTGAACTCCAAATTCATTCATCGTCGGTCCACATAGGAATTATGATGGCTCTATGTGATCCTCATCCACTCAAAGATGATCTACACCTTTATTTTGGCTCAAACCAACTCTGGGCCCATAAGTGTTGACCCTGTTGGTTCAGTCGAACATAGTGGTTTCCTGTAGGGTCACCCATAAAAGGCCTCGAACGATGTTATATAGATGGTGGAATGGTAGATGTTTTTGTGCACAAAATCCACTAATGGTAGGTGATCCTTCCAACTATGGATGAAGTACAACATGCAAGTTTATATCTTTTCATCCAGAACCTAAATAGTGCACTCAGTCTGGCCATCAGTCTGGGGGTGAAACACTGTGATCAAACATAACTAAGTCCCAAATGACTCATGAAATCCCTTACATAACTGAGATGTGAATCAATAATCATGATAAAAAATTATCATCTAGTGAATTCCATAGATCCAAACTATCTCCTTCACATACAAGCATCCCAAACTCTCTACTGAACTCTACTCTTGTATGGCTTGGAAAAGGGGCAACTTAGTGAGTCGGTCTACGATCACCCATATAGAATCATGTCCAATAGATATCCATGATAACCCCATCACAAATTATATGGATATCTCATCCAACATAAACTCTGGAACCTCAATGGGTTGATCTAAACCCAACAGAACCTGGTGCTCATCCTTCACTTACTAACAAGTATGGAATCGAGAGACAAACTCTAAAACTCCCTTCTTCATCCCTGGCCACCAAAACTGACATTGGAGGTCTGGGTACATCTTTTACACACCTATATGTACCACCAAGGGAGATGTATGAAAATCCATCATAACCTTCTCTGCAACATCACTGGTACCACCGTGCATCCCATGAAAAGAACGAAATGATCCCCACCTTCAGAAAATCTATTAGGATCATATCCAATGGATATATGAGTATGTAGGGTCTCATAGTCGATATCCTTAAGTTGTACCTCCCTAAATTGTTATAAAAGTGGAGGGGTAACAACCATAAACTGATGGTAAGTTACTCTATCCTCATCCACAAAGGATAACTTTAACGAGGTCAACTATTCTGATGTCTCACTCAACAAATACAAGAAAGATCTCCTACTGAGATCATTTTCTACCACATTACCCTTCCTAGGAGTATAGAAAATCTCAAAGTCATAATTTTGGAGGAACTCTATCCATCACCTCTGTCTCAAGTTAAGACCGTTATAATATAATATATATTTGAGACTTTTATGGTCAGAATAGATGATAAAATACTCACCCATAAGAAAGTATCACCACATATTCAGTGAAAAGACTATTGCTGCTAACTTAAGATCACGAGTCACATAGTTCCATGTGGTCTAAACTGATGTGAACCATATGCAATCACCTTATTCCTATAAATCAGAACACAACCATGATCGGTCCCTAATGCATCGTAGAACACTAATTACATGACACCCTCTTCTAGAAATCTAAATATGAGAGCGCTCATCAATTCCTACCTTAACTCAAGGAAATACTTTTGGAACCTCTCCGTACACACAAAATGATTCGTCTTTCAGGTCAAATATATTAAGGTAGATGATATCCAAGAGAAATTCGGTAAAAATATCCTATAGTATCCTACCAACTCAAGGACGCTCCACACCTCTATCGCGATCTTGGGTGGCTCCCAAGATAACACTAACTTGACCCTTTTCAGGTCTATTTATACAACATTTTCTAAGATAACATGTACCTGAAAGTGGACCTCGTGAATCTTGAACTATAAATTTCAGATATTATCATAAATTTGGTGCTCTTAGAGTATATCCAAAACCATCCTCAAGTGTCTTGCATACTCCTCCTTGGACGCCGAGTAAACTAGGATATAATTAAAGATGGGTACAACAAATTGGTCTAAGAAAGGTTAAAAAATATAGTTCCTGAGTCTCATGAAAATTTCTAGGGCATTCATCACTCCAAAGGGAATCAACAAGTACTCATAGTGACCATAGCGACATATGAATACCATATTCGATATATCCTCATCCCATACTCGCATTTGGTGGTAGTATTATCTATGGTAAATCTTTGAGAACTATTGTGCCCCTCTAAATTGATTTAAGAGGTCATTGATCCTTGATATTAGATACTTATTGTTTACAGTCACCTAGTTTAGGTGATAGAAATCCACACAAAACTTCAAGCTCTCATCCTCCTTCTCGGCGAACAATACAGGGGATGCCTTGGGTGAAACACTAAGCCTAAAAACTCCCTTCCACTGAAAGTCCTATAACTGCACCCTCAGCTCACTAACCTCTATACGAACCATCTAGTATGTTAGTGTAGATATCAGGGCTATCATAGGGTTTGGATTAATGAAAAAATATATATCTGTATGGGGAGTTAATCCTAGAACATCCTCAGGAAAGACATCCTCGTACTCTACCACCGCTATAGGAAATTGAGAAATCATAAAATCTAATACACCAAGATTCATTCTAGGAAACTGGTGATTAATCGAATGCACTCCTTTATTCCTGAGCTCATCCCACTCCGTTTGGGTTTCCTTTTCACCCACAAAGTAAAACCTCATCCTATCATTGTGGATACACCGAATCCTCCTCCTGAAAAAATATATCTAGTCATGAACCATGGATAACCAGTCCATTCCTAAGATTATGTTGTAAGGACTCATCATTTTTGAAATGAGATCCCAAAAGAAACTCTTACGTTCAAGATTCAGGTCACACTGCCGAAAGAAGTTTGTGATCACTGAGTTGCATCCAATAGGAGTCTCTAAGCGCAAGGGTTAAGCCAAGGGATCGACTAGAATCTCTAATTCTCAAACCAGATAAGTGGAAATAAATGAGTGAATTGCACCAATGTCTATAAATACTATATATAAAATAGATAAGACATAGATCATACCTCATATCATCCCTGGAGCCTCTGCGTCATAATCCTTGACTACCTACAACTAACCTCGCACATGTCCCCTAGCTCCCTGAGCCTGGCATGGACCACCTGGGGGTGGTGGTGGTAATAAGTTAAAATGTATACCATATCTAGATTCTCTCCCAGATCCTCTTCCATATAATCCGCCCTATGGACCTTCCTGCTCCTACCACTTCCTCTTCCCAGGAGGATCATCAACTATCTCTCTATCAGACGCACGTCGAGTTATATGATCCCATGAAAGATATCCCCAAATGTCACAAGAGTAGCACCGCATATCTCTATGATGGTTAGATCCATCCTGTTATCCATGAACCACAAAAAATATTTCATGGGATTGCCTTCTGAAATGTATCAGACATCTTCTATGTTTCTGTTGTCGACTACCTGCCACTGAAGTCTCATCTCCTGTTTTCCCACTACCAGCACCAAATGCCTATGACTTCTCATCTAGGAATCTATCAACTACCAAATAATGAAATATAACCCCAAAAAATGTAGGAATTCATAGAGGTATCACACTGGCTTAGATTCACTACGTAGTCCTTTCTCAAAGGCCCGATCCCAAAATAAATGATCACGCACCCTATCGATTCTGTACTGAGAGAGGTTGGTGAACATCGATGAATACTCATCCATAGTCATACTACCCTATTGATGAAAAGAAACTAAAAATATTGTCATGATAGATTTTCCTTATCATATGACTTTGTCACTAATCCCCACCAACATTCTATAGATCCATGAAGAAGGCTCTCTGCCAAGACCACCATCTGGTGTACATGTGTCCTGATAAGATGGAAGAATCTCATAACCACCTCAAGCCAATCCTCAAGTGTCTGGGGGTTGGTCTCGCCTCATAACCTAATGGGTTTTTGTTACTAAAAATTATGAAGAACACTTATCTTGAACACCTCATTCACTAGTACTTCTGATACCATCTACTACTCGAAAGGTGGTTGTAAGTCTAGTGCACCACCTGGAGGTAACACCTCCTAAATATTCCCCTGCATCGAAGCCTCATATGTATTTTCCCAGATTATTGAAGAGGTACATATGCTTATGTTACTATTCAAAACCTCTCATTTAATGATAATAGTGTGTCCTAAAGGTTAAATAGAGGTTCATGAGATTCCATGGATCATTCATAGGTTGGAGCTCTAGAATTTGAGGAGAAAGAGTAAGCCTCATAGTTAGAACATGATTTGTGCTAACTATACGAGGCACCCAATGAATAGGGGAGGCTGCACAATTTGTCTCTAACTATAAGAGAAAGTATTAATTATCATATAGTGTTGAACACATTTTTGAAATATCTATTCACATGGATTGTGCATAGTCAGTCAAACCATGTGCCTAGACCATGTGAGGGGTATCCATAGGCAGTGGTTGTCGCAGGGTTAGCCACAATTTTTCTAACCGTGAAACCAAACTGTGAGACCCCTTAATAAAGGGGAAATGAATATTTTGGACCTGAAATGTTTTAAACCCTTATTTACTTGTCCATCCTCATTTCTTTTCTAGTAGAAAGACTCTACCCTCATGTGAAGCTCCTCCTTCAATCCAAGTTAGGATTCTTAATAACTCTTTCGTATGATCTCTATTTTCATCACTGTTGGGTGTGTTGGATCCATCTTGGTAAGCTATCTACTCCTCTTCCTTATATTATTAGTTTATATTCCCATCTCTTGTGCTATTTTGATGTAATCTCAATTCCCCTATTTTCAGGGAATTGATCATTTCTTTTGATTTCTCTTATTCTAGCTCGATTCAAGATCTGACACTGATCGAGGAGAGTGTTACGGGTCTAAGGTAGGTTTTCTAGTTTCTTTCCCTTAAGTTTAGTTTCATTTATATCATTCATCATCATGTTGGGAACCAAAATTTTTTGTGAACACCTCTAAAATATTTAATACATTAAATTTAATGGGTTTCCATGCACATTACACTACTACTAAGATGTGAATCAATGCCTTGGTTGTTCAAATTGACTCAAGCCACCCCAATGGGTGTTCTTCCCTTCAAGGACTATATTACCTTTTCATTAAATTAATTAAAAAACTTTTTAGGTGTGGTTTCCTTTGTAATAAATTATACCATTGCGATATGAAATGAATTAAGAAAGATGATAAGCCATGTGTTTAAGACCCTTTGCATTATGATATTGTTTTGAATGACATGAATTATTTATTTAATGTTTGGGAAAACTTTATTAAATAATTATAAATGAAATTCCTTGATAGATGATATAATATCATGATAGCTAAAGCATACCCTTATGTCATGCTGAGACTGATACTCAGGAATCTATTTATGAATCTTCGTAGATGGGCTCACCATGCTCTATAATTAGAATTTAAATGAATTATATATATGCTAAGAGTGATACTAGGTATTCCTTGGATGGGATCATCACATAGTTTCTCTACCTCCAAATGAGTGAACCGGTTCCCTTAGGGAGACCCCATGGATGGGCTCGGTGGAAAGATGGTTATACCATGTCACGATTGATACTAGGGACCCTATGTGAGATAGAATGGATGAACTCAGAGGTTTTTTTATTATCTTTACACTATGTCAGGGGTGATACTTGGGATTCCATTTATGGATCACCTTGGATATACTCCTACAACTTTGAGTATTTATTGCACTCTTGGTGTGATACTTGGGTTCCTTGATATGGTTTTCCTTAGATGATCCCAAGATGCTTCTTATTTAAATTGAAGAGGAACCTTGTTTATAGAATTCTAAGAATTTTTATTTAATAAATTGAAGGACATGCCTACAAAGACAAATCACATGCCTGGGTTTGGTCCTCTCTTGAGGCCTATTTTATGATGACCCATTATTACACCTATATAATACTTGTACATGTCTACCTTAGTTTAGAGACATCCAGATTATGTCGAATCAGGTAGTGTTGGTTGGATATCCCATGAGGAATCTGGTCCGATGTATTTATGTTACACCCCAAGTTTTTTCAAATAAATTTAATATTGAATGCATGAAACACTAAATCTCTACAAAACACTATTATTTTATAACCTAACCAGTAAAAATAATTTTTCCACCTACGTGATTTGAATTTTGAAACACTAACATACGTGGTTGCATTCAGTAAGATATTTAGAATATGATAAGGCAAAATTAATTTTTGGTGGATAGTAACATACCCTTATGAATAGTAATATGAACCTTATGAATAGTGAATCATATTATTATTTTATTTTCTTAAGGTTATGATCTTGATTAATATTTCAATATGATATAAAATGAATTATAGTTTTAAAATTGTTATTTTTCGAATAAATTATTATTTTATTTAAAAATTAAATTTATCATATTTAGAAAATTATTTTCAAAAAATGGAGTTCATTTTTTAATTCTATACATTAGAAAATGGTTAGGGTGAATTTTTGGGATTTTTCTAAACTACTTGAATTTTTGGTAAATAGTGAACTTTAATAATTTATAAAATATGTTAAATAAGTGAATTTATGCATCATGATTAAGTAATGGATGATGTAAATGACCACTTTTTCGAACTCACATGCAATTATTACTGTTTTTTGTCACAATAATCAATACTATTAGTTGTCTTTGGAAAAATAATAAAATAATGAGTAAAATAATGGGAAAACCCTCCTCTCTTCCACTATAAACCCTCCCTCACTCCCTATTCTATTCATTCCTATGAGCCTTGAGGATCCTAAAAGTTCTAACCAAATACCCTTCCCTAGTCACTCCCCATGTCTAGGAGCTCTGGGTCATTCCAAAAGACCCAAACCCCTTCCCTTAAGAAGGTTCTCAAGGAGGTTATTTCAAGAGGTAAAACATCTTTCTTTTTCAATTAGTTTCATTCCAATTTATCTTTTCTTATTCTATACTAACCAATTCTATCCAACTGATCCTTATAACTCCAATATAATCTATATACTGGAATTATACCATGTTAATTTAATAACCTTTACCAATCTTCTTACTCTTTCTCTCTTTTATAAATGAAATCATCGTTCGTGAGGTTCTAATTTACAACCTTCATGGACGATGAATTTTTGTTCTTCAATTTATCCTTCATTACTGGTCATGAAACCATTTTTATGGTTAAAACAGACTATAAAATGTTTATTATAACCTAATTAATATTCATTAACCAGTATATGTACATAGTATTAATTTATATGAAAAAACTAGTTTATAATAATGCAAATACTGCCAAATAATGATTGTCATTAATATTTCATCCAATGATTCAACATAATACCAGGTAAAAATGCTATATATAACCATTAAAACTTATATATGTTCATAAATAATATATAATTTCAATTCTATATAATTACATCCTTTCCACATGAACATCCATACTCATATACAAATATACTAATCATGAAAACCAAGGAAACGAACACTCAAGAATGACATAATTAAATATTATAACTTATCAATAAGGACATAATGAACTTAATAAAATTATGATAAACTAAATAAATGTCTAATAGGTTCTTAATTAATTTATTAATAAGTCTAATTTCATCTTCTAGGACCTTAAGTTCAAGAGCAGAACACATTCGGACTTAAGGTAATGGTATTCTACCTGAACCTCCATTTTCATTTAGGTTACGTTAATTATCTAATTACCTCAATTATGTTATTATTAATTCATATTTACTACTTATAATTTCTATGTGAATGTTCTATATATGTGTTCCAACCAGAATCATACCTTCATTTAGGGAAAGTTATATGTTTTAAAAGGATCTTTCAAAAATCTTTCCCGATAAACAATCCCGTTTCAAGGGAATTCCTAAAATTCTTACCTATTTTAAAGGGAAATATATAATATGTTTTTGGAGACCATTATGTTTATAAAATAACTCATTTTATTATGAAAATACCATCTTACTTCACTTCTAGTTTTATACAAAGATTTTCCAAAATAACTATTCTTTTCAAAGTAAAAGAGTATTTATCTCAAGAATCACTCGAAGATTTTATAAGAGTATATTAATCTATTTCAACACCATTTTTGACTCTTATGTATTATTGGGATTAATATTTTATGGTATCAACTACCGTATTTATTTTTATTGTTTATGATTAGTTTTCTTGTGGATTTTCTATCTTAAAACCATTCACCAATTTACTGCAAATGGTTAGTGTTTAAGCTTAATGTTTGGGGAAAGTTATTTAAATTTCATATATTAGTTTCACTATGGATGTATATGTTGTTTATTTTTATCCCCATTCATATGAGGAATGCATTCGACATAGTAAGTGTCGGGTGGGTCTCACTATAGCCCCTCGGTGCATAGATTGGTCTCATGAGACAAACTATGGTCTTGGCACAAGGCCTTGACAAAATGATTGTTTATCATCTTGGAATAAGGCCTTGACGGTATGGATATGATGTACCTCATTATAAATTACATAATTATAAAAATAGTATTGATGGTTCATGTGGTTGTTTGACTAGTAGAATACCCATGATTATGTTTTACTATGGAATTTTTTATTCATCTCTTATTCCTGCCATAATGTGTTCAAGTTTTTGTCGAAGGCATGTGTTTTTAGTTATTAAAAATGATTAATGTTTATGTTTATGATATATTCCGCTATATTTCTTACCCTTAATGAGAATTTGATATCACCCCTTTTTTATGTTTCATTTTCTCAGGACATGAATATTTTTATTATGAATGACATGCAGAAATAACCTAGGAGTTATGGATGCTGTCAAAGGATTTTCTATATTGTTTTTTGTTTCAAGTTGTAATATTAAACTTATGTATGTATGTTGCTTACAATTATACTAAACTAATCGGTCCTTCAGGATACATATTAATTTTTTATATTATAATTAAATTAAATAAGGCACATGCTCCAGGAAACCAGGGTTGGGTCCTTACGATTTATTTATTTATTACCTTGCATTTATTAACACTTCTCATTTTATATGCATGGAATGGATTGATCTAGAAACCATTGGTGGTGGACTACTATGTATATCTCGCACCCTACTTAGGCCACCCTTGGTACCTGAGAAGACTTATTGATTTTAGTTATAGATAAAAGGAATTGTTCATCTTATGATGCTTTATTTCCAATAATAAATTGGAGTACAGGAGTAGAGGGTTGAGCCTATGATCATGATTCTAATAGCAAAAACTTTTGACCTTTTTTGTATTTTTGTATAACAATTGGTATATGACTATTTAGACTATATCCCATGTACTGGTTTTTGTATAGAAACATGAAATGAAGTAATTATCTTTTTTGTATAGATTTAGTGTTAACCTTACTCTTGCTTATTTATCTTTGATGATTTATTCTTATTATTCCACTGTTGATTGGTTATTAATACTTCCACTATTTACCATATATTACTTACTACTATGATACACTCTAATATACTATGGAATAATATCCCCAAAGATACACCATAGTCCCTCACTATTATTCGGTAGCCTCTGACATACGAGGAGGCACACTTGAGGTTATGTGGACAACCTTCTTGGGGCACCAATTAGTGGATTCTAGGGAAAGAAGCTATAAATTGGTATCATAGCTATTTTTCCTTTTGTCTTACTGTTTGGGTATTAGAAAGGATTCTAGGATGTAATGGAGTTTGTTAATGTGTATATACCTATGAGTATCGAATCAATATATAGGGGAAACCCAAATTACCTGGGATGGGTTATTACTGTTCTAGTTTGTGGCTATTACGGTTGCATTGATTTCACCATTGGGTGATGCACATGTCTTGTGATGTTATTATTTTTGTTGATATTATTATTATTGTGGGTTATTTTTTACTTATCCTGGTATGGAAGGAAGGTAACATATCATGCATCATAATAGGCACTTTAAGATTCACATGCCATTCATTATGCGATGCCATATTTATATTACCGCATGCATTGATTATATTGCATGTGATTGTTGTGAGTTTATTAATTGTTATATATGAAATTGTGATAACTTTTCTTGAAATAATAACATAATTTTATTAATTAAAGTACCTACATCAATCTAAATGATGTTTTCCCTCATAGGTTGATGATAAAACATAAATTAATCAGTTATTAAACTTTTGATCCCTAAACCCCTAGTTCTATGGGATGAAATATGAGTTGATTTGATTGATGAATACCAATTTTAATTTATTAATTGAGTAATTATATAAATTGGGAATGGTAGTTAATTTAATTAAATCACTATGCATTACCTATTACGTCTTAATACCAGACGTAAAGGTCAGGTCGTAGTTACTTGATGTACCAGTTACAATTTATAAAGAGTATGATCCATTATAAATTGGGAATGGTGACACATTTAACTAGATTGAGAGATATAATCATATAAATAATAATGAATCTCAATAAATTAAAGTTTTAAAATTAAATGGTTACTACTAAATTGGGATTCCAATTGCAAAGTAAAGAGTTTTTCCCTATATACCTTACAATTGACACTCGATATACCATAACCTCTATTGTGTTGTATGAGACCTTGACCCTGAACCTACCTTAGTAGTGGGTAGTAGGTAGTATCTCCTATGATTTTTAGTGATATTCCTTATCACCTAGACTTGGATTTATGAGCAGGAATAGAGGTTTGACCCATATATAAAAAGGATATATTCATGTAATTTTCTATTTTTTTCTATATGTTATAAATCTTATCTGAGGCATGCACTTGATAATTATAGAGCTATGCTACCATGACACACTCAAGTTGTATTATAGGAGGGTGGTTATGACCATGTTGTGAAGGTGTTGGGTCCTAAGACACCAGTAATACCACCTATAATGCCACTTTAGGCAGCTCCTATTGATCTTCTTCTAGACACTGATTCTCATTTTTGAGATAGATTTTATCACTTCTTGAAGTCTGTATAGGGAACTAACTGACTTACCCCTACCATGAAAGAGTTTCAATAGGAGTTATAGTAGTAGAATCACCCCCACATTCTTGGGGGATGTAATCCCTCAGGCAACTAAGTCATAGATGGAGGCCATGTTTTATATCTTTGAGAGTTTGGAGACACCTTCAGAGGATAGGGTTAAGATTTATACCTACATGCTCTATGATTATACTAAATGTTGGTGGGTTTTCATCAACTAGGTCAGATATCATCAGGGTATGGTCTAGGTCAGCTTTCAAAAAACCTTATATGACTACTTATTCCCCCAGACATTGAGAGTAAACCATGCCTAGGATTTTATGCACCTACAGTAGGGAGCCGTGTTGGTAATGGAGTACTCTGCTCGATTCATTGAGCTTCAGAATTTTTCACTGACCCTAATAGGTGATGAGATGATGACTGTGAGACATTTTGAGGATGGGCTTGTGTATTATATTTTATTACAGGTTATTTTTTTAGGATGACCACCATTTTAGAGATAGTGAACTAGGAACTTATCACTGAACAAAACATAAGGGAAGATGGTAGTGTGGGACAAGGTGGTTCAACTTCCAGATAGGGAGATGATTTATCTAGCTGTAGGAAACACCGTTTTGAGGGTTCATGTGGGGGAATCAATAGACATATGAAACTTACCGACAACTATGTGGTGTATCACCAATGTGGTAGTACTAGACATAAAAATACCTAGTGTACAAGAAACTCAATCAAGTGTCAATATTACAGTAGGATGGGTCACTTTTATTGTTTCTAATGGAATTTCCCTCCTGTATCTAGTGATAATGGATCTGTACCAACATAGATTTTAGGACCAGGATCTGTAGCTCCATGTCAGGATGGGATTTACTCTAATACCGACTGATCAAGCTGAGGAGGTGGTCGTGGATGGGGTAGTCATACCTTAGAGGATCACCTCCAGTAGAGAAAACTTGACCAGGTTAGTCAGGCTGTATATCAAGTCCACATATATGGCCATATTTATACAGTGAATTATACTCCCAAGGAGTAGATTCCATGGCCTTTTATAGTATGTGGTACTATTTTAGTATCCTCAACTTTAGTTTCATCCCTATTTGATACAAGTGCATTACAGTCTTTTATATTTGTGGAAATTATGGAAAGTCTGGGCCTAAAGATAGAGTAATTTTGTGGTGTTATGAATCTAGAAACACCACTAAGGGTTTTAATAGTGAGTATACGCTAGTGTAATGAGTGACCCTTGAGATAGGCGGGTACAGTTTCTAGTGGAATTTACTTGTCCTTGAGATTACTAGCTTCAATTTCATTCCTAGAATGAACTAGATAGTTCCTTATCATGCCCATGTTGATTTATATCAATGTAGGGTGTCTTTTATATCATATGAGTGTAGTGTTTCTATTCATAAGGGTGAATGGGATATCTAGGTGAGTCGAGCTGAACCCAAGCATCATGGGCTGGGTAGAGGGACAACCTAGATGGAAAGCCTCTTTATGAGCAATCAAGGAATGCAGATTGTGAAATTCCCTATTATTGTGGATCATTTTAGGGAGATATTCCCTAATGAAATCTATGGTTTACCTCCTGTGAGAGAGGTGGAGTTCACCATTGAGCTAGTTTCAGGTGAGGGACCAGTGTCCATTACTACATATGTTATGTAACCTAAGGATCTCTAATAACTCAAAAAACATCCGGATATTTTGGTAACCGAACTTCATTAGGGGTTATACAGGGTGAGTAATTCCAAAAATCTTATTTTTTTATTTAATAATTTTGTGAGTTATTTCTAGGTTTATCATAATTTAGTTTGGACTTGTTTGGTTTCCTACTTTTTCCATAAAATTTATTTTAAAATAAAAGCTTAATTTTTTGGTTAGCTAGTAGTGATAAGAATTACCCATGGAAAGAAATGGGTTGAATAATCTTATCTCATCACATAAAAAAAATTTATAATGAAGGAATTTAATAAAT
Source organism: Viscum album (assembly GCA_963277665.1). Taxonomy (NCBI): domain Eukaryota; kingdom Viridiplantae; phylum Streptophyta; class Magnoliopsida; order Santalales; family Viscaceae; genus Viscum; species Viscum album. The sequence goes on along the minus strand of OY728139.1, from coordinate 270,925,662 downwards.
GAACATAAGGCATGTATTACCTCATAAAATTAAGTGGAAATAAGCTCAGTATATATGTGAGAGGCATATATACATAATTTATATGAAATCCATAACATCAAAGGTTGTCGTTGTTGGTTAAAATGTCTTCAAAATATCACATTGAATATTTCTTGAGTAAAATACACTTTTTATTTTGAAAATATTTCTTAAAAATACAAAAAATTTACAAATCATAATATAAAATAATTTATTTAAAAATAAACATGGAAAATTATTAAGGATTCTTCAAATAATTGAGTTTTCATGATAGTAGATAATTCTGTACATGTCGTATAAGTTAAAAAAACATTACATTCACATTGTTGTAAAAGGTTAAAAAGTACCTTGTTTAGAAAACTACATGAAGATTCCTTACAATTTTTTTTAAATATTCATACATGGGAAAAAATTTCTTTAATAAATCATTTGGATAATTTTAAAAAAATCCTTGAAAATATTTTTAGAAAATATGGATATGGAATAAAAAAGTTTTTTGACCAAAGAGAGAAATGAAGTTAGCTTTTCTTAAAAACATTTTCACTATCATTTTAATTAACAAAGAGAGTAAAATGGTATTATTACTTAAAAAGTTAATGAATAACTAGATTATAATAAAATATATTGGTTTTATGTTATAAATATCAACAATTCTTATAAGTGATAATTAAATATAAAAATTCTTGAATAATGATGAGATTGTGAAATAAACCCTTATCACTTTGTTGACTTTTGAATCATAACCACCGTGAAAGAAGTAACTTAAAAAAATTAAATACCATGAAGATAAAGATACTAATTATATAACATTCAAATGGTTAATATATACACCACACAAAATAAATAAGTGGTGAATATGACATATGTCTCATGGAAGTAAAAGTGAGCAGAGAAATCCCTTACCCTGAGTCCAAACATATCGTGTATGTCCTTTATATCCTATATAATAAAATTATATCAATTATTTTTTTAATAATAAACTTTTATAGGTTTTAACCCTTATATATAAACTATTTATTTCATTTATTTTAGTGACATATTTAATTACTTATTCAGTTATATCCATATCAGGTGTTTTGAGGACGGTTGGTTCATAAATTCAAAACATCCTCGGTGTGTTGACCATAGTTAAAGGGGGTAGTATTAAATCATATAAATAATAATAGTAATTATATAATTATAATTTTTATACATCAATTATATTTTTAAAACCAACCATGAAATATGGTTATGAAAAATGAAATATGTTACAATCATGGAGATGTTATGTCGTACATATGCATGAGTAACATTTCAATTTTTCAATGGTCATGATATAATTAAGTTAGGTATTATTTTATATTTAAATAATTATCATTATATCATAAATATAATATTATTTACTTAAATAAACTTACATATACAATCCATATGATGCAGTAATAAAAAACGAATCACATCACTTCGCGAGGTAGTAGTCCGCCATAGTCACGTATGATGTTATCATTTTTCATTAGATGGTATGGTGAGAAGGTATATGATATGTTATTTTTACATAATTATTAATATTTCATGAATATAATATATAAATATTAAATACATCATAATGAAAAACTATTAGAGGTGATGATGGAAAATGAATTACATTAGGTTGTGAGGCAGTAGTCATTCGTACACATGAACAACGGTTTCGTTTACCATTTGATGAAAGAAGATATGGATAAATATTATGAAATAAAAATAATAAAATATTAGTATATAGGATATATTGGTTTTATTATATTGATATTTTTAATAAATAATAGAATGTGGAAAAATAATAAGTAAAAATAAAGAGCTTAGTAAAGATGATTACACTCGCTTAAAAGAACCTCCTTTAGATCTCTTATTAAGGACACTAAAACTGCTATTTTTAGAATAAAAGAATCTATATATTTTTTATAATGATTTTTAGGAGGTATATTTCTTTTTTTTATACAAATTGATTTATAGGTGTGAATAATTGAGGGGAGGGGGTTCCCTTTTATAATAGAGGAGTGAAATTTTTATAAATACCAAAAAATATTCAATAATAGGAATTCAATCTTAAGAAAAGTGCCCCCAAAATTGATAAATAATGGATTTAAGGGTTTATATGGTATAGAAACATATCCACTATTAAAAAACATGTTTTAAACATTGTATTCCATTTACCTCTAATGTTACCATGATAACTAGTTTTTTTTTCTATTTTTAATAATCATTGTAACAAAAAATAATTTCACCTTATCACATAATATTAATTATTCATATTAAAAATAAAAAATAAATTTTATAAAATTAAAATAATAGTATTTGAAGAATTAAATTTAAAATTACACCCACAAAACGTGTTAGAAAATTATTTTTCAAAAAATAAATTTTTTAAAGAAATAAATTTTTCAAGAAATAAATAATCTTATATTAACATTATGAATCATAATAATAAATATATTAATTAAAATTAATATAAATATATGTATAATTATGATTTTAATTTAAATATATAATTAATAAGGGTTATTTTATTTAATTAAAATATATAAACTTTATGTATTTTAAAAATAGTTGTCAAAAAACAGCGTTTTAAGTATAAAAATAAACTTAGACCAAAATAATGTAAATTAATGATTCAAATTATTTTTTGGTTATTATAAATCCAATGGTTCATATGTAACTTTAATAGAAAATCAAAAATATAATTGAACTTTTAAATTATTTGATCTAATGAAAATAAATATCTATATTTAAAAAATCAGTAATTTTCACTATTCACTGAAAAATCAATCATTTTAGAAAAATCCAAAAAATTCACCCTAAGTTAATTTTTATATTCTGATTTAAAAAATGACATTATATTTATAAAATAACATTTCTAAAAGTTTCATAAATTAATTAAAATATTTTCTTGTAAAAAGAAATAAAAATCATTTTTGAAGGAAACATATTTTTTGTAGAATAAAATATCTTTATTAAAATTTGAGTGATTATTTATTAATAATTTATAAATAAATTTATATTGAGTAGAAAATTTATATATATTTCATAAACCAGTTATTACTTTTCATATCCACCAATTTAACATCTAGGTTATAACAGTAATATATTTCACAGGTTATTTAAGCTTGGTGTTGCCTATCATATATGCTATTAAACATTATGTTCTTATTTTAAAATACCAGGATGTTAAATATCAAGTATCCAAATAAACTCATTTTTTATCATATGATATAAAATAGATCATCCATATTGGGACCCCTGTGAAATTATTGATGTCCCAATGAAAGGGTCATCCTCAGTTGAATTAACATCTGACCCTTCAGTGATTTTAGTCAATAATAAAATAATAAAAAAAAATTATATTTACTAGATTTGGAACATAAATTATCTTTACTTTCTATTATTCCATTATAAATGGTTCATCTTTATTCCATGCTTTACAAAAATCCACTTTCATGAATCCCGATTCATTGATTTTAATTGTACTTCTATTATCAACTCACTTGCATTGAAAAATTAGCACTTGGAATATTTTATAATACAACTATAATATTTCTTATATGATTACAAAGTATAAATTATTCACATATATAGTATTTCTATCCTTGGTACTAGATACATGAATCACTTTAGTCACAAGTATGACTATACTATTTTTCATGGTACTTCATTCATCCTGTTCCTTTATATAGAACATATAACCCTTAATTACATAACCATTATAAGATAATAAATGAAAAACTGGTCCACTATCTAGAAATAGAATTTTTGTATGAAATTTAATTCAGATTTTTAGTTGACTCCTTAAAAATATGTCCTTGAAACCATCCTATAAACTATCTATTATATGTATTTAATATCCAAATTTCATCCCTTAATGGATTAAAATGCATGATAATTAATTTACGGGTTTAAAAATATGGTGAAACCTTTAAAATATTATAAAAACAATAATTGTGGGTCTACTAATACCTTTTAATAGTAATTTTGACAACATTTATTCTAGAAATTCCTTTACCCTCAAGCCACATGATGTGATAGTATTTTGGTTGACCAATTCCTTCCACATCAGATAGGTATTCAATACAGAATTCAATGACTTCCTTAAAAATATATATCTCTACAATAAAAACTTCTATATGAATTATATTTTTGAAATAACCTTTCAAAATATTCATATACCATTCATTGGGGTACATCCACCTATAATAAAAAGGACTTCATATCCAAATATCTTTAACTAATTAAACCATCATAACAAAGAATGATAGTGGAAAAAACATCTCCAATTTAAATAATATGAAAAAAATTTATAATCTATAGTTTTCCTATAAGACCCCATATTTTTATAGATACTTCCTTATTGAGTTTTGGTTGAACCGATTTTAGTTGGGTTTTATTTTATTCTTTAAACCTTGGTGGTTAAGTTTATTTTTTTGGATGGAGAGGGTTTTCTAGAAAAAATGGCTAAAGTTTAGGGATGTATATTTTTTTGAATTAATAGAGTCTGGGTATAAATGATTTAATGTATTATGAGGGTTCTCCATGGGTTTGGAAAGATTCTGAGGTGTTTTGGATCTTTTCTTCAAAATATGGAATTTGATTTTTCTACAGGAAACTTTCACATCATGAATGGGTTTTAGGACATAAACATGTTTCCTGACATATAAAATTAACTGGTTCAGAGCATGAAACATTTACATGTTGTGAAACTGGTTCATGTCCTGAAATGGTTGATCAAGGTTATTTTAACATGAGGTGATTTGTTTGGAATATCTTATAAATTGATAAATTCACATCATGAAAGGGGTTCATGTCATGAATATATGGGGATCAATGGTTTTAAACCATAATTCACATATGATTTTATTTTTCATTTATTGTGGAACATCCTCTCTCGAACCCTAAGGAGACTCCATACAATTTTGGGTAAATTCCTTACTTTATAACATATTGGTCTAGAATTTGATCTCTGGTGAGTTTCTTAGTTTGGTATTTTACCTTTATTTTACTATCCTATTTTATAGTAATGTGATCTCTTTACTATCATTGAATAAGATTTTGATCTTATTTCTTGTGTGATCAAGGTTTTCTTTATGATATCCTTAGTCTTTGTTCTTCATTGGCATTCCCTTGAGAGTGTTTCTTTGATTTACAAATTAAGGTGGGTGGTCTAAAACTTATCCCTTTTATCTAATTTAATTATCCGTAGTATATGAAACATGTGAAACCACACAAGAAAGCCACACACATGACCTAATTAATTGAATAAACCCTGTTAAATACTAATATTTTTTAGACCATCCATTAGATTCCTTTGGGTCCATAACCATGGAGAGTGAGACATGAGACCACCTGATAGGTGTTCCAATCTTAGACCTTATTGATATTTTGTCATCTTGACATTTGATCCTTGAGATATACTGTAAAAATTGATTGATTGTTGTCTTAGTATTATGAATTGGCATAACATGTAAATTGTGTGGTTTCTTAAGGAATATTCACCTTGGATAAATTTGGTTAACTGATATGTTAATAACTTTAGGGTTAAATTTTAAATGAAACAGATTCAATATAATTATTAGGATAATTGGAAAACCTGGTTTTATGAAACATAAATAGCAAGAAAAATGATAATTTGATGATTTAAAAACAATTCCTTGTGGTGAAATATCTTGTATATTTGATTTTGGATTTGAAATTTGTTTGGTTAAATTTTGAGTTTATGTGACATCAATGTGATTGAATTCCAAGGGTGGGATTCTTATTGGAATTTTGAGTTTTATTGGATAAGACTCATGATTTATATTGAAACATGTGGGATTGGTGCATGATTTTCATACTGCCTAAGGTCTAGGAGCACTGGTACTGGATGCCTGAGGGTAGATTATATTATTATATTGGATATCTGAGGACTAGATACATAGTGTATGGATGCCTAGGGTGAAATTCTGGATAGCCTATGGGTATAGTCCATTTGTTAATTTGATGATTGTGTGATCCATCCTCGGTGAGACAATCTGCTACTATTTGGGTGATCCATACTGGTGTAGGAGGGTCCGCCCTTAGTCATAAATACCTGATAGGTTTTCAAAGTAGGTTTTTCTAGCCTCAGTTGTTAACCCCTAACTTGAGGGTTAGTAGGTTTATTTCATGTACAATATTAATTTATTAAATTAATACCTTGTTAATAACTTTATTGCATGCACTATATTTCTTGGACTGAATTTGTTTACACATGGTAGCATCAACATAATGATTTTTACTCACACCTAGGATGATCCTCTATTTGGTACCCTAATAGATTGCATGGATGAAGTTTTATACATGGGTAAGGGACCCTATTATTGATTTGTCGTTTACTAGATGGGTTGGATCTATGAGATGGGACCAACATGGGGTTTAAGAATGGGGTCTTTGGACTCTTTATTTTAGTCTATTCTATCATTTATCTGTATGACTTTCATCACTTTATTGAGTTACATTAATATTTTCATTAAATTATTTTTTTATTATTTATATTTATTCATTTTTCCCTTATCATCTTGGTTTCTTATTTATTTATTCATCTTAGTTCTACTACTTCCTCTACTCTACTATTATTTATTATTTTAGTGAAACTCTTTACTAGAAGGTATAATCTCTCAAATATATTCATGACACCATCACTACTATTCATCAGCCTTTGATATATAAGGAGGTGCACCAGAGGGCAAATTTTCAAACTATTCTGTAACTTGAGGGATCACTGGGTCGGGGATGTTACAAAGTGTTATAAGAGGTCAGGTTTATTTTTTGTTGCTTTACTATTTTTGAATGGTAAAAAGGTGTGTAGGATGTATCAGGACTTTGTAATGATCATTTGAATGGGAGTTTCTAACCCATATATGAGGGAAAATCCAATTTCCTAGGGATTGAATTGTTTTTCATGATGTTTTCTTGTTTTGGTTGATATTATTTTACCTTGGGTAATTCACATGTTGTGTGATGTTACTATTTCTTGAGATTAATTATCGTGGCCCAGTATGGTTCAAAATAAGTAAGCATTCATCATGATAGGAACATAATGATATATATTGACATTCATTTTTCATGATAGGTACATATTTATTTCATGTGATTTATTTTCATATATGAACTATGAAATTTGATACTGATTATATCTAATGAGAAAGAGAATGAATAAATTGGTATGCCATGCCGATTCACTTATTAATCCATATTTAGAGAGGCTATGAGCTAGTGTTTCTATATTGTTTTCACCTTTTGAAAATTTAACCTTATTTTATAATGTGTTCTAAGGAGTTTTTTTGTCATGTAGAGAAAATGAATTATCGTTATCTTCAAATTGAGTGTCAGGATAATAGAAATTAGCATGCTCTAAATGCAACTGAACCTAATCTTCTTATGGATTTTGTGAAATAGATGGATGATAAGTTTAGTAACATATTCCTGAGCGTCATAAAATCCATGGAGAGGGAGAGTTTTAATACCATGCCTTTGATGTCTGAGCTAAATAGAGAGTTCCATCTACAACATTTGTCTATATTCACTAGAGAGGGAAACTCCCAGAAAGGTTGGACTGGTGCTTTTAGTGAGAAAGGTTGGGCCATAAGTTCCCAAAGTGTCCTCTCCCAGGAACGAAGTGCCATGTTTGTGGAAGACTGGGTCATATTTAGAAGTTTTTTAGGAACATTACATAGTAGATAAGTGGAAGGGGATTACGGTAGGCATCTAAGTCTATAAAATACTCAGTTATCCCTCAACAAACTAGTAACTAGAGTTCCACTATCCCTTCAGGAAGAAATATGGGATGAGGTAACCTAGTATAGAAGTGGTGTATTATTTATAGGTAGAATCATATGGGAGTTATATTGGAGACCAGGGAAGAGGGGAAAGTTATCCACACACTATGTAGTCTACTCCAGCTATTTTAGATGTAAGGACTTCTACTGTCAGAGGCATAATTATTTTATCATTTACCCTTTTTGTATTTTTTTGATATAGTATAATCATATTCCTTTATATAGTATCTTTTTTAAAATGTTTTGGGCTTTGTTGTGTACATATTGGATGGTTTCTTGACTATCGATACACTGTTAGGAGTTCAGTCAGAGAATATCAATCATATCAAGATATGTTTTGTAGAAATTTGTGGCTACCATTTATTTTTTGTACCATTTGTACTGTAAATGATAGGTTTTGATTTGTTTCTAGGTATGGATTGTTTATTTGTTTACCAATATCACATCGACTTTTTCCATAGGAGATTACCCTTTCAATCTCTAGGAGGAAACAATTTTCACTAGTTTGAGTGGGATCTTTAGGATGGTCATACAAGACCAATTCAGTGTAGATTGGACTGTCTTAAGGATCATATAACAGGTATTTCTCTAAATAATGGTTGAATATAGAAAGATAATTTTACTCCAAAGGTAGAAAATTTTCATGATGCTTTTCTTGAATAGTTCTATGACTTAACACCTGAGTGGTAGATCAATTTCATGATTGAGTTAGTATCAGGAGAAAATATATTTTCTATCCCCCCTTATAAGATGACACCAGTAGAGCTTCATAAGTTAAAAGTTTAGTTAGAATATATGTAATCCAAGGTTTTCATATATACAAGTACATCTCCTTGGGTTTATCCTGTTCTTTTTTCCAAGAAGGATGATGGGACTTTTCACTTGTGTTGGACTATTTGATATTGAAGTAGATGATTGTAAATAACCGGTATCCCCTCCCATGCATCAATGATCTCTTCAACCATATAAGAGGTAATAATTTCTTCTAGAAGATATATTTTCAACTAGAATAACACCATTTTAGGGTAATACCATCATACATACCTTATACTTCTTTTAGGAGAGTAAGAATGACTTTTATGAGTTTATAGGGATGTCGTTTGGTCTGAAGAATGCACCAAAAGTATTCATGGCATTGAAGAATTAAATATTTCATCCTTTCCAAGATCATTTTGTGGTTATTTTCATCAATGGAATCATAGTGTACTCCTAGTATGCAGACAATCATGCCCAACATCTTAAAATCATCTTGAGTACACTGAGAGATAATCGGCTTTAGACTAATATATCTAAATGTAGTTTCTTGATTGAAAGAGTGAACTTCTTAGGCCATGTTATCTCGGAGGCTGGAGTGTTAGTAGACCCATAGAATGTTGCTATTTTGGTATCTTCAGATCGAACCAAGTATGTATTTGAGATTCAGAGTTTTTGTGGTTTTAGAATGTTATTACTAACGTTTCATCCAGGACTTATCCCTTATGGAAGCACTAATGTCTAGGCTGACCAATAAATGGTTGAAGTTTGTTTGGACAAAATATTGTAAAATATTTTTTTAGAATATGAAGGGAAGACCGGCCTCATCACCTATTCTCACTTTAATGGTTCTGATAAAGGAATATTCCATGTAAAATGATGCATCAAGATTTGGACTCAGGGTTGTTCTGATACAGAAGGATCAAGTTGTTACTTATGGATGTAGAAAACTAAAGATTTTGAGATTGGTGTAGATGCATCCTTTGAGGAGCATCCGATAGGGATTTTGGACTGTAGCAAGAAGTATATTCAAGGAAAGATTATACTTCTAGTATGAGTGTAGTGGAAGCATGGGAATTTTCAAGAGGATACGTGGGAGAGGGAATCTGATATATGATCATAGTGGCCAAAAATTTTCTTTGGTACCCCACAGTGATACTTGGAGTAACTCGTGGATGAGCTATTATATGGTGGGGAGGTTGTAGGATCCCTTCTTTTTTAGGCATTCCCCTCTTGATTTTTGGTTGAACCGCTTTTATTTGGGTTTTATTTTCTTCTTTAACCTTTTTGGTCAAGTTTATTCTAAGGATTGAGATATTTTTTTAGGGAAAATTACCTCAATATTGAGTATGTATGTTTTTTTGAATTAATGGATTTTAGGTATAAATATGTCAAAGTATTATGAGGGTTCTTCATGGGTTTAAAAATATTTGAGGGTTGTTTAGGTTTTTTATATAGAATCTGGGATGTTATATATCTACAATATACTTTCACATTGTGAATGGGTTACATAACATAACAAGTTTTTAGGAACATTCTATAAATTAGTTTAGAGCATGAAACATTTACCTACTATTAACTTAGATCATGTCATGAAATAGTCTATTGGGGTTACTCTAACCTAAGGTGATGTGTTTTTCAGTGTATCCTATAAATCAATAAATTTAAATTGTGAATGGAGTAAATTAATGAATATATTAGGATCAGTGGTTTTAACCCCCATTGCATGTATGGTTTTATTTTTCATTCATTGTGCAACATCATCTATCAAACCCTTGGGCGAATCCAGGTGATTTTGGGGTGATTCATTCCTTTTCATAAATCTTAGTATACCATTTGATTTTTAGTGAGTTCCTTCATTTTGGTTTTCCCCTTTCTTATGCTATCATCATTTATGGTGGTTTGATCTCTTGACCATAATTATATATAGTTTTGAGTTTATTTCTTGTGTAATCTAGGTTTTCCTTGTGATCTCCTTCACTTTCATTATTCATTGGCATTACCTTGAGATTTTTGATTTCATTTCCAAATTATGGTAGGTGGTCTAAAATTTATCCTTTTTTTCTGATTTAATTATTCATAGTATGTGAAACATGTGATACCATGCCGATACACTGTACACGTGATCTAATTAATTGGATAAATCCTATTAAATATTAATTATTGTTTGAGACTTCCCATTAGATTCTACTAGGTCCATATGATTGGTGACTGAGACCTATAACCACCCTCTATGTGTGTCACCATTGGACCTTATTGAGACTTGGTCATATTGAAATTATATCCTTGAGATATTTTGGAAAAATAGATTGATTGTTGGATTAGTCTTATGAATTGGAAAAACATGTAAATTATGTGATTCTTAAGATATAACCACCTTGAATAAATTTGGTTAATTGATATGTTAATAAAATTAGTGTTTAATGATAAATGAAATAGGTTTGATATATTTATGAGGATAATTGGAAAACATTGTTTTATGAAACATAAATGGAAATACAATTGATGATTTGATGAATTGATCATTGTGACTTATGGTGATATATCTTGAATATTTTATTTTGGATTTTGAATTGTTTTCTTAAATTTTGAGATTATATGATATATATGTGGTTGATTAATTAGAGTGGGATTATTATTGGAATGTTGTGTTTTTTCGATACAACTCCTGATTTATGTTGATGCCTGTGGTCTTGGTGAATGATTTTCATACCACCTGAGTTCTAGGATCACTAATACTGGATGCCCAAGGGAAGAGTATATGATTATATAAGATGTATGAGTACCTGATTCATAGTCTCCATATGACCAAGGGAAAGATTATAGATAGCCTACAGGTAGATTATTTTTGTTAATTTGATGATTATGGGATTCGTTCTCAATGGAAGAATCTGATATCAGTTGGGTGATCTGTCCTAATGTAGGGGGATCCACACTTAGTTTGAGATACCTGGTAGGGTGCTGAAGTAGGTTTGGATAGCCTCAAGTGTTAACCTATAACATAAGGGTTATCAGGCTTGTTTCATGTGCAATATTAATTTATTAAATTAGTACCCTATCAATCTCTTTATTTCCTACAATACATTTCTCTGAATAATTTTTTTTGACATTTCAGTGTTGATTTACTAATTTTTACTCACACCCTACATGGGACACCATTTGGTACCCATACAGATTATATGGATGGAGGTTTGGACAAGGATAAGGGATCCTGTTATTGATTTGCAGTTTTCTGAAGAGGTTAGAGCTTGGAGACGGGATCTACATGGGGTCTGAGATCGAGGTATTTAGAGTCTTTATTTAAGTCTATTCTATCTTTTTTATTTATTAATTTCAGCACATCATTTAATTACATTCATCTTTTCATTACATTATTATATTATTATATGAATTTATTCATTTTTCCCTTCTCAGCGTGGTTTCCTATTTATTTATTAATATTTTTTATATTATTTTCATTACTATATTATTATTTATGCATTCATTAAAACAATTTTCCAGCGGTTATAGTCTCCCCACTATATTCCTGACACCATAACTATGAGTCATTAGCCTCTAGCATACAGGGAGGCACACCTAAGGTCATGTAGCCAACCGAGTCGGTCAATTGAGGGAGCACCAGTTCAGGGAAGTTATATAGAAATTTTATTGGGTTTATCACTTTACTTCATATATATTTTTTAAAAATAAATTTTATTGAATGTATGATATAAATTATTAGGAAAAATGCAATGTAAAGATTTAGACATTAGATCTTTCATCAAAACATGTCCATCATGCGATTTTAGGCTCTTAAATATTAAATTAGTCATTTAAAGGATGTTCTAGATATTTTATTAATACTCATATTGAACATTTATATCATTAAAGAAGTTAAAAAATAGATACCTCACTTCCCTAGAAAGAGTGTAAGTAGCTGGAGGAAGAAAAGTCTATCTTTCACCATTCACCGACACTAACTCTTCATGTATCCCCATGTCAATCATATCCAACCACGACTTAATTTAATATTTTTTGTGTTCATTTAGTATCATTCCAATGGAACTATCACATAAATTTTTTTCCACATTCATTACATAGAGAAAATTCCTTCCATAAAAACAATTCCAGTTTGGTAATAAAAAAGTTGATCACTTTTTCCAACCACTTTTTCTAATGTTTTTCAAAGAAGGTTTAAAAAAAGTGGTTTCTATATATTTTAATTTCTCAAATATTTGATCAAATATTAGTGGATATGGTGATGTAACTTCTTTATATATCCCATAAAATGATGTCATCCAAGATCAGTATTTATTTCATTAGGGTAGAAATCTTTGATTTAGTAGAAACACAGTCTTTGATGAATGTTTTAACCTAACTATGTGTGTACCTTATTCACAATTGGGACACCCTTGATTTCCTTTAATTCGATATCCTGAAAAATTTAATTAAGTTTGAAAATCATTTATCATCCTATAAAATATGGCTATAAGAATGAAATATTCATTTCAATAAGAATCATAAAACATAACACTTGAATCCCACATTAATTTAAAATCTTTGATCAATGGAGTCAAATAAACATCAATATCATCACCCAGTTGTTTTGGTCTTGATATAAGGAGAAAAAACGTAATGTATTTTCACTTTATTCATAACCATAGTATAAGTTATAATTTACCAACATAACCGGACATGTATTGTGTGTGATTCATTGAAAACTAAAAGTATTCACTCCATATGTTGATAACACAATATGAAGGTTTCTTGGATTATTTGAAAATTCAGAATACTCATAAATAATTATATTCCAATGGAGATAGTTTGATGGGTGATCAAGTTTCCCATCTTTATTTCTTGTTCTGTATTCCATGTTAATTGTCTTGCAGTCTCTTCACTTATATATAGGTTTATAAACCTTATAATGATTAGAAAGTACCATAAAACTTTCTATGGACTTGATTAATCTTTCTTGTATTGAGACACATCACACACTGGTTATTTTTATGGTCCTTGAGAAATATTATACAATCATTTAAACATCCATGTATTCTTTAAGAGATTATACCCATTTAAATTAGTATTCATTTAGCATCATATATTTGGAAGGTAATCTCATTATCTCCAAGGAGCATATCATTCAAAAGAGAAATCAGTTAACTAATGTTGGTGTCACTCCATTCATTTACATCTTTTACGTTATATAGCTTCAGTATGGCTGATAAGGATGTATATTTAGTACAACTAAATACAATAGTGTCTTTGTAAAACTCTTTAAAATCTAAAATAGTTTTGTATAATCATGAAGTTTATCTTTAACTATCATTGTCATTTCCTCAATACGATCTTCATCATTATTCACATATGTAATCATATCCTCTATATGGTCTTCATTATTGTTTACACTTGTAATAATATCATATGATTCATAAAATAAAGTGTTATCCCAATCACTACCTACATTCAGTTTTCCCCATGTTTAGTTGAATATTTATAACTTCAATATATTCTACGGTCGATCAAGTGTTCTTCCAAATCCTTTGGACTAATTAGTCTTGAATAATGATAGTGTAAATGAAAACAAAGGATTTGAGATGGTTCGTATATATGATCCTTAGAAAATTAGATGAATTATTTCACCCCATACCCATAATATTTTTTCATATGATTTACATCCATCCATTTTTTATTCATATGCATCCTATTTGATTCAATAATATTAATATTTAATAGAATAAATAAATAAACATAAAGTATGACCTTGGAACCCTAGAAGGTCAATATTAAAGAGTCATTTAAGCTATATGAAACCATTTTTCTAAGATAATAAGAGTTGAATGATGTGTATTGAGACTGTTCTTTAGTGGTGGAAATCATTGAAGGAAGGGAGTGTGTGATATATATAAAGTTATAAAAAATATAATTAAATTTTTATCTATATCAAAACATAGAGATCAAGGGATATTTCTATAACTTTACTAGGAGGGAGTAAAATAAGAGGGAGGAGTTTAGGTTTATTTATTTATTCACATGGTGCATGGTGGGATAGGTGGTGTTTCATTGACAAGATTCTTAGGAGTCTAAGTTGATCTATTTTCAGATGAAAAAATCATTGACAAGGCCCAATCACATGGTCTTTAGAACCCAACATTTGAAGAAGCTCTTGAATTTTATTAGGGTTTGATGAATAAAACCATGGGCCTATCTCAATGGGATGAACCAATAAATTCAACTGGAAAAAAAATCCAAATGATAACTTAAATAAATCTAATGGAGATCGGAATTAATGCAAGTGGGTCCAAGTGTAAGAATACAATGAAAAGAAATACCAACTTACTAATTAGAACTGAGGTGGAATGAAAGTGGAAGTAACCCCCAATGAGGTAAATAAGGGGAATCGACTACTATGAGTGAAAATTTATAGACCCCGTCATATGAGGGAAAGTAATTTAGGAGATGATAATCCTATAATTGGAATGCTTACTGGAACTCAAAATGTTTCAACACATTATGCTACACAAGTAATTCATCCAGGCTCACATATGAGAACATTCATCAATACTCATATAAGATTATATCATTTTACAAAATGGTTTCATAATAAATTAACTTCATACACCATGTATGAATCATAAAGCAAGGAATTTCTTTAGCCTTATAATTCCTATGTTTTTAGTGTGGTTATACTCATGGTAAAAATGTGTACATGAGATGGTGGATCCTACTGGAAATGGTGATGAACATTCTCGTAATCACATGTTCCTAGAATTTTGATGAGGTATCATGGGTTCCGACATTTGGTATACCATGGAGATGAATATTTTTAATATAGTGAAGTGGTGTAAAGTGAGAGTGAGGATAAAGCACCCAAGAAAATTCCCAGTGTTAATTTGTGTTCATGGTATATCTGTAAGAAATTTCAATTGAAATATCTTTATATTTATGATAATTTTATAGATTTATTTTCAGGGGAGATAAAAATAATATTCACAATGGATTTAAAGGATTTTTATGAGAAGATGAGGTCTAATTCAAAGGATGAATTTTAAATTCAAATTTCCAAAGATAAAGAAAAGATAAAGAAGATATTTGAAAGATATATCTACCCTCTAAGATATAGTTTTTCCTTTAAATTAAAGGGTAGATGGTTTTTCTAGGGAATATGATCAGGAAGAGGTGGACCATAGTTGAAGTTTGCTCACATAAGAAGAATTTATCTCATGATGCATAATATAAAACAAGTACAAGTAGTTGCATGAGAATAACTCTCGTACCTTGGGTTTTGATATGGTCGACTCATCTGAGATGTTCAAGGGTGAGCAAAAGGAGAGGCCAACTTCCATGAGATAATGGTGCAAAGAACTGAGTTCTCTTAGGGTTGAATTTATAAGATTGGGAAGGGTTTTATCATCACTTTCTAAAATGAACTAGTAAAGATAGGTTTTATCAGTTATAAATTAATAAGTGCTGATAAAACCATTATTTATTGATGCGAGATTTAGTGCTGATATAGATATACCTTTATTAGTGCTAAATAAGTGATGAAGAAAACCTATATTTTTTAGTGCTATAATTTTAGCATAGATAAATATAGGTTACATCAGTGATTTTTATTTTAGCATTGAAAAATATATTTAAAATAAAATAAAATAATATTAATTGGATATATAATAAAAATGAATTAATAATAAAAAAGTAAAAATTAAATAAAAATATTAATGAATATACAATTTTAAATGCATCAATGTTAAAAATGATTGAAATTGAATAATTAAAAATGAATAGACTTAAAAAATATTAAAAATGGATAAATTTTATTGATTATATAAATTAATAAAAAAATAAATATATATTAAAATGAAGATGAATACATATTGAAAATATTAAAACATAATAAACATGTACAAAAAAACTGTAAGATTAATTACATGAATTATAAACACATACAAAAAATGAAGAAAATATTTTAAAATGAATTTAAATAAATTACATATATAGAGTTCAATTTTTTAAAAATATTACATCTTAATAAAAAAAATTGAATGAATATTAATCATATAAATTAAAACATATTAAGAATATTAAAACTTAGTTAATAATTATGAATAATTCATAAGATTAATTTAATTAATTGTAAAAACATACAAAAAAGGAAGAAAATATTAAAAATGCATTTAAATAAATGAATTATATAAATTTCAAACATTTTAAAAACATTACAGATTAATAGATGAAACTAAATAAATATTAATAATAAAAAATAAAAACATATTAAGAAATTAAAACTTAGTACATAATTTTGTATAAATAAATATTAAAAAATAAATAACTTCAAAAAATATTAAAAATTAATAAATTGTACAGATGAATAAATTATATTAAATAAAATAATACTAAAAATGAATAAAAAAATTAATAAATTATAAAAATATTTAAAAATCTGAATTCATAATATCAATTACATGAATTAAAAACACATAAAAAATTAATAAAAATGAATAATATTAATTATATACAAAAAAATATTATTAAAAATTAATCATATTTATTATGCAAAGATATTAATAATAAAATAAAATTAAATTAAATAAAATACACACACATATATTCAGAATAAATAAATTAAAATAAATATGATTACATGATTTGATTAATTAAGTAAAAAATATGAAAAAATAGATAAATAATATTTAATTTTCATATATATAAAATTAATTTAATATAATAACATAATTAACTAAATAAACAAAAAAATAGTATTTGTAATTATTTATGTTGGGGTTCAATTTCACGCCAAAATGGACTATAAAAAATAAATGAAGAACAACATCCCTTTTATTTTTCAATCTGAATTTATCTAAGCTCATCACTATGAGAAAGATAGTGGTAACTGAGAAGAAACTACCAAACTCTTTCTTTATAGGGTATCCATGAGTTTAGTGAATTTCACAAATGCTTTGGAAATATTCCCTCTTCCTTTTATTTTTCTTAAACCTTTGTAATTAAAGAGAAATAAAGAGAGGATGTAGTTGTGGGTAACAAAGGTATATATACATTAAAAAATATATATGAAAGATAAAATATAAAGGAATAATAATTAAAAGTGGTTCAGATAAATTCCCACTCCACTCTCCACACCCTCAAATATAGAGAAGTGTAGATATATACTGAAATCCTCAATTTTTAATTGAGTGATGAAAATCATTTACAACAGTTTCTTTTACCACATAGTGGAAAATACCTAATTACTTTGTTAGGTGGTAATCATAAACCACTTCCCCATTTATTTGTTCAAAGGTAATTATAGACCATTGAATATATTTTAATTAATATGTGTCTCGACCATCAAAATTACTTTTTTATTTACGTAACTATAACAAAAATTTCCTTTTAATGGAGTTGAAACTAGTGTGTGAGTTGGGTGGCATGACTCGATACAATTTTTATAAAACATAAATTAATAAATCAAAATGATAGATTAGAATTATAAAACTAGATAATGTAAGCTTATAAAGATTATAAATTTAGATAGTGAATTCTTAAACACCTTAATGTTCACTTGAAAAATGAAAATATAGACAATAATGAATTCTCCTTTAATATTTTTAGAATAGCCCTAAAAAATATAGTATGAATGATGATGATCGGTAATATTTTTTTTATAGATTTAGTATTCCTTAAATAAGTATTATCCCCAATGATAAACTCTTTATTCAATGGCTATATTCAATAGATTAAACTTTTGAAGGTTTCTTTTTTCTATTAATGAAATATTAAATCCACGGATCATGGTTTCCAAATCTCTTGAATGGTCTATATCATACAATAGTTATATGTAAAAAACATGGAAAGTGACCATTATAGTTATAACCAAGGATTAATTATATTTACACTATCTATGTCATCTATAAGAGTAGGTAAATATTATTAATTCAATATTTAATTGTATCATCATATTGAAAAACAATGTCAATGTTGTTTGTATTATTGTCTCATGTGTGATATCCACCTTGTCATAGTATGCATCATTCCTTCATATGGAGAAACCATGTTATCACCGTCTTGATTCACTACTCCAAATATAGAATTTATCACAACATAAAAGGTTATTTTAAGTGCTAAAAAGTGTTGAGATTGTAATTGACTTTAAAATTAGGCACTCTTATCAGTGATAAAAACAACACCAATAAAATCCACATGTTACAACAACATGATTCTACATTTACATCACATTTTAGAAAAGTATTCTAAATAAAATTAAAATTTAATTTCAAATAGTCAATAAATTATAATTATAAATAAATATATATTAAAAACATTTCAATACACTAAAATCACAATGGTTTTTAAAATTTATTTCAAACATTACATTTTCCAATGAATTCAAAAACACCATGGGCGACCCTGTAATCTTCTATCTTTGGTACCCCCTTTCAAAAAAGCCCAATCACACTAAATACACCACCCTAAATCGAGAGTGAAATAGGAGTGTAATTATAATAAAAAAAAATCTTATGTTGGTAATACTATAAAGAAATAAATGAAACATAAATATGTTACAATGAATAAATAAAATGTCACTTTGAAACTAAAAACAAACATTTCATGTCATATCGGGCACACTGTGTATTAGATTCATGTGATATTTATTATTGCACATAGAAAATGATTTATGGATTCTCTTCCTAAAGTAAAAAGACAATATCCGTATTTTTTCTTAGTTCTGAATTTTCGATTCATGTTTTGAACTAAAATGTCAATTAAAAAAACATGAACATTCATCCATACTGGTGACAAAGTGTGGAAGATTGATGTGTTTCTAATTCCTACATGACACAAATGAATTATGGGTCATTTTACTAAAGTATCAAGATAATAAGAGTTAATTTTATTAGTGTTAAGTACATGTATTATGTTTTGTACTAAAATGTTGATTTTAAATAAAAACATGCACTTTCAGCCATATTAGCCACACAATGTGTCAAATTGTTGTGAAGTTGATTCCTATTTGTCAAAAATTACTTATGGATAAATTTTATAAATTATCAAGACAATAAAAGTGTATTTTCTTAGTGTTTAGTGTGTGTCATCCATTTTGAACTAAAATGTTACTTTAAAACTAAAAACACATACTTTGAGTCATACCGAGAACATTGTGAGTCCTATTTACATGAAAATAATTAAAATACATCAAAAATTAATTATGGATAATTAACCTAAAGTATCAATATAATATGAGTGGGTTTTCTTAGTTTTTAGTGAGTGATACATGTTGTGAACTAAAATGTTACTTTTAAACTGAAAACACGCACATTGAGTCTTACTGGGAACACCATGTGTCAGATTGAAATGTGACTGATTCCTACACATAAAAAATGAATTATGGATCATTTTTATAAATTATCAAGACAATATGATCATGTTTTTTTAGTTTTTATTATGTGAATGGCTTTTTGTACTAAAATGTAGATTTTTAATAAAAACATGAACTTCCAGTCATATCAGCCACACCATGTGTCATATTTTTGTGTGGAGGATTCCTATACATAAAAAATGAATTATGGATATTTTTACAAAATTATCATTGAAATACGAGTGTGTTTTATTTGTTTTAAGTAAGTGATGTACGTTTTGAACTAAAATATTAATTTTAATTTAAAAACACACACTTTAACTCATATTGGGCACATTGCGTGTCAGATTGATGCACGTCTAAACTCATAACATCCAAAATGAATAATTTATAATTTTACTAATGTATTAAGACTCTCCAAGTGGGGTTTATTAGTTTTTAATGAGGGGAACACATTTTTAATTAAAATGTCACTTTTAAATTGAATACATGTACTTTGAGTCATATCGGAAAAAATATGTGTTAGATTGACATGCAGTTGAATCGTACACATAAAAAATGACATATGGATAATTTTACTAAATTATAAATATAATAAAATCATGTTTTAATGTTTTTGAGTATGTGATGTGTGTTTTGAACTAAAATGTTGATTTTAAATAAAAACATTCACTTTCAGTCATACTAAACACATAGTGTGTCAGACTAATGTGAAACTAATTCCTACATATAAAAAACGAATTTTGGATCATTTTAATAAATTATTAAGCCAATATGAGTGATTTTTTTTGTTTTTCAGTGAGTGAAAAAAGTTTTGAATTGAAATGTCACTTTAAATTGAAAGCATGCACATTGAGTCATACTGGGAACATAATGTGTTGGATTGATGTGTAGATGATTACGTCATGTAAAAAATGACTTATGGATCATTGTAATAAATTATCAAGAAAAATTGAGTAGTTTTTCTTGGTTTTTAGTGAGCTACATAGGTTTTGAATTAAAATGTAACTTTTAAACTGAAAACATGCACTTCAAGTCATACTAGACACACCATATATCATATTTATTTTCATTTGATTCATACATATAATAAATGAATTATGGATCATTTTACTCAAGTATCAAGATAATCCAATCATGTTTTCTCCATTTTCAGTATGTGATGTGTGTTTTAAACTTAAATAACAATTTTAAATAAAAACATTCAGTTTCCATTATAATGGTCACATAGTATGTTAGAATTACATGTGTTTTATTACTACATGTAAAAAATTAATTATAGAAAATTTTTCTATAGTATCAAGAAAATATGGGTGTTTTTTTTCTCATTTTTCTTTTAGTGGTTCATGTTTTGAACTAAAATGTCACTTGTAAAATGAAAACATGCACTTCGAGTCATATCAAGAATACCACGTGTCAGATTAATGTGTAGGTGATTCATACATATTAAAAATGGCTTATTCATCATTTTTTCAATGTATCAAGATAATAAGAGTTCATTGGATAATTTTTGAGTATGCGGCATATGTTTTGAATAAAAAATGTTACTTTTAAACTGAAAACATGCACTTTGAGTCATACTGGGCACACAATGTGTCATATTAATGTGTGTATGATTCTTATTCATCAAAAAATTACTTATGGATAATTATCATAAATTATTAAGATAATAGTAGCATATTTTATCACTATTGAGTAGGTGATGTGTGTTTTGAATTAAAATGTCACCATTAAAATGAAAACATTCACTTTAATTCATATTGAGAACACTGTGTATCGGATTGTCATGGGGTTGATCTATACATGTCACAAATTAATTATATATAATTTTAAAAAATTATCAATAAAACCCAATAATGTTTTCTTAGTTATGAGTATGTTTTGTGTGTTTTGAGATAAAATGTCTATTTTAAATGAAAACACGCACTTTTAGTCATACCATCTATATCATGGGTTGTACTGTCATATTTCTTATCACAACACTTAAAAAAGAAATTATAAATAATTTTCATAATGTATCAAGAAAATATAAGTTCATTTTATTGGTTTTCATTGAGTGAATCATATTTTGAACTAAAATATCACTTTTAAACTGAAAACATGCACTTTGATCCATAATGGGAATAATGTGTCTAAGATTAATGTGTGGTTGATTTCTAAACATCAAAAATGACTTATGGATTTTTTTTACTAAAGTATAAAGATTAAATGAGAATTGTTTCTTAGTTTTGAGTATGTGACATGTTTTTTGAATTAAAATATTGATTTTAAATCAAAACACACACTTTCAATCATACCAAGAATATAATATGCCAGATTGAGGTGTGGTTAATACCTGCACATCATAAATGACTTATGGATATTTTCCCAAAAGTATCAAGACAATCAAAAAAATTTTCATAGGTTTCAGTGAGTAACTCACATTATGAACTAAAATACCAATTTTAAACTAAAAACACACATTTTGAGTCATACAAGACAAATCTTATGTCATATTGATGTATGGTTGATTCAAACACATAAAAAATTATTTATGTATTATTATATTAAAGTATCAAGACAATCAGATAAAATTTTCATTGTTTTGAGTATGTGATGCTTGTTTTTAATTAAAATGTGAATTTTAAATCAAGACACACACTTTAAATCATACTTGGAACATTGTGTATCATATTGAAGTGTGTTTAATCCCTACAAATAAAAAAAAACTTATGTATTTTTTCTATAAATTATTAAGAATATAAAAGGGTATTTTCTTGGTTTTTAGTGAGTGATGAACCTTTTTAAGTATAATTCCACATTTAAACTAAAAACACAAACTTTAACATACCCAGATCATTGTGTTTCAGATTGATGTGCGGTTGATTCATAAACATCAAAAAATTACTTATAGATAATTTTCATAAAATTATCTCATTGAAACATTTTTAAAAACTATTATATAAAAAATATAATTCATTTCATCACTACTAATCATAAATAAATAAAATAAATAACTAAAATATCTGTACAATGAACATTAAGCAATACCTTAGTGTATCATCCTTACCGAAGCCTTCATTAAGAATTTATTTTCATTAAAGAATTTGTTTCCTATAAAGAGAAACAAACTCATCCAAACATATTTCAAGGACCTTATTGAAATATAAAATCACATTTTAGCCTTCAATAAGGACCATTAACTCTATATGGGGCTCTTCTATGCTCTTTATATTCACAAAATGACTGTAGAAAAAAAAATCTAAAACACATCTTTATGATATCTATGAAAACTAACTAAATAAATAGTAGATAAAAATGATAAGTCAATTAACTAAATAATCAGTAGATAAATTTATAAGAAATGCTACTAAATACGGAGTAAGTAAACCAACTCTTCATAATCATTTAAAAATAAAAAATCACAAACATGATAGGAAGTCACCTCTTCTTGAATTCTGCAAAATTCTTGACACCATGAATTCTTCCCACTCAATTATAAAAAAAAAATATTTCCTCTTTTGAATACATAGACCACTGACAGTCTTGTTAGCACCAAAAAAATATAAATAATGAAATTATTTATAAATATTTTAAATTAAACTATAATAGTCATCAAAAATAACTCTTTGGGTATGATATTTTTTTTATGGAATATTATATATTCCATAAATTTTAAAATGTAATAACCATGATTTTTGTTACTATTTTTTTAATTATACTGAAAAATTAAGAAAAATAACTAATTTGTTTTGATATATGTTTTTATAATTAAATATTATTTTATATACCCTAATAGTTATCCAGTTTTAAAAATCTATAGGCTTATTGTGCTCATGGAACGTTCTCATACAATGATTTTGATGAAATTTAAACCTTACCCCGTCAAAACAAAACCATCATTTAAATATAACATAAAACTTATAACTTTAAGTTTATTTGTAAAATTTTGAATGTAGTGTATTAAAAATTGATAAAGTTCATCATGTGTGGTTGATTTATTGGTATTTCATGCTTTAAATCCAACAAATAAATCTTTGGAGTCACCAAATTGATTAAAATTTGAAACCAATGCTTCCTAGAAAAAATAATATGTAATCAAAGACATGAAAAAATATTTTATATGAATAAATTGTAGAGTTTTACCCCTTTATTTTGGGTATTAAGAATAGTTTTTCATATATACGTCTCTTTTAAAACATTTTGGCTAGCTAGTAAACTATTATTAAATATTCATTTTCTTTTAATTAATATTTTTGTATAGAAGTGATGTGAGGACTAATGAGTCTAAATTTTTGTTCACAAGGTTTTCCATTCACACAACAGTGAAATACATGTTTTTTAAAAAATATGAATAATATTAACAATAATTAACAAATTATATTATCTATTGGAAAACGGATTATGAAAATGCAACTCTTGTATATATTTGAAACTAAGACTCCCAGCCATCCATGCTTGAGGATTTCATATATATTATTGAGGACAATATAGTATGTAATGGAATATCCATACATTTTCTCTTAAAAATATTCAAATAACATATTATTATCCTTAAAAAATTTATCCAAATAAACATATAATATTAGTAAATGAGTTAGTTGAACTTGTGCGGTAAAGGTACTCTTCTAAGGCCTTTTCGATTGATTACTTTCTACTTTAGATTTTTCTTGATTTTACCTCCCATTTTCCATTCCTTTTATCCATATATACTAAAATTCCACTGTTTAGGCCATTTTTTATTAATTTTTAATGGGTTTTTATGTAAAATAAATTTAAAAGGACATACCTTGTTATCAATATGTATTTTTATAAGAACAAACACCCATGTTATGAATGTTCCAATAGAAAGTTTGGTCATGTGGACATATCAAACATCAAGGGGAATGGGTATCTTGGTGCTCATCTTATGAGATACATGGATATTGAATCTCACATGATCTTTTTGATTTTGTTTTTTTGTAGAATATCTTATTGGACATTGTATGATATACCCTTCAAAATAAGGTGATGATTGGGTGCTAATAGATATAAATCACAATCAATTTATCCCTATAGATTATTAGTATAGTAAAAGTATTAGTATATTCTGGATTCACATTTCAAAAAAACAGTTATGATAAAATATATTACCTCTAGTAAAGTAGGCATTTTAGGGGAATGGTTAGCCTTAAAGTTGGGGGGGGATGGGTCTTCAGGTAGTGGTTTCTCCCATAACATTCTATAAAAACTAAATAAACCAATTAAAATTTCCTTTTAGAACACTTATTTTTTCTTGTATCTTAACAATTTTATCATCTTTATCTCCATGTTCATTTTTTATCATAATATTTCTGACACGATACTAAAAAATTCATACCTCTGATGTGACTGTATTGTTATGGCCAATTCAAGGCCACTGAAAGTAGTAATTCATCAGGTAAACTCGATAAATATTCTTATATGTCAAAACTGGATAAAAAATTTAGGAAAATAATTAGTCATTATTATGAAATTCCAATTTAAAATAGAATTTATTTTTGTATGTCATAATTACACATGATTCCCATGTTATCTGTGTGTTTTCATCTACTAGTATTTTGTTTTTATTTACATGAGGCTCCTTCTATAGCACATGATCTGGGAATAAGCTGGCTTTGAATTTGATTCATAAATTTTTATATAAATGATGGAACATAATTATGTTGATGTTTTATTCCACATAAAAGTGTTAAAGTAGATTTAAAATATATACATTTTTTTCAAGTGAAGTGTATCTCATCCTTGCATTATAGTATAGTTACATTGGTTTTAATGCATGATTATTATTTTCAATAATCATTTGTCTTTTCATAAATTAACAATTCTTAATGAAAGTGATTAATACATGTTTTTTCAATTTAAATATTACCAATCACAATGTACCTAAAATGATTCATCCTCACAACATCCAATAAATCCATTCCATGTTTCTTGGTTTATCATGTGTATATTTATATGGTGGGTGGGAGTTTAATTTACCTTAAAAAAACCAAGATGATTCTTCTTAGTAATTGTTTTAAAGTATCTATAATCCTTTCTAGTTACCATTAATAAAAATTTCATTTGACAATTATCTAGTATAAATATATTATCCAAAGGATAATGAAGAGTAAATAAATGTTTCATTATTTTGTTTTTTAGTAAAATAGAGAAATTAAATCATGATTTTTCTATAATCACTTCCCAAATTACTACCTTCAACATAAGAAAAATATTTTTCCACATATCTACATCAATTTTCATGTGAATTTGAGTGGTGACCCCAATATAACTAATAAAAAAGGACTTTTGGGGGTTAACTGGATGGCCTTGTGCATTCCATATAACCTCAAATTTTATTCCTTTTATTCTTTCCTTATTAATTTTTGTTAATTTTTTCATAATGAAACAATTATATTTTTTGTCAGAAATAGTTTTTTCACCTTCTACCATTTCCTTGATTTAAATGTTGTTAATACGTTGTTTCTCGGGATTGGTAGCATTGGTATGTGGAGAAACCTATTGTTCCTCATGATTCAAAGCACGAACATGTAGAGAATCAATTATCTACTAAATTAGTTGAACATTTAATTTAGATTATATAAATGTAGTAATGAAAACATAATACTATGAGAAAACACAATGCATATTAAAAAACTTTAACCTGGATATTGAATTATTTTTTTCTTTAATGTTTTAAGAAATTTGACCCCTCTATCGAATATCCAAATCCCCTCTTTGTGGTCCCCTATGATATACAATACCCTGTCAACATTGGTATCACTGTGAAATGATTGTGATGTCCCAATAAAATGGTAATCCTCATTTTAATTGATACTTGACCCTAAAGTGGTTTTGGTCAATAAAAGAATAATTGACTACATTTTTATAGGATTTGGGATATAAAATACTTGTATTTCCTATTATGAAAATATGAATGGTCTGTCCCTATACCATTTATCAATTAAATCAACTTTCATGAATCCCAATTCATCAATTTTAAATACACTCTTATTATCAACCAATTTGGATTGAAAAATTTGCACTTGGAATTTTATATAATACAACTACTATTTTTATTCTATGATGAAAAAGTATGACTTATTCATGTAAATTGGGTTTCTATCCTTATTACCATATACATGCATCACTTCTACCATAAGAGTAAATCCACAATTTTCATGGTACTATATTCATCGTGTACCTTTTTATAGAATATATAACCATTAATTACATAACCATTATAATATAATACATAAAAAATTGTTACCCTGGATAGCCATAAAATTTATTTTGAATTTGAATTCATATTTGTATCCAACTCTTTAAAAAATAGTCTTAAAAACATCCTATAAACTGCAAATTATGTGTATTTGAAATCATGATTTCATCCCTTGATGGGTTTAAATGAATGATAATTTCTTTGTGGATTTTAACATATGAAAAAAACTCTAAAATATTATATAAAATGTAAATGTGAGCCTACCCCCACTTTGTAATGGAAATTGTGACTATATTTTTTCTAGAAAATTTTTCACCTAAAAGTCACCTACTGTGATGAGATTTAGGGAGACCAATGATCTACACATCAGATAGGCAGTCAATACAGAATTCAATGACTTTGTCAATAATATATCTCTATACAATACAAATTTTTTGGATGACCTTTATTCTCGATGCACCATTTAAAAATATTCATAGTCCATTCAATGGGGGTACGCCCTTCTATAATATATAATACCACATAAAAAAATATCTATAACCAAGTGAACCATTGAGTGAATTATAATATTAAATAATTATGATTATAAGAACATATTTGATACAATTAATATAAATAAAATTTCCTTTTCCATATTTTGAAACCTCATCAAGTCTATAAATTTACTGTATATAGATTTAAAAATGAAATGAAGTTTGGTTAATGTGTGACATAAAATTTTTAGGTAAAATGTGATATAAAGTTACATGCATTAGATATTACATCAAAATATAAAATTCATGTGATTTTAGGCTTTTTAACTTTAAAACCAATCATTAATAATGTTTTATTGATATTTGAGGAATACTCATCTAGAACCTTTACAATATTCTAGAAGTTGCAAAACTGATATCTCTCTTGTCTGGAAAGAGTATAAGACTTTGTTAGAAGAATAATCTATCTTTCACGCTTCAATGGTTTCTAATATTCCCTTATAACCATAAAAATGATTTATAAATTATTCATAATGTCATCATTTTTTTGGGTTCATTTAATAATTTTCTAATGATGCTATCACAGACATTTGTTTTTCTATGTGCATAACATCAATTTTTTTTAATGTAAAAAAAATTCTAGTAAGAAAATTAAAAAAATGATCACTTTTTAAAACCAGATTTCACTAGGTTTTTAAAAAAATGTTTACTAAAATAAGTGACTATATCCTTTACTTTCTCAAACCGTTGATCACCTTTTATTTGATACTATGTTGAACCTTATTTTGAATTCCCATCTAATGATGTCATCCAAGATTAGTATTTATGTATTCAAGGTAAATTTTTTTGATGTCTTGGAAACACAGTATTCAAGGAATGTTTCAACCTAACTAAGTGTGTACCTTGTTAAAAAATGTGACACCCTAACATTACTTTAATTCTATATCTTAAAAAAATTCAATAAGCAGGAAAATCATTTATCATATCATACAACATTAATCTCAACATAAAATCTTCATTTTTATAAGCATCGTACAATGTAACACTTTAATACCATATTAATTTTAGATCTTTGTTCCATGATGAAAAATTAACATCAATATCATTACCCATTTTTTTTTGTTCTAATATAAGAAGATACAATAGAATTTATTTTTGTATCATGCATAAAAATGATGGCATGTTATAATTTACCAACATAATTTTACCTTGTTTTCAAATTCTGGAAACTTATGATCAATGTTTTTTTGTTGAGGAGAGTTTTCAAGGTGAAAAAGTTTTCCATCTTGATTTATTGTATCTATATGCCACGTCAATTTCCTTGTAGTCTCCTCACTTCCATATAGGCACCGAAACCTTGGAATGAGTGAAAAAAAACATTACCACTTTCAAATAATTTTATTTATCTTTATTGTATTGAGACACACCGCACTTTGTTATTTTTTTAGGTGATTCATGGTCCCTTTGAAATAATATATGATCATTTGGATAGATATATATACTTTTAGATATCATACCCATTGAACATAGCATTATTTTAGCATCATATGTTCAGTGAGGAAGCTCATTATCTTTTTATAGAATATAATTCAAGATAGAAAGTGGTTCATTAAATTTGGTGTCACTCCATCTATTTTTAGATTCTAAATTATATAGCTTTAGTGTGGCTAACAATGTTGTATGTTAAGTATAATTTAGATACAATTCTCTCTGTTTATATCTCTTTAACTTCTGAAACATCTTTGGACAATCATGAAGTTATTCTTCAACTATCATTATCATTTCCCCAATATGATCTTCATCAACATTGACACTTGTAATAATATCCTTGATTTTATCTTCATCATCGTTAAAACTTGCAATCATACTGAGTTATCCATAAAATTAAGTGTTATCCTAGTCACTAGCAACATTCAGTTCTTCCTCATGTTTAGTCTAACATTATAACTTCAATCTATTCTGTGTCATGTCAATTGTTCTTCTAAATTCTCTAGACTAATTAATATTAAATAAAAACAACATAAACATATAAAAAGTATGTGAGAAGGGACATATGAATGGTCTTTTGCAAACTTGATGAAATTTTTAACCCCATCCTCATACTCTTTTGTCATTTGATGACATCCACCCATTTATTATTCACATATATCCTATTTGATTTATTAATATTCATATTAAACAAAAAAATACACAAAAGGTATGATATTATAATCCCAAAAGGATATTATTTATATATACACACATATAGGCATCATATTTGATATAAATTTTCATTACATCAACAATTTGTTAGAAAATATAAATATAAATAATTATATGACTATAAAGTATTATAACACTAATTTTTTATATTACAAGAAGTCACATTACAAAAATAATTTTATTTTTTTGAAATGGATTCATCAAGGGAGATAAGTCACTCTTTATCACTACTAATGTTCATAAGAAATCTATGGATTTATACAACTGGATATGTATTTGGGTATATATAAAAATATTTAACTATCAATTCATATATCAAAACAAATTTATTATTTTTCTCAACGTTATTGTAGTGTTCGAAATAAATTAATCACATCGATTATGGTTATTACATTTGTAAATTTATGAAAGATATCATGTTCCATCCACAAACTTGCATCCCTAATATGGTATTTCCAAAATTCATCTTTTTAACTCATCATTGATTTGTGAGAACATATATTTTATCTAATTTTTAAGGATTTTGTAATTATTAATTTTTTATTTGTTTAGAGTTAGATATACTGATTAAACTATTTCAGATTAAAATAAACATTTTTGGTAAAACAATTCATCCACTTCACATTCTATGAACATTTTTGGTGAGATATGTCTTTATCAAAATTAGCATTTCTAGAAAAAATGAAACTCTAAAGGAGCTTTGATGATGAGACTATAAATCACATCATTGTGGAACATACTATGTTGTGTTGTATACAAATATGATTTCGAAAAATGGCTATGGTTTGAACATGGTCTATAAGTGAATTTTAGTGGACCAGGTTTGTGAAACAATACATAGATCATATCACGGTTAACGTCCTTTCAAAATTGTCTTTTTTTCACTATCATTGTTTTTTGATACATTTTGTGTATTTTGATAAATTTAAGTGTGAATTTGTGTGAATATTACTTATGTTTATATTGATTGTATCCATATTTATAATAAAAAAAACATATTTTAGATCCATATTTTTAATTTGAACTATTTTGAAAAGAATCACGCTCAAACACATAATTTTAAAAAATCGTAATACTAATTTAATTATAACTCTTTTGGAAAATATGATATTCGAAGAAAAAATTCTTTGAATTATTAAAATATGAGTTGATGGTAGTTTTTTAGATCAAATTCAAATAACAATGAATAGAAGAAGTCAAAATTCCAAAAAAAAAGTTTGTGAATCTAAGGAAAAAACCATTAGAATCAATTGATGGATTATTTTTTATGATATTTTGACTAATAAAAAGTAGGTAAAAAATATGTGATTTTTGTATCCATTGGGAGATCATTCCAAAAGTAGAAGAAGAACAACACAAAATCATCCAAGTGAGGGTCTAAACATTAATTGGAAGAGATGAACCAATGAGAAGATAAGAAAATCATAGAAACGAGTTTCAAAACATCAAGTAGATGTGAAAAAATAATGAAAAAGAAAAAAAAATCAGGGAAAATGATGAAAGATTGATTAAAAAATAACAAATAACATAACTTTAATAGAAGGGTCGATTCGACTGAAAGAATTAATGGAGGCGACAACATGATTTAACTTATATGAGAGCTTGAATGATGTGAGGAGAAGTAATCTCAGTTATAGTTATTTTAAAACAACATGAAGAGTTTTATCAACAATTGTAAAAAAATATTAATAAAAAATACATTTATCAGTGAAAAAATGGAAAACATTGATAAATGTATCATTTATGAGTGCTAAAAAGGTGCTGATAAATCATACCTTTATTAGCACTAACTGATAAGCATAGATAAATGTATCTTTTATCAGCCCTTAATATAACCCTGATAAATACGAGTGAAAACAAAATAAATAATAATAATAATAATAATAAAGTATTAACTGTATAAAAATGTATATTGAAAATTAGAATATAATAAAAAATTATAAATATTAAAAAAATTATAAAAAAATTAAAAATAAATAAATTAAAAAAATATTAAAAATAAATAAATAATATTATTTATATTCAATGTATTAATAAAGTTGATAATAGTAAGATAAATATATTATTTTATAATAAATGTATTAATATTATGATAAATGTTTAAATAGTATTTATAATGTAAATTACAAAAATATAAAAAATGAGTAAATAATATAAATTATATATATTACAAAATATTATAAATGAAGAAGTAAAAAAATAAATACAAAAAAATTCAAAAAAATTATATTTAAATAAACTAGATTTAAAATAAATTTAATTAAAAAATGAATAGTTAATAATAAAAAAATATTATAAAAAGTGAATAAATATTAACTATCTAAATTATGAACATATTAAAAAGATTACATATTAATAAATAAAAATGTATAAATAAATATTAAAAATGAAGATATTATATAAATATTAAATGAATAAATATTGAAAATGAATAAATTACAAAAATATTTAAAGTGAATAAGTGTTAAAAATGATTATATAGTAATATATAAATAAATATTAAAAATTAATAAATTGAAAAAATATTTAAAAAATTAATTTATAATTTAAATTATATAAATTAATGCTATATAAAAAATGATTAAATATTAAAATAAAAATAATTTTTTTAAAACAATAGGTTTATAATGAAGTATTGATTATTAATAAATAAATAATAGTGTATAATGATTTAAATAAAAATATATTAAAATAAAAATGATTAAATATGAGTCATACGAATTACATACATATTAGAAGTATTGAATATTAATATTTAAAAATGCATAAATAACTATAAAAAGTGAATACATTACAAAAGTATTAAATGAATACATATTAAAGATTAATACATTAAAGACAATATTAAAAATGAAGAAATATTAAAAATGAATATATATTATTAAATGAATAAATGTTAAAAATGAATAAAATGAATAATTAAAATAACATAAAATACAAAAAATATAAAAAATGAAAAAATAATATTAATTATATCAATTACAAAAATATTAAAAACGAATAAATATTAAAATAAAAATTAATAAATATAAAAAGTATATTTAAATACAAGTGATTCATAATAAATTACTAATTAAAAATAAAATAATATGCAGAGACCCAGTTTTTGGCATAATAAGATTTTGAAATATTTCTAAGAATATTTTCAGAGCTGGGGGCTGAGACGGCGTGCAATTCCGAGGTCCGATGTGCCCAGAATTAATTTTATAAAAATGTTAAGTGTTTTTATATTACACATGCACAATTAACTAAATAAAACGGGATATCTCTTAAACGGTTGATCGGATCAGAAATCTGAGACCACAGTTGGGTCCAGAACTCAGTGGTTTCCCTAGGAGTGACATAAAATAAGTCGACACAGGATGTTCGGACCCCTCGCTCGTTGGTGGTGTATTAAATGGATAAATTAAATAATTAATTTATTCATTTAATAGCTCAAACCCAAATATCTCTAGAAGAGGGACTCAGATGAAATATATGAGACCACCGATGTGCTCGGAACATAGGTTTTACCCTAAGAAAGGTATAACCTTTGTCCGCATCACGTGTTTGGCATATGCGCCATCACGTGAGAATAATTAAATAATTAAATAATTGTTTATTTAGTTATTTAATTTATTTCTTTTAACCTAGCGAGAGGTTATAAATTCCTTGTTTAGAGGGGGTTGGCCTCATAATTCATTTTGGTCAACGACGGTAAACTCTCCCTTCCTCTCCTCTCCTCCTCTCCTTGTTGATGAACAACGGACGAAGAACAACGAAGCCTCAGATCCGAGCGAGTCGAAGAGCGACGAACGCAACATCTTCTTCTCATCGTCGTGCAAGTGCGATTCTCGTCAACACCAAGCAGATCTTGATGAATGTGATCTTCCCCAACTATCGATCCAAACCTGAGGTAGGATTTATCTGTGTGGATTCCTTACCCCAATTGAATTTTCATGGCGAACATGAATTTAATGAATTAATTCTTGGATCGAAAAACCATGGGTTGAATCAATTTCTTATTGTTTTCTTGAAAAAATAGAAGTATGATAAATATCTAATTTCTAATCCCCCATGTTCTTGATTCTCAAAAACAATGGCCAAACTAACACGACTATTGATCCGCACTTAATCTGAGATCTTTTCTTATTCATTGTCTAAGAATTCTTTGCGTGTTCTTCATCCCCAAATAATTACGCACACAGGAAACTCAATGTTTCGTTGAGCACGACTTACGGACGCGAAGGTCTCGACCCAAGGATCACGAATTCACTTTCGTCTCTTTTTTCCGAGTTAAATCGAACCCGGAATGACGTGCAGAAGGATCCCATGGTGCGGGTCCGACGAGGGTTTCGGCTGGTGTGGGTTAGGCAAGGTGGCCAGCGGCGCGGTGCGGGTGGTTGGCCCGATGGTGCGTGGTTCAGGCAGGGAAGGCCGAGGCGGCATCCGACGGTGCGGCCGGGTTGAGGGGCAGCGGCAAGGCAGGCTAGAGGCGCGGCGGCGCGGGCATCCGGTGGTAGCGGTTCGGGCCGTGCGGCAAAAGGGGAGGCGCCATTTTGGTGGTGCGTGACCTTTGGGTGTGATAGTTTAAGAATTAAATTAAATTAAATTAAAAATAATAATAATATAATAATGTTATTATTATTTTCGTTGGGAAAACCGTATTTTGACGGTATCTTCTTCGTGCGACCTCGGTTTCAAGAACCGTCAACGGCGGTGCAACCATGACTTCGAGACGAAATTTATGAGTCCAATATTGTATATCTTTTTTGGGTTTTTGGATTGGGTACCAGAAACGCTCGGGAAATAATAGATTTAATATTATTGTTAAATCTTCGACCTGCCATAACTCATGCGTGCGACGCCCGATTGGCTTGCCGTCAGTGGCGATGTAATCCTGTCATTAATACGGTCGATTCAATAATAATGTTGGATACTAAATTCTGGTTTGTGGCTCGGGTCCATGAAACACCCAATGATAATAATAATATTATTATTTTGGGATCTTGTAGCCAACATATCTCCCTCATACGATGTCGGAATGAAGAACCGTCTGTGAAATTACGACCCTGAAATTAAGAAGGATGTTTCAAGAACAATTATGGATATTTAAGTTGAGGTCGAGGCATGGGCCCCACGAGGCCCGGTTCGCACGTGTTGCGGTGAAATGCAACTTTTTCACTGGCTATCCGTTTTGGACAAATGGGTAGTCCATCTTGTGTGTTTTTCAGTATGGATTGCAATGGTGTTACCGGTTTGGTTAACCAGTGTCATTTTAAATATGAACGGGTTGGATCCAACATGAATCCAATCGGGCTCTCGGAAGTAAAATGCCTATAACTTACAGACTGGGCATCCGATTGACACACCATCTGTCATGTTGGAACACTTATGACATGGAGATCCTTCGGGTTACTCCCTTGTGGAACTTTGTGGTGGTTGAGGTGGTTGAGGTATGACTGATATCTTGAGGATCATAGCTAGGGAGTTTCTTTTAGTGATAGTTAGGATGGATACTCCCTTAACGACTGAAGGCGTAGGTATTTCTTACTCCTCTACTCTGGTAGAGATGGGACCCCCACCTCATGAGTGTGGTTTCATTTTCCTCTGAGATGGTTTTCCTATCTTTGGAGTCGGTACTCCATCACATGGCCAGACCAGGCCGGTTGCATGGGTCACCATGTGTACCGATTACACGGGTTGGAGTACAGGGGTTGAGATCGTGTACGGGCACATGGCCAACGTACGTGGGGCGGACCCACGATACTTTGACACGAAGGTTGATCCTTTCTACATGTTGTGTTGTTGCGTTTTACACGACCAGACTTGTGACACGAGCCGTTGTACACGGGTAGTACCCGGGGTCAGAGGACACGATGTGTAACCTTTCTACATGTCGTGTATTTTTCAGTACATGGCTTGATCTTCTTGCCCACCATATCTTGGACATATTTCATTTGGGTTAGTGCCCCTTCTTCTCATTCCCCTAAATGTTAGGCATCATTTCCTTCTATAGGAGTATGATCCCTTCAACAGAACTTTCTGTGATAGAGTCGGCATCCCTCCGAGAGGTCTGGAGTGAGATCCTCTATCCATTCCTGACCCTTGACAGAGTCAGGCATCGACGTGACCAACTCTACCGGGCGTTGATCCTCTAACTAGCCAGTAAATCACCTAGCTGGTGAATCCGGATGAGTTGCAGTATCCTCCATGGCCCTGGCAGTGATCCTCATCTGTGTATCGTGATCTTTCCCACTCAGGAGTGTGTCTCCCGTAATGAGTGCTTCTATCTATCGTGATCTTCCCACTCAGGAGTGTGTCTCCTGTAATGAGTGTAACTACCTCTTGTGATGTTTCCCACCGAACAATACTTCTCGGACGGACGTTATCAGAGCTACCAGACTCGTGGAGTGTGTTCTCCCAGAACGAGTACTTCGTGGAAATCTTCGAACTAGATCCCTAGCGTGGGTATGTGGTTGTGTGACTTGTCTCTAGACTACAGGTCTGAGTTACAAGTATATCTGGTTGCCCTGGGTATATGTATGGGCATATACCTGGTGTGAGCTGTGAAATGAAGATCCCCTTACTCTATCGTTTGGGTTTCTTTGAGCGATCATATCTATTACAAGGTGGAGCTGTACTCTTTTTGTTCACTCTTGTTGTACCTTGTTCTCTCTTACTGCTCTCCTCTTCGGTACCTCTATTGCTGCTCCCTTGAGCCTTCAGGGAATCCTACTGAGTATTTTTATACTCACCCCTGCTTGGGATTTGCCCGCATTTGGCGTGCCTTTGCAGACGATTGATAGGTTGATTGTAACATCAGAGGAGCTTCGGGATACGAGGTTCTTGGACCGCGTGTGGTGGTCGTAGCTTGGGATTCAGGAGTGGGACTCTTCCAGCTATTTTACTTTTTCACCTGTTGTCGGGTTGTGGCACTTTTCTAGTTGGGTGTGTATTTTTTCCCCTTTCCCTTTCAGATTTACTTTTCTTGTACTTGTACTGTTAGAGGTCGATACATTTTTGTTTGGTTCCCTTTTTATAGTAGTTTGGAACCTTGTTTTCTTCTTTTTTTTCTCTGCACTTTTGCATTGAGTTAGCTGCGTGTGTGTGTACATGTTCTTAGGAAAAAGCCTCCTCGAGTTTGTTGTGCCTTCGGCGCTAGTCGCCAGCCCCTGGCCTATGGAGGCGGGTTTGGGGTAGTTGCAGTTTGAGCCCTGGTATGGGTCGGGTCGTGACAGAGTGGTATCAGGGCTGGTTCGACCCTTGGGACATTGTTCTGACGTTTCCCTAACATGGTCTTGGTTGGGTTTAGGACAACAGTGTCGATGTATCTCGAGAGCGGCTCTTAGGCTAGGGAGTCCAGTGATGGTGAGGGCGGCCGACGTGTCCATTCACCAGGACCCTGATTACCCGCTTGTCGACTCGGCACCCTGAGACACCTGTTGCAGGGAATAATGGTACATGCATCATATAGGATTGAGTCTTTGACTGTCCTTCTCGAGTCAGCTCCCCATCGTTGTTGATATATATAGATATGCTCATCCGACCGCGATACTCCTTGATAACATTCAGGATATCTCCGCGATGAGAGCCATCCAGGATACTAGCTACGGTTCGTGGTGACGGTTCTGTGAGCGACGAGAGCTCAGTTCAGGACTCATCATGCAAAACCCTTTCTCTAGGTGGGTAGGTAACAACACCCCTACCAGTTGAGAAGAAGACAACCCCAGCTAAGCAGGATGAGGATGTGTGCAGGTTGAGCACACTTCGTGAGTTCTGGCACCAGAGACCACTGAGGTTCCGCATTAAGTCAGGCCCTCAGACAGTAGAGGCTTGGCTAGAGTCGGTGGTCCACTGGTCTATAATGGTAGTTTCCAAGAATAGATGTTTGAGCAGGGACTTTGTAGAGATATCTATGCTATCATAGTGCCCTTGTGAATCCCCACCTATGTCAAGGTGCTGGAGTAAGCACTGATGGAATAGAGCTTCCTGTCACGCCATACAGTTGGTTGTAATAGTGAGTGTAACAGAGCTGAGATGTCTACTACAGCTAGAAGACGCCAGACGATGAGATCTCAACGTAGAAGATCTTATCATGACTATTCGCAGGCACGTGGTCATATGGGACCCAGGAAGCGCAGCGAAAGCACAGTTGAAGAATCTCTCATACTTGTGCACTCAAGGTGTGGTTATGAAGCAGGCTCCCTTAGCGAGAAGTGCAGGAAGTCCCAGACTCACCTAGCCCGGGAAGTTTCAAACCATTTAACTTCCTTGCAGTTGGCCCTAGTGGAACATTAGGGTACAACTTTTCTTCAGTTTATGGTGTTGAATCATTAGCTTCTCGAGTGTGTAAGAGAGTCTTGGTTGCGATTCATCGACTGTGAAATCCCGTGTGACCAGATATCCTTAGGTGCTTCACCATATGGATATTCTGAAGGAGGGAATCATGATACTTTGTCCTAGTGAAAAACAGTGATTCCAGTTGTGATATGTGATGTAGAGGTTTGGTCGAGGATACAAACTTTCCCCCGAGTTCTATCAAGTCGTTTGAGACTGTGCAAGGAGATGGAAAGGTTGCATATCACCTTGCCTTATCCCAAGTAGTTGGAGTGGGTAAACGACGCCTTACACGTGTTGAAAATGAGGAGATACATGTGTGTTCCTGCACACATTATCAAATCAAGAAAGCCTTATGAGCATGGACCAACCCTTTGGTCCATATTCCTTGGCAGCACTGAAATGTACATGCTTTCCTAGGAGCGAGAGAGCTAAGTGTGGGCTCGGTATCTTGAGTGGTTTTCCTGGTTTTGCTTTTCGAGGACAAAATGCTTGAAGGAGGGAATAATGTAGAGACCCGGTTTTTGGCCTAATAAGATTTTGAAATATTTCTAAGAATATTTTCAGAGATGGGGGCTGAGACGGAGTGCAATTCCGAGGCCCGGTGTGCCCGGAATTAATTTTATAAAAATGTTAAGTGTTTTTATATTACGCATGCACAGTTAACTAAAGAAAATGGGATATCTCTTAAACGGTTCATCGGATCAGAAATCCGAGACCACGGTTGGGTCCGGAACTCAATGTTTCCCCTAGGAGCGACATAAAATAAGTCGACGCGGGATGTTCGAACCCCTCGCCCGTTGGCGGTGTATTAAATGGATAAATTAAATAATTAATTTATTCATTTAATAGCTCAAACCCGAATATCTCTAGAACAGAGACTCAGATGAAAAATATGAGACCACCGATGTGCTCGGAACGTAGGTTTTACCCTAATAAAGGTATAACCTTTGTCTGCATCAGGTGTTTGGCATATGCGCCATCACGTAAGAATAATTAAATAATTAAATAATTGTTTATTTAGTTATTTAATTTATTTCTTTTAACCTAGTGAGAGGTTATAAATTCCTTGTTTAGTGGAGGTTGGCCTCATAATTCATTGTGGTCAACGACAGTAAACCCTCCCTTCCTCTCCTCTCCTCCTCTCCTTGTTGATGAATGACGGACGAAGAACAACGAAGCCTCGGATCCAAGCGAGTTGAAGAGCGACGAACACAACATCTTCTTCTCATCGTTGTGCAAGTGTGATTCTCGTCAATACCGAGCAGATATTGAGGAATGAGATCTTCACCAATGATCGATCCAAACCTGAGGTAGGATTTATCTTTGTGGATTTCTTACCCCAATTGAATTTTCTTGGTGAACACGATTTTAATGAATTAATTCGCGGATAGAAAAACCATGGGTTGAATCAATTTATTATTGTTTTCTTGAAAATATAGAAGTATGATAAATATCTAATTTCCAATACCCCATGTTCTTGATTCTCAAAAACAATGGCCAAACTAACATGGCTATTGATCCGCACTTAAACCGAGATTTTTTCTTATTCATTGTCCGCACATTCTTCGCGTGTTCTTCATCCCCAATAATTGCGCACGCCGGAAACTCAATGTTTCGCTGAACGTGACTTACAGACGCGAAGGTCTCGACCCAAGGATTACAAATTCACTTTCGTCTCTTTTTTCCTAGTTAAATTGAATCCGAAATGGCGTGCAGAAGGATCCCATGGTGCGGGTCCGACGAGGGTTTCGGCTGGTGCGGGTTAGGCAAGGTGGCCAGCGGCGGTGCGGGTGGTCGGCCCGGCGGTATGTGGTTCAGGCAGGGCAGGCCGAGGCGGCATCCTACGATGCGGCCGGGTTGAGGGGCAGCGACAAGGCAGGCTGGAGGTGCGACGACATGGACACCCGGTGGTAGCAGTTTGGGCCGTGCGGCAGAAGGCTGGGGGCGCCTTTCGTGCAACGTGAAAAAATTTTGGGAGGAGAAAAGCGTGGGATTGGAGAGAGATTTTTTAAAGTGATGAAATAATAAATGAATAAAAAAAATGATAAAGGAGGTTTGAGGCATGCTAGGCGAGTCAAGTCAAAAGGGGAGGCGCCATTTTGGTGGTGCGTGACCTTTGGCTGTGATAATTTAAGAATTAAATTAAATTAAAAAAAATAATAATATAATAATGTTATTATTATTTTCTTTTGGAAAACTGTATTTTGATGGTATCTTATTCCTGCAACCTCGATTTCAGGAACCGTTAGTGGCAGTGTGAACCTGACTTCAAGACAAAATTTATGAGTCCAATATTGGATATCTTTTTCGGGTTTTTGGATCGGGTACCCAAAACGCTCGGGAAATAATAGATTTAATATTATTGTTAAATCTTCAACCTGCCATAACTCATGCGTGCGACGCCTGATTGGATTGCCGTCAGTGGCGATGTAATCCTATCATTAATATGGTCGATTCAAGTCTAATGTTGGATACTAAATTCTGGTTTGTGGCTCGGGTCCACGAAACACCCAATGATAATAATAATATTATTATTTCGGGATCTTGTACCCAACATATCTCCCTCATACGATGTCGGAATGACGAACCATCTGTGACATTGCGACCCTAAAACTAAGAATGATGTTTCAAGACCAATTATGGATATTTAAGTTGAGGTTGAGGCGTGGGACCCACGAGGCCCGGTTCACGCGTGTTGCGGTGAAATGCAACTTTTTCACTGGATATCTGTTTTGGACAAATGGGTAGTCCATCTCTTGTGTTTTTTCATATGGATCGCAACAGTGTTACCGGTTTGGTTAACCGGTGTCATTTGAAATATTACTGGGTTGGATCTAACATGAATTCAATCGGGCCCTCGGTAATAAAATGCTTATAACTTACAGACTGGGCGTTCGATTGACGCACCATCTGTCGAGTTGGAACACTTATGACAGGGAGGTCCTTCGGGTTACTCCCTTGTGGAACTTCGTGGCGGTTGAGGTATGACCGATATCCTGAGGAACAAAGCTAGGGAGTTTCTTTTAGTGATAGTTAGGATGGATACTCCCTTAACGACTGAAGGCGTGGGTATTTCTTACTCCTCTACTCTGGTAGAGACGGGACCCCCCACCTCAAGAGTGTGGGTTCGTTTTCCTCTGAGATGGTTTTCCTATCCTTGGAGTCGGTACTCCATCACATGGCCAGACCAGGCAGGTTGCATGGGTCACCCTGTGTACCGATTAGACGGGTTGTAGTACATGGTTTGAGACCGTGTACGGGCACATGGCCAGCGTACGTGGGGTGGACCCATGATACTTTGACACGACGGGTGATCCTTTCTACATGTTGTGTAGTTGTGTTTTACACGACCAGCCTTGTGACACGGGTAGTACCCGGGGTCATAGGACACGACGTGTAACCTTTCAACACGTCGTGTACTTTTCAGTACATGGCTTGATCTTCTTGCCCACCGTATATTAGACATATTTCGTTTGGGTTAGTGCCCCTTCTTCTCGTTCCCCTGAAGGTCATGAATCATTTCCTTTTATAAGAGTATGATCCCTTCAGCATTTCTTTTTGTGATAGAGTCATCATCCCTCCGAGAGGCCCGGAGTGAGATCCTCTATCCATTCCTGACCCTAGGTAGATTCAGGAATCGGCGTGACCAACTCTACCGGGCATTGATCCTCTACCTAGCTGGTAAATCACCTAGCTGGTGAATCCGGATGAGTCGCGGTATCCGCCATGGCCCTGGCAGTGATCATCATCTGTGTATCGTGATCTTTCCCACTCAAGAGTGTGTCTCCCGTAATGAGTGCTTCTATCTATCGTGATTTTCCCACTCAGGAGTATGTCTCCCATAATGATTGTAACTACCTCTCGTGATGTTTATCGATGAACAATACTTCTCGGACGGATGTCATCAGAGCTACCAGACTCGTGGAGTGTGTTCTCCCGGAAAGAGTACTTCGTGGAAATCTTCGAACTAGATCCCTAGCATGGGTATGTGGTTGTGTGACTTGTCTCTAGACTACGGGTCTGAGTTACGAGTATATCTGGTCGCCCTGGATATATGTATGGGCATATACCTGGTGTGAGCTGTGAAATGAATATCCTCTTACTCTATTGTTTGGGTTTCTTTGAGGGATCATATCTACTACTAGGTGGAGCTGTACTCTTTTTGTTCACTCTTATTGTACCTTGTTCTCTCTTAATGCTCTCCTCTTTGGTAACTCTATTGCTGCTCCCTTGAGCCTTCGGGGCATCCTACTGAGTATTTTTATACTCACCCCTGCTTGGTATTTGCCCGCATTTGGCGTGCCCTTGTAGACGGCGGACAGGTTGATCGTGACATCAGAGAAGCTTCGAGATACGGGGTGCTTGGACCGCGCACGGTGGTCGTAGCTTGAGATTCAGGAGTGGGACTCTTCTAGCTGTTTTACTTTTTCACCTGTTGCCGGGTTGTGGCACTTTTCTAGTTGGGTGTGTATTTTTTCCCCTTTCCCTTTCAGCTTTACTTTTCTTGTACTTGTACTGTTAGAGGTCGATGCATTTTTGTTTGGTTCCCTTTTTATAGTAGTGTGGAACCTTGTTTTCTTCTTTTTTCTCTCTGCACTTTTGCATTGAGCTAGCTGCGTGTGTGTGTACAGGTTCTTAGGAAAAGGCCTCCCCGAGTTTGTTGTGCCTTCGACGCTAGTCGCCAGCCCCTGGCCTATGGAGGCGGGCTTGGGGTAGTTGCGGTTCGAGCCCTGGTATGGGTCGGGTCGTGACATAATAATATTTATATGAAGATTTAAATACAAAAATTATTAAAATAAAAATGATTAAATATCAATTATATAGATTACAAAGATATTAAAAATATTAAATATTAACAATTAAAAATGTATAAATAAATATTACAAATTAAAAAATTACAAAATTACAAAAAATATTATATATATATATATATATATATATATTTCTATAAAAAATTTACATTAATTTCATTTGAAAAACTAAAAGACATTTCCTGTGATTATGTGTACGCATGTGTGTGTATATATATATAAAA
Organism: Viscum album; assembly: GCA_963277665.1. NCBI lineage: Eukaryota > Viridiplantae > Streptophyta > Magnoliopsida > Santalales > Viscaceae > Viscum > Viscum album. The sequence goes on along the minus strand of OY728139.1, from coordinate 270,882,524 downwards.
ATTATAATGAGATATATCAAATTGAAAAAGACACATGCCTTTCCTTACTATATAATAATATATTCATATACATATACATAGACATACACATTATATACATACACATACAGACATACATATGCCTAGACATACACATACTCATACACATACACATACACATACACATACACATACACATACACATACACATACACATACACATACACATGCACATGCACATGCACATGCACATGCACATGCACATGCACATGCACATGCACATGCACATGCACATGCACATGCACATGCACATGCACATGCACATGCACATGCACATGCACACACATGCATACACATGACTACACATGCATAGACATGCATACACATGCATAGACATGCGTACACATGCATAAACATGCGTACACATGCATAGACATGCGTACACATGCATAGACATGCGTACACATGCATAGACATGCGTACACATGCATACACATGCATACACATGCATGCATATACACATACATTCATGTACACAAACATGTACATATACACATACATAAAATTACATACACATGCACAGACACACACACACACCCATCCACACCCACCCACCCACCCACACACACACATGCTACATAAACACACACATACTACATAAGCATATACATATATACACACATACATATAAATCTACATACACACATACACATACACATACACATACACATACACATACACATAAACATACACATACACATACACATACACATACACATACACATACACATACACATACACATACACATACACATACACAAATGAAAACTCATACACATACACATGCACATACACATACACATACACATACACATCCACATACACATACACATACACATACACATACACATACACATACACATACACATACACATACACATACACATACACATACACATACACATACACATACACATACACATACACAGACACAGACACAGACACAGACACACACACACACACAGACATATACACATACACATACACATACACATACACATACACATACACATACACATACACATACACATACACATACACATACACATACACATACACATACACATACACATACACATACACATACACATACACATACACATACACATACACATACACATACACATACACATACACATACACATACACATACACATACACATACACATACACATACACATACACATACACATACACATACACATACACATACACATACACATACACAGACACATACACATACACATACACATACACATACACATACACACACAAACACACACACATACACATACACATACACATACACATGAACATACACATGCACAAACAAATACACATACAAATACACATACATACATACATACATACATACATACATACATACATACACATACATTAATACATGTACATACACATGAATGCATATATATATATATACACATACACAACACATACATCTACACACACACACAAATACACATGTAAATATACACATAAAATACATACATACACATACACACAAATACATACACATACATACATGCACATACAGATGTATTGCAACACCCTGTAACCTTTCCTCATGTATGATTTGAATTTTGTTTTTGGTTTCCCTTTGTTTGGGTGCATTGCAGGCTTCTTGGAAATGGAGAGCCTTTTTTGGGTAAAATTAACTAAAGTTTGGGGATGTATGTTTGTTTGAATTAATAGAGTCCAAGTATAAGTGTGTAAATAGATTTAGAGGGTTATTCTTAGAACCAGACAACCTTATGTTTTGGTTTGAAGTTTTTTTGTAGAAAAATAGTCTGGGTACTACCTATTGGAGACATCCACATCATGAATGGGTTACAAGACATGAATATGTTCTCAGGTAGATTCCTTGAATCTTGTGCAGGGTGTGAAAAGGTTATAGGCCGTGAAACCATAACACATCAATAAAACATCGATCAAGTTATAATTTAATATGGGGAAATTACTTTTTCAGTGTATTTTTAATATGTGAGATTTTATGCCATGAAATGGATTCACGATGTGAATCCCTTGGGTCCTGTGGATTTAAGCATGCTGTATGTTTGAATATTTTTTTCATTCAGTGCACAAGGTTTCCTCTCAAACCCTAAGGTGATTTTGGGTGATCACCCTCCTTATGGATCACTGGGTTCAACATTTGATTCTTGTGGTGGTTACACCACATATCCTTGGTAAGCGATCTATCTACTTATTCATTGACTTTGGTCATGGTAGCAATGTTGGCTATGTTTGTGTTTCCTATTCATGATTGAATGATTTTTTATCAATGCATTTCTGTTTCTTGTCGTTGTTTTCTTTTAAAGGCTGATACATGGGGCTTTGACCTCTTTTTTTGAATAAAGAATGGTTTTCATCATTCTTGAGGTAGGTGTATCTAGGAAAGTGTTTATAATTCATGAATTTCTATATTTTTTTATTGAAACCTTTCATTTTTTTCATTGAAATGAATCTAATTTGGTGTATAAAGGTTTTAATTAAACGTGATCATGGTTTTGGAAATGGGTTTGAATAAAATCAACATGTTAGGAACCTTGGGTGCATGAGGAAATGGACATAGGTGACCTTAGTGTGTGTGCCACCACTAGGGGTTATTTTTGTGATATCGATAGACTACGATGATACTTGATATCAGTTAAAACAAACTTATGCTTGGTTTTGGATTATTTTATATCTAGTATGTATTCCCATAGTCTATATCCCAAATGGTGTGCTTTATATTTTATACCTGGTTTATCACATGATTTTTTATTTCTTGGATATTTGATATCATGTTTAATTTACCTATTTTTATTTTATAACTGATATATTCCTAGATTTGGTGAATAAGGTATGAATTTGTGGAAAATAAAGGAACTGTTTACAAATGGTTTTATTTATGAAAATACTTTATAAAATTTATTTTTAAAGTTAAAACTGATGCATTATATATATTAGAAATTTTGTATATTATATAGTGATATCCTACTGGGATCTATTATCACACCCTAATTTTTCATTTGGCTAGATTTAAACATTTTTAAGGACTTATGGAAATGGAAGGGAATCATGTAGTATTCTAGTTCATCTTGTCATCTATCTCCTTCATAGTGGGATGGTTTGGTGGTGATAAATGGTCACATAGAGACTTGTTTAGTTTATATGCTTTATCTTTCTAGTTTAACATGTTTTTATTGGGTTTTATGGATCTTGGTATATCTTTTTATTCAACATTGTACTATAGTTTTATGTTTCTTTGATCATATTCAAGAATTTCTTCCATTATCTTTGTTATACCTCATCAGGTGACAACCAGATCAGGTAAATGACTTAGCTGACCCGGGTTAGTTCATTACAAAACGACATTAGAGAGATTCTCAGCTTAAAGTGAGTAAAAATTTCTTGAGTTTGGTTGTCTTTCATGAGTAGATATGAGTTGGGACTATCAGAATTCAAGTAGTAAGTGTGGTAAGTGGCCAAGCTAGCTCACTTCTGTGTTTGAACTCAAGTTACCATGGGTGGTCATAACATATTTACCAGGTTTGAGACTTGGTAATTGAGGTCATTTGAATAAAATATATAAGAATTTTATTTAAATGAACTTTTTCATTTTTAAATATTCATTTTTCATTCTTATAATTCATAATTTATTTAAATTATTATCATTTTAAAGCATTGATAATGATACCTAAAGTTGACCCTATGATTTTGGAATCTGCTCAAGAATGATTAGTTCTTGACTTGTGATTTTTGAGACAATGAATCCTAGAAGAGATTATCAAAATATGAGTGAGGAATATATGAGATAAATTCCATGTGAAAATACTCTGATGAAACCTTCTTCAGTAGAAGTTGTCATCAACACTATTCAGACTTTGGGTCAAGTAGGTTTGGGCACCCATGATGACTAGTAGATCATGAATCAAAATTTATAAAAAAACATCCACCTACCTTTCATGGTGAAAAAGGATCATAGGAACTAGAATAATACACTAAGAATATTTAAAGGATCATCAACTTCCAGGAGAGTAATAAGGACTCTAAGGTGGGTTTTTCAAATGTGTATGCTTGAAGGAGTGGGAAGAAGATGATGGGAATCTATTGTGAAACATAAGTTGTATGAGGATCTTACCCAGTATTATTTCAAGATACTATTCAACCTACAATTTTATCTTGAAAAATTATATGGGGTAAATACCCAAGAGTTTTTGACCTTAGAGAAGTGAGAGCGTACTATTTTTTATTATTCCACCAGTTTTGCTGAGTTTGAGGATTAGCACCGGAGCTAGTCACTAATGATTACCTAAAGTCTTGAATGTTTGAGTTAGGCTTGAGGAAAAATATTTTTTCAATAATTCTTATCATGTTACTTCAGAACCTTGTAGAGGTATTTGATAATGCATATTTGGAAGAGGCTAACATAGCTGAAAAAATAGGTTTGTGAGGAGCTTCAGTTGGTTCTGTTTTTATCCAGGTTATATTTTCTAGATAGAAAAAGAAACACAAAGGTAGACCATTTTTTTAGGACCGGTTTAAAAGGATTTTTATGGAAAACATTAGGTTTTTTATATTAGTGTGGGAATTCTAGTCATACCAAAACTAATTTTATGGAGGATCCTAAGACATATCATCATTGTGGATAATCTAAAAATCAGATTTTTTTTGTGAGAGGAATTCCCAAGGCAGCAGGGTTGGATCCAAATTTACCAAAGGCTCTAAGGTTCATACCAATGATTCCAGGGGTGGTGGGTATTATCTTCAAGCTAAGGGGAATGTTAATTTGGTTAATAAAGCTTAGGGAAGATCAGAGACCATATTTCTTCATGCAGTTGAGTATGCACTGGAGGAATCTAAATTAGGGCCAACAACAATTAGAGGTATAATGTTTATTTTAGCTTCTATGGTGCTAGTATTATTTTATACAGATGATAATAATTATTTCATATATTCCAAGCTAGTTGATGTTTTGGGGTTGCGTTCAGATCTTATTTTGTTCTTCTCATATCTTTTTACTCTTTTGGAAAGGATGTTTGAACAAAGTTTCACTACTATAGATTCAGAATTTAATAGCTCCAGGCTTTAACAGTGCTTGCTGAAAGTGCTGATAAAGTCCCCCTTTATCAGTTTTAGAAAAAGAACTGATAAAAGGGGCCTTTATCAGTGCTAGAAAAAAGTAATGATAAATAGGGGTCTTTATCAATGATAAAAAAATCATTGATAAAGGATCCCTTTATCACCACTTGTAAAAAAGTACCGATAAAGGGTCCCCTTTATTAGTGATAATAAAAAAGCACTGATAAAGGTGTCATTTATTTGCATTAGAAAAAAGTTCTGATAGAGGCTGTCTTTATCAGCACTTTTTTTTAAAATCATTGATAAAGGATCCCCTTTATCATCACATTTTTTTCTAGCACCCATAAAGGGTAAAAATTATACTTCATTAAAAAAATATTAATATAAAAAAATATTTAAATTGATATAAATAATATATATATATATATATTTAAATATGTTTTAAGAAAGGCTAAATTGGTATTTACAATTAATATATATGATATTTAGTGAAAATGTATTATAAAATTATTAAAAAATATTTTTAAATAAATAATTTACTAATTATTATTGAGTAATATTCATTTAATAATATTTTGATGGCATAAAAATTAAATTAATTGATGAATGATCTAAGATAAGTTGAAAACATGAGTTGAACTTCAAACGACCATAAATTTTGATGCATGTGTCCGTTTGGGATCAACCACATATCAAATAAAAGCCTACGATGGGCTCTACATACTAGTAACCAAAGAGAACCCTAATTCACTTTTTTCAAGGACAAAAGGCCCATAATGCCTACAAAATTGAGTTTTTAGTCGAGGTATCCCAATTTTTTAACATTCCATAGGATTTTAACCTTGTTTAAGGAGGTATTTTTTCCAGTTTTCAGTGGGTACTGAATTTATCCTTCGGGCTTACATTCATATTGATATTATGGTTTTAAAATTATATCAATTTTCATAATTTAGTTATATTTATAATTAAATATATACATATTTTTTTATATTTAATTATAATAAATCACTTTTATAAATACATTTATCAAGATATTTATGATAAAATGTATTTTTAAATATATAAAATATAAATTTATTATTCATTTTATTTAAAGTAAAAAATTATCCATTTTATTTAACATATAAGGATGCATTAAGATATGTGTATTAATAAGAATATATATATATATATATATATTTATATTATATTATAGTATATGTAAATAAATATAAATATAAAATAAATTTAAATAAATATAATTATATATATATATATATAACACATAAACATATGTTTTATAAATGTATTTAAAAATAATTAAATAAATATAGAAATAAAAAATATTCATGTATATATATATATATAAATAGAAATATTGAAAAAGATATAATAAAATAAGCTGGTGTAGTGGTATATTCATTGAAATCCTAAAGGGGAGGTCCAAGGTTCAAATCTAAGCATGCGTAAGAGGGATGTAATTTTCTAAAGCACTGTTAAAGGTTGGGGTAAGCACTGTTAAAGGGGGAGGGGAACATGAGTGCATTGAAAGTACTGATAGGGGGGGTACTTATAAAGGGGTGGCACTAAGAGTATTGAAAAAAATATAATTTCCCCACTTTAACAATGATTTTTGGGAGCACTGATAAAGGGATAATTTATCAGCACTTTTTTAGCATTGATAAAGACACCCTTTAACTGCACTAAAAAAGCACTGTTAAAGGGCCACTTTATTAGTGCTCACAAAAAGTGCTGCTAAAGGCCCCCATTATTAGTGATTTTTTTTGATCTATTAAAGGGTGCATTTATCAGTGCATTTTGACAGAACTGATAAAGGTCGTCTTTTAACATCTCTTTTGTAGAAAACACTTTTGCAAGCATAATTAAATCTTAAAACTAGTGCTGTTAAAAGTGTGTTCTGTAGTAGTGTTTCAAGTGACCAACATACCAAGTGATGATAATGGACCATGAGGTGAAGTGGGACTAATTAGTGAATGATATCGACATCTTCAAATTGATTTTTCATCATATATTAGATGATCAATGTTATGTCCCAAATAGACTATTATCGTCGTCGAGTTCAACTTTTATATTCCGATGGGGTCAATTTTTTTTCATGGTGAGCGGGACTCTAGATCTGGAAGGGTGGGGCCTATTGTTACTTATGATGGGGTAATATCATGCCATTTGATGGAGGTTTTTCTTGATACTATTGACCCTTGTTTGGGAATTCATCAACCTACGATGGTGTGTGGATACCCCGAGGTTATTCTAGATGATTTTTCTAGTTTTCCACTCCAGAGAGAGGTTGATTTTTCTATAGAAATGACACCTGTTATGATTCCCATTTCTATTCCATCTTAATATATAACACTTGGAGTTGGTATAACTTAAGGTATAACTTGACGATCTTGAGGCTAAGGGATTTATTATTCATAGCATGTCACCATGGGATTTGCCTTCTCTCTTTCCTAAGAAAGAAAACAAGAGCCACATACTTTATATTGATGATTAGAAGTTAAATTAGGTGACTATAAAGAACAAATATACCTTACCCAGGAGTGATGACCTCTTTGATCAGCTAATAAGGGCTCTTTGGTTTTCTATGACTAACCTATTGTCAGGGTACCACTAGTTGAGAGTTTAAGAAGAGGATATTCCTAAGACAACATTTAAGAGCTGATATGGGCATTTTTAGTTTTGGGTTATGCCATTTGAACTAAATAATTCTCTTGAAGTTTTTATATAATTGATAAAACATATATTTCATCAGTTCTTGGAATCTTTTATTGCGGTGTTCATGGATGATATTTTTGTTTACTCTAAATCAGAGGAGAACCACATGGACTATTTGGATATCATTCTTATAATGTTGAGGAAACATCATCTGTATTGTAAGATTTCTAAATGTGAGTTTTGGATTCAATAAGTAGTGATTCTGGTGCATGTTAAATCTGAGAGGGGTTTCTCAGTGGACCCTAAAAAGGTACAAGCAGCTATGTTCTGGGAACAGGCTGAAAATGTGTTTGATATTCGAAGCTTTTTAAGGTTGGATAGTTATTAAAAGCGATTTTTTGAGATTTCTCCAAGATTGTATCTATTATGATAGCTTTAACCTGAAAGGGTGTAAATTTTGAGTGGAATAACAAGTTTAAAAGATATTTTAAATAACTGAATGTTATATTGACTTCAAATCCAATTTTGAATCTTCTAGAACCAGGTTTGGGTTATAATGTTTTCTACAATTCTTTAGGCATGGGTTTGTGGTGTGTCTTGATTCATGGGAGACAGGTGGTAGCCTATGGATCTTGAAATTTACACCCTCATGAGAAGAACTATCGTACTAATGATCTTGAGTTTTCCAAGTTATGAATGAACTCAAAATTCAACCTCACAACCTATTTAAGGGATATTTTACGATATATTTTTATCATAAAATAACGAGGTATAATTTTACTCAGAGAAATATGAAATTTTGATAGAGACACTAAGTGGAGTATCTCTTGAAATTTGATTTTGATATTTCTTATACTCATGGAAAAGGGAATGTGGCCATTAATGCACTAAGTAGGAAACTACTAACCCAAGAAGTGAACAAATCAGTAGAAGAATGGTATTTGATGATTTTTTGCTGATAGATGATTAGAAATGGAAGAAGATAGGGGGAGGTTATGTCTATATTCAATGAAGAATGAATCACTATTTTATGAGTGGGTTTGTCTTGGGGAGATGTATGAACTTCAGTTATAGAGCTTTAGTAAAATCCTTTATGGTGGGTAGACCCTGGGTGAGTGGTCTTGGTCTCCCAATAGCCCTTTATGTTTTCTAAATAGGTTTTTTATTTCATATTCTCGGAGGTAAGAGTTTAGGGATAGTGTACACCATTATTTTTAGTCTGTATTCCCATGTACTACTAAGATGTATCATTATTTGATATAATGGTATTGGTGGTCGAGGATGAGACAGTAGATTGTGGATTTTTTTATCATGGTGTCTTTATTTTTAGAGGATTAAGGAAGAACACCGGAGACTTGCTAGTTTGTTATAGCACTTTCCCATTCTATTATGGAAATGGGATGAGATTTCTAAGGACTTTGTCATTAGTTTACCATGGAATCCTAGTGGTAAGGATGCGATTTTGATGATCATTGATCATCTCACAAAATCAACACAATTACCACTTATCAAGGAGATGATAATGGTAGAATGTAGAAGATATTGTGATACTTAATGGGTTTCCCTATGTAGTTGTTTATGATAGAGCCCCAAGGTTAACATAAAAGTTTTGGAAAGGTTTGTAGGAGGTGATGAGTTCCCATTTTAAATTAATCACTGAATATCATCTGAAGATATAAAAAAAGGAATAGATAGTTCTCTAGGTTCTTGAGGATATTATTCGAGATTTTTCTCTTTATTTCAGTGGTTCTTGGGAAAATAATTTTCCTTTAGTCTAGTTTACTTATAATAATAGTTATTAGGATTCGATCAAAATGGTAACATTCAAGGATTTGTATGGGTGTACATGTAGATATCCCTTGTCCTAGGTAGAGTTGGGAAAGTAGTCATTGGTTTAGAAAAATCTTTTTCAATAGAAAATGAAGAGGGTGTAATTATTCTGGAAGAGGTTGATCATGACATAGAGTTGTGTGAAACCTTTTGAAGACCATTTTTACTGACTGTTGGAGTTTTAGGTTAGTGATCATGTCTTTCTTATAGTTTCACCTCTCCTAGGACATCATCAGTTGGGTATGAAGGGTAAGTTATCACTGAGGTTTTTGGTCCCCTTGGAGATCATTGGAAGACTTGGAACGGTGGCCTATTAGTTGGACTTTCAATCTCATTTGACTTCCATAAATGACCCATTTCATTTTTCCTAGTTGAGGAGGTATCGACCATAACCTTACCATGTGATTTAATGGTAGGCTGATGATCTTGAGACCACCATCACTGTGGTTGAGAAACCAATTCAGATTATAGATATCTGAGTGAAGGGGTTATGTGGTAAAATTATTACTTTGGTATGTCTAATATGACAGTGTGGATTGGATAGATATGAGACATGGGAGAGGTAATTATTAATGTGGTAGAAGTGGCCTTTAATTTTTGTAAGTCTAGGATCTTGAGGACTTTCTGGGGATGGAAATCATTTATGGTTGGTTGATTTTAACACTCTGTTAACTTCATTTAGGTATGTTTTGAATTTTTATTTGGGTACATTGCGTGATTCTTGGGAATGTAGAGCCTTTTCTAGGGAAAATGACCTAATGTTTGGGGATATATGTTTGCTTGAATTAATGGAGTCTGGTTAAAAGTGTGTAAATTGATTTAGAGGGTCCTCAGGACCGAAGAGACTTTTATGTTGGTTTGAATATTTTTTGTAGAAAAATTGGATGAGTAATACATGATGGATACATTCACATCAAGAATGGGATACACGATATGTATATTTTGTAGGGAACATGCTGTGAATCTCATAAAGAGTGTAGAAATTTTATAATATGTGAAACCATTATATGTCTGGAAAAAGTTGATTGAGTTTTAATTTAATCCGATGAGAATCATTTTTTATTTTATTATTAATATGTGAGATTTCATTCCATGAAAGGGTTTCATGACATGAATCCCTCAGGTCCAGTTATTTTAAACACATTTCATTCCTTAATATTTTTTTTATTCAGTGAGTAGGATTTTTTGTATAACCCTACAGTGATTTTTGGAAATTTTGGGTGATCTCTCTCTATCAGGATCACTATGTTTGGAATTTGATTCCTATGTCACTTGCACCGCATATACCTAGTAAGTAGTATTTTTTATTCTTTATTATCTTTGGTCAGGGTGATAGTGTTGGCTGTATTTGCGTCTTATATTTGTGACCTATTGGTGTTTTCTATCGATCCTTTTTTGTTTCTTATCGTGCCTTGCCTTTTCAAGCCCGATACATGGTTTTTTGATATTTGTAGTGAAAGGAGGATATTTTTTCATTGTTTTTGAGTTATTTGTATCTATGAAAGTTCTTCTAATTCATGAATATCCATATTTCGTTGTTAATACCTTTTATTTTTTCATTGAAATAGATTTTATTTGGTGAAAAATGGTTTTAATTAAATGTTATCATGGTTTTGGAAATGGTTTTGAACAAACTTCGTACACTGGGAACCTTGGGTGTGTCGAGAAATGAACATAGGTAACCCTAGTTTATGTAGAACCACCAGGGGTTACTTTCACGATATCAAAATATTGTGGTAAGACTCAATATCAGTTAAAAATAACTTTTTAATTATTTAGTACTATTTTATATCTAGTAAATATTCTTATAGGATAGAGCCCAAATGGTGGGATTTTCATTTTATACCTACTTCATCTCATGACAATTTATTTCATGGATATTTATTCACATATTTATTTTATATATTTTTCTTCTATACTTGATATATTATTGGATTTGGTGAATACATTATGATTTATGTAAAACAAATTAAATTTTTACAAATGGTTTTATTTATGAGAATTATTTAGAAACTAGGTTTTTTTTAAATCTATAACCTGTGCATTCTTGATATTAGAACTTGTTCACATTCTTTGGTGGTATCCTACTGAGCTCTTTTATCACACCCAACTTTTTCCTTTTGGAATTTGATAAGCTTGTTTTGTAGGACTTAAGGAAAGTTAAGGGTATCATGTATCATGCCGGGTTCTCTTGTCGTCTTTTGCCTTTATAGTGGGGTATTTTTGTGGTGAAAGATGGTCACATAGAGACTATTTTAGTTTTTCTGCTTTATCTTTCTGGTTTATCTTGTTTGTATTGTATTGTATGGATCTTTTTGTATCTTTTCTCCTGTATTGTACTCTTTTTATATGCGTTTTTTGATCATATTGAAATATTGTTTTTCATTATCTTTGTTATAGTTTATCAAGTGATAGTCGGCTCAGAAGGATAGATTAGTTGACGTTGGTTGGTTTGTTACATGTACACATACACCCACATAAAAAATCATGCATACACATACATACAAATATATGTTTATATTTTAAATTATTTAATATGAATATAAAATAAATTCAAATATCAACTATATTTAAATAAAAATTTATTCATTTATATATTTATATAATTGTATAAATATAATATACATATAATATAAATAAATTATATTTAAAAATAAATTTAAAAATAATATATAAAAATATATTGTTACACTTTTTTATTGATTAATAAAAATTTGATAATTTTTTACATATAAAATTTTGAAAATAATATTGATAATAATAATTTTTATTATAATATAGTTATATAAATAAAATTTAAATATTTTTGTTTCAAATATATACTTGTTTTTATATAAATAATATTTAAAAATATTTAAATAACTATATAAATAAAATAATTCATGGTTCCCTTTATTAGTACTTTTTTAGAACTGTTAAAGTGGAGAATTTTATAAACACTAATTAAAGTGCTAATAAATGGGATCATTATCAGCACTAAAAAAACAATAATAAAGGGTCATAATTTATAAACATTTTTTAGAACTTATAAAGATTTTATTTATCAGTTCTTTTAGTTAACATTGACAAAAGGATCCCCTTTGTTTGTGTTTTTTAGCATTGATAATGGTTGGTGATGAATAAATTTGAATATGTAAGATTTATTTACTTCTTCTTGCTGTGAAATAAACATGAAAATAATTAAATTATTTATTCATACATAGAATATATTGTGATTATTCATGTGTCAATTTATCAGTATAATATTGTCTTCCACACTCTCTGTGTTGGTTTCATGCAAATAGAAATCATTTGAATACTGTCATGCATTTTATCATCATAACAAATTGTCATGGTGACACTATCCTTAAAACTCACGAATGAATCATTGTAAATTCAATTATTTCTCTCCCCATGGCACATTTAGTATTCTCACTCAATGTTATTGATATTCTCCCTCAATCATTACTATAACTTTCAAACCAATATAAAAAATAAAACCACATCACCCAAATATTTGATAATGAATAATAATTGATATAATGACTTTAAGATAAATACATACTTATCATTACAATAATTTTTATTCATAAATATGAGAAATAGGGAACCATGATGTAGGTAGTGTTTCATTTCTATTATATTTTTCAATATCCTTGCTGAAAAATATAGCAACAAGAAATCAATATAATTTATCACATTTTTTAATTTTTAAATATCAGATTCACCTTTCATTCTAGTTAAATAATATTTTGATAATTTTTAAGATTTTTAAATGTTGTAAGTGCACTAAAATGGGTACCTCTACATTGTGGTGGTGCATGTGATGTTTTGGTTATCATGACCCAACTTCCCAAGCCATGAATTAGGTCATCTGACCCCATGGGTCTCTTGTAATACCTTGGTTGTCTTCCCAGCACAATATAGTATTTTACTCATGGGAATCACTTATCAGAATAATGAATATCCTCATAGGTTAACACATGTTGTTTTAGTGTGCTATGTCCTCACTCACACACACCTTTAGAAACTTCCCAAGAGGTCATCCATCTAGATACTACTCCAGGCGAAGCCTCTCTTAACCATGAGGTTCAAATCAAGTAGGCTCCTGGAATGAAAGGTGCACCTTTGTTTACATGATTAATAACATTTAGTCTTTTTAGTCTCACTTTTCTATTGGTGTTTCACTCTCCCCCCTTAAATCACAATTCCCTCATTGTGTACCCTACACCTGAAACCCACCCAATGCCTCGACATTTCTAGTTGGGTATTGGTTTTGATACCATTTGTTACAACCAAACCTCCTCATGACATGAAATAGGTTATCTTATTCCATGGGTCTCCTATAATACCTTGTTTGTATTCCAACACACCACATGAAATTACACACCAAGATAACTTGTAAAACTAATGACTGTCTCCATAGGACATCAAATGTTCTTTTAGTGTGCTATATACTCACTCACACAAACCTTGGGAAACTTCCTAGGAGGTTACCCATCCTAACACTACCTTAATCCAATCCTCACTTAAATTTAAGGTTAGGTAGGATACCGAAAAGAAAGGTAAACCTTGTTGAAATGGTTAGTAACATGTAGTCTACTAAGTCTCAATTTTCTAGAGGTGTTATAATGATCTATAATTTACATAACCATTTTCATGAATACAATGTATGCAGATACCACATAATTCTCTACTCAATTTTCTTTAGTTACAAATAATTTATGAATATGTTGGTAAGGATTAGGATAACATTTAATGGGTTAAATGTGTACTTTCCAATAGTAATTAACACATGTGAAGTGTTACATATTGATTCCCTTTAATGGATTTGTGCTAAGGAGCCTAAATAGGAATGCAATCCTTCTCCTATTAGGGTGGTGTTCATTCATTCCAGAAGTGGTGATTTTTTTGTAATATAGTTGAAAACATATTCCATCTCGAAGCTTGTTCATCATTATATGAAGGCTCCAGTACCCCTTAAATAATTAAGGAGTACTCATAAAAATTTCATGGATCCACTTGATGATATACCCCCATGTAGGTAGAAGGAATATGTCTGTTGGTCCTCATGATCATTATCAAAATTACTACATCGAGGAAAAATATAGATTCAACAAATATTCAAAAGTTTTAGGAACACCATTTTATGGCCAATTTTTCATATATTTTTTCAAATTTTATTTTTAATAAACCAACCTGGGTCATACCTAAAACTGAACACCTGAGCCAGCTTGTGGAAATTCTTGAAGAGAATTCTAGATCCCCATGGCATAGAGACAAGCACCCAGTCATCAAGAAAATACTTTGGGAATTATTTTTACAACAATAATCCAAATGAATCCATAATGATATATATAAAAAATAAATTCCACATGCTAGTACAAATCTAGACAATGGAAGACAAAAAGTGCAAGGAATATACAACTGAAAATCCCAAATAAATAAACCAAAGTAAATGAGATAAATGTAAAAACATCCCCATGTGATTTTTGGGTCAATATCATAGTACACAACCACAAAACTCCTGAAAATCCCTAACATGTATACCCACTACTACCATGTAGTTCTTTCCTTTTCCTACATTAGATAAAAAATATTAATATATACCTAAAGGAATATGCTTTTTTTGAGAGAAACAAAACCCTATTAGGATCCAATTAATGTTATTTATAATAAATATTTAATAAATAAATCAATTATTCTCATTTAAATAAAATAAGGAAATTTTTTTTTTCATAGTTTGAAATAATACATAGAAATTAACCCTTTCATAGTAGTTTATAAAAAATTAACAAAAAACCAATTTTTCAAATCATGCATAAATAATATTTTCAAAAATGAGCAACATGGAAATTGAATCCTATGATACAATATGTATAAGTTACCTAGGATCCTCACACCTTAGTGAAGAGATGATTATGTGTGTACGAAATCCTAGAGCATAAGACTTAGAGATAGGAAAACACCCCAATAAGTGAACCTACTATATTAACATATTTTTGTTATACTTGTAGTGTAAATCCATGATAAGTCACCAAAAACCATCCTAGAATTATTTTTCCAAATATAAACCCTCCTAAGTACCCCAAGTTCCCATGTTCAATAAACCACAGTTAGAGGCTTCACCTTCATTGTTCATATCATTTCAAGGTAATATCATATATCAATAATAAAACATTACAAATTCACAATAATACGTGATTCGAAATCCATTATCATCAACAATATCAAAGGGGAAACACATTTTAAAAAATAATCCCAAAATATCACATTTCAAAAACCATAAATCATTCCATGAAAATTTAGAAAAGCAAATTTAAAATTATAAAGAAAGACTGGGTTATGAAATAAAGTCTTTTCATTAAACCAATAACCTTTCAAAATCACTATTCTCAATGAAACACTTAATGAAATCATTGGAACATGGATTATCCTCTTCCTATGACTACTCTCCCAGTAAGATCATTCAAGAAAATAGATATGAGGGATTATGTAAGAACCCAGTTCTTCTTTTGAGGTATAGGTTTCTTTTTTTGGGTTGTTTTTGAGAAAAAGGAGAGAAATAGGGAGAGAAATGGATCCAGGCCTGTTTTGGGTTTACAGGACATGTACTCCAAGTACACACTATGTAATGTCTATCTGTGTATTATCCATACATAGAATATTGGTATGTCAGCAAGGAAAAGAGAACCAGTCCAGTACACACTGTGTACTTACCAGCACACACTGTGTAATGATGTCGTCATGACATTTTAATGACCTAGAATGAATGTTAGAAAATTTGGCCAAAGAAACCATATACACGACATGTATATTTAAGTACACAACATTTAATTTTTTTTGGATAAGATGGAAAGTAGCCTCATTTTAAGTCATAGGGCATTAGGGTTCACCTGGGTTCGCAAACTAGTAGTGCCAGAGGAATAAATCCCTCCTAATTCGTTGTTTAAACTCCGATTCGAACACCATCATATCCGTTAGAACCCCATAAATAAGCTATTGATTATTTTTGAGCTATTATTCATGGTTTTTTATCTCAACCAAGTTATCATGTTTTGAGATTTTTTTTTCATTTTGTAGATCTACCCTGTTCTAGTCCGAATTAGAAGCTGACGTTAGATGAGGAGAGTCATATGAGTACGAGGTAGGTAGTGCATACCTTGTTTTGTGTTTTTGAGGACTTTCGGGTGGTGCAACCTTGGAACATCTTTAGGTATTTTGAGAGAGACCTTGTTATAACTGCTATTGTATATTGAATTGATTGTTAGACCTATGGGATGCCATTGTCCATTCCCTATACCTGAATTTCTTGAGAGAGGCCGAGAAAGTGGTTGTTGGTCATTGGGTTACTTTGGTCGAGGGTTCCAAAATAGTTATAATTGTTTACTTTGTTTTAAAATGGTTTGTTTATTTTTTTAAAACATTATTAGGCTTGTTTAAGGCATCCAATACCTCAGTGCTAATATGTTATAGCAGATAGCTAGTTCAATTCAACTATTCAAATTTAATTGATTATTTAAAGTGATTAATTGTGTTATATATATATATATGTAATGCTTGATATTACATATTTTGTGACCCATGGTGTTGTGACGGGAATGGACCGAGGTTGTGATGGAATGTCCATTGGGATTGAGTAGTTCTAATCACTGTTTGGGCTTTGCCCAAATTTTTTTGTGTGGTTTTGACCATGGGATTGGGTGTTGTGAACATCATTTTGAGGTAGTGTGATTGTTAGGTTGGGAAAGGCCTGAGATAATTGGATGTAATGGACATTGGATTTGAGATACATGGTCTTAGGGGAATGAGGTTCCAGAGATGGCATGGCTTGGGTTCTTATTTTGGTGATTGACACTCACCCATGATGGTCAATGTGCTAATTGAGTCATGTGAACATAGGTAGACTCCATGATGAGGTGTTTTTGACCACTCATGTGGGTATAGGCCCTCAATAGTTGCGTTTTATGTAATATTGGTTTGAGGGTGCTTTCTGTAGAAAGCCACAAGGAAGTAGAAGAGCCTGAATTTGATAGCGATGATGCTATCGAGCTGGGGGCTAAGGCTCACCGTGTTTGAGGCTGTGAGCCTCGATATTTATTTGAGGATAGAAATTAATTTTCCTCCAATTTTTGTGACATGGTCCGATGTGAGCTTTCGAGTAGGGGTATGTGGACCAAATTACTTTTGTTTGGGCATGCCTTCGGGACATCGGTACTTTGAGACACAAGGTATCAGGAGGCATGTTGTGAAGGGATATGTTATTGGGGTAGAACCTGAGATTTCACTGAGACTTTATGTCTATAAGAGTACCTTGGGCCATGGGCCAAGAAATATCCTTACTTTAGAGATTCTGGTGATGGCCAGAGTAGGTGAAACTCCCTAGTGGCTGCTGAGCACCAGTGGGGGTTGTGTTAATTTATTGTATCATATTGTTTAATTTATTTAGAGATGCATGACTACTTAAAAATTTATACTGGGTATGCACCATTGGGTGGTATCCTACTGAGTTTTATCTCACACACTACATAGGCCCATTCGGGATGCGTGTATACTTTGTGGTTTTATGTATAGGTAAGAGATCAACCTCAGGAGCTGGATCGTAATACTGTTTTTCATGGAGATTTGTATAGACCTTGAGGTCATACCTAGCTGGAGTTTTACTTTTTTTTGGTTTTCATTTCTGCATCAGCATGCTTATTTTTTACGTAGCTATAATGGTTATCCATGGGTGCCCTTTTTGTATATTTATATTTATGACCTTCTATGGATGCATGCTTGGTTTATTTTACTGGATACAAGTGTTTTTGGGCATATTGTTCTATTTACTTTACAATATAGTTGTTTCTATATCGGTTCCACTATTTTTATTTGATATTGGATGTGTTTCTTCTCTGTGGGTCTGGTTCGAGTTTGCTGAGTCATTTATTCCCACTGCATGTGCTATGATTATACTAGGACCAGTGTATTATCTATTCTTAAGGGGTATAACATCCCCACTATATCTATTTACACCCTCACTTCTAGTCACCAACCTTTGGTGTTCAGGGAGGTGTACTTAATTTCAGCGACACCTGGCCCAATAACACTATTCTGGTGGCTGTTCGGGTCTAGGATGTTACAAAGTGGTATCAAATGTGTTTCTTTTGCCTCTTTTCTTGGTAGTAATATTTGGGATTATGGTATAATGGAGATAAGTTGTTATCAGAACTAGATTTTGAACTTGTTCTTGGGTGCCTACAACCCCATGTATGAGGTATGGATTGAGTTACCTTGTGTGGGAATTATTGTTTTGGGTTTTCTCAAATTACAGTTTATATGTTTTCCACCTTGGTGGATCACTTGTTTTGTGATGATTATTGGTTGTAATATGTGACCCTTGACCCAGTGTGGTAAGAGAGAATTGGGCATTGGCTCGGTAAGGAAAGGCATGATTGTTTTGCTTTTGATATACACATTTTTAGGGTATTTCAATTTCATATATGCACATATGCTTTGTGAAGTGATAATACCATGTGATATATATCAATTACCATGTGAAAATGTAAAATGCCTAATATAATTGCTTGTTTTATGCAATGTGATATTCCATGCTTTAAATTTATGTAAAATTTCATGTGGCATGTGAATTATAATGGATATTTAAGAGTGTGTAAGTACTATGGTTGAGGTGGTTTTGAACACTAGGATTGGGAGACTCAGTCAATAGATTGAGTAAATGTTGGTTGTCGGGACGGGCATGGCTCAGGGATATTGTGATACTTGGCTCTGTTGAGGGTGGGTAAGGAGGCCATGAGGCCAATATTTCGTGGGGAATGGTTATAGTGGGGAAAAGTGAGGGTAGTGAGGATGTACTGCCTTTTATTGGTTTCCCTATCTGAATTATATATATGTTGTTATATATATGGGTTGTCTGACCATTTTTGGTATTCAGTGGGTTCCTCTTAGGCAACTCAGATGGAGCATTAGGCGGGTGATGGTACAATGCTGTAGGAACATGATCGGGTTCATACCCCTGAGGGTCAGTAGAGAATGAACCATTGGTACAAGATTAGGGAAAGGATCAAGTTCAGCATATAGTGTAGGAAAGGTATCTTCCAATCTTGACAGTGTTTGGGTCGTGGATTGATGAGCAGCTCCGATCGAGCCTGGTATGTGTTTTTCAAGGGATTGACAAAAGTGGGTAAGGAACAGAGCCCTCTATGGCTTACCTTACTTGGGAGTTCCAATCACAACACCCTCATATTTTTTAGAGCAAGGTTGGTATATAGGTGGCTGAAAACGGGATTGAAATCATGCAGATGATCTTTGAGAAGATTGAGATACCTCCAGGGTGGAGGGTCAAGTTGGAGACATATATGCTCAGAGGACCGACAAATCATTGGTGGGATGCAAAAGTTCAGGCTCACAGACATGAGGGACTATCCTAGATGGACTTCAAGGATAGATTCTTCAAGAAATTGTTTTTGGAGACGTTGAGGGTAGAGAGAGCTCGATAGTTCTTGAGCCTTCAGTAGGGTGACATGTCCATCATGGACTATGAAACAACTTTCACTGAGCTATCTTGTTTTGCACCTTGTATGGTAATAGATGACACTTTGAGGGTGAGGCACTTCAAAGTTGTCTTACAAAATTCCATATGGGTGCAGGTAAACATATTTAGGTTGGCCTCGTTCTCAAAGGTGGTGATTTAGGTGCTCATAGCCAAGGGTAACCTGAAGGATATGTCTCACTTGGGTTAGGTGAAAGCTTTAGGTGATAGTTTTGATGGTAGGAAATAAGTCCATGATGACTTATAGTAGGGCGGTTAGGACAAGGACCCAGCTAGACCACCTTGTGGCAGTTCTACAATGGTTTTCTTTTAATGCGGGCCAATAAGGCCAGTACATACTTAGTGAGATGGGCCTCCAAAGGAGTGTCGGGCATGCAGATAGGTTAGGAATCTTGATAGGTTCTACAGATTGCCTTCTCATACAGCAAGCAGGCAGGGATTGAGGTAGGAAAAGGCTTTAGAAACTGGTTCAGCATTGGTACTAGGTGAGGGTAGCTGAGGTTCAGTTGGACACAAAGGAAGTGGTAGAGATAGTAGGGCCCAACCGTGGGGTCAGTGGCTGGTGACTGGTACAACACCACATGAAGGTTAGGTTTTAGGTAGCTTTGTTTCAATCCAGATGCACATCATGGAGATGCCAGGGGATGATCAGGTTGGTGAGTCGATGATGGTCATATGTACACTATGAGAGTGGATATAGTTTTTTTCTTTTGTATGACATGGCCTGTTGAGGCATGTCTGTTTTGAGTGCACGAGGTGAACATGATTTTTATGGACTAACCAGACACTGGTTAGTGGGTTGGCACAATATCGAGTGTGTGATTATATATATATGAGGCGCTTGGCATCAAGAGAATCATTGGATGTGTGTTTTGAGGTGCATAGGGAATCGTGGCATCCATGGGATGTAGGTTACCTGATGTGCCTTGGGAATTGGAGCATCAATGATACTGTTTGTGATTGAGGTGAGAGGCACTGAGTTTATGTTGAGCATCCATGGGATACGAGACCTCATAGTGCTGTGGGTTACATGGGCTCGAGGTGGGCACTAATGCAGTGTGGGATATGATTGGTTTTCAAAAGTGACATAGGAGCACCTGATGAGGTGTAAAGGTGACGACACATCACAGGAGGACCATGGGTCCGAAAATAGGTTGATGGATCTATTTTTGATTTGAGCTTTGGGACATAGTTGTTCTAGAATGTTTCTTCACCACCCATGGAAGGGAAATTTGGGGAAAAATTTATTTAAGGGGGGAATTTTGTAAGAACCAGTTCTTCCTTTGGGGTACTGGTTTCTTTTGTTTGTTTGTTGTTTTTTAGAAAAAGAAGGGAAATAGGGTGAGTATCAAATTCAGGCCTATTTTTGGGTTACACACCATGTACTCCAAGTACACACCAATAATTTATGGCTATGTATTATCCATACATGGTGTGTAGGGATGTCATAAAGGAAGAGATAACCAGTCCAGTACACTTCATGTACTTACCAACACACACCGTGTAATGACATCGACATGACATTTTAATGACCTTGAAAGGAATTCAGTGAATTTGGCCAAACCAACCACATAAAAAACATGTATATTTATGTACAATATGTGCACATTCTTTTTTTTTTTGATAAAATAGGAATTATCATCATTTTATGTCTGAGGGAAGTAGGGTTCACCCAAGTTCACAAACCAGCAGTGTCGGAGGAAGAAATCCCTCCTGATTTGTCGTCTGAACTCCAATTCGAACACCGTTTGATCCATTATAACCCTATAGGTAAGATATTAATTAATATTGATCCATTATTCATGATTTATTATCTCAAACAAGTTATCAAGGGTTGAGTGTTTTTGTTTGTTTTGTAGATCTACCCCATTCTAGCCCAAATTAGAGGCTGATGCTAGATGAGGAGAGTCGTATGAGAACGAGGTAGGTGGTGCATACCTTATTTTGTGTTTTTGGACTTTTGGGTTGTGTGGACTTTGGTGCATATTTGGGTATTTTGAGCAAGACCCCATTATAACTACTATTACATATTTAATTGATTGTTAGACCTATGGGATGCAATTGGGCATGCCCTATACCAGAATTTCTTGAGAAGGCCGAGTGAGAGGTTGTTTCTCATTGGGTTATTTTGGTCAAGGGTTCCAAAATGGTTATAATTGTTTTGATTTGTTTTAAACTGGTATGTTTAATTTGTTAAATCATGATTAGGATTGTTAGAGTATATCAGGACCTCAGTGCAAATATGTTATAGTTGATAGCTAGTGTAATTCTAGTGTTTAAATTGAATTGATTATTCAAAGTGCTTAATTATGCTATATATATATATGCAATGATTGATATTACATATGTTGTGACCCTTGGGGTTGTGATGGGAATGGACCAAGGTTTGGATTACATGGCCATCAGGATTGAGTGGTGCTAATCACTGGTTGGGCTTGGCCCAAATTTTCATGGGTGGTTTTGACCACGGGATTGGGAATCATAGATGTCGGTTTGAGCCAGTGTGACAATCAAGTTGGGAAAGGCCTAGGATACATGGATGGAATGGCCATTTAATTTGAGTGACATTGTGACAAGGGCATGCAGTTCTAGAGATAGTGTGGCTTGAGTTCTTATTTTGGTGATTTCCACTTACCCGTGATGGCCAAAGCACCAATTGAGTTGTGTACACATAGGTAGACTCCGTAATGAGGTGGTTTTGAACACTCATGTGGGTAAATTCCCCTGATAATTTTGGTTTAGGTAATATTGGTTTGGGGGTGATTATTATAGAAAGCCAAGTGGAAGGTGAGGATCCTGTGGTTGATAACGATGATTCTATCAGGTTCGGGGCTGAAGATCACCATGATTGAGGCTGTGGACCTAGATATTTATTCAAGAAAATACATTGTTGTTCCTACAGTTGTCATACCATGGGCTGACGTGAGATTTTGATCAGGGGTCCTTGGACCGGGTTACTTTTGTTTGGGCATGCTTTCGGGACGTCAGTACTTTGAGACACGAGGTGTTAGGAGACACGTGGTTCTGAACTATATGATTGGGGTGGAACCCGAGGGTTCATTGAGACTTTGTGAATACAGGAGTACCTGGGCCATGGGACAAGGACTATCTTTTCTTCTGAGATTTCGGTGATCATCGAAGTAGGCAACACTCCCTGATGGTTGCTGATCACCAATGGTTGTTGTGTTTATTTATTTCATCGTACTGTTTACCTTATTTAGAGATGTATTTCAGCTTAAAAACTTATACTAGGCACAAAATATTGGGTGGTATCCTACTGAGATTCATCTCACACCCTACACGGGCCCTTCGGGAAGTGTGTAGGCTTTATGGGTTTATGTACAGGTGAGGGATCAACATCAGGAGCTGGATCATAATACTATTTGGCATAAAGATTAGTATAGACCTTGAGGTCATGCCTATATATAGTTTTACTTTTGTTTAGTTTCTTTTTCAACATCATCATTCTTATTTTGTGCATAGCAACAATGGTTATCCATGGGAACCCTTTTGGTATATTGATATGTATGACCTGCTATGGATGCATGCTTGGTTTGTTTTAGTGGGTACAAGTGTTTTTCCAGCATGCTGTTCTATTTACTTTACACTATATTTGTTTCTATATCACTTCTACTATTTTTATTTGATATTGGATGTTTTTCTGCTCTATGGGTCCAGTTAGACTCTACCAAGTCATTATCTCTACTGCATGTGTTATGATTATACTCATACCAGTGTATTATTTATTCCCAAAGGGTATAGGATCCCCTCTATACATGTTGAAACCCTCACTACTAGTTGTCAGCCTTTGGCATTCAGGGAGATGTGCCTAAGGTGAGTGACACCCAGCCCAATAGAACTTTTCTAGTGGCTGTTCAGGTTTGGAATGTTACGAGTGAGATCAAAGTAGTCCATAAATTGAATGAAGAAAAGGTTAACCAATATTCACCATAGAATCATATAGATCAAAAATCTT
The DNA here is from genome assembly GCA_963277665.1 of Viscum album. Lineage (NCBI taxonomy): Eukaryota > Viridiplantae > Streptophyta > Magnoliopsida > Santalales > Viscaceae > Viscum > Viscum album. The sequence continues at coordinate 270,858,411 of OY728139.1, read as the reverse complement.
TTAAAGGGAAGGAATAAGAGAGGTTAAATAGAGGGAAAATAGATTCAATAATGAATTAAATACCTTCCCAATAATATCACACAACCCCTAATTAATGGGAGAAATTACCTTAGAAGACCAAGTAGTCAATTAAAACATTAAAAAACTTCAATTTTTTGACATGATGACAATGAGGTATCCACCATGGCTATGGAGGATTTGATCACACTATTCATAGGAGACCAACCATGCAGACCGAACATAGTGTAAAAGAAAAATCTTATCCATTTTAGACCCACCATTCCTTTAACCATGGTGTGGTGAGGCCATATTTTCCATGGTCTATAGAGAGACTCTCTATTCTCAATGCTCATGACTACACCTATCCTAGGCATGTTGATCTCTCCATTTTACACATGAGATATCTTGAAAAAACATAGCTTGGACTATAGCGTAGTCTAGAAATTGTTGCACCGCAAAATTCCTAAACACCATTTAAAGTCCCTATGAATCCTTAAAATCTTCCAAAATATAAAATAAACCAATTCAAGGATTTAAGAAATTAATACCTTAAACCATGGATGTGAAATGATCCTTAGAGATATATTTTCCTTTGTTTTGGTTTTTCTTCCACTACAAATGATCATATGATGATCAAAGGAAAAACATTGGTGGTATGAGAGCTAGGTAATTCAAGGATTAAAAATGATTATTTCCTATTTTCAAAAAACATAAACATCACCATGATGTAGAACTTCCTATGGTGTTTCTTTATTGGGATTATCCTGATACCATAACCGACTCTACGTTCCAAGAGTCTCTATGGTCTTTCAACAAAACCACTGAATAGAGAACCATGAAATGATAGAAGTCATGGTTATCTTATTTACCTTAATACAAGATAAGTTACATAAAGGTATTCTAAAATATTTTACCTTTACATGAGTTTTCACTGTATAAAGGTAAGTCTGCTTACCTTTAAACATAACAAATCTTGATGTTGGATTGCCCAACGGGTGGTGAAATAGTTTTAGATGACTATTTTTGAAGGCATTTTTCATAGAGAGTCCACTTGTATATAATGGGGACCACCAAAATTTCCTTGTTTGTTTATATTAATAGGACAATTCATCAAAATAATTATTTTGATAAAATTAAGTTATTATTTATAAAATGCTTATAAATTATAATTGTTAGGATTTTAAAATGGGATTTTAAGCCTTAATTAAATACGATGAAGTTCATTTTTGGTTTTCATGTTATAATAAACAAATATTTTTTTTATTAATAAAATTAAATTATCAATTGAGTTAGAATATTTATAAATTATTTATAAATATTCGATAATATATTTTTGAATATTTATAAAAGTGTTTATATAGAATATTCCTAATTATTAACTTAATTATAAATTGTTTATAATGAGATTTATTTATGAAAAAGGCACAAAAATTATTATCAAGTTTAATATTTAAAATTTTCATTTATTTAGAAGTTATTATTTTCTTTATTTAGAGATAAAAAATTATTTATATTTTGAATATTTTTTATACTTTATTTATGTCATAAATTTCTTCTAGTAGATAGATAATTGTATTTCATGCTAGGTAAAATTCCATAAAACATAGTTTTTATCTACCTTCAACTCAAAATTTAATTTATTTTATTAGATTGAATTTAGTTATTTATCATAGTACGTGAATATTAGGTATTAGAGATATCATGACTTTAATTCTTTCTTGAGTAAAGTCTCCTTGACAAGAGGAACTTGTGGTCGAACTACCTACTAGTGTAAATGTTTATTCCTCGTCTAGAAAGGTTAATATATTTAGATATTTGTTGCTCTAAGATTCCCCATGTAGAGATTATTAGTCTCATATAACTCTATTTCATTACATTAAAAGTTCATGTCCCTTATTCCTATGATGCATTCATATGTGTATGAATATAATTTAGCTTCTATTATTGGATGAGTAACACATGCCATGAGTTGTGTAAAGAGTTACACATTACACTACACCAAAATATTACATTAGCGATGGTTTATTAAGAACCACTGCTAAATATTTTTATTTTTTTTGAAAAACTCAACACTTCTCCCCCTACCCCTCGACGCTTTATCCCCGACCCCCTGAAGCCCTACGAGCCCTTGTCACTACCGATCCTAATTCTCATCGATCATGTCCCTCACTGTCGATCCCATCTCTTGCCAATGATCCCGTCCCTTGCCACCGATCCCAATGCTCATCGCCCATCGCCACCGGTCTGACCCTCACTGAGGTAAGAAGGTATTCTGGTTTTTAATGAACTAAATTTTAAAATTTTTGAAGCCAAAATTATAACCATTACATATTCATTTGAGTTTGTTCTTACTTATGATTATATGTAATATTTTAATAAATCTATAGAAAATAAATCCAAAGTATATAGGGAGACTTCCAAAGGAAATTAAGTTTTTTTTAAATATGGTCTTGGTCTCTTATTATTTTTTCTAAAACTTATGTTGTTTATTCCATAATTTAAGTCATTTAGAAGGATTTATTTAAGAGTATGATCAATAGTTATGATAATAAGTTTAATATTAATGATTGTCTGAGGTATTGTAGATAAAAATCATGTAAAGGATACACTATCATTATAGGCTTCTATATAAAATTTATCAATGAAAGCATTGACTTGTGTGTATATTCCCTCATTTATCTCAGAGTCATAAGATCACTTGTCCCTTACCCTAATAATATATATCTCATATCCCAATAGAAGTTAAAGGAAAACTTAGATAATAAACCAACCAATCCTAACCTTCCACCTTTATTCAAACCCATTCTAGAGACCAATGATATGAAATCTATATATTTTTGGTTCCTTTATATTGATTTTATGAACTATTTTTAGTCTTCATTAAATTATAGTTTTACTTATTCTATAAAAATTATGTTCTACTATATTATCTAGTTTGAACTTGTATTACTGATGTGGAACTATTTAGATCTCAATTTCCCCTTATAGTTAATATTTTTGGTCAATTATGATCCAATGGTTAAAAATAAAGTAGGGGTAGTTATGAATAAGTTGAAATAAGTTATATGTTTTAATTTAAAACTTAAATTCGAATCCAGGGAATAAGAAGGTGTCATTTTTTGATATATTAGGATTCTCAATAGAGATATTGTGAAAGGAAGATGATACCTGATACTAAATGAAATTACAAAAAATGTTAGTATTATAAATAGAAGAATGAAGATCTGACACAACTATATCTTGTATAATACATGTTTATCAAATAAAGTATAATATGATAACTAGTTTTGATCAATTTCACTAAATAAGAAGAAATAAAATAGTGGAAATATTTTTTGTGCATTCAAGTTGTATATTATTCATGAATAGAAACATTCTTAATTTTTGTTTAGAGGAAAATAAAAATGTTTTGTGTTCATTGTTGTTTTTATACAAAATAATAAGAAGTAAACACATGATAATATATAAGTGAGTGAAAAAGAAGAATAAGTAATCAATACCACAATAATGACTTGATAGACTTTTACTCTCGTGATGGAATCTTTAGTTTCTATCTTTATTATATAAATTTAATGTTTGGGATATAATTGAGTGTATGACTCACTAAACCATGTTGTATTATATTCACACTTATAAATTTTCAAGATACCATAGTGTAAATACCACAAGGTAAATCTATTAGGTTATATTATCTTGGAGGAATCCATATTAGACTAAGGACTAGCCTTTTCACATTATGATGTGTACCTTACAAATCACTCTACCATTTATATTTCTATTTTTGGATGCATTTCATGCAATAATAATGCGAGACAAGTTAATATGAAATCCATACACTCTAACAAATTATAGAGATAAATAGATAGTTTAGGTGGTAATGCCCATATTTGATTAACTGCTAATCACATTAATATTCGCAAGGTAGATCCTCGGACACATTAAATTATATGGTTTCTTAGTGATTTATGGGAGTTTTATTTGGTGCTATATTATATCATTTCCCATGGTTTCTTCATTATGGAATATTTATTGTTTATATTATATTATATGGTTACTTAGTGATTTAAGGGAGTTTCATCTAGTGCTATATTATATCATTTCCCCTGATTTCTTTATTATGAAATCTTTATTCAATATGGAATCTTTCTTGTTTGAATGGTAGAAAGCCCATGTCCCTAGAAAATGATACTAGGAATGAAATACATTGAGTATTTTTGAATTTAAGTGTGATAATTTAAACAGTAATATGTTTCTATTTTAATTTATAACTTTTGGGTTGTAAATGTACAATGAATAATTAAAAAACACCCATGTGCAGAGGATTCTATGGATTTATAAAGAATTTTAACCATTTTTGTTTTTTCTATAAATAGAATCTAAGTAAATAAGTGGATAAATAATAATAAAGACATTTAGAACTTCATGGATTCATTATACTGATTTGTTGAGGCATTTCTAGTTGCCCTATATTTTCTTGTTCTATGTCAATTAAATAAGGGTCAAAGTTCACGACTCTACACTAGTTTCTTCATCAACATTTTCTAATGGTCTAAATAGTTTTATTATTTTTCATAATTTTCTATAATTTTTATTTCACAGATGGTTATATGTACATTTAAAAGGTAGTGTATGGTTATTTAACATATTTATATTTTTTTTAACTAGTATATATGAATCTCTTTTACTATTTAGTAATAGTTATGTGTTTTAATTTTTTTTCACAATTTTTTGGTACATTGTGATATATATGGATAAACGCTGGATTAAATTACTGAGGAACACACCTCAATATGATAAGGGTTGGGAGGATTTTTTAGATTTTAAAATTTCCAATCGATCTGTTGATGGGAGAATAAGATGTCCATATCTGAAATGTAAAATTAGAATATGGTTAAAGAGAGATAAAGTTTATGAACATTTGACATTGAAGAAATTACATGCTCATTATTTGTGTTGGATTTTTCATGGAGAATCAAACATTACAGAAAGGTTGAGCACTGATGTTAATCTAGTGAATGAGCTCCCAACTTCATCAAAAATGGAAAATGAAATGCAAAACCTTCTAAATGATGCATTCAAAATTTCAAGACACCAACACCAATATCAAAACATATCAGAAAAACTAGTTGAGGGTGCTGCAAATAGAAACATGACAAGTGATGTTTTTGAGACTGTAGGACAACCAAATCAAGATTGTAACATATTATTGGATCCTCCTATTGATTCTATGGAGACTAATGTAAGAGAAAACTTCACTGAGAAGACATATTCATTTAATAGTTTAGTTAATGATGGAAATAAATAGTTGTATAGTAGATGTTTGAAATATTCAAAGCTTTATTTTATACAGAAGTTGTAGAATATAAAATGCCTATGTGGAATTACAAATAAGGAAATTTCCATGATATTGTAATTTTTGTGTGATGCATTTTGTGAAGCAAATATCCTTGAGTATTTTTATGATATGAAATAATTTGTTAACAATATTGGTTTGAATTATAAAAAAATAAATGCATGTACTAATTATTATATACTTTATTGGGGAGAGAATTCAAGCCTAAAGGATTGAAAAAAATGTTCTTTTTATAGATGGAAGTCTATGGGTGATGTTGGAAGTCTAAATCAACATACTACCATGAATAAGAAGAAAAGGAAAACACCTACAAAGGTTTTTCGTTACTTTTCCTTAAAGCCTCGATTGAAAAGATTATTCATGTCATCGAAATCCAACGAAAAAATGAAGTGGAATTCTGTAGATAATAAAAATGATGGGTTAATGGGATATCCAAAAGATTCAAAATCATAGAATACATTTGATTCATTACATCCAGATTTCTCATATGATCCTAGGAACACTTGATTGGGATTAGATGCTGATAGATTCAACCCATTTGGGACTTTTAGTACCAGTTATAGCATTTGGACGGTTGTTTTGATCCCTTACAATCTACCTCCGTGGATATGTGTGAAAAAAATTTATTTTATCATTTTGATTATTATTCCTAGAAAACAAATGTCTGGAAATGATATTTATGGATACTTTCATCATCTAATTGAATAATTACAGGAGTTATGGAGAAATAGTGTAGAGACATATGATGCATCTTCTAAAACAATGTTCAGAATGGAAGATACTCTAATGTGGACCATTAGAAACCTCCATGGAATTGGAAATTTATCTAATTGGAACACTTACAAAAGTTTGTCTTTTCCTATTTGTAACTTTGATTTTGAGCCTGAATGACTACCTCATAGTAGAAAATGGTGCTTCTTATGTCATTGAATATATCTTGATGCATCTCATAGATTTTATCTGAACAAGTAAAAATTCAATGGTTTCATTGATTGTAGACCACCTCCAAAGTTGTTAATAGGCTTTGAAATATTGGCACAACTTGGAAATATTGAAATAGAATTTGGGAAGGTTCTTCACTAGAATGCTAATGGGAAACAAGTTAAAAGTGCATCATCAAGTTAAATCAGAACGCAACAATGGAAGAAAAAAATTATATTCTTCAAACTTCCATATTGGGAATTTAATTTATTGCGGCATAATATTGATGTAATGAAAATTGAGAAGAATGTTTGTAAAAATTTGATATTCACATTTCTTAATGATAATGGAAAGTTGAGGGATCATCTCAATGATTAGAAAGACTTACAAGTATTGAATATAAAGTGTGATATCTGGAAAGATGATAATGGGTGGTATGCTTCGGTAATTTTTGCTATGAAAAATAGGGATAAAGATATATTCCTTCAAATTTTAAAACATGTGAAGGTATCTGATGGGTATTCAAGTAACATATCAATGTGTGTTGACGTAAAGAATTATAGTTTATATGGATTGAAAAGTGAAAATTCACATATTTTGTTACAATAGTTACTTCCATTGGAATTGTGTACATTATTACCTGAAAAGGTTACTACTATTGTACTCCAATTCTGAACATTTTTGAGGCAATTATGTGAGAAAACTCTACATCTTTAAGATAGATTTTTATTAACACCTTGTGCAATAGAGATGATATTTACTCTGTCGTTTTTTACTGTCATGATGCATTTAACTATGAATTTGGTTGAGGAAGCTAAATTAGGAGGTCCCGTACATTATCGATGGATGTATCCAATTGATAGGTACTTTATTTATATATTTTTTGTTTCAGTAAAAAATTCTTGTCACTTCATTAAATATATAATTATGTTTTTTTATTTTATTTCACAGATATCTTAGTCGTTTGAAATATTACGTGAAAATTAAAGCTCAACATGAAGGCTCTATTTCTAAAGGCCATTTTCCAGAGGATTTTATTAACTTTTGTTCTAGATACTTGGATGAAATTTATACAAGATTCAATCGAGGTGGATATGTTGATGAAAAATTGAATCAATATGAAATATATGGTAAATCAAAAATATTTCCTTCTATTGGATGATCATTTGGGAGGATCTCAAATGTTATATTGACAGAAATAGAATTATTACAGGCACATATATATGTGTTTTTAAATAGTGAAATTGAAGATCCAATTATTGGAGAATTTATGATACAAACAAAGAGATGAATGAGAGGAATAATGTGAAATGATAATTATATAACAAAAGCTGTTAATAATGAGCTTGTAGAATGGTTTGTATGATGTGTAAGTTCATAAATTTTTCAATCAATACAGATATTAGGTTGAAACATATATTTTTTAAATCTAATAATGTATATTAATTTTTTCAAATCATGAATACTGATACTCGAGCATAGTTGTCAGAATATTTGAAGTTTCTTGCTCAAGTTACATTAAAAAAACTAGAATGTTCAACACTTACAACATGAATGGCATTATATTTCATACATTCGATCGAGAAAAGGGTTTTAAAACATAGAGTAATGGTATATTTATGTTTTCTGAAGTAGAATACTATGTAAATTTGACTAATATTATCGAATTAAACTACCACATGCATTTTTCAGTTGTTTTATTCAAATGAAATTTGGTGGATATTAACAGGGGTGTTAAAAGAGATTCTTTGCAATTTACTTCTGTGAACTTATCTCGCTTGATGGATGTTGGTGACCATGAACTACATGACCCATATATCTTATCATCACAAGTTAAAATGTTATATTATGTGAAAGATGTCATGGATGAAGGGTGAAGTTTAGTTTCTCACGTAAAATAATGAAACTTGTTAGATATGGGTGACGAAGTGGAAGATCAGACCTTTAAAATTGAATCCCATAAACAATAAGAAGAAGGCCTATTTTTCCATCATGATATTGAAAATATTAGTCTTGTAAGAGTGGATGAAGTAGATGAAGTAATGATGGAGCAAGAAACTGACATGATTGAAGAAGAAAATGATTGTGTGTGCAGTTATCCATTCATTTATCAAACAATTATATCATTTGTGAAGTCATTCATTATCATTGTTATGTATATTTTTTTATTAGTACTGTGCACATGTTATAATATCTATTTTTGTATGAATTTTTTGAAATATATGTTTTGAACTTAATTTTATTTAATTAAATGACTGTAATGTTGATGAATCATTATACTCACACTGTGGGGTCAAATAATTTTTCTAAAAGATGATCAACTATGGTAATATTTTAATTATTTTAAATATTTATTAGACAATTTTATCTATTTAATATATTAAATTTTTGATTTATCTTTGTTTAATGTAGTCATAGAGTTTAGGCCACAAAGAATCCCGAACAGAAGTGTGGTTGAATGTTCATAAAAATATGATGAGAGTTTTTTTAATGAGTCTTCCAAAGAAGTTGAGGTATAAATTCATATTTCATTATAATAGGTAAAAATTTAAGACCTATGGAATGTCAATACCACACAGTCCTACTTGGTCTTCCAGGATGACCCAGTTGGTAAAGTCTTTGGGAAGGAGAATCCTGGTCGAGTGTGCAAGATGTGTTTGGGACCTTTAACATCTGAGGTCTTTGTTCGAGATGTGCTCTCTGCCATCAGAATCACAAGGATGTTGACCATTTATTTATGTCATGCAATACTGCTTCCTTACTTTGGAAATCTTTGCTCAACACATTTGAGCTTCATCCTCCCAGCGCTTCCTCAGTTATGGATTTCCTAACGGCGTTGTTAAATGTTCAGCAATCAAAGCCACTCAAAACTCTCATTTTGGTCACCTGCACTGAAGTTATTCACTCGATATGGAGAGATGACAACAAAATTGTGCATCAAAAGGCCAAATATCATGAATCCTTGGAGCTGGCAGATATTGCAGCGACAGTCAAAGTGGCCAGCGATCAGATAAGTGATTATTGCAGCAATTCGGTGAGGGACCTCCTGATATTAAGAAGGTTGCAGGTGGCAGGGTCTTTCCCTAAGACAAGGGGCACAATAGAGGTTGCTTGTTCCCCCACATTCAAGGGATGGATCAAATGTAATACGGAAGAGGCCTCCTGGGTAAATCCGGTTCCGTTAAGTTATGGGATTATTTTCAGGGACTATCAGGGGACGCAGTGGAGTGTTTTTATGGCCCCTGTTGACAGGCCACTGCTTTGGAAGATGAAATGTTGGAGATTATTAGAGTGGTTTATATGGTCTATCAAAATCATTGGACAAATTAATATCATCTCTCATGGAAATTAACCGGTAAACGGGTCAATTGTCTGAAAAAACTTGCCAATATGAACTACTTTTTCATTCACACGTTTAGGGAAGGGAACTATCTCACGGATGGGATTTAAAATAAAGGTACCTTGTAAGATCTTTTCATGTGACTGCCCACGGTGCCTAATGACTTGATGCATTTTCTGATTCGGGACAAATGTCAAATACCCTCCTTTATAATTGTGTAACTCCTTGATTTTTCAATATTAGAGCCTCTGTGCTCATCTTTCTCAAAAAATACAACATTGTTTAATTTTCAATATAATTATCTTATAGGTGCTGGTAGCAGGAAGTAGAGATGGAGATAGTGAGGGTGACAAGAATATTTCATCATTGGGAAATGATTAGTGGAGAGGGTTTTTTCATTTATCAATACGTAAAATTTGGGTATTTTCTTTATCGTTTTCTTATATTTTAGATGGGATCAGTACTATATGATGGTATATTGAATGATGATGTGGAAAGAAAGTATTGTGATGATGGGTTAATGTAAGGGACATGTTTTGATAATGATTGTGTTTTTATGTATGATATGATGGTCTCTATGATGTTTTGATAATTCATGTGATATTTATTAACCTTATGTTTTGATGTTGAATTGTAGGAGTATTCAACTTCATGTAGTGAATAATGAATCAAGGAAACACAAATGAAATTATATGGGTTGAGTTACTTGAATTATTTAGAAAGTATTTTATTTTATTTATACAAGTTCATGACTATATAAAGAAACCTAAAATGATCTAATAAGAGGCCGGGATGAATGCCCTGATTTATGAGTCACAATGTTTGTGGAAGTGAAGGGTGAGACGATCACTTAGAGTTCGATCGAGGATCTGTGATTTGGGTTGGGTGGTTTTAGCTATCTTAAAATCAGTGAGTTGATTATTATTATTTTCATTGTAAAATATTAGGGAAACATTTATACAAATTTCCTAGGGTTTAGTATGCTTCCGATTCATTGATGTGTTATTAGAAATTCTTTGGTTTCTTTCTAGAGAGTGATCTATATTTTAGAGGTATCCCCATGGTGGTAATATTGCAAGATGTTTTCTTGATTGGAAGAAGTGGTATTGAATTGATGCTTTCCTTGAGAGTGTTGGAGGTGTGTTCATCATGTTTGAGAGGTATTTCCATATAGTGGTTAATCTTTAGAAATTAATTATTCTTTATTTTTTTTTATCGAGGAATAAAATCAGTTTATAGTTATCTAATGTAATGGATAATGATTTCTCAAGCCTTTATTTTGTGTATTTTGGGTGTTGGGGGTCATGGGAGGAAGTTTAGTGGGAGAGTGATGGAGAAGGCATTGGTTCTACCTGAAATTTCAATTGATAAATTTTATCACGCCATGACTGAGTGTGTTTATCCATGGCCAATAAGACTATGACATATAATGAGATGTTGTAGTGTGAGGATTATGTCATTGGGTTTTGATGTTTTTATGTTTACCAAGTGATAAATTATTTATGGAATTAGGAGTTCATTTATGGAATGGAGGTGAAGATATGATTGTTGGGTTCCCTTATGTTTGGAAATATGCAGTCTATTGAATCATGACCATGGTCATTACATCATGATTCATAAGTTGTCTTTTCTTGGTCTTGTGTGAAATTTCATGAACCCTGGGGGTTGTGTCGTGGTTGTTGTTTGGGATGGATCATGAATAAGGTAGATAAAAATGATCTAAAAAATGATTCTTGGAATTAGATTGTGGTGGAATGGTGGTAGTAATTACACCATGAACTTCCTTATTTATATTTAAATTAACATAGTTTATTTTCATGTTTTGGCTGCAGGTTCTGGGGTTGCAGAACCTGTAGCTTTGTTTTGTCATTCATGATATAGCGACGGTTTAAACTATCGCTAGATATAATTTTTTTTCACTGTAGCTTGAACCACTGCTATATTATGGTTTTTTAGGGTGGTGGTTAAAACCACCATTAAATATGAATTTTTTTACTTAGTAGTGGTTTTATCTGCATTAGTGGTGGTTTTTGTTGGTAAAGGGTTCATACTTTAGTAGAGGTTTTAACCGCCGCTAGATTGTAGTTATTTTTTTAAAGCCAAAACCACAGTTAAAAATAAAAAATCCATTGTGAAACTTGGGAGTTTTATACTAACGTGGGGTAACCATGGATTATCTTTTGTAAGGAATGTAAGTAAAGAATGAATTTGGATTGTCCAATAGGGTAGTTTCATGCTAAAGAAGGGTTCCCTTGTATTTTATTTTGTTAGATCATTGTTTATGTTTATTTTAGGTTACAATTAATTGGGAAACTCTAAGGGTTGGGATACTAGAGTAATAGAGTAGAGTATTTTATATATTATGGATATGGGCCAAGAGTTTCCCGCCCATCTTTCCAGTAATCAAAATTGTTTTGAATAGGATGAATCCCTACCAAAATAACTAGAGTGATGAGTTTATTCCAAAGTGGGGTATTTTCCCACTAAAATATGGATCTTCTATCACTAAATGGATATGATGTTTGGGGTAATCATTTTAGTATAAGAATATTCATTTAATGTATTTCATGAAAATATATAAAACACAATAGTCACCCATTGACATGTCTTTATTGTAGATTGTGACATACTATATCATAATTATATTGATATCATTTATATGTATAACCTATAAAACCATTAAATATTTGTATCTATGGTTGAGAAAAGTTATCAAGAAGAAAAATTATATGAATATTAATTTGAATTATATATATATATTAATTCAACTGACTCTAAATCATGGGTATTTGATACTAGGTGTACATCACACATTTGTACAGACGAACAAAAACTCAGAGATAAGAGGGAATTGATGAAGGGTGAAGTAGATATTCATATCAGTAATGGATAAAGAGTTTCTACATTATAATTATTATGACTTAAGTATAAATAATGGATTTTTTTTCTAGAATTGAAGAATTTTTTATTATGTTCCTTCCATAAATAAGAATTTTATTTCTGTATATTGTTTGAACAAGATGTTATTTTCATTCATTATTATGAAAAAAAATTGTTTTATATATAAAAATGAATTGTTTGATGGAAATTTAAATTTAATTAATCACTTTTATATTCTAGATATGGATAATCATATCTATAACATTCCAAATTAAAAGTTCAGGGTTGATTCCAGTCTCACCCACCTTTGGAATTTGTATATTGGACATATAAATAAGAAACAAATTAAAAGTATCTATTGAGATAGATTATTGGACTCATTTGATTATGAATTATTTATAAATTATTAATCCTATTTATTAGGAAAGAAGAATGAATCCCCTTTTGGGAGAATAGTTTAAAGGGATAATATATTATTAGATCTTTAACATAGAGATGTATTTAGACCAATGAGTGCACATGGGAGTAGTGGTTTTAGGTACTTTGTAACTTTTATAGATGAATTTATTCAGTATTGTTGTAATTTTTTGATAAAACACAGGTTTTTAACTATTTAAAAGGTCAACGAGTTTCAAAATGAAGTACATAATCAACTAGGTAATAGTATGAAGATTTTCTAATAAGATCAAGACAATGAATACTTGAGTTAGGAATTAACTAGTCCTCTAAGAGAACATCAAATAGTTATATAACTCACTACTCTTGGAACACTATAATGTAATGTTGATTATAAACATAGGAGTCATAACTTTTTGGATATAATTTGATCAATAATGAGTCAGTGCGACCTTTCAATTTCATTATGGGGGTATACTCCTAGGACTAATACATTTTTACTTATCATATTCCATATAAAGTAGTTATAAATACTTCATATGATATATGGAATAGGAAATGTACCAAAACATATTTTTTATGGATTTGGGAGTTTTATGAACTCATACAATGATTGGTTTCTAGAAGCTTTGACCATAATTCATAAAGTTTATTATTTATTGGTTATCTTAAGGAAAATAAGTTATATTATTTCTATAGACCTACCAAACATAAAGTGTTTATGGATTGAGAGGGTATTTTCCAAAAGATAACTTCATGAACCCTCCCTCCAATGGTATACCACCCAGGACAACAATGAAGAAATATAGATAATGATGCTTGAATCCCACCGTTAATAGAATAAGGGTTGGAAACTAGCACCATGGTGTGTAAATCACATACATGAGAGGTATTACTATATATATAAGTTTAGAAACTATTATATGAGATGATAAAAACCAAAAACTAACACTATTAATAAATAAAATAAGAAATGAAAATACATTTAATTTCATACATAACTAAAAAGAAAACTTCAAAGTACCAAAAGAAAAGATATGAAATGACCATGAACTCCAGAAACTCTGGACAACTTCTCAAAAAATCCTCTAAGATATTAACATCTATCCCAATCACTAAAATATTCCTTATGAGTTTAAAAATAGTTTATATATACCTAGGGTGGGAATAAAATGTATACTTAGTAGGATCCTCCCTGAATATTCTTTTAAAAAAATGTAAAAGCAGCATATTAAAACCCAATGAATAAATAAACAAGACTAAATTGTCACCTAAATAGGTAATACTAGTTTCCCATACTCAACATGGATGACTCACCAAGTAACACATATAAATAAACCATTTTATATCAATAGAATATATATATACATATATACGAATATATGTGCCCCACTTCCACTTCTCCACCGGTTGGTTGCTCTCATGCCCCAATGGTTTCGTCCTATGCTCATCCCTCCTGTAAGTCATCTTGCACCCCATCTAATAGTATCCCCACCAATCCTAAGTCCTATATAGATTGACATATCATTATCATAATATCTAATTAGTAACTAGGTGTATTTCTAGAATCCATTATAGCATGTTTAAATGCATTATACTTCAAGCCATCACTACCCATGAAAGTACATATGTGGTAAGCTGAAACCACCACATCCAGATATAAGTATACAGTAAACCTCAACCTGTTATAGTCTATACATAAATTTATAATAAAATAATGAGTCATCATAGCCTTGGTAGGAACAAAACCTAAACCATAATCCATTAAAACCTAGGATATACTGACTCATCTATATCTAGATGGAGAGTGGGGGAGAGGGAAAAGTCAACCATCTTTTCCCTTTCCATCCTAGAATTTTGGAAAAACATCCCCCAAAAAATTTGGGTTTTGGTTTCCCTAAAAAAATGGGTGAGGTATCATATGAAATCAGAAAAAAATATAGAATGATATTACCCACAAGACATACTATGGGAAACTACCTATCTATATACATATCCACCACTATCATCACACTAGACCCCCAAAATTCCATTGGTAAGGTCTAGATATCAAAAAATAACAATACAAGAATCAATTTCATTATTAATTAATTAATTATCCATTAATTAATTTTTAACATTTTCATTTCCAAGATTAACATATTAATATTTTAATTCATGTGCCGATGCTACTTATAATTTATTAATTATATTCCCAATTTTTTTACCATCATCCGTGAACACCATGAACTAGACTTATTCATTTATGAGTTCATATATCATTTAATAATCATCCATGAACCCTAAAACTCAACTTGAGATATTAATTTAAAGATTCACTTGCATTGAATAACATCAATTGTGTATCTTAGTTAGAAACTGATCACGTAAAATATATCATCTAGACATCAGCCCATCAAGAAAGCATCAAGAAATCATAAAAAAGATTAAATATATAATTATGAGAAAATATATCTTTGAAATCATACATGAAGGAATAATTTACCACACCTTTTAACATAGTAAAATCAGTCTCTCCATTACTCAAATTGATAATTAATATATATTGGGCATCCATCCCAATACTTATCCATAAAAATAATCATTAATCAAAACAACCCTGAGCCTCTAGTCCATAACTCTCCAAGGGTTACAAACTATTAAAAGTTATCATCAAAACATCAAGGATCTAATTACCTAGAGTATACATACATTTCAAATATGTTTTTTGCACACAATCAAAGTCACTAAGTCTATGACATCAAGTAATTTTGGCCTCCTGTTATAAGGAATGAGCCCGCTCTGCCCCAACACAATTATTCTTAGTAAAAAACCATTTTAATTCCATATTTAATTAACCAATTAATTATTCATAGGTTACGCACACATGGAAACCTAAGGTTAGAGGTTATCTATAGCTAATAATAATAGAATACACGTTTTCAATCATTATAACCATATTTAATCACATTCAATATGAGAATAAAACACTTTTCTCATGCCTCTTCCATTTAATTTTATCATCATTGAACTTTATGTTTCCACAAGATTCATGAATATAAACCATTCTAACCATAAAATAACAAAATAATGAAAAACATATATCACACTAGCTAATAAAATTACACGTGTTACCATGAATCAAAACACTAGGAACAAGAGATCACACCCCAACCATCCATTTAATTCTATAAAGTAGTGCATATTTTTTTCTATAACTTCATTACTTGATAATGAGTTTATTCATTAAAAAGAGGTAGTTTAATTTATAAAAGTCCATTTCTTTACATGGGATGATATTTATCAAACCTTTATTCACTCACAGATCACCTTAAACTTCTCTTTCATACTCTCCACCAATTATAGTCCAAGAACATATGACTATTCGACCTCAGTTGATCGCGATAAGGATCAGAAAGGTAAAACATACAGAGTTTTAAATATAGCCATGCTAATGGTATAGTGATAAACATTATTATATAAAAACTCCAAAATGGGTAAAAACATTACCCATGAACCACTAAAATCCAAAATTTGTGCACATAACATTTTTCTAAGGTTTGGATAGTCTATTTATTCTCAAATCTATATGTGGATGAAAAGAGTTACTGAGGTATAACTAAGTTCAAAAATATGTTAGAGATCTATCCACACCTTGGAGGTAAAATGGGGATCATAATATAATATGATCCTCTTTATAAATCCGTAAATCCTCACTATCTCTCCCACATAATTCCTTGAAAACACCCCCACTGAGCTCAATTCATTAATCATTAATAAGTTAGTTGACTTTGTTAGATAGTCCATGATCAACCATATTGAATTGTAACCACCCTGAGATCTAGATAATATAATGAATAAGTCAATAAAAATTACCTCCCACTTACACTGGAGAACATAGAGAAGTTGAAGAAAACCACTAGGAGCACATTTTCCAGCCTTTACCTGCAGACAAATGAAACATTGGGAGAAAAACTCTAAAACTGACTTCTTTATACAAATCCACAAAAATTGGACTCTCAAGTATTGATGAATCTTTTTTATACCATGATGTACCACTAAGGGTGAACTATAGAACTCATAAATAACCACCTCATGTATCACTAAAGAAATTAAAAGATTTCCCAAGAACAATAATTTATGATTTCCATCCTCAGACCATCCCTCAAAAGAATCATCATAAACAACTCAATAATGATAATCATTTACCTTAGAGTCCTCTAAATGGGACTCCTACACCAACTTCACTAAGGATTACTACAATTTCATCTGATAAAGAAAAACTATAATATAAACTACTCTTATATCAAAGTGAATTACCAAAAACTATTTAATAACTATCTAAGTGTCTTTAGAAACACTCACAGCACCACCTTAGGGATTTATTTTAAATGAAACAACGACATAATTCCATTTATTGAGTGTATAGTAAATCTCAAATTTAAATTCCTATAAGAACTCCACACACCATAATTTCCTCAAATTCAAATCATGTTGGGAGAATACATACTTAAAACTCTTATGATATATGAAGAATGTTAATTGTTCATTGATAATATAGCACTGCCACACTTCAAGGTGAACACTATAGAAAAATTCTGAGGGTCATAGATGGAATAGTTACATTCATAATGTTGTAACTACTAAGGAAAATAATATATAACCTCTATCTTTTGAATTAATATATAACTAAAAATAAATCACAAAACATTGTAGTAAACCTTGAATGTAACACCCTTCGATGGTAGAAAAATAACCAAGGTATTGACCAAATTCTTCTTTAAATACTTGACAGAATATATGAATAACTAAATCCTCATGAATTATAAATCTATTTCGGTTAATGCTATCATAGGAGTCAAAATTTAGGATAATTTAGGTTTGAACCTCTTATAATAACCAGTAAGACGGAGGAATCATCCAACCTCTACCACATTCTTATGGGATATCCAAGAAACCACTACTTCAATATTTGAAGTATAAATGACTAATCCATATTGAGATATGAAATTCCTTAAGGAAAAGACAGCATGATTCCAAAATTGAAAATTTAGTAGGTTCTTAAAAATATGATGAAACATATGAACTCCCAACATGGATGAAAGATGCTATATGTGCTCCTCCTCCTATGTTGAAAACATAAGGGGATTTTTGATAAAAAATCCCAAAACCATTCTAGAAACTTATAGAACACTACATTAATCAATCACATGAATAAGGAAAGAGTATTAGTAACTTCAAAAGACCTCACAATGAACTCATAATACCCAATACGACTTTAGAAAGTAGTTTTTAGGATATCATCACCCCCTATCACATCTGATGATACCAAAATCACAAGTTGATGTTTAAGAATCAACTTGACCCCTTCAAATAATCAAATAAATCATTAATACATAAAAAGAGGATAGTGATTCTTCACTATCACCTGGTTCAAATGAAATTAATTGATATAAAACCATATACTACCATATGAATTATTTTCAAATATAATCGGACCTCTCTAAAGAGACACACTAGGCCAAATAAATTTTTCCTACAAGATATAATCAATTTGAATCCACTAATCTTGGAACATGGAAGGTGGTGTTCGATATATATAAATTGATATCATAGAAACACTTAGTTTTAGATATATCCTAGACATGATCGCTTTTCGAGGGGGTATCATCACAATGTATTTGGGGAAGATATCAAGGTAATCTTAAACAAACTTGGGAAACACCAGCATATACTCCTCTATAGAACTCATTACTATCCTGAACATCAAGGAAGAAAGAGAATCAATATGCCTCCAACCCATTCAAGGGTCTCAATTTCTAAAAAACACCACCCAGTCTCCATCAGCATCATAGAATCTGACACAATTATTAAAGAAATCCATGATGTCTTACAACAAATATATCTAATCCATGTCAAGGATGATTTAATATGGTTGTATTTATAAACAAAGGAAACTTCCCCAAGAGCGGTGCTTTAATATAACCAATTAAAATTCTCTACAGACATTATATAAGCAATATTGAACTTTAACTAGCGTATTCAATTCTAAGGGAACTGGAACCCTATCTACCTCATGTTCCAAAGCATGGATTATAGTTAGATAAAATAAGAAGTACATAGATCCTGAATTAAACAAGGCATACAACTAAGTATATTATAGGTAGATAATACCTCATATTACATATTATTCACCTAACATTATAAGTGCTAAAACATGCATCTGAGAACATTTTGTTTTAAAACCTCTTTATCCTTGGTGTCGACCACATACATGGACACACTATACCCACTTTCCCTAAGGATAAAGGATATCTTAGTGCTATCCTCTTATATCCCATACCCTCTCTACTGATCATAATCTATTATAACTTACTTCTACTATTTCCTCAACTAATATTTTGGTAAAGGATGATCCTTAAGTGGACCACTTTCTACATGATGATTGCCAAAGAAGTCCATTCACTCTATCTTCTAATGGTCATGACCACCATAAGAGAAAAAAACTATGAACTACCCATTGATATGGGTCTGAGAACAAATAGTCCAAGAAAAATGAGTTAAGGAAGGATGGAACCTACTCTATGATGACTGAAACTTATTCTTATTCTATCTAAAAAATTGAGGACTTATAGTCACAACTCTACAACTCATAAAATATTAGGGACTCTTATCCTAGGATTGAATGTTCCTAGTCAATATCCTATTGATGACGTATACCTTTTTCATAATTTTTTTATGGACATGAGAATAATAAAGGATGGAACATCATCAATCCTTTCATAAATGATTACTCAACCATATATTCTAGAGTAAATCAAGGATGCTCAAAGATATGTGGTTGGGAATCTAAAGAAATTGAAAATTATAAGAAAAGTGAAATCTATATATTTCAATGGTAATGAATAAGGGGTTTTAAGATTTGGGTCACTACTATGTGTACCATCAAATATTGAGTTAAATTAGGAGTTGTTGGATGATATAAATATTTCTACCTTCTCTATCCATCCTAGAAGAACAAAGATGTATCAATATCTCTAAGATCACTATTAGTGGGAGAATATGAAGGAGGATATCACATAATATAAATCAAGATGTCTTTTATGTCAATTAGTTATGTCATAAAATAGAAAATCTAAGGGAATGATGAAAATATTACCCATACCTAGATATAAATGTTAAAACATCACCATAGACTTTAACACTGGTCCTCTAAATAAATCAAGTGGGAATAATGATATATGGGTTGTAGTGGATAGTCTTACAAAGTAAGAACACTTCAATGTGATTTGAGAGGATTTTTCACTTGATCAATTTGAAAGGATATACATTAGAGAAGTGGTTAGTATACATGGAATACCACTATCAATTATATCTGATCAAGATCCAAGATTTATCTCTAAGTTCTTTAAGAGTCTTTAACATGATCTAAATAATGAGATGAACTTTAGTATGGATTATCACTCTCAAAATTGATGGCTTATCTCAGTGTTCTATCCAGAAACTTGAGGATATGTTGAGATCATTCTCAATTGAATTCTAAGGAGGATGTAACCAACGTCTTCCTCTGGTAAAGTTCTCAAATAATAACAATTTTTACTCAAGAATCCAAATGGATATCTATAAAGTCTTTTATGGGAAGAGGTGCAGAACACCTGCATGCTAGGATAAAGTTGGGGAATGAAGTAGAGTTACTCTCATTTGTTTTAGTGTGGTAAATGAAAATTTCTTGGATGAAATTTCTAAATTGGGGAATATTGTAATGACCCAAACTATTATAAATAAAATTTCCATTGTGATTTAATTAAATGTATTATTATGTAATATGGCTATAGAAAACACATGAAATTATTTTGTTTTTTTTCATATCCAATTGGATTTAAAAGACTATTAATTATTATTATAATTAATAATATATCCATTGAATAGTGATCAAATTATTAATATAAATATTGGGTTTAAAAAAATTCAATTGACACAAAGGAATTGATGACCTCAACCAGTAGGATCGTACCCTATGAATCCCATTTATTGGTTCTTAAAAGGGAGATATAATCACTAGTATTTTCTCTTAACCAATCCTATTATGATATACAATAACTTAATCATGATAGAAAACATTTACGAGAGAAGTTCATGCCCATCGAGATCACGTCCCAAACCATGTACATCGAACCACCCCATGAAAGTATCACCATCACACACCTTACTCTTGGGATGTTCACTGGTGTATTAAAGAGATATGTATCAAGACCCTAATAATATTAATATGTATGTTTTATAGAATAATGAATATATTTTCATTTTACTATTATTACTTTATAAATGATTTTGACTTTTATTCAATAAATCAAAAATTATATTTTCAGGTAATATTCAAATTCAATTAAGGCATTTATTTTCATGAATTAATGGATTATTGAAATAAATAATGTTTTAATAAAATATTATTATTAAATAATATTTATTAAATATAAATATCCTATAATTTTTATGATGTCAAATGAAATTTTTATAAGAATTTTAAAATTGTTATTGTAAAATACCAAATATTGCTTAATAAATACCGATTCTTATTTTAAAAGTAAAAATTTACATATTCAGAAAATTATTTATATAAAATGAATATTAATTTGGGAATTATAAGATATAAATTATCCAATGGTAAATTTTTCATAATTTTTTGAGACTGTAGAGTTTTCGTGTAAAAAATAAATACCATATAAATATATTGTGTGTATTATGATACCATAATGAACCTAAAGTGATGTAATAAATACTATAAATGGTGTCCAAGACCAAATATATGTTTTTAATTTAAAATAATGTTATTTAAAATTTATTTTATTAATTTTATAAATCCTTTATGAAACCTTCAAAACCATTAATATATTTTAAGGTTTTGAAATCATTTATTTCAGAGTATGACTCACTTTATCCTCATTAATGGTATTGTTTTATTAATTTCGGCCCTTTTCTTTATAAAATAATGATTTTTTTTCCTTTGGTATAAAACATAGGAAAAACATGTGAAGGTTTTTGGTTTTGGTTATTTTATTTTATAGAGTCCAAAACCTAAGTTTGAGAAATAATAAATAAATCCACACTCTTTTCTTATATAAACCCACCCATGGTCCCACTTCGCTTCACCAAAAATCCTTTTATAATTTCCTTACTCTGAGTTCTCCTCTCTGTAGTCCTCTAATGGTTTCCCCAATCTCTCAAGAAGCTCATACCAAATATTTGTAATCACACTCTCATGTAAGGGATCCCCTCATTGTCCTCTTTATTAATGTTTATTTATTATATTATGCCTTATATTTAAAATTAATAATGTTGTTATATTTCATTTCATATACTTATTAATTAATTTTTTATTTCAAAATGATTAGATACCCATTTCACTCTCATAAACCCATTTTATAAATTTTTAAGTGATGCTGTTATGCTACCAAAATTTCACCATGACTTTCCATGCCAAAAAAATTGTGTAGTGAACACCATACCCATTTCCTATCAAGGGTGTTCAACTTTATAAACTTATAATTAATTCTATTGGTACTTAAATCTATGTATTGAACACTCATTGATCTTAGAATAAAATATTGTGATGAATGAATCCATGTTGTATAATCCATGTGGAACACATAAGCATGAGAATGAAATGAAGGTGATAGTCACGCCTAGAATTATATAACGCTCCAATGCATTAGGTAATGTTTAATCTCATGAGACATAATGTTGGGATAAGGAGTGAACTCGATTCCTTTATGGGACTTCTTCTATCTTGATGTCCTGGAAGTTAGCCTTATCTATGTTTATGATGCAGTGTTTTAAGTTGTTTCTACATTTCACATGTTTCCTTTAAGTTATCATTATATATCATGCACAAATAATTCATGTTTATAATTACCACTCATTTTATGTTCCATTCATATTACTATTGTCTAACATATATTAATTTCTTCATGTTATTCCATGTTTATTCATTTACTATTATTTATAGCTCACCCCTTTCTTATATTTATCCCTAGGTTATCCCATTAATTATAAGTGTGAGCATGTTAATGAAGTTTTGAATAAAGATATTGTTTTTCCTATTTTAAAATGTTATTTAATGTACATAATTCCCGAATATACTATACTTCTCTATATTCTAGGTTGTATTATGTGTAATATTATATAATAAATCATGAATTAATTTGTAAAAAAGAGAAGGGTTGTCTTACCCCTTGAATGAGTGGGTCTGTAATTGAACTTTCAATACCATTAATAAAACATAATTCATGTTATGGTATCTCACATGGGTAGTATATATACTAAAAAAATGAAACTAGGTGTACAATACCAAATGTGTCTCAAAGAGTGGAATTTGAGATGAAAACCCTTACCATGTTCCGGATTCATTAAGTACACTAGCCTAACATCATGAATAATAAAATTTAGTTTATTATATACATTATTATAGAGATTATTATTATTTATTTAATTTAATAAGGACTATTTATTACCATATTCCATTTATTTATTATATTTTTTTTTCCTATGTCGACTACTTGAGGTTGTTCCATTTTTTTGCAACTCCTTATATATATTGACCATGGTAGAAATAATTTTAAAATAGTATCATAAGGTAAAAAATATTAATATTTTTATGTAAATAATTATTATATTGTAAATATATTTTTATGTACAACAATAACGGGAGGTGATGAAAAATGAAAATCATTGGTCTTGAAGGAGATAGTTCGCACATATGCACAAATAATTATTCAATTTCTTAATGAATGAGAGGAAAATAAGGTAAATTATTATTGGATATTTCATAATAATTATTTTATTATAGATATCAAATTTATTCATCAATTAAATTATTTTTATCGACCATTACTAGTGGTGCTAAAAAATAGAACACATTTCTTTGTAGAGGTGGTTGTCTGCACAACGCACTAACGACACATTTGTTTTTGTTAGAAGATGAAGAAGAATAAATAATTTTTATTACATTAATATAGTAAAATATTAGAAACATTTTGATACTCATGTAATTATATTGATATTTATATAATTTATTTTTAATAGAAATATTAAGAAGAAAAATATAAGGAGATAATACTTGTGTTGGAGACTTGATCTTTCCATGGAAAACTCCTTGGAATTTAAGGTATTAGGATAACTTATTATGACCAGGGTCTTAATAAAGTGAGATGGAGTTATATGATATTTTATTTGAGAATAGTTTAAAGTAAATAATGAATTGTAGGTGCATGTTTGAAAGGGTGTAAGTTCCCCCTTTATAAAAGAGGAAAATAGAACTTTTGGAAACAACTTTTATATTTGAATAATTTCATGACACTATTTCAATGAACATAGATCCAAAGTTTCAGAATAATGGACTTTGGGGTGTATTTGTGTTGATAAATACTCAACCAAGGCTTTCTAGACACGTTTTAACATTTTATAAGTATTTTACAATTACTTTTTTTAAATTTCACCATTTTACTTTTAAACTAGGTAACTAGTTTTTAACTAAGTGATTTTATGTTTTATTAAAAATATAAAATAAAACAAATAATTTTTTTTTGTATTTAATGTAAATAATTTAAAATATATTTAATAAAACTCAATTTATAAAAATAATTACATTAAAGTTTAAATAAAAACATATAATGTGTAGGAAAATTGTTTTAGTTGAAAAATGATATTTTGACCATTATATATTCATAATATTATTTATTATTGATTAAAAATTAAATGAGTGTTAATATATTTATTTATGTTTTTATAAATGAAATTATATTCATTATTTAACGTATTTAAATTTAATTTATTCCATAGAAGTTTCTAGATATTAGTAAAACAATAATTTTAAAATAACTATTTCATCATTATTGTGAAAATTAGAATTAATCCTAATAATATAAATTTTATACCTAAGAATGATATTTTATATATTAATTAATATGAACATTATTATCTCAATTATAAGAATTAATTTTATAAAATTATATTTTTATTTGTAGGGAAATTAATCTTAATGTTAGCGTCTGTAACGCATAAAAACCCATTTTTAAGAAAAATGTATTTTAAAGCATAAGTTTATGTATGGGAAAAAATTATCAATAATATTGATTATAATGATATTAATAATATTATCATCGTTAAAATATGATTTAATTGGCATTAATATAAATCCAAATCCTAATTTTCTCATTAATAAACTTAATTACAGAAAGAGATGAAAAAAATAGTTTTTCATAAAATATTTCTTTATTTCATAAAATGATATTAATGTGTTTTATAAATTGAAAATATTATTTTTTAAATTTTTTATTTTAAAATTTTTCAAAAAAATTCTATGCCACATAAAAGTGATGATATTAAAAAAATACGTATTTTTAATTATTCACTTAAACAATAGTTATTTTAGAAAAAATATAATAAAATTCATAAGATATTTTTGATATGATAAATTAAAAAATTAGTCTCTTTTTTTCTAATTTAAATTATAAAATTATAAAATTTATCTTTTAATGGGAAATAAAAAATAAAAACACAAATGCTTCTATTAAAAATGCCAATTTTCAACATTAACTGATATTAACTATTTATTGTCTAAAGGTAATGATTTTTAATTGATTAAAATGTTAGGTTGATTACTTATGTTATTATAATATGTTGCAGGTCATGTACATCAGTGTTATGAAGAAGAAATGTTATCGAACACATTGACTTATTTATAGGTAATTAGAATTTCTACGTGTTACACCCCTCAAATAAATTGAAGTATTTCAATTTGAATCTTAATATTAGAGAAATTTTTATAGGTAACTTATAATTAACCATATACCACTAGATTATTTTAGTTTTATCTAGGATGTAGAATGAGATTTATTTATATGAAAAATAATTATAAGTGTTTTATAAATGGAGTTAACCCATTCCCAATTTCCCATAGAATTATACTAAGGGATGTAGATCTAGATCTCTGATGAATAACTTCCCAAAAACCCTAAAAAATTATTTTTATGATAATAATGAAAATAATATTTTTTATTTATAACTCAATATTTGGTAGTTGTTGAATACATGAATGACATATAAAACTATAAAATCAAAAGAAAAAACCCACTATGTGATTCATTTATAGTAGTTTTATAGGATTTTCCTTGTTCATATGGTTTTTTGTTATTATCTCCCTATTTGGGCCTTGGATTGGGACATTGGGTTTCATAATATCTGTCTCTCTTGTAATTGAAGAAACATATTTTTTTTAATTCTCGCTTTGCCTTACACTTGTGAGTTAGATAGCCTTTGTCACTTGATATTTCATAAGATTGTTTTTATCTTCTTTGGCATGTTTGGGACTTTGACTATGATCAAAATGTTAATAATTTTTCATGATAGCTAGTTGGTAATAGTCACAGTATTTCTCACTCCAACTCACATTTCATTGGATTTTTTATTGAAGTAGTCTCCACATTGTCCCTTTCACCAATGCTTACTACTAGTTCCATCCATTACTAAAACCAAAATAGATAACATGAGTGGAAATAATTATAAGTTAATTATTATAAA
The DNA here is from genome assembly GCA_963277665.1 of Viscum album. Taxonomy (NCBI): domain Eukaryota; kingdom Viridiplantae; phylum Streptophyta; class Magnoliopsida; order Santalales; family Viscaceae; genus Viscum; species Viscum album. The sequence goes on along the minus strand of OY728139.1, from coordinate 270,831,964 downwards.
TTAACTTTGTAAAATTTATCCTCAATATATATCACTTTATAACACAATCTTGTTAGTCTATAGTTCTTATAAATCTACTTGCATCAAACTCGGTTTAACCCATATCACTCTCATATTATCATATATCATTCTTAGTTCAACCTAGTTTAGTTTGATTAGGGTTATATTATACTAATTAACCCAATACTTAAAATATAGATCCCAAATTACCTTGAATTTTATAAAAATATTCTATACCTCATAATAAATAAAATCTATGCTCTTAAAATCCAATTTATCTTTCCTTAAGAAATATTAATAATTCTTAAAATAAAATACCCTCGTATGTATATACCCAAATCATATACTTTCAATAAAATAAATTTCCCAAAAACCTATTTTAATCTATAATAAATTAAACTATAACAAGATTATATATTTCACAAATAGTTTACTATACCTTTAACCCTTAAATTATACTAACCACTTATTTATAAGGTCACACATTAGTCACTATAGGTCATAATCCAAAAAATTAGTTGAAATTATCTAAAAATATCATGAATCAATTATCAATACCAATGTTACCAATTACAACAGAAACTAATTCTTCAAAATAAATTCAACCTTTATTATTTCAACATCAAGAATATATTAATCCTAAGAGTGATCCATACCTCAATCACATGTTCTTGAATAGTGATACCTAAAAATATAACCTTTTAATAAAATAAATTTTCATTTTTATTAATACCATTTAATATATGTTTCCAAACATTAAAATAATAACTTTTAAAGAACAATTTATGAGATGTTTCACATAATCCTCATAACTTTTATAATATACCAGAATAACATTGATAAATATCAATCACTAATAATAATAATTAAGAGTATAAAAAATTAATTTCTATTATGATATAAACCTCAATACCATAGAAAATAATAGTAAACTTAACATTTCAATCATAATAGAAATATAATAATATTCTCAACTATTTATGTATTCTAACTCATTCAGTTATAAGACATTGTGATTTCCAAGTACATATCTTTCTCAATTTCATTTTTATGATCCAGTTTCAACCAAATACTAAAACAAAAATGGTTATGATAATTTAAAAAAGTATGAATATAAAAACATCAATATGTATATTTATTCCCTTATAAAACATTTATTTTTAACATATGACACTTTTGGATCAACCTATGACTATATTTGTTCAATCCTTGGTTATCCTTCGTCATTTATCTATTAGTTTCTCTATCATAATTAGTATACATCAATCTTAAATCCTTCATAATGACTTTTAAATATAACTTTATTAATTAAATAATATTCCTTGGTATTTTCTATCCACGTGTGTGATCTTAGGCCCATTCATCATGCATACAAGTGATGATTGATTCGATTCTCAACTAACCCATTTTGGGGTGGTTACCCCTAGGTGAATCTGTATGATAGCTGCACACACTTTCTAGTATCCAGATAGAGATATATTTGTAGGAAAACCACTTACTCAATAATTTTCTAATATTTTTGGATATCATCCTATATTTAGACTCATATATAGGGATTTCACCATGGTTTTCTAACCCAAGTCCCTAAATAAAATGTTTATTATTTAATCATGTACTACCCCACATGATCATATACACATTTGAAATTGTGATCAACCATAACTTATCAAACCTTAAATTATCCTACACAAACATTATAATATCCAATGTTTTATAAACATTCCCTTTTATATAAACTATGACACCCCTAACTTGTACTCTTAAATTCAGTGATCACATGTAAAAAATTTATATATTCACTTTGATACCAGTTGTGAAAGTCTATATATAACCATCCATAATTATGAAATCAATAAATATTATTCCATCTCTTAAATTATAAGGATATTTTAAATTTTATATCTTTAGAGAACTAATAAAAAACATAAACTGATAAATCCCATATTATTTGTATCAAATATAAAATTTTCAAAATATATAAAAAGCTACTTAATTCATGAAAAGTGTTTAACATTGAAGAAAAAATATTTCACTTTTGTTTCCCTTCTAAACATGTCACATGTAATAATTTTCCCCATAACCTGGGGAAATGGAAACATATAAAGGGAGGAGCTCAAGAAATTAGTAAGGAAAACATATAACTGAAGCAATCATGGAACAATCATGTAATAAACAATATGGAAGAAAAATATAAACAACATAAAGACATAATCAACTTGAAATTATGAGTAAGAAATATCCATGAAAATAAATTAAATTATATATATCAATAATACTTATCTTATAATGATAAAATGCACAATTTCGAACATAAAAAAATATTGTCAAGGAATTATTCCAGGACACTTTACATATCACTAAGACCACAATTAAGACATATTGTGGAATTGGGAAGGCATACATCAAATAACCAAACATGTTTGGTCTCATGAGACACGTAAATTAATAGAGTAGATATATAATGCGAGGCCCCATATTTCATTTGTTTAAGTATAATGCATTCACTATAAAAGTAAACAATACATTTTATACCATTCCTTGAGGAACATCTTACTAAATAATATTTGACTATCAATTTAATGAGAATTAAAAAAATAAAATACATTATCAACACCTGTTAGTAGTCAATAATAACCAAGAATAAAAATAAATTTTCTATTTCAATAAAAGGGATAACATGATCATAACCCATCCATATAAAGAAGTGTGATGATCAAAAATTATGTGGTCAACTTTGTAATAATATTTAGTATTTGAATAACAATATATGAAACACCAAAACATTTACCATATCAATAAAATGAATAAAATTATTATAAACCATATAGAGGAATAATTTGTATGGTTAAAAAATGTATAATAAAATTACCAATAACCTTAAATATTCTAAAAATAATATACATAATTCCAATACTTTTACCCATAATAATAAAATAACATTATTTCTATGTGAACATTATACAATCCAAATTATGTAAATTGTTATGTTAATTCTGATTATAGAAATGAGTATATAACTTAGTAAATACTTGAATAATATGATCATAATCCATCAGTGGGAATGAGGTGGATTTTTTCAAAAGAACATATCCTTAGTGTAACAAAGGAAACCTAAAATGATGTTAACATTGATGAAAAATAATCCTTCAAAACAATGATCGAATGATACCACCCAAGAAGAGGTCAAGAGTTTGATTATTTTGTATAGTTATTTAATTACAACAATATATATATATATATATATATATTTGGGTATAAATTGTGAAGAAAACCCCAATAGGGTATATAATTTTGAAAATTAAGAGGAAAATGGAAGTGAAAACTTAAAAGATATTTTGAAAACATTTTTAAAAATGATGTAAAAATAGAAGTTATGGGTCACATATAAAAGTATTTTTCAAAATTTGAAGTGAAAAATCATTAAAAGAAATTTAATTTTAATGCAATATATAATAATGGATCCTTTAATATGAAATAATGTTTTTTATTGGGAATATGGATCCAAATTATTTGATTATGAAGGATACATTTTAATACTTGAATTTACATTTTCTAAAAACCCACATTGTAAAAATAGTGATAATACCTTATTTATATTTAAAATTAGTTTTATAAAAGAGGATAATAAGATACCATATAATAAAATATTATGGTGGGATATCCTAAGAATGAAAGAAAAATTTTTAGGATAAAACATTATAACTCATATAAGGGGATTTTAATTACAAAAAATAATTTACACATATGAAAAAACTATATCAATTGACACTTGAATAAGGGAAAATTATTTGGATATAAAACCCAATGAAATTAAAACATTATTATAAAATAATATCAATGGTAAGTGAATACACTATTTAAAGAAAACACAACGCATAAAATGTATCATGTATTATAAAATCAGAATTGATACTAAGAAAACCCTTACATCTTGAGAAACACTTTAATGAAAACACCTTTAAAGTGAGGTATTGCAATTGAAATTCAAATATAATTATTAAAAAAAATTATTGATATTTTATCTTTTATAGGTATTATATACAAAAAAATAAAACTAGGTGAATAATACAGAATGTGTCTCAAAGGGAGGATTTTGAGATAAAAACCCTTACCTTGTTTCAGATTTGTTTGGTGCACATGCCTAAAAAACTGGAAAAAAAGTTTAGTTTATTAGATAAATTATTAGAGACCTTATTATTCTTTATTTAATTTCATATGGGCTATTTATTAACATATTCCATTTATTTATTATACAATTTTTTTACTACGACAACTACTTAAGGTTGTTGGGTCAATTTTTCACAACTCCTTATGTATGCATACCATGGATGAATTAATTTTAAAATAGTTTCATTATTTAAATAATATTAATTTTTAAAAGAAAATATTTTATATATATTTTATATATTTTTAAGTCTAACCATGATGTGTGGTGATGATAAATGAAACTCATTGCTCGTAAAGGTGATAGTTTGCATACACACACGATTAATGTTTTAATTTCTAAACGAATGAGAGAAAAAGAAGATAAATGATAATTATATATTTAAGAAAAATATTTATATTATATAAATAATATTTATTAATACATTACATCCTTTTTATTATCCATTAATGGTGGATATGAAAAATGAAAGACATCTCTTTGTGGAAGTTGTAGTTTGAGAAATGTACTAACGATGATTTTTTTTCTTGGAGGATGGATATGGATAAATAATGCTTATTAAATTAATAAAATAACATATTATTATAATTATGATACTGGTTTCATTATATTTTAATGTATATATGATATTTGGAAGATGGATTTTAAAGAGAAAATATTCATAAGGAGACAATACTTATGTTGGTGACTTGATATTTCCTTGGAAAACTCCTTGAAAATAGAGGGATTTGGATAAATTAGTGTGACCAAGGGATTAATAAAGTGATATTTAATTATATTATAGGATATTTGGTCATATTTTCAAGAAAAGTTTGAATTATATTTGCATGTTTGAAAGGGTGTAAGTGAGCCCTTCCAAAAGAGTTGAAAAGGTATCTTTGGAAAACACTCTTTATATTTTAATAATTTTATGACACTATTACAATTTTAATTTCTCTAAAGTTTATAAATAATGGGTCTTTGGGTGTATTTGGGTCTATAAAAACTCAAAAAATTAGTTATTCACTTTTTTAAACATGTTATAGGGGTTTTACTATTAAATGTTCCCAATTTTTTATTTTACTTTTAAACTAGGTAAATAGTTTTTAACAAATTAATTTCTGTTTTATTAAAAATATAAAATAACTCATATATAAAAATCATAGAGTTATGAAACTATATTTAAAATATTAATAACAAAAATTATTTTATAAAAAAATTTAAATTCAACTTTTAAATTGAAATATATAATGTGTAGAAAAATTATTTTAGTAGAAAAATTACATTTTTATTACTATGGATTCTTAATAAGATTTAATATTTATTTAAAATTTAATGAGATAAATATATTTATTTATGAATTTATACATCATATTTTATTAATTATTTAATGATTTTATTTATTTGATATAAATTCCTAGATATTTAAAAAACATTAATTTTAAAATACTTATTTAATTATTATCATGGTAATTAGTATTAATCCATATAATCCAAATTTTATACCAAAAAATGAAATTATAAATATTAAATAATTTGAAATTTTTTATCTCATATATAATAATAATTTTATCAAATTAACTTTATATGTGTAGGAAAATTAAACTTTGCATTGTCACATGTAACACGTAAAAACCTATTTTAAATAAAAATTTATTTTTAAGCATAAATTTTATCAATATAAAAAAATTATAAATTTTATTCATTATAATTATACTAAAATATTAATATTTTTTAAATAAGGGTTATGTGACATTAAGATAAATCAAAATCCTAATTTCCTCTTGCGTAGACTTAATTAAAGAAACAAAAAAATAGTTGTTCATAAAATAGTACTTGATTCTCTAATATGATATTAATTAGTTTTATAAATTTCAAATAGTTTTTAAAAATTATTTATTTTAATTTATAATAAATAATTTTTATATTTAAAGTTATAAAAATTTTCTTGGTCATATAAAAGTTATTGTAATAATAAAACATATATATTTTTTACCATTCACTTAAAAACCAATTATTTTAGAAAAAAAACTCAAAAATTTATCCTAATCTAATTTTGATATAATGAATTAAAAAATTTGGTTTATTTTATATAATAAAAATTCTCAAATTTTTAAATTTATCTTTTATTGGATATGAAAAATTTAAATAAATCTGCTTTTATTGAAAAAACCCTTTTCTATATCAATTGATATTAAATATTTATCTTCTAAAGGTAATGATTTTTAATTGATTACTATATTAGGTTGATTAATAATATTATTATAATATATTGAGGCTCATTTACATAGGGAATTGTTCAAAAGAAAACATATTGAACACATCAACTTATTTAAAGGTAATTAGAATTTCGAGGTGTTATATTTTGTACCTTACACTAATGAGCTACCACATCTATCTTCATCCATTTGAGCTTAATGAAGATAAAAAAGAGGTATCTTAACAACATCCCTCCTATAAGGTGTTTCCATGGGGTAAATAAATCATCCATAATATGGGAGATATCATCCTCATATCTATGGTATTCTATTACCTCACTCGACAAAGTATAAAGAATAAAGAGAGTTTTAAGAGGGAGATAGGTTTAGATAAAGCTTTATGAAAACTTCCATAACCCATCACATGGGTACTTAGTCTATATAAATAAATTTAATAATATACTTGAATAAAAATTATTTAACTCTTACGTTATGAGTAAATGCACATGGTTACATTATTTATAACCCTCGAACATTCTAACCTCCTAAACATTTGTATGTATGAAACATTCAATTTAATGATACCCTTATCTAGAATAATACAAGATTGATAACCATTATCATTTTATTACTAAACTTAATCATAGGTGAGTGGAATGATATTGTATACTACACCTTTTGATATCCTTTTTTTTCTAGGTTTGTGATTTTCCTTATATTTATTCATTTCATACTATACAATATTCTTATATTCTACAATACAATATAGAGTTTTAGGGAATATCTTCTACAATCTCCCACTACACTAAAGATTCATATAATTATTTACACTTCAACATATATTTTATCTTATACAATGACTTTTGAAACCCTACCCAAAACTCATTTTGGATATCTTTTAAGACACTTTTAGAAAGGTATGAGAAACTCACCTTGTATCACATCATATGAAGTCCCTTACGAATAACCATATAAAAAATAATTTTTATAGAAACTCTAAAACATTTATAAAGTAGATTTATAATTCAAAATAAATTTCCATTCTATCAACCACTGTGTTTAACCCCATAGGAATTTCCAACCTTAAAAAAAATATGAATTCCTCAAACCATAAATGTAATGAAAGAGTAACATCTAGAAAATATTCATTGATACTCAAGCTACACTGGGATCCAAAACTATCCCCATCAAACACATTTTTCTTACTACCCATTTCCACCATTTATATCATATGCAAGAATGATTTTTCATATGATAATTGTTTCAAATATATTGAATAACCATGAGATGCAGTGTATGTACATCCCATATAGCTACTCATATGTTCTCGATTCTTTGAGGTTAGACTGACATGGTCGAACAATGCATCACATGTCATTCACCTTTATGGATGAGAACATCATATCTCTGCCACCCCAATAAATAATCACATAATATGTACTATCTTGGTATGACTATAAACTTCTGTAGTCAATTATAATCAAGTCCCCAATTTTCATACTCATCATATGATAGGGAAAATCCAATCTTGGTTAAGATATAACTAATGAAATGATCAAAAAAATAAGTAACCACCCCTAATTATATAATTCCATTTATTTAATAATAAATACATTTAATGATAAATATTATCAATATAGTATTTAAATAACCTCACGTATTGAGGAATCTAAATATAAACCATGCAACCCTAGTATACCAATGTCATAGTGTTTGACACTCCATGTGGTATATACTAAGAGGTTCATCCAGCATATAAAACCCATTTTATGTCTCATGAGCATATTCCATATCCTGATACAAGAATCCAACTCACACTAACCTTAACATTTCATCCCAAACTATAATAATCCATGATATAAATCGGTTAGTTATAACTCAAAGTTATACTGAGACATGTAAATTATAATTTCACTTCATTATATATATATATATATATATATCTAACATGAAAATATGATAAAGTATATATTACCTTCTATATCACATGAAATATTATATATTCTTGAAATCTATAATAATACTTTAAAAAACTGTACATAAGTTCCCTTCTATCATATCATAAATGATAGATAACAAGATGAGCCTTATTATACATCTATATAATTATTGACACACCTTTATATGACATATAATAAAATCCTCCCACTAAAACCTTTAATGAGTAATATCTATAATGTATCCCACTTTGAATATGGATATTATTAGGAAACATATTCTTAATGATAAACTCATTGAACATTTTTAATCTCATTAACTCCACATCATTGAATGTTATGATGTCAATAAATTTTATCATCGATTTAGAACTCGTTATAAGTTTATAATCATCATATTTGAAACATTTTACATCTAAATTTATCCTTTAAATATTTATGTGACTAATGTAACATTTTACCTGAATATTTTACTAAAATATACTAAACATTTTAGCATATATAAGTAAAATTCACTATGACTGGAATATTATTTCATTTGTTAACTTTGAACTTATTAAAGTCCAAACACACTCCCACTATCCTCTTAGAAACTATATTTTCTTTATAATATCATCCTAAGATACAAAAAATCCTTTCTGTTTAGAAATAACACTTTTTTCCTTAAGTGGGAATATTTTAAAAACATGCTATTGTTTCCATATCACATGTATTATTCTATGTGATTGGAATATTTTATTAAAAATAATATTATTCATTAAAATATTTCACTCAAGTTGGTGGGATAAAATTCCTCATATTTTAATAGTCGTTTAGATTAACAATTTAATCTTGGATAATTTTTTACCCGTATGTTATTCCCAAAAAATGTTATAAAACCTGATGAATCATAAACCATGTGTGTTGAACCCATCATCTTAAAGTACTCAAAAAAAATTATTAGAAAAAAAAATCTCTTTTTAATATAAGATAAATGAGTTGAAGATACACATCCTTTACTTAGTTCCATATAATTATAATATATTATTTCATATTCAATTCTTTGATGTAGAAATTATTTGATTCATCACATAAATTCAAACTATAAGAATTATCAATTTTATCATTTTTTTGAATTCTTGTATACTTTCAATAATTATAATTTATACATTTGGTATTATATACCTTTCAAAATTGTAGAATTGATTTATATAACATTTATCCTTGACATATACACTCTATGTAGTTTCACAAACCTCTTCAAATACCATAGAAAATTCTATCATTTGGAATAATTACTCCTCCTACTTGATAACTATATGTTCCAATGACCTTAACCGGATACTAGAATAAAATTTGTTTAAATTTCCACCTAAATTTTATTCTTATCATTTAAAATTTTACCCACTTATACTCTTAAGATAACAAAAAACACCTAGAAACTATATTCCCAGTTCATCTATCCTCAATATTTTGAGAAAATAGGGTAAAAATTTCTGGAACTCATCTATTTTCTAGAATATTTCTCATAAAATAATTTTTCCAACCATAAAAAGATTTAATAAAACATATATTTTCTTCTTAATTTGTCAGAACACTCATGATATTGAGTATACGAGTAGAGACTAATTTTTTTGGTCATGTTTCATATAATTCCTTTTGAACCTTAAGTTAATCATTATTTTCTTTTCATAAGAAAATAGATTCACCTGTTGAATAAATTAAACATTAAGTTACCCAAGAAGGTTTTTTTCTTTAACATATATAATTTTATTTATATTAATAATAGTTAAGTGTATATAAAAATATAATAAGTTCCTTAAAATAAGAAAATCATTTTAATAATATTTATTTAAAATTAAGGTTTTATGATGATGATTATATTATATATAACATAAAATTTTATCAGATGAGTATCTTATTTTATATATAGTTAATAAAGATTTTTATTAAACACACTACCACTAAAATTATGACACCTTTTGTATAGATCATATCAATTAGTGGCCCAAGATCCATATTTTAATAAGAGCGGAGTATACTTTAGAATTCCACTCACTACTTATTTATTTAGATAGGCCATGATGCTAATCATATTAAATATAAATCATGTACATTTTAGTGAAAAAATCATTGTCCAATCCATTATAAAGATAACATTTACACTATTACTCTTGTATATTTATTCTTAGGGTTTTATAGGTAATTGTAACCTAACCTCGTAATGTGATTTGGTTACTTAACTTTTAGGTTACCTATTTCAACCATTTTATAAAAACGATAATCTAGGTAACTCTACATTAGAAGAGCCAACATGGTTGAATGATCATGGTCTTGACCTGTGTTTTATTTGGAAGGAATCTGACACTTAGTATTTTAAAAGGGGATTTATTATCATTACCTTATATAATTATATTCCATTTACATTTATGCATGATTATGATGCTTTATTCTGGAAACCCATTCCTTCTAATAAATCATTATTTTATACCATATTGATGTGAAACTCTTTACACAAATCTTGAACAAGTCAGAGTTAAGGAAGAATAAAACTAAATTCAATTAACATGACTAACATATTGTGATAACTCGAACATTATCATACCATAATTAAATGTTTTAAATAAAATATTGTGTTATATACATTCTCAAAACTTTTTAGGTTTAGAGTTTTACATAATTATGAATATCATTAAATAGTATAGCTTATGTATTTCTCATAAAATAGATATTTTATCCACTGTATTAGAAATTACTTATCCCATAATAAGTCTTAAAGATCATCCATACATTTTCTACACAATATAACATTCTAGGCATATCATATGAAATAATTTTATTCATGAATTGTGAAAATATAAACATAATAAGTGTGATCTAAAATGCTATTTTTAGGAAAACATATACTAGAAGCTATCATAGAATAAAAAGGAATGGATAATTTTTCATGAAATAATTGATAATAAAATAATTCCATAAAACTAATTACATGAGATTGAAAAAAATATGGTTAACAATATTAAATGGACCATAATAACTGATTTAGTGATGATGAAATTCATAATGACAAACATCATAAATCATATTTTCAAGTACTTTTGCTAATAAATATACTTTCTTTCAATACCAAATCCAAGATATCAAAATAAATGGGTAGGAATACACCAAATACCCATTCTAGTGTGTCTCATGATACCTACTAATTCATCAAGGATTTATTGAGGGCCCTACCCATCAATAATTTAGTATAATGAAATAAATATATAAAATAATGAATAAAATATACAGTACCTAACCAAAATGACTTAGTAATCAATAAACTCCCATATTGAAAATACAAGTATACAAATTTTCAAAATTTCACAAATCAATAAATAAAGTAGCTCTCTATGTAAGCTTCCCTCAAACTAGCACCATATAGAGTAATAGATATATAGTTGAGTCCATGATTTCCCCAATTGATAAAGACATTATATATTCATAATCCATCAAATTGAAATAATGTGAATACTATTAATATGGAATATTCCATGTTTATCATAATAAAAATGAAGGATATTAATATAGATAAAAACACCTTCCTAAGAAGAACACTTCAAACAATATCACATTATAAGGGATCAAGAATAAAATTATTTAATACCACATGTTTAATCCTAAAAATAAAATAGTATGAAAGGATTTATATGGAAATACATAAAACATAACTCTAAATTAAGTAAAATCCATTTAATATAATGTTGAAAATGTAAGTGAATTCATAAAAGTGATTTTATAATTTTTTTTGAAAATTCCTAAATATCAGATGTTACAAGTCACTTTAAAATTAATTTTAAAGTGGTAAAATAAAAAACCATTTTTTAAACAGTACTTTAAAAGTAATCCCAATAATAAATATTTGAAAATTACATAAATATTTCTAATAGGAAATGTGGAGAGGAAGACAAAAATTCAAACATGAAAGGGAAATCCTTTTTAATATTTTAAAAATACCTTTAATTCAAACCCACATTGTAAAAAGGATAGTGAAACTTATTTTTGAAAAGAGGAAAAGAAAAATACAAATAATATAATATATATAACATAACTGGGTTTCCAAATATAAATAATAACATTAGAAGTAATAAAAAACATATAAATGGAAGATACAAATATTAATTTGGAAGGATGGTAATAATTATTAAAATGTTAAACTTTTATGAGAAAGAAATTCATCATGGAAGGATATTGAATTAAAAGTTAATTTTATATAGAGATGATGTGAAAAAAAATAAAAAAAAATTATTGGTTGAATAAGTAATGTATGGAAGAAAGAAGTTTAAGAATAAATATCACAACTCAGGGAAAGATGTTTTGAGTTTTCAATATCCATTATAGATTAAGAAACATTTTCTTAAAAACCCCTTGAAAGAGAGGTCTTGAAATTGAACTTAAAATAACATGAATAAATATAATTCAATATATTTTTTATCTAATAGTATATATACAAACCATTTAAATTAAATTTAGAGTATAAAAAAATATGTCCCAATAAAAGGAAATTGAGATGAAACACCCTTATGAACATCATAATTCGTAAAGTTGGTATCATTTGAAAATAAGATTATGTGATATAAATGTAAATAAAAAAAATAATGATAAATTTCAACATAATAGAATCATAATTTAGAACATAACCAACATATAATAATAAAGTTCAATAGGAATAATCACATGTCAATGAATAAAAATTGAGTTAACAAAAACCCTTACATTTTATTACCACTTTGAAGAATGTGATCTAACCTCATATATAAAAAAATAACTATATTAATCACATATTTTAAAAACTTATTCATACCTATATATTTTTATAAACTTAATTTATAATTATTTATTACAAATATATCAATTATTAATATTTTATTTTCATCCTTATATGTTACTAGCTTTGATTATTTTGTTCAGTACTAGATTCAAAATAGTACTATCAATTATAGATTCAAAATAATACTATAAATTATTTTTTATAGATTTGATGATAATTATTAAGACATATTATAGATAATGGAATATATATTTTATAATTATTTATAATAATCTAATTTCTTTTCATAAGTATTTTAGTTACGATTCATGATGACAAATTTGGTGATAGACTTATTTTGGTTATTTTCATGAACAAGTGGTGGTCCATTAATAATACTTAAAATATTAATATAACCTTAAAAAAACTATAAAAACATTATTTTATCATTAATTATTAATAAAATAATTATTAAAGTTTCTATATTCTCTCATGAGAGAAATTCATAGTGTTATTCATGTGGGTTGTTAAACTGGACCAAATAAGAACAAACTCTAATATATGGGTGAGTATAGTTAAGTAAGTGATTACATTGGAATAATATCATTATTATATAATCATAATGATATTATTCACATTTTATTAAGGTGTTGAATGAGATTTTAAGAGATTTGGATACATAATAAAATACTTGAGTAAAAAATGAAACACGTCACATTTGTGGAGGCTGTAGTCTGCATGTACGCACGAGAGAAACCTTCATTTTTCATAGAACGGGATGAATATAGGGAATGATTTATAATTTTAGAATCTTAATAATGTTATAAATATTATATTAATCCTTTAAATACCCATTTTAATCCATCCATGAAAGGAAGTGATGAAATATAAAACACATCTTTTATGGAGGTGGCAATCTACACATACACATGATGAAAATTTTATTATTATAAGTAAAAGGAAATGGGTAGTTAATTTTACATCCTGAACTAAGTGTCACTGAAATAGTACCCCAATAAAATTGGTCACATGACCTTAATAATGTCTCCCAATATGTCAGAGGCTGCCGATTAGTAGTGAATTTCTAGAGGTAGTAAAGTGGGGAGACTATATCCTTTAGATCAATAATAAATAGGCAAGAAGCACAAATATTAAATGGAAGGGGAAGATTCAAATAATAACTAAAAATCAATAATAAATATATAACCAAGAAAAATCTAAAAAATACAACCATGCATGAACATGATATGGCATAAATACAGGAATTTAGACATATAAAAAATAATAAATACAAAAGGTCTAATAAAAAATAAGAAAAAATAAATAAAAGACCCAACTCTAGAAGGAAGCCTGAGTATTTTCTTATCCACTACCCCTAAGATCCCATGTACAGTACTGGTCAATAAATATAAACATAGAAAAGCATAGTCTAGAGTCCTAACCTACAACAAGAGGTCTTTTCGGGTATCAAATGGAATCCTGAACAGGGTGTGAGATAAACATAGTTGGCCACCACCATTGATGTATAATAAAATCCAGTCCATGAATATAAGATAAAGTAGTGCGAATGATAGTAAAAAAACAATTTTTCACATTGCATTTTTCATTTTAGTTATAAATAATTGATGTGAAAAATAAATTTCCATGTATTTTTCACATTAGTTATTATAAAAATGTCATGAAAAAGAAATTTTCAGGGCTTTTTCATATTGGTTATAAAATAACCGATGTTATGTGTCTTCTAAAATTTTATAAATCATCAGGTGGATTTATTTCAGAGTCTTATATTCTCACTACATCGGTCTCTCTTATCTCATGTGGAATCCCTAACTCTCACTTATTTGATCTGGTAGACTCCAATATCACATTATAATCTTCATACACCCTCAGGTTTTATTGGCCTCATTGTTTCACATCAAAGATAGATCTTATAACCTATCAAGTAAGCCTCACACATTATAATTTCTCTCTTTCAGTAGTTCCATGGTGTGGAATTCCTAACCATTGTTTATTCGATCCTTTGGACTCCAATCTCACACTACCATCCTCATACACCCTCATGTTTCATCAACATCAACGTTTCACTTTCGAATATATATATATTCTCATCTCTAACTAGCTCACTTGAAGGATTGAATATGTTTTATTAATTTTACATTCAATAATGTTTTAAAGGAATCAAATAAAGAAAAATAATTTACCTCTATATTCAAATTTAAAATTTAAAGTTTAATATATATTTTTAGTTATAAAATCTGTTTTTATTTATCATATTTATTTATTTAGGTTTCTTGGTAATTTTATACCCAATAAAAAACTATATAGAAAATGTAATATTTTAATCTCTTTATGAATATACACTCCCTTCTTAGTATTTAAATAAATTTTTTGTGGATTTACTTGAACAAGAATTAACTTTTCACAACTGAGTGTTATTTATTCTTATAGTTTATATTCAATCTTTATTATTGATGATTCAATTATTACCAAACTATTAGTTGAGTATGATACATAATAAATAATATTCATTTCAAAATGAAATAATGTCTCTTAGTGTCTAATGGAAACCTGATAATAATTTTTTTATACTACTTAATAGTAAATATTAGTTCAACTAGAATCAATCAACATGGAAAAATATGTTATGTTCTTATTACTACTAACACAAGAATCACCCTTCTTCAACTACTAGTATAATAAACCTTAATTTTTCTAATTTTTCTGAATATATATGATTACATTTTTTTTATACTTATGTGGGTCACAAAAAAAGTATCTAATACCCAAATAAATATTGAAATATTGGATACAATGATTAATATCCATGAAGTTGAATAATCTTCATGATTATAGTTCAATTAATTTCAGTTTTTATTCTAGTGACCTTTCTTGACACACAAAAAATAAATAACATCATTTTAGATTATATCCCTCTTTAGATTTGGTTTCATAGAAAGATAGTATAATTGATCCATTGAATTAGGAATATTCATGGGATTTTCAACCATTCCTTTTGATTTTTTCCTCATAATAACAAATTTATTAACCTTTTTTATGTTATAAAAATGGACAACCTTTCCCAAAATATATTAATGTGGTTTCTCCATAGTGTTTATTATTTAAAAATAAATGAAACTAGATTAACTAGGTGATAAGGATTAAAGAATGGGATTTATTGAAATATCCCATTTCATATTTCAATTTACACATGTTCAGTGTAATCACAACATTTTAATTTTTATATCTCATCTTACCATTTAGAATTCCCTGATTTAAGAACTCAATTTAAATGTTTCATTTATGTTGACCCTTCTTAATCTAATTTTTTCAAATTAGAATCAATATCATATATGTATCTATTCTATATTTTTTATGGATATCATTTTATATATTTTTATAATTTCATAAGGTTATATTATTTTTATTTTTACTTTAGAAATGTTGAAAATGAATCTATTTTTAATTAATTCTACATGGATTGGTTTTCTCATCAAAATTTTATATTTTCCTTATAATATTTCCCCATATTTGTTTTTTATATTTTTCAATTTCATTTTTATTATCAATATTTTATAAATTTCTCCCTTTGTAATAATGGAAAATAAAAAAATTTAAATGTAATATCTTCTAATTTTTCAATGTAATTTTATCTATATCAACAAACTTTAATGTTTATTATTATCCACTTGATATATACTATAATGAAACCACCCAAATTATTTTTTTAGTATGTATTATGATCAATATTTTTGAAATCCTTTTTAATTCAATATATTTATCATGTGTTCAATATTATATATTAGGATTATGATTGTTTTCTCATTTATGTTATTAAAATATATAACATTAATCATTATTTTATGGTTGAATATATTATATCCCTCCAAATTTCTGGGAGTATATTAGGGTGTTTAACACCCTATTTTCTTTAATGTTGTTAGATATAAAATTTTACCTTATATTACTTTACAAAATTTATCCTTTTGTTAAATGAAATATTTATTTTCATTGGATGAAAAATATAAAAATAAAATCTAAGAGTGATATTTATATGAAATTAGATCATTAAATATAAATATTTCCTTCCAAAATTTGGGATTATTCACTAAGATTTGTGTTTGAAATTTAATTAGAGTAACTATTTATTTAATAAATTTTTTCTCAGTGAGTGTCTTAACTTCAAACTCTATCTTGTTTTGTTGGAAACTTATAATTCTTATAATACTTCGGTTCTTAATATCTTATCTTCAACAAATTCATTATAGTCAATAATTATCCTATATTTTTTGTTTAATATTTTTACTTTCAATTAATTGAAATATTCACTTGATATTTATAAATACTTAGTCCCTCTTATAAGGATTTGATTTATTTTTTCTTTTCCAGTAAGACACTCTTTTACATTCTATTGATATAAATGTATTTAATTTAATTTATATTATATTTTATAACCATTTCAGTTAACATTAAAGTTCATCTCCAATGTTATTAACTTTGTAAACATTTTATTTACTATCATTGACAGTAATAACACCATTTTACTGATTAATAATACAAAAAGTGTGCCTTCTTGATTATCATTAATATAATCTACATTTTCCCCCCTCTAACTCTTTTTATCAACTAATATTATTTTGAAAAGATATTTGTTTTTAATATTTGTTTTAGATAATAATGAGTTGAAGTTAGATTACTGTAGTTCAAATAAGTTATGAATATGATGAATGTGTTGATGCTTTTTTGGTAATTTTCTTAAAATAATGTCCCAAAAAATGACATGGTTTCTTATCCATTCTTGAAATGTTTAATTATAAAGAACCTTAAAAGTATAGAGATCAAAGATCATATAATTTTTCATTATTTTAATCTGAGTTACATATTTTTTATTTGTCATGGTAAAACTAGGTAGAACTTTAGATATATTGATGATGATGGTTTCTAAGTTGATAATTCTGATCAAATTGAAGAAATGATTCATGATATTGAAGTAGAGTAAGTTGTGAAAGAATTGAAAATTGATAATCTATATGTTGATGCTAAAAAACTATTATATCCAGGTTGTCTAGAATTTATGGTTTTAACAATCCTAATTATATTGATTAACTTTAAGGAGAAACATGGATAGAGTGAAAATATTTCTACCAAGTAACTATAGTTATTGAAATAAATTCTTCCTAAAGAAAATGATATTATAGATTCCCATTATAAAGAGAAGAAAATATTATGCTAAATGGAATTAGGGTATAATAAAATACATGCCTACCCAAAAGACAGTGTTCTATATAATAATAAATACAAAAATATATCATGGTTTTCTAAATATAGGACATCATGATATAAGTTAAAAGAAAAATCATGGTCTGATTTCATAGTTACAGAGATCCAATCTAAGGAATTTTGGTATCTTCCTATAATTCCTTACTTGAAACATTTATTTGAAAATT